>CAWUFW010005673.1:0-1288834 GCA_963921515.1 Calotriton arnoldi
TCCTTCCGGCTCCGGACATGGACCCGGAGCGACGTCGCTCGACGCCGGCTCCGGCGCCGATGGGACCTTGGGTCCCAAATGTCCCTCCTCCTCCTTATTTTGAACCAGAGGAGGACCAGGAGGACTGGGAGGGGTCTGATGACCCTCTGACACGCAACTGTCAGTATGATGAGGACTGGACAGAGAGTCTAGGGAGGCCAGTGGTCTGGATACTTCTCCTGACACTGGCATGCTGTCTCCTCCCGTGGCTACGGAGGAGGGGGCCAATTTTGGTACGGTGTTGCGTAGGGCTGCTGGGGCCTTACGTCTCCAGCTCCCTACTTTGACGGTCAAGACTAACATCTTGACAGAGGTGCTTCAGCCGGCAGCCTCCTCTGCGGAGACTGTGCTGCCGTTTAACGACGCCCTCACTGACGTTCTTTTGGGCGCCTGGTCCAAGCCCAACACAGGGGCTCCTGTGGATCGGAACGTGTCACGACGCCATCGCCCCGCTCCGGGCGACCCCCTGTTTCTTTCTGTCCACCCCACTCCTGAGAGCTTGGTTGTCCAAGCCTCCGCTTCCCAAACCGCCTTCCCTACCGCTCCTCCGGATAGGGAATCCAAACGCCTGGATCAGTTTGGGAAGAAAGGTTTTTCTTCCTCCAGTGCTGGCTTGCGGTCCGTTAACACCGCTTGTCTTTTGGGCCGATATACCCACTCCCTGTGGGATTCGGTGGCGGATGTTTTGCCCCAGTGCCCTGAGGAGGTCCAGGCACTGCTTTCCCGCGCCATTGCGGAAGGAAGGGATGCGGCCAAATACACTATCCGTTGTGGCCTTGACACCGCCGACTCGCTGGGCAGGTCGATTGCAACGACGGTGGCGCTCCGGCGCCACGCCTGGCTGAGAACCACTGGTTTTTCAGGGGATGTCCAGAATACTCTCATGGACATGCCCTTTGATGGAGTCGGTCTTTTTGGGTCCAAAGCAGACCATGCGTTGGAGCGCTTTAAGGACTCACGGGCTACTGCAAAGTCCCTGGGCCTTTCTGCTACACGCCCTCCGCTACCTTCTGCTTTTCGCCCCTATCGTGGCCACGGTAGGGGCGCCCCTTCACGTCAGCAGCCCAGCCACCGGCCCGCGCAGCAGGCGTCTTCGCGTGGCCGAGGACGTGGATTCCGCCGTGGCGGATCGGGCAACCAGCGTGCGGGTCAGGCCACCACCTCCAACCCGTCCGCGGCCTCCAAGCCCTCCTAGTCCCTCCTTTCAGGTGCACGGCACGCCAGTAGGGGCAGGGTCCGCCATCACCTTCCCCACTGGCGCACCATCACCTCGGACAGGTGGGTCTTGGACATTGTCCGAAGGGGCTACTCCTCCCCTTCGAGACCACCCCCCAGCCATGCCACCTCAATTCCACCGCATGTCAGGGGATCACTTGGTGCTTCTACGGAAGGAAGTCACGGCCCTCTTGACCAAGAGGGCCATCGAGCATGTTCCGACCCCAGAAGTAGGGCGTGGTTGCTACTCCCACTACTTTCTGGTGCCCAAAAAGGACAAGGAGGACATGCGTCCTATCTTGGACCTCCGGAACGTCAATCGCTTCCTCCGGAAGGAGAAGTTCAAGATGCTCACCCTAGCTCAGGTCTTGACTGCCCTCGACCCTGGAGACTGGTTGGTAGCGTTGGACTTGCAGGACGCGTATTTCCACATCCCCGTCCTGCCGGCCCACCGGCGTTACCTTCGGTTCACGGTAGGCCCCGAGCATTTTCAGTTCACCGTGCTCCCCTTTGGCCTTACAAGTGCCCCTCGGGTGTTCACGAAAGTGATGGCGGTGGTCGCAGCTCATCTGCGCCGGGCAGGGGTTTCAGTCTTCCCCTACCTCGACGACTGGCTGCTGAAGGCGGGCTCGTCCCAGGCAGTCGTCTCCCACCTCCAGACTACGGCCGAACTCCTGCACTCGCTGGGGTTCTCCATCAATGTGCCGAAGTCGCATCTAATTCCTTCTCCACAGCTCCTTTTCATCGGAGCAGTTCTGGACACGACGCAGTTTCGGGCCTATCCTCCCGAACGGCGAGTCCGGGATATTCAGGCTATGATTCCGATCTTTCGGCCTTTATCCTGGGTTTCGGTACGGATGACCCTGAGGCTGCTGGGCCTCATGGCCTCCTGCATCCTGCTGGTCAATCATGCCAGATGGCATATGCGGGCTCTGCAGTGGGACCTGAAGTTCCAGTGGGCGCAGCACCAGGGCAACCTGTCCGATCACGTCCAGATCTCGGAGGGGACTGCAAAACAGTTGCAGTGGTGGCTCTCGAACCGGCAATGGGTCATGGGCAGATCCCTCTCCCTTCCCCAGCCAGAGCATACAGTTGTGACGGACGCGTCCCTTCTGGGATGGGGCGGTCACATGGGAGAGGCGGAGATCAGAGGCCTCTGGTCTCCGGCGGAGTCCCGGCTCCATATCAACCTTCTGGAGCTCCGGGCGATCCGGCTTGCACTCAAGGCATTCCTTCCCTCTGTCAAAGGGAAGGTAGTGCAGGTGTTCACAGACAACACCACCGCCATGTGGTACTGCAACAAACAGGGCGGGGTGGGGTCTTGGACCCTTTGTCAGGAGGCTCTGCGCCTCTGGACATGGCTGGAACATCAGGGCATGTTCCTGATGGTTCAACACCTGGCAGGTTCTCTGAACGCCAGGGCGGACGAACTCAGCCGCAGGTGCATGATGGATCACGAATGGCGTCTTCACTCGGAAGTGGCGCAAGGACTCTTTCTACAGTGGGGAGAGCCTTGGTTAGATCTATTCGCCACCGAAGAGAACGCGCAATGTCCTCAGTTCTGCGCGTTGGAATTTCCAAGGCGGCACTCGCTCGGCGACGCTTTTCGTCGCGAGTGGAGTTGCGGTCTGTTGTACGCCTTTCCGCCTATACCACTTCTACCCAGAGTGTTGAAGAAGATTCGGCACGACCGGGCCCAAGTCATTCTTGTGGCTCCGGACTGGGCTCGAAGAGTTTGGTATCCCGAGCTACTCAATATGAGCATAGATCCCCCGCTCCGTCTGCCTCTTCGGGAGGATCTTCTGTCGCAGCAGCAGGGGACGGTCCTCCACCCGAACCTGTCCAGTCTACACCTGCTTGCGTGGAGATTGAGCGGCGGCAGTTGATTCCTTTCGACTTGCCTCCCGAAGTTTGTGATGTGATTCTGGCAGCCAGGCGTCCCTCCACTAAGGTGGTATACGCCTGCAGGTGGAACACATTTGTGGCGTGGTGCACAGCAAAGGCTGTGAATCCCCTTTCTGCCCCTCTTTCTGAGGTCCTTCTGTTCCTTCTCTCTCTGGCCCAACAGGGTTCTGCCCTGGGTACCATCAAGGGTTATCTTTGTGCTATCTCGGCCTTCCTCAGGCTCCCTGATCAGCCCTCCCTTTTCAAGTCCCCTGTTGTTAACAGGTTCTTAAAAGGCATTACTCACCTCTTCCCTCCTGTTCCGTTTGTAATGCCTCAGTGGGACTTGAACTTGGTTCTTACCTTTTAATGTGCGCTCCCTTTGAGCCTCTGCATAACTGTCCTCTTCGTCTTCTGACTCTGAAGACTGCCTTTCTGGTGGCCATCACCTCCGCTCGGCGGGTGAGTGATCTCCAGGCTCTATCTTGCAAACCTCCCTTTCTGTCTGTTCATCCAGACAAGGTTGTTCTTCGGACGCGTCCGTCCTTCTTGCCAAAGGTGGTTACTGCTTTCCACATTGGGCAGACCATCACTTTGCCCACATTCTTTCCGCCTCCGCATCCTTCCAGAGAGGAAGAGAGGCTCCACCGTCTGGACCCAAAACGTGCGCTCTCCTTCTATATCGACCGCACAAAACACTTCCGGGTGGATAACCAGCTCTTTGTTGGCTACGTGGGCGCCAAAAAAGGTCGGGCGGTGCACAAGAGGACCGTCTCCCGCTGGGTTACCTTGTGCATCAAGACCTGCTATTCTTTGGCCAAGAAGGAGCCTCCTGTTGGGCTGCGTGCCCATTCCACCAGGGCAACGGCTGCTACCACGGCCTTGGGCCGCGGTGTTCCGCTGCCGGTTATCTGTCAGGCAGCTACGTGGGCCTCGCTGCACACGTTTACTAAGCATTACTGCCTTGACAGTCAGGTCCGGAGGGACGGCTTCTTTGGCCGTTCTGTCCTCCAGGACTTCCTTGTCTGATCTTTGTTCGCAGACCCACCACCGGGGTTGGTATTGCTGGGGTATCTATTCTAAGGTAAGGAATCTATCACTAACGTGTCTCTTTCAGATGCACAAGTTACTAACTTGTGTAACGATATATCTGTAAGAGACAGTAGTTAGTGATAGATTCCTTACCGCCCCACCCATCCTCCCCGTTCTGCGAACTGATTTCTAGGGTTAAGGACATCCCTTTCAGGGCCCTAGTATTTTTCAGACACCTGTGTCAGCTTCTTGCATGGCTCTGCGTTCCTGGCGCGGAAAGTCGTGTACAGAACTGACGTCAGCGCGCAGGGGCGGCGCCTAAGTGCTGCCCGCGACGTCATCCCGGCGATCACTACGCCGACGACGGACGCGGAGCCGCACGACGCCGCCTACCGACGCGCAAGGGTACTGCTACGCAAAACTTTCCGGATCCAGCCTGACGCCTGGGGATATTCTAAGGTAAGGAATCTATCACTAACTACTGTCTCTTACAGATATATCGTTACACAAGTTAGTAACTTGTGCATCTGTAAGAGACAGTAGTTAGTGACAGATTCCTTACCGCCCCACCCATCCTCCCCGTTCTGCGAACTGATTTCTAGGGTTAAGGACATCCCTTTCAGGGCCCTAGTATTTTTAAGACACCTATGTCAGCTTCTTGCATGGCTCTGCGTTCCTGGCGCGGAAAGTCGTGTACAGAACTGACGTCAGCGCGCAGGGGCGGCGTCTAAGTACTGCCCGCGACGTCATCCCGGCGATCACGACGCCGACGACGGACGCGGAGCCGCACGACGCCGCCTACCGACGCGCAAGGGTACTGCTACGCAAAAAACTTTCCGGATCCAGCCTGACGCCTGGGGATATTCTAAGGTAAGGAATCTGTCACTAACTACTGTCTCTTACAGATATATCGTTACACAAGTTAGTAACTTGTGCTTTAAGGACTTATTCTTGCTTTATACTTAAAATTCCATTGGATTTTCATTTACATGAGCCTATAATCCTTGGACTTTCTTTAAAAGTCCCAACACGGCACCAGAAAGGGTGAAAGAACATACACACATTTACTCTGCATTATTGCCTCGAGTGAACTGTACAGAGAGATGATGCAGTTCGACAAGTGAGTCTGCACCATCTGTTTCAATAAGGTGAGCCCTTTTTAAATTGCTCTTCTGCTTGTATGGGTACTATCCTATATAACTGCTTGCTACTCTGATTCAAGCATGTGAATCTATGAAGGATCAAACTCTAGAGGAGAAAAAATTACACATAACTGTATTCCTCCATAATTGGTATCTTTCATAGATTCACATGCAGTCCACCCGCCTTCCCTTCAAAGGCTCACCAAATACTGGTATTACTTCAGACTTATGATAAATGGAATCTGAAGGATGGTGCCCTCTGGGGTGTGTGCATCAGGCTCATTGACTCTTGTTAAGGTTTGGTTCTTTTCAAATGTTGTGACTAGGTTACTAAACCGTCTTTGTTCAGCTTTAGAATTACATTAGCATAGAGCTGATAGTGAGATGTTACAGTGGGACTCCCAACTTGACGGGGATGATGCATGTGAACCTATGAAAGATACCAATTCCAGAGAACTGTAATTAAAGCTAAGTAACTTTTTTCTTAACTGGTGACGTAGTCTTTACTGTTAGGAAGCAATGTATGATTTTGCCACTAGGTGGCAGGGTGTCCACAGTTTGGAAATACTAGTTCCCCTCTTGATACGGAGTAACAGAGGTTTACTGAGATTACTTGTTTATTTTTAAATAAGAAAGTTCCAATCTTAATTTGCTTATTTTATGCTGCAAATGCGGCAGTTTTAATGTTTATTGAGATGTGCAGATCTCTTAATTTCACGTTTTTGTTTTATTCATTTGTTTATTTGCAGCTAAAGCCGATTCTTTCAGAGATTGAGTACCTTCAAGACCAGCACTTGCTGCTAACCGTGAAATCACTTGATGGCTACGAGTCATATGGTGAGGCAGGGGAAGAAATGTGTAACCACACTTGGGCCGGAAATGCAATGCAGAACCGTAGCTGAGAAGCTGGTAGTGGCATAGGACTCTAGTAATATCAAGCGTTAATTGGTCTGGCCTTGGCTACCACCCATTTCCTTTGTCAAACTTATTTCGTTTTTACCATGGATTTTATAAAGCACTGTTATGTGAGCTGCCTGCCCCTCCCCAATGTAAAAATAAAAAAGGAAAAAAATATTTGGCATCAAAAAGCACCCATTGCCAGTGTAGTCCCTGGCAGTGAAGGGAATACCTTCGTGTGTGGATGTGCTCCTTATGAAAGAGCAGAATGCTGTCACTCACAGTGAAGTTAGCCAATAGCTGAAGTGGGGTGACAAATTGCCATATGCTGTACTGGTCGGAAGCAAAATGTGAATATCATAACAGACTAATGGATGAAGTGGGCTGGCTGAAAGCCTCTGTAAGTATTTATATTATATAAAGATTTTTATTAGAATCAAAAGAGCTTGGCTAACTCCAGACATAAAAACGGTAAGAAAATAAACCTGTCCCATCTTCGGGCTGGTATTGCGACTGTATGTCGTATTGCATTAACCTGGCATTGCAGGATTCATGATCCCGGATATTTAGTTGTCTGGTGGAATGCCATTGTCATTGATCGAAGATGATTTCTAGCATCAGGAATTTCTACAAATCAAAGATTCAAGTTCTCCACTTGGATCCAAAGTCCCTTGACACAGACACTCTTAGTATACAAGAAACCTATTCTTCTGAGCTATAAATCCTGAAGATTTGGCAATGCTGGTAGGCATTCATATTGAAACAGTGGTTCATTCATTTCACTAGGTCTGGCGTTAGCCAAAGCCTTAGAGTTTACTAAAATTATTTGTATAATATACTTACTTAAAGAGGCTTTCATCCAGGCCTCTTCATCCATTGGTCATTTTTTGTATCATTCACATTTTGCTTCCACTACAGCATAGGGCAGTTTGTCAGTCCTCCTCATCCAATGGCTAACATCACTTGGCTAACATTCTGTTCTTTCACATGGAGAACTTCTACACACAAAGTAGTGCCCCTCTGTAAGAAAGTAGGATATTTCTGACATGGTTGTCCCCACTTTTTGCCTGGTGTCAGTATGTTTAGACTGCAGTACACTAGAATCCTGCAAACCTGGGCCCCAGTGTCCGTACTCTCTCCCCTAAATTGACTGGTAAGTACTTTATACACACCACAATAAGCCTACTAGTGTACCCCTGTAAGTCCCTAGTATATAGTACTAAGGTACCAAGGGCATTGGTACACCAGGGGTCTCCCATGGGCTCCAGCATGTATTATGCTGCCCATGGGAGCACATGAATACTGTGTCTGCAGGTCTGCCATCTCAGCCCGCATGAAATGGTGCATGCACCTTTCACTCCAGATAAAAGGTTTACCTTATAACCCGGTCACTGCACTTAAAACCTATAAGTCGCCCCTAAGGTAGGCCCTGCAGCCTAAGGGCAGGGTGCATGGTTCTAAGTGTGAGGGTACCCCTGCATAAGAAGAGGCACCCCTACAAACCTCAGACTCCATTCTCTGGGCTTTGTAAGTGCAGGGAAGCTGTTTTCAGGTATGTAGTGGACACTGGCAAACCCGAGATGTCCAACTACATAATGGCTTCACCAAACCTGGTAATGTTTGATATCAAAAAGTTGGAATCATGGAACTACACCGATTCCAGTGTTAGTTGCATGATACCATGTACTGGGGGGGCTCCTTAGAGGCCCCCCCTGTCTTCCTGTATAGCCTGGCAGGGTCTGCGTGCAAGCCAGTGCTTCCGCCCACCCTAGCTGCCCTCCTGCTGGTGAGCCTAACTCCTGCTGTTGAGCCTAACTCAGACAGGAGAAGGCAGAACAAAGGGTTTCCTGTAGAAGAGAGGTGTAGCCACCTCTCCTTTAGAAATAGGTGTCTCTGGGCTAGGGAAGGGGTGCTTCTGAGAGCCACCAGACAGCTTTGAAGGGCACATTTGATGCCCTCCTTGCATAAACCGGTTTGCCCCATTCCAAGAACCCTTGGCTCCCGCTCTGGCGCGAAACACAACAAAAGACGGAAGTGACCACCCCCATGCCCAGCTCTTACCCTAGGGAGGTGCACAGGCTCTACCAGGTGGTCCACTTGATTCTGCCATCTTTAAAGCAAGATGAGCAGAGGCCCCTTGGAGCATCTGACTGGTCAGTCCACTAGAGTAACGTCCCTGACCCCCCCTGATAGGTGGGTCACCGCAGAAGCTGTCCAACCCCCTTCCTGGGTTACTTAAGGGCTCTCCTGAGGGTGGGACCCTAGATTCGTCTGGACCAAGGATTCCTCTGCAAAACTCATCTTCAGGATCCTCCACAAGAGTCTTTTACTGCTGGACACTGGACTCTGCTGTTGGGCTGTGCCGGACTAAATACAAGACTGTTTCTGGTAGGAAGGCTCCTACTACAACTTCTTCTCCGTGCTTTGCAACCATCCTGCAGCATCCATAACCGTGCATCTTCCAGAGTCACAAGGACTCTGTGTGCATCAATGACAGCTGGAAGAAATCTCTCTTGGAGTGAAGGAGTCACTCCCATGCAGCTGCAGGCACCTCAGCGTTGGACACCGGTCTGTGGATCCTGCTGTCCCACGAACTCTTCAAGACTATACAACATAGGTGGTGGCTTGGTAGTTCTCCCGAGGCCTGACCTGTTTTCTGTGCAATTTGGAAGACTGCAATCCTTCGTTGAGCTGCTGGAACCGAGTCCGTGTGCACCTCATCTGTCTGCTGTTGCCAAGGTTTGTTGACTCTCCATTCCAAAGATCTTTGAGCTCCAAGAAGCCCCAGCCTCAAGCATCACCCTGCTGCAAAAGCAACGTCCTCCTTGCATCTACTGCGACGTGGGCCTCTATCTTTGCTGTGCTGCTGAGGCCTCCATCGATTCCTGCTGGCTCTCCTGCTTGCTAAGGGCCAGCCCTGACTTTCCTGTGGTGGGTGAGTCCGTCAGACCTTGCTGGTCTGCGACTAAGCATTTCTTCCTGCAACGTGTCTGCTGCATTTGCCAAGGCTTGTTGGTGGTCCTACTGGCCACTGACCCTCCTGCAATTCGTTGACCGTCGTGGGACAGCTCGTGTTCCTACATCGTCACCTGGTCTTCACAGCTGCAACTCCAAGATCTCCATCCTACCTTGAAGTATCCCGAGAAGGGTGGGCATTGTGCTCCTGCACCCCCTGGATGACTCCGGGTGGCGTGGACTCTGTCTCCTCTCTCCTCAGGTGCTCCTCGTCTGGAATCCACGCTTGGGTTCCACCGACCTGGTTCATGGGTCACGGCAGCAGCTGGACCACCGAAGATCCCCATTGACTTCAACGGGCGGATACAACACCACTTCACACCTAGGCACCGGGGCTCCCTGGTGTAGGTATCCTGCTTCTCTGGGTATCCACCGGTGGAGGTGCTCTCCAACCTCCCTGGTTCCAAAGGGTTTCCTCTGGAAAGGGTCCTAAATCCTGAAAATCCTAATCGTGACTACCCCATGTTGTTCTACGGACTCTGACCCGAGGTATCACCTCTGCACCCAGACGCCTAGGGACTCCTAGTTACTTATTGGTGGTTCAGTGCTTCCCCTGGCCTACAGATCCTTGGGTGGTAGTCTTGGTTAGGTATCCCTTTCGCCTTCCGCTTACTTAGTATATGGTTTGCCCCCACTCCCCCCAATAGGGGGTCCGTGTGTTTTTATGTGTTTACTTACCTGTTTTACTGATCTATTTATTGTGTATGCATATCTCCGGGTAGGAGATATACCAAAGTAGTTTAGTGTTGGTGTGTAATAAATACTACACTGGTGTGGTTCTTTTCGGTGCGATTCTCACTGACTGACTTGTGTGGTAAATGCACCCGCTTTGCACCCTCCTGGATAAGCCTTAGCTGCTCTCCACAGCTACCCCTTGAGGCCTTTGGTTATCAGGGACCTCTTACACTATCACTAAGGGTTGCCTGGACTCGGTGCATGGTGTATCACCAATAGGTGTACACCATATTCTGATCCAGCCTCCTACACCCTCCATGCCAAGGTCTACTATGGCAATGTGTGCTTTTTGAAATAAAGGTTGATGATTGTCAATAGTGGAGTTTAGAAAAAACTATGACTAAACAAAACAATCATTGACAAAGCAAAAGGCTGGCAGTTAACACCTGACCTGCCAGTGCTTGTTTTTATTTATTTTTCCAGGCCGTGTGATATCTGCTCTCAAAAGCAGTGGTAGCTCCTCAACTAAGGCGGAAGAGCATCTCCTAACTGAGCAATTCAAAACGGAAACATAAAATAATAATAACGCAACGTTAGTATCATTTTATTTAACCGTACTGGCTCAGTAGTTGGGGGGCGGGGCAGGGCTGGGCTGTTTAGAGCTGTGAGAGGTGTGGTAGGCACTTCCTAAGTGTGCATGACATTTTGGCCGGCCCTCTCGGCCGGCCAAATAGTCATGCGCACTTTGCATGTTCTCCACCCAGGCTGCATTACAACCTGGGTGGAGAACATGCACAGCCTCCCAGCCCCTGTCTGAGCGCTGAACCACGGCGCTCAGACAAATCACAACGCTGCTGTAAGGCAGCGTTGTGGTTGGTCAGAGGAGTCTGGCAGGCTGTTTGCTTCCTGGTTCCTGCTGCCAGGGAGAAGAGAAGAGGATTGATGAGAGGCAGCGGCCGGCCGTATCCAGGTCAGTGTTTTTTTTATTTCCTCTGCACCCCTGTTTGGTATCAGTTTCTACTGCTAATAAGATGATTGCCCTATTGTGGTTTGTGCTTTTGTGATCTCCTTCCTGTGTTGCCTGAACTCTCTTTACTCTGGCCCGCCTGAGTATCAGTATGCTTTTTCAGGACATTCATGTTTCAGTTGAGAGGCTTCTGCCCTGTTAGTGTTTGTCTAGGTTTTTGGTTCCTTGAGGTTTGTGCACAAATGCAGTTTAAGTAAAGCCTTTATATATCTCAATAATAAGGAAAAGATCTTGTCCTTTTACCAACATGTGTGATCATTCTGTGATCTTACGACTCTCGCAGATGTGTGTGTGCTGTTCTTTGATTTTAGAATTTCCTTGCAGATGCTATCGGTATAGAATTTTCACTTCACCGTTTGCAAAATAGACCATTGGTTTTGTTCATCCATCCCAACAAGCAAGTCTCCTGTGTCAGGCTTGCAAACCTTTGTCGAGACTCGGAAGAGTCTTCTGACCTTACAGCGATGGTAGGGTATCTAAGGGTTTACATTAAAGATGAAAGATGCAGCTTTGGTCCCTGTCCGGAATGAAGTGCAGAGTAGATGGTGTGTGTGAGGTAATATCCAGCTCTGGGGCATGAAGAGGGTAGAGTGCATGTTATTTTCTTAAGTACTGATTGAATAGTTTCGAATACAAGAAAAATATTCTCTCTTCTCGCCACCATGCACTAAACACATTATATTAACTTAGTGTACACTTTGCTGTCATTGCTGTAGGGAACTTCTTGCATCAATGGTGAAAGAATGCAGTTAACAGTGCATGTCCCTAAAGCAGTGTAATATGATCTGTAAATTCCCAAGCAGATGTGAAGGAGATACTGAATTGCACATACTTCTTATAGCACTCCGACATGGGCAGCTAAACAGCAGAAGCACTCTATGAATTTAATATAACTAAAGTACATTTACTCAGTAAAAGGATATTTTGTTTCAGTAAAATGACATTTCCTATCTCCAGCTAGAGGATATTTTGCTTAAAGAGAAAGAGGGACATAAACTAAAAATTAACTTAACATTTTACCACTTATTGGTTGTTTAAGCCTTTGAAGGCAAGTGACGCCTAATTTTTGTGCTAGGCTTTTTGGTATTTAAGAACCTCTTTCATGATTATTTTTTTAGCATCTCTATTGTTGTCAGGATTTAGGTATTCAGAACCCTCACTTATTCTAACTTCTAGGTGTCCATTTATTGAGGTTGTTCTTTTAAGTATCACAATAGATGTCTACTTCTTTCTAAGGGATCAAATGCACCAGGAAACCAAACATTATTTTCAACTGCGTAAACTATAGTTTTGTTGGAGAGGATTACAGATGAAACATGTGAATGTCTCTTACAACATTATAGACATTTGAGCTGGCAATGTGTTTGGGTTGTTACATTTCATCAGGAAAGCTCCCCAAAGAGAGGGGTAACCAATTCTTTCTGTTTTGCATAATTTATAGATTACGTTTAGTTTTAGAGCGATTCATTCTCATTCTTTCTAACCTACTCATTCAGCATCTCCTGAGCAACATTGTGGCATAGTCGCTGCAAAAGCATTGTGTTGAAGCTCTTGCAGCAACATGTTTTCCTGCTAATATGTTGTCACATGTTTCGTGGTTCCTCTGGCATATTTGATTTGTGAAACAATGTGGGAAAACTCTACAAAATGATAGGATCAAAAATGCTGCAAAGCAAATTACAGGATATGCTTCAGCAGCTGGTTAGGCATGAGGTGGCATTGCTTTCTATGCAAAATTATCGAAACAGTGGCTCCCTTAGGTGTAACTACTCTGATTTCTTTTACTGAGTCCTGGTGAAAACATTCATACGACAAATTCCCTTTTTTGTTTTAGGATTATTGATTGTTTTACTCAGAAGAAGAAGTGCATCAGATGGGAAAAACACAGAATATCAGTGGCTCGAGGCCAGCCACCGTTTTGATAATTTTGACCATTTCAGGTCCCTGTTAGGGATATGGGGTATCCATGTGTGTGAAGCATTGCTGTTCGTGCAACACTCACAAAGCGCGTCTTTGATCTCCCTCTCCAGGTGAGTGTGTGATAGCTCTGAAGTCTATGATTGGGAGCACAGCCCAGCAGTTTCTCACCTACCTCTCGCACCGGGGTGAAGAGACCGGAAACATCCGCGGCTCCATGAAAGTGCGGGTACCTTCGGAACGCGTGGGCACAAGGGAGAGGCTTTACGGTAAGGACTTCTTTCTGTGCTAGGCCCCCTCTCCAGTACAGTTGGAATCTTCCTGCGGCCTGGACCAGGGTGTTTGCTCCTTGATCACATTGAATCTTCACAATTTGTGTTCTCATTAAAATGAGACATAATCAGTCCCGAATGGCTTGAAGAAGCAGCATTACAGTTCCTTTACTAATGCTCAGTATTTACAGGGCTGCACAGGAGAGAAGCACTGACAGAGCTAATAGGGTATCTCTGTGTTGCAAATGTAATACCTGTTTCTCTTGAGCACAGGCATGTGACTTGTTTGTATTGATTATGAATACAACAAGTGTGATTTTTAGTGCTTTTTGTATTTAACACAAGAGTAACGACAGGATGAATCATGGTAACAGTTGCAGTAACAGACATTTGTTAATTCTCAATCTTTAATGGTCACAGTATTTATAGTGTGAAGTCAGAGCTGCAGGCAAAATAGGGTTAGGTGTTCCAGCAGGAAGAGAAACAGTCATAATGGTTGTGATAATGAAAGTTTACACAGCCCACACCATAAACCGAATTGTCTCTGGGTGTTTGAAAAAGAGATGTAGTTCTGTGTCCCATCAAGCTGGGGAATTTTGTCGACCTTTGTAGAATTCTAGTTTATGTAGTGAAATGGCAAAGTCCAGACAGTACCAATGTACGACGTTATACCCCACGGTATTGTTAAAAGGAAGAACTAGGAGAGCCTTTGTCATCAAACAGGATAAAAGCACTAGCGATGTCCATCAGCCTGAGAAGATTGATAGGTCCTTGGCTGAATCTCTCACGCTGCAGGCCAAGCTAGTCTCCCATCAGAGTCACAGAATACAGTTATCAAGACCAGTGCATACCCACCACACAGGACAGACCTAAAAAGACTGTTCCTACTTCATAAGAAAAGCATAAGTGCACCCATTCCAGTATTGGAACCTGTTCAGACGAGTCATCTTCCCAGTGTAAGAAACTTGAAAAGAATGATCATAGAGAAGAAGATGAATCGATGCCAGGTACTTCAAGATTTGTCAAGTACTGATAATTGCAGGCATCTCTTTTTGCTACCAAAAGTTGGGCCTCAACATGTGGTGATTGCTTCTGCTGTGTGTATTGAATGTTTGTGATTCCGAGGAAGGGTTGAATCTATCTGTGAGAAGTGGATTATGGGTGGCTGCTACGGACCGAATCCAGTAATTATGTCTGTATAGCTGTGCTAGTCTGCTGTCCTTTACTGTTTTACTTGCTTTCCAAAAGAGATAACTACTTTACATAACCAAGGGTTGTTTACAGCTCACTTCACTATCAAACCCACCCACCCATTGATGATCAAGAATCAGTGGCAATGGTGATTAGGGTCAAAGACACAATAGAAATGTGGGAGAACATATAGTGGAACTAGTAGCGTAAAGTGAGTACTGCGTTAACCATAAAAGCAGTGGACGCTCAGGCTGTTATAGAAAGAATGTGAGTATGCAGGAGTATGGATCCTTCTAAAGAGACAGTCACTGGTGAAAGAAGATAGCCACCTATGGCATCCAATACCAGGTGACTTTCCAGAGCACCAGGAACTCTTCTACCTGTATTGGCAGTGGAATCATGTTTCTTTGGAGCTTGTCCAAACTTTGACACAAGTGCCTTTTCTCACACCCTAGGGAGAACCCTGTTTATTGTATGGTAGTATTTGTACTGCATTTCATAGCTCTAGCAGAGATACTAAAGCACTTTCTGGACGGTCGATTAAATGGCTTTTCAGTTTGTTGTGACTTGTTGGAAGGGTGTGTGTTCTACTATATGGCCTTTCTTTGCAATGTTGGGTGTTATGCCTGAGGTGGCTTCTCAATATGTTTTCTCATGTCACCATTCTCTCCCAGAATGGATCAGCATAGACAAGGATGAAAGTGGAGGAACAAAGGGAAAGCCACCAACTGTTTCAAGAGAATATACAAGGTAAGAGCCTTTTTGATCAGTACTCAGAGAAAGAGAATAGGTAGGAGCTCCTTGTGGGATCCAGGTTTGGGATATGTTCATGTACCTAGTTAAGTATTTCAGGCTTAGAGACGACATTAGTTGTGTAGTGTTCTACATAAGTGTTATTCTAATTAATTTATTAAGTGTACATCTTTGACAGTCAAGCACAAGTGGTGATGTTCCTTTTGTAACATAATATAGCCTGTGCATTAAATAACGGTATGCATCTTAGATCTCTCTCCTAATCAAATGTGTCGGTGTCTTTGGACTCCGAAGCACTTTTGTATGTACTCTTCCTGTGTCGGAGTTCGACACTTTCTTCCTGTAAAAGGACATATGTGCTGTTTTATTGCTTTCTAATCCATGTTTTTAGTCTGGATTTCAACTACTCTGCACTTCAGACCTCCAGGGACTGGTTTAGAGGTGGGCAGCAATGGGAAATCTACCAACATCTGCTACCTCTGTGATCTCCTGTCTTAGTTTCAGTGTGGAGGAGACAGTGACCCTTCTAGGCAACAACCAAGTAGGTAGTTGTGAGGCTTGGTTCTACCCCCTAATTTAGATTGACCAATATGCCACCATTACCAACAGCGGCATGCCTTTGTAAGATTCCTGTGTTGTGTTGTGTTATGTTATGTGTATTTGTAAAGAGCACCGTCACCAGCAAGGGTATTTTGGTGCTAAGTAGGTGTGTGTGCCTAGCCTACCTATGGTAGGTTGGTTAATTGAAATACTAGGTTATCAGCTTCTTACAGAATTCAAGAAGAGAGGAGGAGGAGGCTCTGATGTGGAAGGAGAGGGCTTTCCATGCTTGAGGAGCGATGTAAGAGAACGCTCTTCCTCCTGATCTGGTTTTATATATGCGTGGGATGTTGCCGAGTAGGAGTCCTGCAGAGCGTAGATGTGTGGATGGTTGGTGGAAGAAGATGCAAATGTTCAGTGGGGGATGGCTGAGTTGTGGAGTGTGCATCAAGGGGTGTGCAGTTCCTAACAGGGGGACAAGTATGGAAGTCTACGGCCTTACGGGGGAGTTCAGAGCACTTCGTTGCTCTGATGGGCTGGGTGGCAGGCAACTAGCGCGTATCCTACCCTTGCTCCGGGCCCCGCAAGGGTAGGATACGCACTAGTTGCCTGCCACCCAGCCCATCAGAGCAACGACGTGCTCTGAACTCCCCCGTAAGGCCGTAGACTTCCATACTTGGGGTCTACACCAGCCCAGTATAAGTCTACTAGGGTTTCACTCTATTGTGTCTGGATACCATACCATATCTAGGGAACCAGACCATTAGTAGTGCACCAACACTCACTTAGGTCCTGATGAAGTGCCACATGACTAGTTAGGGGCAATAAAGGCACGAAACATGGCGATAGCCCTCTAGGAACATTGCATCCACGCAGGGCTCCAACACATTTTTTAACTAAGCTGGAACTACCTTAATAAATAAATCATTTCTGAAGAGGACTGCTCCAGACTTATTTTAAAACCCACTACCCGTGCACTACTCTATCTTTGCCCTCCTACCCGCACGCAGCCCACAGCTTCTTCAAAAGATCTCCGCCAAAGAGCCCCGTTTACGGGAGCCCGTCGGGCATTGCAGCGCCGGCCCGACGAGCAGAGCCCAATGATGAAGCATGACATCCTTCGGGGTGTGTGAGGGCATCACGAAGAAAGACCTCCCCTTTCCCTTGTCCCCCTGTTAGGAACTGCACACCCCTTGATGCACAGTTCTAATTGGAGCCTTGTGTGCAGGACCTGGTTTAAATAACGGCTTCTGGTCCCCCCCCCCCTTTTTGAACTGAGTTGTGGAGTGCCTTGAATGTGTGTGTGGGGAGTTTGAATTGAGCATGTTTGTGTTTTGAAAGCCAGTGTAGTTCCCTGAGGTGTGGTGTAATGTGAGTTCTGTGTGGGAGGTTGAGGATGAGTCTGACTGCCGAGTTTTCAATGGTCTCTAATCCTCTGGTGTGTTGCTTAGTGATCGCGGCATAGAGGGTATTCCCATAGTGAAACATGCAGGTGACTAGGGTGCAAGTTCGTTTTTCTTGTGGTGCTTTGAAGATCTTCCTCAGCATCTTCAGGATGTGGAAGCAGAATGCAGCAACAGTGTTAACTTGAGCAGTCATGTGCAGTTTGCTGTTGATGATTATTCTGAGGTGTGTGGGTTCTGGGTCATGGTCAGAAGTTTGGCCAGCCACCAGTTGGAGTCCCATGGTGAGGTGTTCACAACTTCTGTCTTGTCTGTGTTGAGCTTGAGACAGTTGGCTTTCAAACAGTTAGTGACTTCGGTCATGCAGATGGTGAACTTGTTTCTTGTGTTGGGGGTTTTGTCTGAGAGGGAGAGTATGAGTTGAGTGTCGTCTGCGTAGGAGACTATGTTGATGTCATGTGCATGGATGACATTGGCCAGAGGGATCTTGTATGTGTTGAAGAGGGTGGGGCTAAGCAATGAACCTTGAGGGACTCTGCAGATAAGTTTGCAGTCTTCCAAGGAGTAAGGTGCCGGGCTGACAGCCTGTGTTCTGTCCGTTAAGAAGGAACAGATCCATCAAACAGCGGGTCCTTGGATACCAATCTCATCGACTGATGAGGATCGGGTGTGAGACCATGTGAGGGCTACGGTGTCTTAGTCTGTCAAGAATAATGCGGATGTCTTTTGTGGCAGCAATGAGTGCTGTTTCTGTACTATGGTTGGGCCGGAATCCAGACTGCGTGGCATTAAGAAAACCACCATTGGACCTGCCGGACCACCTATTGCCATATTCCTGTCCTGCCGGCCCATCGGCGCTACTTGCAGTTCGTGATGGGAGAGGAGCATTTTCAGTTTGCTGTGCTCGCCTTTGGTTTTACCAGCACCCCTCGGGTTTTCATGAAACTGATGGTGGTGGTGGTGGCAGCACACTTTCTGAGGTCAGGAGTGCCAGTCTTCCCCTACCTCGATGATGGTCTGGCAGTTTTAAACCACTTCCAGATTACGGCAAACCTACTGTCATCTTTGGGGTTCACAATCAACATACGAAGCCATAACTGACTCTTTCACAGACGCTCCCATTCATCGGAGTCATTCTGGACATGGTTCGGTTTCCAGCCTTTCCCCCGGGAAAGTTTGTCCAGGACATTCAGGCAATGATTCTGATCTTTCAGCCTCAACTCTGGATTTCAATGAGGTCGACTCAGAGGCTGCTGGAACTGATAGACTCCCGCATCCTGCTGGTCGAGCATGCCAGGGTGGCATATGCTGGCTCCTCAGTGGTATTTGGAGTCTCACTGGGCCCAAAATCAAGGGTTCTTTCCTGCCACGTTCAAATTTCGGAGGTGACTGCAAAAAGATTTGCAGTGGTGGCTACTGGACCTCGAGTGGGTCAGCAGCAGACCCCTCTCTCTTCCCCCATCCTGAACTGCCAGTGGTGATAGATGCGTCACTTCTGGTCTGGGGTGGCCACTTTGGAGATGTGGAGATCAGAGGTCTCTGGCAGAGACCCGGCTCCATAACAACCTTCTGGAGCTGAGGGCCATCTGCTTGGCGCTAAAAGCCTTCCTGCCATCCATCAAGGGGAGGCTGGTACAGGTGCTCACAGACCACACCTCCACCATGTGGTCCTGCAACAAACAGGATGGAGGGGTCTTGGACCCTGTGGCAACAGACCTTGCACCTCTGGAAATGGCTGGACCGCCAAGAGATTTTCCTGGTGGTGAACCACCTGGCGGGCTCAATGAACGCCAGGTCAGAAGAAATCAGCTGTCTGCGTCTCACAGATCATGCGTGGCAGTTACACCAGGAGGTGGAGTAAGATATTGTCCACAACTGAGGAGAACCTTGGCTCGATCTGTTTGCCACCACAGAGAACGTGCAGTGTCAGCAGTTCTGTGCATTAGAGTTTACAAGGCGACTCTCGCTCTGAGGCTTGTCCTGCCTTGAGTGGAACTCTGGGCTCTTGTATGCTTTTATGCCGACACCACACCTGCCCCGAGTTCTCAAGAAAATGAAGACCGATCAGGCCCAAGTCATCCTAGTGGCTCAGAATTGGGCTTGGAGAATATGGTATCCGGAACTCCTGAACTTGAGTTTATGTCCTCCGATCAGGCTGCCCTTCCGGGAGGATCTGCTGTTGCAGCAGCAAGGTAGTGTTTTCTATCCTGGCCTGCACAATCTAAATCTCCATTCATGGAGGCTGAGTGGCGCCAGCTGAATGCCTTTGTTCTCCTTCCAGAGGTAGTGGATGTCATCTTGGCTGTCAGGCATCCCTCGACAAACACTGTATACGCTAGTCTCTGGGACAAGTTTGTGGTCTGGTGGGGCACACTCCAGATTAACTCCCTCCTGGCCCGATTATCCGATGTCCTGTTATTTGTTCTCTCTCGTCTGGCTGATTAGGGAATGAGCCCTGGTCAAGCAGTAACCACAATCCTAATCAGGGTAAGGGGCAGGCAAACCCTAAGTTAACCTCTGCTCACCCTCTGGTAGCTTGGCACAGAGCAGTCAGGCTTAATTTAGAGGCAATGTGTAAAGTATTTGTGCAACACTTCAAACAGTGAAAACACCACACAAAAAGATCCCACACCAAGTTAGCAACATAGAGCAAAATATAATAAATAAAACAAAACCATTACGACAACAATCCAATCACTAGAACCGGAGTTATGAATTTATGAAAAATAAATGGTAAAATAGCGCCTATACGAGACGGCGCCAACCATGGCTATCTGATAGCGCTAAACTGGGTCAAAGTCAAAAGTTCAGCACGAACTTGATGGAGCGTAGGTCGGATACAGTCCCAGATTACTTCCGCTGACGTTTTACCTTTTCAAGTTTTGTGCCAAGAGTCCTCGCGGGGAAGAAGTATGTCGGGAGCAAGGAGAGCGTCATTGGCAATGGTCGGTGGGGTGCGAAGAGCATGCCAGGCATCACGACCGGCTGGGCGGGAGCCTCACGGTGTCAATCCACGCGGGCGGACAATGCTAGCGGTGCGAAGAGATGAACTTGCGGCGGCTCGTGCTGATTTCTTGTGCAAGCGGCACAGTTCCACTGCGAACAGGCACATTCGCAGTCACAAAGAGCCCAAAAGCTTGACTTCAAGAGCCCAGGACCTGAAAGGCAGCTCTTGGGGGCCAGGAACTCATTGAAAACTGGTCACGGAGATGTGGGGAGCCTGTTATCTCCCTGAGGCTCAGATCAGGAGGCCAGTAGATTAGCCCTTTGAGTCACTCTAGAGTCATGGGTGATTGGTCCCAGGTCCAGTTCTTCCTCCCAAGGCAAGATGCAGCAGGTCAGCACAGCAAGGCAGCAGCTCCTTCAAAGTGGCAGTCCTTTCTGCAGCACAGCAGTCCATCTTCCTGGTGGTGTCTGAGGTCCAGTCTTTATACTTAGTGGTGCCTTTGAAGTGGGTGAGACTTCAAAGACATGCCTTTGAAAGTGCACAGATGTCCTCCCTTCCTGCCCTGGCTCCAGATTCGCTACTGGGTGGTATGCAGCCCTTTGTGTGTTGATAGGACACAGCCTACTCAGGTGCAAGTGAGGCTGTGCCCAGCTCCTTTCTTCCATCTTGCCAGAAATGGCCCATGAAGACACACCTAAGGTCCCATTGTGTGTGGCTTTCTAGAAGGAATACACAAAGCCCAAATGCCAACTACACCCAGTCATGTGATCAGAGACGAGCTACAGGCACTAAATGGCTAGAGCAAGAAAATGCCAACTTTTTAAAGACATACAGTTGATGGACGGAATGCAGAACAAATCAAAACATTCACCCCCAGTCAAGAGATCCGGGTTAAATCCATCATTCTTTTGCTCACCATGCCACCCCAGTTTAGACCTGGCCATATGCAAATCAGCCTTGACCCGGTGCCTCATGGGAACAGTGCAGCCCGAACTGCCAAGCCAGGTCCTCCCTGGACCGGAAACAAGCATCCTAGGACCGGTTTCGGGGTTTCTCCCCTCATCAGCCAGGATAGCTTGAATCCAGTGGCACAATGAGCACGGGACCCACATCTGGGCATGCCCGGCGCACTTAGGGCGAGAAATCAAAAGACACACACTTGATGGACGGAACGCAGAACAAATCAAAATCAAATCAAACATTCACCCCCAGTCAAGAGATCTGGGTTAAATCCATCATTCTTTTGCTCACCATGCCACCCCAGTTTGTGGCATTTTCAGAAGTGTAATTTAAAATCCGACTTCACCATAAGTTAGGATTTTAAATTAGGATTCCAGAGACACCAAACTTGTATCAGATATATCTTCCCATTTGGAAATTACACTTACAAGATCTAATAATGTAATCCAAATGTTATTCTATGGGAAAGATAGGGTTTGCAGTAGTGAAAAATAACTTTTAATTTTTACATGTCCTGGTAGTGAAAAACTCAAAGTGCATGTCATGCCTTTTAAATACATTGCACCCTGCCCCCTGAGTTGTCCAGGGCCTACCATAGGGGTAACAAATGTATAACAAGCATTTGTAATACAATCGGTCACACATTTATCAAAGTTAGAGCTATTGGCATTGTAAATAATGTCTTTTACTTATGTTTTTTTTGTTTGCAGTGGAGTATCGTAACAGGTAAAGTAGCTGACTTTGGAATTGGTGAACTAAGTTTGAGTTTTAAGATTGATTAACCGTATTGTATGTGTGGCAGGTGAAGCAGTTTAGCTCTTGGTCTGTTGAGCCTTAAGTCTGCTTAGCTAAACAGTTTAACTAACTATTCTCCCGGGATGTACAGCATGTACTCCTTTCTTATTAATCTAAAGTGTTTTTTACGCAAATTGAATATAAATAGAGATGGTTTATCTCTGAAACAGATTCATTAGGTTTTACTGCCATTGCTATAGCAGCACCCATTATTGGATTACATGCTAGCAGTATGCAGAAATGTATTAGCCCACATCAACAAACTTGAAGTTGAAATAGGCCAATTCAAGTAAAAATGTCCTAAAAATGCAAATTTCAATTGATTCTTTTGTTAGCAACATTTACGATTAAGCTCACAAGAGGTTCATCAAGCTAATCTTACACGTGGGTATGCATAGACCGAATAAACATGGCAAGGCACGAGTATGAAAATATGTAATGCAGGGAACTGCTTGACAAAACCAGGATAAACTGAGTCACAGAACATTTTCTGCTAGTAAAACGGAAGTAGGTGGTCATTGTAAATGTCCCACAATGCTCAGTAATGAAAAAATAGACAGTAGTGGGCTTCCTTACAACCAGTTATTTTCTTCAGAGAAAATGGTATACACACAAACATAATAATGGATTGATAACGTTGTAAAACAAAATAATTTCACACGCACTAGTTGCTAAATATTAGGCATTAGTATGGAGTTTACTGAACGGCAAATGGGCCAGTGTATAGCTTCAATGAGGCAGGGTGGAAAATTCTTAGAGCACAACAGAGTTTAAAAAAAGGTAGATATGTAAAAAACCCATCATAAAAAAATGTGATGTATTTCATGAGATACTGCGGGGGTGGGGACGAGATTGAAAAGAATCGAAAGTGCTGTCTAATGCTGGAATAATATGGGTGGTGCCGGTGGACTGAGGTGTATTGACTGAGCTGTGTGTGAGCCTAGGTGCTTACATGACAGGGGTGCTAAAGATGGGTCTGAGAGGTACTAAAAGACCTGTGAGTGGGCACTAGAGCAGGAATATTGGGGAGCTACCAGCCATGAGTGAGGTGTACTGACAGACCTGTGTGGAATCCAGGTGCTGGAATAACATGAGATGCTGAGAGAGAGTAGAGGACTATTGAGAGAGATGTGCGTGGGTTCCAGGAGTAATAGTGGAACTGTCAGTCAGGATAGAGATGCACTAACTGAGCAGTACCGACTACATAATATGCCGGTCCCAGTGGTGGAACAGGGAGTGCCACAGGTGGACTGAGTCGCCTTGAGGAGCTGGAATTGCAAGGGGTGCTACAGGTGGAGTGGTGTGCAATGGCAGCGTCTTGTCTAGTTCACAGTGCTGGCCTGAATCTTGGCAGTTATGACTGAGATGTACTGGCAGAGCTGTGCAGACCAAGTGCTAGGAGTGCAGCTGATGGTGCAGAGGCTGACTGAGGCTTGTGCAGGGTACCAATACTCGAACAGCTTGGGGAGTTGCATGTCGGGCTGGAGTGCACTGGCAGGGTGATTTGGAGGCTGCAGTGGTGAAATAGCAAGTGGGGTCACCCAGTAAGGTTTGAGGTTCACTGGCAGAGCTGTGTGTAGGTCCCTGAACTGTAACATGTAATATATTACACATGTGTACTATGAGTGCCCTTGTGCTGTTTTCGCAAGGTCACAAGTTCAAATGCCAGCAAGGCCAACTAATCCTTTCATCATTAAAAGGTAGGTAAACCAAGAAACATTAAATTATGTTTTAACTGTGTATTGTATGTTTACTATGCATATAATTTGTGGTAGGACTGGTATATGCGTGATGCGCTAGCTCAGAGCCGGAGGCCACATGTCTCCTGTCTGCCGTGAGTGTCAGCCCTGCACCTTACATTTGAACCAATTAGTGAAAGGAAGCGGGGTGCACAACAATACGGCGCAAAAAAACCTTTGAAAGCCGCCAGCTGACCTTGGTGACGACAGCACCAAATGCTATTCTGCGAAGATTGAGGAAATGTGGGTGTCTGGCCTCCTTGTGCCGACCAATGGAAAATTACCAGAAAGCAAGACAGCCTGAGGACTGACACTGGCACTGCGTGACACTGTGACCCCATTGCACTCACACCACCCGAGTGGTAATTTTCCAAGATGTACTTTGAATTATTTGATTTCTATTAAATGGAGTTCAAACCATATGAATAGCAGGAAAACTTGGACTTCCTGCCCGAAAATGTCGGTAGGGGTGAAGGACTGGGACTGGAGCACAAGGGGGAGGGGTTAGACTGAATGTTTCGCGTTTCGGACCTTTTTCTTAAATTATGTGCAACAGCAGAACAGCATTGCAAAGAAACAAATCTTATGAACGTGACCCGGACAGAAGGCAGCCGTCACGCATAATATAAAAAAAAATCCGATATACTCGATGGGCGGGAGGTGGTGGAAACTAGCAACAATAAAAATCAGAAATGGCCAATAAAAAGCAACAATGAGTGAAATCACAGGCAGCGGCGCAGGAAGGACAGCAGCAATGACGGGAGGGAGGGAGTGCGAGCGAGCGAGGAGGCAACAGATGGCCTGAGATGGCTAACAAAAAGGAACAATCAGTGAATTCCGATGGGGGGGGGGGAACCAAGCACCTAAAGGCGGGACAGATGTACACTATTCACCAACCAGAGCAAAGGAATTTCGAAAGGCAGGCCAAACAACGAACCAAATGCGCTGGGCGTGTTGAAAGCTCATAGACTGAATACAGCAGGTCTTGCAGACAGCATGTGTGCTGCCTAGCCTCGACCTAAAAAGAGAAGGTTTGGACCTGGCTAAAGGTTTATTTTGCCAGGTCGACATTGCAGTGAAACTGCTCACACAGGCGCTGCAGTGGCAAGCCTGAGACATGTTTAGAGAGGCTACTTAAGTGGGTGGCACAAGTAGTTTAATTTACAGGCCCTGGGCACTTTACTAGGGACTTATAAGTAAATTAAATAAGCCAATTGAGTATGAGCCAGTATTACCATGTTTAGGGGAGAGAGTACATGCACTTTAACACTTGTTAGCAGTGATTAAGTGCTCAACGTCCTAAGGCCAACAAAAACGAATTCAGCAAAAAGTAGGTGAAGGAATGCATAAAGTTTAGGGGTGACCCTGCATAAAAGGATATTTTCCAACACTCACCATATCAATGTCAAGAAAACCGCCAAGACTATGTACCACTTCGACAGCCATATTTCTATAGAAGACAGCAGCAATCCTACTCAAGGCAACTGCAGTAGCGTAAACCCAGGTAAAAAGACCAGGATTCAAGATGTCACTGACAATCTTTTAGCACCAGATACCAAAAAATGCAATCTAACAATATCAGGCCCTGTAGCAAGCATAATGTCTACCTTCTACAACAACTGGGAGGCAATCACTGTGGACAAATGGGTCCTGTATATTATCCAGTATGGTCACGTGCTAGAGTTTATTCAACATCCTCCAACAATGCCACCTCAGAGAATAAAACACAAACATTTGTTGAAGACAGAAATACAACCTACTCTACGAAGGAAGGCTTTATAAATAGTCCCAAAACACCATCAAAAATGCAGTATTTTACTCCAGACACCTTCTAGTAAAAAAAGGAGACTGCAAAAGAAAGGAAGGCCATCCTAGATTTACACCAGCTAAACTTCTATCTGAAAAAATAAACTTTCAGAATGGTTACACTCCAGGACTTTCTGTCCCTTTTAATGTAAATGGAATACATGTCATTATTGGATCTCTAAGATGTCTACTTCCATATTCCCATTCACAGACAACATTGAAAATTGATACGATTTGAGGTAGTAGGTTGCCGATACCAATTCCAAGTACTTTCATTATGCCTCTGATCCGCACCCAGAATATTGACAAAATATATGGCTCCAGTAGCAGCCCACCTTCATCATCCAGGACAACAAGTTTACTCTTACCTAGACAACTGAATGCTCAAAGGCTCGCCATAAAAGATAGCAAAGCTCAATCAAAGCCTGTATCGAGCTTCTCAAGTCTTTAGGCCTCCAGCTAAACCAAAGCAAGTTGTCCTAAATCCCAACAAGAATTATTCATTCCTGTCAATTGACAGACAAATAGCTCTTTCGGCACTGGTAGAGCAAATAAAACTAAAAGATGTAAAAGTACGCCTTCTCAAGAGACTATCAGGCATGATGTCTTCATGTATAGTGCTAATACCCCTACCCAAACTGTTAGCAAAAATGAAAAGAGAACCCTGCAAGTGTTTTTTTTAGGTTTTTTTTTTTAGTTTTATATAGCGCAAACTTGACCCGAAGATATCAGGTATCAGAGCGCTTACATGAGCACCAGTTTCGTTACAGATGGACACATTCATTTTTGTTAGGCACGGGAGATTAAGTGATTTGCCCAGAATCACAGGATGTTGAGCGTCCCTGCCGAGACTCGAACCTGGTTCCCCAGCTTCGAGGTTGACGGCTCTAGCCGTAAGGCTACATCCTCTTCCCACGTTGAATCTCATAGCCCCTTAGAGGCCAAGACAGTACTGGCTCTTAGACTAACTAATGCAAGAGCAACCCGTTCTCTTGAAATGCTCAGCGAATCTTCTCTCCAGACACAAGGGTCAAATACTTCACCCCAACCCACAATTTCTCAAATTGACGGTCCAGCTCCTGAGCACCATAGATTCTGACAGTTAGACATCCTGCAGGGCAACAAGGACATTTGTCTCAACAAATAAAACATGTACAGCAAAGTGTAAATGATTTTGTAGCTGGTGGTGGACTGAAAGGAATTCACCCTTTTCAAGTACAAGCCCATGAGGTACTGCCTTATCTTTTGCATCTAGCAAAATCTGGTCTAAGACATGCTTCAATCAGAGTTCACCTGGTAGCCATCTCAGGTTTGACATGTGCACTGAATCCATCACATATATGGTCACACAGAGTTGTTAAAGCAGGTGTCTCCAGCCACTCAATCGTGAGCTACCAGTAGCTCCCAAACACCTTCAGAGTAGCTCGCAACCTTGAGTTCATTTTTTAAATAACATATTAAGAACAGGGCCACATTTTATTTTTAACGTCAAGGGAAGGCTGTGTTTATTTTACATTATCATCAGGCTGCAGATAGAGTCTGATAAGGAGCAGTGCTCAGTCAGATTTATGACCCCGGCTGGGGTATAGAGGTGAACAACTGAAGCACTGAGAGATTTAACTCTTAAATAAAAGTTCTTGTCACCTCAATATTGGAGCATGAAAACAAATGAAGTTTCTGAATGCCTTTAAATTGAAGAACATTATTAGTTACCTCAATGATTAAGTTAACTCTTCATTTTACTATACGTTTGCGGACCTATACCCGAATTACACATTCAGGGACCCCCGGTTGCAGAAGAGGGACAGAGGGTGCCATTTGGGGAGCTGTTTCTCTATCACAAACTACGAGCTGCCTGTCGCGCATTGCATAGCGACTTCCCAGCCCCCCACCCCCTTTATCAGCCCTAGAGAACTTACTTCATTCCCCATCGCCACGCAAACTTATAACCCGTCTTTATACACACATGCAAGCTACTGCCCCTGTGACGAGGCCTGGAGCATTGCTGAGGTGGAACGCAGAACTCTTTCCCCCACTGACCGAAGATCAATGGATATACTGTTGTAGTCAGCTCACTGAGCTGTCCCCCAACTATAGGCTTCGTTTGCTTCATTTTAAATTCCTCCATAGATTTTACAGAACGCCCATAAGTCTACACCGTATGGGGCTGAGAGAGGATGAGTGTTGCTGGCGCTGTGGGGCTACTCCCGCTTCATTCCTACATATGGCATGGGACTGTCCTGGACTCACTGCGTACTGGTTCCAGATTTTCACTTCAATAAATCAGATCCTTGGCATGTCCCTGACACCATCCCCTTTATTAGGACTGTTAGGGTATGTCAAGGAAACTCATGTCAAGAAGCATAAATTACATGTGTTACTATTATTATTTGCCAAACGTCAAATTGCAGTTCACTGGGGAAGGAGGAGGAAGCCTACGATTATAGAATGGGTTCGAGAGGTTACGTACGGACATGCCCAGTTATCCACCTTTTGGGAGTTGATGCCACCCACTTCGAGGCCCCGAGACATCTGGGAGCCATTCATTGCTTGGGTTCGGGAGCAGACGACTGGTGATGGGGAGCTTGGGATTAAGGCTGTCCCCCCTGGGGATGTATAAAACTGTGATATTGCTTTTTGATATGTCTAAGTGGTGGATAATACCAGATGGGGCCTGGACTCTGCTATTATATTCAGGTGCTTACACTGCTAAATGCCTACTTTTATGTGAATATTGTTGTTGGTGGTACTAGTGCATATCGTTGCAATAGGAGCATGATGGCTAATGATTTCCTTGTGTCTTTTGTGCTGTTGTATACCTTGAACATGTGGAACTGGCATGTTGGTTTGTTACATAAAAATGTATATTGCATTTATTTGGAAATATCAATAAACAAAAAAAACCTCTTCATTTTAATTTTCTCCGATTTTAGAGTGTTGCATTTACAGTAGCAGGCCTCTTGATCCCAATGGCCAGTAGAGACTGTGTCATATCTATAACTGAAAATAGTCATGTTTTTGAATGGGAGAAATTTAAAGTGAAGAAAAATATTTCTACGAAACATTACACTTGAATTTTTTTCTCCACTTTCAATTAAGCCAATTACATTTTAATGTTTTATGAAGCATGTTTCTTCACTTTAAATTCCTCCCATTTAAACAAATGGTTATATTTTTCTGTTGTGAATATGGCACTGTGTCTCCAGGCCACCGGGAGCAGGATGCCTGGTGTTTGTAAATGTGACATTTGGAAAAGGGAGAACATTTAAATGAGTTTTATGGAATCCATATATACATAAAGTTAACTCATCAGTTTAATTTTCTCCCAATTCAATGTGAAGCCTTTAAGCACAGTAGGCATCTTGCTACCAGTGGCTGGTAGACACTGCCATATTTATAACTGAACAACATTGCCATTATTTTAAGTGGGAGAAATTTATAGTGCAGAAAAATGTTCCATATTAGGAACATTTTTGCAGAACATTTTCCTGCACTTTAAATTTCTCCCATTTAAAAGTATGTGTTATACATGTAACGATGCCACATGTGGCAAAAGTTATGTCCTGTGCCACAAGTACTTACAACACAGGCTCTCAGTCAACCATACACATATATCCCATTATTCATACATCTCCAAAGACCACACGCTCACGGACACACATGGCAGCCCTGTCATAGTGGTCCTAACCCCTTCGATGCTCATGACGGAATGGTTCCGTCATGAGCATCGGTGCTCCTGTGCTCATGACGGAACCATTCCGTCATGAGGACAGGGGCAGGAAATCCCTCTGCTGTAAATAGCAGAGGGATTTCCATTTTTTTTTTGTGCCTCTGGAGGTGGGGAAGAGCTTTCCCAACCTCCCGAGGCCCTCCCCTGGCTTTCTGTGTAATGACGATCGCGCGCATGGCGCGCTGTCGTCATTACATTGAAAACGAAACTGAAACTGAGTTTCAGTTTGTGTTTCAGTGCTCGTGGGGCTATCTCAGCCCCCCGAGCACCGAAACACTTGGGAGAGGCATCGTTGGAAAGGGGAGAATCTCCCCTTTCCAATGGTACCCTTCCCTAGTGGATTCCTGCTTGGGGATCACCCCAGGAGGGCGATCCCCAAGCAGGGATCCA
The DNA here is from genome assembly GCA_963921515.1 of Calotriton arnoldi. NCBI lineage: Eukaryota > Metazoa > Chordata > Amphibia > Caudata > Salamandridae > Calotriton > Calotriton arnoldi. The sequence continues at coordinate 29,370 of CAWUFW010005673.1, forward strand.
CCGACTAGCGCCAGGGAGGGGGGAGCGGCCCCTTGGGCAAGGGCCTTTGCTCCCCCCATTGTGTTTTGGGCATACCAGTCTTTCTGCCCCCCCCCTGGGGGGCAGTAGCCCCCAATCTGCCCCCCTGGGGGGCAGAAAGCCCACTAGCGCCAGGGTTCTTTTCTAAAAAATTTACTTAGGGTGGGGGCTGCCCAAAACTGGCATGCCAATGCCCCCACCCCCCCTCACCAAAATTACAGCCTTTATGCCACCCCTGGGGGGCAGATGGGGGCAGTAGCCCCCAATCTGCCCCCCCCGGGGGGGCAAAAAGCCCACTAGACACCAGGGATTTGTTTTGGGCAATTGAAATTAGGGTGGGGGCTGCCCAAAACGGGCATGTCAATGCCCCCCCACCCCAAAATTAGTCTTTCTGCCCCCCCTCCCCCCTGGGGGCAGAAAGCCCACTAGAAACCAGTCGCGGGTACTTGGGCCTCCCAAACGAGTGAGGCACCATTTTTATCGGGAGACCTGGGGGAACGCTGGGTGGTAGGAAATTTGTGTCAGCCCGGTGATGCCACAACTTTCCCACACAAAAATGTGTGAAAAAGGTGATTTTTTTCCAGCTAAATTTCAGGTTTGCAGGGGATTCTGGGTAAGAAAACGTTGGGGGATCCACGCAAGCCATACCTCCCTCGAATCCCCCGGGTGTCTAGTTTTCAGAAATGTGTGGGTTTGGTAGGTTTCCCTAGGTGGCCGCCGAGCCCCGGGCCAAAAAGTCATGGGACCCCCCTTGCAAAACCAGGTCGTTTTGTGATAGGCAATTTTGATGTCGCCTCAATACATTTTGGGCCCTTGCCTGTCGCGGGTACTTGGGCCTCCCACACGAGTGAGGCACCATTTTTATCGGGAGACCTGGGGGAACGCTGGGTGGTAGGAAATTTGTGTCAGCCTGGTGATGCCACAACTTTCGCACACAAAAATGTGTGAAAAAAGAGATTTTTTCAGCTAAATTTCAGGTTTGCACGGGATTCTGGGTAAGAAAACGTTGGGGGATCCACGCAAGCCATGCCTCCCTCAAATACCCCGGGTGTCTAGTTTTCAGAAATGTGTGGGTTTGGTAGGTTTCCCTAGGTGGCCGCCGAGCCCCGGGCCAAAAAGTCATTGGACCCCCCTTGCAAAACCAGGTCGTTTTGTGATAGGCAATTTTGATGTCGCCTCAATACGTTTTGGGCCCTTGCCTGTCGCGGGTACTTGGGCCTCCCACACGAGTGAGGCACCATTTTTATCGGGAGACCTGGGGGAACGCTGGGTGGTAGGAAATTTGTGTCAGCCTGGTGATGCCACAACTTTCGCACACAAAAATGTGTGGAAAAAGAGATTGTTTCAGCTAAATTTCAGGTTTGCAGGGTATTTTGGGTAAGAAAACGTTGGGGTTCCACGCAAGCCATACCTCCCTCGAATCCCCCGGATGTCTAGTTTTCAGAAATGTGTGGGTTTGGTAGGTTTCCTTAGGTGGCCGCCGAGCCCTGGGCCAAAAAGTCATGGGACCCCCCCTTGCAAAACCAGGTTTGTTTCTGATAGGTGATTTTGATGTCGCCTTAATAGGTTTTGGGCCCTTGCCTGTCGCGGGTACTTGACCCACCCACGCAAGTAAGGTACCATTTTTCTCGAAAGACTTAGGGGAATGCGGGGTGGGTGGAATTCTGTGGATCCACGCAGATTCCAGAACTTTCCACCACAGAAATGTGAGGAAAATGTGTTTTGTTTTTACCATTTTTTAGGTTTGCAAGGGATTCTGGGTAGCAGAACCTGGTGAGAGCCAGTCAAGTCACCCCATCCTGGATTCCCCTGGGTGTCTAGTTTTCAAAAATGTATAGGTTTGCTAGGTTTCCCTAGGTGCCGGCAGAGCTAGGGTTCAAAAACTACAGCTAGGCACTTTGCAAAAAAAGGGTCATTTTTCACTGTGAAAATGTGGTGTGTCCACGTTGCGTTTTGGTCCGTTTCCTGTCACGGACACTAGGCCTACCCACACAAGTGAGGTACCGTTTTTCTCGAAAGACTTTGGGGAACGCAGGGTGGGTGGAAATTTGCGGATCCACGCAGATTCCAGAACTTTCCACCACAAAAATGTGAGGAAAATGTGTTTTTTTTTACAATCTTTTAGGTTTGCAAGATATTCTGGGTAACGGAACCTGGTGAGAGCCAGTCAAGTCACCCCATCCTGGATTCCCCTGGGTGTCTAGTTTACAAAAATGTATAGGTTTGCTAGGTTTCCCTAGGTGCCGGCAGAGCTAGGGTTCAAAAACTACAGCTAGGCACTTTGCATAAAAAGGGTCATTTTTGACTTTGAAAATGTGGTGTGTCCACGTTGCGTTTTGAGCCGTTTCCTGTCGCGGGCACTTGGCCTACCCACACAAGTGAGGTACCATTTTTATCGGGAGACTTAGGGTAACACAAAATTGTAGAGCAACTGTTATTACCTATTGACTTTTGATGCATTTCTGCCTTCCAAATGAAAGACAATGTGTAAAAAAGAAGTCATTTTGAAAAATGACCTATAATTCTCATGCTAGTATGGGTACTCCCAATTTCGGAAATGTGCAAATATCTACTGTTTCTAAACTCTATATTTTGTTCCCATTTCAGAAATACATAGGTGTCTTTCATACCGATTTTTCCATGTATAAATTTTCCCAGAATAATTGCTGTATACCCGGTACATAATAAAAAAACATTGCAAGACGCTGCTCAGTTATTGGCTCTGGGTTCGTCGGGTTCTTGTTGAAACCTACAAGTCCTATATATCGCCACAACCAGAAAGGTCCAGCGGATGTAACGGTATATTGCTTTCAAATAGCTGTCATAATTAGAAGAAGTTACAGGTGAAAACGTTGACACAAATGGCTGTTTTTTTCAACTAATTTTCAATTTTTCCTATATTTAACTGTTAGTTTCTATAAAGAAAACTTGAAGGATCTACACAAATGACCCCTTGCTGAATTCAGAATTTTGTCTACTTTTCAGAAATGTATAGCTTTCCAGGATCCATTATTGATTTCATACCCATTTCTACCATTAACTGGAAGGAGGTTGAAAGCACAAAAAATAGCAAAAATAGGCTATGTCCCATAAAAATGCCAAAACTGTGTAAAGATTTTTGGTTTTCTGACAAAAGTCTGCTCGTCCCTGAAAGCTGGAAAGATGGTGATTTCAGCACCACAATCCCTTTTTTGATACCATTTGCAGGGAAAAAACCAGACGCTTTCATCTGTAGCCCTTTTTTCGCATTTTTCCCCAAAAAAACAAAATTTTGCTGTATTTTGGCTAATTTCTGGGTCCCCTCTAGGGGAATCCACAAACCCTGGGTACCTTTAGAATCTCCATGATGTTGGGAAAAAAAGGACGCAAATTTGGCGTGGATACCTTATGTGGTCAAAAAGTTACAGGGGCCTAAGTGCGAACTACCCCAAATAGCCCAAAAAAGGCTTAGCACAGGGGGGTAAAAGGCCTAGCAGCGAAGGGGCTAATCAAAGTGTTTTGTTCAAACCATGGTATCTGGTTCTATGGATTAGGCTTATAGTCAATGAAGCTGGACGTGGGGGGTGTCTTGTAACAATGCAGAAGTTCAGTAGCTCACAATGATTTTCACTGATCTAAAGTAACCCTCACTACAGAAAGATTGGAGAGGTTTAGTCAGAGTATTCCCACTGATTCAAACACCTCCACCCACCTGGGAACTAAATACTGTATGTTCACAACTTATGTCAGCTGTCCATTCAAGCCTATTAATAAAGCCACCATAACATTTGTAACCTCGAAAACTGGCAATAGCAACAGTGAGAAGAGTCAGTGAGATCCAAGCATTCACTGTTATGGAACCTTTCAAACAAATTTCAAAGGGCAAGGTAGTATTAACAACAAACCCCAAATGTATTCCTAAAGTACCTACTGAGTTCCATCTAAATGAACCAGTTATCCTTAATGCATTTTCAAAATCCAACCACTCCAGCAGAAAGAACTCTTCAATCGATAGACATCAAAAGATACCTAAAACTCCATCTGGACAGAACTAAAGACATGTGGAATTCCAATCAACTCCTAGTGTTTATCTCAGCCCCGCAGATGGGTTTTCTTGTGGTAACATTTTTATTTTTGATGGCTTGCAGCAACAATAGCTTTCTGCCATGCAAAAGCTGGAAGACCTCTAACACAAAGTTAAAGTTCATTCCGCAAGAAGCACAGCTACTTCATCAGCAATGTATTGGGGAGTGCCACAGATAGATATTTGTAGAGTTTCAGCGTGGAGGAACATGCACACCTTCAAGAAACATTACTGCCTGGAAGCAGTCGGAAACAGAGATGCAGTGATGGAACCGGCAGTTATCCAGTATTGGGGTTTCTTTCATAGATTCACATGCTTGAATCATTCCCCGTCGTCGAAGTGGGAGTCCCACGGTAATATAAATAAAGCAGTAATTAATAACTCTCATAGGCTATCATGGAGGCAACCATGCATTTCATAGCCTATCTACCTCCTTTTCTAAAAAGGACCAAACCTAATCACAACCAATCAGTAGCCAGCACCCTCTAGAACCTTCCCAAGAGAGGCTGAGTCCCTCAGATTTTCACCGCACGTCGTGTGTGAAGGGAGTCTCCCTGAGCTTTTCTCAGATAAGTCACATTCCTTGCTTTATAGACAATGTCTGATAACAAGGGACTATTTCGACCTTGTAAATCCTGTGGAAATACAAGGGTGCATATTGATGATGCCCACAAGGATTGCATCTATTGCCTGTATCCCCAACATGAGGCAAAACAATGTGAAATCTGCCGCACTTTTTCAACTAAGACTCTTAGAGACAGAGAGGGCAGGCTTTTATTGTGTCTGAAGAAGAAGCAAGGAGCGTCATCAGATGAGGAGAGCGACACTTCTTCTAAATCCCATAAGAGGCCAAGGTCGCCTGAGGGTCAGTCTGAGGAGGGCAGGAAACACCCTTAAACCTCTCATTTCACCAGAGAATCTCGAAATAAGTAGAAAGAGCCTAAGGTCTCCTCAGAGATAAGTTTGCTTCATTCTTCTTGGACTTCTAAGGAAAAACCTGAATCGTCAGGACATTCCAGACGCAAATCCGGCCACAAATCGGGGGGCGGAGCTAGCCACGCCTGGAGATGGCCGCTCTGTAAGCGAGCTCCTCTGGCCGTGTCCAAACCCTGCAACTATCCTGTGAACAGAACCTGACAATTGTCCCAAAATCATGGATACCTGCATCGGAAGACGGCGACCGGTGGGCTTGCTCTCTGCCGTCGACATCCACGTTGTGAGGGGTAAAAGCCGCATGTGCTGTATGGGAGCACGTGCCCCGGCAGGTCCACTACGCAAGCCCCGCAGGCGGAAACGAGGAGGCACTGCGGGCGTGGTCGCGTCACTCTGCGGCTACGTCTGGCCGGAACTGCCGCTGAAGACATCGATTCGCCTTGCCCTCCGCTGCCCTCTCATAAGTTATAGAAGAGCGTAGGAGGAGACCGCGGGGCCGAGACGCCATCGTTGCTGTGGGCGGCGGACGGGCCTGGGCGTGGGACCAACGCTGGGCGGCCCCCCGCCGAAGTGACGGGCCTGCTGCTGGGGCCGCCGTTCAGCTCTGCACGGCTTCTGGCAATCCCACGCGCTGCGAGGTGCGACGGAGAGGACTGCGGAAATCTGCTAGCGCCACTACCGCAGGTAAGGAAGACACCGAGTGCGGCCTTGAGACGCTGACTACGCCACTCTGCTGAGGTGATGGTGGTGCTATAGGGACTGAACTGACCGTGCATGCGACGATCTGCCTCTTATCTGGTGGCTCTGAATGTGGCAATACCGCACCTCCTGCATACATGGGAGAGCAAGAGACTGTGACCCCCGCATTTGATTCGCCTGTGCTAGCTGTTGTCTCTGCGATTGAGGTTGCTACTGTTGCGGCCTGGAATTTGTGCGCGGACACACGCAGCTTAGATTGCGCATAGACCATACACCCCACAGACCCTGAAGCGAGACGTGCGTTACCGGCCTGAGCAAGAGTGGGGACCCCTTCTTGGCGATTTGCGCCCTGCAGTGGCTGTCCCCCTGCGAGCGGCCCTGCGGGGTGTAGGAGCCCGGGGGACTGGTGGGTGGGTCGCAGCTGCGCTTCGACCTCACGGGCACACTGTCAATAGTGGGCACGGACATACTGTATTATTTACCGGTCCCCTCGGCTGGGGATATTGCGAGGTGGTGCGTCGCGCCCAAGAGGGGACCAGCTGTGTAATCCTGAGCGCAGCCCTGGAATGCTGAGACCCTAGCTGCGGAGACCGGGCTCTTGCCACGCCATAACTGGTGATCCCTGCTGCTCATGGGAACCGCAGACTCAATGTTCAGGACTCCCTAAGGCAGCTATATAATGGCAGGAGGACTCCCTGAACTGAGACAGCGCAGAACACATTGGTCACGGCTGTTTACTCCTCATCACCCACTAGCTGCAGGTGTGGACAATTGACCCCTGTGAGGCGAAATTTGGGCACCAAACTTCAGCACGACTTGCTGCTCAAAACATGGGGAAACCAGATAGAACCCAGCCCAAACTGCATTTTGAGCAGTCGAGGAAGACAGTTGAGAACAACTCGGATGACCCACCTGGTAGCCAGGCAAATACGTCAGCAGCGGGTCGTGACACGACCGTAGATTTCCATACTATGTTCGCGACGATCCAATCAACACTGTCAAATAATGATGGGAAAATAGACTCCTTAACCTACCGAGTTGACCGTATGTCTGAACGTCTCGATAGACACACAGAGAGGATTGACATGGCAGAGCGTCGCATTTCAGACACGGAAGATACACAGCGCCAAATAGAGACGAAACAAGTGAAAAATGATAAGACCCTGACGGCAATAATGGCGAGGGCGGAGGATTTGGAAGCAAGGTCACGCCGCAATAATTTTCGCTTCATGGGTGTGGCAGAATCGACCAATACAGCCAACATGGAAAACTACATAGAGACTCTTCTGACTGCGCTTCTTGGCAGGGACACCTTTTCGGATGTGTTCATAGTAGAGAGAGCACACAGATCTCTTGCACCACCACCTCCACCAGGGGCGAGGCCGCGCCCTATAATTGCGAAACTCTTGAATTATAGAGACCGCGATGCAGCACTCCGCAAGGCCCGAGAGCTGGGTCGCCTAAACCACGACGGGATGGACATTTCCATCTATCCGGATGTCACCTCGCAAGTTCAGGAGGCACGAAAGAAATTCCTGGAAGTAAAAAAGAAACTGCGTGAGAACAACATCCCCTACGCGATGATCTACCCGGCTCGTCTGAGAGTAACGGATGGCGGCAAGAGTAAGATCTTCAATGAGCCCAAAGAGGTGCTTAAATACTTGCAAATAAAAAACTCACAACCTACACGTCGGAAATCTCCCAGGGGCGCACAAGAAGAACACGGCAGTACTTCTGATGTTGAATGAAGTTTGGCCTCCTCTGCGCTACCTGTGATGCTGAGGCGGAGATCAGGGGCTGCTCTGAGCAACACTATATGTGGACTCAGATAAGTACTGGACATGGATGTTTGGGTTTAAAAACTATTATTCAGAAAAGAGGGCAATAATGTACACTTGCATAGCGCAGGTGCATGTGTCAAAGTTGTAAATTACATCCTACAATCTGGGTTGATAGCCCCTTGATGTTATTAGGTTATGTCGAATGTACTATCCTTTTTTTTCTTTAATCAGATAGGATTGGACAGACGACCCCCCGCGTGACGTAGTCACGGGGGCTCTCGGCTGGTAGCTCCCGCCACCGTGTGTGCACCACAGCCGCTTATTTTTTCAGTATGGGAATGATTAGGGGTGGGGGACATTGTTATCAGATTCTTGGGTTTGTCTTTGCTATGATTGGGATGGCGAAGTGGGCGGGGGGAGGTAGGGGTGGAAAGTTCAGAAACATGGTCAGAGCAAAGAAGTTTGTTGTGATAAACGCATCCACACGACGATACCCTGCAACTGCAGCCACACACACAGGGGATGGATAACAGATCCCAGGACACAAGAAAATTGGTGTTCATGACATGGAATATACGAGGGCTAAAAAACCCACAGAAGATTAGGAAAGTCTTTGCGTACTTAGACCGTCATAACATAGACGTAGCCTGTCTTCAGGAGACCCACCTCACTAGCGCCACAGAGTGCAGAATTGGAACCAGGTGGGCCACATATAGACTAGCATCTTCCTACTCTACTTATGCCAGGGGCGTAGTGCTTCTCGTTAAACGAGGTGTACCTTTCACGCTGCTCCATTCGCTTAAAGACGACCAGGGGAGGTACGTTATTGCACAGGGAGATTTTGGAGGCACAATCATAACTATAGTCACTGCATATGGACCAAACACGGATGACCCCTCCTTTTTTGCAGATATATGGGCCAAGCTGCGCACACTTCCACCGTCTGCAACGCTATGGAGAGGGGATTTTAATACGTGTATTGATCCCCTTGTGGATAGGTCCACAGGTAATGATAGGTATGGGAGACAATCTACAAAGATACTCAAGGAAGGTATGGACGACTATGCTATGATCGATATATGGCGATTACGTTACCCTCACCGTAGGGAGGGCACTTGCATCTCTACCACTCACAACACGTGGTCAAGAATTGACTTCTGGATAGCCACTGCGGATGTAAGTGCCTGGACCACTGCAATAACACACATGCCCAAAACCCTTTCAGATCACGCGCCAGTCCGGTTCGAACTCGCCATTCCCTCACACACCCCACGACAGTATACATGGCGCCTGCAACCCAGCGCAATACAAGACCAAGTATTTAAAGCTGAACTAAGACAGGCTATTACTGACTACTTTGAGCATAATGTGGGCTCAGTGGATAGTGCCAAGGTACTATGGGAAGCTTTCAAGGTAACGATCCGCGGATTCTGTATTGGCAAACATGCGGGTATACTCAAAGATATCCAAAGACAGCTATCCATGGTTTAGGCGGACATTACACGACTAGAGACCGCATACACAAACACCCTTGACCCCAAGCTTCTGGCTGACATTAGGGGAAAATTGACACTTACCATGAGTTTGCGGAAAGTGAACTCAAATATATCTCACGTAAGTACACAGCACGTGTTTACGGAGAGGGAGGTAGGCCAGGACGAATGCTTTCCAGTAAGATACGACCCATGCACACAACGTCTTACATAACTCAGATAGTGGACCCACAGGCCATACCCAAATACGACACCCCCTCTATTATACGCTGTTTCTCAGACTATTATGCTCGTTTGTATACGGCAGGGAAGCGACATCTACCACTGAGATAAGTCACTACCTAGATGACATAGCCCTGGCGTGGCTGTCTGATGAACATCGAGAATACTTTAGCCACCACATAACGGAAGATGAGCTGCGATAAGCTATAAATTCCCTCCCAAATAATAAAGCACCGGGCATGGATGGATTGCCCGGGGAATTTTATAAGGAATACAAAGACTTATTGATTCCTCACCTGGCGGCCATGTACGAGGAGGCATACGAAGATGGCATGTTGCCTCCTTCCTTACGCGAGGCATTATTAATCACTCTCCTTAAACCTGATAAAGACCCGGTTAAATGCGAGTCATATCGCCCTCTGTCATTAATCAACATGGACGCCAAAATACTAGCCAAAATCATCGCCCTTAGACTAAAGCCACTAATGCAGAAGCTGGTTTTGCCGGATCAGGCGGGTTTTATTCCGTCACGCTCCACGACACAAAATTTAAGGATCATATTCGCTATGTTCCACCACTTAAACCCAGAACTGCCGGCTGCTGCTGCTTTGTTAGACGCAGCGAAGGCGTTCGATTCCGTGGAATGGCCATATATGTTTACCGTCCTGCGACGAATGGGATTCCCAGAACCGTTTTTGAGATGGATAACATTATTATATACAGCACCATGTGCACGGCTCAGAATAAATGGCACCACATCTGAACCCATTAACATATATCGAGACACAAGACAGGGCTGTCCATTGTCGCCACTTCTATTCACGCTAGCACTAGAGCCGCTGGCGTGTAAGATACGACAAAGACACGCAGATACGGCACTACAATTCCAATTATGCCCTGTTAGTATATCGCTCTACGCAGATGACATGGTTCTATACACCAGGTACCCGGATAATAACTTAAATACACTTATCCGTGAATATATTAGGTTTGAATATTTTTCAGGCCTCAGTATTAATTGGGACAAATCAGTGGTCATCCCGCTCACCCCGGCGACGACTAAACCAATACTTGACTATCCGCTGCAGTGGCAGACAGAACCAGTAAAATACTTAGGTGTCTGGATACACCGAGATCCAGAGCTAGTGCTGCGCGAAAACTATGGCAAAGCAATAGCCAAGTTAGAAGATCAAATAGATAGATGGATCCGGCTGCCCCTGTCGCTTGCTGATAGAATTGCGCTACAGAAAATGGTGGTACTGCCAAGGTTTCTTTATTTATTTATGAATATACGGATATGGATTCCACAAGCTCTGTTCACCAAACTGCGCACGGCTATGCTTCGACTGAAATGGGTGGGAAAACACGCAAGGGTAGGATGGAAGGAACTGACAAAACCCTACATTCAAGGCGGTTTTGGTGCCCCTGACCTCCAACTATACTATTATTGCGCCCAGGCGCAACACGCCCACTATTGGCTACACCCGCACGGACATATACCGCATATATAGACGGATAGACCGAGAACTACAGTTCCGCAAAGAGATCAAGACCTGGTTGTTTATGCAATATCTTTAAGGCATGGACTGTCCGCATTTAGCACCTGACCGCTCAGCGCTGGGAAGCCCTCGGGGCCATGCGCTTTACAAGTCCCTTATTATTATTATTATTATTATTATTATATAGCAGTAGAATACGAGAGTATGCACCCAACTCCCCTACTTACACTTATATCGTCACCTAGACAGTATGCTCCGAATTCGGAGATACACCCAGCGATTTGTACCTCGAGAGCATGGCACACACTAGCGAAACGTGCGCACAAACTCCCAACATACGCACCGGCACTACCTCTGCAACATCACCCACAACTTGCGGTGACACAGGAACGCAAAATGCTACATGTGCTACATGAGATGGGACTCCACACTATGGGGGATGTCTTTCCGAATGGAAAGTGTATATCACAAGATGACGCAGCCTTAAGCACACATCATACTCCCTTAAAAATCTTTGCATATCTGCGACTGCGAATGGCGGTCAAAGCTTTGTACCCATCATTCCCGGACGAACCGCTGACACACAATACACTACAGGTCCTATTGACATCCACTACACGGCAATGCTTAGTTACAAAACTTTACACTACGGCTCAACGCGAACAGTTCCACGCCCTGGATAGACCCCTAACTAGATGGGAAGCAACGTTGGGCACAGCCATTGCCAAAGGAGACTGGGACTATAGTTGCATGCAGTTGCTTACGTCAAACTGCAACCTGAAAATTATACATTTTAAGTTTATACACCAGGTATACTATACACCTATGCTGCTGCATAAATACGGATTGAGAGCTGATGACCGGTGTCACAGGTGTAGCGTCCCCAATGCAGACGTTTTACACATGGCCTGGTCGTGCCCAAAACTCCAACCTTACTGGCTGGAAGTAACCAACACCCTCACTCATATACTGTCTGAGCGGATTCCTAATGCGCCCTTGGTATGCCTTTTGGGTATTTACAAGATCAAACTGGCACGCAGACGTAAATTCCTGGCGGTAGCGCTGCTGTTGGCTAAGAGACGAATAGCAATGAGATGGGGCAGCAAGCATGTACCGAAATGTAAAGATTATATTATAGATATGACGTATTGTAAGGCACAGTTGGAAACCTATGCGGAGGACCTACCTCGGGCCTCTCGTCCACGAGATTTTTGGGATTTGCTGGTAATTCCACGCAAGCAGAGGACTGATTGTGTACATTAGTAAGTGCATATTTATTGTACAAAGCAGGCTGTTACACTCCATTATGTTCTGATGGTTGAAGACTACGTGGGTTCTGTGTACTGAATGCCAAAATCTGTTTCCCCCTTCTATCTGTTTCATGATGCAATGAGTCAATTTTCTTTTTTTGTTTTATGATGTGGTTCTGTAAACTAATGGACAACGAAGGTAGCGAACCATGCACATGTTAACATGATGACCCTATCGTGTACAGTAATTTGAAACTATGTATATCTATAATGTGAACACTGTACTCTTTGACTGACCAAGAAAATAAAATTAAAATTTAAAAAAAAAATCCGGCCACAAATCTTCTTCGGCGTCAGTCTTATCATCGACGCCTAGCACTACAGCAACGCTGACGACGACTACTCTCTCGTCGTCGAGACCATCGACGGCACCGACGACTTCGATGGCGAATATAAAAAGCCCGATACCGTCGGCATTACCCTTGTCGTCGACGACCTCAGTGACAAAGTTCTCATCATGGACGACGCCGTCGACGAAAACTCCTCCGTCGACTAAGATTTCACCGTTGACGAACACTTCACCATCGACGAAGGTTCCACCGTCGACGAAGGCTCAACCATGTTACGCATATGCCGAGGCACTTCTCAAATCAGTCCCAGTCTATATGTAAGGCAGTGACCATCCTCATGAGAAAGAAGAAGTCCAAAAGATGTTCTTTGTTTCTTTAAATGTATCCTTTATTCTCTTGCCACAATCCACTTATACGCAACAGGCAGCCGACACGTGTTTCGTCCGAATGGACTTTCTCAAGGCTGCAAACCGTTATAAATGTACATTAAAACCAAAATATTACAATCATATCATTATAAAAGTTAAAACTGACATTGGTACAAAGGCCCATATTCATAGACCTTTGTCCATTTATCTAAACCACAAACCACACTAGCGCCGTGAGAAATGGAAAAGAAAAAAGTGACTTGCAACAACATACCAGAAAGTATGTATTTGCAAATAGTCAAAATTTATGTACTCCAAAAGTAGAGCGGCTATGTAACCATTGTAAGCCTCTCTTCACCATAGATATTAGATGAAAAGAGTATCTCCCGTGGTAAAGTATACCCATAGGAGTCCAAAGTTCAAAAGACACCACCACCAAGACCACAAAGAGGGTGAGAATCAGAGACCAAGTCGTAAGAAAACGCACAGACCACAGCGTGTCACTCTCCATATCGTGTCGCAATGGTGGAGTGTGCAAGCCGACTAGTCTTACCTAGTAATGAGAATTTTTCTTTCTCTTCTGTCTAAACCAAATCGTAGCTCCAAGTCGTTTGGAGTGTTTGCAATATTAGTTTTACAAAGTACTATATACTTATAAACACAGCATGTCCATCAGTTTTATTGCTTATTCCTGTATCAGGTCTGCTACTACCTGCACCCATATGCTTATGTTTTAAACTCTCCGACTTGGAGCTACGATTTGGTTTAGACAGAAGAGAAAGAAAAATTCTCATTACTAGGTAAGACTAGTCGGCTTGCACACTCCACCATGGGTATACTTTACCACGGGAGATACTCTAATATCTATGGTGAAGAGAGGCTTACAATGGTCTATGAATATGGGCCTTTGTACCAATGTCAGTTTTAACTTTTATAATGATATGATTGTAATATTTTGGTTTTAATGTACATTTATAATTGTTTGCAGCCTTGAGAAAGTCCATTCGGACGAAACACGTGTCGGCTGCCTGTTGCGTATAAGTGGATTGTGGCAAGAGAATAAAGGATACATTTAAAGAAACAAAGAACATCTTTTGGACTTCTTCTTTCTCATGAGGATGGTCACTGCCTTACATATAGACTGGGACTGATTTGAGAAGTGCCTCGGCATATGCGTAACATATTTGGGGATCTCACAAGGGATTGCTATCTCCTTGGAGAGCCAGTTTGGTCTTCTGAAGGCGGAGGGAGGCCTAATGCCTGGAGAGCACCAACATTTACTAAGTTATTGAGAATTATTTTCCGACAAACGGTGTGGATAGGATGTGCATTCGTAATTTGGCAACTCTGCCTTGGTGTTTTGTGTAGTAAAGACGAAGGCTCAACCGTCGACGACGACTCCATCGTCGATGTCCTCGACGACGACATCATCGACGATTTTGCCGGTGACGAGTTTCGGGCCCGTCGACTCCGCTTCCATTCACAAAGCCATTTCAAATGCAATCTAGATTGTCCAGACCGTCACTGCAGCCTGATTTTCAAACGCCAAAGATTTTTCCTTTGCTTCCTAGTCACCTGCTAGACGCAGAAGAAACTGATGATGATGGTCCCTTTGGGACTGCTCATAGTCCCTCTGAACTAAATGTCAAGTGTCAGGAGGAGGATGAGGACTATTCTGACGAGGAACAGTACTATCAACATTATCCAGTTCCTCCAACACAGTATCATCATTTCAGATATTATGAACAGCCAAGACAGGAACCTGCTCAACTGCCTTCGTCTCTAATTCAAGACTTACAGGCCATGCTAGCGGACTACAAAAAGAGGTTCCCGCCCCAAGAGGAGCACGTTGCGGTGCTGCCGCCTCCACCTGTAGCACCACTGCCGCATAGGATGACGCCACGTCCCATAATCCCTATGCCGCCTAGAGAGGACCCAACCACTTCTGAAATTCATGATCCTCCTCCACATGCCGATGAATGGGATGACTATGTGGTACCAACACCTTCCCCTCCTCCTCGTTGTCCTTCGGACTCACCTCCGGAGGATATTGGAGGTTTTCATAACCTGATGGACAGTGCTACGTCCAGATTTCATCTGCCCACAATTGTCAAGCAATCGGATTGCTTTCTTTATGACTTTAAAGAACAATCAAGAAAATCAATAAGATCGATACCCATTATAGATTATATCTGGCAGGAAGGAATTAAGGTAATGAAGACACCGTCCTCTGTGGTGCCGGTACTGCCAAGACTTGACAAGAAATACAGGGCACCCGAGGATTCCCCTGCATGTCTTACAGGTCATCCCGAACCGGACTCTGTGATTTCCCAAGCGGCCAAAAGGAGATCAAAAAAACCGTCCACTCCCATCTCGTCTCCACCGGATAAAGAGGGTCGCCGTTTGGACTCCATTGGGAAAAGATTCTCCTCAATGTCCGCAATCTCTATCAGAGCGTCTAATGTACTAGCCATTCTAGGCCGTTACGATCGGCAAATGTGGTCCGATATAGGAGCCATGAGTGAGTTTATTCCAGAGGAAAACAAAGAGGAATTTAATAAGGTCATGGCGGAGGGAGAACGCACAGCGGCCGACATTATAGACTGTGCTATGGGTATAGCCACCACAGGCTTTCGTCAACTGGCTGGTGCGGCTGTTTTAAGACGCCAAAGATGGCTTAGGGCAATGTCCTTTCGCCCTGAAGTGCAGTCAAAAATACTCGACATGGCGTATAATGGAGATAGTCTATTCGGGAAAACACATAAACAAAGCTCTCCTGGCAATAAAGACAGACACAGATACTGCCAAAGCGTTGGGTACCCTACAGTACCGTAAAGTGCCCTTTCGGGGAGCACGAGGTTGTGGCTTTTCCGGCTATAGAGGAAATTTCCAGCGCACCCAGAATTATCAATCCTTCCAGCTAAAATATCGTCAGGTGTTCCAGCAGCAATCCTATCGGCAGCCAACAACAGCTGGTTTCTCCAGGCAGGGCTCTCGCAGAAAACCAGCGTCGCAAGCACGCGACTCAGGTCGCAAACAGTGATCATAACAGTGTACCAGCTACGTTTGACTCCCCCTCAACCGGTGCAAACGTTTCCAACCATATCCATCAGTGGCGCAATATTACAACAGACAAGTGGGTATTGGACCTCATGTCTTATGGCCACACTCTAGAATTTACCCAGCGCCCACCAAACACTCCACCCAGGGGATCGCACCCCCCTCGTCTTCACTTACTCAAAAAGGAAGCTAAGATTATGCTAGAGAAAGGGGCAATAGAAAGGGTTCCAGTATTCAGAGAAGGAAAGGCTTCTGCTCCCGCTTCTTCCTTATACACAAAAAATCGGGAGAGTGGAGACCTATCTTAGACCTCAGAAGACTAAACAAATTCCTCAAAAATCAAACCTTCAGAATGGTCACGCTCTCCGACATCCTTCGGCGCCTCAACAGCGGAGATTACATGAATTGGATCTGGAGGATGCTTATTTCCATGTTCCTATACACCCCAAACACAGAAAATTCCTCCGATTCACAGTGGCTGGTACCCACTATCAGTTCCGAGTCCTACCTTTCGGCCTCCAATCAGCTCCACTGATTTTTATGGAGTTTCTGGCCCCAGTGGCAGCCGCCTTGCGGAACCAGGGTCTTCAAGTATTTCCATACTTAGACGATTGTCTCCTGAAAGCTCCATCGGCTTGTCTAGCGAAGGCTGCTGCAGAGGATTGTGTAGATCTGTTTCACAAATTAGGCCTTTCAATAAACCAATGAAAGTCATCGGTCTCTCCAAGTCAGACAATGACGTTTTTAGGGGGCCGACTTGGACACCATTCAGAACAAAGCTTCCCTCTCACAAGAAAGGCAAGATCGGTTGTAAACTTTGGCTCTCAGACTTTCCAAAAGAAAGTACACTTCTATGAGAACATACAAGTCTCTACTGGGCATGCTCTCCTCAGCAATCGACCTAGTGCAACTAGCTCGTCTGCATATGAGACCTCTGCAAGAAGAACTCCAATGTCAATGGATTCAAACTATGGGATCCTTCGACGACGTGATAACTATCACCCCACGCATGAAAGAGGCATTCGAATGGTGGACACTGAAGTCACATCTGTCTCAGGGCCTCTCCTTTCTGACGGTGATCCCGAAATTCATAGTCACCACAGATGCTTCCATGGAAGGCTGCGGAGGTCATCTTCAAAACCTTCAGATTCAGGGAAGATGGTCCTCAGCCCAGCGTCAAATGCACATAAACAGGCTGGAGTTGAAAGCCATTTTTCTCTCCCTGCAGGCTTTCCTCCCTCGAATAAAAGGTTAATCGGTGTTGATCCGTACGTACAACACCACAAGCATGTTTTATGTCAACAAACAAGGAGGACCCAAATCTCTATCTCTCTCACAGGACGCCCAGCAGCTAAGGAGTTGGCTAACACTTCACGGGATATCCCTAACAGCGGAACATGTTTCAGGACTTCGGAATACCCTGGCAGACACTCTGAGCCGAACCAAAGACAGCTGCCACGAGTGGGAGCTCGAACAAGACCAGCTAAACAGGATCTTTCCGGTTTGGGGAAAACCAGCTTTGGATCTGTTTGCAATACAAATGCCGATTCTTTGCAAGCAGATTCCCTCTCCCAAACTCTCGGGGGAATGCCCTTTCAATGCGTTGGTCAGGAATATATGCTTACGCTTTTCCCCCCATTCCACTGATACCCAAGGACCTTACGAAAATGAAGATGGAACACTGCAGCCTTCTTCTGATAGCCCCCAGATGGCCCAGACAGCATTGGTACACGGAGCTTCTCCTCTTCTCGGAAGCCCAGCCCATCCGTCTATTACCAACACCAACTCTGTTGACCAGGAACCAGGGTCAGATATGTCATCCGAAGCCTGCGTCTCTTCAGTTAAATGTGTGGCTCCTGAATTCTTCGAATTGAAGGATCTGACCATTGCACAAGAGTGCAAAGACATTATCGCCAGGTCTCGTGCTGATAGCACCAGCAAGACGTACAGACTGAAATGGAAACGATTTTGCCTATGGTGTCGGCGAAATAAGGTGCATCCGTATCTCTCTGCTCCGTAACAAATATTACCATACTTACTATCCTTGGCAAAATCTGGGCTGGTATATTCTTCAGTTAAGGTTCACCTTGCAGCTATCTCTAGATATAGGCGCTCACTGAAACACCCATCTCTATGCTCTACAAGAATTGTACAGCAATTCATGAAGGGATTGTTTCGTACTGTCCCGCCTGTCCGAGCGCCACCCCCTGAGTGGCACTTAAATGTAGTCCTATCACTATTGATGAAGCAACCCTTTGAGCCCATCCATAGGGCCGAAATCAGATGCCCAACGTGGAAAGTAGCTCTCTTGTTAGCCCTCAAGTCAACTAGAAGGGTTAGTGAGATGCAAGCTTTCACCATAAAACATCAGTTCCTTCGCTTTACGGACGAGATGGTTATTCTCAGGGGCTTCAGCATCAGACCAACCGCAGTATGCGCTATTTGGGAGTCAGAATTGTTCAGGACATTGCCAGGATTGCAGAAGTCAACTTGGAGGCCGTCTCAAGGGAGTGCCAGAAACTGATGAAATCTTGGGCCCATCTCCCTTTAACCATTCTTGGGAGGGTCAATTTGGTTAAGATGGTGGTACTCCCCAAGATAACCTTCCTTTTTAACTCTATCCCCCTGCACTTTGACAAACCTGCCATTGATAAGGTCCAGCAGGCTATTAACTCTTTTGTCTGGGCATATAGGTCCACTAGGATTGCCTGGAAGAAGCTGAGGCGTAGGAGGGAGAAGGGTGGACTTGCTTTGCCTGACTTGCAATATTATGCATGGGCTTTCCAGCTGTCGCATTCTAGGATGCTTTTAAAAACTCCAGTAAGCACAGGGGTGGGGGCCATGTTCCCTGCAATGCTAAAGGGGGTCAGCCTATCCGAGGAGGGTTTCCTGTTTAAATTTGGAGAACCGACATTTTTCAAAAAGGTCGAGCTTAAAGTTCTCCAGGCAATGGCCAGATCGTGGGGCAGTCTCAAGCGCCTTGCTGGTCTTAATTACTTTTCTAGCCTTGCCCCTCTTTGGGATTCACCAGGCACACCAGAGTGCCTAAAGGATAGGTTGGCACTACCTCTTAGAGCAGCAGGTCTAAAGGTGTGGGGGGACTTGGCCCATGAGGGTACGCTTATTTCCTGGGCATCACTTAGCGAAAGGGTTGGAGTGGGCCTTTCAAGGTTCAAGTACATTCAGTTGCAGAGCTGGGCCCAAAATCGGAAAGCCCCCATAGGTAGCGGTCACATTTTGGAACATCAGCTAGTGGCAAGACCAGTTGGGGGGAAGGAGGTTTCTTTCTGGTACTGGACCATTGAGGAGGCTGCTGACGGAGAATTTAAACTGGCCGAAGAACTGTGGGGGGATCTTATACCAAAGGAAGAGTGGGAGTATTTGTGGCAAACTTCGTTTAAGACCTTATTCGCCATTGTAAAACCAGCTTGGTTTAAGAGGAACCACTTGTTTACAGTACACAGGGCCTATCTATCACCGCTGAGGCTGACTAAAACGTCGAGGGGGTCTCCAGTTAGCTGTAGGAAATGTGGTCTGACTGGTGCTTTGGATGTACATATGTTTAAGGATTGCCCGGCCATAGCAGATTTTTGGAAGGAGTAGGAAATTCTGTGGCGGATATTCTAGGCCTCCCAATCCATATAAATCTTAATTTGGAAATTTTTGGTTTATCTAAGGAAATTACAGGTTCTGCTAGATCCTTTCTATTTTATGCTATATTATTAGCCAGGAGACAAATATGTAAAAGATGGATAGACCCTACACCCCCCTTGTATTCTGACTGGTTGACCTCGCTTTTTGAGACATCTAAGATGGATCTGTCAAGAACTCTGGGCAGGAAAAAGACAGCTTTTTGGGGTCTTTTGTTAAAATGGCCTGGGGCTCAGTCGGGTGTGAGGGACTAGGGAGTTAAATATTCATTTAAGTATCTATAAAACAATCTTTGGGTCCTATGATTATGCCTCGTCGGTACTCTTCGGACTATGTTGGGCATCCCGGTTCTCCTGACAGGCCAACAATAATAATCGCCAGGCCCACCTGGGCCGAGTGGAAGAGTGACCTCTCTCCCTGTTACCCAGGGTTACTGACATCTGAGCCTGTCATGGTACCTGTAGGCAGGGCATACCCCTGGTCTTAAGCGAATAGCTTCCACTTTCCATCATTGGGCTTTGGTACGGACGGCTCGTTTGTCTAGTGAGGTCAGAGGTGAATGAGGACAAAAAAAGACATGGTTATTCTCAGGACGAATCCAAAATTCATTCCTAAGGTTCCCTCGCAGTTTCACTTGAACGAACCGGTCATTCTAAGGACTTTAATCCCGGATCCTTTTACTCCTGCGGAACGAGCTCTACACACTTTAGACATCAAAAGATGTCTTAAATTTTACCTGCAAAGGACTAAGTCTATGCGCAAGACAGATCAACTATTCGTAGCCTATGGGCAAGGCTGTCAAGGAACTGCAGTTTCTAAAACACCTATCGCAAGATGGATAGCGACCACAATTCAGTTTTGCCATGATAAGGCTGGCAAACCATTGTCAAGGAGAGTGAAAGCACACTCCACTCGGGCAGTCTCTACTTCGGCTGCCATGTTCGCTGGTGTGCCACTGGAAAAAATCTGCAGAGCTGCAACGTGGAAAACACATACGTTCACGCAGCATTACTTCCTGGAGTCGACACAGCGTGGGACAGGCAGTACTACGTAACTTATTTCAATAAGGTGAGCCTCTTTAAGTAGAGGATTTCGCTTCTATTATCAATATCAATAGAGAGTTTTAAAAATGTGTGTTCTGTCAATTTAGAATTGGTATACTTGTTTAAGAGGACAATAGAGATATTTATTGCACATGCCAACGCCTTTATATGCGTTTACTTTGCACCAGCACTTTCAAAAAGCATACCTTTTATGAATACATTTGGAAGTATTACTGGCACTACCCGCCATCCACTAAAAGTGCTTACTAAGTGTATATAACTGCTTACTATTCTGATTCAAGCATGTGAATCTATGAAAGATACCCCAATACTGGATAAGAAATAAGTTACTTACCTCTAACTGTAGTTATCCAGCATTGGTATCTTTCATAGATTCACATGCAACCCACCCTCCTCCCCGGAGAGGCTGCTCGAGCACTACAATATTACTATCCACACTTGTGCTGGAAAATCTGAGGGACTCAGCCTCTCTTGGGAAGGTTCTAGAGGGTGCTGGTTATTGATTGCTTGTGTTTAGGTTTGGTCCTTTTTAGCAAAGGAGGTAGATAGGCTATGTAATGCATGGTTGCCTCCATGATAGCTATTAATTACTGCTTTATTTATATTACCATGGGACTCCTACTTTGACGACGGGGAATGATTCAAGCATGTGAATCTATGAAAGATACCAATACTGGATAACTGCAGTTACAGGTAAGTAACTTATTTCTTCTTCGCCATCTATTCAAATAAGGTGAGCCTCTTTCTTTCACATCCCACCATCCTCGTGGACTGTATAAATCGATTGGACATGCTAACGCTGCTCGCTATTCTGATTCAAAAGAAACAGTTGATGGACGGAATGCTGGACAATGCAAACATTCACCCCCAGTCACAAGGATCTGGGTTTAATCCATCATTCTTTTGCTCACCACACCACCCCAGTTTGGACCCAGCCATATGCAAATCAGTCTTGACCCTGTTCCTTGTGGGAACAGTCCAGCCCGAACTGCCAAGCCAGGTCCTCCCTGGACCGGAAACAAGCATCCTGGGACCGGTTTCAGGGCATCACCCTTCCTCAGCCAGGCTAGCTTGAATCCAGTGGTGTAGTGAGCACGGGACCCACGTCTGGGCATACCCTTCCCACTTAGGGCGACATATGCAAAAGAAACAGTTGATGGACGGAATGCTGGACAATGCAAACATTCACCCCCAGTCACAAGGATCTGGGTTTAATCCATCATTCTTTTGCTCACCACACCACCCCAGTTTGGACCCAGCCATATGCAAATCAGTCTTGACCCTGTTCCTTGTGGGAACAGTCCAGCCCGAACTGCCAAGCCAGGTCCTCCCTGGACCGGAAACAAGCATCCTGGGACCGGTTTCAGGGCATCACCCTTCCTCAGCCAGGCTAGCTTGAATCCAGTGGTGTAGTGAGCACGGGACCCACGTCTGGGCATACCCTTCCCACTTAGGGCGACATATGCAAAAGAAACAGTTGATGGACGGAATGCTGGACAATGCAAACATTCACCCCCAGTCACAAGGATCTGGGTTTAATCCATCATTCTTTTGCTCACCACACCACCCCAGTTTGGACCCAGCCATATGCAAATCAGTCTTGACCCTGTTCCTTGTGGGAACAGTCCAGCCCGAACTGCCAAGCCAGGTCCTCCTGGACCGGAAACAAGCATCCTGGGACCGGTTTCAGGGCATCACCCTTCCTCAGCCAGGCTAGCTTGAATCCAGTGGTGTAGTGAGCACGGGACCCACGTCTGGGCATACCCTTCCCACTTAGGGCGACATATGCAAAAGAAACAGTTGATGGACGGAATGCTGGACAATGCAAACATTCACCCCCAGTCACAAGGATCTGGGTTTAATCCATCATTCTTTTGCTCACCACACCACCCTAGTTTGGACCCAGCCATATGCAAATCAGTCTTGACCCTGTTCCTTGTGGGAACAGTCCAGCCCGAACTGCCAAGCCAGGTCCTCCCTGGACCGGAAACAAGCATCCTGGGACCGGTTTCAGGGCATCACCCTTCCTCAGCCAGGCTAGCTTGAATCCAGTGGTGTAGTGAGCACGGGACCCACGTCTGGGCATACCCTTCCCAATTAGGGCGACATATGCAAAAGAAACAGTTGATGGACGGAATGCTGGACAATGCAAACATTCACCCCCAGTCACAAGGATCTGGGTTTAATCCATCATTCTTTTGCTCACCACACCACCCCAGTTTGGACCCAGCCATATGCAAATCAGTCTTGACCCTGTTCCTTGTGGGAACAGTCCAGCCCGAACTGCCAAGCCAGGTCCTCCCTGGACCGGAAACAAGCATCCTGGGACCGGTTTCAGGGCATCACCCTTCCTCAGCCAGGCTAGCTTGAATCCAGTGGTGTAGTGAGCACGGGACCCACGTCTGGGCATACCCTTCCCACTTAGGGCGACATATGCAAAAGAAACAGTTGATGGACGGAATGCTGGACAATGCAAACATTCACCCCCAGTCACAAGGATCTGGGTTTAATCCATCATTCTTTTGCTCACCACACCACCCCAGTTTGGACCCAGCCATATGCAAATCAGTCTTGACCCTGTTCCTTGTGGGAACAGTCCAGCCCGAACTGCCAAGCCAGGTCCTCCCTGGACCGGAAACAAGCATCCTGGGACCGGTTTCAGGGCATCACCCTTCCTCAGCCAGGCTAGCTTGAATCCAGTGGTGTAGTGAGCACGGGACCCACGTCTGGGCATACCCTTCCCACTTAGGGCGACATATGCAAAAGAAACAGTTGATGGACGGAATGCTGGACAATGTAAACATTCACCCCCAGTCACAAGGATCTGGGTTTAATCCATCATTCTTTTGCTCACCACACCACCCCAGTTTGGACCCAGCCATATGCAAATCAGTCTTGACCCTGTTCCTTGTGGGAACAGTCCAGCCCGAACTGCCAAGCCAGGTCCTCCCTGGACCGGAAACAAGCATCCTGGGACCGGTTTCAGGGCATCACCCTTCCTCAGCCAGGCTAGCTTGAATCCAGTGGTGTAGTGAGCACGGGACCCACGTCTGGGCATACCCTTCCCACTTAGGGCGACATATGCAAAAGAAACAGTTGATGGACGGAATGCTGGACAATGCAAACATTCACCCCCAGTCACAAGGATCTGGGTTTAATCCATCATTCTTTTGCTCACCACACCACCCCAGTTTGGACCCAGCCATATGCAAATCAGTCTTGACCCTGTTCCTTGTGGGAACAGTCCAGCCCGAACTGCCAAGCCAGGTCCTCCCTGGACCGGAAACAAGCATCCTGGGACCGGTTTCAGGGCATCACCCTTCCTCAGCCAGGCTAGCTTGAATCCAGTGGTGTAGTGAGCACGGGTCCCACGTCTGGGCATACCCTTCCCACTTAGGGCGACATATGCAAAAGAAACAGTTGATGGACGGAATGCTGGACAATGCAAACATTCACCCCCAGTCACAAGGATCTGGGTTTAATCCATCATTCTTTTGCTCACCACACCACCCCAGTTTGGACCCAGCCATATGCAAATCAGTCTTGACCCTGTTCCTTGTGGGAACAGTCCAGCCCGAACTGCCAAGCCAGATCCTCCCTGGACCGGAAACAAGCATCCTGGGACCGGTTTCAGGGCATCACCCTTCCTCAGCCAGGCTAGCTTGAATCCAGTGGTGTAGTGAGCACGGGACCCACGTCTGGGCATACCCTTCCCACTTAGGGCGACATATGCAAAAGAAACAGTTGATGGACGGAATGCTGGACAATGCAAACATTCACCCCCAGTCACAAGGATCTGGGTTTAATCCATCATTCTTTTGCTCACCACCCCACCCCAGTTTGGACCCAGCCATATGCAAATCAGTCTTGACCCTGTTCCTTGTGGGAACAGTCCAGCCCGAACTGCCAAGCCAGGTCCTCCCTGGACCGGAAACAAGCATCCTGGGACCGGTTTCAGGGCATCACCCTTCCTCAGCCAGGCTAGCTTGAATCCAGTGGTGTAGTGAGCACAGGACCCACGTCTGGGCATACCCTTCCCACTTAGGGCGACATATGCAAAAGAAACAGTTGATGGACGGAATGCTGGACAATGCAAACATTCACCCCCAGTCACAAGGATCTGGGTTTAATCCATCATTCTTTTGCTCACCACACCACCCCAGTTTGGACCCAGCCATATGCAAATCAGTCTTGACCCTGTTCCTTGTGGGAACAGTCCAGCCCGAACTGCCAAGCCAGGTCCTCCCTGGACCGGAAACAAGCATCCTGGGACCGGTTTCAGGGCATCACCCTTCCTCAGCCAGGCTAGCTTGAATCCAGTGGTGTAGTGAGCACGGGACCCACGTCTGGGCATACCCTTCCCACTTAGGGCGACATGTGCAAAAGAAACAGTTGATGGACGGAATGCTGGACAATGCAAACATTCACCCCCAGTCACAAGGATCTGGGTTTAATCCATCATTCTTTTGCTCACCACACCACCCCAGTTTGGACCCAGCCATATGCAAATCAGTCTTGACCCTGTTCCTTGTGGGAACAGTCCAGCCCGAACTGCCAAGCCAGGTCCTCCCTGGACCGGAAACAAGCATCCTGGGACCGGTTTCAGGGCATCACCCTTCCTCAGCCAGGCTAGCTTGAATCCAGTGGTGTAGTGAGCACGGGACCCACGTCTGGGCATACCCTTCCCACTTAGGGCGACATATGCAAAAGAAACAGTTGATGGACGGAATGCTGGACAATGCAAACATTCACCCCCAGTCACAAGGATCTGGGTTTAATCCATCATTCTTTTGCTCACCACACCACCCCAGTTTGGACCCAGCCATATGCAAATCAGTCTTGACCCTGTTCCTTGTGGGAACAGTCCAGCCCGAACTATTCTATTCAGCATGTGAATCTATGAAAGATCCAATGCTGGAGAAAAAAACTAGTTACTTACCTGTAACCGTGTTCTCTGTTGGTATCTTACAAAGATTCACATGTGACCCTCCCTCCTTCTGGGATAAAGGCTCATAATTTCTGCTATAGTTTTATGTTTCCACTACTCATGCTACGAAATCTGAGGTGTGAACTCCTCTGGGAGGGGCAAGTCATGGAGCACTCTTACTTCATCGTCAGAAGTTCGGATGTTTTATAATGAGGTGAATGGATTAATAAAGTGGGCACTGGCTGAAGCCTTTACTTATGTCAGTGCCATGTACTGCTATTTCAAAGTTACTGAGGGACTCCCATTTCGACGACGGGGAATGATTCAAGCATGTGAATCTGTAAAGGTACTACAGTTACAGGTAGTAACTCATTTTTTATAGGATGTACCAGTGATGGCAGGCCCCTCTTTGAAGCTCACTATGACAATTATGACCATGCCATTTTCTGTCAGACAAGGTACTATTTTGATGAGAAGCTCGGTTTTTGCTTTGTCTTGCTTTTTCAAAAGATTACTTATAATGTGTTTAATGCACCATTATTTTTTAATATTTTCCTCACTAGGAGGGAGCCCTGGCACAAATTATAATTAGTTGACCATTGTCTGTAAATGTATTGAAATTCCCCATAAGGAATGCTTTATTTCAAGTATTTTGGCATGGTAATGTTTGCAGTCTAGTACAGTCTCCATGGCAATTTGGTTCTCTGAGCAATATGGTTTCTGTTTCACACTACCTCATCTTACAGTAACATCCAAGTAGCTGACTTCTGTTTTGCAGTAATTTTGATACGTAATAATGTTTGTGGGGAGAATCTTGTAGTATTCTTTGTCTTGAAGATGTCAATTTGTTTCCCAGTCATTGGTCTTCATTACAGTGGCATTGCCGCTTAAATAATAGCCTTTACATAGATTCTGGGATGGCAGACACTTTGTTTACCAGCAATTAATTTTATATTGAATCTACCTGGCTAGAAAAGCCATGTTTGCCATGATATCTGCCAGGATGCTGCCTAGATTATTCATTTCTCTTTTGCTCTGAGGTGACATAGGCACACTTGGTCTCTTGAAATAGAAAAGTCCTTGGTGATTTTTCTCACCCAAAACAAGTCAGTTATACATTTTGCATCATTTTCATTCAGGCCTAATAGTCTTCATGAATTGATTTTACATTCCGCACAGTCAATGACCTTGCTTCTTCTGAGCACTATTTAGTATGCAATACTTAAAAAACAGTTTACCTAAAGTACTTGCAAATGATCTCTCATTGAATATTCCCCGTCATCAGTCAGGGAATCTTTGGTATTCAGTGTTAATACATGTTCATATACACTCAAATAACATTGAAAGAGCCATAAAATGTGTACAAATAATACTTATGTCAGTTGCGTATAACTTGAGAATTTCAGTTTTTTTGTTTTTAAATAGTGCTTTTTCAGTGAATTTCGAAGGTTTTATTTTGTTGTAATTTAACATCTTACTACCGTCATCACTTATAACTCCACTTTAACCTTTGTTTTTTTCATTAAATATATAAATGTATGTATAAAGAAACACAAGCATGCGTGTGAGAAATAGGACCATGTGTCTGTGAGAAATAAAACGTATTTTTTAGTTTCCCTTCAATTACGATTCCTGTATGTTTACCTCTGAATTGCACACTTTCTGTGCAAGATATTTTCAACTTAACATGACACCTTATTGGTGGGGCGTGGCTACGAGCGTCAAGATGGCGGTCGCACTCTGAGAGTGCTCTGGACCCCTCCGTCATCCGCTGTCATCTTGCATGAAGAAAAGGAGCCGGCGATACCCCCGATCATCCTCAGGCACCCCAGCGAGGCGCGGTGGCGCCACGATCTACTGAGACGGCTGGGGGTGTAAGCAGCCACTGCTGAATGGGAACGTGGCCCTGACACAAAATGGCAGCACCCGGACGGGAATGAAACCCTGTCCGGAGATGGTGAAGGCTGCAACCCATTTCCCCGGAAAGGAAAGCGCAGAAACCACTGGGGTCTTATCCTGCCCTTCCCTGAACACAAGAGCTGCGGGAGGATCCTCCGCCCAGCCAATGGACCTCTGGTGCCCTGGGCACAGTGGCAGCACCCGGGAGAGGCAGGAACAGCAGCGAGCCGCAGTGAGCGGCCGGAATCCTGGAAGCGGTCGACTGCCAACTTGAGCAGTGACTTTGCGGTGGAGATCTGCCCTAGCCCGGACGCTGAGGAGGGCCCCCCTAAGGTGCGGCGGGCTTGGTGGGAGGTGGCGCCTGACACGCTGAGGGCTCCTGGGAGAGACCGATGCAGCAGCTGAAAGACCCACCATCTGAAACCGTTGCCCCCACAGGTGAGGAGGAGTGGGGGCGAGCGAGAGACTGCATCAGGTCCAACCCTGAACTGCGGCACTGGGGAGACACCGACTCGGCAGGTCAGCAAGGCCAGGGGAGCGAGGACCTGGATGAACCTCCCACCTTCCCCCCTGTACCCCATTGTCCCCCCCTTGCCCGTTGGTCCTTCTGAGGCTCTGCGCTCATACTGCTGCGGCCTGCCCTTACCTGGTGGACGGAAACGGACCCCCTGAGAAGAGGAGAGTTGTGCGGTGGCTGGGGACGCCCTTTGGTGGTCTGGTTGGGGCCCCGAGATGGTGGCGGGCACTCAGGCAGCCTCTGGGATGGAGAGGCTGAAATTACTCCTGGAGACACGGGGTTGGTAGATGGGGCCCCGCCGAGCGGAAAGTGGAGCCAGGCCCCTGCAGCAGTGGGAGAGTGAAAACACAGGCACTAAAACAGATTAGCGGCCCCGGCCCAGGGGGGCGACCCAGGGAGGTAGACTGCCCCGCATTGTTGAACAATAGAGGGAGCGGAGTGACTGCTGGGGCTGTCCCAGGGCCGTCTGGGATCCCCCATTTGGGGCCCCTACCCCCATGGGCCCTAAAACAGCCTTGGAACTGTCTGCATGTGAATCTCCTGGTGGGGCCTTCTGAGGTGGTAGATCCCGGAGCGCCTAGTGAGGCGCCGCAGCTCAAATGCTACGGAAGGGTCAGAGGGAGTGGAGTGTCACCTGAGTAGCTCTCCCCTCTGGCCCCCCCTAAGGATCTGCTTGAATCAACAAAGTTGGCTAACCCCCCATCCTCATCCACGGAGGTAGTACAAGCCTCCCCGCGCAACATCAGGAACTTATGCTCCCTGAGCTGGACCGGACCGCAATCACCCACTGGGATACACATGACGAGAACATTCCTCAAACTGCATAGAGGGCCACATCCGAGCCCGGGCTAGAAACAGAACCTGGTGAAGCAAGGTGGCTGCTGGAGATGGAGCGATTTGGGCGGTGTGGCGGACCTGGGGTTCCGGACTGAGACCCTGCCCTCGCTCGGCAAAGTGCCACTCTCTGGAGGCCCGGTCCTAGGAAGAAGGTCCTGAAGGAAGTCTGGAACGGGGCTGGAGGAGTGAAGTGAGCGGCGGCCCTGAGTGTCCCTAGACCCTGGGCCCTCGCCGGCCTTGAATGAACTGGCCCGCATGGGTGATTGAGGGGGGTAAGAACGTGGCCAATCGTGGGCAAAGACAGAGTGGCGAAACTGCCTCCCTCCCAGACCCGCGTGGAGCAATATACCACAAGCAGTGCAGGCACCAGTGGCACAGCCCTGCCCAAGACCCCTTTACCGGAGGGAGACTTCGCCACCATCCTTCAAGCGATACGCATCTTGCAGGACTCTGTTGAAACCAAGATTGGTGAAGTAAGTGTGGACATTTCTGCAACGCTACAGCTAGGATCTCAGAGGCCGAGTCCCGTCTATCTACCGTTGAAGATGAAGTCGCAACAATGAAAGGTCAGGTTTCAAGACTTTTATCCCACACGGCCGAGCTCCATAGGCGGGCAGAGAATGCTGAAAACTGTTCCACCGGAACAACCTTAGTTTTGTGGGTATTCAGGAGGGGATGGAGCCCGCTCAGGTCGCAAACTTCATAGAGACTTGGATCAAGACATGGATGCCCGCTGATCGCCTCTCATCATGGTTGGTGGTGTAACGGGCTCACCGAGCTCTCACACCTAAACCGCCGCCGGGGGCCCCACACAGGCCAATCATAGCAGGCGTCCTCAACTTCAAAGATAGAGATGCCATTCTGCAGGAGGCACGCTCTCAGTCTAACCTCGACTATCACGGAAATAAAGTCATGATATTCCTGGACTATACTAGGGAGGCACAAGCACAGTGGCGATCCTACACCGCGGTCAAGCAGAAATTGCGGGCACTCAACCTTTCATATTGGTTTCTGTTCCTGGCCCGTCTCAGGGTAATTCTCAACAATAAAAGCCATTTCTTTGACACTCCTGAGGCGGCATGGACATGTGCCACAGAGGAACGTCCTTTCACCTTGCACAACACAGTTTTCTCGTCCCCCACACGGGTGCACCCCAGTTCCGCACTGGGAAGGGCAGCTAAACGGCAGCGGAGATGCGCCCGGGCCCGGCGGGGACGCAACGCACGAAGAAAAACATCCTTATCGCCTGGAGCGACTGCGAGGAGCATGTCTGGTTCTCCTTTGGAGGCGAGACCGCGAGGTCTCTCGCAGAAACTGGAGCCAAGCGAAGAGACACCTCTGAAACGATCTCCGACCCCATCGATGGAGGGAGCCGGAGACACAGACTTTTCCTGCAGTCTAGCAATATGAATTGAAGCTCCCGGAGGTAACAATGGAAGCCTCACGTCAACCTCGACTGCCATAAACAATCCCGGACTCCTGAACATTTCTGAATCCTACAATATGGAGGGGTCCACGACTCTGTCCTCAAACCACACTGGTTGAACTTGTTTCCGTTTTTACTGTTAGGGCGACAGATGCTTCAAGGGAAGAAGTATGGGGAGGGGAGGTTGTTGGGGGGACAGTTTGGGTACTTGTTTGCATGTTTCTGTACTTTTCCCCTCTGTTCACGACACAAGACACAACATGTTTACACCACTCACACATTGACATTGGACCGGAGAGGAGCCCCTGCCCATGGACGTAACACGCAAAGGCCCACGAGCACCCCGGATCAGCAATCACAATCTCTTCAATGATGGCACACATGGCGTCGCCACACTTTGACCTGGAGCCCCTGCGTGTCCTCTCCTGGCATGTCAATGGACTCCTGGACAGGGTGAAATGCACCGTGGTACTGAAGTTCTCACACCGATCAGCCCCTAGCGCCTTTATGCTGCAGTAAACCCATCTCCTAGGTAGTCATTGCCCATTCCTATCCCGCCAGGGGTTTGACCAGGTGTTCCATGCTGCATTTACACAGGGGTCCCGAGGAGTAGCAATCCTTCTCCGCCGTTCCTTTCCTTTCGTAGTCACTCAGGACTTCCATGACCCCCAGGGATGCTTTATGGCCCTCACCGGAAAAGTGGAAGGAAGCACCCTCAACCTGATCACGGTTTATATACCCCCAGCAGTCCTCGAGCCCTCCCTCCGTAACCTTGCAGTTTTGCTCTCGTCTCTCCCCAAGGGACTAACAGTGATCGAAGGGGACTTCAATGCAGTCATGAACCCGTCTGGGATGCTACTGGTTCCCCCTCCCATCGTCGACGCTCAGGTGCCAAGCGGCTCTCGGGCTGGGCCTCCCAACTTGGTTTATGCGATGTCTGGAAAACGTGGAATCCCCACCTCCGCCAATACACCCATACCCATGCGGCCCATCACACCCACTCATGCATCGACTTAATGTTTATGCCCTCCCCCAACTGTTGCCTGGTCGCAAACATCCAAACACTTGCCCAGGGAATTTGTGATCATTCACCCTTACTCATTGGCCTGGTGGGGCCTACTGGCATTCTTCGCCCCATCTGGCGACTTAACGCATGGTTCTCACAACACAAAGAATGCAAAAAGGCACTTAAAGACAAGCTTAGATAATACTTCCAATGTAACGAAGTCACGGTCAAGTCACCCAGTACGCTATGTGCTGCCGGTAAGGCAACTCTCCAAGGCTTTGCCAAGGGCTATATCAAAAAGTCCCACCAGGCCCATGAAGAGCACCTCTCCCATCTGGAAGCCCACGCACTCCGTCTGGAGCACGCCACAGGCACAGCGACAGGAGACGTTGAGTCCCGCCAGCTCGAGCTCAAATGCGAAAAAATCCGTCATATCTCCCTAGAATCGGCCAAACAGATGTGGAGATCCTCCACAGCCTGCGTCTACGTACAGGGAGACCAGAATGGTACGCTCCTATACTGGTTGGCGTCTCGCCCTTTGGCCAATCGGATAATTCCCGAAATCATGGTTGCGGAGAGTACCACTCAGCAGGCGCCGCAGGCGATAGCCCAGACATTTGCTCTCTACTACAAACTTCTTTTCTCCAGGGCGCTGATTCCTGGCTCAGATCCCGGATCCGACTTCTTGCGGAATGCTCCGCTCCTGCAGCTGCCAGAAGCTGACATTCAGATGCTTGACGAACCCATCTCACAGGAGGACATAGGCCAGGCCTTTTCGGCACTGGCTACGGGTAAAACTCCAGGCCCTGATGGCTACCCAGCGGAGTACTATTCAGCGTTCAGGGATATCCTGCCACCACAGCTTCAGTCTCTGTATGCAGAGGAGGCGAAGAGAGGGGGCTTTCCGCAAGACATTGATGTGGCTACAGTCGTGGTCATCCCTAAAGCGAACCCTCTCTCCACTTCTTGCTCAGAATACCGTCTGATCTCACTCATTAATACTGAAGTCAAAATGTATGCCATGATCCTAGCCGCCCGCCTCAAGAACGTACTTGCCACCTTAATACACCCTGACGTGTGCAGATTCATTCCCCGCCATAGTATGAGGCATTGCTTGCGACGCCTGCATGTGGCATTGGCTCACCGTCATCTCCTTCCACCATACCTGGCCCTACTACTGATAGACTTCAAGAAGGCCTGTGACACGGTGGACTAGCGCTACTTAGAAACCGTGCTGGTCCGTGCAGGCTTCAGCCCATACTTTAAGGGGCATGTACGGGTGTTATGCTCCAATCCATCGACCCGGGTCCTGATCAATGGGCTTCTCTCAGAAGAATTCCCTATCCGTCGAGGAACGAGGCAGGGTTGCCCCCTCTCCCCGCTACTTTTTGCTCTAGCAATAGAACCACTAGCCCGACTAATTAGAAGCGATGCCCAAATCCAAGGATGGCGCTGGATACCTCAGATGAAGAACATATCGCCCTATACGCGAATGACGTTCTTCTGTTCATGGCAGACCCCAGTCATACAGGCCCCCTTTGTCTTCGAATCCTAGAACTCTTTGGGAAAGCATCAGACTAAGGCTTAACCCAGCCAAATAAATTCTGGTTCCGATACACATTTCACAGGAATGTGTGGATTGGCAAACGAATATTCCAATCAGACGCCTTAGCTTTCGCTACCTGGGGATTTGGGTGGCAATCCACCCGGAGCTAACTTGGTCCCTCAACCTTGCCCCATTACTAAAGAAGACCAAAGACGACCTTCAGAAATGGCAGGCCCTCCCATTGAACCCGATGGGGAAAATTGCCCCTATACAAGATGATGATACTCCCTCGATTCCTTTACGTATTGCAGAATCTACCTCTTCATCTCCCGCGCCACTGGTTTCACGCCCTGGACAAAATGACGATATCGTTCCTCTGGGGCAACTCAAGACCACGACTGGAGCTGACCCACTGCTAAAAAGCTCCATACGATGGTGGGATGGGAATGACCAACCTTTTTCTCTACTACATGGCAATACGCCTCTTGGTGATTAATGATTGGTTCTCTGGGGGATGGTCAGATCCGGCCTACCAACTAGAGATGAATACTCTGGGGTTCTCATAGATCCAAGCAATGCTTTATGGGTCGCCAATCCCCCACACTATCCCTGCTGTGACTAGGGCTGTCCTCCTTGCTTGGCGTTCAGCGATGATGTGTTACACCTGATGGGACGCTAAACTCACACTTCAGACTCCTTTGTGGTGGGGTACGTGGATAGAAGATGTGGCGACGCTGGAGGGGTTACACAAATGGGATCTTATTGGTATCACCCAGATTGGTGATGTTTGGAAGGGGGGTCAAATTCGCACGTTTCAGGATCTGCAGGGCATGTACCTCCTTAGCACCACATGTAGGAAAGTGGGTTTCTGATGCAGTAACCCCCCCATTTTTTGCCAGACTATTGATGCACTTTGACCTGATGTGCCCTGGGTCCCTGCCAATCAGGTTCCCAGGGCCTGTGTTCTTTTCCCAAAACGAACCCAATTGTCATCTGTAGCCACAGGTCAGCCCCTGGTAAATTGTACCACAGGTACCTAGGGCACTGTGACCAGGGAAGACCTCTAAGGGCTGCAGCACTTATTGTGCCACCCTTAGAGGCCCTGTACCTTTACACACACACACACTGCCTTTGCAGGCTGCGTGTTTTGGTGCAGAACAAAGTGAAGAGTCGACACGGCACACATCCCTGTGTGCCATGCCTACAACCCACTGCCCTGGCACAGATCAGTCACCCCTCTAGCTGGGTGCCCTATACCAGTTGTGAGGGTACAGGTGCATGAGCCCTGTACTCCGCCCTGTACCCCTACAGTGTTTAAGTCCATTCTTAGACAGTGTAAGTGCAGTGCTGCCATTAGGAGTATATGGTGCTGGGAGCTTGTCATTATGAACTCCACAGCACCATAATGGCTACCCTGAAAACTGAGAAGTTTGGTATCAAACTTCTCAGCACATTAAACCCACACTGATGCCAGTGTGGGACTTAATGAAAAATGCACACAGAGGGCATCTTCGAGATGCCCCCTGAAAAACGACCAGCCTCTGGTGGGTTCCCTGACTGGTACACACCAGCCTGCCACTACAAGACATGTTTCTGGGCCCCTAGGGTGGGAGCCTTCACTCCCTGAGCCCAGAAACAAAGCCTTTCCTAGGCGGAGGTGTTCACACCTCCCCCAGGCCAGGAAGAGCCATCTGTGGCAGGGGAGCTTCAAAGGCCTGGCAGCCTTTGTAATGCGACCCGCAGCCTCTCCTGCTATCAGGAGCAGGCCCCCTTCCTGTCTCCCCTCCTTTTCGGCGGGAAGACAGGCGGGAAAAATTAGCCAGCCCAGAAGGTGTGCCCACCTCTGCCAACCCCACCCCTCAGGTGGGGGAGGCGAGGTGAAGCCCACTCTTCAGTGCCCGCCATCTTGCAGATGCAGGCACTCCCCAATCAGGATTAGGGATTGTGCAAACTCCCCCACGTGGGGTGAGCACACCAAGGGTGTAGTCATCCTAAGGTTAGTAGCCCATTGGCTACTGACCTCGGGACCCCTAAAACGCCCCCTAAATACAGTATTTAGGGGGCAGCCCTGAACCAAAAGAAGACTCCCAGCAGAGGAGACTGCAGAGAACAACTGACTCGGCCCGTCTGCAGTTTCCAGAGATCCTGCGCCAAAAATCGTCTTGTCCTGCAGCCAGCGACCTCCAGAATCCCAGGGAGGACTGACTGCCTTCAACAAAGACCGGATCTCCTGTGAACAGCAGCTCTGTTCAGAAGAAACACCAAAGAAAGACTCCGAGCCTGCTGAGGAAAAAGAAACCCGACGCCTGGAACTACCACTGCGCCCGCCACCTACGGCCCGAGTTTGAGTGGCCCACCGGTCCCAGTGAGGTCCCCCAGTGCTCCAGAGTCCGAGTCCACCGTGGGTTGACCCCTACAGGACTCCCCGATGTTGCCTGCAGCCTCTGCACGGAGACCCCCCCCCCCCCAACCGCGAGTGGCCCGGTAAGGTGAAATCCAACCTCAAAAGACACCCCTGCATCCAGCCGCCCTGCGCCCTGGAGAAAAGAACCCGAGATGCACCTACGTCCCTGAGCCCTCCAACTTACCTGCCCAGCTGTTGGATCCTTCCGAAAGTCTTCCTGGACTGAGCCTGCAGCTAAAAAACAAAACCGAAAATCCCCATTGAAAACAACAGGGCACCTGACGCCAAAACAGCACCCTGCACCCAGCCGCCGCTGCGGGTGCACTTTGTGTGCTAAACCGGATCCCCCTTTGCCCTGAGCCTAACACCAGGAGCTTGGCTCCCACAACCAAGTGGCCTGCTCGCCAGCAGCCACCAACCGGAGGCCTCCTATTCCCCATTGGATAACATTGGGCATCAGCACTCTGCACCCGGCTGCCCTAGTGCCGCTGAGGGTGTAACTAGAGTGCATCCTTGACCCTGGGGGACCCCTGAGTCTACCCCCAGAACCTCAACTCCCACTAACAAATACTTACCTCAAAACCGATAACACTATGTTCGAGGCATATGAGCTGCAGAATACATACTTGTGCATAGATCGCCATCTGGTGGTGGGCTCGGATGTTTGCAGTTTGTTGTTGTCTTGGAAGAAGTCTTTGTAGTCACGAGATAGGTGACTCCTCCCTTGGACGATAGTGCGCATGGGCATCGACTCCATCCTCAGATTGTTTTTTTCCGCCATCGGGTTCGGATGTGACTTGCTGCGCTCCGGTTCAGTACCGTGTTTCCAACCCTTTTCGACGCGCACCCATCACCACTCGACAGTATTGTTTCGTTTGCGTGCCCTTCGACGCGATAACTTCAAAATCTTCCATTCCGGTCGTTGACGCGGGCCGCTGGGCCTATCGGCGCCATTCGGGCCTACGGCTAATGGAAAGGACTCCATTTAAAAAATGCCCCCAATGTGGAGCTAAATTTCCACACAGTGACCACCACAAGGTCTGCAACCTTTGCCTCTCGCCAGAACACGAAGAAAAGGATTACCAGGCCTGTGCCTCTTTTCGTTCCAAAAAGACTATTCGTGATCGCCGGGCTCGACGACGCGTTATGGCTCAACAGGCTACACCGGCGCCACACGACATCTTCAACGAAGGCCCCGATGTTCCAGAGGCAGAGGATTCAGAGGAGCTCGACATCGTCTCCGAAGCTGACGACTCCGACTCCGATGACCACATCACTCCAGGTCAACGAGTGAGTACAAACGTCCATGCCCCTGTGTAGGAGAGTAGGATCTGCTTCACATGGGTACCCCCACTTTTTGCTGATGCTTCACTGTTTTTCGACCTTAGTCTGGCTGGGGCCCTGCTAATCAGAACCCCAGCCTAGCTGCTTCCTCTCTAAAATGGTTTCCATGTGCCTTAGGCACCTCTCTGATTGGAATCTGGAGTGCCCTTATAAGTCCCTAGTATATGGTATACTATGTACCCAGGGCATAGGTACCTCAGAGGCCTACCAGGGGCTGCAGCATGTATTGTGCCACCCCTGGAAGGCCATCCAAACTGACACCACAGGTCTGCTACTGCAGCCTGGGTAAGGTGGTGCATGCACCCCTTACTGTGATATAGGCTACCTATATCACTACATACATACACACATATAAACCTATAAGTCACTCCTATGGCAGGCCTTATCAATCCTGAAGGCAGAGTGCGTGGTTCCTATGTGAGAGGGTGCCCCTGCATGAGCTGGGCCCCTCTGCAGCGTTCGGAGACCCTTCTCTGATGCTGTTTGTAGTGCAGCCCGACCATATACTCTTAAGCGCATTATAACCTCGCGTTAAATGCTAACTTTGGGATGGCTGCACGGAAACATGTCGTGTTTGGTGTCAAACATCTTGGAATACTACTCCCCCCGCCAGTTCTGGCGGCGGGAGTAGCATTCCACCCTTCTAGAGGAGAGACATGTACACACCGGTATACCCGGTACTGACTTTCCAGAGCCCTGGCATCACAAAATGGATGCCGCTGCCACAGACACGAGTCTGGCCTCCTGCTGCTGACCGAAACTCCGGCAGGGAGGCCTGGACAATAGGTTTCCTGTCCCAGGGAGGTGTAACCACCTCCCCAGACAGGATAGTGTGTATTGGGGCTGGGCGGGAGCACTCTCTGGTGCTTTGAAGTCCTGCACTGGGGGCACATTTGGTGTCCCTGTGCATACCCCAGTTCAAACCGGCTCAGGGGCTTCCAGCCCCTGCTCTGGCGCGAAACTGGACAAAGGGAAAGGGGTGTAACCACCCCTCTGCCCTGACCCTCCCATAGGTGGGGCCACAGAGTATGTCCAACCCCCTACCTTAGTATAAGTAGGGGGCCCCAGTCCTTAGGACTTTCGATTAACCTGGACGAAACTCTGACACAGAATCCTGGACCTTCGACGCTCTACTTCAAGATTAGAGGACTGAAGAATCTCCCTTGGTGTCAAGGAGTGACTCCCCTGCTTGGCAGGCACCAAAGAAGCAATTGTCCGGTCTGCATCGCTGAAGCTCCCGTCGGACGCCGAAGTCTTTGCATCACCAGAGGTGGATTTCCAGACTTCCCGAGGCTGCCCTGAGTCCCCAGCAAAGCTGAGGCCCGTAGCTGTCGTGGGTAACGTGGAACCGTGACCCCTGGACACCGAACGCATTTGCAAGTGCATCCTCTTCTGGGTCTCCCACGAAGTTGTGCTTTGGGCTCCGAGTAGCCCCAGCCTCCAGCACCAACTGCACCAAAGATCACTGGCCTCCACTCCACGAGTGTCCTGTGAGCCAGCTCCACGTGCATCGACTCGAGGCTCCTTCGCGGTCGCTAGTCCGTTGTATAGTAGGCCCTCCCGAAGGCCAATCTTTTTCTGCTTGGGCTCCCTGGTTGCTCCAGGTGTGCCCTGACTTACCCTCGCTGGGTGAGTCCCACAGACCTTGCTGGTCTGCAACATCGTCCTTCTTCCATTTCCACGAGACTTGCCGTTGCCAAGGCTTGTTGGGTCCAATCCGGTCGCCGACACCCCTGCAATCGACAGACGTCGTGGGACAGCTCGAATCCAGCTCCTGGTCGTCGTCGACGCCTCCTGGACCTTGTGGCTGAAGAGTCAAGACGACCGTCAACCTACCTGAAGCACTCGACATCGGTGGGCATCTGCTCATCGCCTTCCTGGTCACTGGCTAGTGACCCAGACTCTGTCCCCTCTGCTTTCAGGTTCTTCAGATCTTCGATCCACCTTTGGATCCACCCGAACACTTTCGACTTGGCCGCCAGCAGCACTTTGCAGCAGATCGCCATTGAAAGCGACGACGAAACCCGACCCCGAAAGACACCTATGCACCCGGCTCCCCTGGGTGAGGTAACTCGAGTACTCCGGTGCTCCCGTGGGTATTGACACTAGAACAGCCTAGTTCTCAAAGGGTTTGCTCCAAGTCCTCCTCCAAGTGTCCCTTTTCTTTTAAATTCTAATCGCGACTTTCCCCATAGAAGTTAACGGCAGTTCGCGGCTGTGTTCATACACTGCACGCGTCCCCCGTGTCACTGCCTTGGGTGGTTCCTTGTGGTCCAAGCACTTCTACAGGCTCTAGGCCTTGTGTCTAGCTCAGTCGTGGTTCTTATACCACTTTATTGGTATATGGTTTGGTACGCCCCTGGGGCTCAAACGTGTATTTGTGCTATTACTGTGATCAACTAACTTATAATTTATGTACTTCGAACTCTAGCCTCATAAAGAGACTAGAGGGGTGTGTTTAGTAATAAATACATATATTTTGAATATATACCTGGTGTGGTCCTCTTTCATTTGGTCACTCAAGAGATTATAGACTGGTAAAACAAGCTGCTTTACATTCCTTCAAGACTTAGCCTGAAGGCTGCTCTCCATAGCTACCACTAGGATAGCTTTCAATAAAGGTTGTCTTTAACCTATCTCCAATAAGGGGTTGTTTGGACTGGTGCAAGGTGCCCACTATAATTAGTGGACAGCATATGCCAGGCCAACTTCTCACACCCTGCCCCACCAGATAAACAGAAGGCTCCGGTCAAAACTTCACCTGAAGGCCTTAGTCGAGACCGAGAGAAAGCTTCAGAAGTCCCGCCTCCGGGCCCGGCTCCGAAGACAAAGGAAAAGCCTTCCGGCAGCTCGGGACCGAGCAAGCCGCATATCAGTACCCTTAAGACACCTTCGGCACCGAAATCAGGGATACACCCTATTCCCGTTACGTCCAAAAAGGCCTCGGTACCGAACCCTTCGGCACCGAAAGACCATAAGGCCCCGGAACCGAACAAGCACCGAAAACCTTCGGATCCGAAGAAAATTCTCGACTCGACGCCGGCGTCAAAGCCAAAAGAGCACAAGACCCCTCTTACGGCTACAGAGTCCAAATCGAAACCACGTTCGGCACCGAAAGGAGACAATATCCAGGAAGAGCTTTTTCGACCAGATCCTATCGATCCAAATCAAAAGACTTTACATGTGGACCCTAAAACAGGCCATATTGTCAGTCTCCCAACAAAGAAGAGGAAATTAGATACCTCACACCCTCCTGAGGTACCTGTGAAGAAAAGGGACTTTGCAACTTCACCTCTAAGACCCTCTTCTCCTATTCTTCCTACCAAACCTTTGTCTCCTACAAACTCTCCTATACACTCTCCTAGACTTTCTCCAATACTTCCATACTCACCACAGGATGAGGTTGATCTAGGGGACGGGGGTGGACACGATAAAGACCCTTTAGATGACCCTGATGATGACACTACTCCACCACAGGATACATGGGACGATTACAACAATCCCACAGATCCTCCGGACCTTCCTGATCCGGATGTATACCCATCTAGGCCTTCCCCCCCAGATGACAACATAGGATTTAGTCAGCTCATTAATAGGGCTGCGCAATATCATGGCGTTGAACTCCATTCAGACCCCATGGACGAAGACTTCCTAATTGACACATTTGCTCAGTCACAAAAAACAATTCATACATTTCCCATGCTTAAAGGTGTCATTAAACATGCACCAGACATATTTAAACACCCTGTTAGGACCAGGATCCTCAATCCTCGAATTGATAAAAAGTACAAGCCTGCCCCTAACGATCCAATTTACATTAAAGGACAACTCCCTTTAGATTCTTTGGTAGTCTCCAATGCAAGGAAACGGGCTAATTCCCAAACCTCTGTTGATGCTCCACCTCCAGACAAAGAGTCTAAACTGCTAGATGCATCAGGTAAACAAGTTGCCTCCCAAGCAGCCAATCACTGGAGAATAGCTAATGCACAAGCATTGCTTGCCAGATACGACAGGGCTCACTACGATGAGCTCGAAGACCTAATTCAACATTTGCCTGACCAATACAAAGCCAAGGCCAACGATCTGGTCCAAGAGGGCAAATTAATTACCAATGCATCCATAAAATGTGCCCTCGATGCAGCAGACACCGCATCTAGATCTCTCAACACCAGTGTCTTACTTCATAGACATGCATGGTTGCGCATTTCTGGGTTTAAGCAAGAAGTGCAAACAACTATTTTAAACCAGCCGTTCGATCAAGAGCACCTCTTTGGCCCAGCTGTGGATACAGCTTTAGAAAAAATGAAAAAAGACACAGACACTGCAAAATCAATGGGAGCATTACAGTCTCAAACACCACAGCTTTCCTTTCGTCGCTCCTTTTATAGGGGCGCATCCAAAAACATTAGCACAGACACTTCCTCCACCTACAAGAGTCCCACACAAACATCACCTAACAAGCCATATTTCAGAGGTGGGTACAGAGGAAATAATAGCAAGGGAAGAGGTCGAGGTAACAATAACCGAACCTCCCCTACTACCAAACAATGACTTCCTTCCTCTCCCTCCAGACCATTCCACTCCGGTCGGAGGAAGGTTCTCACAGTTCCTACCTGTCTGGAACTCCATCACTACAGACAGGTGGGTAAGACAAATTATCCAGTATGGTTACTGCCTGGAACTTACCGCAACTCCCCCAACCATACCGCCCAAACAACGTCCAATGTCCACGGAACATCTAACTCTCCTCAAACAAGAAGTTCTCTCACTTCTTCAAAAGCATGCAATAGAACCAGTTCCCTTTCAGCATCAAGGCACAGGGGTTTACTCCCTTTATTTTCTCATCCCCAAAAAAGACGGTACTCTCAGACCAATATTGGACCTCAGACCTTTGAATATCTACATACAATCAGACCATTTCCATATGGTCACCCTTCAACAGGTCCTCTCACTGCTCCAACAAGGCGATTTCCTTGCCACTCTAGATCTCAAGGACGCCTACTTCCATATTCCTATACACCCTGCTCACAGGAAATATCTAAGGTTCATAGTGGACGGTCAGCACTATCAATTCAAGGTCCACCCATTTGGAGTGACCACAGCACCCAGAGTCTTCACAAAGTGTCTGGCAGTAGTAGCCGCCCACTTGCGAAGACAACAAATTCATGTCTTCCCTTATCTGGACGACTGGCTCATAAAAGCCAAGTCATACAGCCAGTGTGTTCACCACACTCTACAAACAATTCACTTGCTTCACGACTTAGGGTTCACAATAAACCTCACCAAGTCATATCTTCAACCGTCCCACATACATCATTATCTAGGGGCCACAATAGATACTTCCAAAGCACTGGCATACCCCAATCCAGTCAGAATAGCCAGTATGCAAACCCTCATAACAAAATTTCAACCTCAACACTCACTACCGGCTCGAGTGCTTATGCAGCTAATAGGAATGATGGCCTTTGCATTTTCATAGTACCAAACGCAAGGCTTCAGATGCGCCCTTTACAAGAATGTTTAGCACGTTAGTGGAACCAGGCTCAAGGGCAAATTTCAGATCTGGTGTTGGTGGACAGCCGCACTCATCGCTCTATGCAGTGGTGGAACACACAAAACCTTTCCAAAGGGCGGCCGTTCCTAGACCCCGTTCCACAGATAGTGCCAACAGCAGACGCATCTCTCACCGGCTGGGGAGCCCATCTCCTAAACCATACGATTCAGGGCAACTGGACCCCTCAACAAAAAGTGCTCCACATCAATCACCTGGAGTTACTAGCAATCTTTCTAGCATTAAAATCATTCCAGACACATCTCTTCAACAAAACTGTCCTTGTCCGAACAGACAATATGACAGCAATGTATTATATACAAAAACAGGGGGGGGACCCATTCTTTACAGCTTTCCCAACTAGCACAAAGCATATGGAAATGGGCCATCCCACAAAAGATACACCTTCTAGCAGAACATCTTCCAGGGGTACACAATCAGATTGCGGATCTGCTCAGTCGTCAGACACAACAAATCCACGAATGGGAACTTCATCCACAAGTTCTTCTTCCGTTCTTTCAAATGTGGGGCCACCCAGACATAGATCTGTTCGCCACACATGCAAACGCAAAATGCCCAACCTTCGCCGCCAGGTATCCACACCCATTGTCCAAAGGCAATGCGATATGGATGAACTGGTCAGGCAGATTTGCGTACGCTTTTCCGCCACTCCCACTCATTCCGCTAGTGGTGCGCAAGCTCAAACAACAGCCTCTCAAGATGATCCTGGTTGCTCCAACATGGGCCCGGCAACCTTGGTTCACAACACTCCTGGAACTCTCAGTAGTTTCACACCAAAAGCTACACCTCTCCCCAAAGCTTCTGACACAGAACCGTGGAGAGATAACACATCCAGATCCAGCTCAACTAAACCTAGCAATCTGGCTCCTGAAGTCCTAGAATTCGGTTACCTCAACCTTCCACTGGACTGTATGAACATTATTAAGGAAGCTAGACGCCCTACTACTAGAGCTTGTTATGCAGCCAAATGGAAAAGATTTGTCATTTACTGCAATAACAACAAAATTGACCCACTAGATGCTTCAATTCAGAACATAATTTGTTATTTACTGCATTTACAAAGATGTAATCTGGCATACACATCCATAAGAATACATCTTGCTGCCCTTGCCGCTTACCTACAAAACAGACATTTGTCATTGTTTAG
This sequence comes from Calotriton arnoldi, assembly GCA_963921515.1. Lineage (NCBI taxonomy): Eukaryota > Metazoa > Chordata > Amphibia > Caudata > Salamandridae > Calotriton > Calotriton arnoldi. The sequence goes on from CAWUFW010005673.1 coordinate 72,446, forward strand.
GGTACCTGCCATCAAAGCGTTTATGGAAGGCCTTAAAAGGATAATTCCTCCCACAATCCCACCATCTCCAGTGTGGAATCTAAACATTGTCCTTACTAGGCTCATGGGTCCCCCATTTGAACCTCTACACAAATGCGAACTACAGTTCCTTACATGGAAAGTAGCTTTCCTTCTCGCAATCACCTCTCTCAGAAGAGTAAGTGAGATCCAGGCTTTAACCATACAAGAACCATTCTTACAAATACATCATAACAAGGTGGTTCTTAGAACAAATCCAAAGTTCCTTCCCAAAGTAATCTCTGCTTTCCACCTTAATCAATCTGTGGAATTACCCGTTTTCTTCCCAAAACCAGATTCCGTAGCAGAGAGGGCTCTTTACACACTTGATGTCAAAAGAGCTATACTTTATTACATTGACAGAACTAAACCTTTTAGGAAGACAAACCAACTGTTTGTAGCTTTCTCTCCACCTCATAAAGGAAACCCCATTTCCAAAACTGGAATTGCCAGGTGGATAGTCAAATGTATTCAAATATGCTACCACAAAGCAAAACGCACATTAACATTTCCCCCTAGAGCGCATTCAACACGCAAACTAGGGGCTTCCATGGCATTCTTAGGGAACATTCCCTTAGATGACATTTGTAAGGCAGCAACATGGTCTACGTCACACACCTTCACCAAACACTATTGTGTAGATGTGCAGGCAAAACCACAAGCTTCTGTGGGCCAGGCTGTTCTTAAAACACTTTTTCAAACCACTGCAACAGATACAGGTAACCACCGCTAAGGGAGAGCACTGCTATACAATCTATGCACAAGTATGTATTCTGCAGCTCATATGCCTCGAACGGAAAATGCTACTTACCAGTATGCATCTGTTCTTGGCATGTAGAGCTGCAGAATCACATACGCCCACCCGCCTCCCCGGTGCCTCTATCTGTTCCAGCGTTATCTTACTTAGATACTTACACATGGACATCTTTTCTGTTTCTTACAAACTCCATCATTTCCCTTCATGGCGAAAATACAATCTGAGGATGGAGTCGATGCCCATGCGCACTATCGTCCAAGGGAGGAGTCACCTATCTCGTGACTACAAAGACTTCTTCCAAGACAACAACAAACTGCAAACATCCGAGCCCACCACCAGATGGCGATCTATGCACAAGTATGTGATTCTGCAGCTCTGCATGCCAAGAACAGATGCATACTGGTAAGTAGCATTTTCCTTTCCTCCATAGGATAACATTGACTGTTTTTCTTGGAAAAGTTTCTAAGTGTGGAGTTTGAAAACCTAAAGAAATTCTTTAAAATTGTACTATTTATTTCGAAATCCTGATGTTATTAAAACATCCAAGAACTAGTTGCCCTGGAAGTTCTGGTCCATTAGCCATAGGTTACACACTTAATGACACACAATATTATAGATAATCTAAATATAGTCTCATTGAATGTAAAGGGCCTTAACCACCCTGTCAAACGCCGGAAAATCTTAGATTATGTAGCTAAATCTAAAGGTGACATCATCCTTCTACAGGAGACAAAACTATCCAGTAAAGACTCAGAATTCATTAATCACAAATGGATTTCTCATGTTTCATGCTCTCCAGCGCAACACAAAAAAAAGGGGTAATTACCCCAATAGCAAAAAAATCTAATATATCCCTTGAATCTTACTCTCATGATGAAGAAGGTAGACTCCTAGTTACACACCTGCGTAGAGGTGATAACCCCATTCATGTGGTAAACATTTATGGCCCAAATAACGATGAACCCAATTTCTGGGAAAAGGATTCCAAGAACATAGAAGACTTACCCCAAGATGACCTAATCATAGTAGGAGGCGACTTTAACCTCCCATTAATTCCTTTAATAGATCGTCAATCCATTTGCAAATATCACCCTTTCAAAATCCCATGGCATTTTAAAAAAGATTTGCTCCAAATTTAACCTCAAGGACTTCTGGCGCCTTCAACACCCTGACTCCAGAGAATACACATTTTTCTCAGCACCTCATAACACGTATACAAGAATCGACGATATACTAATATCAGGCTCATTTACACAGCTAATTGATCAGTCCAATATTTCGCCAATAATTGTGTCTGATCATTCATGTATTAACACCTTACTAGCGGGTAGTAAAACTAGTCCCTCTCCTAGAAGATGCCGCTTTAACAATGATGTTATAACGGACCCCATTGACAAAAAAGAAAATCGAAGAGGCGATCTCGGACTACCTCAAACATAATGACCTCCCTGAGACAAACCCGAACACTCTCTGGGATGCATTGAAAGCTACTCTGAGGGGGGTTCTCATCGAAATCAAAACGAAAATCAATGAAGCCTATAACGCTGAACTACTCAAGTTAGAACAGGAAATTAAAACAGCTGGAAATATCTCACGCCAATTCCCTTAACAATAATATCCTCAACCAATTAACACAAAAGAAATACGATTACAACAAAATCCTAAGCACACGTGCAGGGGTTTGGATAAACAAATTTAAAGGTCTCAAACTTTGTGAAGCTAATAAAGCGGGTAAAATGCTTGCATCCTACCTCAAACACAAACAAAATAAATATACCATCGCTTCAATCAAAGACGCAAACAACCAAACGCACACTAAACCTAAGGAAATACTAAACTGTTTCAAGAAATTCTACGAAGCCCTATATCATAATGACCAAGTTTTCAACCCGGAAGAATGCACAAAATACCTGGGAAGACTAAATCTCCCTAAACTATCCGATAATGAAAGAACCGCTCTTGGTAAACATATAAGTGAGCTAGAAGTATCTAAAACCATTAACTCCCTGAAAGATAACAAAGCACCGGGTCCTGACGGGTTTACAGCCAAATTTTATAAATCGTTCAATGAGCTTCTCCTTCCAACCATGCTAAAGGTGTTACATCTGATTCGATGGCAGATGCTAACATTGTAGTTCTTCCAAAAGAGGGTAAAGACCCCTTGCTCCCAGAAAATTACAGACCGATTTCCCTCATCAACGTTGATTGTAAAATGTATGTGAAAATACTGGCCAACAGACTTAACGCTTTACTACCACAACTTTTAAGCAACTCCCAGGTTAGTTTTATCAAGCATCGCATGTCTAATGACAATACCCGTCTTCTATGCCATGTCCTTGAAAATGCGCTTTTTACCTCCATTTCATCTATAGCTATAACCCTAGACGCAGAGAAGGGGTTTGATAGGGTGTTGTGGCCTTTTTTAAACCAATGCATGCATTATTTCGATCTTGGCAAGCCGTTCATTAAAATGGTCATGGCACTTTACTCAAAGCCCTCAGCACGCATCGAGATCAACAGCTCTCTCTCCGAGTCCCTCACCCTCCAACAAGGTACTAGGCAGGGCTGGCCTCTTTCCCCTTCTCTTTTCTTGTTAGCACTAGAACCTCTTCTACAAGATATAAAACAAAACGCCGATATCGCTGGAGTGAATTTTAATAACACTCAAGTTAAACTAGCTGCATACGCAGACGATATCCTGATAGTTACAGAAAACCCAGAGCCCTCTATTGTAGCCCTGATGAACACAATAAGCACCTACTCCATACACTCAGGCTATAAACTGAACAGAGACAAATCTGAAGTAAAACCATTAAACATTCACTGCACGAAAGAGATCTTAGGTACATCTGGTCTGGCGTGGCAACCCGGTTACATAAAATATTTGGGGATTGAGTTTGGCTGCAACATCATTGACACACTACACAATGAAAACTCCACCCTAGAGAAAATCAAGAAGCTACTAGACAATTGGTCCCCCAAATGTATCACTTGGTGGGGGAGAATCGAAACGAAAAAGATGATGATCTCCCCAATAGTTAACTACCTCATCATCAACATGCTACCCCTTGTTTTATCAGAGGACTTTCGCCACAAAGTAGATAATCTGATTTCTAAATTCATATGGCAAGGTAAGAAAGCTAGAATAGCCCTCAAAAAGCTCAGGCTAGACAGTGCTCTGGTGGGCGTTAACCTGGCCGATTTTAAATCATACCAAACTGCATTCTAGCAAGACAGGGTTCATACTGGTTCTCTACTCCCAGCAATTACGTTCCAGTTTGGATGATAGTGGAAAAAGCCATATTAAACAACCTAAACCCCCTTACCGACTTCCAACTCCATAAAACTAACGAGATCTAAGTCTATATTCAGAAATACAAAAAACTCACTCTTACAACTTGACAAGAAACTCAACTCAAGTATCAGACTCTCGAACTTAGAATCATTATGGAACAACCGTAATATTAAATACAAAGGTAAACCTTTACATTTTGAGCACTGGATCAAAAAGGGTATCTTCTTTCCTCATCAACTAGAACACGCTTCATATCCCTTATCCTTCACGGTAATCCAAAACAAACACGGTTTAGATAAGATGGAATTTTATAACTTTCTTAAAATCAAAACGGCCTTATCTAAATCAAAAATACATAATTCCCCTCCATCTCTGCCAGGCTTCATCAATAACATCAACAAGTTGGGACACCAAGTCTCCCACATTTATAAACTTCTACGACCAAAAACCTTAAACAAAAATAATACCACATTCTGGGAACAACACTCTACTATCCCTCTGTCTGAATCACAGTGGACCCAAATTTACAAATCAAGTAGCCACAGTAAAATCTCCCCTGTCTTATCTCAAACAAAACTATGGCTCATCCATAAAGCTTACTGGACACCGGCACGACTACACTCACAACATCTCCGTTCAGACCCAACCTGTTGGAATTGCAAAGAAGAAATAGGTGACTTAGCCCATCTTATTCTCCACTGCAAAACTTTGTCAAAATTTTGGGATAAGGTTTTCACGTTCTTATCTAATCTTTTTGACTGCCAATTAAAAAGAGAATTCTCTTTCCTAATTGCAGGTTTCCTTCGCTCCGAAATAGAAAACCAAGCAGACAAAGCGCTTCTGGATCTCCTACTTACCTCTGCAATAAAAATTGTCCTAAATAACTGGAAGGACACACACAAAGCCTCCTTTAAAGGTTGGATTAATTGGATCATCCATATCAGAGGCGCTGACAACATCGCCCTCCAACATTCTCCTTGGAAACCTTCTGCCAGACACATCTGGGATAAACTAGATAACTATTTCGCCACAAATAAACCGCCTTGACATACTGGTAGAGTCACTTAACTGGCGTTCACTCACCCACAACAGGACCCTTACAATCACTAACTCCCATAGGTTGTTCTTTCTCTCTGGTTCTGTTTTTGCCAGATCACACGTATGTTTATAAACTAATCTTGCTTGGGGTATTATTCCACACTAGCTTAACACTGCTCTCCCTCGTCTTATATCTGTACAAATACCTGTTTCTTAACCGATCCACAGACACTCAGGCCATCCATTGTTTGACTTGTATTATTTCATTTAATTTAATATAGTGTTTCTTTTTTGTTTGTTTCTGTAATATAATAAAATTTGATGAGTTTGTAAATGTTTTTCTATTTATATTGCTAGCAATGGAACATTTCATTGGAACCTGTTATCGTTATGTAACATCACCAATTTACAAACATTCATGTATTTTTCCCTGTTTAATTTCTAAAAATGCTTAATAAAAATCATTTGAACTTAAAAATTGTACTATTTAACCAAAACGATTTTACTTACCTGTTTACAGGAAATGTCCCAGAGTAGTATCCAGGTATACTACTCTGAGTAAGAAAAGTAATCTAAAAAGTAACTTACCTGGTATTTTACTTAAAAGCCCATTCAAGTCTATGTACTGTATTTACTAAGTATTGCATTTCTCTGCAACCATCCTGTAAGTCAAAACAAAGTGCATGTACAATTTCAATTCAAACTGTTTACAAACTGCATTACTACTGTAAAGTATTTATTGCTTACCAGTGCCAGGCTTGCTTGGTTCTAGGAATTAAAATAACTAAAAGAATATTTTCATACAAAAACAATTGGTCTGAAGTTCAGTCTTTGAGTGTGTGAATTCATTTGCTGACTGAGTGTGTACAACAAATGCTTAACACTGTCCTCTGATACTGCCTTACTGCTCGATCACACTACCACAAATAGAGAGTGAGGTGCTATCTAACTTTACCTCTGCCTACCTTTGGAGTTCCACTGGACTCTCTGCACACTATACCTCACTTTGGAATAGTATATACAGAGCCAGCTTCCTACACCACGCAGTTTTACAAATACCTACAGCTTCGACACGCTATTACGATGCACATTCTCAGTGGTGCCACTCTACCTGAATTCAGCCTTTTGGAGGCCAAACTCTTTATGGGAGAGCTGGGGAGGGGAGGGGTGTCCCAGATCTACAAGTCCCTTGTCAATAACTCGCCCACCACATTAGATTATTTGCGGACCCGCTGGGAATGATGGTTGGGCCATTTGGAGGACGAGGATTGGCGGGATGCCGTTATGGCCCCCGTGTGATAACTATCTCAGCCAGGCTGAGGCTGATCCAACGTTACTATCTTAACTGCGCAAATCTCACCCCAACCAGGTTACACTGAGCGGGGTATCTTCAGACTCCAAGTTGCCCATGATGTGCGGAGGCGCCCGCAGACTTTTATCACATGACTTGGTCCTGCACTTTCATATCGAAATATTGGGTGGAGGTGGTTGGTGAATTGAGTAGGGTTCTGGTATGGGAGGTTCCACTCACTCCCCAGGTCCTGCTCCTGGGGTGCTGGAAGGCATAGGAGGCTCCAGGGCCGACAAAGCATTTCTGGGCACAGCCACCATGGTGGCCAAAAGGGACATAGCGACTAGATTGGAGAGTCCAAAATCAATTTCCCAGTGGCGCAGAGGATTGGATTGGTGTGCCGCACAAGAACAGCCGGTGTACGTGACACCGGGGTGTCCAACCAAATCCGAACAAGTGTGGGGCAAATGGCTGGGCCTATTGGGTTAATATGCGAGAGAAGGATATGGGGAGCTACTTCTTTGAATCGCTGTTCTGGATGTATTGATATTCAAAAGTATTGTAAGAGCGGACCTCTCCGCATATCATGCATGGTCAGTGTCAAGCAGTGCACGTTCCTTTACTATGAACTGTCGTGTCTATCTGTTCGCTTGTTAAAACCCAATAAAATTGAGTATCAAAAAAATTGCACCTTATTCTAGATCTAAGAATGCTCAAAAACAAATGTTCATGTAAAGGAGAACTCAACATGATCTCCCTCTTGTATGTTCTCAGATTCGTTAACAAAGGAGATTTGCTGACATCCCTCTCTTAGAGGACTGCTACTTCGTTATCCCCTATTTACCCTCTGCATCGAACTTTCCTCTGGTTCATTGTCAGTGGCAACCATTATCTGCTCTTTTGGTCAGTGACATGACTTTTCACAAAATGTCTTGCCCCAGTCATTGAAGATTCAAAGCGGATGGGATTTCCCTTACCTTGATGAGTGATTGATCAGCGGTCCTCCTCATGGTTCAAGCAATCATCACCATCCTGACCCTCTTCCAAAAGTTAGATTTTGCCTGAAACAAGAAGAAATCAACATTCATACCTAATCAACAAACTGTTTCACAATGACTCGTAAAGCCTGTTTGTCACAGGAGAGAGGCCACAAACTCTGAGAGCTTTATCAGTATATTTACAAATAGAAGTATATCACATATCAGCAGTTTTGGATCAGAACAGACAATATGACTATTCTTCAGTGCATAAAGAAACTGGCAAGAACATTATCACCAGTGTTGGAACAGGACACTCTTAATGTTTGACACATGGTCTTAGGTCACTCTAAAGGAACTTGTTCCATTCATTGATCAGGGTGCCAGCTTGAGACAAATCTCCTGGTTCTTAAACCTCTGTGATCTGTCGTTGGACATGCTGATTCACTTAACTTTGATCCATTCTATCTCATGAAGAAACAAGGTGAAGTTCTGCATCATGACCCAACATTATTACACCTGACTGCTACAGAATTACAATCTGATTCACTCCCCATTCCGATTGCGTGTCAAAGTATTCTGAAAACTGCTAGAGCAGTTTCACAACTAACTTTGAATTAGAAAAGTTTTTTTTTATGGAGAACTGACCATCATTTAGATCTTTTCATCATTTGACCTCATGAAATCTTGCCTTTTGTGCTACACCTGGGAGAGACACGTCTGAAGTATTCATCCATGTGTGTTAATCTGTCTCAAGTTATCAATGGACTTCATTCCCTCCCATTACCGTTCTCCACGTGGGTGCTGAAAAAATTCATGAGAGTAATCTTTAGAACCTTCCTCCACAGCAAAGCTATCTCTAAATTGAGCTTAACTTGGTTTTAGATGCACTTGTAAGAAGTCCTTTTGAACATATTCACTACATATATTTACGTGGCTAACAGCTACTGTACTAGCTTGAACTTCAGTCAGAAGAGTAGGACAAATCCGAGCCTTATCATTCTAAACAACTTATGTGCAATTTGTAAAGAGTAGTTACATTCTAAACAAATGCTCATTTCATGCCGACAGTCACCTCCTTAAAGAGAAGATTCATTTGTCAACTAACGTTTCACAGTTGACTTCCCCAGCTGAGATATTTGTGATATAGGTTTACAAGACAAGAGACTACTGTGAGTTAGATCAGCTGTCCTATGGCAAATCCAATTAAGGAGGCGCCTTGTCTGCAAATCCAATAAAGATGCAATGCCAGAAGTGTGGCTCAATGGTTAGAGCGGCAGACCCTGATGCAGAGATCTGGCCCGGGACCAGGGTTCAATTCCCGCCTCGGCGGGTCTTGGGCTCAATTTCCTCGGACCTGATCATTCTCGCCTCGGTGCCTATTCTAATCATGGGTCCCACTCTGCAACTCTGGGCAATAGCTTGCTTAATCTCCACAACGGCCCCAACAGCGCTGGGATGCCTGGCTTCACCCTGGGGGTGCCCAGGAGTGGACATTTCACAGGGAAAAGCCAGGAAGGGTTCCACAGCGGTATGCGTACAGCGCCAGGACACCTCTTTGGGGGTATAAGTGCGCTTTACAAGTACAAATTTCACTTCATTTCATCCACAGGAAACCTTACAGGCTTCTTAGAAGCATTATTGGAGCTCATTTCATCAGATAAATACCAATGACAGCTGTCCTCTTTGACAGAATGCCTATTGCAGACATTTGCAAGGTAGCGAAGTGGGCCTCTACCCAGGCTGTCACTAAGCATTACTGTCTCAACATTCATGCAACATCAGAAATGGCAGTTCCACAAGCCGTGCTACACATTCTTTTTCACTAAGTTGAGCCTCATTACTGCTTCTCGCATCTTTATGTCACTACACTGCTTTGAGAATCTTAATTCAAGCATGTGAATCTATGAAACATCCATTGTTTAAGAAGAAAAGGTTCCTTACCTATAACTCCAACTTGGGTATCTTTCATAGATTCACGTGCAACTCAACCTCCTCCCAGGTTATGAAGCTTCTAGTTCTGTAATTTCTTGAATAGCTGCAGACATCTGAGCAGTAGAGACTTTGAGGGGAATTGGAGCCCTGGGTCTGTTGACCTGATTGGCCAGAGTAGGGTCATCAAAAGAGGCGAATATACTGCATATAGTCTACAACTGAATGTTATTTGCGTGTGTATGGAAACGTCTGCATTACCACTGACAACCAAGGATTCACAGCCTAACAATAGGGAATATTCAAGCATGTGACTCTACTAAGTATATCAAAGTTAAATAACTGTCTTAGCGGATTTGCTTCTGGAAGAACTGCAAGGCTTGTATGAATGAAAATTATTGATTTGATCACAGTGATATACCTCTCCAAGTTATATAACCAGTACATGTTGTCTCCTTTAGATCAGCAGGTCGAAAGCATGCCCCCGGGGAAAGTGGCCCCTCTCAGCTTGCAAAGATGTTTGATGAACCTGAAAAGGCCAATGCCACCTCTGTTGGTCGTCCGCCAGCAACCTGTCCAGCCACACTCAAGGAGGAAGCCTCTCAGACCCGGTTAGTCCAGTTTATATTTCAGAGGTCTGTGCATTGACTCACCCATGAATGGGCCCAGGACAGCAACATTAGGCAACTGGGGAAGGGCCATGTTCTTGCTGTTAAATGAGTGATGTGAAGCTGACGATTGTAAGTGGCATGTTCGCTGAATACAGTTCTGCGCATGCATTCTTTTTGCAGAAGGTAGTCTCCTCACCATCAAAATCTTTATTTGATTCTTAAAAATTATTCATAAAAGAGATAAAATAGATAACTTATGGATACACAATGAAAATATATAGTACCCAATATATATTAAAACAGCAAGGATTTCCGGTGTGAGACTGCACCTTTTAGAAAACTTCCAACTGCATAGCATACTAACGCATTGCATTACATAAGTAGCGTAAGAAGTTAAAGCAAGTTTACATTGAATAAAATTATATGCTTTAAATGCAGGCACTAAAAAAAACGATGATAAAACAAACTGTAAAAGCGTTTGGGAAGAAACTTCATCGCAAGGGTAGGTCATGACCGTATTAGTGTCCGATTGTCCCAGAGGGAAATTGAGCAGGCAGCTCATCCATCCCAGTCAAAGCCTTGTTAAAATGGATTTCTTCCACAGGTTAGGTGCCCACACCGAATAGGGTTCAATGTCCCCGGTGGTCAGAAATATGATGTAGCCCACTATAGATTGTTTAAAAGCTATTGCCGTCCTTGTTGGTGGTGATTATATCCCTAAATGGTTTTTTTGCCCAATGTAGTTTGCTCTTCTGGGGAATTACAATGTAAGTCCGGTCTACCCAATAAATTAGCAATATAGTTAATATGTTTAAACCAAGGAATAGACTGACCATGGTTGTATATAAGGCAGTCTAAAATGATCGTACGATTGAGTGATGTATCGGAGTACCACCATACAGACAGCCATAGCAACTTGTGGGCCATGGCAATAAGGTCTGGCACATACACCAACCCTAATTTCTCATGCATGCAAAAGGGCCCTTAGGAATCAAAAGTTATACCCAGGTCATAAAAGTAGCAGACCCTCTCAACCTTTTTTCCCTTAATACTAAGGACTCTAGTTTTCGTGTTTAGGGCCGCAAACCATATAAAACGTTTTAGATGGGTTGGTATTGAGATCAAGAGTATCCGTGATTTTGATAAATTTATCAATAAGGATCTTCAGGCCATTCGGTATCCGGAACAGTAATATTGCGTCATCAGCATATAACAAGGTGGGTAGAAAAGTAGCATTAAACTTTGGCATATCTTTGGGCATGGCTTAACAGCCAAAGATGGCGAACACGTAATTGCATCACTCCGCTCCAACCCACGAAATCATCCTGCCAAATCAAGGACTGTGGGCCCCATCCAAACCCCAAAGTTTTCTGCGGCTCAACACCTTGCCTTGCGGGGTCTTTGAGGCTGTCCCTGGGAGCAGACAGTGGCGCCCCTCTGCCTTGAGACCCTGCTGCTGGAGGTGAACTAGCGAGGCTCCCGGAGATCCGCGCGGGCACGAGGCGAGCTGTGGAGGCCCCGACGGCGCGGAGGATCCGGTGCGTGAGGGGCGGCAAAGCACACCGGCCATGCAGTGAGTGCAACCCTAAGAGTGGAACAGTGTGCAGCCGCGGAACTCGCACCGGAGGCGAAGCTGGGTCTCTTCCTCCCCCCTCCACTCCCCGGCACCCCTGACGAACCTAAGAAAGGCGCTTGAGTTCTGAGGTAGGGGAGCAATTGCCCCGGCCTGGCCCGGAATCACTAATGACTTCTGGAACTGCAGCATGCTGCTGCTGTATCGCCAGCTCGAACCTGGGCTGCAGCAATAGGCCTGCTGAGACTGCGCCTGGCCCCACATACTGGTGGTTGCTTTCTAGGCCGCGGCGTACTGCCTGAGAGACTGCTGCAAAATAGCTACATGCTCAAATGATGCTGGTTGATGAGCTAGCGCAAGGTGACATGCAGATGAACATGCCCTGCCTTACCTGTCCTACCTGATCCCTCTTTCATCTGGCCGCCGCCTTCTGGGGTGAGCGGCATTGTGGCGGCCTGGAGAAGATGCAGGGACCCAACTCCTAGGTACTGGTCACGCGGGTCTGACCCTTGCTGCGCCCGCTCAAGGCAGCGGTTTTGGCGCTGAGTGTCTGGGGGCGGGACACGGGGCTGTGAAACGCAGAGGGGAGCCGGCAAAAGTGAGACTGTACACAACCAGGCACAGATACCCCCTGAGGGCACTTTCACCCAGAAGTACACCCGCAATAGACTTAGGAGGAGACACCGCGAACCTCCGCTCTCTCAGGTGTAGGCGTTGGATAAATTCCAGCTGAGAGATGGGTGCTAAACAGCAGAGCTGTCTTGTGCACCTCCCAGAGATAGAAACAGCCCATCCTACAACACACAGAAGCAGGGCCTGTACACAGCACACTACCATAAGCTTGAACCCAGTCCCTGTGGCTCTGCTTGGCGCCAGGACAGTCCTCCTCTCCTACCGCATACCAAGACTCACCAGAGGCCCGCCTGTTCATATTCCGAACACCAGGCAAACGGTGGAACAGCCTGCAACGATCACTGAGACACACCCTTATTCCAGGGTGGAATACTCTGAGATTCTGTCCGCCCATGCCCACCTAACCAGACCCTGCCGCACGCAATCTCCACGGACTGGAGGGACATAGGGATGCCAAGAGCTCGTCAGACGAGCACACATATTGGTGCCTCTTATCAGTTGACGATGACAGAGGGAGAAGGTGAAAGCCTGGGCACCATGCCACCCACTATGCAAACGTAATTTGACAAGATCCTAGCTGCAATAATGGACACCAAAACCGTGCTGCAGCAAGAGATAAGTGCCGTGTAGTGAGTCTGGGACTGCTAGGAGCTGACCATAACAAATTAACAGGCAGGGTGAAGGACGTAGAATGGGGGCTCGCAGAGATACGCCCAGCACATCTCGACCTGGCCCGACAGGTCGCAACACTGACAAAGTGCACACGCTGAAACGTCATGCGGAAGATGCCATAGCAGACGGAGTAATGTGCGAGTGGTGGGCCTCCCAGAGATGATATGGTGGCCTATTTGGTGAACTGGTTGAGGTCTGTAGTTGCACCAAACCAACTGACGTCCTTCTTTGCCCTCGAGCGCGCACACAGGGTCAGACAGCCTGCTCTGGGTTGACCACCCCTCAGAGTGGTGGCTAAACTCCTCCACTTTAGGGATTGCAACATCCTATTGCAAAAAGCCAGGAAAGAGGGACCCTATCGAGTCGAAAATGGATGGGTTTCCTTGTTCCCAGACTGTCCGCTTGCAGTTTAAACCAAGAGAGCATCGTACATGGAAGTGAAGAGGGCACTGAGAAAGGAGGGTTTACAGTACTTCCTTATGTTCCCGGCCAAGCTGAAAATGATACTGGATGGAACTATGCACTTTTGTGAGGAACCTCAGGAAGTATGAGACTGGCTGGAAACCTACAAGACTGGGTCATCCCAACTGGACCACCCTCGGAGATCCCGAGAGAGCAAGACCAAAAGAGAAGTTGATCCTGCGGGCCCAGGAGCAGGAGTGATTTTTGGTGCTGGGTTGGGGGATGGACAGAGGTGAGCTAGACACCATTTCCTGAAGCTGACACTACACAATGATTTACCAGGTTATGAGATGGAGGGCCCCGCTCCTTCTAGATTCTCCTTCTGTTGGAAGAAGTGATTAAAGCAAAATTGGACTGTTCTCGCTAGCCCCTATCACTTGACACTATCTAGGAGTCTGGTGGAACTCTGCTAATGCTGCTGTTTGTTGGTTGCAATATGTTTGGACAGACAGCTGTTGCTGCTCTGCCCTGGGAAAGGGTAGTTGTGTATTTGGGGATTGAATTGTTATTCTTTTTGTTTGTCTCTGGGAGGCAAAGATGGGGTGAAATGGTCATCTGAAAGAGACACGTTAGTGATAGATTCCTTACCTTAGAATATCCCCAGGCGTCAGACTGGATCCGGAAAGTTTTTCGCTAGCAGTACCCCTGCGCGTCAGGTGGCGTCGTGCGGTTCCGCGTCCGTCGGTGGCGTCTTAAGCGCCGAGATGACGTCACGGAGACTACTTAGGCGCCACCCATGCGCGCTGACGTCAGTTCTTTCTTTTTCCGCGCCAGAAAGCGCAGATCCGGTTAGAGCACGTACCCTAGTCACTTTTTGACTATCTCTTTTGAGACTTTGTCTCCCTTTTTTCCAGTTGGTTTCCTGGTGCACGTAGGGATGCCTGGATTTAAGTCTTGTGGGGCCAGCCGTGGCAACATGTCGGTGGCGGACCCCCACGATGTCTGCCTCTACTGCCTGGAGACCGACCACGACTCTCTGTCTTGTCCGGATTGTCGGGCCATGGCCCCGAAGGCCTTGCGGGAGCGGCGCCGGAAACTGCTGGAGGTCCGGCACTCGTCCCCGCGCCGTTCCCGGTCCAGAGGCCGTTCCGGAGAACGCTTGCGGGGCCACAGCCATCGCTCCTCGGGCTCCAGGTCTTCAACCTCGGATTCGGGTAAGAGACGACACAAAAAGAAGTCGAAGAAGCGTGTTCGCTCTCCGACGTCCCCCCGCCGGTCCTCAGATGCGGATGTGGGGGACAGGGGCCTTGCCTCTGCGGCTCCTTTGGAGCTCGAGAGTCCCGCGGCCAACCCGCCTTACCCGGGTCCGTCGGCGACTCCCGCACAGGTGCAAGAATTTCTTGCTACCATGGACCGCCTTTTTAGGCCTCGGGCTCCCGCCGGCGCGCCCTCGGTCCCCGCGGTCCCGTGTCTGGATCCTGTTGGACCGCAGGCGCTGCCGGCGGATCCAGCTTCGGCGCCACAGGATCCTGCACCGCTGGCTCCGGCCACGGCGCCACAAGGTCCACTGCTGCTGGCTCCAGCCCCAGTGCCGCCCTCGGCTCCGCCTCCGGCGCCGCAGTGGGTGCCTTTCGTCCCGCCATTACCCAGGTTCCAGGACCATTTTGTTCCCACCTGGGATCCGCATTGGGGCACGGCGCCGGTTCGGCCCCGACCGGCGCAGTTTCCGCCGCCGTTCCCGACGCCGTATATTCCCTCTCCGGCTCCTGCCCCGCTTCCGCGGTTGGTACCACCGGCGGCGGAGGTGGAGGACGACTGGGAGGGGTCCGAGGACCCCCTCGCCCGTCAGTGTGACTCCGAGCAGGACTGGGCGGACGACTTGGAGGACGCCGGGGACCTCGACGTCTCTTCTGACCCGGGGTTTGCCTCTCCCCTGCCTACTATGGAGGAGGGCGCCTCCTACACGATGGTGCTCCGTCGGGCAGCTGAGGTCCTCAACCTTGATCTCCCTATGGTGGCCCTCAAAACTAACCTCCTTACTGAGGTGCTCCAGACGGCGACCACCTCGTCGGAGCCCCTGCTCCCGTTTAACGACGCCCTTACTGACGTCTTCCTGGGAACTTGGTCGCGGCCATCCACTGGGGCCCCTGTGGATAAGAATGTCGCCAGGCATCATCGTCCGGCGCCGGGTGACCCCGCTTTTTTGACCACTCATCCTACGCCTGAGAGTCTGGTCATCCAAGCTTCGACGTCGCAGAGTGCCTTTCCCACGGCTCCGCCGGATAAGGACTCTAAGAAGCTGGAACAGTTCGGTAAACGTTTGCCTCTTCGGCCAGCTTGGGGCTGCGGTCAGTGAATACCGCCTGCCTATTGGGCCGCTATTCCCACGCGGTGTGGGATACAGTTGCACAGGTGTTGCCTCAGTGTCCTGAAGAGACCCAAGCTGTGCTGTCCCTAGCTATTGCCGAGGGTAAAGATGCGGCTAAGTTCGCCATTCGGTGTGGTTTGGACACCGCGGACTCACTAGGTAGAGCGATTTCTACGACTGTTGCACTTTGTCGCCACGCCTGGTTGAGGTCTACTGGGTTCTCGCCAGATGTCCAGAACTCACTCATGGACATGCCCTTTGATGGCACTCGCCTGTTTGGCGATAAAGCCGACAGTGCGCTGGAGCGTTATAAGGACTCGCGGGCCACGGCCAAGTCCTTAGGTCTTTCCACGAGGAGCCCAGCCACTCCTGGTTTTCGTTCCTTTCGTGGCGCCAAGGGGGCCATCGAGTGTGTTCCTGGGCCGGAAGTAGGCAGTGGTTGTTATTCCCACTACTTTCTGGTCCCCAAGAAGGACAAGGGGGGCTTGCGCCCCATCTTGGACCTCCGGAATGTCAATCGCTTCCTCCGGAAGGAGAAGTTCAAGATGCTGACTCTGGCTCAGGTCTTGGCTGCCCTCGACCCTGGAGACTGGATGGTAGCGTTGGACTTGCAGGACGCCTATTTTCACATCCCCGTCCTGCCGGCCACCGGCGTTACCTGCGGTTCACGGTAGGCCAGGAGCATTTTCAGTTTGCTGTGCTCCCCTTCGGCCTTACCAGCGCCCCTCGGGTGTTCACGAAGGTGATGACGGTGGTCGCAGCTCATCTGCGCAGGTCAGGGGTGTCAGTCTTCCCCTACCTCGACGACTGGTTGTTGAAGGCGGGCTCGCCCCAGGCAGTCGTCACCCACCTTCAGACTACGGCCGACCTCCTGCATTTGCTGAGGTTCTCCATCAACGTGCCGAAGTTGCACCTGAGTCCCTCTCAGAAGCTCCCCTTCATCGGAGCGGTTCTGGATTCGACGCTGTTTCGGGTTTATCCTCCCGAGCAGCGAGTCCGGGATATTCAGGCTATGATTCCGATCTTTCAACCTCTAGCCCGGGTTTCAGTCAGGTTGACCCTCCGGCTCCTGGGCCTGATGGCCTCCTGCATCCTGCTGGTGCAACATGCCAGATGGCATATGCGGGCTCTGCAGTGGGACCTGAAGTTCCAGTGGGCACAGCATCAGGGCGACCTGTCCGATCATGTCCAGATCTCGGAGGGCACTGCACGACAATTGCAGTGGTGGCTCACGAATCGCGATTGTGTCAATGGCAGATCCCTCTCCCTTCCCCAACCGGAGCACACAGTGGTGACGGATGCGTCCCTCCTGGGATGGGGTGGCCACTTGGGAGAGGCGGAGATCAGAGGCCTCTGGTCTCCGGCGGAGTCCCGGCTCCATATCAATCTTTTGGCGCTTCGGGCGATCCGGCTTGCACTGAAGGCATTCCTTCCCTCTGTCCGGGGAAGTGTAGTGCAGGTGTTCACGGACAACACCACCGCCATGTGGTATTGCAACAAGCAGGGCTGGGTGGGGTCGTGGACCCTATGTCAGGAGGCTCTGCGCCTCTGGACTTGGCTGGAACGTCAAGGCATTACCTTGGTGGTTCAACACCTGGCTGGTTCTCTGAACGCCAGGGTGGACGAACTCAGCCGCCGGTGCTTGATGGATCACGAATGGCGTCTGAACTCGGACGTGGCGCAAGGTCTCTTTCTGCAGTGGGGAGAGCCTTGGTTAGATCTATTCGCCACCGAAGAGAACGCGCAATGTCATCAGTTCTGCGCGTTGGAATTTCCAAGGCGGCACTCGCTCGGCGACGCTTTTCGTCGCGAGTGGAGCTGCGGTCTGTTGTACGCCTTTCCGCCTATACCACTTCTGCCCAGAGTGCTGAAGAAGATTCGGCGCGACCGGGCCCAAGTCATCCTTGTGGCTCCGGATTGGGCACGAAGATACTGGTATCCCGAGCTACTCAACATGGCGATCGATCCCCGATCCGACTGCCTCTTCGGGAGGATCTTCTGTCGCAGCAGCAGGGGACGGTCCTCCACCGAACCTGTCCAGCCTCCACCTCCATGCGTGGAGATTGAGCGGCGACAGTTGACAGCTTTCGATCTTCCTCCCGAAGTCTGTGATGTCATTCTGGCAGCCAGGCGTCCCTCCACTAAGACGGTATACGCCTGCAGGTGGAACAAGTTTGTGGCATTGTGCACAGCGAAGTCTGTGGATACCCTTTCTGCCCCTCTTTCTGAGGTCCTTCTGTTCCTACTATCCTTGGCCCAGCAGGGCTCTGCTCTGGGCACTATCAAAGGTTATCTTTCGGCCATCTCCGCCTTTCTCAGGCTTCCAGATCAGCCTTCTCTCTTTAAGTCCCCGGTTGTTAACCGTTTCCTCAAAGGCATTATACACACGTTTCTTCCTGTGCCTTTCATAATGCCTCAATGGGACTTAAATCTTGTCTTGACCTATCTGATGTGCGCTCCTTTTGAGCCCCTTCATAACTGTCCTTTGCGTCTTCTTACTCTCAAGACGGCTTTCCTGGTAGCTATCACCTCTGCCAGAAGAGTGAGTGAGCTCCAGGCTTTTTCTTCTAAACCTCCTTTCCTTTCTGTTCATCCGGACAAGGTGGTTTTAAGGACCCGTCCTTCTTTCTTGCCAAAGGTTGTCACGCCCTTCCACATCGGGCAGACCATCACTTTGCCCACCTTCTTTCCGCCTCCGCATCCTTCAAAAGAGGAAGAGAGGCTCCATCGTCTGGACCCGAAACGTGCGCTCTCGTTCTATATAACGCGCACACAACAGTTCCGGGTGGATGACCAGCTCTTTGTTGGCTACGTGGGCGCCAAAAAAGGTCGGGCCGTGCACAAACGCACCATCTTTCGGTGGGTCGTTTTGTGCATCAAAGCATGTTACTCGTTGGCTAAGAAGGAGCCTCCTGTGGGGCTGCGTGCCCATTCTACCAGGGCAACAGCAGCCACTACTGCCTTGGGACGCGGCGTTCCCTTGCAGGATATTTGTCAGGCAGCCACGTGGGCCTCGCTGCACACATTTACCACGCATTACTGCCTTGACAGTCAAGTCCGGAGAGACGGCTTCTTTGGCCGTTCTGTTCTCCGTGACTTTCTGGTGTGATCTATTCGCAGACCCTCCACCGGGGTTGGTATTGCTGGGGTATCTATTCTAAGGTAAGGAATATATCACTAACGTGTCTCTTTCAGATGCACAAGTTACTACTTGTGTAACGATATATCTGTAAGAGACATTAGTTGGTGATAGATTCCTTACCGCCCCACCCATCCTCCCCGTTCTGCGAACTGATTTCTTGGGTTAAGGTCATCCCTTTCAGGGCCCTAGTTTCATGGCACAAATGGTCAGTTTCTTGCATGGCTCTGCGTTCCTGGCGCGGAAAGTCGTGTACCGAACTGACGTCAGCGCGCATGGGTGGCGCGCCTAAGTAGTCTCTGTGATGTCATCTCGGCGCTTAAGACGCCAGCGACGGACGCGGAACCGCACGACGCCACCTACTGACGCGCAGGGGTACTACTAGCGAAAAACTTTCCGGATCCAGTCTGACGCCTGGGGATATTCTAAGGTAAGGAATCTATCACTAACTAATGTCTCTTACAGATATATCGTTACACAAGTAGTAACTTGTGCTTTAAGACAACCAGATTGAAGATGGTAGCGGCTTTACCCACAACACTGCCATGGCCACTAAAATCCAAGACCTTAAATGTATGACTTGGAATGTCCGAGGAGGTATGGGATCTGCGACCAAATTTTATAATATACACTGTTACCTACGGCGTAGGGGAGTGCAAATTGCCATGCTCCAAGAGACACATCTTACTGGGGTGAAGGTGGAGCGATTACCCCGCACATGGCGAGGCCAAGTTTATGCTACATCATTCTCTGCATATGCGAGAGGAACATTGATATGGGTGAGGGCTGGGACCCCTTCTAAGTGCCTACATTCACTCATTGACAAAGAGGGCAGATGCATATTAATGAGGGGTAGATTACTAGGAAAAGAGATCACACTGGTGTTCATCCATGCTCCTAACCAGGATCAATTGGCATTCTTTCACTCCCTATTGGCACCACTGGGCCAAACAATGGACGGAGACCTGTTACTGGGAGGGGCCTTTAACTGTTATGGACGTGGTCCTAGAATGCTCCACCCCCCCCCCCCTTGCCAGGAGCCCCTGCACACAAATTGGCAACGGGCCTTACAGACTGGACACAAAACTAGGGACTGACAGACCTATGGCGCGCCCAGCATGGACCCACACATGACTACTCCTACTTCTCATCCATTTATGCACTCTATACCCTTCTGGACAAATTCCTACGCTCAGAGAGGTTAAGCCAAATGCCATCGCTACTGAATACCTTGGGTGCACACTCTCAGACCATAGCCCCCTTGTGCTGGGATTTAGGCCCATTGATGACAGACCAGTAATTCCATCATGGCGACTTCAACTAACATCACTTGAAGACACTTGCAATAAAAAAATCCCTTTACTCGCTCATTATTGACTATTTTGAACACAATCAGGGCTCTGCGTCATCCTCCTACATGGAATGGGAGGCGTTCAAGGTGGTGGTCCGTGGTCACTGTCTGAGCAATCAGTCGGTATTACTAGGGAACTTCATAGAGAACTAGCCACCCTAAATCACACCCTACACACCCTAGAGGGTGCCATGGGAACTGACCCAGATGCCCATAAATGGATTGACAGATGTGAAGGAAAGTTACAATACTATCCTGGAACGCCTGTGATGTCATGACTACAAAACTTACATGACTAGGGCACACGTGGAAGAAGGTAGATCTGGGAGAATCATGGCTTGGCTCATCCGCCCCTGAATTACAAGGTACCCCCATCACACACCTCACTTCATTCACTGTACACACGTCTACACACTGGGAGACATCACTGGGGAGTTCCATAAATACTATGAAGCACCCTATTGTGGCCCAGAGATACTGCCTGCAGGAGCGCAGGTTAGGTTCCTAGATAGTTTGGCCGTCCTGACACTACCACTCGAGGCCCGATAAACCTTAGGGGCCTGATTATGGCTCAAGAAGTGCGTGCGGCTTTGAAGGGCATGCCCACAGGTAGGAACCGGGCCCAGACTGGCTCTCAGAAGAGTTCTACTCCGCCTTTGTGGGCACTTTGGCCCCCAAATCGGTAACACTCTATATTTACTCCTTGCGGCTGGGCCACTTGCCGGACTCCATACTAAGCGCAACAGTGATTCCACTCCCTAAGACTGACATAGTAGGAGCACCTCTATCAGCGTTTCGGCCACTGTCCATGTTAAATATGGACTTTAAGGTCCTCAGCAAAATAATGGCAAGTAGACTCCTCCCCTACATGCGGACTTTAGTGCATAGAGACTAGAACAGTTTCATCCCAAACCGTAGCACATCCCTCAATCTCAAGAGACTATATCATATACTCTACCACCCTGAGGTACAGGCTAACTAGAAGGCTCTCATCATGTCGGTAGACCTTGAGAAGGCCTTCGACTCTATACGATGGGGCTTCCTTTTGAAGGTCATGAGTAGGATGGGGCTAGGATTAAATGGGTTACTCTCCGTTATACGGACCCGACGGCCCGAGTGAAGACTGGCTCCACATTTCCCACCACATACTGCATATTCTGGGGGACCAGGCAGAGATGCCCGCTATTTCCTCTTCTCTTTGCCCTGGCTAAAGAGCCCTTGGCTGAACTGTTCTGGACAGAGGGCAGGGGAACTGGTATTGCGATAGAAGGCCTTGAACATATTATATCGTTCTATGCTGATGCGGACGGATCGGTTGGAGTGCAGAGGGCATCTCGGCTGCTGGAAGACTTTGGGATTCTGTCAGGCCTAAAGGTTAACCGAGCTAAGATGTGTATATTCCCTTGCGTGAAGAGGACCCCTCAACCACCCGATATGTTACCAGAATTCCTTTGGTCTCCCACGACCTTTTAATACCTGGGGGTCTGGGTGTACCATGACCTGGAAGATTTAAGTATAGGCAATCTGGAAAAAGCCCTCCAATCCCTTCGGTCATGTGTAACCTTCCCTCCCTGTGCCTATCCCTTATGGCGTGTGTGTCGTTTATCAAGATGGTAATGCTCCCCCTTCTATTATACTTCTTAACGAACCTGCTGATCTGAAAGAGACACGTTATTGACAGATTCCTTACCTTAGAATATCCCCAGGCGTCAGGCTGGATCCGGAAAGTTTTTGCGTAGCAGTACCCTTGTGCGTCGGTAGGCGGCGTCGTGCGGCTCCGCGTCCGTCGTCAGCGTCGTGATCGCCGGGATGACGTCGCGGGCAATACTTAGACGCCGCCCCTGCGCGCTGACGTCAGTTCTTCTTTTTCCGCGCCAGTAAGCGCAGATCCGGGAAGAGCAGTGCCCTAGTCAATTTTTGACTAACCTTTTTGTGAATTTTTCACTGTTTCTTCATCGAGTCTTCACGACTCCTAGGTGTCGTAGGGATGCCTGGCTTCAAGCCATGCGGAGCCTGTGGTCGCATGATGTCGATCACGGACCCGCATCTCGAGTGTCTCTTCTGTCTCGGCCGAGACCACGACACGAAGTCGTGTCCTGACTGCCGGAAACTTCATCCGAAGGCTTTGCAGAGCGGTCTCGAAAGCTACTCGAGGTCCGGCAGTCGGCTCCGCGCCGCACCAAGCCCCGGTCCCGGGAGAGGTCAAGGGGCCGGTCGCGGAGTCCCCGCCGGTCGTCGGAGTCCAAGTCTTCGCGCTCCTCGGGTAAGTCGAAGCACAAAAAGTCTAAGAAGCATCATCGCTCTAAGACTTCGCCTCGCCGGTCTCGCGACTCGGCTGAGGCCCCAGTCGGCACCGTCTCCGCCCCCGCGGCCCCGGACATGCCTGTAGAGCCGCCCCCGCATTACCCGTCCTTTCCGGGTTCGGGGGCGACTCCGGCTGAAATACAGGAATTCCTGTCGGCCATGGCCCGCCTCTTCGGGCCTTCAGGCCCCTCCGGTGCGCCTTCGGGCGCCGCGGGCCCTGATGGGGTTGCCCCGACGCCGCCGTCGACTCCGGTCCCGGCGCCGCCTGTCCCACCAGCCTTCATCCCGGCCTCGGCTCCGGCCCCGGCCTCGATCCCGGCTCCGGTGGTACCGCAACCCCCATCGACACCGGTTGACCTAACCACGCCGACGCCGATGTCCCCGGTGCCGTTCCTGACGCCGTCCGGGGCTCTCCGGCTCCGGACATGGAGCCGAACCGACATCGCTCGACGCCGGCTCCGGCGCAGATGAGACCTTGGGTCCCAAATGTCCCTCCTCCTCCATATTTTGAACAAGAGGAGGACCAGGAGAGCTGGGAGGGTCTGAGGACCCTCTCACACAACAGTGTGAGTATGATCCGGACTGGGCTGAGGAACTTGGGGATGCCAGTGGTCTAGACACCTCCCCTGACACTGGCATGCTGTCTCCTCCCGTGGCTACGGAGGAGGGAGCTAATTTTGCAACGGTGTTGCGTAGAGCAGCTGGAGCCTTACATCTCCAGTTGCCTACTGTGGCCGTCAGGACTAACCTCCTGACTGAAGTGCTTCAGCCGGCGGCTTCCTCCTCGGAGACTGTGCTGCCGTTTAATGATGCACTCACTGACGTTCTTTTGGGTGCCTGGTCCAAACCCACCACAGGGGCTCCTGTGGATAGGAACGTGGCCCGACGCCATCGCGCTGCTCCGGGCGACCCCTTGTTTCTCTCCCAACATCCCACCCCCGAGAGCTTGGTTGTCCAAGCCTCTGCCTCCCAAACCGACTTCCCTACCGCCCCTCCGGATAGGGAATCCAAACGCCTGGACCAATTTGGGAAGAAGGCTTTTTCTTCCTCTTTCTTCCTCCAGTGCTGGCTTGCGGTCCGTCAACACCGCTTGCCTTTTGGGCCGATATACCCACTCCCTGTGGGATTCGGTGGCGGCTGTTTTGCCGCAGTGTTCTGAGGAGGTCAAGACACTGCTTACCCGCGCCATTGCAGAAGGGCAAGATGCGGCTAAATACACCATCCGTTGTGGCCTTGATACCGCCGACTCGCTGGGCAGATCGCTTGCAACGACGGTGGCGCTGCGTCGCCACGCCTGGCTGAGGACCACTGGTTTCTCAGGTGATGTCCAGAATACACTCATGGACATGCCCTTTGATGGAGTCGGTCTTTTTGGTTCAAAGGCAGACCATGCGCTGGAGCGGTTTAAGGACTCACGGGCTACTGCCAAGTCCCTGGGCCTTTCTGTTGTGCGCCCTCCGCTAACCTCTGCTTTTCGCCCCTTTCGTGGCCACGGAAGGGGCGCCCAGTCAGGTCAGCTGCCCAGCCACCGGCCCGCGCAGCAAGCGTCTTCGCGTGGCCGAGGACGTGGATACCGCCGTGGCGGTTCGGGCAACCAGCGTGCGGGTCAGGCCACCACCTCCACCCCGTCCGCGGCCTCCAAGCCCTCCTAGTCCCTCCTTTCCGTTGCACAGCACGCCAGTAGGGGCAGGGTCCGCCATCACCTTCACCACTGGCGTCCCATCACCTCGGACAGGTGGGTCTTGGACATTGTCCGAAGGGGCTACTCCCTCCCCTTCGAGACCGCCCCCAGCCATGCCACCTCAATTCCACCGCATGTCAGGGGATCACTTGATGCTTCTGCAGAAGGAAGTCATGGCCCTCTTGGCCAAGAGGGCCATCGAGCGTGTTCCGACCCCAGAAGTAGGGCGTGGTTGCTACTCCCACTACTTTCTGGTGCCCAAAAGGACAAGGAGGACATGCGTCCTATCTTGGACCTCCGGAACGTCAATCGCTTCCTCCGGAAGGAGAAGTTCAAGATGCTCACCCTAGCTCAGGTCTTGACTGCCCTCGACCCTGGAGACTGGTTGGTAGCGTTGGACTTGCAGGACGCTTATTTCCACATCCCCGTCCTGCCGGCCCACCGGCGTTACCTGCGGTTCACGGTAGGCCTCGAGCATTATTTTTTAAGTTCACCGTGCTCCCCTTTGGCCTTACCAGTGCCCCTCGGGTGTTCACGAAAGTGATGGCGGTGGTCGCAGCTCATCTGCGCCGGGCAGGGGTTTCAGTCTTCCCCTACCTCGACGACTGGCTGCTGAAGGCGGGCTCGTCCCAGGCAGTCGTCTCCCACCTCCAGACTACGGCCGAACTCCTGCACTCGCTGGGGTTCTCCATCAATGTGCCGAAGTCGCATCTGATTCCTTCTCCACAGCTCCTTTTCATCGGAGCAGTTCTGGACACGACGCAGTTTCGGGCCTATCCTCCCGAACGGCGAGTCCGGGATATTCAGGCTATGATTCCGATCTTTCAGCCTTTATCCTGGGTTTCGGTAGGGATGACCCTGAGGCTGCTGGGCCTCATGGCCTCCTGCATCCTGCTAGTCGATCATGCCAGATGGCATATGCGGGCTCTGCAGTGGGACCTGAAGTTCCAGTGGGCGCAGCACCAGGGCAACCTGTCCGATCACGTCCAGATCTCGGAGGGGACTGCAAAACAGTTGCAGTGGTGGCTCTCGAACCGGCAATGGGTCATGGGCAGATCCCTCTCCCTTCCCCAGCCAGAGCACACAGTTGTGACGGACTCGTCCCTTCTGGGATGGGGCGGTCACATGGGAGAGGCGGAGATCAGAGGCCTCTGGTCTCCGGCGGAGTCCCGGCTCCATATCAACCTTCTGGAGCTCCGGGCGATCCGACTTGCACTCAAGGCATTCCTTCCCTCTGTCAAAGGGAAGGTAGTGCAGGTGTTCACAGACAACATCACCGCCATGTGGTACTGCAACAAACAAGGCGGAGTGGGGTCGTGGACCCTCTGTCAGGAGGCTCTGCGCCTCTGGACATGGCTGGAACATCAGGGCATGTTCCTGATGGTTCAACACCTGGCAGGTTCCCTGAACGCCAGGGCGGACGAACTCAGCCGCAGGTGCATGATGGATGACGAATGGCGTCTTCACTCGGAAGTGGCGCAAGGACTCTTTCTTCAGTGGGGAGAGCCTTGGTTAGATCTATTCGCCACCGAAGAGAACGCGCAATGTCATCAGTTCTGCGCGTTGGAATTTCCAAGGCGGCCCTCGCTCGGCGACGCTTTCGTCGCGAGTGGAGTTGCGGTCTGTTGTACGCCTTTCCGCCTATACCACTTCTACCCAGAGTGTTGAAGAAGATTCGGCACGACCGGGCCCAAGTCATTCTTGTGGCTCCGGACTGGGCTCGAAGAGTTTGGTATCCCGAGCTACTCAGTATGAGCGTAGATCCCCCGATCCGTCTGCCTCTTCGGGAGGATCTTCTGTCGCAGCAGCAGGGGACGGTCCTCCACCCGAACCTGTCCAGCCTCCACCTGCTTGCGTGGAGATTGAGCGGCGGCAGTTGATTCCTTTCGACTTGCCTCCCGAAGTTTGTGATGTAATTCTGGCAGCCAGGCGTCCCTCCACTAAGGTGGTATACGCCTGCAGGTGGAACAAGTTTGTGGCATGGTGCACAGCAAAGGCTGTGAATCCCCTTTCTGCCCCTCTTTCTGAGGTTCTTCTGTTCCTTCTTTCCCTGGCCCAACAGGGTTCTGCCCTGGGTACCATCAAGGGCTATCTTTGTGCTATCTCGGCCTTCCTCAGGCTTCCTGATCAGCCCTCCCTTTTCAAGTCCCCTGTTGTTAACAGGTTTCTAAAAGCATTACACACCTCTTCCCTCCTGTTCCGTTTGTGATGCCTCAGTGGGACTTGAACTTGGTTCTTACCTTTCTTATGTGCGCTCCCTTTGAGCCTCTGCACAACTGTCCTCTTCGTCTTCTGACTCTGAAGACAGCCTTTCTGGTGGCCATCACCTCCGCTCGGCGGGTGAGTGAGCTCCAGGCTCTTTCATGCAAACCTCCCTTTCTGTCTGTTCATCCAGACAAGGTTGTTCTTCGGACGCGTCCCTCCTTCTTGCCAAAGGTGGTTACTGCCTTCCACATTGGGCAGACCATCACTTTGCCCACCTTCTTTCCGCCTCCGCATCCTTCCAGAGAGGAAGAGAGGCTCCACCGTCTGGACCCAAAACGTGCGCTTTACTTTTACCTCAACCGCACAAAACACATCCGGGTGGATGACCAGCTCTTTGTTGGCTACGTGGGCGCCAAAAAAGGTCGGGCGGTGCACAAGAGAACCATCTCCCGCTGGGTAACCTTGTGTATCATAGCCTGCTATTCTTTGGCTAAGAAGGAACCTCCTGTTGGGCTGCGTGCCCATTCCACCAGGGCAACAGCTGCTACCACGGCTTTGGGCCGCGGTGTTCCGCTGCAGGATATCTGTCAGGCAGCTACCTGGGCCTCGCTGCACACGTTTACAAAGCATTACTGCCTTGACAGTCAGGTCCGGAGGGACGGCTTCTTTGGCCGTTCTGTCCTCCGGGACTTCCTTGTCTGATCTTTGTTCGCAGACCCACCACCGGGGTTGGTATTGCTGGGGTATCTATTCTAAGGTAAGGAATCTGTCACTAACGTGTCTCTTTCAGATGCACAAGTTACTAACTTGTGTAACGATATATCTGTAAGAGACAGTAGTTAGTGACAGATTCCTACCGCCCACCCATCCTCCCCGTTCTGCAAACTGATTTCTAGGGTTAAGGACATCCCTTTCAGGGCCCTAGTATTTTTCAGACACCTATGTCAGCTTCTTGCATGGCTCTGCGTTCCTGCCGCGGAAAGTCGTGTACAGAACTGACGTCAGCGCGCAGGGGCGGCGTCTAAGTACTGCCCGCGACATCATCCCGGCGATCACGACGCCGACGACGGACGCGGTGCCGCACGACGCCGCCTACCGACGCGCAAGGGTACTGCTACGCAAAAACTTTCCGGATCCAGCCTGACGCCTGGGGATATTCTAATGTAAGGAATCTGTCACTAACTACTGTTTCTTACAGATATATCGTTACACAAGTTAGTAACTTGTGCGTTAGGGTACACACAACTTGGTTCAAACAGCTCAATACCCTCCTCCACAAATTCATATGGGATGGCGCTAAGCTAAGGTCCCTGTAGAACAAATACCACATTTTAGCGACTGTGTACTTGCTAATAGTCATGTAGAGGTTGACACCTAGTTCACTAGTACCAAGCCCTAATCTAAAACCATATTATAATAGCCTAATCACACCATGACTGTATTCTAGCCAGCACATGTCATCCAAGAACTTTTACAATAGAATCAAGAAGGGATATGATCCTGTAATATAGCAGGTTCTATCTATCTCCCTTCTTGACAACAGGTACGATTATTATGGAGTGCAAAGAAGATGGAAGTTTGGATCTACAAGCTGAGTTTAATACATTCGTAAGAGGGTACCAGAACTCAATATTGGCCTTGTACAGATCCAGAAGTACCAGTCAGACCTAAGGACTTTCCGCTAGGGCTCTGAAAAATAGCAAGAGCAACCTCATGAAACCCAAACTAAGTGACCAGTGGATAATTAACCATCAACATTAGCAGGTGTGCCTTGTATGAAAACGTTGAACAAGATCCTTGAATGGTACTAAAATGAGCAACTCATTGTTCCTCTGTTATATGATCAACAAGACTCTGCATTTTGGTCTTATAAGAATGGTCTTTGTTAACTATTTCTCAAAAAGTTCTAGAATTGTGGTTGTCTCGGGAGGAAACAAGAGTAGCCCATGTGTCCTCTCTAAGGTTGTGTTTCTTAAATTTGAGCGTATTTTTATATGCCGCCCTTCAATCCTCTCTCCTAGGGTACGAATTCTGCGCACACTATTCACTGCCCTACAGGAACTATTGAACCAAGTGGGCTGTAGGTCTGTTCTGGGCCCGAGGGATGAAAGAAGAACTGGAAATAGTTTTGCCTGAACCACTCCCCTCTAGTAAACATTCTTTAACCAGAATAGAGTGGTTTTAAAGTATAGCCACAAATAACTGAGGGATATCTGCTTCCTTTCAGCTCAGTCTTAACCCCTGATCCGTAAATGAAACAGACTGTGCACGGTTTATATATGAAGGTATGCTACAGGTAGGAGTATCCACAGTGGCCACAAGGGGTGATGGTCACTGAAGGCACTGGCACAAATACTCACCCCGAGACATAATTAGTCATCCTTCTTGAAACAAATATATAATCAGTAACAGTACTCTCCTTGCCATGCTCTATTAAGGTGGCTAGGTTATTACCTGAATCGTATAAAATGTACATAAGATAGCATGGATCGAAATCTAGGAGTAACTCAAATAGGACACTGCCCCTGACGTCCATTTTGCTTTGGGGTAAACTAGAAGACCTAATCAAAGAAAGGTTAATAAAGGTGAGACTATTGCCAATTTTTACATTAAAATTTCTCCACAAGATTATAGCCAAGGGCAAATTGAGGGAGGTACATTGTCTCTTAAGAGTGTTAAGAATGGGGTTTAGGAGACTTAAGTCACCTAATTTAGAACATGTCCCTTTCGCAATTGTAAAACGTAACCAAGAAAAAATGAAAATTCCTGGAATAAATAACCAAAGAATTTGAACCCTAGAATAGAGAAAAGGAATGGGTCTCACCATAGCAAAATGGGAAACCTTAAAAAAGGTCAATGGACCACCCCTTGCCCTGCCAAAAGAAGATGGAAATACCAACATGGCATAACTGCAGTAGCCATCTAAAAATATTGTATCCTTGGCCCAGGTCTCCTGCAGTATAATGATATCAAGGGTGTTTATAAAGTTTAACCATTCTTCTACCCCAATCTTTGTGGCTAGCCTTGAAATATTCCAGCTAACAAGATGTAATAGCATGGGAAAGATGTTCTTCATGGGGCACTCAGGGGGCACCGTAAGTCAGAGTTAGATGTGACTATGGACAATAGAAACTGCTAGCAATAAGCTAATGATGATGTCAAGTCTTTGTATGGGAAGGCAGTCAGAGAAGAGAAAACCATCACAGAAGTGAACCATGATGCAGATACTTGCTTCCATTAGTCGATCCGGAGGAAAACAAATGAAGCTCTCGGTATAAAAAAAAAAATGAAAAGTACAGAGAGTATTCTGATACTTACAGTGGATGTAAAATTACAGTTGCAAAAATTCACCAGCGGTTAATTTCCTTATGTGGAATTCATTTAAAACTGTTGCAGTTGTTTCACAAACAATGAGCCATACAGCAAGATTTCTTGGCATCAGTCATTGTGCAGTCTAACTCAGAATGCTGCCAGTCCCATGACTGCATGCTAAACATACTCAGTAATATTTCTTGAAAGTAAACCTACTTGGTGGCTGTTAGGCAGACAGAATTTTTTATTGTTGTGTTAGCTAGTACATCCAGTCCATGAGGGCTTACAGTGTACACTCCCACTTGTTTTGTAGCTGCAGTGCAGCCATCTGTAGGGAGCGCTACCCAGCAGACCCATCTAAATAGGAAGTAGTGTGATCAGCATGATCCAATACCAAGCATAGAATCTGGTGAAAAAAATGAGTCCACCTAATCAATATGTTTCCCTGCCATCTGAACTACAGTCGGTGTTATAAGGCCGTAGTCTTAAACACCCTAGTAGGTCCATAGTTATTTAGTGTCTTAAGCCTATGGTCTGTTTTTCTTTTTAATAAAACTTTTTATTTGCGTTTCTTTAACAGTAGTAAAGTATACATGTAGTCAATGATGATAAAGTAGTACACATACGCTTTCATAGTAACATAGAGCAATACTATATGTGTTGAACCACTCAATGAACCTCTCCACTCCTCTCTAATAAAGCTCCAGTGTATCATCCACCAAATTCTCCACCAAGTCATGCCCATCACCATCCACTTTCCCGGAGACTTTCCGGGAAAGTGGATGGTGATGGGCATGACTTTCTAGTGGGGTCTTTCTAGTGGGGTCGAAGGGTTCTTCCTCCCTATACTATCTTTTTTCCAGACAAACTGGTGTTAAGGACTCGAGCTGCATTCCTACCGAAGGTGGTGATGCCTTTTCATGTTGGACAAGCCATCACGCTCTTCTTTGCTCCCACTCACCCTTCGAAAGAGGAAGAGAGACCCATCATTTGGACCCCAAAAGGCACACCGTTTTTACATAAATCGTACCAGAGAATATTGGGTGGGCAATCAGCTCTTTGTGGGATTCTCTGTGGTGTAGAAGGGCAAAGCAGTGCAGAAACAGACCATCTCTCGATGTATAGTTCTCTGCATTAAGACCTGCTCTGCATAACTGAGAGGCAACCTCCAGAAGGCCCAAGAGCCCTCTCCACCAGGGCTAAGGCTGCTACCACCTCATTGGCATTCAAAGTGCCTGTCCTGGATATTTGTCAGGAAGCTACTTGGGTATAAGTGCACATGTTCTCAAAGCACTACTGCCTCAACATCCAGGTCCGTCAAAATGGGTGTTTTGCCTGCAGGACCTTTCAGTTTGAGGCATTCCACAGACCCACCCCTACTAGGTATTGCTTTGGTATCTATTCGCAAGTTGAGGAATCTGCAGTTGGAAGTATCCATCAGAAGAACAAGTTACTTATCTTCAGTATCACTCTTTTTGGTGGATACTTTTATCTACCAACAGATTCCTTATCACCCTCCCACCTCGTCATTCTGTGGTATGGTCTCTTCCATCGAAAAGGTCCCATTCTAGGAATCTGCACATTGGCTTGTTTAATTCTCTGATGGGTTCCGCGTCTGAGGGTGTGGAATAGTTTCTGAAAGACACTGACATTAGAGTGTATGGGTGTCACTTATATGTGGCTCCATTCGTCACTTCCATATGGGAATTTCATCAACAAAACGTTGTACTGAGCCACCTACTAGTGCGCCGAAGCACTGTTTTTGAGTTTTCCGGATCCAGTCTGGAGCTTGGGGGGAATTCACAAAGTGAGGAATCTGAAGTTAAAGTATCCACCAGAAGGCCCGTTAATGAAGGTAAGTTACTTGTTCATCAGAACCCAACTGCTGAAGGCAAGGATCCCTCGTTCCTGAGAAAGAATAGGCATAGGGCAGGAAGCACAGATTTCGTGGTTAAATTAATAAACTGTGGAATTTTAATTTTACACTGATAAATTAAATCAAATGCAGACCCACACTTCGAGTAAATCTTAGTTAACACCTCCTTTTTTGAAGAATACTTCTAACCCTAGATTCATCACCTAGTGAGTCTCCCCAGGTATCAGAGGAGATCCAGAAAACTCTTTGTAATCACTGCTATGGTTCAGCCAGAGGCACCACCGGTCTCCTTCGCTACTCATCTCCACTTCTGGACATAAGGAAATGGAGCCATATACATGCATCACCTCTGCATACTAACATCCGTTCTTCTTTTTCCATGCCTTTGATGCAGATCCAGATTAGCATTCAAACCATTTGTGGTTATTTTTACTGAAAACATCTGTAGACAGTGAGAAGAAATGTCTCTTCCCACTTCCAAAATGACCGGGCTTAAGCTGTGCATGTCAGAAGCACATCTCTCATTATATCTGCCTTTGCTGGCTCCACACCAAACAAGTCTCCAAGTCCTGCAACAAATGTTTCCTGATGTATGTGAAGCACACCAAGGAACAGGAAGGCAAACTTTACTTTGCCAAACACAAGACACAAGGCCAATCTCAGTGCAAGTCACTAGGTCATTACCACTCCCAATCGCCAGTATAAAGTCAAGAGACAAGTTAAAAAAAAATAGAAAGTCCAAGCTATGTTCTTTGCCACCTCAGTGTTTCTGTTCCAATAAGAAGTCTCACAGTCAACTTTATAAAGGGCTGACTTTGTCTTTGAAGTCCAATTCAAGTCCAATTTCATTTCTGGAGCCAAGACATCGAGAATTCCCCAGGCCATCTGCAGCAGATTCTGCCTTCAAGTAATCCTTGCTGCTACTTTCTAAGACGGCTCTATATCCCTCTGGTGTACCTTATGGCCCCACAAATCCGTCAACCTCCACTTGGACGACTCCACTCATGGGTCCTTCCCTGGCGCAGACTGACCCCGTTCGGCCATAGCCAACTTATACTGTGTTGCCAGGCTACTCCCATGCCCTCTGAGACCTGGCTAATAAGGTTTTGCCCACCCTGCCTTAGGATTTCCAGAACTCCATTGCTCCAATGGTGTAGGGCAGTGTTTCCCAAACTGTGGTCCGCGGACCCCCAGGGGTCCGTGGCACATTCCAAGGCAGCAGTTTTAAAAGCACTGCAAAGTTCCTTGTAAAATTAGCAGTTTTCGAGCAACAATAAAAGTGTCAAGAAAATGCCAGTGATTAAAGTACCTGCTGGAGAGAGATGAGAGTTTTGTCCAGTGGCAGCGTTGACTTATCTAATGTAGCACAGAGGGTTAATATGCCTACTGCAAAGAACGTGTACCATGCATTTTGAAAAACAGTATTTTATGTGCATAGGTCAGTGGGTTACTGCTTTTGTCACAGAGATTCTTTTGTTACTGTGCAATTCATAAGGGACAATCGTAATCTAGCACAGTGACCTATAAACTGTCATCAAAGAGCTGCTTGCAAACTGCATGGTACAAGTTAGTAACTTATGTTTTTCCCAGTCTATCATTATCCGGATGCTGCTGAAAAGGTTTATCTGAAAGAGACACGTTAGTGACAGATTCCTTACCTTAGAATATCCCCAGGCGTCAGGCTGGATCCGGAAAGTTTTTGCGTAGCAGTACCCTTGCGCGTCGGTAGGCGGCGTCAAGCGGCTCCGCGTCCGTCGTCGGCGTCGTGATCGCCGGGATGACGTCGCGGGCAGTACTTAGACGCCGCCCCTGCGCGCTGACGTCAGTTCTTCTTTTTCCGCGCCAGCAAGCGCAGATCCGGGAAGAGCAGTGCCCTAGTCATTTTTTGACTAACTTTTTGGGTGAATTTTTCACTGTTTCTTTTCGTATCGACTCCAAGGTGTCGTTAGGGATGCCCGGCTTTAAGCGTTGCGGCGCCTGTGCTCGGATGATGTCCATCACAGACCCGCATCTGGAGTGTCTCTTCTGTCTCGGGCGAGACCACGACACGAAGTCGTGTTCCGACTGCCGGTCCCTAAACCCGAAAGCTTTGCGAGAGCGGTCTCGAAAGCTCCTCGAGGCCCGGCAGTCGGCTCCGCGCCGCACCAAGCCCCGGTCGCGTGAGAGGTTGAGGGGTCGGTCGCGGAGTCCTCGCCGGTCGTCGAAATCCAAGTCTTCGTCGTCCGGTAAGTCTAAACACAAGAAGTCCAAGAAGCATCATCGCTCTAGGACTTCGCCTCGCTCGATCTCGCGACTCGGCTGAGGCCCCTCCCGGCACCGTCCCCGCGGCCCCGGACATGCCTGTGGAGTCGCCCCCGCAATACCCGTCCTTCCCGAGTTCGGGGGCGGATCCGGCGCACATTCAGGAATTCCTGTCGGCCATGGCCCGCCTCTTCGGGCCTCAAGGTCCCTCCGGTGCGCCTTCGGGCCCCGCGGGCCCTGATGGGGTTGCCCCGGTGTCGCCGACGACTCCGGTCCCGGCGTCGCTCGTGCCTCCAGCCTCGATCCCGGCTACGGCTTCGGCCCCGGCCTCGATTACGGCTTCGGCCCCGGCCTCGATCCCGGCTCCGGTGGTACCGCAACCCCCATCGACGCCGGTCGACCTGACCACGCCTCCGCCGGCGCCGATGTCTCCGGTGCCGTTCCTGACACCGCCCGGGGCTCCGGGCGGCGTCGTCCCCCTGTACTCTCCGGCTCCGGACATGGAGCCGGACCGACGTCGCTCGACGCCGGTTCCGGCGCCGATGAGACCTTGGGTCCCAAATGTCCCTCCTCCTCCTTATTTTGAACCGGAGGAGGACCAGGAGAGGACTGGGAGGGGTCTGAGGACCCTCTGGCACAACAGTGTCAGTATGATGAGGACTGGGCAGAGGAACTAGGGGATGCCAGTGGTCTAGATACTTCCCCTGACACTGGCATGCTGTCTCCTCCCGTGGCTACGGAGGAGGGAGCCAATTTTGCAACGGTGTTGCGTAGGGCAGCTGGAGCCTTACATCTCCGACTCCCTACTGTGGCGGTCAAGACTAATCTCTTGACAGAAGTGCTTCAGCCGTCAGCCTCCTCCTTGGAGACTGTGCTGCCGTTCAACGATGCACTCACTGACGTTCTTTTGGGCGCCTGGTCCAAGCCCAACACAGGGGCACCTGTGGATAGGAACGTGTCCCGACGCCATCGCCCAGCTCCGGGCGACCCCTTGTTTCTCTCTGTCCACCCCACTCCTGAGAGCTTGGTTGTCCAAGCCTCGGCTTCCCAAACCGCCTTCCCTACCGCCCCTCCGGATAGGGAATCCAAACGCCTGGATCAATTTGGGAAGAAGGGTTTTTCTTCCTCCAGTGCTGGCTTTCGGTCCATCAACACCGCTTGTCTTTTGGGCCGATATACCCACTCCCTGTGGGATTCGGTGGCGACTGTTTTGCCCCAGTGTTCTGAGGAGGTCCAGACACTGCTTACCCGCGCCATTGCGGAAGGTAGGGATGCGGCCAAATACACCAAACGTTGTGGTCTTGATACCGCCGACTCGCTGGGCAGATCTATTGCAACGACGGTGGCGCTGCGTCGCCACGCCTGGCTGAGAACCACTGGTTTCTCGGGTGATGTCCAGAATACACTCATGGACATGCCCTTTGATGGAGTCAGTCTTTTTGGTTCCAAAGCAGACCATGCGTTGGAGCGTTTTAAGGACTCACAGGCTACTGCCAAGTCCCTGGGCCTTTCTACTGCACGCCCTCCGCTAACCTCTGCTTTTCGCCCCTATCGTGGCAACGGAAGGGGCGCCCAGTCACGTCAGCAGCCCAGCCACCGGCCCGCGCAGCAGGCGTCTTCGCGTGGCCGAGGACGTGGATACCGCCGTGGCGGTTCGGGCAACCAGCGTGCGGGTCAGGCCACACACCCCGCCCCGTTCGCGGCCTCCAAGCCCTCCTAGTCCCTCCTTTCAGGTGCACAGCACGCCAGTTGGAGGCAGGGTCCGCCATCACCTTCACCACTGGCGTGCCATCACCTCGGACAAGTGGGTCTTGGACATTGTCCGAAGGGGCTACTCCCTCCCCTTCGAGACCACCCCCAGCCATGCCACCTCAATTCCACCGCATGTCAGGGGATCACTTGGTGCTTCTGCAGAAGGAAGTCACGGCCCTCTTGGCCAAGAGGGCCATCGAGCATGTTCCGACCCCAGAAGTAGGGCGTGGTTGCTACTCCCACTACTTTCTGGTGCCCAAAAGGACAAGGAGGACATGCGTCCTATCTTGGACCTCCCGGAACGTCAATCGCTTCCTCCGGAAGGAGAAGTTCAAGATGCTCACCCTGGCTCAGGTCTTGACTGCCCTCGACCCTGGAGACTGGTTGGTAGCGTTGGACTTGCAGGACGCCTATTTCCACATCCCCGTCCTGCCGGCCCACCGGCGTTTCCTTCGGTTCACGGTAGGCCACGAGCATTTTCAGTTCACTGTGCTCCCCTTTGGCCTTACCAGTGCCCCTCGGGTGTTCACGAAAGTGATGGCGGTGCTCGCAGCTCATCTGCGCCGGGCAGGGGTTTCAGTCTTCCCCTACCTCGACGACTGGCTGCTGAAGGCGGGCTCGTCCCAGGCAGTCGTCTCCCACCTCCAGACTACGGCCGAACTCCTGCACTCGCTGGGGTTCTCCATCAATGTGCCGAAGTCGCATCTGATTCCTTCTCCACAGCTCCTTTTCATCGGAGCAGTTCTGGACACGACGCAGTTTCGGGCCTATCCTCCCGAACGGCGAGTCCGGGATATTCAGGCTATGATTCCGATCTTTCAGCCTTTATCCTGGGTTTCGGTACGGATGACCCTGAGGCTGCTGGGCCTCATGGCCTCCTGCATCCTGCTGGTCAATCATGCCAGATGGCATATGCGGGCTCTGCAGTGGGACCTGAAGTTCCAGTGGACGCAGCACCAGGGCAACCTGTCCGATCACGTCCAGATCTCGGAGGGGACTGCAAAACAGTTGCAGTGGTGGCTCTCGAACCGGCAATGGGTCATGGGCAGATCCTTCTCCCTTCCCCAGCCAGAGCACACAGTTGTGACGGACGCGTCCCTTCTGGGATGGGGCGGTCACATGGGAGAAGCGGAGATCAGAGGCCTCTGGTCTCCGGCGGAGTCCCGGCTCCATATCAACCTTCTGGAGCTCCGGGCGATCCGACTTGCACTCAAGGCATTCCTTCCCTCTGTCAAAGGGAAGGTAGTGCAGGTGTTCACAGACAACACCACCGCCATGTGGTACTGCAACAAACAGGGCGGGGTGGGGTCGTGGACCCTCTGTCAGGAGGCTCTGCGCCTCTGGACATGGCTGGAACATCAGGGCATGTTCCTGATGGTTCAACACCTGGCAGGTTCCCTGAACGCCAGGGCGGACGAACTCAGCCGCAGGTGCATGATGTATCACGAATGGCGTCTTCACTCGGAAGTGGCGCAAGGACTCTTTCTACAATGGGGAGAGCCTTGGTTAGATCTATTCGCCACCGAAGAGAACGCGCAATGTCATCAGTTCTGCGCGTTGGAATTTCCAAGGCGGCACTCGCTCGGCGACGCTTTTCGTCGCGAGTGGAGTTGCGGTCTGTTGTACGCCTTTCCGCCTATACCACTTCTACCCAGAGTGTTGAAGAAGATTCGGCACGACCGGGCCCAAGTCATCCTTGTGGCTCCGGACTGGGCTCGAAGAGTTTGGTATCCCGAGCTACTCAGTATGAGCGTAGATCCCCCGATCCGTCTGCCTCTTCGGGAGGATCTTCTGTCGCAGCAGCAGGGGACGGTCCTCCACCCGAACCTGTCCAGTCTACACCTGCTTGCGTGGAGATTGAGCGGCGGCAGTTGATTCCTTTCGACTTGCCTCCCGAAGTTTGTGATGTGATTCTGGCAGCCAGGCGTCCCTCCACTAAGGTGGTATACGCCTGCAGGTGGAACAAATTTGTGGCATGGTGCACAGCAAAGGCTTTGAACCCCCTTTCTGCCCCTCTTTCTGAGGTCCTTCTGTTCCTTCTTTCTCTGGCCCAACAGGGTTCGGCCCTGGGTACCATCAAGGGTTATCTCTGTGCTATCTCGGCCTTCCTCAGGCTCCCTGATCAGCCCTCCTTTTCAAGTCCCCTGTTGTTAACAGGTTCTTAAAAGGCATTACACACCTCTTCCCTCCTGTTCCGTTTGTGATGCCTCTGTGGGACTTGAACTTGGTTCTTACCTTTTTAATGTGCGCTCCCTTTGAGCCTCTACATAACTGTCCTCTTCGTCTTCTGACTCTGAAGACAGCCTTTCTGGTGGCCATCACCTCCGCTCGGCGGGTGAGTGAGCTCCAGGCTCTATCATGCAAACCTCCCTTTCTGTCTGTCCATCCAGACAAGGTTGTTCTTCGGACGCGTCCCTCCTTCTTGCCAAAGGTGGTTACTGCCTTCCACATTGGGCAGACCATCACTTTGCGTACCTTATTTCCGCCTCCGCATCCTTCAAGAGAGGAAGAGAGGCTCCACCGTCTGGACCCAAAACGTGCGCTCTCTTTCTATATCGACTGCACAAAACACTTCCGGGTGGATGACCAGCTCTTTGTTGGCTACGTGGGCGCCAAAAAAGGTCGGGCGGTGCACAAACGAACCATCTCCCGCTGGGTTACCTTGTGCATCAAGGCCTGCTATTCTTTGGCTAAGAAGGAGCCTCCTGTTGGGCTGCGTGCCCATTCCACCAGGGCAACGGCTGCTACCACGTCTTTGGGCCGCGGTGTTCCGCTGCAGGTTATCTGTCAGGCAGCTACGTGGGCCTCGCTGCACACGTTTACAAAGCATTACTGCCTTGACAGTCAGGTCCGGAGGGACGGCTTCTTTGGCCGTTCTGTCCTCCGGGACTTCCTTGTCTGATCTTTGTTCGCAGACCCACCACCGGGGTTGGTATTGCTGGGGTATCTATTCTAAGGTAAGGAATCTGTCACTAACGTGTCTCTTTCAGATGCACAAGTTACTAACTTGTGTAACGATATATCTTTAAGAGACAGTAGTTAGTGACAGATTCCTTACCGCCCCACCCATCCTCCCGTTCTGCGAACTGATTTCTAGGGTTAAGGACATCCCTTTCAGGGCCCTAGTGTTTTTCAGACACCTATGTCAGCTTCTTGCATGGCTCTGCGTTCCTGGCGCGGAAAGTCGTGTACAGAACTGACGTCAGCGCGCAGGGCGGCGTCTAAGTACTGCCCGCGACGTCATCCCGGCGATCACGACGCCGACGACGGACGCGGAGCCGCACGACCGCCGCCTACCGACGCGCAAGGGTACTGCTACGCAAAAACTTTCCGGATCCAGCCTGACGCCTGGCGATATTCTAAGGTAAGGAATCTGTCACTAACTACTGTCTCTTACAGATATATCGTTACACAAGTTAGTAACTTGTGCATTTGGGTGGAAATACATTTTTATTGTTAAAGTCAATGCTAACCACTGTGTTATGTTCTGAATCCTGAGTTTGTGCTTCACCAGAACAAGCACTCTTTAAAAATGCCTACCAGAATGAATGACATGTGAATCCCACACCTTTTAGTCCCCTTTGCCTTATGTAACATTTTCTATACATTGATTTTCATGTATGATTCATTGTCTCTATATGTGTGTGATGTACTGTGCTTTGACATCCTACAATGGTATGAGAAATGCTATAAAACAAATGAGATACATGTGACAGAGGGGCTATGGAGAGATGAGAGGCACTGTTGGAGGGTGATAATAAGGGAATCATTGTAGAACCCCAACAAAGATTGTTGTATCCTAGTGCATAGTAAGGTCTTCATTTACTATTCTTTAAAAGCGAATAAAATTCATTATATAATGATAAATGTGTTGTAGAACGCACCATTGTTTCCTAAATTCTTTGGCGGGGAGAGCCTCCCAAAGCCCCCTTTGTAGTGGTCAGGCTCACTCACTGCACTTGGTGTGCACCGTATAGGGACTGGTCTGAGAACATTTGCCAGGGCTGTTTTGGGTTTCCAGTCTGGCCCTGGCAGGAGCAGGAGCCTCGTACTGCGTAATAAAACCAACCATTCAAAAGTTAGTCTCCGAGATGCAGCACCAACCTTCCCATTAAAATGTTTCGTTTTTGCAATTTCTTTCAATATAAAATACTAAGGGGATATTTACAACAGAATTGGCGGAGCATGTCGTTAGCCTCCTTGGCTTAACGACACGCTCCGCCACTTCAAACGCAGGGCTGCACCATATTTACAAGAATATGGTGCAGCCCTGCGTTTCCCCTGCGCTGGCACTACACTTAGCAGTGTAGTGCCAACGCAGGCACCCTTGCACCATGGTGCAAGGGTGTCTGCGTGCAGGGGGAGATTGTTTATGTGCAGGAAGTTCCCCCTTCCTGCACATGAACAATTTTGAAATGCCGGTCTGTCACATTTATGTG
Source organism: Calotriton arnoldi (assembly GCA_963921515.1). Taxonomy (NCBI): domain Eukaryota; kingdom Metazoa; phylum Chordata; class Amphibia; order Caudata; family Salamandridae; genus Calotriton; species Calotriton arnoldi. The sequence continues at coordinate 112,352 of CAWUFW010005673.1, forward strand.
TGCTGCCTAATGCAGCACACATGGAAGTTACAAAATGTCTTTTTTTTAAAAAAGATTGTTTATGTGCAGGAAGGGTCACCTTCCTGAACATAAACAATCCAAAGCGTTTTGCTTTTTCCATGGGAAAAAGCAAAATCGAGGAGAAATAACGCATTTCTCCTCGTTTCACCAAGTTAAGACCAGGATTTCCATGGTCTTAACTTTAGTGCTGCCTCCTATTTACGCTGCCCTTGTAAATAGAGGGCAGCGTCAAAATCAATGGGTGTTGGGGTGGAACGTCCACCGCAACTCCCACTGCCCACCCCTTTCATGCTCAGCATTGCGTGAAAGGGGGCCTTATTTACAAGGCAGTGTTAAGCCACATTAAGTGGCTTAACGCTGCCTTGTAAATAAGGCGAAGCCCCTATCGCCACGGGAACATCGCAAAAATTGACGTTCCCATGGCGATAGGGGCTTGTAAATATGCCCCTAAAATCCTTAGTAATTTGAGTATTTGTTTTGTGTGCACACGTGTTTATTTTTTTCGAATTACTGTTATAATGTTTGAAATTTAAATCCTACAAATTGCTTGGGGGTCCCCGGCTTCCAGTGGTGACTCAATGGGGGTCCTCAGGAGTCAAAAGTTTGGGAACCACTGGTGTAGGGCAACCAAGACCCAGCAAAATATAATTTGAGATCCAGTGTGGATATTGGGGACTTTGTTGCCCAGGCTATAGGTACCAGTGTAGTGATCCAACACCATGCTTTGATATGCACCTCCAATTTTTGCTGGAAAGTCCAAGAGTCTGTCATGGACATGCCTTCTGTTTGGCAAGAAGGCAGATTTTGCGCTGGACTACTTCACAGACAGCAGGGATTTGGCTCCTTCTCTGGGGCTCCTTTCCTCTGCTATTTCCACCAGCAGTATTGTATAATCTGAAAGAAACACTTAGTGATAGATTCCTTACCTTAGAATATCCCCAGGCGTCAGTCTGGATCCGGAAAGTTTTCATCAGCAGTACCCCTGCGCGTCGGAAGGTGGCGTCGTGCGGCTCCGCGTCCGTCGTAGGCATCGTGATCGCCGGGATGACGTTGCGGCAGCTACTTAGACGCCGCCCTCGCGCACTGACGTCAGTTCTTTCTTTTTCTGCGCCAGCAAGCACAGGTCCGGAGAGAGCGGTACCCCCAGTCTTTTTTGACTGAGTTTTTGGAGATTTTTGTCTCACCTTTTCGAGTCGATACGACTCCTGGTGCAGTTAGGGATGCCCGGGTTTAAGTCTTGCGAGGACTGTCATCGGATGATGACGGTGACGGACCCGCACCGCGTGTGTCTCTTCTGCCTGGGGCGCGACCACGACCCCAAGTCGTGCCCCGACTGCCGGTCCATGGCTCCGAAGTCTTTGCGGGAGCGGTCCCGAAAGCTGCTTGAAGCCCGGCAGTCGGCTCCACCCCATGAAAGGTCCCGGTCCAGAGGGAGGTCGAGGGACCGGTCGCGGAGCCACCACCATCGGAAGTCGTCCGAATCCAAGTCTTCGCACTCGGGGTCAGGTAAGGCGAAGCGCCAAAAGAAGTCGAAGAAACGTCATCGTTCCCCGACTTCCCCTCGCCAGTCGCGCGACTTGGCTGCGGGTGGTGCCACCCCCGCGGCTCTGGCGGAGCCTACGCAATCGCCGGTGACCTACCCGCCCTTCCCTGGTTCATCTGCGACTCCGGCCCAGGTGCAGGAATTCCTGTCAGCTATGGCTCGCCTATTTGGGCCGTTGGGCCCCTCCGGTGCACCTTCGGGCCCCGCGGGCCCGACTGGGAGTCCTCGCCTTTGACGCCGGCGGCTCCGGCCCCGGCGTCGCCGTCGACTCCGGCCTCGGCACCGCAGGACTCCCGTGGATCCCGTCGTGGATCCCGGTCGACGCCGGTTGACCTCGTGACACCTCCACCGACGTCGACCCCACCGGCACCACGTTAAGCGTCGCACAGCACCCCGGACGACGTCGTCCCCGGTTTCAGCCCAGAAGTGAGACTGTGTCGACCGACGCCGTTTGGAGATCTGTTTCCCTATCTCCATCCTCCTTCTTTTAGGCCTGTACAACAGCATGAGGAGGAAGGGGAGGACTGGGAGGGGTCGGAGGACCCTCTCGCTGCTCAATGCGAGTATGACCCGGACTGGGCAGAGGAGTTGGGGGATGCCAGTGGTCTGGACACCTCTCCAGACCTTGGCATGCTGTCTCCTCCTACCGTGGCTACGGAGGAGGGTGCTTCGTTTTCTGTGGTGTTGCGTAGGGCAGCCGGGGCTCTCCACCTCGAACTACCTACTGTGGCTGTCAGGATTAACCTCCTGACGGAAGTGCTTCAGCCAGCAGTTACCTCTGCGGAACCACTGCTGCCCTTTAATGACGCACTTTCGGACGTTCTTTTGGGCTCTTGGTCCAGGCCCAACACAGGGGCTCCTGTGGACAGGAACGTGGCCCGACGCCATCGTCCGGCCCCGGGCGACCCCATCTTCCTCTCCCAACACCCCACCCCTGAGAGCTTGGTTGTCCAGGCCTCCGCTTCCCCAAGCGCATTCCCTACCGCACCCCCGGACAGGGAATCCAAGAGGCTGGAACAATTTGGGAAGAAGGTTTTTTTTCTTCCGCCAGTCTAGGGCTGCAGTCGGTGAACACCGCATGCCTCTTGGGCCATTATTCTCACTCTCTGTGGGATACGGTGGCGCAGGTGCTGCCTCAGTGTCCGGAGGAGGCTCAGACACTACTCTCCCAGGCTATTGGTGAGGGGAGAGATGCAGCCAAGTTCACGATACGTTGTGGCCTTGACACCGCCGACTCGCTGGGCAGGGCGATTTCCACGACAGTGGCGCTCCGCCGCCACGCCTGGCTGAGAACAACTGGCTTCTCGGGGGATGTCCAAAACACTTTGATGGACATGCCCTTTGAAGACATTCGCCTCTTTGGCAACAAGGCAGGCAGTGCTTTGGAGAGATTTAAGGACTCACGGGCTACGGCCAAGTCCTTGGGCCTTTCGGCCACATGGCCTCCTCAGCCTTTTGCCTTTCGCTCCTTTCGTGCTCGCGGAAGGGGCAACCCATCACGTTCGCAACAGGGCCACAGGCCGGCGCAACAGTCCACGCGCGGCCGCGGATGTGGGAACCGCCACGGCGGTTCAGGGGGCCAGCGGGCGGGTCAGTCCACCACCACCCCAACCACCACTGCCTCCAAACCTTCCTAGTCCGACCTTTCAGGCCCACCAAACGCCAGTGGGTGGAAGGCTTCGCCATCACCTCCCCCACTGGCGCACCATCACGTCGTACAGGTGGGTTTTACAGATAGTCCGAAGGAGCTACTCCCTCCCCTTCGAGACTACCCCTCCAGCCAAGCCACCGCATATCGGGGGATCACTTGGCACTTCTCCAGCAGGAAGTTGTGGCCCTCTTGGCCAAGGGGGCCATAGAGCGCGTTTCAACGCCAGAAGTAGGTCGGGTTGTTATTCCCACTACTTTCTGATTCCAAAGAAGGGCAAGGGCCTGCGTCCTATCTTGGATCTTCGGAACGTCAATCTCTTCCTCCGAAAGGAGAAGTTCAAGAAGCTCACACTTGCTCAGGTCTTGTCTGCCCTCGACCCACAAGACTGGATGGTAGCGTTGGACTTGCAGGACGCTTACTTTCATATCCCCGTCCTGCCGGCCCACAGGCATTACCTGCGGTTCACGGTAGGCCACGAGCATTTTCAGTTCACCGTGCTTCCCTTCGGCCTTACCAGCATCCCTCGGGTGTTCACGAAAGTGATGGCGGTGGTCGCAGCTCATCTGCGCAGATCAGGGGTTTCAGTCTTCCCCTATCTCGATGACTGGTTGTTGAAGGCGGGCTCGCCCCAGGCAGTCGTCTCCCACCTCCAGACTACGGCCGACCTCCTGCATTTGCTGGGGTTCTCCATCAACCTGCCAAAGTCGCACCTGCTTCCCTCTCAAGAGCTCCTCTTCATCGGAGCAGTTCTGGACACAGCGCAGTTTCGGGTCTATCCTCCCAAACAGCGAGTCCGGGATATTCGGGCTATGATTCCAATCTTTCAGCCCTTGTCCTGGGTTTCGGTCAGGATGACCTTGAGGCTGCTGGGCCTCATGGCCTCCTGCATCCTGCTGATCAATCATGCCAGATGGCATATGCGGGCTCTGCAGTGGGACCTGAAGTTCCAGTGGGCGCAGCATCAGGGGAATCTGTCCGATTACATCCAGATCTCGGAGGGCACTGCAAGACAGTTGCAGTGGTGGCTCACGAACCAGCATTGAGTCAGCAGTAGATCCCTCTCCCTTCCCCAACCAGAGCACACAGTGGTGACGGACGCGTCCCTCCTGGGATGGGGGGGCCACATGGGAGAGGCGGAGATCAGAGGCCTCTGGTCTCCGGCGGAGTCCAAGCTCCATATCAACGTTCTGGAGCTCCGGGCGATCCTACTTGCACTCAAAGCATTCCTTCCCTCTGTCAAGGGGACAGTAGTGCACGTGTTCACAGACAACACCACCGCCATGTGGTACTGCAACAAACAGGGCGGGGTGGGGTCGTGGACCCTATGTCAGGAGGCTCTGCGCCTCTGGACATGGCTGGAACATCAGGGCATTTCCCTGGTGGTTCAACACCTGGCAGGTTCACTGAACGCCAGGGCGGACGAACTCCGCTGCAGGTGCATGATGGATCACGAATGGCGTCTTCACTCGGACGTGGCGCAAGGTCTCTTTCAACAGTGGGGAGAGCCTTGGTTAGATCTATTCGCCACCGAAGAGAACGCGCAATGTCAGCAGTTCTGCGCGTTGGAATTTCCAAGGCAGCACTCGCTCGGCGACGCTTTTCGTTGCGAGTGGAGCTGCGGTCTATTGTACGCCTTTCCGCCTATACCACTTCAACCCAGAGTGCTGAAGAAGATCAGACGCGACCAGGCCCAAGTCATCCTTGTGGCTCCAGACTGGGCTCAGAGTTTGGTATCCCGAGCTACTCAGTATGAGCGTGGATCCCCCGATCCGACTGCCTCTTCGGGAGGATCGTCTGTCGCAGCAGGAGGGGACGGTCCTCCACCCGAACCTGTCCAGCCTCCACCTCCTTGCGTGGAGATTGAGCGGCGACAGTTGATTCCATTTCACTTGCCTCCCGAAGTCTGTGATGTCATTCTGGCAGCCAGGCGCCCCTCCACTAAGGTGGTATACGCCTGCAGGTGGAACAAATTTATGGCATGGTGCACAGCAAAGGCTGTGGATCCCCTTTCTGCCCCTCTTTCTGAGGTCCTACTGTTCCTTCTCTCTTTAGCCCAGCAGGGCTCTGCTCTGGGCACTATCAAGGGCTACCTTTCTGCAATTTTAGCCTTTCTCAGGCTACCTGATCAGCCCTCTCTTTTCAAGTCCCCTGTTGTAAATAGATTTCTCAAAGGCATTACTCACCTTTTCCCTCCTATTCCGTTTGTGATGCCACAGTGGGACTTGAATCTAGTTCTTACTTATTTGATGTGCGCTCCCTTTGAGCCGCTTCACAACTGTCCTCTTCGTTTATTAATCTTGAAGACTGCTTTCATGGTTGCCATCACCTCCGCTAGGCGCGTGAGTGAGCTCCAGGCTCTGTCATGTAAACCTCCTTTTCTGTCTGTTCATCCGGACAAGGTTGTGCTACGCACACGTCCATCCTTTTTGCCAAAGTTTGTTACTGCCTTCCATATCGGGCAAACTATCACCTTGCCCATTTTTTTTCCGCCTCCGCACCCTTCCAGAGAAGAATAGAGGCTCCACCGTCTGGACCCAAAACGTGCAATCTCATTTTACCTCAACCGTACACAACAGTTCCGGTTGGATGACCAGCTCTTTGTTGGCTACGTAGGCGCCAAGAAAGGCCGGGCTGTACACAAGAGGACTATCTCCCGCTGGGTTGTCTTGTGTATAAAAGCCTGCTATTCTCTAGCTAAAAAGGAGCCTCCCGGTGGGGCTGCGCGCCCATTCTACCAGGGCAACAGCAGCTACTACTGCATTGGGACGTGGTGTCCCCCTGCAAGACATCTGTCAGGCAGCCACGTGGGCCTCGCTGCACACTTTTACTAAGCATTATTGCCTTGACAGCCAAGTCCGGAGAGACGGCTTCTTTGGCCGTTCTGTTCTCCGTGACTTTCTGCTGTGATCTTGGTTCGCAGACCCACCCCCGGGGTTGGTATTGCTGGGGTATCTATTCTAAGGTAAGGAATCTATCACTACGTGTTTCTTTCAGATGAACAAGTTACTTACCTTCGGTAACGATATATCTGTAAGAAACATTAGTAGTGATAGATTCCTTACCGCCCCACCCATCCTCCCCGTTCTGCGAACTGATTTCTAGGGTTAAGGTCATCCCTTTCAGGGCCCTAGTTTCAATGCACCAGTGGTCAGTATCTTGCATGGCTCTGCCTTCCTGGCGCAGAAAGTCGTGTACAGAACTGACGTCAGCGCACGAGGGCGGCATCTAAGTAGCTGCCGCGACGTCATCCCGGCGATTACGACGCCTACGACGGACGCGGAGCCGCACGACGCCACCTTCCGACGCGCAGGGGTATTGCTGACGAAGACTTTCCGGATCCAGACTGACGCCTGGGGATATTCTAAGGTAAGGAATCTATCACTACTAATGTTTCTTACAGATATATCGTTACCGAAGGTAAGTAACTTGTTCTTTACTCCAGTATTGGAACTTTCATAGATTCACATGCTTGAATCATTCCCCTTCGTCATGATGGGAGTCCCAGGTACTTAAAATAGTAGTAGTAGTAGTAATAGTAGTAGACTTAAATAGTCATAATAGACTAATAGGTGTAGACCAAAGAAGGCCTAGGCCTCTTAGTTTAATAACCTATCCTAGTCCTTATAAAGAAAAGGACCACATTTTTGCCTTAACCATTCAGCACTAATCACTCTCTAGAACACTCCCGAAGGAAGCTCAGAACCTCAGATTTTCTACCGCATGTTGCTAGGGAGTCTCCTCTGAGCTCTGCTCAGTTTTTCTCATCAAGAAAGAGAAGTTTGGACTTCTTCAACAGGAAAGTACTATATATATATATATATATATATTTATATATATATATATTTCTTAATATCATCTTCCTACTTTTGTGGGTCCCAGTATATTTGGACTATGTCTGGCAAGGGTAAGAAGGCTCTCTTCAGAGAATGTGCCACTTGCCTGAAGAAAAGACTTTATGTGGATGATCCCCACAAGAATTGCATTTACTGCCTATATCCATCTCATAAGGCGTCTGAATGCAAGATTTGCCGTACTTTTTCTAATAAAACCCTTAGAGACAGAGAATGACGTCTTCTCATCTGGCTTCAAAAATGAAAAACTAGATCAGACCCTGTGTCAGACTCAGAGTGACCAGTCTACATCTACAAAAGCCTCTTCCAAAAGGGCGAGAGTCATCGCAGTCTGATAAGAAACCTGCTAAAAAGTGCGCCAAGAAGTCTTCTCATGAGTTTTCCTCTGAGCGCAAAGGATCTCATAAAAAAGAACAGCCAAGGACTGTGACTGAACCAAAAACACCTCCTACAGAACTTTAACTGACTGTCCAAAAACCGACTTCTGAAATTCTGTCAGGAAGTTTTCAGTCAGTAAAGAAGACTACTTCAGCGCCGTCGACGACAAGAGTATGCATTTCTAGCACGTCGACGTCTACTACATGTTCTATGGCTATTTCATCATCGATGACCCTTACATCGTCGACGCGAGGTCCAGTTTCATCAACCATCTCCTTGATATCTCACAAAGAGGTTGACACACCGTCGGCGAAGCTCTCGTCGTCGAAACTGACTACATTGTCGAAGAAGATACCGTCGACGGGATGATCGTCGACGTCACCACCCTCGACGGAAAAGTCGACGACGGAACAAAAGTCGGCGAGGTCATCACCGTCGATGAGTGTTCCACCGTCGTCGGACACATTGCCGTCGGCGAAATTGAAGTCACCGGCGTCGGCTAAGTCTCTACCGTCGATGACCCTACAGGCGTCGACGAAGTCCCCTCCGCCGACGAAGTCGTCGACGACATCGCCTGCGGCAAGTACAGTCATGGCTGTAGAAGTGAAGACGCCGTCGTCGACACAATCGTCGCCGCATCAGTCGACGCAATCGTCGACGAAGATTGCATCTTTGAAATTGACTACGCCAAAAAAGATTCTGGCATCAGAAATCACGCCTGAACACACCTCACCCTGCAAAATTACTCCTCTCTTACCCACACACCTTTTGGAGGAGGGAGATTCTGAGGAAGGGGATGAGGATGAAGGTCCCTTTGTGCTTGCATATAGCCCTTCAGAATTACACGTCAAGTGCCAACCAGATGATGATGAGGAAGAACAACATTACTGTGGTCAAACCTATTTTACACAGCCTGAACAACATCATCAGTACCATGAGGAAATGGTCACAATACCATCTGCATTATTGAATGATTTGCAGTTTATGCTGCAAGACTGCAGACAGCTTTTCCCGCCTTCGGACCCATCTACTATACCTCCTCCTCCTCAGGTGACATCGCCAGTGAGAGTTAGAGATCCTGTGATCCTTTCAGTGCCGAATACTCCTCAATCTGTTCCTCTCCAGGAACCAGTTTCTTCTGACGAGTAAGGGGAACTTCATGATACAACTTCGGAATGGGATGACTACAGGATGTCTTCACCAGCCTCACCTGTTCCTCCTGCGGTAGATTCCCCACCTGAGGATATTGGCGGATTTCACAACCTGTTGGAGCGTGCTGCGAAAAGGTTTGCCATCCCAATGCCTTCCAAACAGGCGGACTGCTTTCTATATGATTTTAAGGAACCTTTTCGTAAGTCAGTGAGGTCTATTCCCATAATTGATTATATTTGGGAGGAAGGGGTTAGAATTATGAAAAACCCAGCATCTGTGCCAGCGGTGCTCCCACGTCTAGATAAAAAGTACAAAACGACTGAGGACGCCCCAGTGTGCCTCACATGACACCCAAAACCGGACTCAGTAGTAATGTAGGCCGCTCAACGCCGCTCGAAGAATCCTTCAGTACCCCTTTCTGCGCCTTGGGCAAAGAGGGCAGACGTTTAGATTCTATTGGGAAAAGATTCTCATCAATGTCAGCTCTCACAGTAAAGGCAGCAAATTCCTTGGCGATTCTAGGGTGCTATGATCGCCAAATGTGGTCGGACATTGCTTCCTATGTTGATCAATTGCCGGAAGATGTGAAAGAGGAGGCAAAAAAGATATTGCATGAAGGGGAAAGAACATCAAACGAGATCATAGACTCAGCGATGGATGTTGCTGTAACAGGATTCAGACAATTTGCTGGTTCAGCAGTCCTAAGGAGACAAGGCTGGCTTAAGGCCACTTTCTTTCGCCCTGAGGTCCAGAACAAGATATTGGACCTTCCATACAATGGAGAGCCTCTTTTTTGCAACCATGTAGAGGAAGCCCTTAAAAACATCAAGGCAGACACGGACACTGCCAAGTCTTTGGGGCCCTGCAGTTCCAGAAAACGCCCTTTCGGGGATCAAAGGATAGAGGTCATCCTTCCTATAGATTGGGTTACCAGCAATATCGTTACCCGGCGTATTCTTCCACGTCACAGTCATACAGACCTCAGTTCCAACAAAGACGACCGCCTCAGACAACCTATGTCAGAGCAAATAGAGGAAAGATGTCAAGGGCTGGTAAGGATACTAGCCGCCGCCAATGATTCATCTCCGGCTTGAAATCTCAGGTCACCAAGCCAATCGTTTCAATCTCGTCCTACACTTCTGGGTGGCAATATTTCTCACTTCCTTCACCAGTGGCAAGCTATTACTACGGACCAATGGGTTCTGCGCCTAGTTCAATTTGGACACACTCTAGAATTTACTCAAACACTGCCTACAACTCCCCCACAAGCCTCCCACCACAAACATCTCAAGGCTCTTCAACAGGAGGTATAGATCATGCTGTACAAAGGGGAGATAGAGAAGGTACCATTCTCAAGCAGGGTCACAGGTTTCTAATCCCGTTTCTTCTTAATCAAAAAGAAGTTAAGGCAGTGGAGATCAATTATGGACCTTCGAAATCTCAATCTATATCTGAAAAAACAATCTTTCAGAATGAAAACATTACAAGAGGTACCAGAGCTCCTGAACCAGCACGGTTTCATGACAACATTAGACCTCCAAGACGCCTATTTCCATTTCATCCACAATAAGGAGCATAAGAGGAAATTCCCAATCAGGTCGCCCTCCACTCATAACATCAATATATCAAAAAAGACCTGATTGTGCTCGGACACAAAAGCTTTTCCAAGGATCCTGGGAACAGGGTAGTGATATCTCTGCCCAAAAGCTGGCTTCTGAAAAATGCCAATAGCAGCCGGACCTGGGTGTCCAATTTTCAATGTTTGTCAATCCACCACACTTCTACCCCCACTTGTTATTGTATACAAGGAAAAAAATATGTGAGAGGTCAGAAAGTCCCTCACGTAAGCATCACCAAGGGAGCTGCTGGTAGGTACTCACCAGTTTGCTCACGTTTTTCATCGTTGGTGACTTTCATGACCGTGAAAAAATGAAATAAATGTCAGACTTATGTTTAGGAGGTGAAGAAAAAGAGAAGATAAACAGTGAAATGTGGAAAGATGCAAAGAGTGCTTGTGTCGTGCTATCCCAATGGGACCCCGTAGTGAGAGAAAAGGTAAACTCGCTTCTCCAAGCTAAAATGAGTTGTGACTCACTTGCAAATAAGCCTACTTTATTGGATGCCGTGAGCCCACTCAGATTAAAAAAGGAACAATATGTTGCAGACCACTTCAATTAGGAAAGGCCAACATGTTTCATTGCCAAATACCTTGCGGCAATTTCATCAGGGCTCGGGCCAGTCTTCACCTCACTGGTATTTCAATCTGAGCATAGGGTGACAGGTGGTTGACATCAGAATTCATACCGGCAACACACCTCCTGGGGAGTGTTCTCCATTCGTTAGCCACACATCCCCTGTAGATACACGCAGTCGCCGCCCGTCAACCGCGTGGGAACGCGAGTCCAGTTTCGCTCCGATTAGATATATTGGCCTATTTCCATGTGCCTATTCACCCAAAACACAGAAAATACCTAAGATTTGTAGTAGCCGGATGCCACTACCAGTTCAGAGTGCTCCCATTTGGTCTCAAATCGGCGCCCAGGATTTTTACAAAGTGTCTAGCTCCGATTGCAGCATTTCTCAGACAGCGGAAACATCAAGTCTTCCCGTATCTGGATGACTGCTTATCAAAGCCCCATCCGAGCGAGAAGCGAGAAAGTCCACAGAGGCCTGCACAGATCTTTTCAGAAGCTTGGGTCTGACCTTAAATCAGCAAAAATCCAATCAGAATCCATCACAAAAGATTGTCTTCTTAGGAGCGATACTGGACACGGTCTCTTTAAAAGCATACCCAGCAGAGGAACGTCAGCAGCGATTCCTTGTTCTTGCAAATTCCATCAAAAGAAAAAAGTCACTTTCGGTCTGAATTTTCAAATCACTTTTAGGGATGATGTCGTTGTGCATACCACTGATTCCGTTTTGTCGTCTCAGGATGCGCCCATTCCAGGAAGAGCTGGACAGACAGTGGGTACAGTCGGTAGGCTCATTCGACGACATGGTCAGAGTAACTCCTCGTATGGTGAAGGCCCTAGAGTGGTGGTTGGACACAGACCATCTGTCAGCAGGGATGTCCTTGCATCAGGATGCCGCACCACTAGTGATCACAACAGATGCGTCCTTAGAGGGATGTGGTGCTTACCTACAAGAACTCCAAGTAAACGGAAAATGGCATCAAACTCAATCTCACATAAATTTGTTAGAGTTGAAAGCTGTGTATCTGGCCCTCCAGGCGTTTCTGCCCAGGATACAGAATTCATCAGTGCTAGTCCGAACGGACAATACCACAACGATGCACTACGTAAACAAGCAAGGGGGCACGACCTCTCGCCTTCTCTCCAAGGAAGCCCAAAAGTTGTGTGAATGGGCCATAGACCCCGGAATCTGCCTTTGAGCAGAACATGTTCCAGGACGGCAGAACCCAATTGCGAACACATTAAGCAGACTGACATCATCGTGTCACGAATGGGAGCTGCACCACCAGACCCTGAAGAACATATTGCTGCGCTGGGGCATACCGAACCTGGACCTATTTGCAACTCCCCAGAACAGCAAACGCCGGTACTATGCAAGTTGGCATCCCCGACGGGGGTCATGGGGGAATGCCTTTTCAATTGCATGGTCCGGCATTTTTGCTTACGCTTTTCCTCCCATTCCGCTTCTTCCAAGAGTCCTGAGGAAGATGAAAGTCGAGCCATGTAAACTGATACTCATCGCTCCGGCATGGCCACGTCAGCACTGGTACACGGAAATGCTTCTCCTATCGCAAGTCCCACACTTCAAACTTCCAGTGATTCCAGATCTCCTGACTATGAACCAGGGACAGATACTACACCCGGACCTCAAGAGCCTACATTTGTCAGCTTGGCTCCTGAATACAATGAATTCAGACATTTGAACATTTCTAGTGAATGCCGCAATATCCTAGCCAAAGCAAGGGCGGACAGTACCAACAAGACGTACCGCCTCAAGTGGAAGCGTTTCTGCATCTGGTGTCATCGGGAGAGTTTACATCCACTGTCTTCCTCTTCAGAACAAATCCTACCTTACCTTCTGCTTCTTGCAAAATCAGGTTTGGTTCATAGTTCTATTAAGGTTCACTTAGCGGCCATTTCACAGTACAGAAGATCATCGTCTTCTTCTCCCTTATGGTCTTCTAGAATAATTAAAGAGTTTCTCAAAGGGCTCTTTCAAGTGTTTTCCACCAGTCAGACCTTCACCACCGGCCTGGCAACTGAACACGGTTCTTTCACAGTTAATGAAAAACCCCTTTGAACCAATTCACACTGCAGAAATCAAATTCCTATCTTGGAAGTTGGCTTTGTTACTTGCTTTGACCTCAGCCAGAAGGGTCAGCGAAATACAAGCTTTTGTAATAAAGGAACCTTTCTTGCAATTTAGATCAGATGGAGTTCTGCTCCGAACAAATCCAAAGTTCATTCCAAAGGTGCCATCTGATTTCCACCTCAACGAACCAGTGGTTCTTAAGACATTCTTCCCGAACCCTACGACATCAGCTGAGAGAGCTTTGCATTCATTGGACGTCAGACGTTGCCTGAAATTTTATTTAGAGAGAACAAAATCTTTCCGTAAGACCTTTCAACTATTTGTGGCATTCAGTGCACCAAGGAAAGGCTTTCCGCTCTCCAAACAGAGTATTTCCAGGTGGATTGCAAGTGCAATACAATTCTGTCATCAAAAGGCTTTCAGACCTCTGTCGGCTAGAGTCCGAGCACATTCTACGAGGTCAGTGGCAACATCTACAGCTTTATTTGCGGGAGTATCACTTCCGGAAATTTGCCGGGCAGCAACGTGGAAGAATAGACACATTTTCACCCAAAACTACTGTTTGGACTCAGCAGTTCTCAATGATACAGCAGTGGGTCAGGTAGTGCTTTGACATCTGTTCCATTAAGGTGAGCCACCCTTGTCTACCCTCCTACTTATATTCAACTGTATCACATTTCCATATAGTAATTTGGTTATTATTGTCTTGAATGCTTATGGAAGTTTTTTCCTTGACTGTTAACATTATGGTTATATATTTTATACTGTTTGGTGATTGCTTGCAGGTTACACTGTTTAGATTCCTGTAAAGTGTCAAAACTATGGTAAATGTGCTACCAAACTGCTTGCTACTCTGATTCAAGCATGTGAATCTATGAAAGTTCCAATACTGGAGTAAGAAATAAGTTACTTACCTGTAACTGTAGTTCTCCAGTATTAGAAGCTTTCATATATTCACATGCGACCCACCCTCCTCCTCAGGGGGAAGCTCACCTTAGATGTCTCAACAGGTTGTTTATAGCACTTGTGCTCAAAAATCTGAGGTTCTGAGCTTCCTTCAGGAGTGTTCTAGAGGGTGATTAGTGCTGATTGGTTGAGGCAAAAATGTGGTCCTTTTCTTTATAAGGACTAGGATAGGTTATTAAACTAAGAGGCCTAGGCCTTGTTTGGTCTACACCTATTAGTGTATTATGACTATTTAAGTCTACTACTATTACTACTATTTTAAGTACCGGGGACTCCCATCATGAGGACGGGGGAATGATTCAAGCATGTGAATCTATGAAAGCTTCCAATACTGGAGAACTACAGTTACAGGTAAGTAACTTATTTCTTCAAGGGTACCCCGGGGCCTCACCTGCTCAGAGGCAATCCTCATAGCTTGTCAAGTAAATACCCCAGCCTTTTCGTGTCTCCAGGGGCAAGGGTAGTAGTAGGGGACGTGGTCACCAAGCGATGCAGTAGACCTCTTCCTCCTCACCTGCTGCTGCGAGCAGGTTTAGTTCCCCCTTCAGCTGCTATCTGAGGCGGGTAGAGGGCTGGATTACTTATTGTTTTTTCATCTGACGCGCACCATTACTTCAGATCAGTTGTGCTTTCAAATTGTATTGTTTGGTTACTCCCTGCCTTTGTGTGCAGATGTTGCTTGCCAAGAGGCTGCCCGCGGCAGAGAGGGGTATATGATGGTATTCAGAGGGACTGATGCTGATCTTTAACTTCAGGCTATTAAATGCTTTTCAAAATGATGCAGACTTTTCAATATAACCTTTGCCTTCAATGAGTGCCTTTCAGACAACATCCGCATTTCAGGCAGAGCAGCCCAAGATCTTCAATGTTGGATGACGGATGCCCACCTGGCAAGCCGTTCTCTTCCAGGGGATACTCATCAATAGTCATACGCACTGAATAGTCCCGCCCACGTGTGGGGACCCCGGAGCATATACAAACATATATGCCTACAAACATATATATATATATATATATATATATATATATATATATATATATTATAATAATGCATGTTTAAGCAACAACTAAGGGCTAGTCCTTTAAAAACATACATCGATATATATTTCGATGACACTGAGAATTTACAGCATGTCGTAAGGATTACACTACATGTCACTCAAGTATGGAACTAGTAGAGTCACTACCCTGTTACCCTATATATATCGTGTGCTTGCGGTCGAAACGCGTCATCTTGACGTATATGAAATAAACTTTCCTGTTTGAATCTATTACGGAGTCTGTGCCCGTGTTTGACCCGGCGTGGTCTTTCCTTGGGATCCTGGTTTTACATATATATATATCTATATATATATATATATCTCCCAAATATCAAACTAGGCTAAAGTATACAATTGCATTGTATTTTTTCATTTAAAATAAAACATGTATTGCAACATTTCCATGACATAGAAATGTACTCTTGTTTGAACACAGCCTTTATTTTTAAGGAAAAAGGCAAGGTAATAGCAGGCAGATTAGCCCAGAAGGCTGCATATAGAAAACACCTACAAAAAACTGGTGCTGTGCCTTTAAGACCTCCAGGCTCCCATCATGCCCCACAGGTGACAGGTCAGTTCTTTTTTCCAGGTCCTTCTGTGAGGATCCTGGAGCATTGAGCTAGTCAGTTAGTGGATTTCTCTCACTAATTGGTTTTGTGAAGCTGAATTTTTTGACTTCATTCGATGTTTTTTTAGTACTAGCAGTACTATTCCACCATTTGTTCTGACTTTCCTGCTATTTTTTTAGTCAGAAATGCCAGCCTTGTTTAATAAGTGTCCTCCTTGTGGGAAGAAAATTTCAAAATCCGACACACAGTTGGTCTGTATTGTGAGCTTACCATCCTCACACAGACCTGACAAGTGCTACTACTGCCAGCAGTTCTCCAGAAGGACCTTTCGTGAAAGGGAGAAGATCAAACTGCATACCATGCAGGAGAGAGGAAAGGAATCTGCAAGTGGCCTGGAAAGATATCCTCCTAAAGAGCCCTCCTCTCAAGTAAGGTCTGAGCATAAGTAAAAGGGGGGGGGGGGGGAAACGGTCAGATTCGCCGTCGACAGGGAAAAGATCAGCATCGAAGGTACCCCTATGCCCGCCATCGGCCTCTAAGTCGTCGACAGGAAGACCTTTATCGCAGTCGATGCCGAAAGACCTATCGCCGTCGAAGCGCACGACGTCAGGAGTGGCAAGTAAGTCTAAGCCTAGACAGGCGTCAGCTACTCACCGGCCGACGTCGACTCTTCCTCGTCAACGGTCTAGATCCGCTTCACCTACGACGGCAGAGCGCAGACGCTCAACGACAAAGACACACCACCAACACCGACATGGGCGATCGTCGTCGAGGTCCCCTGTGCCAATGTCGAGGAGACCCCCGACATCGAGGACACCTCAGAGGTCAAAGACGCCACTGACGTCAAAGACACAGACGCTCGGCTGCACCATCACCGACGGCAGGGCGAGTTCGATCGCCGTCAAGGACATCGCCATCGAGAAAATCACCGTCGAGAAGATCGACGATGAGACCTCTGTCTTCCCATACGTCTCCACCAGCTAAGAGGCAGAGAACGACTCGATCACCAGTACAGACGTCGAGAGATCCTTCGACGTCGAGGGAGATTCAAGAGGTGGAACCTCAGGATCCAATGTCTAAAAGGTTGACGTCGAGGAGTGTTTAATCCTCCCCGGGCCTGAGAATTGCTCAGATTACGCCAGAGGGCTCTCCGGTTCGAGAGCAGGATTCACCTCTGATCAACCTATCCCCGAGATGGCTGAGTGTGAAGGAGTGGAGAGTGCCAAGACGTAGTCCAGGGTCTGACTACTCTCAAATGTATTCTCCCTCTCGTACTTCTGAAGTGCGCCCACCAACACCAGCCGCAAGGTCGCCTCGGAGACAACAATCTCCAACTACAAGGAGACGTTGTTCACGATCGCCTCTTAGGCGCTCCCAGTCTAGATCTCGATTGTCTCATTCACCAAGACCTGGGGAGCATAGACACAGCTCTCCATCATGGTCTACCAACTCCTCCAGATCTTCAGTGGCAGACTATTCTCCTACCTTGTCGCTCACTCCTCCCATCAGAGTATCACCAGTGGATATCATCATGACGTTCAACGAGGTCCTTTGAAGGGGGGCTGCGAAACTCAACATTGAGATGCCTTCCACGACTCCCTCGGCTTCTGTCATATTCGAAACCCTCCATCACAAGTCGTCCACTAGACCTCTGCTCCCTTTGGTTCTTGGACTTCTAGAACCAGCGCTTCACACCTTTCTCACTCCTGCGTCAATTGGAGCAGCGCCACCACTCATAATCAAGAAATACAGAGCCCCAGAACAGGATCCACTGTTCCTGAGGTCCGACCCTCCACCGGACTCGGTCATAGTATCAGCAGCAAGGAAAGCGCACATAGGGGCTTCCTCCTCTGCAGTCCCTCCTGATAAAGACAGAAAATCCATGGACTATCGGGAAGAGGATGTGTAACACCTCAGCCTCTTGCATGAAAGTTGCTAGCGCTTCCGCACTCTTGGGACGATATGACCGTTCATTATAGGACTCACTCTCAAGGTTTGCTGACAAATTGCCAAAAGAAGATCGACAGGATTTTCATGAAATCCTGCATGAAGGAGGGCCCATAGCGAACCAGATCATAAGCGCAGCAGCCAATGCATCAGATCTGGCAGCTCATGGCCATTCATATGGCATCTGCTCTATGTGATCTTCCTGGCTGAGACTCACAGGCCTAAAACCAGAGGCCCAACACAGAGTTCTCAACCTTCCCTTCGATGGAACTTTTCTTTTTGGCTCTCATGCGGATGAGATGATGTCCAGAATGAAGTCAGAACTTGACACCTTGAAGGCAGTAGGTCTAGAGAAAAGGAAGGACTTGAGACGTCGTTATCGTCCTTATGATCGCCACCAATACCAACAGAGGGTTCAAACCCCTCACTGTTCATCGCAGCAACATCATGCTAATTGCACTATCACCAGCGCTGACCTGGACGAGGGGCCTCCAGGCAAACAACCCCTTCGGCTTGCCTCCCCCAATTCTGTTACCCACGTCGGTGGGGGGAAGTATAATGTTTTACTTGGACAAGTGGCACAAAATAACTAAGGACAATTGGGTGCTCAATATTTTGAGGAATGGGTACTCAATCAGATTCAAATCCCCACCACCTGCCATACCCCCTTGTAGATCTTCAGTAAATCAGTTAAAGCTGCTTCGAGCAGAGGTCTCCATCTTGTTACTAAAACACACCATTAAAAAAGTTCTCTGGCTACAACATCGACAGGGGATTTATTCCCGTTACTTCTTGGTCCAAAAGAAAGGTCCAGACAAGGAGTACAGGCCTATACCCGATCTCAGACTCTTAAAAAAATTAGTTCTGAAGGAAAGATTCAGGATGTTGGCACTACACCAAATTCCACAAATCCATCAAGGAGACTGAATGTGCTCCATAGACCTTCGGGACGCTTATTTTCACAACCCAATTTCTCGAAAGCACCGGAAATTTTTATGATTTAAGATAGTCAGAGCACTTCCAGTACAAGGTCCTTCCTTTCGGACTCAAATCAGCTCCCCGCACCTTTTCAAAATGCATGGCGGTTGTAGCGGCTTTCCTGCTAAAGCAAAAGATTTTCGTCAATCCTTATCTAGACGACTGGCTGCTCAAGAGTGCCTCTCCCAGTCTTCTGCAGGAACATCTGCAATACTGCATTCAAGTTTTAAACCAGTTGGGTCTGTGCGTCAATTACAAGAAGTCTATTCTCAATCCAACTGAGAATCCACTGATTGGGCGCGACCCTAGACTCCGCAAACGCAAGAGCGTGTCCTTCGGAGGAGAGACTATCCTCAATTCTCCACAAATGTCGCACTCTCCTCCCCACACTTTGTCCCACGGCCAGACAGGTATCCTCTCTGCTGGGCTCGACGGCGTCTTGTATATTGATTGTCCCCAATGATAGGCTACAGATGAGACCGTTACAACAAGCATTAGAGGATCAGTGGTCTCAAGTCTCCAACCGCTGGGAGGACACCATAATTCTTCCTTACGCAGTCAAAGCCTCACTACGATGGTGGATGCAGAGTCCTCTTTTGTTGAAAGGAGTCCCGTTCCACCAGGAACTCCCCAAACAAACACTTGTCACAGATCCGTCCCTCCAAGGCTGGGGAGCTCACATGGGACCTTTGCAGATTCAAGGGATGTGGTCAGAAAAGGAGAAAACATACCACATCAACATGTTGGAACTAAGAGCTGTACATCTGGCGCTCAAAGTGTTCTTTCCCTCCATAAGGACACGTTCCCTGTTGGTTCAGACGGACAATACCACAACTATGTACTACCTGAACAAACACAGAGGGACCAGATCCAGACCCCTATCTCTGGAGGCTCAAGCGATTTGGAAATGGCTACTGGCGAGGAACCTGTCCATGTCAGCAATTCACCTCCCAGGTACCCTCAACGTGCACGCGGATGATCTAAGCCGCAACTTTGTCAAAGCGCACGACTGGGTGCTAAAGGACGAGGTAACACACAACATTTTTCGGAGATGGAGTTACCCAGACATCGATCTATTTGCAGATGCAGCAAACTCAAAATGCTGCGCCTTCGCATCCAGGTACCCTCAACCAGGCTCCAGAGGGAATGCACTTTTGATCGATTGGTCAGAGAAATTACTCTACGCTTTTCTGCCAGTACCTCTCATACCACTGGTGATCAACAAACTCTACAGATCCAGGACCAAGATGATCCTGATCGCGCCAGAGTGGCCTCGCCAGTGGTGGTATCCGGACCTTCTACATCTTTCCAAGATGCCACACAGAAGATTGCCATTCCATCCGGATCTGTTAACAAAGTTCGGAGGGAAGGTCTGTCATCCCAACCTTCCATCACGGAGATTGACAGCATGGCTCCTGAGTTCCTCCAATATGGTCATTTAGGCCTCTCGCAGGACTGTATGTAGATTTTGAAGGAAGCGAGAAGGCCTTCTACGAGGAAATCATACGCTTTCAAATGGAAGCTTTTCTATCTGTGGTGTACAGTCAATGGACATAATCCCATTCTTGGCCAAGAACAGGCTATTCTATCATACCTTTTGTACTTGGGTAAAGCAGGTTTACAGTTTTGTTCTACTAAAGTACACCTGGCGGCAATTACAGCCTATAGAAAGTCACCAACTCAGGCTTCTTTCTTTCACATACCAGTTGTTAAAGACTTCCTGGAAGGGCTAAGAAAGGTCTACCCACCAATTCGATCACCTTCCCCTCCCTGGGATCTTAATGTAGTCCTCTCTAAATTAATGGGTCCCCCCATTGAACCCATTCACAAAGCTTCTCTGCAGCACCTATCTTGAAAGGCCGCCTTTCTGGTGGCAATTGCCTCTGCTCGCAGGGTGAGCGAGATTCAGGCCCTATGTTCTACAGAGCCTTACCTTGTTTTCCATGCTAACAGAGTGGTTCTGAGAACACACCCGAGTTTCCTACGTAAGATGAGCTCGGATTTTCATATCACTCAGTCAATCACTCTACCCACATTCTTTCCAAATCCTACCACTCCCCCTGAGAAGGCGTTACAATCACTTGATCTAAAAAGGGTTCTAAAATTCTACCTTGATAGAACGAAGGACATTAGAAAGTCAGACCGTCTTTTTGTGAACTATGGTCCAATGTGCACTGGTTTCCCTTCTTCTAAATGTCCATCGCTAGATGGATAGTATCTTGTATCACATTATCTTATCAGTTAGCTAACAGTCGGCTCCCTGGTAGGCCGAAGGCTCGTTCCACGAAAGGTAAAGCCACCACTACGGCCCTTCTCAGGAATGTACCCATTCAAGAGATATGTAAAGTGGCTACATGGCGTTCAGTTCTCACCTTTGCTCGCCATTCCTGCCTAGATTCTGATATCCAGGCGGACGCCCAGTTTGGGCAAGCTTCCTTGAAGAATTTGTTTGGTTAAAATGTTGTTCAGAGTATATCTGCTATACTGGTGTTCCTCCGCAGGATTCTGGGGATGGGCTTGCTACTCTATTCAGTGCTTATGACTATTGATGAGTATCCCCTGGAAGAGAAGGATAAGTTACTTACCTGTAATCCTAGTTCTCTTCCAGGGGTATACTCATCAAAGTCATAAGCAACCCTCCCTCCTCCCCGGGCGAGTACCATGGTTATAGCAGCACTCTATTTCCTGATGATCACTATACAATGTAATACGGCGTTAAAAAGATCTGACCTAACTGACACCTGTGGGGCATGATGGGAGCATGGAGGTCTTAAAGGCACGGCGCCAGTTTTTTTTAGGTGGTTTCTATATGCAGCCTTCAGGACTAATCTGCCTGCTATTACCTTGCCTTTTTCCTTAAAAATAAAGGCTGTGTTCAAACAAGTTGAGTACATTTCTATGTCATGGAAATGTTGCAATATATGTTTTATTTTAAATGAAAAAATACAATGCAATATTGGCATACTTTAGCCTAATTTGATATTTGGGCTGCATATATGTGTTTATATATGCATTATATATATATATATATACATATGTATATATATATATGTTTTTACAGGACTAGTCCTTAGTTGTTGGTTAAACATGCATTAATATATGTTTGTATGCATATATGTTTGTATATGCTCCGGGGTCCCCGCACGTGGGTGGGACTACTCAATGCTTATGACTTTGATGAGTATACCCCTGGAAGAGAACTAGGATTACAGGTAAGTAACTTATCCTTCTCCTTACCTATTCAGAGTTTACTGTGGTGACAGATACGTCACAATTGGATGGGCCATATTGGCGATGTGGAGATTAGGGGTCTCTGGTCTCTGATGGAGCAGTGCCATCACATTAATCTTTTGGAGTTGTGTCTTATCCAGTTCACAGCAAGGCTTTTTCAGCCTTCCATCAGAGGCAGGTTAGTTCAAGTCGTGACTGACAACATGGCCGCCATGCAGCGTGCCCTGTGTCTGTAGGCTCAGTCTCTGCAGTGGTGGCTGGAATGTCAGCATCTCCCTAACGGTCAGTCATCTGGTGGGTTCCCTCAACAACATCAGCATGGACGAACACAGAAGGTGTCACCTTGCCGATCACAAGTGATATCTACGTCCTTTTTTAAAGGGACTTATTGCGGCATTTTACTTTTAACAGGGACAACAATTACGAGGCTTGCCTATTGAAAACATGGCTGACAGGTGGAGTAAACGCGAATCAATGCTAAAGGAGATGTTCAATGACGACGGAGACTCACAAGAAGGAGCAGGGTGTAGTCCGATTTCAAACACATTGAATACACCAAAACAGCAACTGAAAGAACTAGAGCAAGCCAGGATAATGGAGGTGAACAAATGGTGGGAAAGCGTCACCCTTAAGAAATACATCGAATGCAAGTGCATTCCTAGGGGACTAAGAATTTTTGTCCTACCAACCCTCAGTGACCTGGACTCCGATCTATTACTCAAATGGCAAAGTGACACCACGGAATGCTCTATGAAATTAATAGAGACCCTAATAATTCATGCAGAGAGGAGATTAAAAGCAGCAATGGAGAAGGTTGGAGCATTGGAAAAATCTCTAGAAAAATTCTTTGAAACTGCGGAAGGGAAAAAGGCATCAGAGGAACTTGAGAATAGATTAGAAAAACATGAAAAGGAGATCCAGCTGAAAAAGGTGAAGAAATTCAACAGAGACAGAGTTGACTATGCCACAGGCAGAGTCTATACATTTGCACGCCGTTACGATTCAAACTTCAAGAAACAAACTATGGAACAGATCCAAGCACAGGAGCAACGAAGAATCTCGAGTGTTGAAAGTTCTGAGGCTAGTTCGGGGGACGAGGGAACCCAGATGGTCAGATCAAAAATGGATTTTCCAGGGGAGATGCGGCTGCTGCGCATGACGACCAGGGGAAGGGGAAAAGGTTTCCCCCCCCCCCAACATCCGGAATGGAGGAACAAAAAGAGCAAGGCGCAGCAGGAAAAGGCAGAGGAAGAGGAAAGAAAGGGAAATAACAAGGAGCATTAACCCTGAGTTGGAAAAGGAAGATAATTTGGTGATCAACTTATCCAGCAAGAATCTTAATGAGAAACACACGAAACTGTTAAATAAGGGACTGACATCTTGCCCTGACTCTGGCATGGATCTTGCATCAGCCCGAGTGGACCTTTACAAATTCTGCAGAAAATTAAAACTGAGGAAGTTTTTTGCAAATAGGTCCAGTCAAATGCCAAGGACTACATATAGAACATCTCAAACTAACCTCACGGGAGAAGACATCAAACCCCTGAGGACAATGCAAGATTAAGGAGTGATAATATATCACTTGTGTCCATGCCTGAGGGGGCGAACACCTCGGATCTTTGTATAGCCATGGGTATTGATATTAATATGTCTGTGAGTAGCGGACGTAAAGGGAAATCCAGATTTTGCCCACAGTTACCTCCTGGCAATAGGGTGGATGTCTTTCAGGAACTGGTGGCAAAAGACCTGAGGGACATCTACGTAAAAGAAAAAGACCACAGAAATCACAAGAACCTTAACATGAAAAAGGAGGATTGGTGGGCACTCACAGACCTACGACATGACATGAAAATCATTATCAAACAGTCCGACAAGGGCGGCAATATCGTGGTGATGGACTGCAATAAATACCATCAGGAGGTGAGAAGACAGTTGGGGGATCCTACCAACTATGAGAGATTGAAGAACAATCCGATCCACGATATTAAATCCACCCTCCATGCAAAGTTACATCAATGGCATGAAGAGGGTCTGATAGACGATGGTGAATTACAGTACCTGAAGATAGACCATCCAACTATGCCGACCCTTTATGTACTGCCTAAGGTACACAAGAGTCTTGAAAATCTCCCTGGCAGCCCAATTGTCAGCTCGTGTGGGTCTCTTCTTGAAAACACTTCAAGATTCATAGACATCTTTATCTTCCCCTACGTTGTAGATCTACCATCGTACATTCGTGACTCTATGGATTTTCTGAACCGGATTAACAATACCCCTTGGAAATCAGGTTACATTATGGCCACGGTCGACGTGGTCTCGTTGTACACCTCAATAATCCATGAAGATGGTCTCAAAGCGTGTGAATATTTTATGAGATCAAAGTCACTCAACCTATTGAGTCATACCCAAATGCTCCTCGAAATGATGTCCTTTTGTCTTACCAACAATGTTTTTATTTTTGATGGCAAGTTCTACAGGCAGAATCAAGGGACTGCCATGGGGACATCATTCGCTCCAACCTACGCGAACTTGACCATGGGCTTTTGGGAGGCAGAATGTTTGTGGTCAGAGAGTAACAACATCAACTTGGAGAGGGTGGTGCTATGGGTCCACTATATCGATGATCTCTTCCTCATATGGGAGGGAGAAGAAGATGATCTGAAGGATTTTTTATCATCACTCAACGACAATTCCCTCAACCTACAGTTTACATACACATATAGTAGGAACTCTGTAGACTATCTAGATATACGGATCTACATTGAGGACGAACGAATATGCACCACCCTCTTTCGAAAGACCACATCCTGCAACAGCATTCTATCAGCGAACAGCGCACACCCAAAAGCCCTAAAGTGGAGCATCCCGTACGGAGAGTTCCTGCGGGCACGCAGGATTTGCTCAGAGGAGGGGGAGTACACGAGACAAGTAGATATGATGCTTGACCATTTTCTGAGGAGAGGATATCCAGTTATGGTTTTGGAAAATGCACGATCAAGGGCCACCAACATGAAGAGAGAGGATTTATTGTTGCCTAAAAGCACTGTGACACCAATCGAATCCACTGCTGAAACAACAAGGTTCATTACAGATTTTAACAGATCTAATATCAAGGTTAAGCAAGTAATAAACAAACATTGGAACATTTTAAAGAAAGATCAAGATCTTAAACCATTTATTCCACAACATGCAAACATCACTTACAGAAAGGTACCATCTTTGGGCCACTTGCTGACACAGAGTTATTTTACCAACAAAAATGCTCAAAAAAGTACCTGGCTATCTCACAAGGGGTTCGTCAAATGCTATAAATGTAAAGCCTGCAACTATGGGCGCAATATGGTGGAAATAACAACTATCCAAGGTTTCAAAAAACCCATCAAAGAGAGGATCACATGTGAAACCACACATGTGGTGTACCTGCTGGAGTGTGGATGCGGTCAACGTTATGTTGGTAGCACCGTGAACAAACTTAAATTACGCATCCTCCAGCATTTGCGGGCTGTGACCAACAAGGACTTTACGTATGTGATGGCCAAGCACATTTGGAAAGAGCATGAAGGCATTTTTGATACAAACCACCTGTTTTACTCTGGCATTGAACATATCCCAATAAAGATCAGAGGAGGGGATAGAGAATTAGCCCTGAGACGTGCCAAATCAAGATGGATAGTGAACTTGGGCACAGAGAATCCGTGGGGTCTGAATACGGACGCTGAACTATATACCTTTTTGTAAGATTATTTGATGAAATATTTGAAAGTATCTTTTATTGGATCATGAACCCATAATAGCAGTGGTTTGCAGGTTTCTGTATTTTAATTAATATTAAAACCATGATCGGGCTTTTGAAGTAATGTTTACTAGATTATGGAAAGTATTTTATTGGTGTCCCAAGATTGCACAAGTCACTTTCTCTATAACAGAGTACTGTTGCACTTTGCACTTTATCATTTTTGAGGGAAATTATACCGAGCACTTCATATGCATAGATTTAATGTTATGGAAAAATGCTTTGGGAAAAAACAGAACTAAGAATAATTGATCTCCCTGGTATGTTTAAGCATCTTAAGAGCTATGCACCATGCACTTTATTCAGAATGTTTTACGTTGGCATGAGTCACTTTATCAGCAGTTATTTGCACCTGGAAATAGATTTCCTTTCTGTAAACATGCGGAAGTATGATTAGAGAACTAATAGTTATATCTGCATTTGATAGGAAACATGCACGGTGCACTTAAATATGGGGTAAATGTGTTCTTAGTATCTATTATACATATTGGACCAAGAGCTCGGACGAACATGTTATTTTTCGTATTGGAATAAGTGAACAATATATAGATATTATCTATTGACCATTGAGCATTGTAAATCTACTGCTATTTTGTGCATTGGAATAAGTGACCAATATGTGCTCAATGTATATCCGGTATACCTAGGTAAGAGTATGAACTAATCTGATATTTGATAATATCTCTGGCCACAGATAAGCTATTTCTGGAGGCAGAGATGGATACTTTATCCTCAAAAGGTTTTACTTTTTGTTGTGGAGTGGAGGTGGATACTTTATCCCCAAACTGCCTTACTTTAAATGTTGGGGTGACACCTCTATCCCAGGCGTATGTGTGATACTACATATCTTTTGTATTAATGACTGACACGATAACTTGCACGATGTGCCATAAACTTTCCATTTAACCGTAGCATACTTCACCTGACAGATGTAACTACAGAAAAGCCTCTACTTCTAACAAATTAATTGTTAGATCCCTGACTGTGTGTACTTTACAAGGATAAAATGTGTATTATTCATTGTTTATAATGCTGCTGACACATTCTCTATGAAATTGACTTGTTTTAGGAATATGATGAACTTAAAAACCTAACTAGTGGTTGTGTCCCCTTTAAAACTGATATCTGTTTTTAATTGGTGGTGGTGAAAGGGAGTGGTTTCCCTTTAAATTGACACTCTGCACCTTACTCTATGACCCAGTAGAAGGCGCAAGCCGAAACGCGTAGGTCATTTCTCTGTTTGTATGCACCCCTGCACTTGGCTGGTTATGGCCCCGTGATGAATGGAGGCTGATTTAACTTTGAAAAAATAAATGAGTTACCTCACACGAAGGATTTGTCGGTGCTGTTCTTCTGTTCGCCGTCGAGACGCGTGGAGTATTGGAGGGCGGCGTGCATGAAGGTGTAAAGGAAATATATATATATATATCTCATCCAAAGGTTGCCCAACAACGAAGACGCACACAATGACAGGCAGACCCCAGCTTTCGCAGCAGAGTCTTTATTTTGCAAACCAGCAAGCGTATCTGGATATTTCCG
Source organism: Calotriton arnoldi (assembly GCA_963921515.1). NCBI lineage: Eukaryota > Metazoa > Chordata > Amphibia > Caudata > Salamandridae > Calotriton > Calotriton arnoldi. The sequence continues at coordinate 139,295 of CAWUFW010005673.1, forward strand.
TCGCCTCACCCAACGCGTTTCGGAGCTCCTGCTCCTTGCTCACGGGTGGCTTGCTTACGTGCAGATGCGTGGGGAATCAGTCCCTAATCATCCGTTATATCGCCCTCTGGTGGGCTCTTGTTATCCATTGCTTTCTGGGATCTGTAGTGCCCACGTTGAAATATTACCCCGATGGATTCTGCCTTAAAACAATTCTTTTCAATCTCTCCATAGAGCCTCCAGTGCGTTAGCCAGTTGTAATGCTCGCTCCTGTCATCCTGTTGTAACGATTCCCGTGTATCGGAAATCAACAGTCCACTGTAACTATGTGGCGGTGCTGCCTTCCCGACCTGGACCGGCCGGTATAACCCATCCAAAGGTTGCCCAACAACGAAGACGCACACAATGACAGGCAGACCCCAGCTTTCGCAGCAGAGTCTTTATTTAGCAAACCAGCAAGCGTATCTGGATATTTCCGTCGCCTCACCCAACGCGTTTCGGAGCTCATGCTCCTTGCTCACAGGTGGCTTGCTTACGTGCAGATGCGTGGGGAATCAGTCCCTAATCAGCCGTTATATCGCCCTCTGGTGGGCTCTTGTTATCCATTGCTTTCTGGGATCTGTAGTGCCCACGTTGAAATATTACCCCGATGGATTCTGCCTTGAAACAATTCTTTTCAAGCTCTCCATAGAGCCTCCAGTGCGTTAGCCAGTTGTAATGCTCGCTCCTGTCATCCTGTTGTAACGATTCCCGTGTATCGGAAATCAACAGTCCACTGTAGTTATGTGGCGGTGCTGCCTTCCTGACCTGGACCGGTCGGTATAACTCATCCAAAGGTTGCCCAACAACGAAGACGCACACAATGACAGGCAGACCCCAGCTTTTGCAGCAGTGTCTTTATTTAGCAAACCAGCAAGCGTATCTGGAAATTTCCGTCGCCTCACCCAACGCGTTTCGGAGCTCCTGCTCCTTGCTCACGGGTGGCTTGCTTACGTGCAGATGCGTGGGGAATCAGTCCCTAATCAGCCGTTATATAGCCCTCTGGTGGGCTCTTGTTATCCATTGCTTTCTGGGATCTGTAGTGCCCACGTTGAAATATTACCCCGATGGATTCTGCCTTAAAACAATCCCCGATGGATTCTGCCTTAAAACAATTCTTTTCAAGCTCTCCATAGAGCCTCCAGTGCGTTAGCCAGTTGTAATGCTCGCTCCTGTCATCCTGTTGTAACGATTCCCGTGTATCGGAAATCAACAGTCCACTGTAGTTATGTGGCGGTGCTGCCTTCCCGACCTGGACCGGCCGGTATAACTCATCCAAAGGTTGCCCAACAACGAAGACGCACACAATGACAGGCAGACCCCAGTTTTCGCAGCAGAGTCTTTATTTAGCAAACCAGCAAGCGTATCTGGATATTTCCGTCGCCTCACCCAACGCGTTTCGGAGCTCCTGCGCCTTGCTCACGGATGGCTTGCTTACGTGCAGATGCGTGGGGAATCAGTCCCTAATCAGCCGTTACATCGCCCTCTGGTGGGCTCTTGTTATCCATTGCTTTCTGGGGTCTGTAGTGCCCACGTTGAAATATTACCCGATGGATTCTGCCTTAAAACAATTCTTTTCAAGCTCTCCATAGAGCCTCCAGTGCGTTAGCCAGTTGTAATGCTCGCTCCTGTCATCCTGTTATAACAATTCCCGTGTATCGGAAATCAACAGTCCACTGTAGTTATGTGGCGGTGCTGCCTTCCTGACCTGGACCGGCCAGTATAACTCATCCAAAGGTTGCCCAACAACGAAGACGCACACAATGACAGGCAGACCCCAGCTTTCGCAGCAGAGTCTTTATTTAGCAAACCAGCAAGCGTATCTGGATATTTCCGTCGCCTCACCCAACGCATTTCGGAGCTCCTGCTCCTTGCTCACGGGTGGCTTGCTTACGTGCAGATGCGTGGGGAATCAGTCCCTAATCAGCCGTTATATAGCCCTCTGGTGGGCTCTTGTTATCCATTGCTTTCTGGGATCTGTAGTGCCCACGTTGAAATATTACCCCGATGGATTCTGCCTTAAAACAATCCCCGATGGATTCTGCCTTAAAACAATTCTTTATAAGCTCTCCATAGAGCCTCCAGTGCGTTAGCCAGTTGTAATGCTCGCTCCTGTCATCCTGTTATAACGATTCCCGTGTATCGGAAATCAACAGTCCACTGTAGTTATGTGGCGGTGCTGCCTTCCCGACCTGGACCGGCCGGTATAACTCATCCAAAGGTTGCCCAACAACGAAGACGCACACAATGACAGGCAGACCCCAGTTTTCGCAGCAGAGTCTTTATTTAGCAAACCAGCAAGCGTATCTGGATATTTCCGTCGCCTCACCCAACGCGTTTCGGAGCTCCTGCGCCTTGCTCACGGATGGCTTGCTTACGTGCAGATGCGTGGGGAATCAGTCCCTAATCAGCCGTTACATCGCCCTCTGGTGGGCTCTTGTTATCCATTGCTTTCTGGGGTCTGTAGTGCCCACGTTGAAATATTACCCCGATGGATTCTGCCTTAAAACAATTCTTTTCAAGCTCTCCATAGAGCCTCCAGTGCGTTAGCCAGTTGTAATGCTCGGTCCTGTCATCCTGTTATAACGATTCCCGTGTATCGGAAATCAATAGTCCACTGTAGTTATGTGGCGGCGCTGCCTTCCCGACCTGGACCGGCCGGTATAACTCATCCAAAGGTTGCCCAACAATGTTGTAATATATGTTTTATTTTAAATGAAAAAATACAATGCAATATTGGCATACTTTAGCCTAATTTGATATTTGGGCTGCATATATGTGTTTATATATGCATTATATATATATATATATATATATCTATGAAAACAACGTCCATGCATTTAGATACGCACTCCTCCAACCGGTGATTTAACAAAATCTTTTAATTCAAAGGAACAGGCATTGTTACTCTGATCATTTCTGTCCTGCTGCCTGACGCGTTTCAGAGCCTTCGAGCTCTTTCCTCAGAGGCAGTTTGATTGCACCAACTTTCCTCTGCTCACCACAGCTCCCTGCGTGCTTCAAACAATTAATTAGGCCTCAGGTGTGCCCCTCTTGAATAGATCGTATTTCAAATGCACGTCGGGACTTGTAGTTCAATTCAATTCATTTTTAGCCTCCAGTGGCTTACATGTGCATTTCAAACCATTTTCAGGACTAAATAACTGCCCTCCAGTTTGCTTCAGAATAAAAATCCAGTTCCCCACAATTATGAACCAGCTGCGCCGTCATGCATTCACCCGAAAGGTTCAGGTAAGGCGGTCCCCTCTGATTTTTCTGAGGGGTGGTGCGACCTCCCACGGCTGGACCCACCGTGCATTCATCTCTGAAAACAACGTCCATGCTGCCTGACGCGTTTCAGAGCCTTCGAGCTCTTTCCTCAGAGGCAGTTTGATTGCACCAACTTTCCTCTGCTCACCACAGCTCCCTGCGTGCTTCAAACAATTAATTGTTGGAGGAGTGCGTATCTAAATGCATGGACGTTGTTTTTATATATATATATATATATATATATATATATATATATATATATATATATATATATATATATTTATTGATGTATGTTTTTACAGGACTAGTCCTTAGTTGTTGGTTAAACATGCATTAATATATGTTTGTATGTATATATGTTTGTATATGCTCCGGGGTCCCCGCACGTGGGTGGCACTATTCAGTGCATATGACTTTGATGAGTATACCCCTGGAAGAGAACTAGGATTACAGGTAAGTAACTTATCCTTCTCCTTACCTGGTCAGAGTTTACTGTGGTGACAGATACGTCACAATTGGATGGACATATTGGCGATGTGGAGATTAGGGGTCTCTGGTCTCTGATGGAGCAGTGCCATCACATTAATCTTTTGGAGTTGTGTCTTATCCAGTTCACAGCAAGGCTTTTTCAGCCTTCCATCAGAGGCAGGTTAGTTCAAGTCGTGACTGACAACACGGCCGCCATGCAGCGTGCCCTGTGTCTGTAGGCTCAGAGTCTGCAGTGGTGGCTGGAATGTCAGCATCTCCCTAACGGTCAGTCATCTGGTGGGTTCCCTCAACAACATCAGTGTGGATGAACACAGAAGGTGTCACCTTGCCGATCACAAGTGATATCTACATCCAGAGGTGGCACAGCACATTTTCGCCCAGTGGGGTGCGCCCTCCATAGATCTATTCAGTACCTCCACAAACTTTTAATGCACAGGCCTCTTTTATACATTTCCTTCTCTGTTGCAGATCTGACGGGTCCTGAAAAAGGTTAGGCAGGACAAGACTGTGATTGGAGGGTCTGGTACTCAGAACTCCTGTCTCAGCATGTGCCCTTTGCTTTGAATACCTCTTTGGGAGGACCTGATGACCCAGCAACAAGGCATAATACAGCTTCCAAGCCTCCATAATCTACACCTCCATGCACGGAGACTGAGTGGAACCAATAGAGAGGTTTTACTTTTCCATTGGAAGTGGTGGGTGTTATTTTAGCTGTTAGCCTACCATCCACAAAGTCCATTTATTCAGGCTGTTCATCCAAATTTGACAGTTGGTGCGAAGGTGGTTGATTCTCTAAAGGCTAAGCTGCTGATGTCCTCCTGTTTGCTTTGTCTTTGGCTTGGCTATGTTGTGCTATGGTTACCATTAAGTTATTTATCAGCCCTTCTGACTTTTTGTTTGCCTGATTAGCCCTCTTTTATTCAAATCACCAGTTGTGATGTTTTTTTTAAAGGGCTTTCACATAGATTTCCCTGTGCCCCCTTCATTACGTCGTAGTGCGATCTAAATTTGGACCTTACATTTCTGATATGTGCTCTCTTCGAGCTTCTGCAGAGCTGTACCTTGAGGCTCTTGGCTCTAAAGACTATGTTGCTCATTGTCACCACTTGTGCATGTCGAGACATTGAGTTACAGACATTGTTGGTCCAGCCTCCTTATACCATCTTTTCCCTGGCACTCCTGTGCCTCAGACGGATGCATGTTTTCTTCTGAAAGTAGTGTCTCCCTTTCATGTGGGTCAAGCTATCACACTTTCCATGCTTTATCTCTGCCACATCCCTGTAAGGAAAATGGGAGGCTCCACCATTCGGACCCTGTGAGAAATTGGGTTTTTGTTTGAAGGGGGTGGGAACCCTTCTCAAGCAACAACCACAGTCCCTGTCTGGATGAACCACAAAAGTCACAAAAATAACCTATGTGTTGGAGGCTGGCTTAGTATATGGTGCACACTTAAAGGAGTGATGCACCTTGCAGTAATCCAGGCAACCCTTATGGTGATTTTAGTGGTCTTTGATAACCTTAAAGCTCTCAAAGGGGTAGCTGTGGAGAGCAGCTTTCAGGCTTATCTTGAAGCCTTGTAAAGCAGCTTGTTATACCACATTTAATCAATAGTGTAGATTATGAGAAGAAACCACACAACGAACTAAAAGTGATACAGCAATGCTGGTAGATGCCTCCAGAAGACACAAACTCGAGTGCGCTACTCACCAGACCTCCCAATAACGGTGATACAGGTAATGCCACATGGAGGGCAATGCGGGGGCTTGGAGGACTGGGTACAGGCGGGAGCCACCAAACTGGGAGCCTTGTATAGAGATGGGGAGCTACTGCAATTTGAAGCATTCCAGGCAGATTGGGACATCCCCCCCCAAGGCCAGTTCCTGCTCCACAGAGAGGTAACAGCAGCTATTCGCAGACACTGGAAGATAGGTACTCTGGAACCCAAACACCATTCCACATGTGGCTATCTGGGAACGGCGGGGGCACAATCAAGGCGGTTACGTGCTTCTATAGAGTGATTGGTACGGACTCTCTCCAACCCCTGACAGCCTTGCTTGACCGATGGGTGGCAGATTTGAACGTCTCTATGGAAGATAAGTATTGGGAGACTACACTTGCCAGGACCCCTAAGATTTTGAGAAATGCCCGATTCAGACTGATTAATTTTTATGTTCTACACCGGGTGTACCTTACTCCAGAACGCATTAACAGATATTTTCACAGAAAGGACGTGGGATGCCTACGGTGTGGTGAAATGGGGGCGGATATGCTGCCCATGATCTGAAGCTGCCTAACTCTACACACACATTGGCAGGAGGTAACGGCTGAAGTGACAAAAATAATTGAACGTGAGGTCCCCTGTGCACCGGCGCGCTGTCTCCTGAGCCTATTTCCCCACACATCTAAATCACGGGTCACTGATAAATTCCAGGTCCTTGCTTTCATACTGTCCAAGCGTGAAATCACAAGGTGCTGTAAGACATCTGGGGGGCCCAGAATAGCAGGATGGAAAAAGGAACTGGAAGCTTGGGCGGGATGTGAGAGCAGGATCCTACTCAGGTACGCACACAGGGGGATAGTAAAAATTGAAAGAGCCAGCGCATGGGAAGCACTAGTAGAGAGCATGAGATACCCAGAGCCAGAATCAGGAGGGTCCTTGCCCTTGGCGCGGTCCCGGCAGGGAAGCCCATTACGCCAAGACCCAGAAAGAGAAGCAGAGCGGGGGCACCTCACTGTGTAAAAATAAAACAACATAAAAGAATGGATGTGGGGATGGTAGGACATGAATATAGTGAGAGGGACAGGAGCTAGTGACCTCCCGGAGAAGTGACACCCTACATAGATGAATACTAATTGTGACCTGCAGTAGGGGTTTGGGAGGGGAGAGTTGCTGTGGGAAACGTTCAATATAAGAGATAAACAGCACGCTGATGTCCTAAATGCTAATGTGTACAAAAATGTGAAAGAAGCATGTTACAAGGCGAGAGAACTGGTATTCATGAAGATGAATGTAAAGGCTGAAAAGGAAATAAAATCTGTTTAAAAAAAGATGAGAAGGAACCACACAGTGTTTATGAAAAATAAGTATATTTATTACACAACACAATCACTATCACTTGGTATATCTCCTGTCCGGAGATATCAATAATACACATAAGAATACTTCAAATAAATCAGGTAAGTAACACATATATACACTGGTCTCCAGGGGGAGACCAAACCATATACTAAAAAAGTGGAATGGGAACTGCAAAGGAGAACGGGACTTGGACCAAAAGACTTAGAAGAGCTTGGGGAACCAGGAACCACCCAAGGTAAGTACCCAGGAACACCAAGGAAATCCTCAGCACACGTCTGTAGTGTATCTAAACATTTGTCTGCACATTGTATGCATGAATATTAACACAGTATTTTGAGTTTCTTGTTTTTCTTTCTTTATTCTTATAGTTTCTCTTCAGCCGACACGTGTTTTGTCGCATACACTGGGAAATCGTCCTGCGACTTTCTCAAGGCTGTATAAACACAAACAAAAGACCGATGTAACACCATACATACACTGGTGTACATTATCACATTAGAAGTTCCCCATAACTAGAGGTATAATTATACACCTCTGAGGAGAAACATGTAATAAACACGCACAAGGTAGAACAAATGAACATGACAAACAAGGGCCCAACCTTACTATTAAGCCAAACTATAGGGGGTGAAAAAATGTGACATCCCTTATCACCTGCTGATTGGTGATGGAGAAAAACATTTGTGACGACACAGTGAAAGAGCTAATTACCAATCTATGACCGTGTGCTGGTCAAAAAACCATGATGATACTTATCTGACATTGATTAAAGAACAGCCTAAATAAGGACTGTAGATTGTCAGATGCAAGTACAAAAACACAAAAAAAAACAGACAATAGGTGATGGAAGAGTGATCAATATATCCACCTTAAAACCCAAAGTCATGCGTATGTGAGAACGCATTTCAAATACCTCTACAATCTTTGGTATATTCCTCTGTAAATTAAAGAAACCTGGCATTAGAACAAACTCCTCGTATACATGCCTACTTCCATTTCTAAATCTGACACGCAGATGGAAAACCTACTTCTTATGTGGTGATAATTCCAACCCACAATGGGTGAAATATCTGTCTTCTGCGTTAAAATCGGTTCTTCATTCAGGAAAGGTCTCCGTCTGACCAATCCACGAGCTCTGAAAATATATATATATCCGGGGATGTAATAATGTATAAACTCCTCCAAAGACAATACTCGTATCTATCATTAGGTAAGATCCATACAATACTGTAAATTCACATATATCAACTTTCGAACCAGAAATCACTAGACACCTGTGCGCGATGCCGCCTTATTCATCCCAATAACTCAAGGGAGTGTAATAAACTCGCTAACATAACACATCATCCAGCCAACCTCTATGCGGTCATGCTTACTTGTTCAAAACGCAAACGTGTGTCCCCGCTTAGCATATCCATTACATTGTCAGAGTTGCAACACATGCGTTAACGTATCTAACTATTTCTAACATCTCAGAGAGTGTCACACTAAAGGGAGTGTAATAAGCTCGCTATCCTAACACATCATCCAGCCGCACCCTCTATGCTGTCATGCTTACTTGTTCAAAACCCAAAAGCGTGTCCCCGCTTTACATATCCATTACTTTGTCAGGGTTGCAGCACGTGCGCTCACGTATCAAACTATTCCTAACATCTCAGAAAATATCCACCGTCACCACTGTCCCACTCAGTCGTCCGAGACTTAGCTAATGGAACCGTATATGTCCCATCACGCTATCAACACAAATCCATATGTACTGCACCCAATTAGCACCAAGATATTTAAAAGATGCCTTCATAACACATGCCAAATTCGTTTTTTTCCCCTCGCACAGGTATACTATCTCAAACTACCCGCGTAGTCATTCAAAGTTTAACAATGTATCCACAGTCAATTATCTCTTACCGTAAGGACAGCTCGGTCATCAACGTAGCCCAAAACCGTGACTCTCGAGTCCGAGAACACAGAGGAAATGAATGTTCCCGCCTTTATACAATCTCTCACAGCTAGGAGTCCTCAAAATAGAAGAAGGACACATATTGTCTCCAAAATGGGTGCCAACTTGAAGTTCCCAATAGGCACCAAAATCTTCAAAATCCTCACGCAGCAGCACTGTATTCAAATCTCTTACAGTGCCATCTGACCCAAAATATGTCATATGGTTATATTACTTATATTGTTCAGTGTACAGTGCAAAATGTTCAGCAAAACAATCGTGTTTAAACTGTGCCAAAATGGGCGCCATCTTGAAACGTATTTCACCGTGTTTATGGTAACATCCTTTCCAAAATTGAGGAGGCAAACACCACCCTTTAAGTGTATGAAAGGGCGTAATGTCACTTTAACAAATCATTGAGATTGTGTGACAAATCATCTAAAACCAGTGTTGGTTGTGATATATTAACGCTACATTTTTCCATCCCCTAGAAACTTCAATTAGATTTTAGTTCCTATATTTTTTATATAAGAAAAATATAACCGGAAAGTAGACAACTATTCAAACAGAAGAGAAAAAAGTGTACAATTCGAGTTAGGAAACGAGGCAACCAAAATCATTTCTTATATTACATACTTTTGATAACTATTATCCACACAGAGAATGCAGTAATGAGCATTTCACCTTCCCAAAAAATAATGCAGCTCCTGATCCACATTTAACCCAATCTCAGTAGTATGAAGTTTGAGAATCCAACGAGCCTCACGTCATCGTAAGGCAAGTTCTCTGTTATCCCCTCTGGGGTGTCTCTGAGTTTGTTCTATGCCATAGAATGAGAAGTGTTTATTAGTGGTTTGTGAGGGGCAGAGCGCGATGTGTGCTGCAATAGGATATCTAATGTCCCCTTGTTTCACCGCTCTCATGTGTTCCCCTATTCTTTCACGTAATGTCCTTATGGTGCTACCCACATATCTTTTGTCACACCTGCACTCAATGTATACAACAAATTTAGTCAGGCAGTTTATATTGGTAACAATCCTGTACGTTTGGTCTCCTGGGCCCTTAAAATGTGTCTTTCTACTACAGGCCCACTTACATGCACTGCAGTGCCCACAGCCATAAAAACCTATTGTACGTTGTGTAAGTCAACTCTTTCGTCCCAACTCTAGGATAACTAGGGCTCAGTAAATTTCTCAGTGAGACTCCTCGTCTATAAGTAATGTCTGGTCTGTCTGAAATCGCATCGCTGAGGGATTTGTCAGCTCTCAGAATGTGCCAATGCTTGTTGAGACTACGTACTAACACCCCCGACCAGGCGTTGTAACCAGTCACCATACGTATCTTCTCATTTTTCTTGCTAGGTTTGGTGCGTTCCCTTAAAGTGTCCTGTCTCTTTACAGTATTTATTCTCTGTTCAGCTTTCCTAAGTGTATTTTTGCCATAGCCCCTTCTCTGGAAGCGGGCCAACACACCTTTCTTACTTTCCTCAAATTCCGGATCTTGGCTGCAATTTCGTCTAACCCTGATTAGTTCTCCAAAGGGAATAGACCTAATTTGGTGAGCAGGATGAGCACTGGACGCATGCAACAGTGCGTTGCACGCTGTCTTTTTACTAAACAATCTGCTTTGGATCTTGTTCTCCTTGATATAAAGTTCAACATCTAAAAAAGAGATCTTGTTTGTGCTAAACTCAAAGGTGAATTTGATGTTCTATTCATTTTCATTGATGTATTTGAAAAAATCCATCAGTTTATTTGTCGTGCCTGTCCAAATCATGAGGCAATCGTCGATGTACCTGCCCCAATACAGGATAGTCATTCCATTCGGATCCCATCGGACCCCAGATTCTCATCTCTTCGAACCAACCCATGAACAGGTTGGCATACGAAGGAGAGAATCTGGAGCCCATGGCAACCCCCTGTTTCTGCCTGTACCACTTTTCTTTGAACAAAAAAAATTATTGTCCAAAATAAGTTCAATCATACTGATCAGCATCTCTGTGTGATTCCAGAAATCTGATAGAGACATCTAGCCGCAGATTCCTTAACTTAGAATATCCCCAGGCGTCAGACTGGATCCGGAAAACTTTTTGCAGCAGCACCTCTGCGCGCCGGGGGGGGGCGGCGCCGCCTGGCTCCGCCCTTACGTCGTCCACGGATATGACGTCAGCGGAGCCATATAGGACCCCTTCCGGCGCGCTGACGTCAATTTCCTTCTTTTCCGCCTCCCGATGCGGATCCAGGAGTAAGCGGTTCCTCTGGCCTGTTATTCAGGCCTTTTCGATGCCTTCGGCGTCCGGGAAGAGTGTGTGATGCCTTCGGGCTTTAAGGCGTGTGAGACCTGTGCGCGGCAGATGTCGGCTACGGATCCGCACGCGATTTGTATGTGGTGTCTCGGAGTGCACCACGGCTCTGAGGAGTGTGACGCCTGCCGACAGATGCGGCCGAAGTCCCTGCGGGAGCGCCGGATGAAGCTGTTAGCCGCCCGGATGTCCCGCTCTCGGCCTCCGCGCCGATCGCCCTCTCGGGCTGGGTCTTCTGTTCGCGTCCGCTCACGGAGTCGTTCCCGCGGACGTCATTCGCCGGACAAGGGTAAGCGTACACACAAGTCACGGAGGTCGTCGGCCTCGCATAAACGTGACGACGGGGCCCATAGCTCCTGTTCCAGTCCGGACACAGGCCCCCAGGAGTCGAGCCCCATATACCCACCCTTTCCGGGTGCGGGGGCGACTCGGTCCCAGATGGAAGCCTACTCCAAGGCTCTGCACTCCATCTTTGGGTCACCTCCTCTCCTTGGCGCGCCTTCGGGCCCCACAGAGGAGGTAGGCACTCGGATCGGGTCTTCGCCGGTGGGTTCGCCCTCGGCGCCGGCCGAGTGCCTCGACTCCGGAGTCGCTGCGACGTCGGGACACGGCCCAGAGGGGCCTCCCATTCAGACGTCGAGCCCTTCTGCCCTGTCTCCGCATAGCCCTTTGCGGCTCCCTGCGTCGACATCGGAGGCGGCTGCACCACGGATGTCGACTCCGGGTCGACATCCTCCCTCTCCGCATATCTCGGTGGAGGGAACGTCGACGCCGGTCCGTGACACAGCCGGGTCGCCTCTCGTTGAAGTCGACATCAGTACGACGCCGTCTCGACGTCGGTCGACGCCGGTGCAGGCGCCGGTCCCTGTTCCTCTGTTTGAAGAGGATACGGACCCTGAGCACCCAGGGTTGTCTCCACGCCATTTGGCTCCGATGCCCCTTGGACAATGGCCCCTTAGGCAATGGCCCCTTGCTACTCCAGCTGCGGGACGCGTAAGCTTGCAACCGCCCCCTACCGATGGTCTGTTATCGCCACCCAGAGTGCCTACAGAGACTGGCGCAGCATTTTCACGGGCTATTCGCAGGGCTGCAGCTATTTTACACTTGCACCCCCCATCGGTCTCCTTGCCTTCTGATCCATTATTGGATCTCCTCCACCAGAGTGCGGTGGAAATGGAGCCCTTGCTGCCTTTTGGCGGGTTGCTATTGGACACCCTTCTTGGCACCTGGGCACGGCCCTCCTCGGGAGACCCTGTGGATCGGGCCGTCGCGCATCAGCATCGTCCGGTTCCAGGGGACCCTGCCTGTTTGTCTCTTCATCCTGGGGCTCAGGGCCGAGTAGTCCAGGTGGCTTTTGCCACGCAGCCTTCCTCTCCTCTTCCATTGCTGCCTCCCACTAGGGAGTCTCGTTGGTTGGAGACATGTGGCCACCATATTTTTGCGTCCACTAGTTCGGGCATCCGTGCTCTGAACACGGCTTGCGTGTTTGCCCGGGCTTCTTGTGCCCTTTGGGACTCCGTCGATTGTCTTCTTCCCACTCTCCCCGACAGTCCTCGTGCTGACCTGGCTCGTCTCCTTCATGTAGGCCGAGAAATGGCACACTTTACCATTCGGTCGGCCATCGACACCACAGACTCAGTGGGTCGGGTGATGGCCAGGTCCGTTGCTCTGCGTCGCCATGCCTGGCTGCGCGACGGGGATTTCCCTGACAATGTTCGGGAGAGTCTTCGGGATTTGCCATTTGATGGAGTGTCCCTTTTTGACGACCATGCGGACTCCACGGTCAACCGCCTCATGTCTAACCTGCCATTATTTTGCTATGTTCTAGTCCGTTTGCGGACTTTTTCCTTCCCTATGCAGTAGTTCTCTCTGCTTAATGTGGGCCCTCGGTTCATGATGTAATACCTAGACGGCCTGCGCGGATTCTCTCCGTGGTTGCTTCTCTTTATTGCAGCTGGTCGGCTGCTTATGTTTCTGTTGATCCTCTGTCTATGGGTTCACGCTCAAGAAGTGCCCCTTGTTGGGGTTGGGACTTACCCTATGTGGGGTATTCGTTAGCTATGGTATAGCTCCCTCCCTCACACAGAAGGCGTGGTAGGCTCCTGTGGAGTCTTTTTCAAGGGATTGCCCTGCGGATGTAACTGTAGTCTTTTTCTGCTGTTGTGGTCCCTTCCTCTGCCTTATTGCGGCCCACTGGTTGGCATCGTTCTATTGCCTCTCTGATGAGGTCTGCGGATGGTCTGTGGCCATCCCCTGCATCTAAAGATGCTCACTTTCTTGAGGTTCTGCCTCATCTGCCTCTTCCAGGAGGGTCTTTTCAGCTTGGCCCTCCTTGGCTTTTTCTTGGCTGCCCTTATCGTCAGCCACTGTCCCTTAGACCACCTTATTTCCATTTTGGCATTGTTCTTCCGCTGCGGACGTCCCACCTGTGGACGGCCTCAGGGCGGAGCCCTGTCGCTGCCCACCGGGCACGCAGGGCTGCCTCGGCTCCATTCTTCTGTGTTCTCTGGACGTCCAGTGGATGCTCCCTAGTATGTCGCTGTCACGGAGGGCTTCCGCTTTCCTTACGTTTCTGCGATGCCAGGTTCTACTCTCCTCTCTGGGATGAGTAGTACTTTCTTGTAGTTCAGTCCCGTCTGGACTTCATTCTTACATGGTGGTGTCTTCGCCACATTCGCCCTTACTGTGCATTGCCTTGTGCCCTACTTTCATGGGCGCTTCCCCGGCAAGGGTTTCCTATTCCCCTGTTGCATTCCGCGCTGGAGTTTATCATGCTTCTACTTTGGGCTGCTACTCTGTGGAAGTGTTCTCCTCAGGCTCTGTTCTGTGTGGTATTATACGTACATCTGTACACACTTCCTGTTACTCTTTGTACGTTTCGTCCTGACTCTTTACTGTACTACTCAGTCTTCCAGTCCGTCCCACGAGGGACAGTGGCTCCTCCTTGCCGTGAGCTGGTGTCAAACATGGTTCTAGACATTGCTCTGTCCGGTTCAGATGCAACATAGCTGTTGGTACCTATGGTGCGCACTTGCTTTCTTTTACCAACGCATCATTCATGGCTGCGTCCTCTTTTGATGTTTGTTCTGCTCCGCGTTCTACACGCAACTTAAGGTCACGCATGCTAGGTACTTGCTGCGGTGTCCGTGGTCTTGGCCTCCACTTTCCTATAGGATCAAGCCTTCTATATGTGTGCAGTTGCCGGCTCCCTTTCACAGGTTGCCTACCTGGTAATGCGTCTCTCGCATCTAGGCTATTACTTGCGGCGCTCCATTGTGCCTTTCCTTTTACGTGGTGTGGTTCTAGCGGTACACACGGTCTCTACGGTGTACTTATGTCCCCCGCATGCGTCCCTCCTTTTATCGCATGCTTATATGCCATTCTGCTTTTGCTCTCCGCCCTTTCCCATGTCTTTTTGTGAAGGGATGCTTGGGCGATGGCGAGTCTTGTGTCTCGAGTACACAGGCTCTTCCTGGGCAGGGTCAGCATCCTACCGCTGCTGTCCTCAGTTCCTGGCTGGTACGCTTCCACAGTGCTTCTTCCACTGTTGTGCATCTTCGACCCTTAGGATCGGACTCGGTTGTACCGTCTTGCCCTCTCGCTGGACCCATTGGCTCCTACGGATCCCTCGGTCCCTGCGATCACTTCCTCTGCTGAAGTACTCCACTGTCGCATTCCGCACTTACCTACTGGTTCTGTGCTTCCTTTCAATCCTGTATTAACAAAAGGACTTTCTTGCCGCCCCTCGGGGGGCTTGTAATGCCTTGCCTCCCATGGGTTGCCACTCCTTACGGGGCTTCCAGGTCTAGTGTTAGCCACTCTGGCATTGCTGCCCCCACTGTGTTTAGTCAACTTGTTGACGATTGGGTTCCCTTTGGAACTTGGTGGGGTTCAGTCGCAGACCCGCCTCCTATGGGGTATGGCTTTGGTATCTATTCTAAGTTAAGGAATCTGCGGCTAGATGTCTCTATCAGATGTACGAGTTACTTACCTTCGGTAACGATGTATCTGGTAGAGACACAGTCTAGCCGCAGATTCCTTAACGCCCGCCCATCCTCCCCGCTCTGCGAGGACCTTTTCAGGTTGGGTTTTATGCATTCGCCTGCCTTGACGTTCTTTTCGTATGTCGTTTTGCCTCCGGAGAGGGCATAGTCTTCCTTTTGTGGGACTGCTTCTCAGTGTCCTGCTTTGCTCTTTTCCTTCAATTCATCTGGTCCAGGCTTTCTGTCGTCTGCCTTGGCATTCTTTCATATGTTGTTTTGCCTCAGGGGAGGGCATTGTCTTCGCTTTTGCGGGGCTCCTTCTCAGAGCATTGCTCTGCTCTTTCTTTTCAATAGCTTTCAGGTTACAGTGCTTGTCACTGTCGTTTCTGAAGATGTTTCTCACCATTCGGTTCTTTTTATCTCACTGATTTTCATCTTTTTCGCACACTGTTCCCATACTCTCACAGTTTTTTTGGTGGTGGCTCCGCATTGTGGCGCGGAAAAGTTTCTCCGAAGAAAACTGACGTCAGCGCGCCGGAAGGGGTCCTATATGGCTCCGCTGACGTCATATCCGTGGACGAAGTCAGGGCTGAGCCAGGCGGCGCCGCCCCCCGGCGCGCAGAGGTGCTGCTGCAAAAAGTTTTCCGGATCCAGTTTGACGCCTGGGGATATTCTAAGTTAAGGAATCTGCAGCTAGACTGTGTCTCTACCAGATGCATCGTTACCGAAGGTAAGTAACTTGTACTTTAGGATCTATTGAAACTAATATATGTGCGATTTTCCTGAGTGGCGCCGTTTCACCTAGCTAAATACCACTGTCCATTCTAAGGTCTTTAAGTACCCAGGAACCCCAAGGAGGCTGTGTGCAGAGTGGAAACACAGCTTCATGCTCAATAGAAGTCAATGGAGAAGTTGCAGTTTTAAAGAAAAAGGACCCTTCCCAGAGGTCCCCGAAGTAACCCTGTGGAGGGCAGAAGGTTGGAGAGCCACCCCACCCGTGGATTCCCCAGGACCCAGGTTACCTGCACCAGGGATGTCGGGTGCATAGGGGTGAAGTGACGTTGGAACCTCCCATAGACGACAATGGGAGACTCGGGAAGAAATGCCTCTGGAGTAGTCTGTGAAGAAGTCCGGTGGAATCCAAGTGTGAATTCTTGAAGAGGTGAACCTGCAAGCTAAGAGGAGACTCTGGAAGAAATACCTCTGGAGTAGTCTGTGAAGAAGTCCGGTGGAATCCAAGGGTGGATCCTTGAAGAGGTGAACCTGCAAGCAGAGAGGACAGAGTCTATGCCATTCAGAGGTGACCAGGAGGCATGGAAGCACAATGCCCACCCTTGTCAGGAAGTTCAGAGGAGTTCACGAGGACCTCGTCGCTGCATTTGGGGGGGATCGGGCGACTCTGGGGAAGACCAGGAGCCGTACACCAGCTGTCCCACGTCGGTGGTCGGTGGTCCGTGTCTGGCCGGAGCACCAACAAGCCTTGGTAGCCGCAACTGGCGTGGAAGACAAAAAGATGCAATCTTTGGGACCAGTAAGGTCCTAGGGACTCACCACATGCAGGAGAGTCAGAGCAGGCCCCGAGCAAGCTGGGGGGCCCTCCAAAGCAGAAGAAGACCCTCAAGAGGATCCACAAGCCGAAGGGATAAGAGTCGCCAGAGGATCTCGGGCAGCTCACCAAACAAAGATGGAGGCCCACGATGCAGGGAGGACGCTGTTCTTCGAGGGATGAGATGCTGGAGGCTGGAGCTTCTTGTAGCCCGAAGATCTCTGGCGTGCAGAGCCAACAAGATTTTGCAACAGCAAGTCGATGCGGTGAACAGGGGTTTGGTGCCAGCGGTTCTGAGCAGGGATACCGTTCTTCAAATTGCAGGGAAGACAGGTCAGGCCTCTGGGGAGCCACAGATCCACCACCTGTGCTGCTGAGCCTCAGGAGGTCCGTAGGATAACAGGAGCAGCAGACCGGTCAGCTTTGTTGCGGTGCCTTCACTCCAAGGGCAATTACTTAGGATGTCCTTGACGCCCACAGGTCCCTGGAGAGCCTGAGAGAAGCACAGACGAGGCAGAACACTTGCAGAACAGAGAGGCCAGGAGCAGCAGGAATCTTCCTTGATGTAGTCGCGGTTCCAGGCAAAGTCCAGGTGTCCAGACGCTCAAAGAGTGTCTTGGTTTCAGAGATAAGTCTTGTTCTTCAACGAATCTGAGGACCCACTCACGGGGGAGCCCTTAAATACCCAAGGAAAGGGTTGGAACAGCTCAGGGATCCCTCCCAGAGGAGGGGCAGGACAGAGTGGAGGATACTCCCCTGCCCTTTGTCCAGTTTCGTGCCAGAGCGGGAACCAAGGATATCTGAACTGGCTCAAACTGGTGTATGCAAGAAAGGCACCAAATGTGCCTGTCAATGCAGTCTGGTGGCGCTGGAAATTGCCCCCACCCCAGTCCAATACACTAAGTCCTGTCTGGGAGGGGGTCACACCTCCCTGTGACAGAAAAACTATTGTTCTACCTTCCCCTGCTCAGCTCAGCAGCAGGAGGGCAGCACAGTGTCTGTGGTCGGCAGCAGAACTAACATGCTGTTAAACCCGGAAAGGCTGTAACCAGAGGTACAGGGGGCTCCTCTAAGATCCCCCCAGTACATGAGATCAGACCTCTAACATATTTGATGCCAAATATGACCAGGTTCAGCGCAGCCATTATATAGTTAGACTTCTCGTAATGACTTATGTCCACTATATGTCTTAAAATGGCTGACTACACTTATAAAGCCTGAAGAATCGACTTCGGGGTTTGTAGGGGTGTCCTGCTCATGCAGGGCACCCTCACACTTATAACCAAGCGCCCTGCCCTCAGGACTGAAGGGCCTACCATAGGGGTGCTTTATAGGTTTTTAAGTGTAGTGACCTAAGATATAAGAAAATGTATGTGTTGTGAGTGGTGCAAGCACCATCTCACACAGGCTGCAGTGGCAGGCATGTAGTCAGAGTTTAAATGGACTCTCATGGGTGGCACAATACATGCTGCAACCCATAGGAGACCCTTGGTGTACCTATGCCCTTGGTACCTTAGTACCATATACTTGGAACTTATAAGGGTTCACCAATAGCCAATCGTGGAGGTACCAAAGCCATTTTTGGGAGAGAGAGCACAGATGCTGGGGTCCTGGTTAGCAGGATCCCAGCAAATTAAAGTCAAAACATACACCAGGCAAAAAGTGGGGGTAACCATAAAAGAAAGATACTACTTTTCTACACTATGCTTAACTCTTGGTAGAATGATACAAAAGCAGTCAGGCTTAACTTAGAGGCAATGTGTAAATTCTTTTTGCAGCATGCAAACAGTAATAGAGTAAGAACACAACACAATCCTACACCAAAGTAGAAACATACAGTAAAATATAATAATCAAAAAGAGACCAAAATGGCAAAAATCCACTCAGTAGACCAGGAGTTATGCAGTTTCAAACATTTCTGGGACAATAGCGCTTAGAAGCAAATATCGCCAGTTACAGTTATGTGATGGAGACATCTAGCCACACATTCCTTACCTTAGAATAATCCCCAGGTGTCATTTAATAGACAGTGGTATAGTTATAGGTTATACGGCGCCTTAGGAACAATCGCACATATATCAGTTCAGGATAGTATTGAGTTACAGTGGTAAGGTGAGGAGAACCACCAACCCCCCCCAAAGTTGTGGCCAAAGCCAACATAGAAATTCACAAAATCCTCAGCACACGTCTGAGGAGTGATATTAAATATCAATGCAAGTATACACAAATTATAAACACAGTTTCAGAAATCTTCTCTTTCTTTTCTTTCTCATCAGCCAACAGGTGTTTCGTCGCACAAACTGGGAAATCGTCCCGCGACTTTCTCAAGGCTTCAATGTCATTGGTAGCAACTTTCCATGTGGTGATAATTCCATCCCACACGCTTTAGACTGCGGGTGAGTCTAGTATCCTTGCTTCGAAGTGAGTAAATCCGTAATTTTCAGTGAAAGCACCCCGCTACGCGCCGTAGTGCAGCCACAACTAGATCAGTCTGTCCGGTCATCGAGTACGAATCCCCAGGCGTCAGACTGGATCTAGATGTTTTTGAGCAGTACCTGTGCACGCCGGTAGGTGGTGTCGTTCAGCTCCTCTGCGTCATCCGCGCTGGAAGTGACATGTGTGGTACTTATTCCTGTTTGGCCGTAGTAGGTTGAGACGCGGGTCCTGAGCAGTAACGAAAGTGGTACAAATAAGCCGGACCCCCTCCAGGGACTCATGAAGTTTGTCCCTTTGAACATGAGAGTACAAACTTAGAGGAAACTATCCTCTTACACTTACCGCACCTTAGCGAGTGCGTCACATAGGAGCTTATACATACTCATTTAAGCCCCTATTTTAACTCACCCTTCACACATAGGTCCTGATGAAAGCCAGATTTAACACGAGGCCTGGCTGAAACTAGTCGACCACACTGGATGTGGGAGCCCATAGTTTTTCTCCAATCACATCCACTAGCCCACAAATAAATTACCCTTGTGGACTTTGGGACCCTTAGGACAGTTTTTAAACTTACACCCTTAAAACCATCACTGCACACTCACTAAACACTATCCGCTCCGCTGTAAACAGACGTCGCAGCACACCCGAGGCACATTCGGTGCCCTGGGTGGGGCCCAATGATGACACATGCCACCAACTAGGTTGGTGGGTGAGGGCCTTCATAAAAAACAAATTTGTTTTCCTGGCACACACAACATGAGTCTTTATAGTACAGCTAGCTCCTTTTGATTATTTCTTTAATCCTACGGGGAAGTGAACTATATCTTTTTGATACTGATCGTACTTATATAGGCACCACCACGGCGCACTGACATCAGTTCTTTACTTTCCAAGCCAGATAGCACTGATCCGGTCAGTGCTACCCCCAGTTGTTTTTTAACTTACTTTTACTTGACACTTTTTGGGGGAGATTTTCTCTCCTTGTGTGACAGGTTGTTCCCTAAGAAACTGGCTGGTTTCAAGCCATGTGGTGCCTGTCACAGGTCGATGTCTGTGACAGACTCACAATTGGTGTGCTTATGATGCTTGGAGAGGGACCACGACTCCAAGACCTGTGAGGTGTGCCGCCATGAATCCGAAGGCGCTGAGGAAGCGATCCCTCAAGCTCCTCGTCTACCAAGGTCGGACGACGCTCGCAAGAAGTGGCGCAGAAGGTCCTGGGACCGTTCACAGAGCCACACCTGGTGATTGTTGTCACACTCAAAGTCGTCGGGTAAGTCCCACAAGCACAAGAAATCGAAGACGTCAACGTGGTCTGCGATTTCGCTGCACCCGTCAAAGTTTTCTGATGAAGCTCTGGAGTGTAGGCTTTGCACTTCGGCAGAGCCTAAGTCAGGATCTGCTCCACGCTTCACTGACTTTCCCAGAGCCGGAGCTACCCCTGCCCAGCTTAAAGAATTTATGAGGCCATGCACCTCATATTTGGCGGCCCAGCTCCTTGGGAGTGTCTTCAGGCCCACAGGGCTCGGGAGGGGCTCCCAACTGGATAGCCGCCATCGGGTTCGCCCTCGGTGCGAGTCGGGCCCTATGGATCTCACGCTGGATCTGCAGCGGAACTGACAGCAAGACTGAGACCTTCCTTCGACGCTCACTCCAGTGTTAATGCTCCAGGCGCCGTGCACGCCGGCACCATCCCCATCATCATTTCCAACAAGGAGCCGGACGGGCGTCACCCAAAGCCAGTTTTGGCACCGACCAGGACCATGCTTTCCGGATTGGAGCCAGTGCCTTTTTATATTTGAAAGTCCTGAAGAGAGAGATGAATGAGAGGGGTCTGAGGACACTTATGGAAACCAACATCCCCTAAATGGGAATGAGAACAACTGATATGAGGAACTGATGGAGACCATTAGGTTAGACACCTCGCCTGACTCTGTCCTGGTCTCTTCTATCGTGGCTACGGAGGAGGGAGCCTCTTTTGCTGTGGTGGTGCGTAGTGCAGCTGAGGTCTTGGACCTTCAGCTACCCAAAGTGGCAGACAAGATGAACTTCTTGACGGAGGTGCTTCGGTCGCCCCTTCTGAACCTTTACTCCTCTTGATGAAGCCCTTACCAACATCCTATTCGGGCTTGGTATAAGCCTCACACTCCTATGCATAGGACAATTTCCCGCTGCCATTGCCCAGCTCCTGGCGATCCCAGTTTCCTTACCCAGCACCCCACACCGGAGAGCTTGGTGGTCTAAGCCTCCACCTCTAGGATCAACCCCGACTCGTTCCCCCCCCACTCCACCGGTTAGGGAATCCAAGAAGCTGGATACCTTTGTCAAGAGGATGTTCTCTTCCTCAAGCCTTGCACTGCAGTCGATGAACACTATGGGTCTTTTCCCATACGATCTGGGAGTCAGTGGTGCTGCGGACAGGAGAGACGCAGCAAAATTCACCATGCAATGTGAACTGTGACTGACTTGCTGGGTAGAGCAGTTTCATCATTGGTGGCCTTGCGGCGCAATGTTTGACTGAGAACCAGAGGCTTTTCGGGGGATGTCCAAGGTTCGCTTATGGACTTGGCCTATGATGGTCCTCATCTTTTTGGATGGAAGGCGGACTGAGCACTGAAGCGCTTTAAGGACAGCAGAGTTATGGCCAGGTCCTTGGGCTTGTCTATAGCCCCTCGCCACCCCCAGTCTGCCTTGTGCAACTCTTGTGGTGACAGAAGGGGTCTCTAACTGTGTCTATAACCTCCCAGCCACCACGGCCAACAGGCTTCCGAGCCTTTTCGTGGCCGAAGGTGCACGTCCCATAGACCATGTGGGATAGGTAGCCAGAGGTCGCTCCAGTCCACCACTCCCCGGCAACCACTGCCTCCAAACCCCTTTAGTTTGCCCTCTGATCATCATGGGCATCCAGTGGGGGGCAGGATAATTCATCACCTGCACCACTGGCGGTCAGTAACATCGGAGCGTTGGGTTTTGCTAATCGTCCAAAGGGTCTCCTCCCTCCCCTTTGTGACTATCCCTCCACCCATGCCACCCATGCCACCCACTTACAACCGGCTGACGGAGGACCACCTCTCCTTGCTCTGTCAGGAAGGGCTTGCTCTCCTGGCCAGGGGAGCCATAGAGAGGGTGCCAGCATCAGAAGTAGGTCATGGTTAGCTATTCCTGTTAATTTCAGGTGCCCAAGAAGGGCAGAGGCCTTCGTCCTATCCTAGACCTGTGCCTAATCAATCTCATGCGGAAAAAGAAGAAATTCAAGAAGCCCACACTCGGACAAGTTCAGTCTACCCTGAATCCGGGAGACTGGATTGTAGCATTGGAGTTGCAGGCCGCATATCTCCATATCCCTGTACTGCCTGCCCACAGATGTTACCCGCACTTTGCGGTGGGCCATGAGCACAGTCAGTTTACCATGCTCCCCTTCGGCCTTACCAACACCCCTTGGGTGCTCATGAAAGTAATGGCGATGGTTGCAGATCATCTGCAGAGGTCAGGGGTTCCAGTCTTTTGCCTACCTCGACGATTGGCTGTTGATGGCGGACTCGCCCAAGGCAGTCGTCTCCCACCTCCAGGCTACAGGGAACCTCCTCCACCCACTGCCAAAGTCACAACTGACTCCCTCTCAAACTCTGTATTTCAATGGAGCTGTTCTGGACATAGAGCAGTTTAGGGCCTATCCTTCCAAGCGGCCAGTCCAGGATATTCATGCTATGATACAGATGTTTCAGCCTCTATGCTGAATTTCAGTGAGAATGACCCTGATGTTCTTGGGCCTCATGGCCAACTGCATCCTGCTTGTAACTAATGCCTGTTGGCATATGCGGGCTCTGCAGTAGGACCTGAGGTTCTAGCGGGCGCAGCATCAGGGGAATCTCTCCGGCAAAGTCCAGATCTCAGAGGGAACTGCAAAAGATTCACAGTGATGGCTGACTAACTGCAATTGGGTCAGTGGCAGACCTCTCTCCCTTCCCCAACCAAAGCTGACTGTGGTGCCAGATGTGTCACTTGTGGAATGGGACTGCCATCTGGGAGAGGTGGAGATCAGAGGACTTTGGTCTCGGGCAGAGTCCGAGCTCCACTTCAACCGGTTCACTGACAACACCACTCCCATGTGGTACTGCAGCGAATGGGACGGGGTGGGGTCGTGGACCCTTTGCCAAGAGGCTCTACATCTCTGGACATGGCTGGAACGCCAAGGCATTTCCCTGGTGGGTCAATACCTGGTGGGTTCTCTGAACGCCAGGGTGGGCAAACTCCGCCGAAGATCCCTAGTGGATAATGAGTGGCATCTTCATCCAGAGGTGGTGCAGGCGCTCTTTCAGCAGTGGGTGAATACCTGGCGGGTTCTCTGAACGCCAGGGCAGGCAAACTCACCCGAAGATCCCTAGTGGATCATGAATGGCATCTCCATCTAGAGGTGGTGTAAGGGCTCTTTCAGCAGTGGGGAGAACCTTGGTTAGATCTTGTCGCCACCGTCGAGAACACACAAGCCGACTCGCGCTTGGAGACTCTCTTCGTCTCAAGTGGAGCTCCGGTCTCCTGTATACCTTCCCGCCACTCCTGCCTCGAGTTCTCAAGAAGATCAGGAACAACTGGGCCCAAGTTATTCTTGTGGCTCTAGATTGGGCACGGAGAGTCTGGTATCCCAAGCTGTTGAGCATGACTATCTGCACTCTGATTAGCCTGCCCCTTTGAGCGGAACTTCTGTCACAGCAACAAGGTAGTGTTCTGCACCCGAACCTAGGCACCCTTGACCTTCATTTTTTTTTTTTTTTTTTACAGCAAACAAATGATGGACGGAATGCTGAGAATGCAAACATTCTCCCCCAGTCAAAAGATCTGGGTTAAATCCATCGTTCTTTTGCCCACTACGCCACCCCAGTTTGGACCCAGCCATATGCAAATCAGTCTTGACCCTGTGAACAGTCCAGACCGAACTGCCAGGCCAGGTCCTCCCTGGACCGGAAACAAGCATCCTGGGACCGGTTTCAGGGTATGTCACCCTTCTTCAGCCAGGCTAGCTTGAATCCAGTGGCACAGTGAGCAAGGGACCCACGTCTGGGCATACCCATCCCACTTAGGGGCGAAAAGTGTTACAGCAAACAAATGATGGACGGAATGCTGACAATGCAAACATTCTCCCCCAGTCAAAAGATCTGGGTTAAATCCATTGTTCTTTTGCCCACTACGCCACCCCAGTTTGGACCCAGCCATATGCAAATCAGTCTTGACCCTGTGCCCCATGGGAACAGTCCAGACCGAACTGCCAGGCCAGGTCCTCCCTGGACCGGAAACAAGCATCCTGGGACCGGTTTCAGGGTACGTCACCCTTCTTCAGCCAGGCTAGCTTGAATCCAGTGGCACAGTGAGCAAGGGACCCACGTCTGGGAAAGCCCGAAACCGGTCCTAGGATGCTTGATTCCAGTCTAGGGAGGACCTGGCCTGGCAGTTCGGGCTGGACTGTTCCCATTGGGTGCAGGGTCAAGACTGATTTGCATATGGCTGGGTCCAAACTGGAATGGCATGGTGAGCAAAAACGATGGATTTAGGCCCAGATCTCTGTACTGGGGTGAATGTATGACATTGTTCTGCATTCTGTCCATCAATTGTTCTTTTTGCATTTGTCACCCTTCACCTTCATGCCTGGAGATTGAGCGGCAACAGTTGACAGCTTTGGACCTTCCTCTCGAAATCTGTGATGATGTTCTGGCAGTCAGGAGTCCCTCCGCCAAGTAGGTATTTGCCCCCCTTTGGGATAAGTTTGTGCTCTCTGTATCTCTAACCAAGGTTCTTCTATTTGCTTTTTCATTGGATGAAGACGAGCCGGCTGAAACTGAACTCGGACAAGACGGAGGTCCTCATCCTTGGCTTCACCCCCACCGCATGGGACGACTCCTGGTGGCCGGCCACGCTGCGTGCCGCCCCGACACCTGCCAACCACGCACGCAACCTGGGAGTCATCCTGGACTCAACGCTCTCTATGACCCAGCAAGTCAACACGGTCTCCTCCTCCTGCTTCAACACCCTCCGCATGCTCCGCAAGATCTACAGATGGATCCCCACCGAAACCAGAAGAACGGTCACCCAAGCACTCGTCAGCAGCAGGCTGGACTACGGCAACGCCCTCTACGCAGGAACCACGACCACACTCCAGAAGAGACTCCAACGCATACAATACGCCTCCGCACGCCTCATCCTTGGACTCCCTCGCCACAGCCACATCACCACCCACCTGAGCGACCTGCACTGGCTCCCAATCAACAAGAGGATCACCTTCAAGCTCCTCACCCACGCTCACAAAGCGCTCCACAACACCGGACCAGCAAACCTCAACGAACGACTGTCCTTCTACACCCTGAACCGCCAGCTCCGCTCCGCCGACCTCGCACTCGCCTCCGTCCCACGCATCCGCCGAACGACCACCGGCGGAAGATCATTCTCCCACCTCGCCGCCAAAACATGGAACACCCTCCCCATCCATCTGCGTCAGACCCAGGACCTGCTGTCCTTCAGGAGACGTCTCAAGACCTGGCTGTTCGACCTGTAGCTGTTCCCCCCTTCCCTCAGCGCCTTGAGACCCTCACGGGTGAGTAGCGCGCTTTACAAATGATTGATTGATTGGCCCAACAGGGCTCTGTTCTGGACACAGTTAAAGGTTATCTTTCAACCATTTCGGCTTTTGCGGTTGCCAGATCAACCTTCTTTATTTGTCACCTGTTGTGGCAAGGTTTCTTAAAGTCTTGCAGCACATGTTTCCCCCAGGCCATTCATCATGCCCCGGTGGGATCTAAATCTTGGTCTCACCTACTGGATGTGTGCACCTTTTGAGCCTCTGCACAATTGCAGTCTTAGGCTCTTGGCCATCAAAACTGTCTATTTAGTGGCCTTAACTTTGGGCAGGAGGGTCCGTGAATTGCTGGCACACTCAGCACACCCTCCCTACACCACCTTCTACCTGGACAAACATGCCTCCTTCCTTCCGAAGGTTATGGCTCCTGTTCATGTAGGCCAAAATATCAACCTGCAACCTTGTTTTTTCTGTGTCACCCCTCCAAAAAAAGAGGAGAGACTCCACCATCTGGACCCAAAAAGAGCGTTGTCCTTCCTGGACTGCACTAAAGAGTTTCGGGTAGACGAAAGGGAAGGCTGTGCACAAACGGACCATCTTAAGATGGATAGTACTCTGCATCAAGATCTACTACGCACTGGCCAAGAAGCAACCCCCTGGGGGTTTGCATGCCGAGTCCACCAAAGCTAAGGCTGCTACACTGCATTAGGCCGCTAAGTCCCTATCCTGGATATCTGTCGGGCAGAAATGTGGGCCTCCTCGCGCACATATACCAAACACTACTGTCTGGAAAGTCAGATCCGTCACAATGGGCACTTCGCCCTTTCGGCCCTACAGGACCTTTTTAAAAAAAATTGGCTTTGCAGACCCACCGTCAGGAAGGCATTGCATAGGTATCTATTCTAAGGTAAAGAATCTGCGGCTAAAGATCTCTATCAGATGAACAAGTATATTACCTTCAGTCATGTCTTATCTGTTAGAGACTCTATCTAGCCGCAGATTCCTTACCGACCCTCCCGTCCTCCCCCCACTCTGCGAGCCAACTGCAGTGTAAGGGACACCCTTCTCAGGGCCCTAGTTTTTCACACCAGTGGTCAGTTCTCATTGTGGCTCCACGCTATTGTGGTGGAAACTTGCAAAAGTATCTGACGTCAGTGCGCCGGGGTGGCGCCTATAGAGGCACCGTGGCTGATGCAGAGCCGACCGATCCCCCCCTGGCACGTTTGGGTATTATTATTATTTTTTTTTTTATTAACTCAATCCATGTCACAATTACATATCATAACAGTATTAATCAATACCTACAAAATAATTGATACAATATGGACTATCACAAAGTAAATCAACAGACACAACCTCAATAAAGCAGGTTAAAATCAAATTGTCATTAAACAGAAATCAGCAAATTATTTCATATATTGTATCATAGACTCCCATATCTGGATCCCAAGTTTTTGCCGTTTAAATGATTTTAAGGCATATAAATTATATTCCATATTATAAACATGAAGAAATTTAGCCCTCCACATCTCAAATGTGGGAGCCTCACTTTGTAGCCAACATAAAGCAATACATAAACGCGCCACAGCTGCGGCAATAAATGCTAAGTATCTAAATTTATAGACTGGTTGCAGATGTGAGATATTTGGCCATATCCCTAATAACATCATTACCTTGGTCATTGGAATAGAAGTACCTGTTACTTCTTGCAAAAACAGTTCTATTTGTTGTATAAATTGCGACAATACAATACATTAAAAAAAACATGCACACTATCAGCTCCATCAGTATGACACCTAAAACATTTGCCATCATTGTTTCCACCCCACTTCATCATGCGTTCGGGTGTGTAATAAAGGTCAAAAATAGACTTAAAATGTTGCGTTTGTAAATTCGCCGATAACAATATTTTTCCTGCAGTATCTATAGAGGTCTGCATCACCGCTCCGTTGACCCCTAAACGCACAGCCCATTTGAGATCTTGGGCCACCAGGTCGTCTTTTTGTGATTCAATTAACATAGCATATAGTACCCCTATCTTTGCCTTCTTTCTAATTGCCTCTACTATTGGAAGTGTCATAATTCCCTCATTCAGGTGATGTCTGACAAGATAATCACGCAATTGCAGATACTTAAAAAATTCGTGATATTGAAATTAATAACATTCGGCTAATTCAACAAATGAACATAACACCCCTCCCTTATATAAATCACCCAAATATCTAATCCCCTGCATCTTCCAACATAACATTTTATGATCCCAAAATATTTCTGAGAACCTAACGGCTGAATCGAGAGGAGTATAATGATTCAATTGTGGAATATTCAACCACTTACATACCCTTTTCCACACCTTATAAATTGAAATCATAACATTGAACCTTGTTTTTTTATAATAACTTGGCTCGGAAAATTTCATTAACACATTTCATATCAAAATTGATAAAGATTTTTAGACACGGCTCAGACGCTAAAATTATATGTAGTAAGTTAGCATGTGTTAAAGCTAAAATAAATGCGATCTGGTGCAAGGAAATTGCCCTTCAATATAATACCTATAAACAAAGCCGATATGAATATGGAGAGTCGACTGGGCGGTGTCTTGCACAGCGACTCAGAGTTAGACAATCCTCTCAAAGAATTTTTGCTATGATTGATGCGTCGGGTAACATGGTTGAAACAGAGGAGGGCATCTTGTTTTTTTTTAATGAGTTCTATCAAGACCTATATAAGCAACAGGATACGGAGGAATTAGATATTGAACACTTTTGTCAAAAATGAGTATTGAATCGGGTAATTGATGAGGAGCAAGCATCATTGGATGAACTAATTACAATTGAGGAAATGGAAGCAGCAGTAGGACAGTTAGCACGTGGGAAAGCTGCTGGTCCAGATAAATTACCATTAGAAATTTATCAGTTACTTTTTCCCGTGGTGAAAATTGATATGCTAGGTGTTTTTCGGGAAGCACAGCTGGGGAATGTACCTCCATCTTGGGACGAGGCTAATATTGTCGTGTTTAAAAAAAAGGATAAACCCCCTAACATACCAGGGTCATATAGACCGATATCTTTGTTAAACGCTGATGGGTATTATTCTAAGGTAAGGCATTTGAAGCTTTCTACCAGATAAGGCGTTACCGAAGGTAAGGAACTTGTTCAGCTGGTCGAGCTGGATCGGGACAAGGTCACAAGTTCAGACCGACCTCAATGGAGCACAGGCCGGGCACAGGACCTAGTATGCCCCGCAGGGATAGTACCTTGTGTCCTTTGGAATTAAGATGCGAAGTCTGCATCAACCTGCGCAGTGCTGTGTCGAGGAACCGTCGAGCAGGAGCTGTGATGCGTGGTCCAGCATCGAGATGCATCACGCTGGGTCGGTACTGTCGAAGCCACCGGCTCAGGAACTGCGATACTGGTTTGGAGATGTCACTCTGCGTCGGGTTGATGAAGCCACCGGTCCGGGGCTGCCTTGCAGACACTGAGGTTGAGATGCATTGTGCTGGGTTGGTGCAAGGGAAGCCGCTGATCAGGTGCTGCGATGCAAGGTCCAGCTCTGAGATGCAATGCACTACATTGGTTCTGATGAAGCCATCAGTCTGGAGCTGGCAATGGCAGGACTTGCATTGAGATGCGGTGCGCTGCATCGGTTCTGATGAAACTGCCAGTCAGGAGCCTGTTATGTCCCTCTAGCTCAGAACATGAGGCCAGGTCACTGACTCTTGGAGACACTCTGGTAGTCCTGGGTTCATGCAGTAATGCAGGCTTCAGGAAGTGGGCAGTCCTCAAACAGCTGGGCAGTCCTTTTTTATGTAGAGTTTGCAGGTTCAGGAGTGTTTTGAAGAGGGGGGTCTCAGAGTCCAATATTTATACCTGGGACCATTTTTGAAGTGGGAAAAACTTCTAGACTTCCCCCTACATCTGGCTCTGGAATTTCCTTCTTTCCTTCCCCAGATTCCTAAATGTATGGGGTGACAAAAGGCTAGTGTGAAGTTCTTAGTGAGTGCAAGAGGCAGCCACTATTGAAGTGCACGTGTGGTAATTGACAGCCCGGCCCCCACCTATCCTGTCAGGATGACCCAGCACCCCTTTGTGACACTGTCTGGGAGTAATACACACAGGCCAGCTGCCAACTACACCTAGTCATGTGACCCATGACACAGGCTGCAGACACAAAATGGTTAAGACAAGAAAATACCAACTTTGTAAAAGTGGCATTTTGAGAATTGTGACTTAAAATTCAACTTTACATGGTAAAGAGGATTTTGAATTACAATTTTCTAGAGACCAAACATGACAATTCTGCCTGTTTTCAAGCAAAAGTTGTCTCTCATTAAATGTTAAATGTAATAAGGCAACCCAATTTTATCCTATGGGAGATGTAGACCTTGCAGTAGTGAAAAATAGCTTTTAAGAGTTTTTTCACTACCAGGATATGTAAAAATTAAAAATACATGTCAAACATTTAAATAAAATGCACCCTGCCCTATGGACTGTTTAGGGCCTATCCTAGGGGTGGCCTATATGTATTAAAAAGGAGGACTTAGGCCTGTCAAAAGGTCTATTTTGGCAGGTCGAAATGGCAGTTTAAAAATGTACATAGGTTGCAATGGCAGGCTTTAGACATGTTTTAAAAGAGCTACTTAATTGAGTGGCACTATAAGTGCTATAGGCCCACCAGTAGTATTTAATTTACAGGCCCTCGGTACCTCTAATACCACTTTACTAGGGACTTATAAGTAAATTAAATGTGCCATTTGGGTGTAGCTCAATTGTACCATGATTATATGAGAGAGCACAAATACTTTAGCATAGGTTAGCGGTGGTAAAGTGCACAGAGTCCTAAGAGCCAACAGAAATGGGTTAAGAAAACAGGAGGGGTGAAGGAAAAAAGTTTGGGGGTGACCCTGCAGAGGGTCATGTCCAACAGCACTAAACGGGCCTTAGCTTATAAATTGATAGTACTTAGAGTACCAATTGGATGATGTGTTTTTTGTCAAATTCACTAGTGCAAACAAAATATTGGTGGTCCAAAAGCTCACCCTATCACAATTGATTGTTCTTTGCACTGGCCTTGGCAAAAAGTCTTTATCTCAGCAACTTTGGACTCATTCCACAAGGTTGGAGGCCACTACGACAGCCATACCACAAGATATTCCTGTTTTGTACATAAGCCAAGCTACCAAGTGGTCCTCAGTCCATACTTTCCTCAGTTGCTACCAATGTTCCCTCTAATTTTTCTTTCTTATGTGCGGCAATAGAATGTTGGTGTGCACTCTTTTATTGCCTGTGTGCGCAACTGAGTGATAAGATGTGCAACAAGGCAAGTCGATCAGCTACCACTTATAGCTAAATAACAAGCATTGGCACTGTCAATAAGCCTTGCTTTTAATTTAAAGTGACTTCTTAGTCACTGATTGGTTTAAGCACTGAATAAGGCATCACACATGCACCCTGTCAATCATCCTTGCACTTGTGCATCCATAAATCACTTATTCATTCTTGCATTCACTAACTTACACAACCACAATACAGCACATACACAAGTTGAGCCACATTTGCAAGATAAATTGAAAGAATAAAAGTAGAAAAAATACAACATGCTATCGGCTTTAAAATGGCAGACATATGTGTGCAATAATAAAGTTAAACAAAGCAGCTCATTTCTTGCCCTCTGTTTGTGCCTTCTCTGCTCATTTCTTGCCCTCAGTTTGTGCCTTCTCTGCTCGTTTCTTGCCCTCAGTTTGTGCCTTCCCTGCTCATTTCTTGCCCTCTTTTTGCCTTTTCTGCTCATTTCTTGCCCTCTGTTTCTGACTTCACAGCTCTTTTCTTGCCCTCTGTTTGTGCCTTCTCTGCTCATTTCTTGCCCTCTGTTTGTGCCTTCTCTGCTCATTTCTTGCCCTCTGTTTGTGCCTTCTCTGCTTGTTTCTTGCCCTCTTTTTGTCTTTTCTGCTCGTTTCTTGCCCTCTTTTTGCCTTTTCTGCTCATTTCTTGCCCTCTGTTTGAGCCTTCTCTGCTCGTTTCTTGCCCTCTGTTTGTGCCTTCTCTGCTCATTTCTTGCCCTCTTTTTGCCTTTTCGGCTCAATTCTTGCCCTCTGTTTGTGCCTTCTCTGCTCGTTTCTTGCCCTCTTTTTGCCTTTTCTGTTCGCTTCTTGCCCTCTGTTTCTGCCTTCTCTGCTCATTTCTTACCCTCTTTTTGCCTTTTCTGCTTACTTCTTGCTCTCTGTTTTGCTTTTTTCTGCTCGTCTCTTGCCCTCTTCCTGCCGTTTTCCTCCTCCCGCTGCCCAGCGCCCCTCCCTCCCCCCAGGACACCTTCCCTGGCGGAGTTCAGAAACAAACTCTAAACTTGGCTTTTTGACGGAGGTCTTGCATCCCAGCATCCAGATATCCTTAGGGGTGACAGCGCTGCACACTAAAAATGCTGATTGATTGATACAAATAAAGATACTTTAAAAAAGGTTATGATTGTTTGAAAAATGTTGATTTGCAAAGTTTCTAATGGACGTGAGTGGGAGAACTTGGTGAACTGGTTTGTGGGCAAAGGCCTATTGTTTGGGAAGTCCACTGCCAGTCCTTGCTTTCTGGCTCACGTTCCGAGTACTTGACGTTGTTTTTATAATCAGATCAGTAATATTACGAAATCATTCCCCAAATGCCCCTAAATGCCTGATGACCTTTTAAGTACTTAGTGCCTGGGCAAGTATTTTCAGTGGCCACTTAGAGTGTACTCTCTGCTAAGCCTAAAATGTTTGCCCTATTTGTTCATCTTTTGCTTTGTCATGTGTATACAGTTGGCAATAACCTGGTGCACTAATAAAAGATATGAAAAGGGCACTCACTTGTTCCTAATCTGTCTGGGGCCCCAAAAACCCTAGAACTAGCCCTGCTGCTGTGTGTAATCGCTGCCTAAGTGTCAACGGCACATACTGCAGAGCTCCTGACAGTTTAGAGGAGTGGAATGAAAAACTAACATATTGAGCAGTTTGAGGCGGGAGACACGAATGTGAATCGAAGCATGCAGTAGGGAGCATTTTAGGAGTCACTGCAGATGTAACTGACTAACAATAACAGCTGAAGGTGCTGTACTGGATGGAAGCATCTTACAAACAGTAAAAGCACATGTGAAGCCAGTGACGCCACACAGTGCAAAAAAAAGAGAAGAACTGGAGAAATCAGGAGGTGGCCTGGTCGGAGGCAGTGATGTAAGGTGCAGCACGCTGGTGAAGAGCGTTTAACAAGTCACTGCAGAGGTGAATGGCCAGCAAAAATAGCAGAGGCTGCTAAACTGAGACCAACCAGCATACCGACTGATAAGGCCTCAGACAAGCATGTGTGACGCCACAGCCAGACACAGAAGGAGAAAACAAAAGGTGGGGGCAGCTCTGCCTAGTACCACGCATCAGGCGTTAGACTAACGCATTTCAGTATGTTGATCCGCATCACCGCACTGAAATGCAAAGTCATGCATTATAGCGCCTCAGCTGTAAAGCTGAGAGCGCTGCTATAATTATAAAGCACCATACAAGGTGCAGTGGCGGCGCGCGGTGTGTGCTGCTGCCTGTAAACTAAGGGTGCTCTTTGGCTGAGCTATAGCTTAGTTCAGCTGCACAGAGTGGTGTGCTACAATGTTACAAAGTTACAAATACACCAACGCGTAGCGATATCCCTGATGTCAGAGGAGGACAGGTCAGAGCCCAATTGCTAACTAGTGTTTTGACTGACAATTGACTTTAGGCGGGCCTGGCTCCAGCTTCCTGGGGCGGGAGCGGATGGGCCTCCACACAGATCAAAGTTGGCTGATGGAGCAATCGTGATACCGTCCCCATGGCTGACTGCCGCAAACAATAATGGCTTACCTTTAGTAGCTTGCACGCCTGCGGTATCCGGCAGCTGCTACCGGACCCGGCCCCACCGGCGCCATCATGGATACATGTGTGTAATCAGGGCTGAGCAGCAGAATCATTGCCACGGGACTGAGCCAGTCAGTTTGCGGTACTCAGCATAATCATTGCTTACGGCCAGCAGGACCGCCAATTGCTGTTGTCCGTGTTCCCAGTCAGGTCAGTGTTTATTTTATATTGATATATCCTCATGGCCTGTGTTCCGCTGCGCGTTGGGTGTCTCTCTGTGGAGCCTTGGGAGAGCAGGTATCTGAAGCGGTTTGTGGCCTGTTTTATTTCTTGGTCAAGGAGCCTCCCCCCTTCACCTGTTTCTTGACAGCGGCAGGCCTCTCTTCCTCACAAGCAGAGGGAAAAAAGTCAGAAGCAGCACATGAAGGTGGATTCTTCACTTAGTTAACCCAGAAACCCTCAGTCTGCCCGGCCGGCCGGATCAGCTATCACAGCACAGCAAACCATCTCCCATAGGGAACGAATATTTATTAGAGCGTCTTGTAAAATAGCGTAGGCTGTGTCCGGTTTATACTTGGTGCCCAATTAAATGGCACAGTTTTCTTTCGATTTATTAGGGCATCTTCTTAAAATACAAAGAATTTCGAGCAATTATTCTAATGGAAACGGACAGTGCAAACATAGGTGAACTGCTCACCCAGTTGTACTTGTAAAGTGTGGATCATGTCAATCACAGTGCCTTCCCATAAAGTACAGCTGCCTGCTTGGTTGTGACCTAAATGCGTGTCTCCCACTCTCAGCTTTCTAATGCAGCTGTGCTTACTGCTCATGTCGCTGTGTGTGAGTCTGCGAGTCACGCAGCTGATTACAATTACATTATGAAGGTCTTTCAGTGTGCCTCATCTTCTGTCTGCAATTTTGGCTAGAGTCTGATAAAGCGGTCGTTTATATTTCTTACGTTTTGCAGCAGTTAACTTAGTTTCTCGTTGCTCAAATGGGTGATCTTTCTGATATTTATGTGTTCCCCTTGTCTTCATTGCTTGATTTTGCTCACGAGACAGTGTCACTCATAGTCATTGAAATGCACTCATAATTACTCTAAAATTACGAAGATGTCACACATGGCAATCTGAAACCTTGGCAGCTATGTGGAGGAGCCAGAGGTCTGTGAACTTGGCAAACGGGACTTGGGCTCCAGAGAAATCTCTGGGAATTCTCTCCTGCTGTTTAATGACAGCCTTGCAGGCATTTAAACGTCCCCCATTAGCATTTCTAAAGACGAAAAACACGTCTTTAGAAATGCATTTGGAAGCGCAGCAGCATCACCATGAGCCGCACTTCAGAGGCTCCAGTGAAGTATTTACTGAATGCAGTGGAATCCTTTGAAGTGCACGCTGATTGTATGTGTCTGCGCGGAGGGAAGCCTAGGTGTGCGCTCCCGCTCAGGCGCGCAGTTTAGAGGGAACCATGGTTGCTACTGTATCGGCTCTTAGCTCTGTAGGGAAGGTCGTTTTGCAAGCTTGGCCCCGCAGGACTATATGGTGTAAAGCCCACGACGCAGACCCTCCTCCTTCGTATCGATTCACAAGGGAAGGAATCTGCAGTTAGAAGTATCCATCGGAAGAACAATTTACTTGGTG
This sequence comes from Calotriton arnoldi, assembly GCA_963921515.1. Classification (NCBI taxonomy): domain Eukaryota; kingdom Metazoa; phylum Chordata; class Amphibia; order Caudata; family Salamandridae; genus Calotriton; species Calotriton arnoldi. Next base: position 174,411 of record CAWUFW010005673.1, read on the forward strand.
TTGGTAATGCCTTTTTGGTGGATACCGAAATCACATTCTCACCGCCCACCATTCTCATCGCACGGCAGAGTTTACTTTCTGAAGCAGTAAAGGCTCCAAGTTGGGACATGCACACTCTTAATATTATCAATTTGCCAGTTGCTCACCACGTCTGATGGTGCAGAAAATGTCACAAGTAACCACTGACAGCCTGCAGGGGTGCCACCTGCATGTGGCTGTGGGTACACACATCTGAAGGCGGGACAGAGTCATAACAGAGACTTATGGCGTCATCTGCCACTGCGTACGAGCTGGAATTTTCCATATCCAGGGTGGTGCCTGGGAAGATCGACAAAGTGAGGAATCTGTGATTAGATAGAGTATCCACCTGAGAGAGCATTAACAAAAATAAGTACCTTGTTTGATTTGTAATTTTTTCATGTATGCTCTTAGTACTGTGTATGTTATGACATTTATCCACGGCATCCAATGATTACAACCCAAGCAACCCAAGCAGTTGTGATAAAGTATCTTGAGCTAGATTACGCAAGGAACTTATAGTTGGTTGCCGAAGTCAGACACCACAAGGTCTTCATGCGTGTGTTCCACGCTGGTCTCCATACATTGAGATTGAAGTGTTGACATTCTTAATTTCATTTTTCCTATAGGGCGAAGCAGGATACGCAGACAGATCTGGAGGGAGCTGGTATGAAGAACTGTTTCAATAACCCTGCCTACTATGTGCTTGAAGGGGTACCACACCAGCTTCTCACAGCAGACAACCAGAATCCACTAACACTAACAAAGCTGCCTGCTTCAAAGAATAAAGTTCAGATCACTGTGCCTGTACAGCTTGAAAAGCGTCGCCAGCCCTCATCAAGTCATCCACAAACACAAGGCGAGGAGAGTTCCTCAGATGATGATGTAGGCACTATGAACCTCCCACCACCTGATTTCCCGCCTCCACCTCTCCCCAAGTCTGTGGAGTTTGAAATGGTTGAGAATCCTTTTTATGCCTCTTCAAAAGAGGTGCAGGGCTTTACTGTACCGAAGGGAACTGTTGGCAGAGAAGAGGTGAATCCCAGGACTGGAGCCACCAAGCCTAAGTCTGGAGTTGCCTTTTGTGAAACTCTTGAGTCCAAGTTGCCTTCTAAACATAACCCAGTGTCTTCAAACACTTCTGTGCCTCATGTAGGGGTGACATTTGGCTCTGAGCCCCATAACAGCACAAGGCAAACACAAAGTACAGTTGATGATCATTCCTTCTCCGTGTTGCAGATGGCCAGGACACTGAGCGAAGTGGACTATTCTAGCAGCAAGAGTGGGCCTGTGGGGAGAGGACAACATGGGAGAACTCACCATCTGCCTGAGAGAGGGCCATTGGACTTCCCTCTGAGAGGCTTTCACTCTGACTACAGCCAGCCAATGAGCTTTCCACCAAGGTGCATCCGGGAAAGCATCAAAGAAGTTGTTGATGAAGAGGTAGGCAGAACTGTACTATTGTAGGATGGCATTTACGCTGATGTCACAGTTATTTCATCATATCTGAAAGAGACACGTTAGTGACAGATTCCTTACCTTTGAATATCCCCAGGCGTCAGGCTGGATCCGGAAAGTTTTGCGTAGCAGTACCCTTGCGCGTCGGTAGGCGGCGTCGTGCGGCTCCGCGTCCGTCGTCGGCGTCGTGATCGCCGGGATGACGTCGCGGGCAGTACTTAGGCGCCGCCCCTGCGCGCTGACGTCAGTTCTTCTTTTTCCGCGCCAGCAAGCGCAGATCCGGGAAGAGCAGTGCCCTGGTCATTTTTTGACCATACTTTTTGGTGATTTTTTCACTGTTTTTCCATCTTTCAAGGTGTCGTAGGGATGCCCGGCTTCAAGCGATATGGCGCCTGTGCGCGGATGATGTCCGTCACCGACCCGCATTGGGAGTGTCTCTTCTGCCTCGGCCGAGGCCACGACACGGCGTCTTGTACCGACTGCCAGGCCCTCCACCCGAAAGCTTTGCGAGAGCGGTCTCGAAAGCTCCTCGAGGCCCGGCATTCGGCTCCGCGGAAGCCCCGGTCGCGTGAGAGGTCCAGGGGTCGATCGCGGAGTCCACACCGGTCGTCGGCGTCGAAGTCTTCTTCGTCCGGTAAGTCGAAGCACAAAAAGTCCAAAAAGCATCATCGCTCTAGGACTTCGCCTCGCCGGTCTCGCGACTCGGCTGAGGCCCCTCCCGGCACCGTCCCCGCGGCCCCGGACATGCCTGTGGAGTCGCCCCCGCCATACCCGCCCTTCCCGGGTTCGGGGGCGGATCCGGCCAAAGTACAGGAATTCCTGTCGGCCATGGCCCGCCTCTTCGGGCCTTCAGGCCCCTCCGGTGCGCCTTCGGGCCCCGCGGGCCCTGATGGGGTTGCTCCGGCGTCGCCGACGGCTCCGGCCCCGGCGTCGCCCGTGCCTCCAGCCTCGATCCCGGCTCCGGCCCCGGCCTCGATCCCGGCTCCACAACCCCCATCGACGCCGGTCGACCTAACGACACCTCCGCCGGCGCCGATGTCTCCGGTGCCGTTCTCGACGCCGCCCTGGGCTCCGGGCGGCGTCGTCCCCCAGTTCCTTCCGGCTCCGGACATGGACCCGGAGCGACGTCGCTCGACGCCGGCTCCGGCGCCGATGGGACCTTGGGTCCCAAATGTCCCTCCTCCTCCTTATTTTGAACCAGAGGAGGACCAGTTGGACTGGGAGGGGTCTGATGACCCTCTGACGCGACACTGTCAGTACGATCAGGACTGGACAGAGAGTCTAGGGGAGGCCAGTGGTCTGGATACTTCCCCTGACACTGGCATGCTGTCTCCTCCCGTGGCTACGGAGGAGGGAGCCAATTTTGGTACGGTGTTGCGTAGGGCAGCTGGGGCCTTACGTCTCCAACTTCCTACCTTGACGGTCAAGCCTAACATCTTGACAGAGGTGCTTCAGCCGGCAGCCTCCTCTGCGGAGACTGTGCTGCCGTTTAACGACGCCCTCACTGACGTTCTTTTGGGCGCCTGGTCCAAGCCCAACACAGGGGCTCCTGTGGATCGGAACGTGTCACGACGCCATCGCCCAGCTCCGGGCGACCCCCTGTTTCTCTCTGTCCACCCCACTCCTGAGAGCTTGGTTGTCCAAGCCTCCGCTTCCCAAACCGCCTTCCCTACCGCCCCTCCGGATAGGGAATCCAAACGCCTGGATCAGTTTGGGAAGAAGGGTTTTTCTTCCTCCAGTGCTGGCTTGCGGTCCGTTAACACCGCTTGTCTTTTGGGCCGATATACCCACTCCCTGTGGGATTCGGTGGCGGATGTTTTGCCCCAGTGTCCTGAGGAGGTCCAGACACTGCTTTCCCGCGCCATTGCGGAAGGAAGGGATGCGGCTAAATTCACCATTCGTTGTGGCCTTGACACCGCCGACTCGCTGGGCAGGTCTATTGCAACGACGGTGGCGCTCAGACGCCACGCCTGGCTGAGAACCACTGGTTTTCAGGGGATGTCCAGAATACTCTCATGGACATGCCCTTTGATGGAGTCGGTCTTTTTGGGTCCAAAGCAGACCATGCGTTGGAGCGCTTTAAGGACTCACGGGCTACTGCCAAGTCCCTGGGCCTTTCTGCTACACGCCCTCCGCTGACTTCTGCTTTTCGCCCCTATCGTGGCCACGGTAGGGGCGCCCCTTCACGTCAGCAGCCCAGCCACCGGCCCGCGCAGCAGGCGTCTTCGCGTGGCCGAGGACGTGGATTCCGCCGTGGCGGATCGGGCAACCAGCGTGCGGGTCAGGCCACCACCTCCAACCCGTCCGCGGCCTCCATGCCCTCCTAGTCCCTCCTTTCAGGTGCACGGCACGCCAGTAGGGGGCAGGGTCCGCCATCACCTTCCCCACTGGCGCGCCATCACCTCGGACAGGTGGGTCTTGGACATTGTCCGAAGGGGCTACTCCCTCCCCTTCGAGACCACCCCCCAGCCATGCCACCTCAATTCCACCGCATGTCAGGGGATCACTTGGTGCTTCTACAGAAGGAAGTCACGGCCCTCTTGACCAAGAGGGCCATCGAGCATGTTCCGACCCCAGAAGTAGGGCGTGGTTGCTACTCCCACTACTTTCTGGTGCCCAAAAAGGACAAGGAGGACATGCGTCCTATCTTGGACCTCCGGAACGTCAATCGCTTCCTCCGGAAGGAGAAGTTCAAGATGCTCACCCTAGCTCAGGTCTTGACTGCCCTCGACCCTGGAGACTGGTTGGTAGCGTTGGACTTGCAGGACGCATATTTCCACATCCCCGTCCTGCCGGCCCACCGGCGTTACCTTCGGTTCACGGTAGGCCCCGAGCATTTTCAGTTCACCGTGCTCCCCTTTGGCCTTACAAGTGCCCCTCGGGTGTTCACGAAAGTGATGGCGGTGGTCGCAGCTCATCTGCGCCGGGCAGGGGTTTCAGTCTTCCCCTACCTCGACGACTGGTTGCTGAAGGCGGGCTCGTCCCAGGCAGTCGTCTCCCACCTCCAGACTACGGCCGAACTCCTGCACTCGCTGGGGTTCTCCATCAATGTGCCGAAGTCGCATCTGATTCCTTCTCCACAGCTCCTTTTCATCGGAGCAGTTCTGGACACGACGCAGTTTCGGGCCTATCCTCCCGAACGGCGAGTCCGGGATATTCAGGCTATGATTCCGATCTTTCAGCCTTTATCCTGGGTTTCGGTACGGATGACCCTGAGGCTGCTGGGCCTCATGGCCTCCTGCATCCTGCTGGTCAATCATGCCAGATGGCATATGCGGGCTCTGCAGTGGGACCTGAAGTTCCAGTGGGCGCAGCACCAGGGCAACCTGTCCGATCACGTCCAGATCTCGGAGGGGACTGCAAGACAGTTGCAGTGGTGGCTCTCGAACCGGCAATGGGTCATGGGCAGATCCCTCTCCCTTCCCCAGCCAGAGCACACAGTTGTGACGGACGCGTCCCTTCTGGGATGGGGCGGTCACATGGGAGAGGCGGAGATCAGAGGCCTCTGGTCTCCGGCGGAGTCCCGGCTCCATATCAACCTTCTGGAGCTCCGGGCGATCCGGCTTGCACTCAAGGCATTCCTTCCCTCTGTCAAAGGGAAGGTAGTGCAGGTGTTCACAGACAACACCACCGCCATGTGGTACTGCAACAAACAAGGCGGGGTGGGGTCTTGGACCCTTTGTCAGGAGGCTCTGCGCCTCTGGACATGGCTGGAACATCAGGGCATGTTCCTGATGGTTCAACACCTGGCAGGTTCCCTGAACGCCAGGGCGGACGAACTCAGCCGCAGGTGCATGATGGATCACGAATGGCGTCTTCACTCGGAAGTGGCGCAAGGACTCTTTCTACAATGGGGAGAGCCTTGGTTAGATCTATTCGCCACCGAAGAGAACGCGCAATGTCATCAGTTCTGCGCGTTGGAATTTCCAAGGCGGCACTCGCTCGGCGACGCTTTTCGTCACGAGTGGAGTTGCGGTCTGTTGTACGCCTTTCCGCCTATACCACTTCTACCCAGAGTGTTGAAGAAGATTCGGCACGACCGGGCCCAAGTCATTCTTGTGGCTCCGGACTGGGCTCGAAGAGTTTGGTATCCCGAGCTACTCAATATGAGCATAGATCCCCCGATCCGTCTGCCTCTTCGGGAGGATCTTCTGTCGCAGCAGCAGGGGACGGTCCTCCACCCGAACCTGTCCAGTCTACACCTGCTTGCGTGGAGATTGAGCGGCGGCAGTTGATTCCTTTCGACTTGCCTCCCGAAGTTTGTGATGTGATTCTGGCAGCCAGGCGTCCCTCCACTAAGGTGGTATACGCCTGCAGGTGGAACAAATTTGTGGCATGGTGCACAGCAAAGGCTGTGAATCCCCTTTCTGCCCCTCTTTCTGAGGTCCTTCTGTTCCTTCTCTCTCTGGCCCAACAGGGTTCTGCCCTGGGTACCATCAAGGGTTATCTCTGTGCTATCTCGGCCTTCCTCAGGCTCCCTGATCAGCCCTCCCTTTTCAAGTCCCCTGTTGTTAACAGGTTTCTTACAGGCATTACACACCTTTTCCCTCCTGTTCAGTTTGTGATGCCTCAGTGGGACTTGAACTTGGTTCTTACCTTTTTAATGTGCGCTCCCTTTGAGCCTCTGCATAACTGTCCTCTTCGTCTTTTGACTCTAAAGACAGCCTTTCTGGTGGCCATCACCTCCGCTCGGCGGGTGAGTGAGCTCCAGGCTTTATCTTGCAAACCTCCCTTTCTGTCTGTTCATCCAGACAAGGTTGTTCTTCGGACGCGTCCGTCCTTCTTGCCAAAGGTGGTTACTGCCTTTCACATTGGGCAGACCATCACTTTGCCTACCTTCTTTCCGCCTCCGCATCCTTCCAGAGAGGAAGAGAGGCTCCACCGTCTGGACCCAAAACGTGCGCTCTCCTTCTATATCGACCGCACAAAACACTTCCGGGTGGATGACCAGCTCTTTGTTGGCTACGTGGGCGCCAAAAGGTCGGGCGGTGCACAAACGAACCATCTCCCGCTGGGTTACCTTGTGCATCAAGACCTGCTATTCTTTGGCTAAGAAGGAGCCTCCTGTTGGGCTGCGTGCCCATTCCACCAGGGCAACAGCTGCTACCACGGCCTTGGGCCGCGGTGTTCCGCTGCCCGTTATTTGTCAGGCAGCTACGTGGGCCTCGCTGCACACGTTTACAAAACATTACTGCCTTGACAGTCAGGTCCGGAGGGACGGCTTCTTTGGCCGTTCTGTCCTCCAGGACTTCCTTGTCTGATCTTTGTTCGCAGACCCACCACCGGGGTTGGTATTGCTGGGGTATCTATTCTAAGGTAAGGAATCGGTCACTAACGTGTCTCTTTCAGATGCACAAGTTACTAACTTGTGTAACGATATATCTGTAAGAGACAGTAGTTAGTGACAGATTCCTACCGCCCACCCATCCTCCCCGTTCTGCGAACTGATTTCTAGGGTTAATGACATCCCTTTCAGGGCCCTAGTATTTTTCAGACACCTATGTCAGCTTCTTGCATGGCTCTGCGTTCCTGGCGCGGAAAGTCGTGTACAGAACTGACGTCAGCGCGCAGGGGCGGCGCCTAAGTACTGCCCGCGACGTCATCCCGGCGATCACGACGCCGACGACGGACGCGGAGCCGCACGACGCCGCCTACCGACGCGCAAGGGTACTGCTACGCAAAACTTTCCGGATCCAGCCTGACGCCTGGGGATATTCAAAGGTAAGGAATCTGTCACTAACTACTGTCTCTTACAGATATATCGTTACACAAGTTAGTAACTTGTGCCTTAGGCATAATTGCTTTTATTTGTACTTTTAATGGCATATATCAGAAATACATACTAAACTACATAAATATTTCTTGTTTATGTGCACCATGTAGGAATACAGTCTGTTCGTGCATTCACCAAGGCATCTGTACATTAATCTTGGGGAATGGGGTAATTTGTGCGCGTAAATGCTGCAGCTGGTTTCTTGGTTTGGCATCTTTGGGAGGAAGGCAATTTAGCATAACACCTTGTCCAAATCTTGGATGAAGTTGGCTAGATTTGCACATGTAAGGGTCTTTTGTGATGCAGTGTTCTGTCCATACATGATAATATTTCTGATTACTTACCTGGGCTGGGCACTATACAGATATGGATCAGAAACTGTGTGCAAGGGCAGGCTATTGTGTGTTGTCTTACTGTGTAATGAAAACCAACATCTTAATGGAATAACATTGTTCTGGAGTGCAGTGTCTCAGACATCCATAATTTGCATCTATACTTCGTACATGTGTTCTTTTAGTGTTCCTCTGAATTTGCATTGAATTAGCCAAAATGATAATTTAATAAAATAATGTCCTACATTGGATAAATGTTGTAAGACTAAGCTCTGCAATTTGAGGTCACGCAGTAAGGTGGTCAAGATTCATCCTCATTTGAAGTGATTGGTTTGACTGATAGGTTTTTATGAAATATTTAAGGCACAGAGTATGGGCAGCAGGTTCACCTCTTGGTCTGTCATAGATATAGTGAATCAAGTACAGAGGGGAGGAAAAACAAAAGACAATTAGAAACCCAGTGCCATCCTGGCCACCCTTTTGAGCTTTCAAACGAAGGTCGGAGCTTATGAGACCTTCTCCACCCAAAATCTCCAAGAACAAGCAGTGATCTCCATACTGTGACATGATGTGAATCTTGAAAAAAACTGGACGTGCTTTGGAAAACCTAAAAATATTTTCCAAAATTTCTGCAAAAGAATGCAGTTTTTTTTCCCTAGGAATCTATCACGTAGATGCTTAACTGTGAAGAAGACAATATTTATGTACAGCAGCAGTTGAGTCAGACAAACTATAAAAAAGATGTTCATAAACCTAGGGAGGAGAAGTGTACTAAGTTTGTCGAAGAGATAAATGATGTTTAGAGCATTGTTTCTTATGAGGGTAGGAAGCAGTAGAGTGGGGCAATTCTGATCAGGTAGATCTTGAAAGCAAAGGTTCTCATTCAGATGTGCAGCTAAACTGGAGGAGTACATAAGCGGGTTGGGGAAGAAATCAGCCACTACAAAGAGGAATCTCCTGGATAGAGTGGGTAGCATGGTTGGAGGAGGTAAAAAGGAGACAGAAATAGTAGACGAATTGATCAAGTTCATAGTTTCTTTTTATTCTCGGTTGCCATCTCTTTTAGGTGGTTTTCTGTATATTATTCACAATTATGAGCATTAGAATGTGAATGGTTTCCTGAATCGGATAAATGAGATTCTTGCAAACGTATGCCTTATGAGAACTTCTGATGGATACATCTGCCTGTGGATTCCTCACCTTATGATTCCTCACCTTATGAATATTCCCTGCGCCAGCATTCTGCGGAAACTTTTTCCTAGCTCTCCACGCCGACGAGGTCGTCATAATACCACGGCTCCGCTCGCGACTCCGTCTGACGTCACCGGAGCCATAAGAGAGCCTCGTCGGCGTGATGACTTCAGTTCCCTTTTTTTCCGCGCCGTCGACGCGTAACGGTTTTCTGGGACTCTCCATACTGTTTCGAGTTACTTTGTTGTTTCTCCAGGTTTTACTGTAGCTTTGCGATGGCGACTTCGAGGAAGTCAGGATTCAAGCCCTGTAGAGTGTGTGGGGGTCATATGTCCATCACTGACCCCCATGAGGACTGTTTGTGGTGTTTGTCATCGGACCACGACGTGGAGGGCTGTTCATGCTGTCGCAAGATGAACCCGAAGGCCTTGAAAGAACATGAGGCGATGTAAAGTTTTATTTGATGGTCTATTCTGGACATCGATGACTTTTTTAGAGGCGAGAATTGAAATGTTTGTATTATTATGATTTATTTTATTGCTGTACATATTTATGATCTTGAAACTGTGGATTTGTTTTTTGTTGTTTGAAAAGAAAAAAAAGAAAGAACATGAGGCCAAGCTTTTCATGGCAAAAGCAAGGAAGGAGAAGAGAGGGCGAAAAAGATCCAAGTCGAAGTTGTCGACTTCGCATGCTTCGAAGTCGAGGAAGCACAAGAAGAAAAGGAGGCATGGTTCTCGGCGCCGTTCGTAGAAGGGAAAGGCTTCGAGATCACCTTCTCTGGCGCCTCGACGTAGACAAAAAGACTTTGTGTCTCCATCGACTTCGCCATCTCCTCAGGTGACTCCGGAAAATTCTCCTTCTCCTAAAGGTACCCCGGCGCGGTCGCCGGCGCTGAGGGACTCTCCGGCTTCGGAGGGCTTACCTGCTCAGGACGAACCTTCTCCTGTGCACGACACTGTGCCTGTGGCTCGGCCTGTGGATCCGGCTGTTCCGGCGCCGGATGTTCCTCGTGTGGATTCTGACTGCTCCGTATCCTCAATTTCCTACACCGGGTTCAGATCCTTCGCATTTTTTAAATGCTATGTATGGTGTGTTTGCCAAGGCAACCTTCGCCTCCGGAGCACCTTCGGGTCCCGTGGGTCCGCTGGCCTTCAATTTGGGCGTGCCTCAACATTATGCCCAGGCACCTTTCGTGCCCTTTATGCCGACGGCGCCGTCATGGCAGTTTCCGGCTCCGAGGTTTTCAACGCCGTATACGGAATCCCCGGTGCCGTCTGGTGGCCCTTCCTCTCTGCCTCGTACGGCGCCGATTCCTGCATCGGACCCTCCTTCGACGCCGGCTCCGGAGCTGTCGGCGCTGCGTGTGGCGCCGTCGACGCCGCAACCGAAGTTGCACTCGAGGAGAGAGGCACAGAGACTGTTGGGGGAAGAACAGTATCAAAGAGAAGAGGTTGAAGAGGGCGAGATAGAGGAGTCTGTCGACGATTTCGAGGGACTTCAGGAGGCTAGTGGCCTGGACACCTCCCCAGAGTGGGAGCTTTCTTCTTCAAGGGTTTCTCCACCTCAAGAGGTTGCTCCGTATCATACTGTTATTAGAAAGGCTGCGGAGCTTTTGGATTTGCAATTGCCTACAGCAGAGTACAAACCAAATTTGCTCACAGAGGTTTTGCATTTGCCATCTTCGATAGTTGAGCCACTGTTGCCTTTTAATGAGGCTTTAACTGAGCCTATCCTGGAAGTGTGGCGTAAACCTCTCTCTTCTCCTGCTGTGTCTAAATCTGTGGCAAGGAGATATAGGTCTGCTCCAGGAGACCCTCCTTTTCTCTCTTCATATCCGTCCCCGGAAAGTTTGGTGGTACAGGCGTCCTGTTCTAAACAATCTACAGGCGCTTTTCCTCAAGCTCCTGCCGACAGGGACTTTAAGAAGTTGGAGCAATCGGCTAAGAAAGTCTTTTCATCTTCTAGCATGGCACTAAAGTCAACCAATGCTAACTGTTTGTTGGGACGTTACATACACGCCTTAATGGATTCTGCTAAGCAATTGGCGCCCAAGTTGCCTGATGAGGAGCGTGATAATTTTATGGAGGTTCTGACGGATGCTCAGGCTGCTGCTCGTCAGGTTATACAGTCTGGCCTTGACACAGCTGATTCGGTGGCCAGGGTTATGAGCTCCTCCATAGTTCCCAGGAGACAGGCTTGGCTCAGATCCTCTGGGTTTTCTCCAGATGTACAGGCTACCCTTCTTGATTTGCCCTTTGATGGTTCAAAACTTTTCGGAGAGAAGGCTGATTCTGAGATTCAAAGATAGCAAGGCCACGGCAAAATCCTTAGGGCTGCAAACTCAGTCAAGGGGGTTTGGATATAGGAAGTATTGAAGATTTGGAAGGTCTTCCTTTCGTAGCTTACGACAGCTTCAGCAACAACAGCAGCAAAATCCTCTTTACAAATCCTACAGAGGGAGAAACAGGGGTCGCCAACTTGGGTCGGCCCGCCAACTCTCCTCCTCCTCCTCTACCTCCCCTGCTCCCCCTGGTAACGCAGGAAAGCAGCCCTAGATCCCCCATCCTGGAACATGTGGGTCCTGTAGGGGGTCGGCTGTCTCACTTTCTACAGGGTTGGAAATCGGTCACTTCAGACCTTTGGGTTTTAAACCTTGTAGAGAATGGGTACGCCCTTCCCTTTCGGGAATTTCCTCCTCCTTACCATCCTTGCCAAGGTTTCTGTTCGGAAGATCATTTGCTTCTTCTCCAGAAGGAGGTCCTTGCCTTATTACAAAAAGGTGCGATAGAGGTGGTTCCGGAACAGGAAAGGGTTCAGGGATGCTACTCCCGGTATTTCCTGATTCCCAAAAAGGATGGCAGGTTACGTCCGATCTTGGATCTCAGGGTCTTGAATTTTTACCTCAAACAGGAGAAATTCAAGATGCTGACCCTTGCTCAGGTTCTTCTGGCGCTGCAGCAAGAGGACTGGATGGTGTCGATCGATTTGCAGGATGCGTACTTTCACATCCCCATCCTGAAGTCGCACAGGAAGTATCTCCGTTTCACGGTAGGGTCGCAGCACTACCAGTTTGCGGTCCTCCCGTTTGGTCTTACTACTGCACCTCGAGTCTTCACAAAGGTGATAGCAGTGGTGGCAGCTCATCTCAGAAGGTCGGGGATCCCAGTTTTCCCTTACCTGGACAACTGGCTGCTCAAAGCGGAGTCGCCGGAGATGGTGCTTCATCATCTGCAGGTAACAGCTCAGCTGTTCAACTTGGGTTTTTCAATAAATGTGCCCACATCTCACCTGGTGCCTTCTCAGCGCAACCTGTTCATAGGGGCGGTACTGGATACTACTGTGTGTCGAGCTTTTCCACCTCCACAGAGAATTCTCGACATTCAGGAGATGATTCCTTTGTTTCACGATGGAGCGGTTGTTCCAGTCCTGAAGGTCCTACGCCTGCTCGGTCTGTTCGCTTCCTGCATTCTGTTGGTCAGTCATGCACGCTGGCATATGAGGGCACTCCAGTGGTGCCTCCGCAGGCAGTGGTTTCAACACAACGGAGATCTCAGGGAGTCAGTCAGAATCTCCAGAGACGCTGCAGCGGAGCTGACTTGGTGGAGTGTGCAGGGCAACCTGTCTCAAGGAAAGCCCTTTCAACCTCCTCCACCTGTGGCCACAGTGATCACGGATGCCTCCACTCTAGGGTGGGGTGCTCATCCGGGGGATCTGGAGGTCAAAGGTCTTTGGTCTCCAGAGGAAAGGTTGCTTCACATCAACCTTCTGGAATTGCGGGCGATACGTTTGGCACTAAAGGCTTTCCTTCCGTCCCTTCGCGGTCAGTCAGTTCAGGTCCTAACAGACAACACTATCGCGATGTGGTACATCAACAAACAGGGAGGTGTAGGGTCGTTTCGTCTCTGTCGAGAGGCTCTGCGACTCTGGTCCTGGGCTCAGGGCCATCAGATTTGTGTGTTTGCAAATCATCTAGCCGGAGTGCTGAATGTTCGTGCGGACAGTCTCAGTCGGCATTACTCGGCCGATCACGAGTGGCGGCTTCATCCGGAGGTGGTCCATCACATCTTCGAGATGTGGGGGTCCCCTTGGTTGGACCTATTTGCCACTCACAAGAACGCGCACTGCCCGTTGTTCTGCAGTCTCCAGTATCCGATGCAGGGGGCGCTGGGGGACGCGTTTTAGTTGGATTGGAGTTCACAGCTCCTTTACGCGTTTCCTCCCATACCCTTGATTTCTCGGGTTCTGAGGAAGATTCGCCAAGACCGGGCCCGAGTTATATTGATCGCTCCGGATTGGCCAAGAAGGGTGTGGTACACAGATCTACTTCGCCTCTCATCGCACCCTCCGCTCCGTCTCCCTCTCAGGGTAGACCTCATCTCGCAGTCGCAGGGGCAGGTTCTACACCCCCACCTCCAGAGCCTGCACCTTCATGCCTGGAGATTGAACGGGGCAACCTGAGTTCCTTCTCTCTCCCGCCGGATTTGGTGGATGTTATTTTATCGTCCAGGCGACACTCCACTAAGTCTATTTACTCCTCCAGATGGTCTAGATTTGTTAAATGGTGTGTAGAGAGATCCATTGATCCTTTAAAGGCCCACTTGTCAGATATTCTTCAGTTTTCGCTGTTTTTGGCCCAGCAGGGTTGTTGCTGTGGCCACTGTTAAGGGCTATTTTTCGGCTTTATCGGCGTTTCTTTGTTTGCCGGATCAGCCGTCTTTATTTAAATCTCCCATTGTTTTGAGATTTATTAAGGGCCTTACCAATAGGTTTCCGCCTACTCCCTTTGTTATGCCTCAATAGGATTTAAATCTTGTTTTGACTTACTTGATGGGTTCCCCGTTTGAACCCTTACATAGTTGTCCTTTGAGACTTCTGTCTTTTAAAACGGTCTTTCTTGTGGCCATTACCTCAGCAAGGAGGGTAAGTGAGCTTCAGGCTCTTAGTTCAAAACCCCCGTTTTTGACCATTCATGCTGAAAGGATGGTCCTCAGGATCAGGGCAGCTTTTCTGCCTAAGGTGGTTACTCCCTTCCATCTAGGACAGTCCATTACTCTTCCTGTATTCTATCCTCCCCTCACCCTTCCAAGGAGGAGGAGAGACTTCACCGCCTGGATCCTAAAAGAGCGGTGAGCTTTTATTTGGATAGGACTAAAGACTTGCGATTGGACGATCAGCTCTTTGTGGGCTACGTTGGACGCATGAAGGGCAAGGCTGTGCACAAGTGCACTCTTTCCAGATGGATCATCTTGTGCATCAAGATCTGCTACGCCCTGGCTGGTAAGGAACCGCCTGATGGTATTAGAGCTCATTCCACCAGAGCCAAGTCATCCACTTCTGCTTTGGCCAGAGGTGTTCCTGTAATGGACATTTGTAAGGCTGCGACTTGGGCCTCCTCCATACTTTCGCAAAGCATTATTGCTTGGATTCTGAGATGAGGAGGGAGGGCCATTTTGCGCGCTCTGTCCTGCAGGACTTTTTGGTATAGAAGGGTGGACACCCTCCTCCGGGAGTGGGACTGCTGTGGGATTCTATTCATAAGGTGAGGAATCCACAGGCAGATGTATCCATCAGAAGAACAAGTTACTTACCTTCGGTAACGCTTTTTCTGGTGGATACAGTATCTGCCTGTGGATTCCTCACTGACCCACCCTCCTCCCCGATGTCCACCCTTGTATACCTTAAAGGTGGCATTGTTTAACATGTTTGTTTTGCATTGTCTCTTCTATCTGCCTTTGTGTAGTTTATAGGAAATGCTTTTATTCTTTGGCTTTCCTTTTAATTTTACACTATGTGTATTGGTGTGAATATTGTGTACTGTGTATACTTTGAATCTGTTGTCTGTCCACCTGTTCGCCTCGGAGGCACGGAAAAAATGGGTGGAACTGACGTCATCACGCCGACGAGGCTCTCTTATGGCTCCAGTGACGTCAGACGGAGTCGCGAGCGGAGCCATGGTATTGTGACGACCTCGTCGACGTGGAGAGCTAAGAAAAAGTTTCCGCGGAATGCTGGCGCAGGGGATCATCATAAGGTGAGGAATCATAAGGTGAGGAATCCTCAGGCAGATACTGTATTCACCAGAAAAAGCGTTACCGAAGGTAAGTAACTTGTTCATCTGTTGGTGTCTTCCCTGTTACACATTTACAGTCAAAGGAAAGTGCAGAAGTACAGTTCAGAGCTCTGTGGTAAAACAGGCATTCACACGCAGCAGCACAGGCTATATGAGGCAGAATAATCTTGATTAGCAAGTCTTCTAAGGTTGACGTCAGCGTGTCAAGGGAAGGCCAGCGCTTATTAATCTTGGAACTGGAGGTGTCTTGGGGTTTGGTTCACTATTTCTGCTTTGGCCACACTATCTGGAATGTCTTACCCATCAAAAATATACGAGAATGGTATGCTTTGAAGGACTTTGGTAGAATTATTGTTTTCCCCAACACTCGTCGTAGGAGGCAATATCTGTGTAAACCTTAATCTCAAACTTTATACATTGTCAAGTAGACCAGCGAAAACTCCAGTAAAACCTAAAATGAAACAAGCTTTGCTTAACTTAAACCATATTTATGATTTAAGGGATATAGAGAGGGGAGCAGCTCAACTCACAAATTGCACACATTGTATTCATTAGGCATAAATCCCACTACTGTGTCAACTATTCTACCTTCTGCTGAATTGTTGCAAATTCAATCAGAAATGGAACCATTGTTTGAGTCTGATCACTCGGTTGTTCTGGAAATAAGGGGACTGTTTAAGGGTGGTTTGTGATTGGCTAGATGAACAGTATGTCAGCTTCTGCTTACAGACCATAGTTTAATTTTTTGTATCTGAAAGAGACACGTTAGTGACAGATTCCTTACCTTAGAATATCCCCAGGCATCAGGCTGGATCCGGAAAGTTTTGCGTAGCAGTACCCTTGCGCGTCGGTAGGCGGCGTCGTGCGGCTCCGCGTCCGTCGTCGGCGTCGTGATCGCCGGGATGACGTCGCGGGCAGTACTTAGGCGCCGCCCCTGCGCGCTGACGTCAGTTCTTCTTTTTCCGCGCCAGTAAGCGCAGATCCGGGAAGAGCAGTGCCCTGGTCATTTTTTGACCATACTTTTTGGTGAATTTTTTCACTGTTTTTTCCATACTTTCAAGGTGTCGTAGGGATGCCCGGCTTCAAGCGATGCGGCGCCTGTGCGCGGATGATGTCCGTCACCGACCCGCATTGGGAGTGTCTCTTCTGCCTCGGCCGAGGCCACGACACGGAGTCTTGTCCCGAATGCCAGGCCCTCAACCCGAAAGCTTTGCGAGAGCGGTCTCGAAAGCTCCTCGAGGCCCGGCATTCGGCTCCACGGAGGCCCCGGTCGCGTGAGAGGTCCAGGGGTCGCTCGCGGAGTGCACACCGGTCGTCGGCGTCGAAGTCTTCTTCGTCCGGTAAGTCAAAGCACAAGAAGTCCAAAAAGCATCATCGCTCTAGGATTTCGCCTTGCCGGTCTCGCGACTCGGCTGAGGCCCCTCCCGGCACCGTCCCCGCGACCGCGGCCCCGGACTTGCCTGTGGAGTCGCCCCCGCCATACCCGCCCTTCCCGGGTTCGGGGGCGGATCCGGCCAAGGTACAGGAATTCCTGTCGGCCATGGCCCGCCTCTTCGGGCCTTCAGGCCCCTCCGGTGCGCCTTCGGGCCCCGCGGGCCCTGATGGGGTTGCTCCGGCGTCGCCGACGGCTCCGGCCCCGGCGTCGCCCATGCCTCCAGCCTCGATCCCGGCTCCGGCTTCGGCCCCGGCCTCGATCCCGGCTCCACAACCCCCATCGACGCCGGTCGACCTCACGACACCTCCGCCGGCGCCGATGTCTCCGGTGCCGTTCTCGACGCCGCCCTGGGCTCCGGGCGGCGTCGTCCCCAGTTCCTTCCGGCTCCGGACATGGACCCGGAGCGACGTCGCTCGACGCCGGCTCCGGCGCCGATGGGACCTTGGGTCCCAACTGTCCCTCCTCCTCCTTATTTTGAACCAGAGGAGGACCAGTTGGACTGGGAGGGGTCTGATGACCCTCTGACGCGACACTGTCAGTATGATGAGGACTGGACAGAGAGTCTAGGGGAGGCCAGTGGTCTGGATACTTCCCCTGACACTGGCATGCTGTCTCCTCCCGTGGCTACGGAGGAGGGAGCCAATTTTGGTACGGTGTTGCGTAGGGCAGCTGGGGCCTTACGTCTCCAACTCCCTACTTTGACGGTCAAGCCTAACATCTTGACAGAGGTGCTTCAGCTGGCAGCCTCCTCTGCGGAGACTGTGCTGCCGTTTAACGACGCCCTCACTGACGTTCTTTTGGGCGCCTGGTCCAAGCCCAACACAGGGGCTCCTGTGGATCGGAACGTGTCACGACGCCATCGCCCAGCTCCGGGCGACCCCTGTTTCTCTCTGTCCACCCCACTCCTGAGAGCTTGGTTGTCCAAGCCTCCGCTTCCCAAACCGCCTTCCCTACCGCTCCTCCGGATAGGGAATCCAAACGCCTGGATCAGTTTGGGAAGAAAGGTTTTTCTTCCTCCAGTGCTGGCTTGCGGTCCGTTAACACCGCTTGTCTTTTGGGCCGATATACCCACTCCCTGTGGGATTCGGTGGCGGATGTTTTGCCCCAGTGTCCTGAGGAGGTCCAGGCACTGCTTTCCCGCGCCATTGCGGAAGGAAGGGATGCGGCCAAATACACTATCCGTTGTGGCCTTGACACCGCCGACTCGCTGGGCAGGTCTATTGCAACGACGGTGGCGCTCCGACGCCACGCCTGGCTGAGAACCACTGGTTTTTCAGGGGATGTCCAGAATACTCTCATGGACATGCCCTTTGATGGAGTCGGTCTTTTTGGGTCCAAATCAGACCATGCGTTGGAGCGCTTTAAGGACTCACGGGCTACTGCCAAGTCCCTGGGCCTTTCTGCTACACGCCCTCCGCTGACTTCTGCTTTTCGCCCCTATCGTGGCCACGGTAGGGGCGCCCCTTCACGTCAGCAGCCCAGCCACCGGCCCGCGCAGCAGGCGTCTTCGCGTGGCCGAGGACGTGGATTCCGCCGTGGCGGATCGGGCAACCAGCGTGCGGGTCAGGCCACCACCTCCAACCCGTCCGCGGCCTCCAAGCCCTCCTAGTCCCTCCTTTCAGGTGCACGGCACGCCAGTAGGGGGCAGGGTCCGCCATCACCTTCCCCACTGGCGCACCATCACCTCGGACAGGTGGGTCTTGGACATTGTCCGAAGGGGCTACTCCCTCCCCTTCGAGACCACCCCCCAGCCATGCCACCTCAATTCCACCGCATGTCAGGGGATCACTTGGTGCTTCTACAGAAGGAAGTCACGGCCCTCTTGACCAAGAGGGCCATCGAGCATGTTCCGACCCCAGAAGTAGGGCGTGGTTGCTACTCCCACTACTTTCTGGTGCCCAAAAAGGACAAGGAGGACATGCGTCCTATCTTGGACCTCCGGAACGTCAATCGCTTCCTCCGGAAGGAGAAGTTCAAGATGCTCACCCTAGCTCAGGTCTTGACTGCCCTCGACCCTGGAGACTGGTTGGTAGCGTTGGACTTGCAGGACGCGTATTTCCACATCCCCGTCCTGCCTGCCCACCGGCGTTACCTTCGGTTCACGGTAGGCCCGAGCATTTTCAGTTCACCGTGCTCCCCTTTGGCCTTACCAGTGCCCCTCGGGTGTTCACGAAAGTGATGGCGGTGGTCGCAGCTCATCTGCGCCGGGCAGGGGTTTCAGTCTTCCCCCTACCTCGACGACTGGCTGCTGAAGGCGGGCTCGTCCCAGGCAGTCGTCTCCCACCTCCAGACTACGGCCGAACTCCTGCACTCGCTGGGGTTCTCCATCAATGTGCCGAAGTCGCATCTGATTCCTTCTCCACAGCTCCTTTTCATCGGAGCAGTTCTGGACACGACGCAGTTTCGGGCCTATCCTCCCGAACGGCGAGTCCGGGATATTCAGGCTATGATTCCGATCTTTCGGCCTTTATCCTGGGTTTCGGTACGGATGACCCTGAGGCTGCTGGGCCTCATGGCCTCCTGCATCCTGCTGGTCAATCATGCCAGATGGCATATGCGGGCTCTGCAGTGGGACCTGAAGTTCCAGTGGGCGCAGCACCAGGGCAACCTGTCCGATCACGTCCAGATCTCGGATGGGACTGCAAGACAGTTGCAGTGGTGGCTCTCGAACCGGCAATGGGTCATGGGCAGATCCCTCTCCCTTCCCCAGCCAGAGCATACAGTTGTGACGGACGCGTCCCTTCTGGGATGGGGCGGTCACATGGGAGAGGCGGAGATCAGAGGCCTCTGGTCTCCGGCGGAGTCCCGGCTCCATATCAACCTTCTGGAGCTCCGGGCGATCCGACTTGCACTCAAGGCATTCCTTCCCTCTGTCAAAGGGAAGGTAGTGCAGGTGTTCACAGACAACACCACCGCCATGTGGTACTGCAACAAACAGGGCGGGGTGGGGTCTTGGACCCTTTGTCAGGAGGCTCTGCGCCTCTGGACATGGCTGGAACATCAGGGCATGTTCCTGATGGTTCAACACCTGGCAGGTTCCCTGAACGCCAGGGCGGACGAACTCAGCCGCAGGTGCATGATGGATCACGAATGGCGTCTTCACTCGGAAGTGGCGCAAGGACTCTTTCTACAATGGGGAGAGCCTTGGTTAGATCTATTCGCCACCGAAGAGAACGCGCAATGTCATCAGTTCTGCGCGTTGGAATTTCCAAGGCGGCACTCGCTCGGCAACGCTTTTCGTCGCGAGTGGAGTTGCGGTCTGTTGTACGCCTTTCCGCCTATACCACTTCTACCCAGAGTGTTGAAGAAGATTCGGCACGACCGGGCCCAAGTTATTCTTGTGGCTCCGGACTGGGCTCGACGAGTTTGGTATCCCGAGCTACTCAATATGAGCGTAGATCCCCCGATCCGTCTGCCTCTTCGGGAGGATCTTCTGTCGCAGCAGCAGGGGACGGTCCTCCACCCGAACCTGTCCAGTCTACACCTGCTTGCGTGGAGATTGAGCGGCGGCAGTTGATTCCTTTCGACTTGCCTCCCGAAGTTTGTGATGTCATTCTGGCAGCCAGGCGTCCCTCCACTAAGGTGGTATACGCCTGCAGGTGGCACAAATTTGTGGCATGGTGCACAGCAAAGGCTGTGAATCCCCTTTCTGCCCCTCTTTCTGAGGTCCTTCTGTTCCTTCTCTCTCTGGCCCAACAGGGTTCTGCCCTGGGTACCATCAAGGGTTATCTTTGTGCTATCTCGGCCTTCCTCAGGCTCCTGATCAGCCCTCCCTTTTCAAGTCCCCTGTTGTTAACAGGTTCTTAAAAGGCATTACTCACCTCTTCCCTCCTGTTCCGTTTGTGATGCCTCAGTGGGACTTGAACTTGGTTCTTACCTTTTTAATGTGCGCTCCCTTTGAGCCTCTGCATAACTGTCCTCTTCGTCTTCTGACTCTGAAGACAGCCTTTCTGGTGGCCATCACCTCCGCTCGGCGGGTGAGTGAGCTCCAGGCTCTATCTTGCAAACCTCCCTTTCTGTCTGTTCATCCAGACAAGGTTGTTCTTCGGACGTGTCCGTCCTTCTTGCCAAAGGTGATTACTGCTTTCCACATTGGGCAGACCATCACTTTGCCCACCTTCTTTCCGCCTCCGCATCCTTCCAGAGAGGAGGAGAGGCTCCACCGTCTGGACCCAAAACGTGCGCTCTCCTTCTATATCGACCGCACAAAACACTTCCGGGTGGATGACCAGCTCTTTGTTGGCTACGTGGGCGCCAAAAAGGTCGGGCGGTGCACAAGAGGACCATCTCCCGCTGGGTTACCTTGTGCATCAAGACCTGCTATTCTTTGGCTAAGAAGGAGCCTCCTGTTGGGCTGCGTGCCCATTCCACCAGGGCAACGGCTGCTACCACGGCCTTGGGCCGCGGTGTTCCGCTGCCGGTTATCTGTCAGGCAGCTACGTGGGCCTCGCTGCACACGTTTACAAAGCATTACTGCCTTGACAGTCAGGTCCGGAGGGACGGCTTCTTTGGCCGTTCTGTCCTCCAGGACTTCCTTGTCTGATCTTTGTTCGCAGACCCACCACCGGGGTTGGTATTGCTGGGGTATCTATTCTAAGGTAAGGAATCTGTCACTAACGTGTCTCTTTCAGATGCACAAGTTACTAACTTGTGTAACGATATATCTGTAAGAGACAGTAGTTAGTGACAGATTCCTTACCGCCCCACCCATCCTCCCCGTTCTGCGAACTGATTTCTAGGGTTAAGGACATCCCTTTCAGGGCCCTAGTATTTTTCAGACACCTGTGTCAGCTTCTTGCATGGCTCTGCGTTCCTGGCGCGGAAAGTCGTGTACAGAACTGACGTCAGCGCGCAGGGGCGGCGCCTAAGTACTGCCCGCGACGTCATCCCGGCGATCACGACGCCGACGACGGACGCGGAGCCGCACGACGCCGCCTACCGACGCGCAAGGGTACTGCTACGCAAAACTTTCCGGATCCAGCCTGACGCCTGGGGATATTCTAAGGTAAGGAATCTGTCACTAACTACTGTCTCTTACAGATATATCGTTACACAAGTTAGTAACTTGTGCATCAGTGGAAAGATTGAAGAATGTAAATTTAGGAATCAAAACACAAGAGACACGGTTTGAATGTGTGAAGCATTTATTGCCTTTCTAGGAGAGGACATAACCTCATTCTCTTGGAATAAACAGCACCAGTTAAAGATCAGTTTGGAGGGCAGAAATACGCATTTAAAAAATGCAGAAAGCGCAAAGCTCACTTTGAACATATTTAAGTAGGTGCTCGTTAAAGTGTAGTGAGTGGCTTTCATTAAATCTAACAATGCTAACCAAATGTATTTTAAGAGAAGACTGAAGCACAAAGCTGACATCAGAGGTTAAAATGTATAAAGATGGTAAAACATTGGGCTTTATTTGCTTAAATCCAAAAAGTGAGACAAAGCCATAGAAATAAAATAACTGAAGGGACAATTATAAAACATTCCATAAAATATCCTACTAAAGGTTGCAGGGTTTTATGCAGATCTGTACAAAGAAGATAGCATAATCTCTGAAATAAAAATGTATTATATTTTAGATTTCTTTGTTTGTCATCTCATGCCCCAAATAAAGTATTATCTTGCCAGCTAGAATCGCAAGGAAGTTAATAAGGTATATGCTTAACTAAAGAATGGGAAGGTACCAGACTTTTATGGGCTACCAAGTGAAATCTTCAAAACTTTCAGCATTTAAAGGAGATGCTGAGTAATCTTTTTTAGGATCTTTTTGGAAAGTTAGATATCTATCTACTTAGGATGTGGCTGTTATCTCCGCCTTCAGCAAGAAAGGGAAAGATCCTAAACAGTATAACTCATAAGGGCCCATTTCCTTGTGGAACATGGACCAAAATTATTTCCAGAAATCTTGGTGGGAAGACTTATGATTGTTAGTCTGTGTTTGGTTGGAGAGGAGCTCCACAGTTCTGTACCTGGATGAGACCATCTATTTGAGCTCATTAATAAGGGATGGTTGGTATAGCACAACAAAATGGAGTGCCTTAGTAAATTCTAGTAGAGAACTAAAGAAAGCATTCAAAAGAGCCTTTGGGCTTTTCTGTGTCAGACCCTGTCAAAATTTCTGGATAAAGGCATGTAGTTTTTGCAGGCTTTTTATAGGTCACCAAACACAACAGTGGTAATTATGATTTAAGTAATGAATTGCAAGGGCTTTTAGACAGTGATGTCCAAATCATTGTTTCATCTGTATGTAGCATCTTACCATTAACATCTATCGATTAAATGGTTCAGGTAAGGGGAACAGGATATTAGAATTGCACCATATGCAATTTTCCTTTATGTTCTAAAGACCTAGAGTTGGCCAGCTCGATCACAGAAGGGAGTTTTCGAGATTTGGAGAAAGTGCAGGCTGTTAGATTACAAAATAGAAATCTGGAAATACAGTATGGCATTACTGAACTGTTACCCACCATACGCCCTCATTTAGATGTTTTGGTATGAATATGAAATAGAAAAGGGATAATATACTTAATGTATTGAAGAAGAATCAACATTCTCCCTCGGGGGAGCTCGAATGAAGCACTGAATAGTCCCGCACATGTGCTGGGATCCCAGAGAACTTTTTCAAAATACATCATCTTTAGTGAATATCTTCACCTTACTTCAGGAAGGCCAAGTTTTAACATATAATCTATTAAAAGCATTTTGTAGCCTATAAAATAGGCTATAATGACTGGTTACTTTAATTTACTTTTAAAAAGGCCAAATTAATAATAAAACCTATGAATATGTACTAGAAAATAGATCATTTGTCCTATAAATCTTTCACATACCATTGTTAAAGAAAATAGGGGAAAAAGAATTAGGCAGCGTAGACACATAGGCTGCAGCTATGTTTATATGAAAACTGACACTGCACCTTTAACCCCTTAACTGCTGGGCCTATCCCCCCAGTGCTGAGCCCTTTTTGGCTATTTGGGGTAGTTCGCAATTAGGCCTCTGTAACTTTTTGACCACATAAGGTATCCACGCCAAATTTGCATCCTTTTCTTCCAGCATCATGGGGATTCTAAAGGTACCCAGGGTTTGTGGATTCCCCTGGAGGGGACCCAGAAATTAGCCAAAATACAGGTAATTTATTTTGGGGGGGGGGGGGAGGGCTACAAATGAAAGCGTCTGGTTTTTCCCTGCAAATGGTATCAAAAAAGGGGTTGTGGTGCTGAAATCACCATCTTCCCAGCTTTCAGGGACAAGCAGACTTTTGTCAGAAAACAAAAAATTTTTACACAGTTTTGGCATTTTTCTGGGACATAGCCTATTTTTGCTATTTTTTGTGCTTTCAACCTCTTTCCAGTTAATGTTAGAAATGGGTATGAAAGCAATAATGGATCCTGGAAAGCTATACATTTTAGAAAAGTAAACAAAATTCTGAATTCAGCAAGGGGTCATTTGTGTAGATCCTTCAAGGTTTCTTTACAGAAACTAACCGTTGAATATAGGAAAAATTGAAAATTAATTGAAAAAAACAGACATTTGCGTCAACGTTTTCACCTGTAACTTCTTCTAATTATGACAGCTGTTTGAAAACAATATACCGTTACATCCCCTGGACCTTTCTGGTTGTGGGGATATATAGGACTTGTAGGTTCACCAAGAACCCGACGAACCCAGAGCCAATAACTGAGCAGCGTCTTGCAATGGTTTTTTATTATGTACCGGGTATATAGCAATTGATTTGGGAAAATATATACATGGAAAAATCGGTATGAAAGACACCTATGTATTTCTGAAATTGGAACAAAATATAGAGTTTAGAAACAGTAGATATTTGCACATTTCCCAAATTGTGAGTACCAATACTGGCATGAGAATTGTAGGTCATTTTTCAAAATGACTTCGTTTTTTTATACATTGTCTTTCATTTGGAAGGCAGAAATGCATCGAAAGTCAATAGGTAATAACAGTTGCTCTACAATTCTGTGTTACCCTAAGTCTCCCGATAAAAATGGTACCTCACTTGTGTGGGTAGGCCTAGTGCCCGCGACAGGAAACGGCTCAAAACGCAACGTGGACACACTTTATTTTTACAGTGAAAACTGACCCTTTTTTTGTAAAGTGCCTAGCTGTAGATTTTGAACCCTAGCTCTGCCGGCACCTAGGGAAACCTAGCAAACATATACATTTTTGAACACTAGACACCCAGGAGAATCCAGGATGGTGACTTGACTGGCTCTCACCAGATTCTATTACCCAGAATCCCTTGAAAACCTAAAAATGTGTAAAAAAAAACACATTTTCCTCACATTTCTGTGGTGGAAAGTTCTGGAATCTGCGTGGATCCACAAATTTCCCCCACCCCGCGTTCCCCAAAGTCTTCCGAGAAAAATGGTACCTCACTTGTGTGGGTAGGCCTAGTGCCCGCGACAGGAAACGGCCCAAAACGCAACGTGGACACACCACATTTTCACAGTGAAAACGGTCCCTTTTTTTGCAAAGTGCCTAGCTGTAGATTTTGAACCCTAGCTCTGCCGGCACCTAGGGAAACCTAGCAAACCAATACATTTTTGAAATCTAGAAACCCATGGGAATCCAGGATGGGGTGACTTGGCTGGCTCTCACCAGGTTCTGTTACCCAGAATCCCTTGCAAACCTAAAGAATTGTAAAAAAAAAAAACATTTTCCTCACATTTCTGTGGTGGAAAGTTCTGGAATCTGCGTGGATCCACAAAATTCCACCCACCCCGCGTTCCCCAAAGTCTTCCGAGAAAAATGGTACCTCACTTGTGTGGGAGGCCCAAGTACCCGCGACAGGAAACGGCCCAAAATGCAACGTGGACACACCACATTTTTGCAGTGAAAACTGACCCTTTTTTTGCAAAGTGCCTAGCTGTAGATTTTGAACCCTAGCTCTGCCGGCACCTAGGGAAACCTAGCAAACCTAAACATTTTTGAAAACTAGACACCCAGGGGAATCCAGGATGGGGTGACTTGACTGGCTCTCACCAGGTTCTGTTACCCAGAATTCCTTGCAAACCAAAAAATTAGTCCAAAAAACCACATTTTCCTCACATTTCTGTGGTGGATAGTTCTGGAATCTGCGTGGATCCACAAAATTCCACCCACCCCGCGTTCCCCAAAGGCCTCCAAGAAAAATGGTACCTCACTTGTGTGAGTGGGTCAAGTACCCGCAACAGGCAAGGGCCCAAAACGTATTGAGGAGACATCAAAATTGCCTATCACAAAATGACCTGGTTTTGGGGTCACCTGGGTTTTTGGCCCCGTGCTCGGCGGCTATCTAGGGAAACCTACCAAACCCACACATTTCTGAAAACTAGACACCCGGGGGATTCCAGGGAGGTATTGGTTGCGTGGATCCCCCAACATTCTCTTACCCAGAATCCCCTGCGAACCTCAAATTTAGCTGAAAAAAAATCACTTTTTCCACACATTTTTGTGTGGGAAAGTTGTGGGATCACCGGGCTGACGCATCCTACCACCCAGCGTTCCCCCAGGTCTCCCGATAAAAATGGTGCCTCACTCGTGTGGGAGGCCCAAGTACCCGCGACAGGCAAGGGCCCAAAACGTATTGACGAGACATCAAAATTGTCTATCACAAAACAACCTGGTTTTGCAAGGGAGTCACCTGGGTTTTGGCCCCGTGCTCGGCGGCCAGCTAGGAAACCTACCAAACCCACACATTTCTGAAAACTAGACACCCGGGGATTCCAGGGAGGTATTGGTTGCGTGGATCCCCCAACATTTTCTTACCCAGAATCCCCTGCGAACCTCAAATTTAGCTGAAAAAATCACTTTTTCCACACATTTTAGTGTGGGAAAGTTGTGGGATCACCGGGCTGACACAAATTTCCTACCACCCAGCATTCCCCCAGGTCTCCCGATAAAAATGGTGCCTCACTCGTGTGGGAGGCCCAAGTACCCGCGACAGGCAAGGGCCCAAAACGTATTGAGGAGACATCAAAATTGCCTATCACAAAACAACCTGGTTTTGCAAGGGGGGTCACCTGGGTTTTTGGCCCCGTGCTCGGCGGCCAGCTAGGGAAACCTACCAAACCCACACATTTCTGAAAACTAGACACCCAGGGGATTATAGGGAGGTATGGCTTGCGTGGATCCCCCAACGTTTTCTTACCCAGGATCCCCTGCAAACCTCAAATTTAGCTGAAAAAATCACTTTTTCCACACATTTTTGTGTGGGAAAGTTGTGGGATCACCGGGCTGACACAAATTTCCTACCACCCAGCATTCCCCCAGGTCTCCCGATAAAAATGGTGTCTCACTCCTGTGGGAGGCCCAAGTACCCGCGACAGGCAAGGGCCCAAAACGTATTGAGGAGACATCAAAATTACCTATCACAAAACGTTTTGGGCCCTTGCCTGTCGCGGGTACACGAGTAAGGCAACATTTTTATCGGGAGACCTGGGGGAACACTGGCTGGTAGGAAATGTGTGTCAGCCCGGTGATCCCACAACTTTCCCACACAAAAATGTGTGGAAAAAGTGATTTTTTTCAGCTAAATTTGAGGTTCGCAGGGGATTCTGGGTAAGAAAACGTTGGGGGATCCACGCCAGCCATACCTCCCTGGAATCCCCGGGTGTCTAGTTTTCAGAAATGTGTGGGTTTGGTAGGTTTCCTAGCTGGCCGCCGAGCACGGGGCCAAAACCCAGGTGACCCCCTTGCAAAACCAGGTTGTTTTGTGATAGGCAATTTGATGTCTCCTCAATACGTTTTGGGCCCTTGCCTGTCGCGGGTACTTGGGCCTCCCACACGAGTGAGGCACCATTTTTATCGGGAGACCTGGGGGACGCTGGGTGGTAGGAAATTTGTGTCAGCCCGGTGATCCCACAACTTTCCCACACAAAAATGTGTGGAAAAAGTGATTTTTTTCAGCTAAATGTGAGGTTTGCAGGGGATTCTGGGTAAGAAAAGGTTGGGGGATCCACGCAAGCCATATCTCCCTATAATCCCCCGGGTGTCTAGTTTTCAGAAATGTGTGGGTTTGGTAGGTTTCCCTAGCTGGCCGCCGAGCATGGGGCCAAAAACCCAGGTGACCCTCCTTGCAAAACCAGGTTGTTTTGTGATAGGCAATTTTGATGTCTCCTCAATACGTTTTGGGCCCTTGCCTGTCGCGGGTACTTGGACCTCCCACACGAGTGAGGCACCATTTTTATCGGGAGACCTGGGGGAACGCTGGGTGGTAGGAAATTTGTGTCAGCCCATTGAACCCACAACTTTTCCACACACAAATGTGTGGAAAAAGTGATTTTTTTCAGCTAAATTTGAGGGTTGCGTGGGGAGGTTGGGTAAAAAAAAAACAATGAGAGCCAACCAAGTCATTCACCCTTGTACTCTTCCCCCCCTTGTCTACTACTCAAAAATGTGAAGGTTTGCCTAGGTGACAACTGAGCTAGGATACAAAGTCCCCTGCTACTCATATTGACAAAAAAAGTCTTACAAACGGCCATTAAACCGCCACAAATATAACTCTAACACTAATTTGATAAAGCTAATCCACCAATTACACTGGTTGGTTTTAGCACCTCCAGAAACGCTGGCTTCAAAGCACAAATACTTATCAAAGTATATAAATATTGAAGCCAAGCCTTCTGAAGGGGAGCCATAAAGCCACATCAATGCACCAACCACTTTATGGTCCATTCACACGCCATTCACGCACCACACACAAGACTTCCATACTGCCAGCCACGGGCCCAATCAACCAGATCACTTGCACTCACATAAACATACCGCCGCCATGCAAGGGCCCATCACATTCATATGCCACAAGACATAATGAGTTTGACTACATTTTACCACCTGTAAAGTCTCCCCCTCCTTCTTCCTAAACATTACCAAACGCATGCCGAGTGAACCTTTACTAATGACTCCCATGACAGCCACATAAGGTTCAGGAAGACATGTCTTTCATGCGCCTTTAGCGCACTCACTGTGCTCAATCCAACTCCTTCCAGTTTGTGGATGCAAGTTGGGGGGTGCCCGAGTATGCCGCAAAGTCATTCCTCGAGCTGAGCAAGCATATCTACCTTTGAAAGTAAGGCAAACATGCTGGAAATTTTCAAAAGCTTTCTAAAGATAACATCACAAACTATGAAGAAAGGATGAATGTGAAACACGGGTAGTCCGTGACAACGTAGCATATGTCCAATCCACCGTTATGTGCAGTGACTGTAATGCACTTATCATACAGCAAACTGACCATCTACTAAGTTCTAACGGAGGATGAACATGGCAAGCAGCATTGACCCATAAGTACTACAGTAAATTCAGTTTGAGTGTGGCAGCAATGGATTTGAATCCATGGGTGAAGATGAAGTCATGACGTATATCTATACTACCTTTACTATCTGCCTTCTACCTTTGCAATATTCCTCGGAAAGCGCACCTACCGTAAGCTGTTCTAACCCGTTCGTATGTCTGTCCTCATCAGAGTTCTGACTAATCCTGTCCAATTGTCAAGAGACCCTATACTAATGCCTTCCATCTCTAGCTACTTGAAGCTTGAGTAAACATTTCTGTCACGTGCTATCAATGCTCTCACTATGCTCAATCCAACTCCTTCCAGTTTGTGGATGCAAGTTGGGGGGTGCCCGAGTATGCCACAAAGTCATTCCTCGAGCTGAGCAAGCATATCTACCTTTGAAACTAAGGCAAACATGCTGGAAATTTTCAAAAGCTTTCTAAAGAGAACATCATAAACTATGAAGATCGGTTGAATGTGAAACACGGGTACTCCATGACAACGTAGCATATGTTCTGTCCACCAGTATGTGCAGCGTGGGGACTATAATGCACTTGTCAATTGGCGAACAGAACAACTACCACGTTCTGAAAACAGATGAAAGTGTTGAGAAGTCCATGATTTCCTGAAGTAGAGGAACAAATATTCTGCACCTGCTTGCGTAGTGAAGGAGTGGCCCACAGACAGTAGGTATACATTCACATCAATTGAAAGGCTTACCTATTGGCAGCTCCACCTCAGTCAATTTCCCAGTATTTTGCTTTAGTATGATACAACATAAAGCAAGTAGGAAAACAGAAAGCAGGCTTACTTGGGCACTGGGGACAGTAAACACGAGTCTCCTGCCTCCTTCCCTGCATCGAGCACACTTTACAACGACGACATGGTCGCTCCATTTTGGGTGTTGCAGGAATTTTATCAGCAAAGTGTCGCTCCTGCAGCCTTGCCACATCCTCCAGAACACATGAAGTGGAGGCTGCTGCTTCTGTAGCAGTGAGACTTTCAATCACAGACAACTGAAAGTCAAGGAAAGACACGAGTCTTCCTGTGGTGGTCTGACGATAAACAACATACGCATTGTATGTTGCCATCTGGATCAGGTGAGTAAACAGTTTCTTATACCAAGTGCGAGTTTTACGACTCGCATTGTATGGCTGAAGAACCTGGTCGTTCTTGTCCACTCCGCCCATGTACTTGTAATCAAGTATACAGGTGGGCTTGTGGACTTCGGCCATCTGACCCCAAACCGTGACAGGGGAAGTGCTCTCAGCATGAATTGTAGTGAGCACGTACACGTCACGCCTATCTGAGAACTTGACTGCGAGCAGTTCGTTGGAACGCAACGCAGTGCTCTGGGATTTCTGGAGCTTCTTGCAAACAAGCTCCTGCGGGAATCCTTTGCGGCGACAACGAATTGTACCGCAAGCCACGGTGCCAGCTTTGTAGAGCTCACTGAACAGCTCTACTCCTGTATAGAAATTGTCCACATAAAGGTTATAACCTTTGTGAAGAAGTGGCTGGACAAGCTCCCATATGATCTTTCCTGTGACCCCTAGCGTGGGAGGGCAACCTACAGGGTTAAGAGTTGTGTCCTTCCCTGTATACACTCTCAAGCTGTACACATAGCCAGTCGAGCTCTCACACAGCATGTACAGCTTGATGCCATAGCGAGCGCGTTTGCTCGGAAGGTACTGCCTAAACAGCAGCCGCCCTTTATACAAGATCAAGGACTCATCAATGGCTATATTCTTTCCAGGAGTATAAACCTCTGGAAACCTGGCAGACAAATGTTCCACGACAGGCCGAATTTTGAACAACCTGTCATGTTCTGGATGGTCCCGGGGCAATGCAGCAGAATTGTCATTGAAATGCAGCATGCGCTGCAATAGCAAAAAACGATCTCTGCTCATGTATGGTGCGAAGATGGGGGTTAACCAAACCGTGCGAGTAGACCAGTAGGATAGCAAGGTTGGTTTATGCACTACCCCCATTTTAAGCGTGAGGCCCAAAAATATCTTCAACTCCCCTAAAGAAGTGGGAGTCCACTTGCGCGCCCTAGAATGAGGCCCAAGAGTGCCTCCTTGCTCCCTCAGAAATTGTTCGGCACGCAAATTTGTTTGCTGCACAATTTCGTCAAGGAAGTCAACATCCAAAAAGAGATGGACGTAGTCAATTGGCAAAAAATATGCCGTATCGACTTTACATCCAGCGTCACCAGTGAACGGCGGAATTTGGGGCTGAACTAAATTGGGAGGCTGCCAAGACAACACTCCGTCTGTGCATGCGGCCGCACGTGCCTGCGCTCTGGGTTGCTCTAACCTGCTACTGGTGTCCTGCTGCACAGACTGTGCTGGCAAAGGGACAGCACGACTGACATCGTCTCCTTCAGAATCGCTGGAAGATGAGTCGTCGGATGGAATTGCGCCGACTGAAAAATCACTCCCAGATTCGGCTCCATTGTCCTCTCCCTCAGATGCTGTCTCAGTATCTGCTGTCTCAGTCTCTGATCCTGCCTCAGAGCTGGACTCCAGAACCAGACTTAGGGCCTGGGCAGCATTCATCCAACGATATGCCATCTCTGCTAGTGCCTCAAACTATCCTTTTAAAACACTATCCTACGTAGAAGGCAGATAGGTTGTTGGTTTCAAAGTGTAGGTGGGTGTGTGCGTGAGCGAAGTGTTTAACAGTCAATAATGACGAAGTCACCTTACCTTTCCTTTGCGAAATCCGTACGGTCTCCAAAAAGACCAAGAAAGAGAGAAAAAAGACACATTTTACTTTACCTTGCCACATACCCATCATCGCAGCCTTTTAGCGTTGGTGGAAGCCAGTGCAACCATCATTTTGGCGCCAAGATGCCTACGGGTGAACGTGTGCTTTACAATTGCACACTATGACCTCCTTTGAGTCCCTCACTACCATCCTTGCAAAAGTGCCCCTCATCTCTCCATAGCCCCTCTCTCACATACATTTCATCTGTTGCAAAGTGTTTCTACTGCGTGGCTTTACTAATCCACTTAGCTATCCACATAATACAGATCTGTTCTTTCCAGCATGCCCTTTATGGTGTCAAAACTGCCACTAGACAAAAGTCAGATATCTCTATCTAGCAGGAATTGTTTTTTGTACTCTGCAGCAGTCCCACTCTTTACTGCCTTTCATGTAACTTCAAAGAGACTCATTATAGTTCTTTCACAGTCTCATATTTTCAGCACTGAGAAATCTCAATGTCAGCGCGCTCAATACCTGGTGCAGGCAGCAACGGGTAGAATCCTTACCCGATATTTAAATTCAGAAACACAAAGGATGCCGCACTCCAGAGACAGGTTTCAGAGTTGCTTTTTTTTCACCACCACTACCACCAGTCGTGGTGAAAATAAAGCAACTCTGAAACCAATCTCTGGAGTGCGGCATCCTTTGTGTGTGTGTGTATATACATATATATATTGTTAAACAAAGGAACCTCGGTTCGAAGAGGCACACTGAAACCGGATTCTCATTATGGCAAAAGGATTCACTTCACTTTGGAGTTTAAAATAATCAAGCCTTACGCGTTTCAGAGCTTTTTGCGCTCCTTGTTCACAGGAATTCCATGTCGTGGCGCAGGTAAATGAAAGGAGCACTTCGACCAGCATGCAATTTATTTTACCTTTCAATAGACAACAGGTGAGTATTGCAGATGCAGCATGCTGGGATCTGTAGTTTGTACTTTTTTCCTTAGTAGGTTTTATTGTGCTCATTTCGAATTATTTACCAACAGTGTGTCCTGCACTCTGACATTGTCATTTGGATATTAATATCACCCTCAGTGAGCCTCCGCAGTTGAAGATCTTCCATAATTATGCCATCCGTTTTCACCACTCGGAGACTTAGCACCGTCCTTGAACTGTGAGGGGCCACGGAGACACAGAACTGTGCTAAGTCTCCAAGTGCGCCGTTCTCGGTGCATCAGAGAACACACACACACTCAGAGAACACACACACTTTTATCTCTACATATATTTATGTATCTATATACATATATATATATATATATGTATATAGATACATATATATATCATTCACTCTGTAGACTTATGTATATATATGTATCTATATACATATATATATATGTATATAGATGCATATATATCTACAGAGAGAAAGAGACTCTCTCTCTCTCTCTCTATATATATATATATATATATATATATATATATATATAGAGATATCTCTCTTTCTCTATTTTTTTTTATAGCTATGGCTTCCTGGGGGCCGATTGTGGCCCCCACGGAAAGCACATGGCTATAAAAAAAATTGCCCCACAGGGGTCGGCCACTGAGCAGGAGGACCGACCCCCTGCCAATATCGCCGCCATTTTTATTTTTTGCGGTTTTTTTTGCATTTGGGGGGGGGCGATCGCGCCCCCCCCAAGGAAAGCCAACGTTCTTTAATAAAAATATGCCCCTGGGGGGGGGACGACCCATTACCACGAGGGCCAACCCCCCCAAAGACATCCCTGGTGTCTAGTGGGGTTTCCTGGCCGTGGATCGCAGCGCTGCTGCAATCCACGGCCAGGAAACCCTTTCAGGAAGGCCTCGTTTGAAAGGGGAGACTCTCCCCTTTCAAATGAGGCCTCCCTGAAAGCTGGGGAGGCCGTTTTCGGCCTGATTTCCCCATCGGAGTCGAGCGCGGCCTTACCTGCGGCTGTCCTCGGCTCCAGTGGGGAAATCAGTGACGTCAGTGCGCCTCGCGGCACGCTGACGTCACAGGTGGGCGGGAGGGGGGGCGGGGGGAGACGCGGAAAGCCTTCCGTCTCTCCCCCAGGGGAAATTTTTAAAAAAACAATCTCCGGTGCTTAAAGGGGGCCCTCCCTGGTGAAGGCCAATGGACGTGCGCTGCACCAGGGAGGTAGTGCTTGCGTCGGCCATTGGCCGACGCAAGCACCAAAAGGGTTAAGGGCTGACAGCCCTCTAGTATCACATCAAGTCCAGTAGATGGCAATTACCTGTTTTTTTTCCGGCTCGTGGTGACAGGATCTTGAAGCACTGAGTTCGACCCTTTTTTTTGGCTTTGTTACTTCCAGCTTCATTCGATGTCTTTAGACACTAAGAGTATGTCTCTGTAATTTTCTGACAGAAAAATGTGTTTTCCAGGCAAATAAAATGCCATCTTTATTTTCCAACTGTCCTGCCTGTGGCAGAAGAAAGGCAAAATCAGACCCCCATGATCTGTGTATCCTCTGCCTTGCTGAGAGTCACATTCCAGACAAATTTCAACACTTCAGGGCCTTTTCCAAGCGTACCTACCCTAAGAACAGGGAAAAGATTTGCCTTCATGGAAGACAGGAAGAGACGCTATCTGAAGCTGGGACTTCACATAAGCTAGGAGAGTGTCAATCCTCTACCAGAGCTCTGCCTCCATCCTCTGAGGACTCTATGTAAGGGAGATCCAAAAAGAATAGAAGCCCAGAAAAAAGACAACATTCCAGTTCCACTTTGAGAACTACAACAGCGAGGTACAGTAGCAACATGCTCACCCTAGTTGACTGGGTGGACATGAAGACACAGAAGGTCGACATTGAGGGAATCCATGACGTTGAGACATAGAAGGCATTCGACGTTGAGAGGTCAGTCGACAACATGACATACGGAATCTGCATTTTCCATCTCCAAATCTGCAGATGAAGGTGAGAATACTACCAACAACTTCAAATTCAGAATATTCAAGAGCATATTAACCATCATCACCAGTAGTCATTCCAGATTCTCTACAACCTTCTCCATCTTATCAACCAGCTCCTCCAATAAATACTACTTGTCCCTCACCTCCCCTCCTCCACAGACTGTAGGACCTTCAGGGGCTCAATCTCCAGCTAAGCCACTGGTAACATCACTGATATCTAAATCTCCTCAACCAAGGTCCAGATCTAGTCACAGATCAAGAGTGACTTCCAGATGTCACTGACACCATTCTAGACAAGCCTCTTCAAGACATTCATCTAGGCGCAGCTACAGATACAGGTCCAGGATGCGTTCCCATTCCATAAAGATGTCCTCCGAAACAAGGAGGTTTTCTCCTCCGTTGACTGACTTTCCTCCAACAAGAGTCTCACCAATTGACGACAGTAATAATTTTCAAGAAGTTCTCATATGAGGAGCTACAAAAGTAAACATTCCATTACCCACTCCCTCAACAATGATATTGGTGATTTTCGAAAGTCTGCACCAACACTCCTTATCGAGACCACTCCTACCGCTAGTTCCAGGCTTATTGGAACTAGCTATGGAACTTTTCCTTACACCGGCTTCAGCAAAAGCTGCACCATTAGGCTCCACAAAAAGTATAGACCTCCTCATCAGGACACCCTATTTCTGAGTTCAAACCCTCCTCCTGATTCTGTGTTTGTCTTGGTTGCAAAGAAAGTCCACTCTACTAATCCTTCGTCCACAGTTTCACCTGACAAGTAGGAAACTTGACTCTGTGGGGCTTAAAGAAAGTGGTACTGCTGGTACAAACATGAAATCTGCAAGTTCGACTGCTTTCTTTGGCAGATATGACCGGTCTTTATGGGACTCTCTTCAGCAATTTGTGGATAATCTTCCAAAAGATCGAAGAGAGGATTTTATTGAAATCATGAATGAGGGCATGATTTCCCAATACTTGAAAGAGTGGAGGTTCATTACAAAAGACACATGGATAGTGAATATTGTACAGAATGGTTAATGTATCAGATTCACCAATCCTCCACCAGCTATTACACCAACAACATCCACTCAACATTTGGCGATGCTGCAAAAAGAAGTAAATATTCTTCTGCAAAAGCATTTGGTGGAGCCTGTACCTCTTCTGCAAAAGACTTTATTCCCGTTACTTTAAGGTGAAAAAGAAAGGTCCAAAGAACAACTTTAGACCCATTCTAGATCTGAAAGTCGCAAACAAATGGACACAGAGGGAAAAATAAAGAATGCTAGCATTACACCAAATTTATCCTCAAATCCATTCAATGGGACTGGCTATAGCCCTGACCAAAATGATCATGTTGCCACGCTGCTTGTACATTTTCCAG
This sequence comes from Calotriton arnoldi, assembly GCA_963921515.1. Lineage (NCBI taxonomy): Eukaryota > Metazoa > Chordata > Amphibia > Caudata > Salamandridae > Calotriton > Calotriton arnoldi. The sequence continues at coordinate 210,013 of CAWUFW010005673.1, forward strand.
GGTACGCTGTTTAGTAGACCCCAACAGACATTCAGGGAGCTGGACAAACTCATAGTGGACCTCTTCTGGGCGACAGTGAGGAAGCGGGTGGGACTAGCCATGCTTAAGCGGACATGGAACCGAGGGGGAATGGAAGTGCCCTGCGTGGATCTTTATTTTCTGGCTACCAAACTGCAGCACACTGCCCACTGGCTATATGAGGGAGGCAACTGGTAGAAGTGTTTGCTGGAGGGAACGCACGGCCACTTCCCTACCTGAACTTCTAATGTCTGGAAATAGGATCCCCAGCTCTGTGTCATTTGTGGTCGAGCAGGTATGCCAGGCCTGGGAACGAGTGGTTTGGAGGGTAATGGGTAGAGCCCTGTTTGCGCCTGAGTTAAGCACATGGATTCTGTTGCCCTTTGTACAGGTTCCTCACCAGATGACAGTGGCAAGGTGGAGAGTGGGGTGCTGTGAGACACTGCAGGATTTATATCCTAAAGATAGATTTATTACCTTAGCAGATGCAGTAGTATCTTTTGACTTGGGGTCTGGTCAATGACTACAGTATGCAAAGCTGGCAGCCATAGTGAAGGGTATATGGCCTTCCTTTCCCAAAGTGCCTGAGACGTCACGAGTACTGGTGGAAAGGCTTGGCCTAGGGGCGGGAGGCAGCTGGTCTCTCAGATTTACAGGGTGTTGTGGGGAGGATGCTCCTTCACCTGCACTGGAGTTTCAGTGTAGATGACATGACTTCTTGGGGGAACAACTCACAGACGTGGAGTGGCGGGCGGTACACAAGGGTGTGTCAAAGATATCAACAAATGCCCGCTTCAAGCTCATTCAATATAACTTTGTACACCAGGTTTACATGACACCCAAGCTATTAGGCATTATTTACACAGGCCATTCGTGCTTGTGTCCCTTATTGTAGAGGGGCAGAGGTGGACTTTCTACATAAGGTATTGGGTTGTCCACTGATATGGGATTATTGGCAGGTAGTGAGGTCAGCGCTGGAACGTGCATCTGGGTGGTCGATTGAATTGAGTACAAGGTTATGCCTTCTTGGATTGGTTCCCACACACAAGAAGATATGGCTTAGCAGGCAGTTTATACTCCTGGGTCTGGTCCTGGCAAAGCGCAGAATCGCAGTTGGCTGTGGGATATGGCTGAATGGGCCGTTGTGGAAGACAAACATATGTGCAAAACACGCAGGGATGATAAAGTAGCAGAAGATAGGAGGGCTTGGGCAGCAATGCTCAAGGAGCTATTAGAGCCCGAAATGCAAGACCCCCCTGAATAGAGAGGGTGTAGACGGGAGAGGGGCGGCTGAGCACGGGGACGGACTCACATAAGAAGGTGGATAGTATAGCAGCTGATTTGGTGAGAACAGCAGTATCGCGGTCATGTTATACGTATGAGTCATGGTCAAGGTGAAATGAATATTGGAAGACGGATATCAAATTGTTATTGTTCTCACAGTAGAGCGGGTGATGGAGGGATTGTTTTTGGGTGAACACTCAGTATCGTTATGTAAAAGGACACTGTCTAAAAATCTGTATCCCTGTATATTACAAAATCCAATAAAAAATATATAAAGAAAAAGAAAAGGGGGGGCTGGCTATGTTCCATAGATCTCTAGAATACATACTTTTATATTCCAATAGCCAGAAAGCACTGCAAATTCTTGAGATTCTTGGTCAGAAACAATCACTACCAATACAGAGTACTTCCTTTTGGCTGAAAATCAACTCTGAGAACTTTATCTAAGTCCATGACTGTAGTTGCAGCATGTAGGAAAGTAGGATCTGCTTTATGGTTACCCCCACTTTTTACCTGGTGTTATTCTGTTTCTGACTACTCTGACTGGGATCCTGCTAATCAGGCCCCAGTCTCTGTGCTTTCTCCCCTAAAATGGTAATGGTGAGTACTTAGGTACATCCCAGATTGGCTACTGGTGTCCCCCTAGTATATGGTTCTGCGGTACCCTGGGAATAGGTACACCAAGGGTCCCCCAGAGGCTAAAGCATGTATTATGCCACCCATGGGAGACCTCTCAAACTGTGACTACAGACCTGCCTTTGCAGCCTGTGTAAGCTGGTGCTAGCACCACTTACGACAGATATAGGTTTCCATATATCTGAGGTCACTGCACTTAAAACCTATAGGTCACCCCTAAGGCAGGCCTTTCAATACTGAAGGCAGGGTGCTCAGTTCTAAGTGTGAGGGTGCCCCTGCATGAGCAGGACACCCCTACAATCTTCAGAGTCCATTCTCCCGGGTTGTAAGTGCATCAGCCATTACGATATATAGAGTGGCCATGCGTCATTACATGATGACCATCTCTAAACTGGCTGTAACGAACCCGGTCATGTTTGGTATCAAACATGTTGGAATCATACCCCCACACCTTAAATCATACCCCCACACCGTAAACGAAGTGGGAGGTATGATTCCATGCACTGTAAAGCTCCTCCGGAAGGCCCTCGGTGCTCTGATACCAGTCTTCCAGAACCGGACAGCAAGCTAGGACTGCTGCCGATCAGAGACATGTTTCTGCCCTCCTGCTGCTGAGCCAAGCTCGAGCAGGGGAAGGCATAACAATAGATATCCTGTCACAGGGAGGTGTGACCACCTCCCAGACAGGGTTTAGTGTATTGGGGCAGAGTGGGGGTGCTTGCCAGCACCACTGAGTGCTTGAAGGGCACACTTGGTGCCCTACTTGCATACTCCAGTTCAAACCAGCTCAGGGAGCCATTGGCTCCAGTTCTGGCGTGAAACTGGACAAAGGACATGGGACTATCCTCCCACTGTCCAGCCCCTCCTCTGGGAGGGACCCCTGAATCGTCCCAACCCTTTCCTTAGGGTACTTAAGGGGTTACCTGTGGATGGGTCACTAAATCCGTCATGGGACATGATTCATATCAGACACCACTTCTTCTACCGTCTGGGCACTTTGCTCTGGGCACCGACCCTGAAACTGGGAAGACTCCTCCTGCTCCTGGTCTCATCATCCTGCTTGTCTGCTGCAATGTCTCTGCCTGTGCTCCATACAGGATCGTTCTAAGGCCTGTGGACATCCAAGACACCTGAAGGAATCTTCCTTGAAATGAAGGAGTCACTTCCCTGCATCTGCAGGCACCGAAACAACGCTGACCGGTCTGCCGATCCTGGGCTCCCACGGACTCTGAAAGGCTCAGCAACACAGGTGGTGGTTCTTCAACTCCTTCTAGGCCTGCACTGCCTTCTCACCGAGTTTGAGGCCAGTATCCCTTGTCGGAGCCGCTGGAACTGAACCCCTGTGCACCGCGTCGACTTGCCGTTGTAAAGGCTTGTTGGATCTCTTCTTCAGAGATCTTCGGGCTCCAAGTAGCCTCATCCTCAAGCATCTCCTATGACCAAGATCTTCGTCCTCACCGCATCTCTTGCACCGTGGGCCTGCATCTTTGGTGATTTGCTTGAGGTCGTCTTGCGACTCCAGTGCCTCTGGCTTGTGGGTCCTCTTGAGGGTCTTCTTTGACTTCAGTGGGTTCCACTGATTGCTCGGGCCTACTCTGACTCCCCTGCTTATGGTGAGTCCCTTGGACCTTGCTGGTCCCGACACTGCACCTTTTTCGCTGGCCACGTTGTTTGCAGTTGCCAAGGCTTGTTGGTGCTCCCGACGAACACCTACCCCTCAGCTCTCGTCATCCGGTGTGGGACAGCTCGTGAACGGCTCCTGGTCTTCCACAGCGTCGCCTGGTCCACACAGCTGCAGCTCCAAGGTCACCGTCAACTCTCCTGCATCTCCCGACATCAGTGGGCATTCGTCTCCCGTGCCTCCTGGTCACTCCTGATGGCATAGACTCTGCCCTCTCTACTTACAGGTACTTCTCAACTTGAATCCACCTTCGGGTTCCACCGGACACTTTCACCTTCTTCAACAGCGGCATCTTCCTGAAGTTTTCCATTGAGTTTGACGGCGGTTTCTGACGCCACTTCGCACCTATGCACCAGGCTTCCCTGGTGTAGGTATCCGGGTTCATAGGGTATCCACAGGTGGGGTGGCTCTCCAACCTTCTGTCTTCCACGGGGTTTCTTCAGGGTCCACTGGGAAGGGTCCTACTTTTTTAAAATTGCAATAGCGACTTACCTATTGACTCGACTTGAGTACGCGGTTGTGTTCCCACTCTGCACACGGCCTCCGTGGAGTTCCTGGTTACTTACCTTGGGTGGTTCCTTGGGTCCCCAGCACTTCTACGTCTTCTGGGTGTAGTCTTGACTTGAGTCGTGGTTCGGATCCCACTCACTATTTTAGTATATGGTTTGGTATCCCCCTGGCGACCACTGTGTATTTGTGCTGCTTATCTGTTTTATTGGCAAAGTATTTTGTGCATTGTGTATATCTCCGGGTAGGAGATATTTGTATGTCTTAGTGAGTATCATATAATGAATCCATATTTTTATAAATACACTGTGTGGTTCTTTTTCACTTAATCTATACCAATAAGATTACGTTCTGGTAAAACAAGCTGCTTTACACTCCTTCTGAACTAAGCCTGAAGGCTGCTCTCCACAGCTACCACTTAGAGAGCTTTCTAAGGTTGTCTAAGACCACTAAAATCACCATAAGGGTTGTCTGGATTTGTGCAGGGTGCTACACTTTCATAAGTGAGCACCATATACTAAGCCAGCCTCCTAACCGCACATCTCAGGATACTTAAGATCTTGGTCAATCTGTAACTAGACGACTGGCTCATCAATTCTTCAACACACCAACAAGCTTGTCAACATGATCAAATAACTGTCTCTACTCTCAATCGCTTAGGTCTACACGTCAATCACGAAAATCGACCTCATCTCCGGTGCAGTCTCTTCATTATTTAGAAGTAGAAGCGATTATTGATGCCATAAAATCAAAAGTGTATCATTCGGAGGAGAGACTGTTATCCATACATTTGAAAATTCAATCTCTATCAAATGCTTCCCATCCAACGGTGACACAAGTGTCATCTCTACTGGGCTCGATGGCATTCTGCATCTTTTAACGCCGAATGCCCACCTCCACATTAGACTACTACAAGAGGGTCTAGAAGATTAGTGGAGCCAGTATTCAAGTAATTGGGAAGGCAAGATCACCCTTTCCCTCAAAGTGAAATCCCTCAAAATGATGGTGCCAATCGATAAATCTCCTCTTTGGAATGCCGTTTTATCAGGAGGTCCCATCACAGACAATAGTGATAGATGCCTCTCTTCCAGGTCGGGGTGCAGACATAGATCACCTTCAGATACAGGGAATGTATTACACGAAAGAAATGACATACCACATCAACCTACTAGAACTGAGAGCTGTTCCCTTGGCTCTGAAATTTTTCCATCCCTCTTTCAAGATGGAATAACTCATTGTTCAGACACAACAATGATGTACTATCTGAACAAACAAGGAGGAACGAGGCCTAACGCCTTATCACTGGAATCCCAAACCATATGGAAGTGGTTGCTGGCCAGAAACCGAAGGATCACTGCTGTCCATCTCCCCTGCATCCAGAACACTCAAGCAGACTCCCTCATCAGATATATTCAAGAAAATATCGAGTGGGTCCTCAACGACTCTGTCATTAGCAACGTCTTCTGTCCCTGGGGTTTTCCTCATATAGATCTCTTCGCTTGGCAAGAAATGCCCAGACTTTACCTTGAGTTTCTACCAACCAGGGACATAGGGGCATGCCCTGTGAATTGATTTGTCTGGCACGTTTCTCTACCCCTTTCCACTGATACTCCTGATTCCATCAGTGATCATCAAGCTGTCTTACTTGAGAGCCAAAATGATTTTGCTGGCTCTGGAGTGGCCCCAGCAGTAGTCGTTCACAGATCTGCTAAACAGACTGGACCTTCTCATCAAGTTTGGAGGCCAAATGGTTCATCCTAAGCTTCCATCTTTGAGTTTGGAAGCCTGACTCCTGAGCCCGTACAATGTGGACATTTGAGCCTTTCAAACGACTGTATGGAAATTCTGAAAGAGGCCATCCATCCACACGAGCCTCTTTTTTTGTATCTGGCGTTCTGACACCGTTGATCCAACCACATGCCAAGAGGAAACTTTACTACCATGCTTGCTTCATTCGGCCAAATCTGGTTTACAATTTCTTCTATTAAAGCCATTACAGCCTACAGAAAATGTCCTTCACTAACCTCTTTTTTTTCAAGATACCAGTAGTTAAGCACTTCTTAGAAGACAGTAAAATAGTGTTTTCCCTGATACGTCGTCCATCTCCCTTCTAGGAGTTAAACTTTGTGCTTTCACCTCTCATGGGTTCTCCATTCGAACCTATCCATAAAGCCATATTACAAAACCTGATTTACAAAGCCGCTTTTTTGTGGCTATCACATCAGTATGCAGGATTAGCGAGATTCAAGCTTTATGCTCTCATGAACCATACACAGTATTTCATAGCAACAAAATAGAACTGAAAATTCATTCAAAATTTTTACCTAAAGTTGTTTCGGATTTTCACGTCAATCAAACCATAAATTTGCAGACATTTTTTCAGAACCCTTCTACTCGAGCAGAAAGATCTCTCCATACTTTATATGTGAAAAGATTCTTTAAAATGTCATCTGGACAAAACTAATCATATACGTAAGTCTAAAAAGTTTTTGGTGAATTATGGCCCATTTCTTTCTGGTCTAGCCACATCTAAACAATCTATATCCAGGTGGATATTTCCTGCATTCTGTTATGCTATCAAAAAAGCAAAAAAAATCTTAGCCGATAAGGTAACAGCCCATTACACCAGAGGTAAATCTGTGACGGCTGCTTTAATGAGGAATATTTCTATTGTGGAACTCTGCAAGGCAGCCATATAGAGTTCTGTTTACACCTTAACAAAACATTATTGTCTTTATTCAGATGCCATCTACTGGGCATGAAAGGATAACGGAGGTCTGTAAGCCCTTAAAGGTACAGTGTCAGTTTTCATAGGTGCATAGCTGCAGCCTGTGTCTACATTGCCCTATTCTTTTTTTCCATATTTCCTTTAAAGGTTTATGAACGAGATTTATAGGAAAAATATCTATTTTCTAGTAATTTTCCTAGGTTTTGTTATTAATTTGGCCATTTAAAAAAAAGTAAATTAAAGCAATCGACCAATATAGCCTATTGTATAGGCTGCAAAAACTTTTAAAAGATTATATGTTTAAAGTTGGCCTTCCTGAATAAGGAGAAGATCTTCACTTAAAAATATGTATTTTAAAGAAGTGCTCCGCGATACTTGCAAGTGGTTGGAACTATTCAGTACCTATGAGAGAGAACTAGGATTACAGGTTAGAATCGTTGCTTTTTTTCTTTTGTAGATGAAGATATAGTAAGAAGCCAGTTTTAATAGTTCTCAACAGTTGGCAGGATTAACTGGTTAAAATGTTTCTTTTGCCAAGATTTCTGTTTCTGTGTCGAACAATCCCACTAGAAATCCCTTGTAAGTGTCTTAATGAGCTTCAAGGGTTGTTCCCAGTTTTTATCTGTGCTAAGAAGAAACCAGGAATTAAATTAAAAATTGGCAGACCCAAAAAACAAAGGAGGCTGTGAGACTGGTGGATTTTAAAAAGTATTGCTGGGTCGCAATTATAGGCCGCGTTGATGCTAATGATTGAGGAAGAGTAAGGTTGAATTGTTATACTCCTGCAAAATTGTAATCCAAGTATTGCTTCAGGAAAATAAGATTGAAGGGTTTGTCACCTGGCAAACCAGATCCCTGGTATTCCACAAGTGGGTCATTACACAGTGTTGTTGGATATTTTATTCCCATAACTGCCTTACTGACATACCTATATATCATGTAAAGGTCTACCAAGTACTTCCTTGTACTGCATGCACGTCATGGGCCTGAGGCACAAATGTCAAGTGAAGTGCATCTCCAGTGTTGGTACAAAATCTGTGCGATCAGTTATCAAGGTGTCTGGTACAAGAGTGAGCAGCCTTCCACTGGTAAGAGATTAATACTCCCGGAAATTAATTTCTCATTCAGGTAGTATGGTATTGAAAGCATAGACAGTGGAAGGTCTGTATAAAAGAGTTATGAGCAGCTAAGAAAGAAACTCGTCCTGTAGATGCTTACATTTCTTGCACTATCCTCGAATAAAAGATGTATCCGATAGAGACATCTAGCCACAGATTCCTTAACTTTTGAATTTTCCCCAGGCGTCAGACTGGATGCGGAAATTTTTCAACAGTACCTCTGCACGCTGGGGGACGGCGCCGTACTGCTCCGCAATGATGTCGACTCCGGTTGTGACGTCAGTGGAGCCATATAAGTCCCCTCTAGGTCGTGGACGTCAGTTTCTTCTTTTACGCGCTGCAACGCGGATCCGGAGAAGGGGTTCCTCAGGCCTTTTTTTCCCTAGTCAATTTCAACAGCTTTTGTCGGTGGGAACAGAGTTCCTTTTCCCTTGTCTTTGGGCTTTAAGCCTTGTGGGACCTGGAATTGACATATGTCGGTTACAGATCTGCATACCGTTTGTATGTGATATTTGGGGGGAACACCACGTCTCCGAGGATTGCGGCTCCTGCCAGAGACTGAAGCAGAAGGCGCTCAAGAAATGCCATATGAAGTTGCTGGTGGCACGTCTATCGCCGTCCTCTGAGACATTGTGGCCTCGTTCTTCTTCTCCTGCGGAGGTTCGCAAGGTCGTTCTAGGAGCCGGAGCCGTTCTCCAGGACGTCGTACATCAGAAACGTCCAAGGGGAAACGCAGGCGTTTGAAGTTGCAGCACCCCCACCCCCCCAACTTTGCTGCATGGAAACTCCGTCTCCCATAGCTCCTCCCGTTCGCCGGTTGAGGAGACCGTTCACGACTCTGCCCTGCGTCTCCTCCATCTTTCCGGGAGCCGGGTCATCGATGGCCCAGATGAGGGAGTATTATAACTCTTTACACCTCATCTTTGGACCTTCACTTTCCACTGGAGCGCCCACGGGCCCTAAAGAGGTGAGTGGAACTACGCCGGTGGATTCGTCCTCCATGGCGGTTGGGCCATTTGAGTCTTTAGCCGACTCCGTTATGGTGCCGGTGCACAGCCCTTCGGAGACTCCACTTTCGGCGTCCGTTGTCGATCAGCCGACTCCGACATTATCGTCGGCGGTGCCGATCGAAGTCTCTCCTCCTCTTCCTATCGACGTCGAAGCATCGCCATATCGGCGTGGGTAGAGCAAACTGAGGGGAATGTGGCATTTTCCCTTCCTTCTCAGGGTGAGATTTCGAAGAGTCACCTTTTAACGGGTGATGTTAGGATGTCTGGGCTCTTTCAGCCCATTTCTGATGTTATTCCATCTCAAGTGGAGAAGAGTTGGATATCTGCTTTTGGTGAGGCTAGTGAGCTGGAGTCCTCTCCAGCCTCGGGGCTACTTTCCCCTCCTAGTCTAACTACTGAGGCAAGTGCCTCCTTCGCACATGTGTTGAGGAGAGTGGCAGCAGTTTTGGACTTGTCACTGCCTACGGTGGAGAAGTCCACTGACCCTCTGTTGGAACCGGGGTTACCGAGTCCGACACGGTAGCATGGCGTGAAGCGGGAAAGGCACGCGAAGGCAATGTGTAAGGCAGTTGTGCAGCACACTCTCACTTTGACTCACAAATGCGAACGCAATAACAGGACACCACACCAGGCTTTTGTATTTAAAATCAAGATCTTTTATAAATAAATTAAGTTGGCATCAGCTAAGGCAGGTTAATTCAGATCTACATTCAAATTCATTAAATTATTCAACTGGTGCACATTTTAAATAAAGCTGCATAGCTCATCAACATTGTAGGCCACTAAGAGGCCGCAGGAATTATCTCCTACACGTAGCACTTAATAATGATCTCAAGGTACGTTAATAAAACAGGGGCCTAGACATGCAGTTCACTTTAGCATATTCAATTTACTTAAAAGAAGGCTTTTCACTTTACATTGAAATAGGCCTGCATTAATCTAGGCGTGCCCACATTCAGTACAGTGGGCGTCGCAATTCCAGTACACCTGTAACATAAAACACTGCAACTCTTGGCGGTGTACACTTCAGCTTACTTCAATTAATCACTTTCCCCCTGTGGTAAAGACTTGGCAGTTATCAACATAGGCCTAGGTAGTAATTACAATAGGCATCTGCATTAAATTACTAAACACTGTGGGGAACCCCTCAACATGTCCTGTATTCTGGGGCTTTTGTGTCCCTCAGGGGTTAATTCTAGGCTAGGCCCACTCCTCTCCGGGAAAGTTACACGGTTCATTTAGGGGTTAACGGTGGCCCCCGGCCCCCAGTGGCGTTTTTGTGGGCCCTAGGGGCCTCCTGGGCTCACCTTGTGCTCGGTCGTTGGTCGCGCTTCTTAGCGACTGGCTAACTCCAGGCCCGGCCCGTATTCTGGAGGGCGGGGCCCGGTCAGGGTACCTCAGCCTTCTGGCCGGAATGACGGGTCGTTGCGGGGGCCGGGATCACCTTCCTCCGGCCCCCGGGATCAAGGGGATGCAGCTGCGGCACGTTGCGGGGGCTGGGATCTCACTCCTCCAGCCCCCGGGATCAGGTAAGTGCTTGTGCGCAGGCTCGGGGTCTTGGGGAAGGGAGCGGGAGCCGGCAGTCCTCTCCGGCCGGCTCCCCGTCTCCCTCTGCACTGCCGGCTCTTCCCGGGCTTCCTTCGGCGCTGGGGGCGTGACCGGGGCCGGCGCCCAATCGTTGCGCGGCCTTCCTGGGGTCACACCCGGCGACCCCGGTTGCCTGGAGACGGCGTCGGCGGGGCCTGGAGGCCGCGTTGATCGCGCTGGCGATTTCTTGGGCCGCAACGGCGGCGGGGGCAATCTCTTCGGCCGCGACGGCGGCGGGGACAACTTCTTCGGCCGCGCCGGCGGCAGGGGCACTCCTTCGGCCGCGACGGCGGCAGGGGCACTTCTTCGGCCGCGACGGCGGCAGGGGCACTTCTTCGGCCGCGACGGCGGCAGGGGCAATAAGCAGAGGCTTCGGTGAGGGCGCGGACGGCGCACCTCACCACCGAAACTCGAGGGGCTTCCCTCACCTCAGCGCTCCCCTCGGTGAGGGCGCGACGGCGCACCTCACCTCACGGCACTTCTCCTCAGGCGGCGACGGCCGCGGCGGTGATCTCTACACAAGGTCAGTGACCTGGGGGTGCCAGAAAGCAGGACGCACCAGCAGCCTGTGGGCAGGGCTGACTGGGAAAGTACTTGGGGGCAGCCCAGTAGTAGGCAGGAATAGTGAGGGGGTGAAGGTCTAGCGCTACAGGGTACGGCGCTTTACCTGGTGATCCCCAGTTGGGCAGTTTAGGCTTCAGGCCTGGCAGGACGGTCAGGCCTCCTCAAGTTAAGGTGTCTTGCGACTGCTCCAGCTTGGTTGCTTCTTAGGCGCTTCTGGTGATGAGTTTCTTGTCAGAAGTTCCTTAGTATAAGTTTCTTGTCAGAGTTTCTTGTCAGAAGTTTCTTGTCATGAGGGGGGGGAATGAGTTGGTGGTCTGGGAGTGCTTGATGTTCCTCCCTGCACGCTGAAGGTGGTTCCCTGGGTCCCCTCACACTGGGCAAGGTCAGTGGGTGGTGGGCGTTCCTCAGCTATCTTACTACAGCAGGGCCTCAGTCCTGTCAGCAGCAGTAGTGTAGGTCTCCCCCCTAGGCCCTAAAGCCTATACTCCGGCGGAGGTTCTCCCAGGTTCAGTGGTGCCTCATCAACTGACTAGAAAGTTTTCCCTCCAAGCCTTTTATACTCCTAGGTCAGGTGACTCTCCCAAAGGCGGCAAAACATAACTCCTCCCACAGCCCGGAAGGTTCTTGAACCTTCTACATACCTGGCTATGTGGCCCAGAGGCGGGGATGGAATGGATACTGTATCCCTCTGCCCCAGCCTGACCCTGGCTACTAGTGTGTATGCGTGTCAGGCCCCTCTGCAGTAGCAGGGGCCTGTGGCAGCCATCTTGAGTGAGAGGGAGCACCTGCACCTCAGCACTGGCTAGCAGTGGCAAGGTGCCCAGAGACCTAGGTCCAGTAAAAATATGGTGGCAAAAAGGAGGCGAAAAAGGAAAAAAATAGGGAAAGACCACCCTAGGGCTGACAGGTCTAACACGCGTCCCCCCAGCCGAAAGAGGGAGAGCTTCCCAACCTCTAGGGAGTTCTCTTCGCTAAGGCGGAAAAACCGGGAGAGACCGTCAGCGTTGGCGTGGTCTACACCGGGTCGATGTTCCACCCGAAAGTCCATCCCCTAGAGGGAAATGGACCACCTCAACAATTTGGGGTTTTCGCCTCTCATCTGCATGAGCCAGCGAAGGGGTCTGTGGTGGGTCTGGATCAGGAAGTGACAACCAAAAAGGTATGGCCTCAACTTCTTGACAGCCCAAACCACAGCAAAGGCTTCTCGTTCGATGGTACTCCACCGCTGTTCCTGGGGGAGTAGTCTTCGGGAAATGAAGGCCACTGGCTGGTCTTGGCCATCGTCATTCAGCTGCGAGAGCACAGCTCCTATGCCATGCTCAGAAGCGTCTGTCTGTACAATAAATTCCCGTCCAAAGTCTGGAGTCCTGAGCACCGGTGCGGTGCACATTGCACGTTTGAGGGTCTCAAAGGCTTCCTGGCAGGCAGCCGTCCAGATGACTCTGCGTGGCTGCTTCTTTGAAGTCAATTCCGTCAATGGGCCCACGATGGTTCCATAACCCTTGACGAACCGGCGGTAATACCCCGTGAGGCCGAGAAAAGCCCGGACCTCTGTTTGGGTCTTGGGGGCTCCCAGGCCAAGATGGTCTCAATCTTGGCTTGGAGGGGTTGCACCTTACCTCCGCCCACCAGATGTCCCAGGTACACGACAGATCCCTGTCCAATCTGGCACTTGCTGGCCTTGATGGTTAAACCAGCCCGTTGCAAAGCCTGTAGCACCTCCTGGAGATGCTCCAGATGGTCCTCCCAGCTGCTACTGAAGACAGCTATGTCATCCAGGTAGGCAGCAGAGAAGGCCTCTAGGCCAGACAGCACCTGGTTCACCAACCGCTGGAAAGTGGCTGGAGCATTTTTCAACCCGAAGGGCATCACCCGAAATTGAAAGTGGCCCTCGGGGGTGGAGAACGCAGTCTTCTCCCTTGCTCCTTCCGCCATGGCTATCTGCCAAAAGCCTGACGTCAAATCAATGGTACTCAAATACCGGGCTGCTCCCAGCCGGTCAATGAGCTCATCTGCCCGAGGGATCGGGTGAGCGTCGGTCTTAGTGACTGAGTTGAGTCCACGGTAATCCACACAGAACCGAAGTTCTGGTGTGGTGCCCGGTGGGGCCGCTTTTGGCACCAACACCACCGGACTAGCCCAAGGGCTACTGGAAGGCTCAATCACTCCCAGTTCTAGCATCTTGGTAACCTCACCCTGGATACTAGCCTTGACTTTATCGGACAGCCGGTAAGACTTGGTTTTTACTGGCGGACTGTCCCCCGTGTCCACATCATGGGTACACATGTGCGTGTTTCCAGGCGTGAGGGAGAACAACGAGGCGTACTGCCCCAAGACCTGGCGGCAGTCCCTCTGTTGCTCTGGGGTCAAGGATGGGGCGAGGACCACTCCCTCTACCGAACCATCCTTCTCATGGGCCGCCAGAAGGTCTGGACGAGGCTCACTCTCCTCCTCCTCACTTCCATCAGTTATCATTAGGAGAGTGAGTTCTGAACGCTCCTGGTGGGGCTTCAGGCAGTTGACGTGGAACACCCTGTGGGGTTGACGTGGGGTCTTCACATCGACGACATATGTGGTCTGGCCTTTTCTTTCCAAGATCTCAAACGGCCCAGTCCACCGGTCCTGGAGGGCGCTAAGCTCTCCTGGCTCCATGACCCACACCTTCTGTCCAGCGTCTAACTCTACCGTCCGCGCGTTCCAGTCATACCATTTCTTCATGACGGCTTGACTTGCCTCTAGATTGTCCGAGGCCTCTTTCCACAGCTTGGCCACCTGGCTGCGGAATGCCAGCATATAGCTGACCACATCACGGGGAAGCTTCGAGGAAGACTTCTCCCACCCCTCCTTGACAAGACTGAGGGGCCCCCGAACGGGGTGGCCATAGAGCAGCTCAAAGGGGCTGAAACCGACCCCCTTCTGCGGCACCTCTCGGTAGGAGAAGAGCAGACAGGGTAAGAGGACGTCCCACTTTCTTCTCAAGTCCTCGGGTAGGCTCCTGATCATCCCCTTCAAGGTTTTGTTAAAGCGCTCCACGAGCCCGTTCGTCTGGGGGTGGTAAGGAGTGGAGAACCGGTAGGTCACTCCACACTCCTTCCACATGGCCTGCATGTAGGCCGACATGAAATTCGTGCCCCTATCTGACACCACGACCTTGGGGAATCCCACTCGGGTAAAAATCCCCATCAGGGCCCGCGCCACCACCGGTGCAGGGATGGTCCTCAGAGGGATTGCCTCCGGGTACCGGGTGGCGTGGTCTACCAGCACCAAAATGAACCTATGTCCTGCAGAAGTCGGCGGGTCCAATGGCCCGACAATGTCAATCCCTACCCGCTCAAAAGGGGTATCGACAACTGGGAGAGGTTCTAGAGGGACCTTCACTTTAGTCCCTGTCTTGCCGCTCGCTTGGCAAGTGGTGCAAGTCTTGCAAAAAGTGTCAGAAGTGACGCGCATCCTGGGCCAGTAAAAATGTGGGACTAGACGCGCAAACGTCTTGTCTTGGCCCAGGTGTCCTGCTAGTGGTATCTCGCAGAAAGGCTCGGTAGCATTGGGGGACCACCACGGCTCGGGCGGACCCATGCACCGGAGCCTTAGGCTCACTGTAGAGGAGACCATCCTCCCAGTAGACATGGTAATTACCAGTCTCTGTTCCAGCTGCTTGGGCTTCGGCCTGTTGCTGCATGCCTTCAAGCGTAGGGCACTCCTTCTGCGCCCGGCAAAATTCCTCCCGGGTAGGCCCTCCTTCCACCTGCCACCCTGCAGGGGTCGGCAGGTCCCCCACGGGAACACCAACCACCTCAGCGGATTCCGGGGTCACCTCCGCGGGCTCCCCATCCATCTCACCGGGTGTCTCCTCCTGGACGTCTCCTCGTCCAGCAGTGGGCTGGGCCATTATTCCAGGCTCCAACCCCAGCTGAGTTCCTTGTCGGGCAGCCATGGATCGCGTGACAACGCAAGTCCATCCTGGTAATCCCAACATCTCAGCATGGGCATTGAACTCTACCTCCCTCCAGGCAGTATGTTCCAAGTCGTTGCCCAGCAGACAGTCAACTGGCATGGCAGGGCTCACCGCAACCTTCAACAGACCTGATACTCCTCCCCACTCAAAGGGAACTTGGGCCACGGGGTAATGACCCAGGCTATTATCAGCCATAACAACCGGGTGGAATTCCTCAGGAATCACCTGCTCTGGGGACACCAGCTGACGTCTCACCATCGTCATGCTGGCACCTGTGTCCCTCAGAGCCTCCACCTCCTCCCCGTTCACCAGGACCCTCTGCCGATACTTGGCAGTGTTCGCGGGTACCTGAACCCGTGGGATCATCTCTCTATCCCCCAGGGAAACTAAGGTCAAGCCTGTCCACTCACCTCCCCTACCTAGGGACAACTCCTCCCCAAGCGCTACACTGGCCACCCCGGGGCTCTTACCTCCTGTGGGGGCTGGGGTTCTCTTGCGACACTTGGGATCCCCCTTATAATGTCCAACCTCCCCGCACTCGTAGCACCGGACAGTTCTGGGCTGCTGACTCCTGTCAGGATAAGTGGGTTTCTGAGATCCAGATTGGGATGGGGAACCTACCCCTCTCCCAGGCAGTTTATTTTGGGGACCTTTAAAGAACTCCCTCTTTTTATCTCCCCCCTCTTTCTTCTGGGGGAGCCCCTGTCCACCTTTCGGGGGTCCGCCCCGGCTCCCTCGTGGGACACCCGAGTGCTGACCCACGTGTCTGCCTCCTCCGCAAGCTCCCTAGGATTGGTCAGCTTGCGGTCCACCAAGTACTGGCGCAGCTCCGGAAAACATTTCTCTAGGAGGTGCTCTCTCAAGAATAGGTCGTACAGCCCTTTGTAATTGTCAACGTTGCTGCCACGCACCCAACCCTCCAATGCCTTCCGGGCATAGTCAAAAAAATCTACCCAGTTTTGTGTGTGAAGCTTGTGGCTGTTGCGGAACTTTTGGCGGTACTTCTCTGGGGTGAGGCCAAACTTCTTGAGCAGGGCCTCCTTCATGATAGGGTAGTTAGTCTGCTCCCCCTTATCCAAAGTTAAAAGTGTGTCCCTTACTAGTGGAGGTATGTACCTATAAAGACCTCCCCCCAGTAGCTCTCAGGAACTCTATGGGCCACCAGAGCCACCTCGTAGGCCGCCAACCACTTGTCGATGTCATCACCTACACTAAAACTGGCCATCACCTCTCTGGGTAAATAGAATTTGGGCTCCTGTGGAACCCCAGCAGGTACGCTGCCACCATTCATTTTGCCTTCCATCTCCATCTGCAAGGTCCGGAGCTCTAGCTCCTTCAGGCTAAGCTCATGTACAAGCTTCCTTTCCTCCATGGCTTTTTCCATCCTAGCAAGTTCTAATGTCAATTGCCTCTGCTCCCTTCTGTCTTCCAATTCCTCTTGTGACAAACTTCCCCCTGACGCACTACTGCCTGCCCTGGAACGTCTTCCTGGCAACACATTCTCGCTAACATCAATGCTCAGTAGGTCCAGTTCTCGTGGGTTGTCTGTCTCCCCCTGCTCCTCATCCCCTCTTCCCTCCGGGTGGGCCATTACCCATGCCCTCAAAGCTTTCTGAAGCACCTCCTTCCTGGCGCCTCGCTTGACGGCCACCCCCCTCTCTAGGCAGAACTCCTTGAGCTGTGTCACCGTATACCTTTCTAGGTTGGCTAACTCAAACTCCATCCTCCTAGGTGGGGTCCCAGACAATTTAAGGAAGGGGTTCTAAACTGTAGGTAACAGGTCCAACACAGGAATGTACACAGTCGGCAATTACCATAGAATTCCTAGCACTCTCATTAATATAGGTGTCTAATTGCGGCGCACATTGAGTCACTGTAGGGTGCTGCACAAGCACCAGTCCTTATCCAACCGCTGAACACCAAATGTTGGAACCGGGGTTACCGAGTCCGACACGGTAGCATGGCGTGAAGCGGGAAAGGCACGCGAAGGCAATGTGTAAGGCAGTTGTGCAGCACACTCTCACTTTGACTCACAAATGCGAACGCAATAACAGGACACCACACCAGGCTTTTGTATTTAAAATCAAGATCTTTTATAAATAAATTAAGTTGGCATCAGCTAAGGCAGGTTAATTCAGATCTACATTCAAATTCATTAAATTATTCAACTGGTGCACATTTTAAATAAAGCTGCATAGCTCATCAACATTGTAGGCCACTAAGAGGCCGCAGGAATTATCTCCTACACGTAGCACTTAATAATGATCTCAAGGTACGTTAATAAAACAGGGGCCTAGACATGCAGTTCACTTTAGCATATTCAATTTACTTAAAAGAAGGCTTTTCACTTTACATTGAAATAGGCCTGCATTAATCTAGGCGTGCCCACATTCAGTACAGTGGGCGTCGCAATTCCAGTACACCTGTAACATAAAACACTGCAACTCTTGGCGGTGTACACTTCAGCTTACTTCAATTAATCACTTTCCCCCTGTGGTAAAGACTTGGCAGTTATCAACATAGGCCTAGGTAGTAATTACAATAGGCATCTGCATTAAATTACTAAACACTGTGGGGAACCCCTCAACATGTCCTGTATTCTGGGGCTTTTGTGTCCCTCAGGGGTTAATTCTAGGCTAGGCCCACTCCTCTCCGGGGCCTCGCCTCATGGGGAAAGTTACACGGTTCATTTAGGGGTTAACGGTGGCCCCCGGCCCCCAGTGGCGTTTTTGTGGGCCCTAGGGGCCTCCTGGGCTCACCTTGTGCTCGGTCGTTGGTCGCGCTTCTTAGCGACTGGCTAACTCCAGGCCCGGCCCGTATTCTGGAGGGCGGGGCCCGGTCGGGGTACCTCGGCCTTCTGGCCGGAATGACGGGTCGTTGCGGGGGCCGGGATCACCTTCCTCCGGCCCCTGGGATCAAGGGGATGCAGCTGCGGCACGTTGCGGGGGCTGGGATCTCACTCCTCCAGCCCCCGGGATCAGGTAAGTGCTTGTGCGCAGGCTCGGGGTCTTGGGGAAGGGAGCGGGAGCCGGCAGTCCTCTCCGGCCGGCTCCCCGTCTCCCTCTGCACTGCCGGCTCTTCCCGGGCTTCCGTCGGCGCTGGGGGCGTGACCGGGGCCGGCGCCCAATCGTTGCGCGGCCATCCTGGGGTCACGCCCGGCGACCCCGGTTGCCTGGAGACGGCGTCGGCGGGGCCTGGAGGCCGCGTTGATCGCGCTGGCGATTTCTTGGGCCGCAACGGTGGCGGGGGCAATCTCTTCGGCCGCGACGGCGGCGGGGACAACTTCTTCGGCCGCGCCGGCGGCAGGGGCACTTCTTCGGCCGCGACGGCGGCAGGGGCACTTCTTCGGCCGCGACGGCGGCAGGGGCACTTCTTCGGCCGCGACGGCGGCAGGGGCAATAAGCAGAGGCTTCGGTGAGGGCGCGGACGGCGCACCTCACCACTGAAACTCGAGGGGCTTCCCTCACCTCAGCGCTCCCCTCGGTGAGGGCGCGACGGCGCACCTCACCTCACGGCACTTCTCCTCAGGCGGCGACGGCCGCGGCGGTGATCTCTACACAAGGTCAGTGACCTGGGGGTGCCAGAAAGCAGGACGCACCAGCAGCCTGTGGGCAGGGCTGACTGGGAAAGTACTTGGGGGCAGCCCAGTAGTAGGCAGGAATAGTGAGGGGGTGAAGGTCTAGCGCTACAGGGTACGGCGCTTTACCTGGTGATCCCCAGTTGGGCAGTTTAGGCTTCAGGCCTGGCAGGACGGTCAGGCCTCCTCAAGTTAAGGTGTCTTGCGACTGCTCCAGCTTGGTTGCTTCTTAGGCGCTTCTGGTGATGAGTTTCTTGTCAGAAGTTCCTTAGTATAAGTTTCTTGTCAGAGTTTCTTGTCAGAAGTTTCTTGTCATGAGGGGGGAATGAGTTGGTGGTCTGGGAGTGCTTGATGTTCCTCCCTGCACGCTGAAGGTGGTTCCCTGGGTCCCCTCACACTGGGCAAGGTCAGTGGGTGGTGGGCGTTCCTCAGCTATCTTACTACAGCAGGGCCTCAGTCCTGTCAGCAGCAGTAGTGTAGGTCTCCCCTAGGCCCTAAAGCCTATACTCCGGCGGAGGTTCTCCCAGGTTCAGTGGTGCCTCATCAACTGACTAGAAAGTTTTCCCTCCAAGCCTTTTATACTCCTAGGTCAGGTGACTCTCCCAAAGGCGGCAAAACATAACTCCTCCCACAGCCCGGAAGGTTCTAGAACCTTCTACATGCCTGGCTATGTGGCCCAGAGGCGGGGATGGAATGGATACTGTATCCCTCTACCCCAGCCTGACCCTGGCTACTAGTGTGTATGCGTGTCAGGCCCCTCTGCAGTAGCAGGGGCCTGTGGCAGCCATCTTGAGTGAGAGGGAGCACCTGCACCTCAGCACTGGCTAGCAGTGGCAAGGTGCCCAGAGACCTAGGTCCAGTAAAAATATGGTGGCAAAAAGGAGGCGAAAATGGAAAAAAAATAGGGAAAGACCACCCTAGGGCTGACAGGTCTAACACCCTCTGATTGATGTCTTTTACCCAGGACAGTCCGGAGAATAGCCTGTTCTTCCTTACAGTGAGACCCTGTTTGACATATTGTTAGGAACATGGGCCAAGCCTGATTGGGGGGTCTCGGTGGACCGTGCTATATCTCGTAGACACCTACCTGCTCCAGGAGACCCAGTTTGTCTCCTCAGGCATCCTACCACTCGTAGCCTGGTAGTTCAGAATGCTGCAGCCTCACAGGATGTAGATTCTGCACCTAAGACTCTATTAAATAGGGAATCTAGGAGTCAAGATGCATCTGGTAGACACATCTTCGCTTCTGCTAGTTCTGCGTTAAGGTCCACCAACACGTCTTGTGTTCTTGGACGGTTTTCCCATGCTGTGTGGTATAACTTGTAGACCATGTTGCCATCGCTTCCAGATAACCTCCGTTCTGATGTTGAAAACCTGATCAGAGATGGACAGCAGGCAGCTAAGCTGATAATCAGATGTGGCATGGATACTACTGATTCAGTAGGTAGGGCCATGGCATCTTCTGTGGCACTTCCGCGTTGTGCATGGTTAGGAGCTTCAGATTTTTCAGAGGCTGTACAGGCGACTTTAGTCCATATGCCCATTGATGGTGCCCGTCTTTTTGGGGCTCAGGCAGATTCAGCGTTGAGTCGCTTCTGAGATAGGAGAAGTGATACAGAGTCTTAATTACTCTTTCTCTGTTATATGTTCTTTAAATTTGACCCTATAATTGAGTTGTATAGGTGATACTGGATTCTTTATTTCTCAAAGGGCCTGACTTTGTTAGAGCATTCGCATGTCCCTTTTTTTTTTTTATTACACCTGGTTGGTGTTTCTGTGGGGTGCAGATGTTATTGTTTCAATACGTCTTTAACAGTTTAAGTGTTAAGGATACCTGAGGTATATATATTTTTTTTTCTCGTTTCCTCTGAACAATGGGCTGCATGCTCAAGAGGTCATTACAAGTGATGTGTCTTCAGGTTAGGAAGATTACCTTTTCGCTTGCTTCTTTTGAAGAAGTTTGGTGATGCTGGTATGCATTACTGTGATTTGCAGTATTTCTTGTAGAGACATACTACTTGCACCAGTTGTGAGACTTTGTATACAGAGTGTATACTTCTTTTTTGCGAATACTCTGAATTTCCACTTTAGGGTAATTTTGGACTCTGGTTTGTCTAACACAGTCCGGCTTGCTACTTTAGCAAAGTGCACTTTTCATTGAATTCAGGTGGTGCACGGATAGGTTTTGCGTTTGGATGCATTTTAGGTTATGTTTCCTGGTGAGGGGATCATGTCAGCTTTAATATGTGTTGAGTTCACTTACCTGCACACAGGAATTTGTTCCATGGAAGTGTGCTCCTCTTTGTTGGAGGCGTTACGTCTGGAAAGCTCAGGGTGTATGGTGTGTATTCTTCTGAATACTTAGTCTTTATTTCCTTAATTTCTGGAGGTGGTTATTATTATGTTCAATTTTGGAACATAGCGATCCCGTGAGCTCTGCTTCTGAGATTTCCCGAGATGCAGTGTTGGAATAGTTAGTTGACTTAAAGTTGTTTACGACTATGTCTTACATGGTTGGATAGGTTTCATCAAAGGAGAAGGTTTGCTTTTTGATCCTTCTTCACTTTAAGGACAGTTTGGATATTTTCATATTCTTTTTTTTTTTTTTTATTTAAAAAAAATGTTTTTATTATTTTTTGATAAATGAAACATACAGGTGAAAAAAGAAATCATTCGTGCACGATATGGGTACAATAGGGGGCAGCAAGAGATAGTGGTGAGCAGAAGATGTTGCAGCAGAATCTCCAATGAGGAACACATGATTAAACCAATTTCACATATATACAGATACAAGGGTCCTTTCCAATACAAGTACATTTGTCAAGAGTGGGCAATTTGTCACAGTTATTAATGTCCGGTCTCTGTCCTGCCCTGTGGGAGGCCCATTCCTCCTTCTTCCATGTCTAGATCTAAGCCATAATAGTCTATCCAGGGCGTCCAAATTTTCCGGAATTTACGAGGGCACCCTCTCGCCTTGTAGACCACCTTCTCTGCGACCATATATAGATCCATATTGGACCTCCACTCTGTGAATGTGGGAAGTCGTTGAGCCCCCCAACCCTTAGCTATGTCTCTCTTGGCTACTACTAACCCTAGATTAGCCAGCTGGATCTTGTGTCGCGGCAGATCAATATCCGTGGTGATACCTAGTAAGAGAAACTTTACATCTAGCCCAAGCTGAGCTCCAAGGATATCGTTCAATTCTTTCACTATCCTATGCCAGTAGGTTTGAATGTGTCTGCACTCCCAGAGGGTGTGGATATACGTGCCCCGCTCCGTGTGGCATCTAAGGCAATCTGGGTTATCAGCCCTCCCCATAGCGTGTAGGCGTGCCCTATCAAAATAGGTTCTATGTAGGATTTTGTATTGTATGAGGCGCAATCGTAATCTAATCGCTACTTCACGAGGGTGCATGAGGGCGGCTTCCCAATCAATATCTTCTAGTGGGCCGGTGGTGAGTTCCCATTTGGCTCGGAGCGGACCTAGGTTGTCGGGTATATTGTTGATTTGTGTCTTATATGTCAAGGATATGGCTTGGGTCGGGATCTCTTCTTGTAGGAGCCTACCTTCTAACGGGGCATATTCCGGCAGTGTCTCAGCGTCCAACCCCTCAGCGTGCCAGGCGTGTTTAAGTCTAAGGTAGGCATAGGCTTGGGAATCATGAAGTTGGTATTTAGCCTGAAGCGAAGCAAACGATGCTAGAGAACCCATCTCCAACAGGTCCCCTATCTTGGAGATACCTATGAGGTCCCATTTCTTAAAGCCCCTCAGTTTTCTGATCTCGAGTAATCTAGCAACCTCCCACAGAGGGGTCTCCCGCATAGGCCTCCCCCCCCAATTTAATCTGCTTTTCCGCACTCTTCCATGCCGCCAGCACTTGTTGGGTGGCCGGCAGGAGACGTGCACCACCAGCTCCCCCGTATATGTAATGTAAGTGAGTGCGGGTTCGGAATTGCAGCCTTTCCAGGCTATAAGTAGGATGGTCTCCCGGCGCATGATTCCATTCGTTGATGACTATAAGATGGGCTGCCCTATGGTATGCTCTAATATCCGGCAAAGCTAAACCCCCATTATACGGATTGCGTTGCAACGTTTGTAGCGCTATGCGTGGATGGGCTCCGTCCCACAGAAGGAGACGTAATTCACTGTTAATGGCAGTGAAAATAGCATCTGGTAGTTTGTAATGGGTATTTTGTAAAATGTAAAGGAGCTGGGGGAGCGTAACCATCTTATACATGGCGGCCCTCCCCATGATGGTCAGAGGGAGTTTCCTCCACCTCTTCACATCTTCCTGAAAGTTCAGAAGCACCCGTCTAATATTGTGTTCCAGTCTAGCTATGGGGTCAATGGTGATGTAAAGTCCCAAGTATGTAAACCCCTCCGTAGAAAGCCGCAAACAGCTCGGGTAGGTTTGAGGCTCCACTGCCCCGCTCAACGGATATAGGGTGGACTTATTCCAGTTAATCTTATAGCCCGCGTGGCCACCATATTCTTGAAATATCTGCAACATTTGTGGGAGTGTCTCAGCCGGATGTGTGACATAGAGCAATATGTCACCTGCATATAGTGATATGCGTTCTTCATTTAAAAAACGAGACTCGTCTACAAAGCCACCAAGTCCTTGACGGGTTCTAACTACACAGGCCAACGGTTCCAGGATGAGGGCAAACAATAGGGGAGATAGGGGACATCCCTGTCTGGTACCACGCTGGATCGGCCAACTCGGAGAAACAACCCCATTGACTCGGACTCTAGCCTCAGGTGCGTTATATAACAGTGCCAACCACTCTCGGAACACCTGGCCGAAGCCCAGCTTTTCCAGGGTGCACCTCATGAAGGGCCAATGAATCGTGTCAAACGCTTTCTCAGCGTCAAGCGAAAGAAGCATATGGGGGCTATCCCGGCTCTGCACCGTGTCCATCCAGTTAGCGAGACGGCGTAAGTTGAAACGCGTGGCCCGCTTTGGCATGAAACCTGACTGATCCCTATGTATCAGGGGGGTGATAACTGTCAGGAGACGTGTGGCAAGTATTGTGGCCAGAGTCTTCGTCTCGATATTGAGCAGGGATATGGGGCGATATGACCCACAATCATCCGAAGGTTTCCCCGCCTTAGGAATGACCACCACCGTGGCTACACGGAGGTCTCGTGGCAAAATCCCTTGCTCTTTTGACTCTTTGAACATCTTGAGCAGGTGGGGTGCCAGCAATGTACTATTTAGTTTAAAGAATTCACTCGGAAGACCGTTAGGACCCGGGGCCTTGCCTGCTTTCTGCCGCCCAATAGCCTCGGTCACTTCTGCTAACATCAGATCTCCCTCCAGACTGTCTCTCTCCTCTTGGGAGAGCGAGGGTAGGTCAATCGTATTTAAGTATTGGTGTATTTGTGGCTCCTCCGTCTGGGGTTGGGCTGCATATAGTGCTGTGTAGTATCGCGCAAAGGCCCCCGCTATAGCCATGGGTGCGGTATGCGTGACAGTGCCTTCTGTAATAGACATCACCCATCGTGTCTCTAGTTCCTTCCGTCCTAACCATGCAAGTAGTTTCCCTGCTCTATCCCCTGTTTCATAGAGCCGATGTTGGGTCGCCAATTGTTGTGCCCGCACCTCGTTGGTCGCAAGTGCTAGATAGTCTCTTTTAGTTATTTCAATTTGGCGAAGGGTATGGTCGGTTAGCGCGGTAGTCGCTTCCCTCTAGGCTTAAGAGCTTGTGTTCTAAGTCCGCAATCCCCTGGGCTTCGCGTTTCTTTTTGTGGGCAATTATGTTTTGCGCTCTATCGCGGAGTACCGCCTTGTATGCCTCCCATAAAGTGATCGCCGATTGTACCGAGCCTTCGTTTTCACGAAAATATAGCTCGGAGTCCACCCAAAGCTCCTTAGCCACTGTCTCGTCCTGCAATGCCCATGAGTTCAATCGCCACTGTGCTGCTTGGTGACCCCCCCTTCCACCCACCTTCATTAGTAGGGGCGAGTGATCAGAGATGCCTCTAGCTATGTATTCTATTGCGTCCACCTGTCGGACCTCTCCTGCCAGGGCGAGGAGGTAGTCCAACCGCCCCCAAAAAGTAAGAGTACGCTCGTAGATGCGGGTGGTGCCGTCGCCACAGATCCATTAACCCCAGGGTGTCCAAGAATCAGGCCAACATTGTAGGCCTGTGGGATCCAGGTCGGATTTGGGAACGGTCCAAAGAGGGATCATTCACATCGTTAAAATCTCCCCCTATTATATGTATGGCAGGGCCGGAATGTAAGAGGAGCTCAGTTAATCTATCTAAAGTACGCTGCTGTAGTCTGGGGGGCGCATATACACTAATAAGTAAAAACGTCTTGCGCCTCCAAATGCCCTGCACTGCAACGTATGTCCCGTCTGCGTCCACCCATTGTTGTGTGACATGGAAGGGAGGAGACTTTTTAATGAGAATTGCCACCCCTCGGGAACCTTTGGTAAATCCCGCGTGTGCCAGAGTGGTATATTGCCCCCTTCCCAGAAAGGAACAGCGCGAGCCCAAAAGGTGGGTTTCTTGTAAAAATATGATATCAGGTTTAAACCTCTTGAGATACCGGGTCACCAACCCTCTCTTGACCTTGTTGCCTAAGCCATTAACATTCCATGTCAGTACTGTATATTTGTCTTCAGCCATTGTAAAACGTCTCTTGGTTCGTCACCTGCCCAGTGTCCCACCAGAGGTCTGCCCTTCCTGCCCCCACCCTCTCCAGCCCTAGCATTTCGTCTAACAAATTGAGCTAAACAATCCCCTTTCCCATAGGACAATCTCAACTCAGTACGCAAAACAGTGTCCAAATCACCCCACACTCTTCAGGTACCCACATCACCCCCCAATTCGTCAACATGACAACTCAGGCACGGGTAATCCACTAAGAGGTCTGTAACCCCCCCCCCCCTCTTCCCCCCCAGTCAATTAACTACACAATAATAAAACAAAAACACACACAATGTACTTCCCCGGCTCGGGTCGAAGTCCTGTAGTGCCCACTAAGCCTTAGGGTAGTCTTACTGTCTTTTGGCAGCCATCTGGCCCCGTTTCTCAGTCCTCTACGCCATTGCTGGGCAGGTGTTGCTGCTGTGTATCGGCTTCAGGCAGGGTCTGTTCCGATGCTTCTAATCGTTGAATGCTTTCGAGCAACGGGTGTTCACTGTCCGCATCCGGTGAATCCTCTCTCTCGGACAGTTCAGTATGGCCAGCATCATCCGATCTGATCAGGGTCCGCGACGGGCGCGACCGAACCACCTCCTCCTCCGATTCCGACAGACGTTCCCCAGCGTCCCTGGACCGCAATGCTCTTCCCGGCGTGCCCCCAGCCGAATTCCGGATTCTGAGCACTCGTCTTCGACGCTTTTCTTTGGGTCGTTCCTGACTTGGGCCTCCTCGCTTCACCGAGAGTTGACTTGAGGCACTCGGTGTCCCACGTCGCAACTGTGGCCGCTCCTCAATCCAGGACCATGCCTCATCAGGGGTTTGAAAAAACAGCGTGGATCCTTGAAAGATAACCTTCAGTTTGGCCGGGAACAATAACATATACTGGAGTCCAAGTGCCCTTAACTTCATCTTGACTGGGTCAAAAGTCCGTCTCTGCTTCTGCACATCACGTGAGTAGTCCGGGAAAACCATCACTCGGGTGTTCTCGTATTGGACCTCTCCTTTCTTTCGGATCTCGCGCAATATCAAATCTCTGTCTTGGAAGTTCAGAAACCGAGCTATCAAGGGTCGAGGGGGAGCTCCTGGAGGCGGGGGGAAATTCGGCATTCTATGCGCCCGTTCTATGACAAAACAGGTCGAGAATGGTGCCTGTGGTAGGGTGTTCTTCAGGAAGGTCAAAAGAAATTGTCCTGGATCTAACCCCTCTGTTTTCTCCAGGAAAACCAATAAATCGCAGGTTGTTCCGTCGGGCCCTATTTTCCGCATCGTCCACTCTCCAGGCCACCTCTGCCACAGAGGCCAAGAGCCCTGTAACGTCTTTCTGTGTGGTGTGGGAGACATCCTCGAGTTCTGAGATGCGGTGGTCTGCCTCGGTCACCCGTTCAGAAACTTTGCGGAGGTCGTGACGAAGCAGCGTCACCGCCGAACAGATCTCCGCCATCTTCCCCTCCAAACTTTCTATTGACTCACGTATGGCTTGCAATATAGTCGCATTGTGCGGAGGAGGAGCAGGGCCGCCCTCCGCACCTGTCGTCGTGGGGAGCACGTTGGCATAACTGTCTAATTTCCCTTGCCGGGATGTTTTAAGTTCTTTATCCTTCGCCATCGTGGGTGATCCTGCGCCAGTGTATGTCTCAGCGTACGTTCTCGCGGCCCCGGTCTGCGGGGCCTCGTCAATAATATCACCACCCCTCAGCCCCTGGGCGTCTCAACGTCTTCGGATCAATTGCAGCGGTACCGGACCGGCCGTGGAAACCAGTGTAGGGCTTTACATTCGCGCCAGTTCACGGAGAAAGCACAATAGGCCGCGTCCGCGCATTCGCTCCGGGCAGGGCGTGGGGAGTATGAGCAGGCGCCCCCGGCCGAGCGGAGAAGGGAGCGTAGCCCGTCCGGCGGTCACCGCTTGCGACACGGGCACTGCGCAAGCCCCAGGTATCAGGCGGCTCACCACCAACTCACCCCCATAAGTATACTCGACTGTGTGGGTTGGAAAAGTCCAGAGTACAGGTGCAGGCAAGGGCAGGAGGCACACAAAGCACAGCCACGCGTCTGGGCTCGAGCAGGCAACAGAAGAGAGTAGCACAGCCCTCCATGTGGGTCACTGTCCCCTGAACCCCTCCTCCAGTGTTGCAGTCCGCGAGAGCGTGGGTGGAACAGAGAGGAGGTAGGGCGTCAGTGGCCCGAGCGGGTCTCACCTCCGGTGTCACTTCCTCCTCAAACCCAACACCGGAGAGCGCCGTGGGCAGGAGCAGGGAGGGCTAATACCATCTCACTGGCGGGGGACCCAAGGCAGGGCACCAACACTTGCACCAGGATAGCAGGCACTGGGAGATAGACTGCAGCAATGTCCGTCGGCGAGCCACCCCTCACAGTAGTTTTAATGGTTGCAGGTCAGCCGCCCCCGGGCAGCCTCTCACGAGCCACGACAGTCGTCCCAGGGCAGCGTGGCTGAGAGGCAGGGACAGGGGCGCCGCCAGGGAGCACCGCGCCGAGACTCACCGCCAGAGCAGCAGCAGGGTACTGTCCATATCAGGGTGGAGGGGCGGTGCATCGAGATCCCGCCGCCTCAGTCATCAGGCACCAAATCCGGGGCCACAACCCCTCCAACTGGAGGCTCCTTAAGTCCGTCCCCCCACCTCAACAACTCGGGGTTCTGGGAGGTGGGCAGCGACCCGATGACGATCGCCCCCGCCGCGGAGGTCCTCCTGTCAGCAGCGCGAGGCAGGGAGTAGCCCGGATCTCCGATCTCTGCACTGCCAGCCACAGCCACTCAGGAGCGCCGCCGGAGCCCCCCATTGCGGTCGAAGACCGCCGATGGCCCCGCCGGGTGTTAGGCCGTTTGGAGTCGCAGCCGCCTCGAGCACCGCCAGTATCTGTCTGCACCTCCCGCCGCCAGGCCAAGCAGGAGGACCACAGCTCTGCTCTCCGGCCTCAATCACCACAGTGCAGGCGCCATCTTGAGGGAGACCGCGCGCCGAGCACCGCACCGGGAAAGGTCTCTGTTCCGGGACAGGGAAGCTGCGACTCAGCTTGCCGGGCACACCACTGCTTTCCGACGTCCAGTAGTCACCGGTGAATCAGTGTGGCGGCGAATAGGACCAGGATTATGCCAGGATTTCAATCGGGGCCAGCGGAGCTCGCGATCAACACGGCTACTCGGCCATGCTGTTGACCACGCCCCTCGGATATTTCCAAATTCTTTGGCTATTTAAAGTCATACCTTTCCTGTCTGGAGGTTGGATGTTTTCTGTCTCCCTGTGGACTGTTCCCTTTCTCCATGAAGCATTTGTTATTTTTCTGTACTTTGCAGCCTCTTTACGGCATCATCATTCTCCTCTATCATGTGAGTTGCAGCCTACCTGTGCCCAGATTGCAGTGAGCAGAGTCCAGGAAGTGGTAAGGAGGCAGACTAGTGCTGTCTCTTTCCTAAAAAAGTTTAAAAAAACGATTTTCCCCACCTGTGATTGCATCATCTTATTTTTTTCTTTTCAAATTTCTTTACCTGTCTTTGCCTGTGGTTGTTACAGTTTAAAATTGTAGTTTTAACCTGCCAGTGATTGCATAATTTATCCCATGTTTTTGTGTTTAAACTTGTGGTTTTTCCTGCCCGTGACTGCTTCCATTTAACCTGTTGAATTGTGGGATTTGCAGTCCAAACTCTGTAGTTTTTCCCTCTCATTCCCCCGTGACTATCAGTTTTTCCCTCCAAATGTCTCCTTTGCTCTGTGCTAAGACCTGTATGTTAAGCAGTGCACCCCCAGCGACCATTTTGTGTTAACAAGTCAGTGAAACCAGCCCCCTCCCCTTCCCCCCTGAGACAGCAGTAATCTGCTGTAAGCTGTTTAAACTGTGTTTAATAGGGACTGTGCACTTTGTTTTTTGGCCTGGAGAGGGAGTAAAGCTTTATACAAATAGTGTTGTTAGAGGACAAGTTTGTTAGGGCCTTACCTGCAGAAGTCCAAAGTGTGGATTGAGCCTGTCGGTCTCCTAGGAGATTTCTGAATAGAGGAGCAGCTTTCAACTCCCTGGCCAGCAAACCTTGTCTGAGGTAGCTGGGACCTTATATAGTTTGATATTGTTTGGTACATGTGTACACTGATTGGTGGTTGTATCTGATGTTTCTATTGGATTAGGGTTAGTGTCCTCATTGGTTGGGTATTTGAGGGTTCTGATTGGTTTCTGGGTCTGTGATTCAATCAATGTAGGGTCGGGGCTAGGGTTAGGATTTCTATTGGAAGTAGGGACTAGGCTTCCTGTATTATTGGTTGTTGGGACTAGGGTGGGACTAGGGCTAGGGTTAGGCCTTTAATTGAAAGTAGCAATTAGGGCTTCTGGTGTTATTGGTTGCTGGACTAGGTGTGGGACTAAGAGTAGGGTTAGGCTTTCTATTGGAAGTAGGGACTACGGCTTCCTGTGCCATTTGGTTGCTTGGACTAGGGTTGGGACTACTGGTAGGGCTAGTGCCTCTATTGGACGTAGAGTTCAGGGCTTTTTAAACCGATTGGGTGCTTGTACTAGGGCTAAGATTGGCTGTATGGTCCTGGTCTCCTAATGGTTCTAGATTTTAGGGCTAGTGTTGTGATTGGATAGTGTTAGGGCTAGGGTTGCCATTGGCTGAAGGGGTCACCTGACTACTAGGGCTATAAACGGCCAAGGCTTAGGGCGTCTCAGCCCGGGCGTCGAGGCTAAGGGTGGAGAGGACAAGGGTCAGTGCCTGTTTGAGACTGGTCGGGACCTGGGCCAGAAATGCTGCCCATTGTCCCATTCATTAATACCCACCCTATGTATGTGTCCCTCTGTATAAAAGCATTTATTTTCACTATAGATATGTAACTATCTTTGTGTATTGCTTTGTATAAACATGTAGAATAATTATGTTGTTAAAAAAAAAAAAAATCATCTTTGGTCTAAATGTACTTGCTTCCATTGTGCATCTATGTACCTCCAAGTACTTGGATCTGTGTGTCTGTTACTTTTCTCCTGAAAAAGCATATCCAATGCACTACCCTATTTCTCATCCTGTACCTCAATCAATATCTTTAATCTGCGTATACCTACCTCCTTTATGAATCTATATACTTTCAATGTACTTATGAATCTATATAATCACTTTCTTCTAATTTAGCATTTCCAATGCACTACCCTATTTCTCAGCCTATACTTCTCTCAATATATCTTCTAACCCAACTTTCGGACTCATCTCAAACTTCTTTCTACTACCATTTCTAATGCACTACCTATCTCTCACCCTATACATCTATCATTATATCCTCTACACCCACTCTCTCATTTATCCGAAACCCCATACCACTACTATGTTCCCCAAAATAACCCTTTCTTGACTCTCTCCTACTCTACCCCTCCTTGCATCATCCGACACCCCTTTTACTATACCGATCCCCCAAAACAAACCTTTCTAAACTCTTCCCTCTGACTCTTCCCTTCCAAAAACCCTTTTTACTCATCCAAAAGCCTCCTCCTACTGCTATGACCTAAAAAAAGAAATCCTTCACTCTTCTATCCCTCCACTATCCCTTTCAATCAAAATAACAGACTAACATGTTCACTTCTCTAATTCCATATTCCACTACACTAATTGACCACTAATCCTTTATGGGTTCCAGAGTAGCGTGCTACTCGCCAACAAAGCATTTCAACACCTCATCAGGATTACAAACGCTATATAAATGCAAACCTTTTTCCCTTTTTTACCCCTCCCCAACCCTTCTCAATCCAAATAACTGACTAACATATCCACCACTCAAATTACTTCATATTTCACTATACTAATTTTCAACACTAATCCTTTATGGGTTCCGGAGTAGCCTGCTACTCGCCAGAAAAGCGCTTTAACACCCCATCAGGGGTAACAGGCGCTATGTGAATGCAAACCTTTCTTTCCCTTCTATCCCTCCGCTATCCTTCTCACTCCAAATAACTGACTAATATCCACCACTCAAATTACATAATATTTCACCATACTAATTCGCCACTAATCCTTTATGGGTTTCCGGAGTAGCATGCTACTCACCAAAAAAAAAGTGCTTCAAACCCCATCAGGGGTAAGAAGCGCTATATAAATACAAACCTTTTTTCCTCTTCTATCCTTCTGCTATCCTTCCGAATCCAAATAACTAACATATTCACCACTTAAAATTTACTTGCATGTTTCACTATACTAATTCAACACTAATCCTCTATGTCCCGGAGTAGCGTGCTACTCGCCGAAAAGCGCTTCGACGCCTCGTCAGGGGTAGTAAGCGCTATACAAATGCAATTACAATACAATACAATACAATAGTGTGAGATTATGATCTAGTGCTTCATCGTTCTTGGAGAACTATAATATGCCTATATGGGCCTTGTCTGTATTCCGGTCAGATTAGATTTGAGCTCACGTGTCTTATGGCCATTATTTTAACTGGGTTCCCTAGTTGGTAATTTCCTGGTGCTTGGCTCATTTTCTTCCTCTTGGCCTTCTATACCAACTGTTGTTGTAGGGCTTGCTTATAGCAAGTTGTCTTTCTCTTGTAGTTTTTTGTTACATATTACTGGCCTGTTAAAATACTTTTGGCAGGCGGCATTATCTTTACGCTGAGTCTCCCAAGGTGTTCGTGGAGGGCGCACTATGTCTCTTGATACTATATTGTATGGTGCTTTGGGGCTGGTTTTTCAGTTCCGTTTATCCATGTGTGTAGATAAAGGATGCATAAGTGTGTTGCATAAGTGGTTACACATGCTGAATTATGATTCTTGGAAAAAAATATTGTGAAATGTGATTGCATCTTTCTTCTTGGTAAGTTTGAATTTGGAGCTATATATACGCGTGGAACGCGGTGATATAGATCTGGACATAATTGTTCAACTTTTATGACAGATTCATATCTGCTAATGGTTATCTTCCATTTCAACGGGTACTATACATTATGTGAATTTAGATGGTCATTTTGGCTAAAATATGTTTCTGTTTCAAGGATGGACTATGATGTTCATCTACCTTGAAACTTGGGTTGCTATTCCAGACCTTACAATGAATGAGTTATTCATTTTGCTTTTAATGAGAATGGGTGCTGGAAGTCTTTCTTTTCTGGAGTTTTTAGGTTAGGTTCCCTCAGGGATTTCTTTCCTGTGGTAAAGAATGTGGGTTACATGGCATTCATTTTGTCTTTGGCCCTTCTACTCTAAGGGTTCTTTTACCCTTTACGGATTGAATACAATTGTCTGTCTGTTTTCAGATGTCTTCTGGCAGAGTTTTTCACTGTTTCCCTTGAGGCTTTGCTTTTTTCCATGCCTGTGGGGTTGTTTCTTATTTACTGTGTCTGTGGTTATTGCCACGGTTTTTATAAGGAGCCATTCTCTTGTTTATCTAATTCCTACATACGTCTAGTCTGTGACTAATTTCGAGAACTAGTTCTCTTTGGGAACATTTGTAGGATTGGTTCGCAGACCCTCCTCCGGGTGGGTATAGCTATGGTATTTATTTCAAAAGTTAAGGAATCTGCGGCTAGATGTCTCTGTCAGATTAACAAGTTACTTACCTTCAGTAACGTATTATCTGGTAGAGGCACAGTCTAGCTGTAGATTCATTAACGCCCTGCCCATCCTCCCCACTCTACGAACGATTTGTAGTGTGAGGGTTATACCCCTTGCCAATACTGGTTTTATATACCAGTGATCACTGTTTCACGTAATTGTGTAACTCAATGGGCCATTAGATCTTATTCCTTTATCTTGGTTTGGTATTGTCATACCAATGGTTCTGATTACTTCATCATTCCTTTTGGTCTTTTCTTGTGGGTCTTGCCTGGGTATGGTCATGCCATTTATTTCCATTTCTTTTGTGTCTTTAAAGACATATTGATCTTTTGACACACTGTTTCCACAGCCAGTTTCTGTAGTGACTCCACGTTCTGGCACAGAAAGTTTCACAGAAGAAACGGATATCCGCGTGCCAGAGGGGACTTGTATGGCTCCACTGACGTCACAACCGGAGTCTACGTCATCGTGGAGCCATACAGGGCCGTCCCCCAGTGCGCAGCGTTACTGCTGAAACATTTCCGGATCCAGTCTGATGCCTAGGGAGAATTCAGAAGTTTAGGAATCTGCGGCTAGACTGTGTCTCTACCAGATAACACGTTACCAAAGGAAAGTAACTTGTTCTTAAAAACCACAGATCTACATTCGATCCTGTTTCATAATTGCCCAGGGCAAAGTTTATCAATGGATTACAGAAAATATCATTGCTGCAGGCGATTAGCACTGTACATGCTAAAGAGAAATGGGGTTACTGAGTGTGGATGCACAAAAGGAGTCTATTTGGGAAAACTCATTAATGCATCAGTTACCTATCATACAAGGAGCTACACAGTTATGTTATAATTCAACTTTATTATACTCCTGAGCGACTCTAGAAGGGATAACAAGATCAATGTTATTGGTAGTTGGTGATTGGTTTCCTTAAGCTTGTTTCTGCAAACTGTTCAAAGATGAATTTGTTTTGTTACAAAGTGTTCAGTTTTGTTCGATATTACGTAGAGCAAAATGTCTAGGGCACGCATAATAATCCTAATACACAGGGAGTAATCGACAACAGAGAAGCAATTAAAATGTATTGCTGTATCCATTGCCTATAGTTTTATAGTGCAACACTGAAGAAACACTAAAATATTATGGGGTCGTGTTTCAAATTAGATTAATACAGAGTATGCTGTTAGAAAAAAGAGATATATTGGAAACATGATTGTATGAACATGTTTGAGAACAATTTATGACCTGTTAAGATATGTATTTTGTTCTCCCTGGACAACCTCCACAACATTGGACTCCGCCAGATCGTGACCGAACCCACGCACTCAGCAGGACACACCCTCGACCCCCTTCACAACAGGAAACTCCATCACCTTCAGTCACACCACCGAACTCCTGTGGACAGACCATCGCTGCATCCACTTCACCTTCAGAACACCCACCATCCACAGACATCAGCACCTGCTCCCACGAAGAAACTGGACCAAAATCACCGACGACCAGCTCACCTCCTCACTCGGCAACACCACCCCAACCACCGCGGAAGACGACCCCAACACCGCAGCCCGAACTCTGCACAGATGGATCTCCGACAGCGCCAACACCATAGCCCCCCTCAAGAAGAACAACAACACACACGCCAAGAAAGCAAGATGGTTCACCACCGAACTTCGAGAGTCCAGACGCACATGCCGCCGCCTCGAAAAGGCCTGGAGGAACTCCAAATCCACAGAAGCCCGCAACAACTTCAGAGCCGCCACCAACGCCCACCACCATCTCATCAGATATACGAGGAAAACAGCGATCAAAGACAGAATCTCCACACACGCGCACAACAGCAAAGAGCTCTTCAGCATCATCAAAGAGTTCGCCCAACCGACCAGCGAATCTACCGACATCCCTCCATCACAAGACCTCTGCAACAAACAGCACCTTCTTCCACCACAAAATCAAGAACATCTACGACAACTTCGACGAAGACGGCCAACACACCGAACCCTCACCAGACGCCCCCGACACCCTGAAGCCAACGATTGACAGCTGGACACCCCTCACCACCGAAGACACACTGAAGACGATGAAGTCAATCCACTCCGGGGCCCCCACGGACCCATGCCCCCACAACATCTTCGACAGAGCCGCCGACACCATCGCACCCATGCTCCGACACACCATCAACCGCTCCCTGGCGAACGCCTCCTTCCCCGACGACTGGAAACACGCCGAGATCAACCCCCTCCTGAAGAAGCCCTCGGCAGACCCCACCGTCTAAAAAACTATAGACCCATCTCCCTGCTCCCGTTCCCAGCGAAAGTCATTGAGAAAGCCGTCAACAGCCAACTCGCCACCTTCATCGAAGAACACAACATCCTCGACTCCTCCCAATCCGGCTTCAGAAAAAACTAAAGTACAGAAACCGCCCTCCTCGCAGCAACAGACGACATCCGCTCCCTCCTGGACAGAGGAGAGACAGTAACCCTCATCCTCCTCGACCTTTCAGCCGCCTTCAACACAGTCTCTCACCGCACCCTAGCACGCAGACTCCACGAAGCAGGGATCTGGGACAAGGCCCTCGACTGGATCCGCTCATTCCTCACCGGCAGAACGCAGCGGGTCAGACTCCCTCCTTTCCTCTCGAACCCTTCACCAACCACCTGCGGAGTCCCCCAGGGGTCCTCCCTCAGCCCTACGCTTTTCAACGTCTACATGGCTCCGCTCGCCCCCATCGTCAGATCCCACGGACTCAACATTGTTTCGTACGCAGACGACACCCAACTCATCCTCTCCCTATCCTACGAACCCAACGCAGCCAAACACAACTTTCAAGAAGGCATGGAAGCAGTCGCCAAATGGATGAAAAACAGCTGCCTACAACTCAACACGGACAAAACAGAAGTACTCATCATGGGCCCACACCCCGACGCCTGGGACGACGCCTGGTGGCCCACCGCCCTCGGAAGCCCGCCCACCCCCACGGACCACGCACGCAACCTTGGAATCATCCTGGACTCCGAGCTCAAAATGGACCGCCAGATCAACTCTGTCGCATCCTTCTGCTTCCACACCCTCCGCCTCCTACGGAAGACCTTCAAATGGATCCCCCTCGAGCACAGAAAGACCGTCACGCCCTCGTCACCAGCAGACTTGACTACGGCAACGCACTCTAAGCCGGAATAAACAAAAACCTCACTCGCAAGCTGCAAAACATCCAGAACGCCGCCGCAAGACTGGTCCTCAACCTGCCAAGACACTGCCATATCTCCCAGCACCTGCGCACACTCCACTGGCTCCCCATCGAGGCTAGAATCACCTTCAAGATCCTCACTCACGCACCCAAAGCCCTCCACAACGCCGGACCAGCGTACCTGAACAGCCGCCTCGCTTTCCACGCACCCAAAAAGACCCTACAATCAGCCCAGCTCTCCTACGCCATGGTCCCCCGTGCCAGAAAGACAAGATCGGGAGGCCGCTCCTTCTCCTTTCTCGCGGCCAGAGCCTGGAACGCCCTACCGCTCCACCTCAGACAGACAACATCACTCCCATCTTCACGAGTAACCTCAAAACTTGGCTCTTCGACAGACCTCCTTGATGGAATGGAACCTGCAAACCCCCTCCCCAGCGCCTTGAGACCCTTACGGGTGAGTAGTCGCGCTTTATAAATACTATGATTGATTGCTCCCTATGGTCTTCCATGGAACTCCTCACAGATCCAGCTACATATATCTTTTTGGTGTCTTATAAGACCCTTTTAAGTGGATGCTAAGAGCAGTATCTAAGCAATTGAATTGAACCTATTAAGATGTTTTGTTGTAAGGTATGTTTTCTAAGTTAATTTGGGGAATAAATAATAAAAATTAGATTTCTCTTGACACCAGCGCAACTTTTCATTGCCCTATATTTAGGAACACTGCTTTCTCGTCGATGATTGTCGAGATAGATGTTAGCCACAACCAACTGTAAACCCACTCAAACTTGGACCTTATTGATGTATGAAAGGTGTGATAATTTTTCCATCAGTTTTGTCCTCCTTAGTCTGTTTGAAATCTTCAACACCACTGATTACTTTAGACAGTGTCCTTGACCCTGACTCGGGTAGGTCGCTCCCCCTTGCCGCACAGCACCACCTGTGTGACCGTGTCCCCCTGCTCTGTTTTGGTGCCTTTTGATTCTACTGTTCTGTCTTGCCTTTTGTTTTATTGACTCTTGTCCGGTTTTCTGCCTTGTTGTCTCCTTTCCGTGCCCCGTTTATCCCGCCGCTGCGTCCCCCGCGGCCCCAACCCCCTGCTTGCCCATTCGCTACCCGCTCCCGCCTCCCAGCTGCTCCTCCCTCCCACCTCCCCTCATAATGGCGGCCGCTGTGCGGCCGCGCCTAAGGCAAGCCCGTCTGCGCCCGTCCGCGCCTGGACCGCGCCCAGCGCCAGAACCCCTGGTCCCCGCGAACGCCACACCGACTGCTGCCACTACACCGCCAGCACCCTCCACGCACTCAACACCGGACGACCGCACACCTGCTTCCTGGCCATTCCGAAGCACACCAAAGGACCCTTCTCCTGCCGGAGCTGCAGCTTCACCAGCATCCGAACCACCAAACCGCCCGCCGCGACAGAACGCAACCACCTCAGATGCATACTAATGAACACCCGCTCCGCACGCAAACACGCCATCGAACTCTGGGACCTGCTAGACACATCCTCTCCGGACGTCGCCTTCCTGACAGAGACCTGGATGAACACCTCCTCGGCACCCGACATCGCCATAGCCATCCCGGACGGCTACAAGATCACCCGCAGGGACCGCACCAAAGGGGTAGGAGGTGGAATCGCCATCATCCACAAGAACACCCTCAGGGTCTCAACCAGCACCGACGACACCCTCAACACCGCCGAACACCTGCACTTCCAGATCCACACCGACCCCAACACCACCCTCAGAGGAACTCTCGTCTACAGACCCCCCGGACCCCGGCCTCAGTTCAGCGACTCCATCGCCGACTTCGTCAGCACGCACGCCCTTGTCTCCACAGACTACATCCTCCTAAGAGACCTGAACTTCCACCTCGAGAACAACACCACCACCAACTCCACCACCCTGATTGACAACCTCGCCAACCTCGGACTCAGACAGCTCGTCACATCGCCCACCCACTCTGCCGGCCACACGCTTGACCCCATCTTCTCCGCAAGCTCCCACGTCACCTTTAGCCACACCACCGAACTCCACTGGACCGACCATCGCTGCATCCACTTTACCTTCCGGAAACCCACCACGCACCACCGCACTCAACAGATCCCCCGCCGCAGCTGGAGCAAAGTCACCGAAGACCAGCTAAACACCACCCTCGCCCGAAACCCACCCGCCGACCCCACCGACTCCGACACCGCCGCCCGCAACCTCAGGCGATGGATCGACGACTGCGCCAACACTCTCGCCCCGATCAAGAAACCCTCCAACAGACGCACTAACAAGAAAGCCAGTTGGTTCACCGCGGACCTCCAGGCCTCCAAGCAAACCTGCCGAAAACTAGAGAAGAAATGGCACCGCGAACAGACACCGGACAACTACGCAGCCCACAAGAACGCCATCCGCAGACACCATCACCTCATCAGATCCGCCAAAAGGGCCTCCTTCAAGGACCGCCTCGACAACAACGCGCACAACAGCAAAGAGCTCTTCAACATTGTGAAGGAACTCGCCAACCCCAGCTCCAACACCAACGACATCCCACCATCGCAAGACCTGTGCGACTCCCTTGCCACCTTCTTCCATCGCAAGATCGTAGACATCCACGACAGCTTCAACAACCGGGCCGCCCCGACAGCCACCGACACCTCAGACCCCACGGCCACGACCTGCACCGGTCCCCTGCTCACCTGGACCAACATAAACGACGACGACACCATCAAAATCATGAACACCATCCACTCCGGCTCTCCTTCAGACCCATGCCCACACCACATCTTCAACAAAGCTAGCGCCACCATCGCACCCCATCTCCGCAAGGCCATCAACATCTCCTTCGAGACCGCGACCTTCCCGGAGAGCTGGAAGCACGCCGAGATCAACGCCTTACTCAAGAAACCCAAGGCAGATCCAAAGGACCTCAAAAACTTCCGGCCCTGCTCCCGTTCCCGGCGAAGGTCATCGAGAAGACCGTCAACGGACAACTGACCCGCTACCTCGAGGAGAACAACATCCTGGACCCATCCCAGTCCGGGTTCCTCAGCAACCACAGCACCGAAACTGCCCTCATCGCCGCCACCGATGACATCAGGGCCCTGCTGGACAACGGCGAAACCTCATCCTCCTGGACCTATCAGCCGCCTTCGACACTGTCTGTCACCGCACCCTACGCACACGCCTCCACAACGCAGGGATCCGAGATAAGGCTCTGGACTGGACCACCTCCTTCCTCTCCGGCAGAACCCAGAGCGTCCGCCTCCCCCCTTTCCGCTCCGTAGCCTCCGAGATCATCTACGGCGTACCCCAAGGATCATCCCTCAGCCCGACATTGTTCAACGTCTACATGGCACCTCTCGCCCACGTCGCCCGACTGCACAACCTCAACATCATCTCGTACGCCGACGACACCCAGCTGATCCTCTCCCTCACCAAGGACCCCCTCACCGCCAAAACCAACCTCCACGAAGGAATGAAGGCCGTCGCCGAGTGGATGAAGAACAGCCGTCTGAAGCTGAACTCGGACAAGACGGAGGTCCTCATCCTCGGCTCCACCCCCTCAGCCTGGGACGACTCCTGGTGGCCGACCGCACTGGGAGCAGCACCGACGCCCACCGACCACGCACGCAATCTGGGGTTCATCCTCGACTCAACACTCTCCATGACCAAGCAAGTCAACGCCGTCTCATCCTCCTGCTTCAACACCCTCCGCATGCTCCGCAAGATCTACAGGTGGATCCCCACCGGAACAAGAAGAACGGTCACCCAGGCCCTCGTCAGCAGCAGGCTGGACTACGGAAACGCTCTCTACGCAGGAGCCTCGGCCAAACTCCTGAAACGACTGCAACGCATACAGAACGCCTCTGCACGCCTGATCCTCGACATCCCTCGCAACAGCCACATCACACCCCACCTGAGAGACCTGCACTGGCTTCCCATCAACAAGAGAATCACCTTCAAGCTCCTCACCCACGCTCACAAAGCACTCCACAACACCGGACCGGCATACCTCAATAGACGACTCACCTTCTACACCCCGAACCGCCAGCTCCGCTCCGCCGACCTCGCCCTCCCCACTGTCCCCCGCATCCGAAGAGCGACCACTGGCGGCAGATCGTTCTCCCACCTCGCCGCCAAGACCTGGAACACCCTCCCCATCCTCCTACGGCAGACCCAGGACCTACTAACCTTCAGGAGGCTACTCAAGACCTGGCTATTCGAGCAGTAGCAGCACCCCTCCCCCCCCCAGCGCCTTGAGACCCTCACGGGTGAGTAGTGCGCTTTACAAATGTTCTGATTGATTGATTGCAGCTCTAAGTAAAGCAACAAGCATTGGACATCAATTATTGCTCACTTTTCTTCTCTTGAACACATTTGCATGCTCTTCTGCATATTCAGTAAACTCAGTGTCCTGATTCATATGTAATGACAACACCAGCATATTCTGAAGAAACATCTAACCGTTTTGTGAAATTCTGGACTTAATGGAGTCAAAATGGAGATCCTTATTTTTGTCTGATACCACTTCATAAAAAATTCTGCCCCATAATGAATTCTTCAGCCGAGCATACTTTAACACAGTATCTAGCAGGTAAATATCTTAAAGTGATCCAGTCTAGAGGTTTATTACAGTTTACTAGTCTCTTGTAGCACTTAAAAACTCAATCAATTCACAGGTTATTCGTAAATAAGGTTAGGTTTGGCTTGACTTTCCCAAAGTTCATGTTCACCCCAGAATGTGTCTTGGCACTTGGATATCGAACAAGACTTAAGGCCATGTCTAAAGGTGAGAGGTGTGATCAGAATAGCCAGGTTTACTAAGCTTTCTAAAGTTCAAGTAATTGGTATGGCAGAGATATAAATGAGTTAGCACTATTAGCACTAGAGAGGTTTGGCTACCTTTGTGTTGCCACTTAAAGCGGGGATCAACAAAATGCTCCTGATGAGTTCTCCAGAGTGCCCCAAATGGGTGAATTTGATTTTCACCCTGAGAAACTCATAGGGATTCTCAAAACATAGCTTGGTGGACAATGCATAGAACCTTAAAAGCCACATGAGATTAAATTGGCAGCCTGTGTAGAGTAGCCTTTTGTCTCCAGTGAGTAGCTGGACTGCGTCATTTTGAACCAGTTTAGAGTTTGTGAAGAAGACCTTTAGAAAAGCTCCAGTTGATGGAATTACAGTACATAGGTGTTGGGGCAATTATCTCTTTGATCACCTTATTTCGACAGCAGGAACTATAACAGGGAGCGATCACACACAAGCTTAAGTTGAAAGAAGGTGGCTGGCCAAAGCCTCTATCGAGATGGGGAACAATAGCAGAAGGTTTTCATCCATATCACAGTGCAGTTCTGTGACTGTCTTTAGGTGAATGTCTTCGTTAAGCATGTTGGTTAAGATTTGAAATTGAGAACTTTCTAGTTAGGTACATATGCAAACTAAGAAAGCGGTTCTAAGTTCATTTTCAATATGTTCAGAAAGGCACCTAAGTGAAGCCTAGATGGGCAGGGTACTGCCAAAATCTGTATTTCACTTAAGATGTAGCTCAAAAGTGGCAGAAACATTCTGCTAAACTGAAGAGTAATGGAACATCTATGCCACTTGTGGTGTATATTTGGATCCCTGAACTGCTGCGTCACTGCATATGCATTACCACGCCTGAGCAACCCACGGTCCCACACTCCCCATTTCTCTGTTTGCAGTCTGCTGAAATAGTGTACCACCAATTGCTTTTTTTTATCCTCTTCCCTACTCAGGCTTTGTACCAGAGTGAAAGAAGTAGCTCGAGCTTGAGTGAGTCTGGCGTCGGAGACTGGTTGCGAGCAATCGGGCTTGACCGCTATGAGGCGGGACTGATCCATAATGGCTGGGATGATCTGGAGTTCCTTAGGTAAGCCTTGATGTCATTTAAGCCGGTGTTGGGATGTTTAGACTGAGTGGGCAGATTGTCCTCATGTTTATGAGCTTCTTAGATGATTGTTGTTGTGGATGAAGGGCTACTAACGACCAAATTGACCCTTACTTTTCACACGTCTGGTAGGATGGATGCTAGATTAGGGATTAATAAACGTTTCAGAGCACTAATTCACTTACTTTTAGATTAATAAATCAACAAGAACTTTGCTGACTGCGAGTATTTGCTTGATAAGTTTTAATATGCCATCTGTTAGGTTTTTGGTGTTGTGTTTCAGATTTTATGTATATTTACCACGTTTAACTGAAACAGGTCCTGTAACGTTTGATCTAGTGCACTTAGAATGTGGCCCGGCTGCACTGTGGCGTGCAAGAAATGAATAAAATCGGGGCGGGGGGGATCACAGCTGTCAGTAGTGCAGTGGCACAGGGGTGTCAAGGGCACACTTTTGCCCATTTCGTGGCTATTTCTTATTACAAAAGCAGGGATGGGCTCTCAATTCTCATGCTTTCATGCCTTGGCTACGTGACTAGATAAAGAACCATCAGAAATAGGGGTGCCTGGAAATATGCCTTAGGAGCCCAATGTTCATATTTAAGCCTCGGTCCCATGGGCAGTGATTAGGTTCAGTGTAAGTTATTATCAACATTGCCCACTTTTAATAATGAGCTCTGTGTAGCAATGTAATCCAGGTGTCCTGTTCCGTTGCTGAGCTATTTTAGCATTCTTAATTGCGTGGGCAAAGTTGGGACGATGCAGGACTAAATAAACCTGAATTATGCAACCTGGACTTGTCATGGTGTGGTTGATATGTACCAAAAAAATATGCCAGTAGTGGATTCTGTTGCTTAGCTTAAAACCGGGCTGGGATGTGGCTGTTGTGTGCTTAGTAATTTATAGGT
The DNA here is from genome assembly GCA_963921515.1 of Calotriton arnoldi. NCBI lineage: Eukaryota > Metazoa > Chordata > Amphibia > Caudata > Salamandridae > Calotriton > Calotriton arnoldi. The sequence continues at coordinate 252,855 of CAWUFW010005673.1, forward strand.
TTGGACTATATATTTTACTCTTGACATGAACTGTGTAAGCGGAGGCTATGTTGTTTAGACCAGTGGCTCGTAACCGTTTTACTTCTGTGGACCCCCACTTAATCATTACTGGAATCCGGGGACCGCCACTGAACCATTAATGGAATCTGGGAACCCCGGCCTAAGCAATTTTGATGATTTGAACTGCAAAACAAGACACAAAAATACAGAAACAAGCATTCATCAAACAAATACACAAATGATTAAATATTTTATGTAATTCGCAAACTAATATAAAACAGTCACAATTTAAATTTTAAGAGGACGGTTGGAGCTTTTATAAATTCAGTCTAGGCCACCCATCATCCGTACTTCACTCTTTATGATGCACTTGCACTGCTCCCAAGAACCAGTCTGAGGATACCAAACTTTATATTCAGTCACCAGTTTCAAATGCTTTCATATTTGCAGAACGTTTTTAAAAGGTTACATTTAGCTTCTTTATTTACATGCACTTCATTAATCATTTAATTATCTACGCAGTCACGGACCCCTGGTCCCATATTTTAAGAATCACTGGTTGAGACTGTTCTTTGCAATATATATATTTTTTTTATCCACAGTCTAATTATCTATGCATACCTATTCTCTCCAGCAACTCAGTACACAGCAGCGCATGAATTTTTTCAGCCTACTGTGCATGTCACTAGATATTTTGGATATGAAAACATCACCTCTGTGCACCCATGCAGCAACTCATACTTCACTGCAGCTTGCACGAGTTCTATTTGACAAATCTGTATGGTGGTTGATGGGCATGTAGTAGCCATGGAGATAAAGTAAGCAGTTACACAAGTTCGGCCAGATACGAACCCAGTGTTATACCAATTAGGCCACATCCCAACCAAGTACCCTTGATGCCTCATATATTTTCTATGGCTCATTGTCTGTTCTGTACATCTGAGAAAATCTTTTGGTTACTGATGCAATACTGTTTAGAGTAATATAGTCCATAGTACATTGCATACCAGCATGTATAACACTAGCCAACACAGTTCTCACCACATTATACTCCCTGGCAGCTTTTCATTCTTTTAATGGCTTTTCTGACACGTTAGTACAGAGTTGCTGATAAAGCACTATGTAGCATTGCCAGTGTCTTTCTGCCTGATTACTTTTATCATTGCATAGTTTATTTTTTAAAACAAACTTTATTGATTGCCATAAAGTGTTATTCAATAGTTACCAACGTTTTTACTTTGGTGTTTCTTGTCTTTATACAGCTGGCTCATTTTAGCAGGATTATTGCAGTATATGCATATGAATACAACAGCAGTTCACACTATTACAATACCATTCCGTATGATGTTACTATTAGAAAGATGCCCTAGTTGGATTAAGGCTATCAACATAACTACTAACAATTACCCCCTTTCTCCCGCCCATCATTGCATAGTTAAATAATGAAAACAAGCTCTTCCCTGGTTTAAAAGCTCTTGTGAAACATTATATCAACAGTTCTCCAGCATTAGATCTTTCATATATTCACATACTTGAATCATTTACTATCATCATAAATCTTGAAAAGCAGTAAACTGTGTTAAAATGGCCATAGGCCTCAACAACAGTATTTGTTTTCCAGCAAATCCACATAATTTGAAACAACCCAAACTTGAGCCAGTGAGGTGGAAATGCTGAATTCATTCTCCTTTGTGTGAGAGAGTGCCAGAGAAGAGTTCTGCTTCCACCTGTGTGTGACTGTGTACTTTTGTGGTCTTCACTGCACTTTAGCCAGCCCTGATATCAGCTTTTAACATACTGTGAGTTGTTGTAGGTTTTGTTCGGGGGTAATCTTCATCTTCTTGGCCAAGGAGACACTCTCCCTGTCACTAACTGTCACAGGGCCATGACTGACCAGGGGATGAGAAAGCTGTCTCTTAAGATCCTGTTCTAACTACGGGCAGAAGAAACTCTACACTGATGACCATCATGATCAGTGTATTTATTGCCTTTATCCAGCACTCAAGGTATATTGCTGTGATATTTATAAAACCTTCACTTCCAAGACTTTAAAGGATATAGAAAGGCGTTTGATGCTATTTTACTGGAGAAAAAGAAGATTCTCCCCTTCCAAAGTGGGTGCCCCCTCTTAGGAGCAATATTCTGTGAAAAGTGCTCTACCAGGCACTTTCATGAAGGTAGCGTAAAAAAAGGAAATGTGGTGTTTCCAGAGATGCACTTGTTACCCAAAGCACCTGCAGCCGCCACCTCATGGGCAAAAAAAAAAAAGTCCACAAAAGATGAAGATCAACCTCTAAGTAACATTCTGTGAATATCCAGCTCCTCTGACGCCCTGTCACAATTACGGTGATATGACAAAGCACTCCTCATTATCGTCGTCAATCAGATTTTTGATGACATCTCCATAAAAACCTATGGTACAAGTCTGTTTGACAATAACTAAGAGACCACCATCAACAACAACACCAAAAATGACTTAGCAACCCACTGTCGACGATCATCCAGTCGATGGCTGCCTTCACCATCAACTCCGACACAGAGGCAACGTCGACAATGGAAATTCTATTTCAAGTTACCTTTCCATATTCACAATTAAAATTGGCTGCATATATACTTAATAATTTTGTAAAATATATGCAGGATTTAGGTTTACTAGTTAATTTAAGCAAAACTTTTATTATGAAGTGTGGGAGGATGTCCCCGAAGTGCTGTGATATAAAGATTGAAGGCACAAATATTAGTTTTACCTCATCCTTTTCCTCTCTGGGCATTTTATTTGATAAGGATGGTTTATGGAAACACACTATTAGTACCAGGAAGCTTCATTTTAGGAAAACCAACACAGTTTTGACCAACTTTGTGAGGAAACTTGGCAAGAAGCCCCCTAGAGAGATGTTAAACATTTATAAAGCCAAATGCTTGTCCATCGCCGTATACGGAGCGGCTGTGTGAGGGCATAACAATTGTCAAACCTTACAAATGGTGGAAAATGCTTTCTTAAGGTACCTCCTTTCTGTACGTAGCAGCAGCTCGTCGTTCATATGACACTCGAATTAGTGGTTTCCTTTTTAACATATACAGCTAAGATTCACTTAATTCTACTCTGGCATAAGATCTGGTCATCTGAGTACACCAGTCTAAACCGAAATCCTCCTCATCTCCAACAAAGAAGAAAACCCTCAAATCGTACAGTGGCTAAAAGCAATCGATGCCCTCAACGGTAATCTCACCCTGGCTAACTCGGTAAAATCTCTAGCAATCACCCTAGACCCAAAACTGAACATGACCAAACACATTAAGATCTCCGCGAAGAGTGCCTTCCTCAATCTGAAGCTCCTCAACAAAATTAAGCCCTTCATCCCGCCCAAGGACCTCAAACAAGCCACCCAATCACTGGTGCTATCTAGACTCGACTATGGGAACGCAGTCCTCACCGGTACAGCTCGATCCAACCTAGCTCCCCTCAAAACAACTATCAATGCAGCTGCCAGAATGGTCACCGGAGTTAAGAAATATGACCACATATCACCCGCACTCAGAGAACTAAAATGGCTCCCAGTTGAAATGCGTGCTAGCTTTAGAACTGCCTGCCTCACGCACAAAGCCTTGCACACAGGGAAACCGGAATACCTGGCCTCCAAACTCAAGAAAGCCGGCCAGACAAGAAACCTCAGGAGCTCCAACACCCTGCTACTCATCCCCATGAAAACACGCAAACAAAAAACCGCTTCACGATCCTTCGCTGGAAACGCACCAAAAATCTGGAACTCCATCCCAGCAGATATCAGGACTATCCCTTCCTTTATAAAATTCAAAAGACCTCTACCTCAACCGTGCCTTCCCGAACCGAGAGCCGCCGCCGAAACGCACAAGCCTGCACCCTGCAGCCCCTTGACAATGTTCCACTACAACCTACCTCTTCCTGCACTCTGCAGCCACTTGACAATGTTCCACCACAACCTACCTCTTCCTGCACTTTACAGCCCCTTGACAATGTTCCACCTCTACCTACCTCTTCCCCTCTCCCCGACCCCCTCCTCGTTCCCTCCTCCCGGAATGAGGTTTAGCCCAAGACACTGTGCACTCATCGAGGCTATCTCAGGACTTCCCCACCTCAATGACGCTCAGCACACTGGGTCTTCTGAACATTTATGTTTACCTATGCCTTTTTATGTGACTTCTGCTTTAAAGCTGTTGTAAAGCGCTCCGATACCCTCGGGTCTGGCCAGCGCTATATAAAACTTCTTAATAAATAATAAATAAACCGCGAGATAATTAGAGATTGTCTTAAATCTCCTTTTGCTCTCCAAATCCCCTGGCTGAAATACATTAAAAGTCTTTTCGGTGATCTGGGTTGTACAAATATTTTGATCGCCCTGAATCATTGGAATGTATTAGTAGAAAGGAACTAAAAATGTAATGTCTTTCACTGCTTGAGGATCTAAGATTGTCTACAGAATTATTGAAGTCTAGTGTTCTTAAAAAACAAATTATGCTGGTTACGTGTGACATGCAACCATACCTCAGACTAATACATAATTCCTGACATAGGTTTCTTTCAACTCGTTTTAGAATGGACATATTTCACCGTCTGACTAGCTTCCCCAATATAAATAACTTGTCTGGAACCGTAGACAAACGTCCTTGTGACAACGTGTTGATTCAAAGCACTATGCACATTGTTTTCTTCTGCAAATTCTACAATGCCCAGAGGAAGCATTTAATATTACCAATACTGAAGAATCTAAATGTTGCACAATGCCATCATGCATACCTGGTTTCACAAATTCTGGCTACTCTTTATATTTTTAGTACTATGGCAAGTTTTCTATGGCTGTGATTTTTTTATAACCCTGTTCCTGAGGAGTAGTTTATTTCTATCTTCTCAACTGTCTGTATTTGATGATCGCAATTTGATTTCTGTAAAAATATTTTTATTTATTTTAAATGATTTTATGTATTGTATTTTATGCTTTTATGATTTTTAATGAGACATCAAATAAAGCTTATTTGAATTGACTGCATATCCACCATTGCAAATCCTAAAATCAGATTTTGAAATCGACATCTACAATCACAGGAACACCTCTGATCCGGCGTGCAGTCTTCCATTAGAATCAGATTTTGAAGCTGACATCTGCAATCACATTAACTTAACTGCAGCATACAATCTGCCGTGAATGGATATGTGCTATATTCCTAAATTTGAGGAAGAGGAGGAAAGCCTTCTGCCATCATATGGTCCACGATGCTGCTACAGGGAACCTGAAGTGATGCAAGAACATGTGGCTTTTATGGCAACATTACAGCAGATAATTGGCGCTTTTTGGAAACTACTGCCTCTACAATCTAATGGGGTAACCCAGTGACCCTCAGAGCCTGGGTAACAAGTGATGCATACAGAGAAAGGACCTGTAGGTATCGAAACCAGTTTTGGAGAACCTATTTTATTTAAGGGACTAAAATACATAATTCAATACACATTGAAAGAAAAAAACAAGGAGAAAAAAACACACCACCAGAACGGAAGTTACTGCACACAGCATTTATTAGGTCCAACGTACAGGAAACAATCTATATACATGTCAATAAAGGTTGCTCCAACATGTGCAGAAGTGTGACGTATGTGATCCTGCAGAGTGACGTGACGGAGTAATGTGACTAACGATAAAAATACAGTAAAAATGGAGACGCAGTGCGCAAGCTGCCTGCTGGCTGTCTGTCAGATTAATTTTAATCAATTCACAAAGGGCAACTAAGAGCTTTCCTTAGAAGTCCCAAGGAGGAGGTTGAGCTTTTGTCCATACAACTAAGGAGAGTCAACGTTTCAACCCTATATATGGCGTGGTTATTTAAAACCATCAGGGAGGATCTTCATTAGGACGTGGGGGGGATGAGCAACCTGTGTAATAAGGCAGCCATAAAAACCAGGCCTGGCGTGTGATAAAAACAATGGTGTGCTTAAATTCATGTAATAGGCTCACCTTACCTTGCACGAAACAGCACATTCTGATGAGGAAATTACAGAAGTGCTAGGACGGCAAGTCCCCTCTTTCTGTCAATATCTGCATGTAAGATAATGTGCCTCAATATTCAATACTTCAGGGGAATTTGACAGACAACAGAGATGAGTCGAGGATAATTTCATCAACTCACCTCTGTGCTTCCAGCTCAGGTTGCTCAATAATTCTTGAGTGCACTTCGAATATTAGGGCTGGACACTTTACTGAAGGGGACAAAGCCACATTTTAGAATATGTCCCCCAAACATACTATGACAGTGTGAAGCATAAGGCAAACTGGCCGGTAAACACTTACCAAAAGTAGTAATATGAGAAACCCTTCCATGAACTAAAAGCTGGAATGAGCTACAAAAAAACAAACATTAGACAAAATCAAGAATTGCCCTTTGTAACCCTTTTCTTAGCAAAATGATTAAAGCCAGAGAAACCCCCTGTGAAGCGGGCAGGGAAACTCACCTAAACCGGCCGCTTGCCGTTACAAGTACATCAGAACGTCATCGAAATACTCGCTTCCCCTTTCAGATAGACGGATTCACCAAACGTGACACGAGCGTGCACGCTGGTGCAGGATGCATCGGCATCCTCCAAAAATACAGAGTACTGTGTATTAATAATGATTGCTGTGTCCCACACATCTTGGGACTATTTTGTGGGCATGTGCTGTAGGAATGTGAAAATATGCATCTTGTAAGTCTATTGCACACATCTCTGAGGCCTGAAGTCGGCACCACACATGTTTTCAAAGTGCATGATGCAATATAGCTGATCCGAGAAGGATAAGGAATAGTCGTCTACCCATACTTGGACAACTGTCTGTTGAAGTATCACGATTCATGGAAAGTTCAAATGGGGGTCTTAACGACCATGAGATTACTAAAAAGATTAGGCCTTCAAATCAGCGAGCAAAAGGCGATATCCATCCCAGTAGAAAAACTGTCATATCTGGAAGCAACATTGGAAACCGTAAAAGCAAGTGTTTATCTTTCGGAGGAGAGTGTTACTGCTATCCAGGACAAATGTGATATACTCAAATCGTCTCACACACTCAGCTCTAATAGGATTATTAGTTATATTATTGTATAAATTGGACATTTTGGTCCATTTTGAACCGAATAAAGTTACCTTGACTTGACTAATAGGATTATTGCTGCTGAGATACCTTAGTCTAGGATGGCTCTGAGTTCTTCCATTGCCGTAAGCAAAGCAGTTTATTTATTTTATTTATTTATTTAAGGAGTTTTATATAGCGCCAGCCTGACCCGAGGGTATCGGAGCGCTTCACAGTTTCTGTACTGCTGCCTGGCCTGAACCTGGTGTGGAGTGCAGAATGGTATGGGCTTCTAAAAAGGCAGACAGGTGTTTGTTCACATATTTCTCCAAAGTTTTGCCTGCCCCTGAAAGTAATGAAATGGGCTGGTAGTTCTCTGCACGGAGGGTGTGTGCCAAAGGTTTTTTCAGGAGCAGGTTAACCACGGCCTGTTTCCATGCCGCGGGAACCGTGCCACTCTGAAGGGAGTAGTTGAACATATCCGTCAATGAGGTTAACATTGTGTTACCCCTTTTACTCAGTGTGTCTGGGGGGAGCTGGGCCGAGTGTGGTCCCTGATTTGATGGTCCTGAGGGTCTCTTCTGTCATTTCCCTATTTATTAGAGGAAAGGATTGTAGTTTGATTTTGGCCGTTGTTGTTACTTCCAGGACTGGGTTATGGGTATTGTCTTTAGGTAAGGCTAGAAGAATACCTAAAGATGGTGTAATCAGGAGGACACCATTGGAAATTTCCAAGCATGCATTCTCGACATCCTTGACTGGATGAATTCCAACTCACTAAAAATGAATGGAAATAAAACGTAACTCCTCTGCTGTTCCTCTAACAAAATTCTGGTGTCCTTACCACCGAACTTCTGGCCGCTACCCATGGAAAAGCCTTTGGGCAACCCGGTGGCAGTGCGAAACCTGGGTGTGATTATCGACCAAGGATTATCTTTGGAAAATCACGTGAATAGAATTACCGGGACCTGCTTTGCTCTGATTCGGGCTCTCGGGAAGCTATACCCTCTGCTCGATCTACCAGCCAGGTCATTGATCTCCAGAGGGGTAATACTAAGTAGGCTGGACTACTGCAATGCCCTGTTGCTAGGAGCCCCTAGTTACCTTTTAAAAAAAATTGGAACGTATCCAGACCATCACCGCTAAATTGACACTAAACAGACCCTGATACTCATCGGCCACAGATGCCCTGAGGGAGCTTCATTGGCTACCTATCAAGCAGAGAATAGCCTTTAAATCTCTATGTATTGTTCACAAGGCCCTACAAAACAAAGGGCCAATACCTCTTCAAAACAAACGAAAAAAGTACACCCCTGGCAGAAACCTCCGTTCCACTATGGGTAACTATGTCCAGGAGTTTAGGTAAAAAAAAGTCAGGCAAGGAGGACGTACCTTTACAGTTAACGTGGCTCGGTCATGGAATAGACTTCCATCCTCCCTACGATCTCAATCTGATCTACAAAAATTCAGGAAAGCATTGAAGACCTGGTTATTTCCCCACTAGTGGTCACTGCTCAGTTTTTCATCTGCTGCATCTTACACAATGGCTTAGCGCCAGGATACCATTTTTGGTCACAGTGCGCTTTATAAATAACCCCTTACATTACATTACAATACTGTTGACCTTTTCTAAGAAAAAGTTGGCCAGCATATTACATCACTCCTCTGAGGGGGTGGGTCCTTTTTGATTCTTAGCTGGCTTCATGAAGCTGTTTTCTATTTTGAACAGCTCCTTCAAGGAATTGGGACATTTTTCTATTTTGGTGCTGAAGTATGAGACTCTTGCTTCCCTTATTGCATACTGATAATTTTTTACAGATTTCTTATATGATGCGTTACTGAGCCCATCATATGTTTCCCTCCATTCTCTTTCTAGGTTTTTTTGTCTCCTTTTTTAGCTGCTGGGGAACTATGGGGTTCGCCCCAATGGACGTCTTGGCCTTTGTGGTTTTAAAGGAACCAGGGTGTCCAGAGAGCCTTTCAGCCAGTTTTCAAATTCACTGTATCGCTACCCTTCCATGCTTGCCATGGATTCTGCTAGGGAGTTTTTCCAGCTTGTTGCCTCTAGTTTAGACCAGCATCTCCCTAACCTAGTGGGATTGGGGGTCTTAGTAATTTGCAAAAGTGTGCATAGAGAAGGGAACTAGTGATCGGCCCAATTATCTGAATAGGAGTATCTGTTGTAAGCTCCTTGCTGTTGGAGAAAATGGGGTCCAAAAGATGGCCTAGTTTATGAGTGCGCTGCTTTACGAATTGGATCATTTGAATGGTGACCACGTCATGAATGAGGTTTTTTATATTCTCGTTGTTCTCAATATCAAAATGTATGTATATTGAGATCCCCCAACAGTGTGAAATTTGCTTTCTTCAGCCTGCTATTAATTCTGGAAGTCCTTTCCTAGATTCGGTTCCCCCACAGCGCGCATCCGCGCCCCAGGCTTCATTTAGTGCTGATATAGGCAACCTCCCCCCGCATGATGAAGATTGCAATGCATGCTATAGATAATCACACAAAACAGGTTTGTTGGAAAACAGTTTGCTGCAGGTTTATTTCATACAAGAAGTATGCCAACGTGGTGGGTTAACTTACGGGCGATCCAAGGGCAACAACGGTGACTAACCTAAGCTGCCCTGCCCGCCTGATGAGCCAACTGCACAGTGACCAACCCAATCAGTGCTACCATTTATGTGGGAATTATCCCCCTTAAATACCATGGACCACCAGTCCATCACTTTATTCATGCCTTTTTAGGGGCGGAGCGTTGCAAGGCAAGCCCTTGGTTGCTCAGGCTTTCAACTGCCCGAAGGACTAGCGGGGCGCTGTCATTTTCATCCAAGGTCCTGCCGTAAAGACTCCTGGGGTTTGGCATAGGCACCCCTATTGTGCTCCTGAAGAGGGTACCCCTATGTACCATTCAGCCTCCGTATCACCCTGTAACTCCGCCAATGCTCTGGATGTGGCTGCCGTCACATCCAGGGCCACCTCAACAAACAACAAGGCAGGCAACTTTCTTCACTTACAACCCGCTGTTACCAGGGCTTCGCCCAGGTCCAACAAGAACAGGTCCATGCCCACCTTTGACAGGTGAACCCTGTCCTCCTCCAAATACCACAGGGCGTTGGCATGTATCAGTCCATGTCTAATGAAGCCAAAACCCCTCTGCTCCGTGAACTTGCGCATGGCGCTGTTTACCCTTCTGCGGGAATGCTCGATGGCCTCCCCGACCTGGCCCCGTGCCAGAACCTCCGCGGGTTGATCTCTGACCACCATAACTCACATTGCCCCATACAATTGCTAATCTCGTCCATTGTGGCTTTCATTGCCTGTATTAGTGCCCTTCTCATAGACGTCAGGTTGTTGCCACCGAGGTGAATGACCAAAATGTTAGGGCCCCCCCCAGCTAGTCTGCTGCAGCTTATTGAGCAAGCTGTGCCATCGCATGCCAGGGAACCCCAACCAGGCTATCTAGGTGCGGGAGAACCCATGCCTCCAGGTCCTGGTCTCTGCCCATTGCGCCACCCTAGCGATGCCCGAGTGGCCGATCACCCACACCTTGAACCCTAGCAAAATAAAGAAATGTGAATTTGCACACACCATTGAATTTACATACACAATACACTATTGTGAAACCTGAGTATACACAAATTACCACTACAAAACCACAATGTGGTAACAATAACACCGCAAACTGATAACACACTCCTACAAACCACACTAGTTTACATTGCTCACCCTCTATTCCCTTTTGAACCTTTATGGGCGAATATAGCGCTTATAGCACTGGCAATCCCACCGCCCCACTTTCTTGATGTGGTCAGGAGGCAGGCCAACCTTAAAGGCTGAGGTGACCGCTCCAATCCAAAAGGAATGACTGGAAAAATGCTTTTCTGGCCCTGAGTTTCCTGACAACTCATGGCAAGACCTCATAACCTGCTCAACTTGGAACTTGGTGAGAGGCATGAGATCCGCATGTATTAACAGGTAGCCCCCTGTGTTGGGGCGGAGGGCTAAGTAGTCTGAGACCAGTCCCACAGGGCAGTACCTCCTGTCACCCAGAGGTTGTAGCAAGATTACTTTCCCCTGCCCGCCTAGTCAGTTTTGGATCTTCTCACAGATATTCTTAGGGAGTCTCCTAGCAACTGAATGTCCTGTCTGCATATAGCGTCCCCAGACCCATCCCTCTTCGATCTGGCTACCAACTCGCTTATTCTGAAGGCCCCAAAAAATGCCAGGCTGAATGCAGCAGCGAAGAGGCTGGCCTCATAAGACGAATATGTGGTCCTCTGCACTTCATCTATCATACCCTGTAGTGTATGAAATTCAATGGGGTACCTAGAGTCTGGTACCTGTTTTTCACCTCTAGCCCATCCCTTAAGCGCCACCCGTATGGTGAACGTCCTGGCAGGATCCTGTTGCCCCCTGAGTTTGGCATGGTGGCTCACTGCGGCTAAGTGGCCTGTGATCCAGGAGTGGCTCTTGCCCTGACCCTTGGCCCACAGGACAAATTGTTGCATCTTGTGCTTTAGTGTTGCCGTATCCCCGCCCCATGTCCCTGACACCTTGCAGAAAGTGGAGACTCAGGACTTGTACCGCCTCCTGGTCCCCGGCGCGAGGGACAGTTTGCCCAATTCCATTAAGCGCTGTTTCACTGAAGTAGGTGCCAGAGGTGTGCAGGGAAAGGAGTCATCTCCGCTCTCGCTCATGGAAACGGAGCCACTGAAAACGATAGAGAGCGTCAGCTGCCACGTTCTTGACCCCTTGAATGTGCCTAGCCCGAAACTCCACATTGTTATGCAGGCAAGCCCTCACTAGTTCCCTCAGTAGGCAGAGCACCAGTGGACAATTTGCAGATTGCGCATTCATGGCCTGTACCACCTCCATATTATCAGACCAAAACAAAACCCTTTTAGACGCCAAAGCCTCTGGCCATAGGTGGAGGGCTGCCACTATGGGAAACAGTTCCAAGACTGTGACATTGGCTGTGATATTCCTTTTGAGCCACGCCTTAGGCCATTTCTCTGCACACCACTCACTCCCCATTATTGTGCCATAGCCTTCCCTGCCTGATGCGTCTGTAAACAGGCACAGTTCAGGGCTGCCCACCCAGGGGCTCTCCATATCAGAGTGCCATTGAAGGCAGCCAAGAATTCTGCCCACATTCTGAGGTCCTGTTTCAATCCATTGCCAAGTCTGACTGGGTGGTGTTTTTTCTTACGTTAGCCGTGGCCCCTGCCAGCCTTCTGGCAAAAACCCTACCCCCTGGGATCACCTTTGCCACAAAATTTAGCCAGGAGGCTCTGAATGGCGCCCAAGGATGCTTTGTCCTTCGCCAGCGTTATCTGGATGTCCTGGATCAGGGCCTGCACCTTGCCACCGGTAGTCCGGACACGCCCTCCACTGTGTCTAGCTCAGTGCCCAGGAATGTCAAGACCTGCGCTGGGTCCCTCGTTTTTCCCAGGTGCCAGGGGGACTCCTAGGTGGTCAGTTAGTCCTTGGAAATTCTGCAGTACCTCCCCGCAATCTTGAGTCCCCTCCTCCCCAATGAACAAAAAATCATCTAAATAGTGTGTCCCCCCCTTTACACCATAGGACCACTGGAGTGCCAATTGTAAGAAGCAGCTGAATGCCTCGAAGTAGGCACAAGACACTGCGCAACCTATCGACGTGCACCTGTCGTAATAAAACTGTTCATTCAACTTAAAACCCAGCAAGTGATGGCTGACAGGGTGAACCGGCAGAAAGCAGATTCAATGTCTGCCTTTGCTAACCAATGCAAAAACAACAATTGATGGACAGAATGCAGAACAATGTCATACATTCACCCCAGTACAGAGATCTGGGCCTAAATCCATCGTTTTTTTGCTCACCATGCCAATCCAGTTTGGACCCAGCCATATGCAAATCAGTCTTGACCCTGCGCCCAATGGGAACAGTCCAGCCCGAACTGCCAGGCCAGGTCCTCCCTGGACTGGAAACAAGCATCCTAGGACCGGTTTCGGGCTTTCAGCCCTCATCAGCCAGGATAGCTTGACTCCAGTGGCATGGAGAGCACGGGACCCACGTCGGGGCATACCCGTCCCACTCGGGGTGACAAATGCAAAAACAACAATTGATGGACAGAATGCAGAACAATGTCATACATTCACCCCAGTACAGAGATCTGGGCCTAAATCCATCGTTTTTTGCTCACCATGCCATTCCAGTTTGGACCCAGCCATATGCAAATCAGTCTTGACCCTGCGCCCAATGGGAACAGTCCAGCCCGAACTGCCAGGCCAGGTCCTCCCTGGACTGGAAACAAGCATCCTAGGACCGGTTTCGGGCTATCAGCCCTCATCAGCCAGGATAGCTTGACTCCAGTGGCATGGAGAGGGAAGACATGGCTTGGCAGTTCGGTCTGGACTGTTCCCATGAGGCACAGGGTCAAGACTGATTTGCATATGGCTATGTCTGAACTGGGGTGGCGTGGGAAGCAAAATAACGATGGATTAAACCCAGATCTGTGACTGGGGGTGAATGTTTGCCAATGTGCAGCATTCCGTCCATCATCTTGTGTGTTTTGCATTTTGCTAACTAAGCCCCCTTGCCCGCTCTCCTTACCATGTCCACTGCCACATCGAACATGCAGTAGGAGACAGAACAGAATCCACCCTACAACCAGTGGTTGACAGGGGTCCCCTCGGGGTGTCACAAGTGGTGTATCAATCTGAAGCTCCCTGGCTCTTTCTTAGGGACCACTCCCAGGGGAGAAACCACAAAGTTGTCCAGTGGGGGGTGGAGGAAAGGCCCAGCCACCCTCCCTAATGCTAGTTCCTTCGCGACCTTCTCCTGTTCTACTGATGGTAGTTCTTTAGCAGACCTGAGGTTATCCGAATCCCTGCTTCCCAATTGCCCTACATAAAGAATCCTGAAGCCTTCTACAAAACCATTCGCCAGCAGTAGGCCGTCTTATGAGTTGGTGAATTTTCTGAGCAGTGGGAGGAGCTTGTGCAAGAGTAGCGGTGACTGGCCCTTACTTACAGGCTTTTTGCCCTCTCCCTGGCCCTTAGCTGATGAGACGGCGTGACCAGAAGGAACAAAGAGGAAGGCCAGATGGGCGGGGCAGGTATAATTACCACGCCCCGACCCTCTGTGCGCCGGAAGTGATGTGTAATCGGCGCTGTACTTTGGGGACTACCTGGGGGTCCCCACAACTAGAATGTGGTGATGTGCCAAATGTGGCACTAAGGGTGCCGCCCTTTTGAATGGCACACTGCGTGCGCCGCGGGCAGCCTCAAAGTACCAGGCCGGATTGAAAGAGTGTGAACTAGAGCGCCTACCTAAGATGGCGGCTCTAGCATGGAAATTACTCTGAACACGGCCAGTAATGATAGGTGGGTAATATTTTTGTAATGGCCTTCCCTCCCACTCCATTAATCAGTATTTTGATAATAGACAGTCACTAAAACTTTTTAAAAATCCTAAAATCAGTAAAGTGCAAACTGTGCTTATGAATGTAATGCGATACGAAAATGAATTAAAGCGGTCCTGCCCTTCTCGAACAGTGCAAATTTACAATTGAAGTGTCCCCAACCCCATCGCCCACCACCCCCCTCCCCCCGCCCCCTCCGGCTGCCCCGAAAAGGTGCTATTTCATGCAAAAATGCGGCAGAGTGCCCTGAAGGGACAGAACTTAGGCGTTATCTGCGTGCGTCCGTGCCCCGGACTACACTAAAGGCTGGGCTGAAAGATTTTGAACAACCAGAGCGCCTACCGAAGATAACGGCTCTAGGATGGAAATTACTCTGAACACGACCAGTAATGAAAGGTGGGTAATACTGTTTTTAATGGCCATCCATCCCACTCCCATAATCAGTATTTCGATATTAGACAGTCACTAAATCTTTTCAAAACAATTTTAAAATCAATAAAGGGCAATCTGAAAGAGACACGTTAGTGACAGATTCCTTACCTTAGAATATCCCCAGGCGTCAGGCTGGATCCGGAAAGTTTTTGCGTAGCAGTACACTTGTGCGTCGGTAGGCGGCGTCCTGCGGCTCCGCGTCCGTCGTAGGCGTCGTGAACGCCGGGATGACGTCGCGGGCAGTACTTAGACGCCGCCCCTGCGCGCTGACGTCAGTTCTTCTTTTTCCGCGCCAGTAAGCGCAGATCCGGGAAGAGCAGTGCCCTAGTCAATTTTTGACTACATTTTTGGTGATTTTTTCACTGTTTCTTTTCGAGTCTTCTCGACTCCTAGGTGTCAAGCCATGCGACGTCTGTGGTCGAATGATGTCGATCACAGACCCGCACTTAGAGTGTCTCTACTGTCTCGGCCGAGACCACGACACGAAGTCGTGCCCTGACTGCCGGAAACTCCACCCGAAGGCTTTGCGAGAGCGGTCTCGAAAGCTCCTCGAGGTCCGGCAGTCGGCTCCGCGCCGCACCAAGCCCCGGTCCCGTGAGAGGTCGAGGGGCCGGTCGCGGAGTCCCCGCCGGTTGCCGGAGTCCAAGTCTTCACGCTCCTCGGGTAAGTCGAAGCACAAAAAGTCTAAGAAGCATCATCGCTCTAAGACTTCGCCTCGCCGGTCTCGCGACTCGGCTGAGGCCCCTGTCGGCACCGTCCCCGCCCTCGCGGCCCCGGACGTGCCTGTGGAGCCGCCCCCGCATTACCCGTCCATTCCGGGTTCGGGGGCGACTCCGGCCGTATACAGGAATTCCTGTCGGCCATGGCCCGCCTCTTCGGGCCTCAAGGTCCCTCCGGTGCGCCTTCGGGCCCCGCGGGCCCTGATGGGGTTGCTCCGGCGTCGCCGACGACTCCGGTCCCGGCGTCGCCTGTCCCGCCAGCCTTGATCCCGGCCTCGGCCTCGATCCCGGCTCCGGTGGTACCGCAACCCCCATCGACGCCGGTTGACCTAACCACGCCTCCGCCGGCGCCGATGTCCCCGGTGCCGTTCCTGACGCCGTCCGGGGCTCCGGGCGGCGTCGTTCCCGGTTCTCTCCGGCTCCGGACATGGAGCCGGACCGACGTCGCTCGACGCCGGCTCCGGCGCCGATGAGACCTTGGGTCCCAGATGTCCCCCTCCTCCATATTTTGAACCAGAGGAGGACCAGGAGAGCTGGGAGGGGTCGGAAGACCCTCTCACACAGCAGTGTGAGTATGATCAGGACTGGGCAGAGGAACTTGGGGATGCCAGTGGTCTAGACACTTCCCCTGACACTGGCATGCTGTCTCCTCCAGTGGCTATGGAGGAGGGAGCAAATTTCGCAACTGTGTTGCGTAGAGCAGCTGGAGCCTTGCACCTCCAATTGCCTACTGTGGCTGTCAGGACTAATCTCCTGACGGAAGTGCTTCAGCCGGCAGCTTCCTCATCGGAGACTGTGCTGCCGTTTAAGGATGCACTATCTGACGTTCTTTTGGGCACCTGGTCCAAGCCCACCACAGGGGCTCCTGTGGATAGGAACGTGGCCCTACGCCACGCCATCGCCCAGACCCCTTGTTTCTCTCTCAACATCCCACCCCCGAGAGCTTGGTTGTCCAAGCCTCTGCCTCCCAAACCGCCTTCCCTACCGCCCCTCCGGATAGGGAATCCAAACGCCTGGACCAATTTGGGAAGAAGGCTTTTTCTTCCTCCAGTGCTGGCCTGCGGTCCGTCAACACCGCTTGCCTTTTGGGCCGATATACCCACTCCCTGTGGGATTCGGTGGCGGCTGTTTTGCCCCAGTGTTCTGAGGAGGTCCAGACACTGCTTACCCGCACCATTGCAGAAGGAAGGGATGCGGCAAAGCACACCATACGTTGTGGCCTTGATACCGCCGACTCGCTGGGCAGATCGCTTGCAACGACGGTGGCGCTGCGTCGCCACGCCTGGCTGAGAACAACTGGTTTCTCGGGTGATGTCCAGAATACACTCATGGACATGCCCTTTGATGGAGTCGGTCTTTTTGGTTCCAAAGCAGACCATGCGCTGGAGCGTTTTAAGGACTCACGGGCTACTGCCAAGTCCCTGGGCCTTTCTGGTGTGCGCCCTCCGCTAACCTCTGCTTTTCGCCCCTTTCGTGGCCACGGAAGGGGCGCCCAGTCACGTCCGCTGCCCAGCCACCTACCCGCGCAGCAAGCGTCTTCGCTTGGCCGAGGACGTGGCTACCGCCGTGGCAGTTCGGGCAACCAGCGTGCGGGTCAGGCCACCACCTCCGCCCCGTCCGCGGCCTCCAAGCCCTCCTAGTCCCTCCTTTCAGGTGCACAGCACGCCAGTAGGGGGCAGGGTCCGCCATCACCTTCACCACTGGCTTGCCATCACCTCTGACAGGTGGGTCTTGGACATTGTCCGAAGGGGCTACTCCCTCCCCTTCGAGACCATCCCCCCAGCCATGCCACCTCAATTCCACCGCATGTCAGGGGATCACTTGGTGCTTCTGCAGAAGGAAGTCACGGCCCTCTTGGCCAAGAGGGCCATCGAGCATGTTCCGACCCCAGAAGTAGGACGTGGTTGCTACTCCCACTACTTTCTGGTGCCCAAAAGGACAAGGAGGACATGCGTCCTATCTTAGACCTCCGGAACGTCAATCGCTTCCTCCGGAAGGAGAAGTTCAAGATGCTCACCCTAGCTCAGGTCTTGACTGCCCTCGACCCTGGAGACTGGTTGGTAGCGTTGGACTTGCAGGACGCTTATTTCCACATTCCCGTAATGCCGGCCCACCGGCGTTACCTTCGGTTCACGGTAGGCCTCGAGCATTTTCAGTTCACCGTGCTCCCCTTTGGCCTTACAAGTGCCCCTCGGGTGTTCACGAAAGTGATGGCGGTGGTCGCAGCTCATCTGCGCCGGGCAGGGGTTCCAGTCTTCCCCTACCTCGACGACTGGCTGCTGAAGGCGGGCTCGTCCCAGGCAGTCGTCTCCCACCTCCAGACTACGGCCGAACTCCTGCACTCGCTGGGGTTCTCCATCAATGTGCCGAAGTCGCATCTGATTCCTTCTCCACAGCTCCTTTTCATCGGAGCAGTTCTGGACACGACGCAGTTTCGGGCCTATCCTCCCGAACGGCGAGTCCGGGATATTCAGGCTATGATTCCAATCTTTCGGCCTTTATCCTGGGTTTTGGTACGGATGACCCTGAGGCTGCTGGGCCTCATGGCCTCCTGCATCCTGCTGGTCGATCATGCCAGATGGCATATGCGGGCTCTGCAGTGGGACCTGAAGTTCCAGTGGGCGCAGCACCAGGGCAACCTGTCCGATCACGTCCAGATCTCGGAGGGGGCTGCAAAACAGTTGCAGTGGTGGCTCTCGAACCGGCAATGGGTCATGGGCAGATCCCTCTCCCTTCCCCAGCCAGAGCACACAGTTGTGACGGACGCGTCCCTTCTGGGATGGGGCGGTCACATGGGAGAGGCGGAGATCAGAGGCCTCTAGTCTCCGGTGGAGTCCCGGCTCCATATCAACCTTCTGGAGCTCCGGGCGATCCGACTTGCACTCAAGGCATTCCTTCCCTCTGTCAAAGGGAAGGTAGTGCAGGTGTTCACAGACAGCACCACCGCCATGTGGTACTGCAACAAACAAGGCGGGGTGGGGTCGTGGACCTTCTGTGAGGAGGCTCTGCGCCTCTGGACATGGCTGGAACATCAGGGCATGTTCCTGATGGTTCAACACCTGGCAGGTTCCCTGAACGCCAGGGCGGACGAACTCAGCCGCAGGTGCATGATGGATCACGAATGGCGTCTTCACTCGGAAGTGGCGCAAGGTCTCTTTCTGCAGTGGGGAGAGCCTTGGATAGATCTATTCGCCACCGAAGAGAACGCGCAATGTCATCAGTTCTGCGCGTTGGAATTTCCAAGGCGGCACTCGCTCGGCGACGCTTTTCGTCGCGAGTGGAGTTGCGGTCTGTTGTACGCCTTTCCGCCTATACCACTTCTACCCAGAGTGTTGAAGAAGATTCGACGCGACCGGGCCCAAGTCATCCTTGTGGCTCCGGGCTGGGCTCGAAGAGTTTGGTATCCCGAGCTACTCAGTATGAGCGTCGATCCCCCGATCCGTCTGCCTCTTCGGGAGGATCTTCTGTCGCAGCAGCAGGGGACGGTCCTCCACCCGAACCTGTCCAGCCTCCACCTGCTTGCGTGGAGATTGAGCGGCGGCAGTTGATTCCTTTCGACTTGCCTCCCGAAGTTTGTGATGTGATTCTGGCAGCCAGGCGTCCCTCCACTAAGGTGGTATACGCCTGCAGGTGGAACAAGTTTGTGGCATGGTGCACAGCAAAGGCTGTGAATCCCCTCTCTGCCCCTCTTTCTGAGGTTCTTCTGTTCCTTCTTTCACTGGCCCAACAGGGTTCTGACCTGGGTACCATCAAGGGCTATCTTTGTGCCATTTCGGCCTTCCTCAGGCTTCCTGATCAGCCCTCCCTTTTCAAGTCCCCTGTTGTTAACAGATTCCTTAAAGGCATTACACACCTCTTCCCTCCTGTTCCGTTTGTGATGCCTCAGTGGGACTTGAACTTGGTTCTTACCTTTCTCATGTGCGCTCCCTTTGAGCCTCTACATAACTGTCCTCTTCGTCTTCTGACTCTGAAGACAGCCTTTCTGGTGGCCAACTCCTCCGCTCGGCGGGTGAGTAAGCTCCAGGCTCTATCATGCAAACCTCCCTTTCTGTCTGTCCATCCAGACAAGGTTGTTCTTAGGACGCGTCCGTCCTTCTTGCCAAAGGTGGTTAGTGCCTTCCACATTGGGCATACCATCACTTTGCCCACCTTCTTTCCGCCTCCGCATCCTTCCAGAGAGGAAGAGAGGCTCCACCGTCTGGACCCAAAACGTGCGCTTTCCTTTTATATCAACCGCACACAACACTTCCGGGTGGATGACCAGCTCTTTGTTGGCTACCTGGGCGCCAAAAAAGGTCGGGCGGTGCACAAGAGAACCATCTCCCGCTGGGTAACCTTGTGTATCAAAGCCTGCTATTCTTTGGCTAAGAAGGAGCCTCCTGTTGGGCTGCGTGCCCATTCCACCAGGGCAACGGCTGCTACCACGGCTTTGGGTCGCGGTGTTCCGCTGCAGGATATCTGTCAGGCAGCTACGTGGGCCTCGCTGCACACGTTTACAAAGCATTACTGCCTTGACAGTCAGGTCCGGAGGGACGGCTTCTTTGGCCGTTCTGTCCTCCGGGACTTCCTTGTCTGATCTTTGTTCGCAGACTCACCACCGGGGTTGGTATTGCTGGGGTATCTATTCTAAGGTAAGGAATCTGTCACTAACGTGTCTCTTTCAGATGCACAAGTTACTAACTTGTGTAACGATATATCTGTAAGAGACAGTAGTTAGTGACAGATTCCTTACCGCCCCACCCATCCTCCCCGTTCTGCGAACTGATTTCTAGGGTTAAGGACATCCCTTTCAGGGCCCTAGTATTTTTCAGACACCTATGTCAGCTTCTTGCATGGCTCTGCGTTCCTGGCGCGGAAAGTCGTGTACAGAACTGACGTCAGCGCGCAGGGGCGGCGTCTAAGTACTGCCCGCGACGTCATCCCGGCGATCACGACGCCTACGACGGACGCGGAGCCGCACGACGCCGCCTACCGACGCGCAAGGGTACTGCTACGCAAAATCTTTCCGGATCCAGCCTGACGCCTGGGGATATTCTAAGGTAAGGAATCTGTCACTAACTACTGTCTCTTACAGATATATCGTTACACAAGTTAGTAACTTGTGCAACTGTACTTATGAATGCGACACAATACTAAATTGAATAAAAATGGCCCTGCCCATCTCGAATAGTGCAGAGTTACAAATGAAGTTTCTCCCCACCCACTCCACCCCCCCTGGAAAGGTGTTCTTTCGTGCATCATGCTATGTTCTCAGTTAGCCAATAAACCATTACCAGGCAAGCCTAGAGTGCGTAAGAAATAAATGAAAAGGGGTACCAACACTTAACAAGCATTTGCAATGCAATCGGTCTCGCATTTGGGACCTTATATGTATTTGGCTATGCAGCACATTAGCCTGGGTGCTGAAACATGTACTGTTCTTTAACATGGAGGGAAAGTAAGCACCAAACTGTGTGACACGCCAGGTATGGGAACACATGGAGAGAAATATTGCCTTTCAGCGGGAAATGGTAATAGTCCAAAGCTCTGTTTTTAATATAAAATCAGGGCCTTCTGTGGTCATATCACTGAAAATGCAGGATTTGGAAAAAATACTATTGTCTACCGGTGCTTGTGGAAGACAATTTCTATGGACTGGAATCTAGAGAATCCTAAAGTGATTCTGGTATTTTACTGACCTCTGCTGGTCGTTTTCTATCAAGAAAGTTAAATAGAGGCAGTTGCCAGAAAAATTTAAAAAGAAAGTCCCTCAGCAGAAAGCAATTCTGGTATTTTACTGACCTCTACTAGTCGTTTTCTATCAAGACAGTTAAATAGAGGCAGTTGAACAGAAAAAAAAGTCCCTAAGCGGAAGCAGACAAGTCCTAGGGCTGATCTCCAGAGCCCACAAAGGACATACACATATAAGTATATACTAAAGTATATACAAGAGGTCTCGAATGCTCGACCTAAAAAACTGCTTTATTTGAAAAGCTGTTACAGACATAGTGGTCTGTTCACCCCAGCAGGCCACCATCCCTGTGCGTGCCGGCCATTGCCAATGGGTGGCAAAATGAGACGGGTCCCTTAAGACCCATTTGGGAACCACAAACAGTGTCTCAGACCCTGTTGTACATCAAGTTTTGTGACTCGCATATTGCGACTCGATAAAAATCGCAATTTGCGGAACCTATTTCAAAAGTTTTTAAAGCCAAACTAGTCCCCTCTCTCAACTACAGTCACCTAGTTTTCCCTGATGCACTAAACAAGTACCTCACGAATTTCCAAATCTCCGCTTACAAGAAACTTTTAACACTTCCCCGGCAGGCCAGGAGAGCCAGGGTGAAGCTGGAGCTGGGACTCGCTTGTCCGTACATCATATGCTAAGGGGACCTAATAAAATATTACATCAGCACCTTGTCTGCCACATCATCCTCACTAAAAGCACAAATCAAAACTATCTTTGAAGAGGCAGGCTCCCCATGGCAGGCACAGCTGGCAGTGGCCACAAGCCTTCTTGAAATTGAAGTCTGCAATCTGCATAACTGGGACATCCCCGTGACAGTCTGGAAAAAAACAGTGAACTCACAGGTCAAGAAATTGTCATTTGAAAGGGACATGTAAAGTCTATGTCATAAATCAAACCTCTCCGCATTGAATGCCTCCTATATCTTAGGCAAAGCTCAGCCATATTTCGAGCAAGCACTGACAGCCCAGGCACGAAAGAAACTCACCTACATGAGACTGCTAGCACTGCCTATCAGGGATTTCAATCTGTCCTGGGCCCGGCGGGCCTGTCGCCTATGCAGCTACAAACGCGAATCCTGGCTTCACCTGCTGTGCTGCTGTCCAAAGATGGCAAGCGAGCGACGTCGCCTGCTAACTCCACTTTGCAGGCCCTATGGCCTCAGACACTGCAGAGAAGTCTCAGATCTGTGTTTTTCTGCCAACACAACACAAACCCTGGCCAGACTGGGGAAATTTACTGACGCAATCCGGGCCGCCCTGCCACAAACAATCAAAATCATTAACAGCAGCTAGCAGGCCACAAAGCCCGAGCGGCAATGCTGGAAGGGACAGCAAAGTACCATATCAACCTGGCGTCAGTATTAAAACTAAAGTCAAGCCTTATTGTTTTTAAATTGTTTTTTTCCTTTTATGAGTTTTACAATGATACATTGCCAAATGTGTTTTAAAGTTGTTTACATGTAAAGATTTTAAGTACTCGATCATGAATAAATAAATACAGACTCGCAAATTGTGAGTCAATAAAAATCGCAATTTGTGAGACGCAAAACCTGATGGTGGTACATCTGGCCTTTTACCCCTACTTCATGTAGGTGGTAACCCATTGGCAAATAGGAAGGGGTCCCCAACGAACCCCTTCCCCTTTGTGAATGTTTGTTAAAACATTTTTAAGAGCAGGCAGTGGTCCCACGGACTACTGCCTACTCTTAAAAAAATTAAAAGAAAACTTTTTCTTTTTCTTTTTGAGACGCATCCCATTTTCCTTTACGGAAAACAAGCTCCATTTTTAAAAGATTGCTTTATTTAAAAGCAATCACAGACATGGTGGTCTGCTGACCACAGCAGGCCACCATCTCTGTGATTTTTGCAATTTCCAATGGGTCACAAGCAGAGACCTACCTTGTTTATATTTATGAGGTAGGACTATTTGCGACCCACAGGGAATTGTAAAATGTGTAAACCACACATTTGTACATGAGTGTTTGCGATTACTAAATAATCGCAAGTCGCAAAAATTTGCTATTTGGGAATCGCAAATGATTACCTACATACATCTGGCCCTATGTGCGCAGAACTTATTTCATTTACTCAGTTACTCACAAGGATTAAAACACAACTTGGCTATATCTGCAAAGATAGGTGAATAAGTTGGAAACATTTTCGTTTTTTTTTCTTTCTAAGGATCATTTGGTTGGGTCAGAACATGTTATGGGTCCCAACAGGGACCAGAGATGCACATAGTTAAAAATTCAGAAAAATCAGGTGATCACCCACATGTAATATTTTTTCACCTGATCCTGAGATGAACAGAGGTCACCTGCTGTGAGATGTGGTTGGTGACTGAGACTTCACTCTGCTCCTATTTGCCAACCTCTCAGGCTACCATATACATCTGTAGTTGGCTTTTACCATTGAGCGATCTTACTTTTGTCTTTATTCACCTTGTATTGCAACCTACTTGTATTTTGACCTTACATATGACGTCTATATTCACTTACGTATTGACTTGCTTCTTTGCTCCTCTTAAATATTCATGTTTGTTTGTGGGTTCTTTCATAATGTGGTCTAATGCCCTTGGGCCAAGTTCACACAATAAAAATACGTGAAATAAAATAAATAAATAGTCGGTGCTGTTGTTTACCACTGGTGTCTCTGAGGCTCAGGTACTATTGCTCTCCAATTGGATAAAAAATATACTCTGTATGTGCACACCACTCTTAATTGATTTAAGGTAGAATTGCTAGTTCTTCAGCAATGATAGAGTAAATCAGGGTGCCTAGCTGTGGTGGAGCAGTACTTTGTTAGGTGGCAGGATGCTGCTGTTGGTGCTCAGGAGTAAGGGCTTTTAGAGCACTCCTTCAGGGCTCCAAGCGTTGTTACCAGCCTTGGATCTAGTGTTTGGCTGGGGTGGGTGCTGAGTGGACCACAAGTGGCACATAAGGTTGGACGAAACTAGCATTGTGGCTCTGTGTGTCTTGTGTATGGTACCCATACCTACCTGGATGCGTGATTTGCACTTAACCTCACCATGAAAGTGACTGGGGGCATTTTGTTATGTGGCAGAAGCACAATTCATGCAAAACAATAGGATGCAGAGGGAGACGGCAATTTTTAATACCAGGAAGAGTGATCTATAAATAGATCGCATGTTGTAAGAGGTGCTACCCCCAATGCACTATACATATGATTTTTCCCAAACCCTGTGGTGTAAAGATGGGCTATCCCTTCTGCCCTGGAACTGTGAATTTAGGTTCTCGGGTGTAGATTACTACACATCTCTTAATACCTTGCAAATCTTATTTTACATCATCCCTGGGTGGATCGAGTAATAGTTATTTCAACCTAATTTTGTGGGTTGGGAATCACACTTCATTACTTTGGAAGCGTCACGCGGGCCTTACAGTAGTCGATGGGTGGGGTGGCATGGGACGGGGTCAGGGGGAGAATTAACCCATGATGACATGAACGACTAATAGTCACTTTCCGTGCTGTGCACAGAAGAGTTCGACCTATTTTTAAGCTGTACTACATCGAAATGGGGATGAGTGCTTACACACACTCTGCAGGGAGTGGGGAATCTACACTCGAGGTACCAAGATAAAGCATGTGAGCAGTGCATGACTAAAAGGGTACACGAGCTGCGTCTGAGACAGCACTGTTGATTCCTCTGAAAGAGAAGCAACAAGCTGAAGTGAAATGTGAAAAACAACCTACCTGTGTTATATGTGGGACCATGTTTGTCACGCTGTATGGATTCGCTCGTACTACCACTGACACCTGAACGTAGCTCAAAACCTCCATAGGAAAAGCAATTGGGTAAATCTCTACAGAAGTACTAAGCAAGATTTACCAAGAATGTAAGGCCTAGGCTCAGAGCAGGTTGGGAACAGTAGTTTGCTGCACGCGCGGTTGCTGGGGTATGGGCAAATGTGGGGGGTGCATGAAGGTACATGACATGAATACAAGGTTAATGCGGGCTCCCCCAAGTTTATTTATGGAACGGTTCGAAAAGTCCTAACCATCTGTGACATTTTACTACATCGCCGTGACACTGAAGGCACCACTTCCCCGATTTAAAACTTGACCATACTGCCTGAGGACCACCATCATGAAACCAGGTGTGCTGAGTAGTATATTGTGCACGCAGCAGTCGAAGCTTTCTAAGGTCTGAACACTCAGTGTGCATGTATAATATGTTACACAAGATGACGTGCACCTAAAGGCACGCGCTCTGCATGTGCTATGTGCATGTTTACATACAACGTTGTTTGACCAGTCAGTCCCTCGAGTGGAAAGTGTTGTATAGTTCAGTTTAGACTCTGCAGGTGTGGTCCCGCAGGGCTCAGGTCTCGACCCGGGCTGGAATGTGCAGGACGCAGGACCCTCGGTGTCTCTTTCAAATGCTAATGAGTTTGGAAGGCACTGCACCCCCACAGCAGGGGGTCGTGTCCCATAACAAAGCGCTGCATTTCAGCTCCTCTCCTGGCAGGGGTCACAGGAGACAGCCAGGCTTCTTGCCACCGACACACCTGGGGAAGATGATCACATTAGCATACCTATAGAATCTGGGGAGCAACCCCACCCCCCCCCCCACCCCCATTGAGTCCCCCCTCCCATTCTCCCCCAAGAGACAGACTTTAAGAAGCTGAGAGGGTTTGGGGTCACAATCCTGAGCGACAGCAGAGCATGATGGCGAGCCTTTTGACTCTGGCAGGTGCGACCAGCGAGGAGAGGAGGGCCCGCAGGGACCCCAGCGCCAGCGCAGAGCCTGAAGTATGGCAGATCTTCATTCCGGTGCTCTCCCTCCTGCCCATCGTGCTGGGCCTTCAGAGACACCAGGGTGCACCAGGGCCAAGGAGCGCACCGGAGAGCCGGCATGAGTAGCCAGAGGATGGCACAGAGGTGAGAACTGATGACTCTGTACATTAGAGGGCCGCCCCGTTCACCACTGACGTCTGGGCAGGCCAAGAGGTGGTAGGGGCGAGGGCAGGCGGGGAGCACGTGGATTAAACCAGTCAAGTGGCTATGATGATCGAAAATCAATCCCACTTTTAAACAAGCATTTGCAATGCAATAGGACTCGCATTTACGCGGGACCGATTACATTGCAAACGGGAGTGCGGGGCAGGGGGGCGAGAAGGCACGAACAACGGGAGTGCGGGGCGAGAAGGCACGGACTGCGGGAGGGGGGGAGAAGGCACGGGCAACCTTATAAAAGAAAATAGTGCTCACAATCTATATAACACATACCGTGCAACACTCAAAGTAAAGGGGCCAGTAGCCATGGAAGGATACAATGACGACATGGCCATAATAAGGAGGGACTAACGAGCCTCATAATCAGTCAGAAGGCAGCATTTACGAAAGACAATGACACGAGCCAATTAAAAACATGGGCGGAGACTGGGCGGATCTTCCACTCCATACTCCAAAACTGCATGCCTCGCAGAGCGAGCAGCGCATGCGCGCTGCCGCTATAGGCTCGACCTAAAAAAGAACTTTTTGTTGCGCCTGTTATTATCAAAACTTGTGAACCAATTAAATGCAAGTCCAGAGATTGTAGGTTTAGTGCTAATACTTTTGATTCTGAAAGAAACACATAGTGATAGATTCCTTACCTTAGAATATCCCCAGGCGTCAGACTGCATCCGGAAAGTTTTCGCCAGCAGTACCCCTGCGCGTCGGTAGGGGTGTCGTACGGCTCCGCGTCCGTCGTTGGCGTCGTGGTCGCCAAGATGATGTCGCGGGCGCTACTTGGACGCCGCCCACGCGCGCTGACGTCAGTTATTTCTTTTTCCGCGCCAGGAAGCGCAGATCCGGAGAGAGCGGTACCCCTAGTCTTTTTTTACTAAGTTTTTGAGATCTTTTTCTCACCTTTTTTCGAGTCGATATCGACTCCTGGTGTAGTTAGGGATGCCCGGTTTTAAATCCTGCGAGGACTGTCATCGGATGATGTCGGTGACGGACCCGCACCGCGTGTGTCTCTTCTGCCTGGGGCGCGACCACGACCCCAAGTCGTGCCCCGACTGCCGGTCCATGGCTCCGAAGTCTTTGCAGGAGCGGTCCCGAAAGCTGCTTGAAGCACGGCAGTCGGCTCCGCGCCGTGGCAGGTCCCGGTCTAGAGAGAGGTCGAGGGACCGCGCGCGGAGTCACCATCGGCGATCGTCGGGATCGAAGTCTTCGCACTCGGGGTCAGGTAAGACGAAGCACAAGAAGTCGAAGAAACGTCATCGTTCTTCGACTTCACCTCGCCGGTCGCACGAAGCGGCTGAGGGTACGGGTGGTGCCACCCCCGCGGCTCCGGCGGAGTCCATGGAGTCGCCGCCCGACTACCCCCCTTCCCGGGGTCGGCGGCGACTCCGGCCCAGATACAGGACTTCCTGTCGGCCATGGCTCGCCTCTTTGGGCCGTCGGGTCCCGCCGGTGCGCCTTCGGGCCCCGCCTGGGTGTCCTTGCGTTTCATCGCCGGCGGCTCCGGCCCCGGCGTCGCTGTCGGCTCCGGCCCCGGCGCCGCAGGACACCCTTGGATCCAGGCCTGGATCCCGGTCGACGCCGGTTGACCTCGTTACGCCTCCACCGATGTCGACCCCACCGGCACCGATCCTGACGCCGCCCGCTCCTCGGGACGACGTCGGCCTCAGGTTCAGCCCCGAAGTGGACGCGGCGTCGGTCGATGCCGTTCTCGACGCCGTTTGGGGATTTCTATCCCCATGTCCCTGCTCCTTATTTTCGGCCTGTTGAACAGCCTGAGGAGCAAGGGGACGACTGGGAGGGGTAGGACGACCCTCTCGCTGCAGCCTGCGAGTCTGAACAGGACTGGGCTGAGGAACTGGGGGAAGCCAGTGGTCTGGATACCTCACCAGACCTTGGCATGCTGTCTCCTCCTACCGTGGCTACGGAGGAGGGAGCCAGTTATGCAGTGGTGTTGCGTAGGGCGGCGGAGGCCCTACACCTCAAGCTCCCTACTGTGGCCGTCCGGACTAACCTCCTGACAGAGGTGCTTCAGCCAGCAGCTACTTCTGCGGAGCCGCTGCTGCCCTTTAATGAAGCCCTTTCGGACGTTCTTTCGGGCACTTGGTCCAGGCCCACCACAGGGGCTCCTGTGGATAGGAACGTGGCCCGACGCCATCGCCCGGCTCCGGGTGACCCTCTTTTCCTCTCCCAACATCCCACCCCCGAGAGCTTGGTTGTCCAAGCCTCTGCTTCCCCAACCGCCTTCCCTTCCGCCCCACCGGATAGGGAATCCAAGAAGCTGGATCAGTTTGGGAAGAAGATTTTCTCTTCCACCAGCTCTGCGGTCCGTGAACACCGCATGCCTCTTGGGCCGTTATTCCTACTGCCTGTGGGATACGGTGGCGAACGTGCTGTCTCAGTGTCCGGAGGAGGCCCAGCCTGCTCTCGCCCAGCCTGTTGCAGAGGGGAGAGACGCAGCCAAGTTCATGATCCGTTGTGGTCTAGACACCGCCGACTCACTGGGCAGATCCATGGCAACGACGGTGGCGGTTCGTCGCCACGCCTGGTTGAGAACAACTGGATTTTCCGGGGATGTCCAAAGCACCCTTATGGACATGCCCTTTGATGGCCGTCGCCTCTTCGGCGACAAAGCGGACAGCGCGTTGGAACGGTTTAAGGACTCACGGGCTACGGCCAAGTCCTTGGGACTCTCCGCAGTCCGCCCTCCTCCGCCTTCCGCTTTTCGCTCCTTTCGTGGCACAGGAAGGGTCGCCCCGCAGCGTTCGCAACAGAGCCACGGGCCGGCGCAACAGTCATCCCAGCGCGGACGCGGTTTCCGCCGTGGCGGACACAGGGGCCAGCGGGCGGGTCAGACCACTACCACCACCCCCGCCACCTCTGCCTCCAAACCTTCCTAGTCCGAACTTTCAGGTCCATCACACGCCAGTGGGCGGCAGGCTCCGCCATCACCTCCCTCACTGGCGCTCCATCACTTCGGACAGGTGGGTTTTTAGAGATAGTCCGAAGGGGCTACTCCCTCCCCTTCGAGACTACCCCCCCCAGCCATGCCACCTCAATACCACCGCATGTCAGGGGATCACTTGGTGCTTCTTCAGCAGGAAGTTGCGGCCCTCTTGGCCAAGGGGGCCATCGAGCGCGTTCCGTCGCCCGAAGTAGGTCATGGTTGTTATTCCCACTACTTTGTGGTGCCCAAGAAGGACAAAGGCCTGCGTCCTATCTTGGACCTCCGGAACGTCAATCGCTTCCTCCGCAAAGAGAAGTTACAGATGCTCACTCTAGCTCAGGTCTTGTCTGCTCTCGACCCACAAGACTGGCTGGTGGCGTTGGACTTGCAGGACGCCTATTTCCACATCCCCGTCCTGCCAGCCCACAGGCGTTACCTACGGTTCATGGTAGGCCACAAGCACTTTCAGTTTACCGTGCTCCCCTTTGGCCTTACCAGTGCCCCTCGGGTGTTCACCAAGGTGATGGCGGTGGTCGCAGCTCATCTGCGCAGATCAGGGGTGTCAGTCTTCCCCTATCTCGACGACTGGTTGTTGAAGGCAGGCTCGCCCCAGAAAGTCGTCTCCCACCTCCAGACTACGGCTGACCTCCTGCACTTGCTGGGGTTCTCCATCAATGTGCCGAAGTCGCACCTGATTCCCTCCCAGAAGCTCCTCTTTATCGGAGCGGTTCTGGACACGGCGCAGTTTCGGGTCTATCCTCCCGAACAGCGAGTCCGGGACATTCGGGCTCTGATTCCCATCTTTCAGCCCTTGTCCTGGGTTTCGATCAGAGTGACTCTGAGGCTGCTGGGCCTCATGGCCTCCTGCATCCTGCTGGTCAATCATGCCAGGTGGCATATGCGGGCTCTGCAGTGGGACCTGAAGTTCCAGTGGGCGCAGCATCAGGGAAACCTGTCCGATCACGTCCAGATCTCGGAGGGCACTGCACACCAATTGCAGTGGTGGCTCACGAACCGGCATTGGGTCGACGGCAGATCCCTCTCCCTTCCCCAACCGGAGTTCACAGTGGTGACGGATGCATCCCTCCTGGGATGGGGAGGCCACATGGGAGAGGCGGAGATCAGAGGCCTCTGGTGTCCGGCGGAGTCCCGGCTCCATATCAACCTTTTGGCGCTGCGGGCGATCAGGCTTGCACTGAAGGCATTCCTTCCCTCTGTCAAGGGGAGAGTAGTGCAGGTGTTCACAGACAACACCACCGCCATGTGGTACTGCAACAAACAAGGCGGGGTGGGGTCGTAGACCCTCTGTCAGGAGGCTCTGCGTCTCTGGACATGGCTGGAACGTCAGGGCATGTCCCTGGTGGTTCAACACCTGGCAGGTTCTCTCAACGCCAGGGCGGACGAACTCAGCCGCAGGTGCATGCTCGATCACGAATGGCGTCTTCACTCGGAGGTGGCGCAAGGTCTCTTTCAGCAGTGGGGAGAGCCTTGGTTAGATCTATTCGCCACCGAAGAGAACGCGCAATGTCATCAGTTCTGCGCGTTGGAATTTCCAAGGCGGCACTCGCTCGGCGACGCTTTTCGTCGCGAGTGGAGTTGCGGTCTGTTGTACGCCTTTCCGCCTATACCACTTCTGCCCAGAGTGCTGAAGAAGATCAGGCGCGACCGGGCCCAAGTCATTCTTGTGGCTCCGGACTGGGCTCGAAGAGTTTGGTATCCCGAGCTACTCAGTATGAGCATCGATCCCCCGATCAGACTGCCTCTTCGGGAGGATCTTCTGTCGCAGCAGCATGGGACGGTCCTCCACCCGAACCTGTCCAGCCTCCACCTCTTTGCGTGGAGATTGAGCGGCAGCAGTTGATTCCCTTCGACTTGCCTCCTGAAGTTTGTGACGTTATTCTGGCAGCCAGGCGTCCCTCTACTAAAGTGGTATACGCCTGCAGGTGGAACAAATTTGTGGCATGGTGCACAGCAAAGGCTGTTGTTCCCCTTTCTGCCCCTCTTTCTGAGGTTCTACTGTTCCTTCTTTCTTTGGCCCGGCAGGGCTCTGCTCTGGGCACTATCAAGGGCTACCTTTCTGCTATTTCGGCCTTTCTCAGGCTCCCTGATCAGCCCTCTCTTTTCAAGTCCCCTGTTGTAAATAGGTTTCTTAAAGGCATTACTCACCTTTTTCCTCCTATTCCTTTCGTGATGCCTCAGTGGGACTTGAATCTGGTTCTGACGTACTTGATTTGCGCTCCCTTTGAGCCACTTCACAACTGTCCTCTTCGTCTTCTGACGTTAAAGACTGCTTTCCTGGTGGCCATCACTTCCGCCAGGCGGGTGAGTGAGCTCCA
Source organism: Calotriton arnoldi (assembly GCA_963921515.1). Taxonomy (NCBI): domain Eukaryota; kingdom Metazoa; phylum Chordata; class Amphibia; order Caudata; family Salamandridae; genus Calotriton; species Calotriton arnoldi. The sequence continues at coordinate 284,469 of CAWUFW010005673.1, forward strand.
GGCCCTTTCCTGTAAGCCTCCTTTCCTTTCAGTCCATCCGGACAAGGTTGTGCTCAGGCCCCGTCCTTCCTTTCTGCCAAAAGTGGTTACGGCCTTTTACATTGGGCAGACTATTACCTTGCCCACCTTTTTTCCGCCTCCGCATCCTTCCAGAGAGGAAGAGCAGCTCCACCGTCTGGACCCAAAACGTGCGCTTTCTTTTTATCTTAACCGCACACAGCAGTTCCGGGTGGATGACCAGCTTTTTGTTGGCTATGTTGGCACCAAGAAAGGTCGGGCGGTCCATAAGAGAACCATCTCCCGCTGGGTTGTCTTGTGTATCAAAGCCTGTTACTCTTTGGCTAAAAAGGAACCTCCGGTGGGGCTGTGTGCTCATTCCACCCGAGCTACTGCAGCCACTACTGCATTGGGACGTGGTGTCCCCCTGCAAGACATATGTCAGGCAGCCACGTGGGCCTCGCTGCACACGTTTACCAAACATTACTGCCTAGACAGCCAAGTCCGGAGAGACGGCTTCTTTGGCCGTTCTGTTCTCCGTGACTTTCTGGTGTGATATTTGTTCGCAGACCCACCACCGGGGTTGGTATTGCTGGGGTATCTATTCTAAGGTAAGGAATCTATCACTATGTGTTTCTTTCAGATGCACAAGTTACTTACCTTCGGTAACGATATATCTGTAAGAAACATTAGTAGTGATAGATTCCTTACCGCCCCACCCATCCTCCCCGTTCTGCGAACTGATTTCTAGGGTTAAGGTCATCCCTTTTAGGGCCTTAGTTTCTATGCACCAGTGGTCAGTATCTTGCATGGCTCTGCGTTCCTGGCGCGGAAAGTCGTGTACAGAACTGACGTCAGCGCGCGTGGGCGGCGTCCAAGTAGCACCCGCGACGTCATCTCGGCGACCACGACGGCAACGACGGACGCGGAGCCGCACGACGCCCCTACCGACGCGCAGGGGTACTGCTGACGAAAACTTTCCGGATCCAGTCTGACGCCTGGAGATATTCTAAGGTAAGGAATCTATCACTACTAATGTTTCTTACAGATATATCGTTACCGAAGGTAAGTAACTTGTGCGTTTAGGTGTACTTGATATGTTTAGAGTTCATCGGTATACAAATTAATGAATGGTAGCAACATGCTTGTAGGTGATTACAGAAGTTCATTCATCCACATAGTTAACCCCTTCCCTGCGGCGCGAATTCCGCTGCGGTGCGGGGATTTAATTAGGGGGCGTAACCCCTTGCGTGCTCAGGACGGCCCCTGGCCATCCTACGTCACGGTAGGCGTGTGCGGAGGACGGCCGGGGGCCGTCCAAACTCCGCCCACTAATTAATTCTTCCGCACAGGCGGGGAATTTGCGCCGCGATGGGGAATCGGCGGCGTTTGGACGGCCCCCGGTCGTCCTCCGCACACGCCCACTGTGACGTAGGACGGCCGGGGGCCGTCCTGAGCACACAAGGGGTTAATATAAATTCTTTTACATTCCATATTGAGAATACTTTGTGGTACTTCATGAATGAAAGACCAGCAACACGTGTATGTCTTTTGTTGGCTCGCAGGTCTGGGCTTTTTCAAGGCTAAAATTGAACAGTTTTGTTGTACTCTACGTTAGTTACATTATTCCGTTGTAAAGTTGCCATCTTAATTGGTGTCCACACTGGTGCCACCTTAAACATGAGGTAAATTCTAGAACACATATTCAGTGACCTGCATGACCAGGTGAAAAGAAATCAGACTGGCTTAGGAAAAAGAAGGGAGAGTGCAAGTATATGCTTATGGATTTAAGGATTAAGCAGGGCCACCGTTTGTATATAGTGAATGTTTTTGGTTGCTTTAGGCATGTCAGGTAGTCCTGATGCGTTCAGGTAAGTATTAAGAAGGTCAATACCACTATCCAACCGATGGGCGGTGCGGTCTGTGGTATTAATAAAGTAACCCGATTATGGCTATTGCGATCGTGAGATATCATTGTATACCCAGCGTAGTAAAACTGCAATTATTATTTCAATTCTGAGCTGCAAACTGCAACCCCCAATAAATCTATTTGTTTTCATTTTTATTATGCTGGGTATACAATGATAACTTACAATTGCAATAGTCAGTTACAGGGTGTTTTTTCATCGTGAAACCTGAAGCACAGTGACACCGTAGGGAACTTTAAAAATGAATTATATATTCATTAAGAAGTGGTCAGGGGTCCATGCAGGCCACACAACACTGAATTATTTCGTGTGTATGACTTCAATGATGATTCCTACGATGCAAAGCCAGGACTACAAGTAATCTTTTATTTTCAGTGATCTTTGTAATTCATGTGAAGGTAATGGCTTAAGTAACTAGATTCATGATACCAGGGTACTCTTCCAAGCAGCCCCTTGTTTATTTAAACAATACATTTTCCTGTATTATAGAGGCACATCAGTTTAAAAGAACCCACATAGCATACTCTGAAACTTACAACTTTTGTCTAAGATGATACATCGTAATCAGAAAATTGGGGTAGTACAAGGTTCCTGTTTCTCATTATTTAACATCTGGTGCCAGGCTTTCCTAATGAGAGATTTTATAAACACCCGATCTTCTTTTGTATTTCAGTGACATCACTCAAGATGACCTGCAAGAGGCTGGTGTCAATGATCCTGCTCACAAGAAAATCATCTTGGACAACCTCAAGCTGCTCAGAAAATGATAGGAAGGGCATGTCATTCAAGTCATTGTGATCCTTTGAGAACTTCTTTTTGTAGCTGAGCCTTTCATCTTTATTTACCTTTGTTGGCAGCATGTTGGCTGCCCACTTCCTTGAGGGAAAGAGAAGAGAGCAGTGATCAAGAGAAGATGGCCACTGGCGTCCACGCCCGGCGCAACATTAAAAACGTTTGATGGTAAAGAGCGACAGGCTTTGCTTGACACTGGAGGATCAAGGAGACACTGGGGTGGAGGATGAGCACCTCCATGGACAGAAAAGGAATTACTGCAATGGTTGTGCCTGTATTGTTAGTCACCTTTGGCCCTTGGGGACAGGTCTCACCTTGTGCTCCTACTGTGATGCAGGCTCAAGTGCCACAGCTTCCAGTTCTAACCTTAATTTCAGACTGTACAACACATATCAGGGAAGCAGGTTAACCCTGACAAGAGATAAAGAAATGGTCAAGATGCCTAGAAATAAATCTGGGTCATTAGTTTCAACAGTGTGTATGTGGAAAAAGTTCCTTTGACTTTATTTATTGGAATCGAGAATAAGGGAACCAGAGAACTGTACGGGGATCAATGGTAAGGATGTGCTTGCCAAAATAGGTGTTTGTTACTGATTTAGAGCTACCATGGACCAAGGGAAGTCTGGATGAAGAGCCACATATCGATCTTGGGAGAGGGTCTGCAGTTGACTTATCAGATGGTAGTGCACCTTGGATCCTGTAACCAGCAAAGCTCATGAGAGAATCACATTTGGTCATACCCTTTGAGTATGTCACATTCTTCTGAAGTTTCAGAATGGAAAAATCAAAAGAGGGGGCGGAATGCCATGCCATTTATCACAAGCAAATCAATCTGTTGTAGTCATCTCAGAGAGATAGGACTTACTAGGGGAGCACTGCTTTTGTTTTCAATAATAGAAGATGATTGTAATTTTCGATTGATAAGTGCCTTATAACAATTGCATGAAAACATGTTTCTCACAGTATAAGCGGTCATTTTCACCGTACTGAGAAGACAGAAACTCCTTCTGTCTACTTGTCGAGTTGTATTACATGATGTTCATCTTCTGTACTGTAATTGACATCTCCACATGTAATTGCCTTTTCATAACCACGCAGGATGAAGTAGCCATCAATATTTCAAACCATTTACGAGTTCCTTTCCTGAAAGCGGTGCAACTAAGAACCTCCACACTCTTCCTCTCCACATTGGATGGTGCAGCCATTGAAGTAGGAGGCAGCAGTCTTCAAGAAACTATTCGTTTGTACTGCACTATGACCTAACACTACCTGTGAGGACCGACAAATTGTTTACCAGTGAGGATCCATAGTGCCTTCACCAACAAACGATATCACCAGAGACACACACACATGAATGTTGTCATTGCCACTCATGATTGTGGCTTAATGCTTGCACCAGATCACTTGCATCATCTTCAGACACTCTCACTTACAGCATAGGTTCAGTTTGTGCTGTGCTTCATAGGCACAAAGAAAGAATTGTTGGTTTTTGCTGTTTCATCCCCTTATTCCAAGTATTCCTGCAGATAATTTTGGCAACCCTCAATGGTTCCAGCAAGTACCTGAATAACTATTTATCCTTCGAAGTTTCAAGGCAGGGAGATTCTTGTGGATGGGCAGAGCAGTTTTGCAATCTGTACCCACAAAATGGCAGGTACTTTGAGGCTGCAGATAACTAGTACGTCTTTTTTCCTTTGAAGAATACTGGCAGGACTGCTGTCCGATAAATATACATATTTGCATATGTATTTATAATATCATGTCAGTAAATTTGGGCCAATAACGGTTTTAAAGCAACTGTAAAAGCACATTTATTACTAAAGTACTAAGGTGAAATACTAGTTTATTACCATAGGAGAGACAAGATGACATGAGAAAATGGACGTTTACTGTCTCACAGACTGCTTGGTACAATTACTTTACGGATAGAAAACCATATGGAAATGGCCTAATACTCCCGGGTTTCTTCAATGTGATTTTACTGCACTGCATTAATTTAGCTCCTTGTCTCCCGGTGTTAGTTAAATACCATTTTTTTATCAAATGCAAACGAAAAAAATGTGAGGGCATAACCCATATGAGGTGTATATGATAGTATTGTGTTGAAGAAGAGGAGGGTCATCATCAACCCCTAAAGGCCTTGCCTCTTGTGAGTCAATGGTAATAAATAGCATATTACACTCTGTGTGTGTGTTTACTGCAGTGAATGCAGTGGAACAAAACCCATATTGCACTGGAAAACGAGAAATATGATTAACATTTCATGGTTCCCTGTAAATTAACAAATTTCCTCATCAGAATGATAGCCCCCACACCACTCTGCAGAGCTTTACCATTATCTGGGTTACTAGGATTATGTGCTATGTAATTACTAAATTATGTGACAAAGTTATCTTAATTATGTGGCAAAAAATGCAAAGTATGCTGCAATTCCCAGGTAGTATTATGTTCACCAATTTTAAGTGCTAACAGCTTTTTTTTTTTTTTTTTTTTTAAAGGAAAATTGCAAATTTTGTAAATTATGCAGCAAATAAAGTAAACCCATAGTTATGTGGTAAACTCTGGAGCCACAGAATCACATAAATCCTCTGGTCCTCACATTGTTTTATCAGCAATGTATTCATTAAAGGTAAACCTAAGTATTCTAATTGTGATACGTGGTGCCCATTGTTAGCTGCAATTGGAATAAAACAGCTTTATCAAGATAACTATCCGAAAATCAACATGTAATCTAAGAAATAACGGGGAACGTGTAATATGGTCCTATATTGCCAACTCAGGCTTCTAGTGATATTTACAAACCACTCATTGTAGGATGTCACCATAATGGTAATATTGTACTATACGACACGCTTACCCATGTTATATAATAAATATAGGTCTATGTACACATATATATAGATATCGACAGATATAGAGAGTGAGATATAAAATAAACATGAAAATAAATTGGCAAGTGGAAAAAAACAATACTGATTAGAGGAATGTTGTCCGTTGTTGCCATTCATTTCGTATTTTCAGAATACTTACATGTCAGAAATTTGCACTAATCGATTCTACATGTATATTTTTGCATGCTATTAATTGTGAAAAATAGCTTGGCTCAGTCGATGAGGCCCAATGTTACCCAGCCCAGGTATAGAGTAGCAAATCACATGCTGATCACAATCATTTCACAGATTCTGAGATTGTGTTTTCATAGATTAAAGTGTTTTAAATTAGATTGGAGCACAGGGTTATTTTGACAAAACAGCTTTAAATAAAAGGGAGTATTTTCTTGAAGTAGAAGCTCATGCAAAAAAGATTCCATCAATTCTTTCTGTCCACTCCTTTGGGGCAGGAGATTAACTTTTAATATAACTGATCAGAGATATTGCTTAATAAGAATATAAGCCTTGTTTTTATGTTGGTCTTATTTTATTCTAGTTTACATCATATGTATTGTTGGAGAGTACACAACGCAGTAATCGATTTGGCTTGATTGAGGTTTTTAATATAGCCTCTTTCTCGGGTTCTTTTATTTCATTGACATTCAGTGCACGCTCTCGTGACCGGTCTCCTGTCTAAATCTGATTCAGCGCTTTGCCATCTGTGCGAAACATAACCACAGAAATAATGGCATGCTTTGAAATCAAAACAAGAAACCATGAGCTTTGCTCATCTCTTTTGTTTTTATAGTTTTGATATACTTTCCAAATATATCTTTTTTATGCCCACATATTTTAAGTTGTACCTACATTGAGCTATCGTTGTCTTTGACCAGCATGCCCATTTGTACCTTTCCCTGTTGGGAGCCATGCTTTTTAAACATCTTTTCATTATGCCAAATACTCACTCTTGGCACAGAGAAGCACATTTTCTCCAGGGGTGTAGCTTAGTCCGTGATATTCGGGGGGTGTCAATCTTAAATTTCCCAACATAAAAACAGTATGCCGCAGGGTGGAGGAATGAGATGACCATGGTTTAGAATGGACTGTTCCTATGAGGAACAGGGTCCATACTGATTTGCATTAAGTGGGCCTCTAAGTTTCTGCTCAAAAGATGAAACAAGTTAAACGAGAACGATGAGAAAAACCAACAAAGACATAGGAGACCCAACTCAGGGCCCCCAGACCCAACTCTCAAGCCAAGAATACATTTGGGGGGTGTCATACCCCAAACTACCCCTCTGAAGCAGTGCCCCTGATTTGCTCCTGTTGAAATCACGAAACCTGCAGCTCCCAAATGTAATAATTTTCTGTCACATAGTGACTCAATTTTAATTTCGACCTAGAGGCAGACACAGAGTTTGATTTACTCCTGCATGGATTAAGAAATGCCAGAGGCTCTAACATTTGAGGCTCTCCATGTCTTTGCCTCTTGATTCATCCACAACAACCAAAGAAAGCGTACCTTTTGTTAAGACTCCTCCTTTCAAGAGGCAGTTAATACTGAGCTGATTAACCATCCTGGAGAGGTGGAAGGAATGTCCAGAGTCGTTATCTTATGAACCTCTCTGGTGACCAGTGTGTAATATCTCCGAACGGATATGAGCCCTCTGTGATTTAGGGAAGTACAGGATGTGTTATTGGTTTTAAGCTGTGCTCGGGGCCGGACTGGCTGTAGCGGGCACCGGGCGTTTCCGCGGTGTGCCGCCAGGGTGGGGGCCGGTTTTGCGCCCCTGGGGGGCCGTTTTTGTTACTGGGCCGGTTTTGCAGCAGAGCTGCAATATCGGCCCCTGTAACAAAATCGGCCGAAACCGGCCCTGGCAAACTGCTCAGCCGTACCCCCAAACCCTCGGGGGCCGGTCGAGCACTTTGCCAGGGCCGGTTTTGGTTTCTAGTCCGGCCCTGGCTGTGCTATTTCCTTAACGCGTCATGTGAATCCTAATTTTGCATATCAACAATGCCTCTGCTGCAACCACTTATGTTAAGAAACCTGGATAGCACTTGTGCAACTATATCAGAAAGCTAAGGGAACATACTCATGTTTGTTGGCAAATAGTGGTGCATCTGTACTTCAGACACTGGATGGTAAACTTCACCACAGACATATAGACTGTAGTTTGTTATAATAGGTGGCTACGGTTTTCATGGCCTATGAAATACAGGCTTTCTAGAAGGAAGAAGTTTGTTATGATAGGTAGCTAAGGTTATCTAAAAAGAAGGCGTTTGTGGAAATGGCACACTTATTGCATAACTTACTCTTATTCTCATTATTATAAACCAGTTGCTTCTTTCTTCAGCCAAATCACCCGAACTCTACAAATGGAAACTGTCTCTAAATAATATACACAAACGCCTTATCAAACGTAGTAAATAGCTGCCAAGTGGCCATATGTTATGTGTGACACTGTCGCCAACTTTAGGGTTTTCGAGAATCTAAAAGTTCCAAAATTCAGTTCTGGCCTAAAAGCTGGAACTTGCCAGAGAGTTTTACACAAATCATAGCGAAGCTTGGCATCCATAAGAAAATGTCTCTCAGACCACCATAGCCTCCTGTGTTCCAGATATAAATATGAATGGGTGATATTAGTGGATGCACTTTTGGCAGTGATGCCCTGAGACCACAATTTGAATTCCAGGTGGCCCACCCAATCTCATTGTGTGATAGAGTGAAAAATGCTTAGTGCCTCAGTTTCCTTGACTGGTAAAAATTGGATAATTTCAAAACATGCTAAAAGCTGGTCTAAACATCAATTTAAAAAAATGCACATCACGATTACTACTTTGACTTGCCAGATGCACATGCGGAGCTAGAAGGGAAGTGCAGCCAATTGCCCTTAACGTGCAAGAGACGTACTTTCAATGTAATGTCAGTATATGGGGTTTATATTTGTATTTACAATACTTAGAGCTCATCCCAGCTTTCTCTAAAACGACTCTTCATAGTTCGTTTCCTTTAATCAACGGTCTTCACAAGGTGATGTTTTGGTCCAAAATGGTGCTTTGATGCTTTTGTCCCACCACAATGGTCTTTCTAACGAATCGTGTGTAGTGATTTTGTATTGTTTTACTAAAATAGTTTAATTATTATGTTTTGTGTTAATCATGAGCTGTTTTCATTTTTTACTATTATTTCTAATTTAAATGTGGTTCTCATAGCATACGTTAATGTTATTTGTCCAGTGAAATGGTTAAAAAGTTTGTTTTTTTGATCATAACATTTCATGTTCTGACATATTTCATTCAGAAGCAATAAAAGGGCTTGTTTGCTGAATCAGTGAATGGGTTGTCCTAGTTCTTCCTTTACCCTGTGGTTTTGTCTCTACACATTTCTCCCTTTGGTGAATCAGTTTCTCTCTATTATATATTTATGCTTTGCTTTCTTAATTTTTTTATTCCTACATCCAGCCTGCCTCCTATTTTCAGCTTGTGCGTTACTACGCCAGTGCTTAATTTGTGCAAGTGGTATGCAACGCTAATATCTGATAGAGACATCTAGCTGCAGATTCCTTAACTTTTGAATTCTCCCCAGGCGCTAGTCTGGATCCGGATATTTTTCAGCAGTACCTCTGCGTGCTGGGGGACGGCGTCGTACGGCTCCGCGATGACATAGACTCCAGTCATGGCGTCAGTGGAGCCATATAAGTCCCTTCAGCGCGGGGACGTCAGTTTCTTCTTCTCCGCGCTGTAACGCAGATCCGGAAAAGCGGTTCCTAGGGTCGATTTTTTCTTGACCTGCTTCGACACTTGGTGTCGGTGGAACAGTGTTCCTTTGTCTGATGTTTGCAGGTTTCAAACTTTGTGGGTCTTTTATCCGATATATGTTGGTGACAGACCCGCATACAATTTGTATGTGGTGTTTAGGCGAACACCACGACGCTGAAGATTGTAGCTCCTGCCAGAAACTAAAACCGAAGTCGTTAAAGGTGCGGCGTTTGGAGTTGATGGCAGCGCGTGTGTCACAATCCTCGGACACTTCCCAGGCTCGGTCTTCATCATCTTGGTAAAAGGGGGCCTATCTAGGAGCCGAAGCTGGTCTGGAGGACGTCCGTCTCAGGGGAAGTCAAAAGGTATGGGGCGGTTTAAGTCGCGGCATTCTCGGACTTCACTGTGTGGGGACTCTGTCTCCCATGGCTCCTCCCGCTCGACGGTTGAGGAGGGTACGCAACTCTGCACCGCGTCTCCCTGTGTTTCCGGGAGCCGGTGCATCGATGGCTCAGATGAAGGAATATTATAATTCCTTGCGCCTCATCTTTGGGACCCCATCTCCCTCTGGAGTGCCTTTAGGCCCCAAAGGATGTGAGTGGGGCACTGTTGGAGGGTTTGCCCTCAGTGACGTTGGAGTCGAGGGGTCGGCGCCGGTCAACGTCGGCTGGTGCCACTTTGGCGCAGGTCCACAGTCCTTCGGGATCTTGACCTACGACGCCGGACTTCGATCAGCTGACTCCGATACTGACGTCGCCAGCGTCGATCGAAGTTGCTTCTCTTCCACCGTGTAGGCGTTGTGTGACGTCGGATGCAGAGTCGACTATTCAGACTAAGGGGGATCAGGTTTTGATTCCTTGTCAGGAATAGGTTGTGGAAAGACAGCCTGTGTCGATCGAGGCAGGGCCCTTTCAGCCCATTTCTGAGATTTATGTGCCTCAGATGGAGGAGAGCTGGTTGTCTGCTCTGGGAGAGGCTAGTGGCCTGGATTCTTCTCCAGCTTCAGGGTTGCTTTCTGCCCCTGGCCTTGCCACGGAGGCAAGTTCCTCCTTTGCAGACATGCTAAGGAAAGTGGCTACAGTTTTAAACTTGTCACTTCCTATGGTGCAGAGGTCCACCGACCCTTTGATCGAGATCTTTTTTCAGGGACAGACAGGGGAAGAACCTGTTCTCCCGTTTGGGGAGGCCATTTTTGATGTTTTATTAGGTACTTGGGCCAAGCCTGAGTCCAGGGCCTCAGTGGACTGAGATATTGCACGTAGACACCTGCCTGCACCTGGGGGCCTAGTTTGTCTTTATAGACACCCTTCCACCTGTAGCTTGGTGACTCAGTTTGCAACTTCTTAGCAGGATGTAGATTCTGTTCCAAAGATTACAGTGGGTAAGGAGTCTAGGACTCGAGATGCATGCGGTAAACACATCTTTGCTTCGGCAAGCTCAGCCTTGAGATCCACAAATACATCTTGTGTGCTGGGGCGATATTCCCATGCTTTATGGGATTCACTACAGAATTTGTTACAATCTCTTCCGGATAATGTCAGCTCGGAGATTGGTGATTTGATTAAAGATGGTCAGCAGGCTGCTAGGCTTACCATAAGGTGTGGGATAGACCCCATGGACTCTGTAGGTCGCGTGATGGCATCGGCAGTGGCATTAAGGCGTAGTTCTTGGTTGGCAACTTCAGGTTTCTCGGAGGCTGTCCAGTCGACTTTGGTCGACATGCCATTTGATGATGCCCATCTTTTTGGTAGTCCAGCTGATGCAGCGTTAAGACATTTCGGTGAAAGACATAGGTCTTCAGAGTCATAGCTGTTCGTTGTTTGTTACTGGTGTAACTTGTCTTTATACTTGAGATGTAGGTTTTTTCTTTCAAAGGTAGTAAGCTTTGTTAGGGCATTTTACATGTCCGTTGTTGGTTTGACCACTTGGTGTCCTGCAACAGCAGATGTTTTATTCTCAGTACCGATTTTTCCCTTTTTTAAGCTGGTATTAATTTAGATGACCAAGGGAGGTTTCCCTTTGTCCCTTGGCCTCTGAGGATGAGCTTTGTGCCCAAGAGGTTATTGTCAAGAGACGTGTCTTCTTGTATGGAAGATTTTTTGACGCAAGCTTCTTTAAAGCAGTCTAGTATGCTTAAATGTGCATGGTTTCGACCTTTCGTTGTCTCTCATAGGGACATGTTGGTATGCCAGTGGTAAGTCTGTATATAGCAACACTCTGGTCTTTACTCATTAGAGTAATCAGCGTAGTATGTCCTCACTACTCTTGTGGTGTGCATATTTATTATGGCGATGGTGGATTCAGGGCCTACGTTTTGTATTCTTTTGAATACATGTTCTTGTGGTTCATCCTTCATTAAAGTCCTCTTGGACTATGTGTTTTTACTGTGTAGGTTGTTTTCTCCTTCTGAGTAGACTGCATATCTAAATTTTTATTAGATGTGCTTCACTTTTTGGAAAATTGTGAGAGTAAACTCAGAGTTTATGGTGTATTTTCTGGAAGACACGAGTTAGTTGCCTTCTCCTCTATGGAGGGGATAGGTAATTCATTTGTTCATTCCTAGAACATATGGGGTGAACTCTGTATATTACGCTGTGTGATAGGTAGTGTCAGAAACAATCTGATGGAGACTTCTAGCTGCAGTTTCCTTACCTGTTTTCGTTCACACAGTTTTTGGTGGAGTTTTTAGGCTTTATAAGGAGCTCTTCTTGTTATTCTCCCGCAATGTTTTTTGCATCTGTCTGGAGGTTATATACAACCTGTCTTTTTGAGTATGTATCTATTTTCACTGTGCTTTACAAGTCCTTGGGAAATCATGGCTGTTACTTCTTGAGGCAGACTTGTGCTCAAATTGTGTTTCGTATCACTTTGCTTACAAAGATTCATTTTATATATTATTTCCTTTTAATGTTTCATCTTTTCCTTATTTAATGTTTTGATACTGCACTAATAGGTGCATTCCCTTTTCTTCTTTCACTTGCCTTGGTATTTTGAGCGTGCCCACGGCTCAGAGTCATGTTTAGACTTTCGGACCATGACACTGAAGGCCATGCAGGCGCAGGCTTTGTAGATACTTGCGGTCCTGCAGTAAATGTGGGCCAGCGATGCTCTGTGTGTTGTCAGACCACTCGGAGTCTATTGTGGCACAATTTTATATATATTATGTATATGTCCAGGTGATACACCTATGTGGGAATGGTCTTTTCCAACTGGCATCATTGATGAATATTAATATTAAATTCAAACCTATTAGTGTCATTTTAGTCTCTTTACAGTGCTTTATGTTTCCTTTGAGTGGTCGTTTTGTTCAAACAAAATTCTCAATACCATCGAGGTACTATTGTTCATCTTTCTTTTGGTGTCCATTCATCTTGGTATAATGGAATGAGTTCTGAGAGTCCTTCTTTTGGATTTTATCAGGACAGTTCTTTCACTGATATTTCTTTATTTTTGTGAAGAATGCGGATGACATTACTTTTGTCTTGCACTCAACCCTTTTAGTCAGCGAGTTTTCTTTCCCCTTGAGGGCTAGAGGTTAATGTCTGATAACTGACAGATGGTTCTTTAGGGTTTTTCCCCCTTTTCCTTCAAGGGCCATTTCTCTCTGGCCTGTAGGGTTGTTTATTATTTATATGTTCTGTGACAGTGATCGTGGATTCCGTTAAAAGCCAAGCTCTTGTTCTGCTATTCCTACGTACATTTGGTGGGTTGTTAGTTATGACTGGCTGGTTCTCTTTGAGAACTTTTGTAGGATTGGTTCATAGACCCTCCTCCAGGAGGGGTATGGCTATGGTATTTAATAAAACAAATTAAGGAATATGAGGCTAGATGTCTCTATCAGATGTAAAGGTTACTTACCTTCGGTAACGTAATATCTGGTAGAGACACAGTCTAGCCGCAGATTCATTAACTCCCTGCCATCCTCCCCACTCTGCGAATGACCTATGAGGTAAGGGTTATACCCTTTTTCAGTACTGGTTTCTTATACCGGAGATAACTATCTCAACTTATGTTGGGATTCAACAGACCACTTGGCCTGGCCACATAGGTTTTGTTTAGATGTTGCCATACCGTCCATTTCCAAATGTGTGTGGTCGGTAGGGTGGGGGGTGTTTTCTATTTCACACTGGATTGGACACCAGTGGGCAGTATTGATTTATTTGTTCTTTCATTGAAAGTCTTTGTTTGGTATTGCCACTATCAATATGTCACGTAATGGTGTGATTCAACAAACAGGTGTTGTTTTTATAGATTTTGTTTTGCTGTTATCATGCCACTCATTACCACTGATGAATGGGCTATAGAATGTAAGTTTTTCTTCCCTTGCATGGTGGTTATTCACCAGGGTGCAGGGTTTCACGTAACCCTGTGTTTCGTTGATTCTTTTGGGATTTTTTCGTGACATCCATGTTGAGTATTAACATACCATTTGATGTTTCTCACTTATTAATGTTTCAAAGATTTTTGGCACACTGTTTCCACAACCAGTTTCTGTAGTGGCTCCACGTTCTGACGCGGAAGGTTTCACCGAAAAAACTGACGTCCGTGTGCCAGAGGTGACTTATATGGCTCCACTGACGTCTTGACCGGAGTCGACCTCATCGCTGAGCTGTACGACGCCCTCCCCCGGCGCGCAGAGGTACTGCTGAAAAATTTCCGGATCCAGACTGGCGCCTGGGGAGAATTCAAAAGTTAATGAATCTGCGGCTAGACTGTGTCTCTACCAAATATTACGTTACCGAAGGTAAGTAACTTTTTACATCTGAAAGAGACACGTTAGTGACAGATTCCTTACCTTAGAATATCCCCAGGCGTCAGGCTGGATCCGGAAAGTTTTTTGCGTAGCAGTACCCTTGCGCGTCGGTAGGCGGCGTCGTGCGGCTCCGCGTCCGTCGTCGGCGTCGTGGTCGCCGGGATGACGTCGCGGGCAGTACTTAGACGCCGCCCCTGCGCGCTGACGTCAGTTCTTCTTTTTCCGCGCCAGTAAGCGCAGATCCGGGAAGAGCAGTGCCCTACTCACTTTTTGACTATCCTTTTTTGTAAATTTTTTCACTGTTTCTTCAACGAGTCTTCACGACTCCTAAGGTGTCGTAGGGATGCCCGGCTTTAAGCCCTGCGAGGCCTGTGCTCGCAGTCGATCACGGACCCGCATCTCGAGTGTCTCTTCTGTCTCGGCCGAGACCACGACACGAAGTCGTGCCCTGACTGCCGGAAACTTCATCCGAAGGCTTTGCGAGAGCGGTCTCGAAAGCTGCTCGAGGTCCGGCAGTCGGCTCCGCGCCAAGCCCCGGTCCCGGGAGAGGTCGAGGGGCCGGTCGCGGAGTCCCCACCGTTCGTCGGAATCCAAGTCTTCGCGCTCCTCCGGTAAGTCGAAGCACAAGAAGTCTAAGCGGCGTCATCGCTCTAAGACTTCGCCTCGCCGGTCTCACGACTCGGCTGAGGCCCCAGTCGGCCCCGCCCCCGCGGCCCCGGACATGCCTGTAGAGCCGCCCCCGAATTACCCGTTCTTTCCGGGGTCGGGGGCGACTCAGGCCGAAATACAGGAATTCCTGTCGGCCATGGCCCACCTCTTCGGGCCTTCAGGTCCCTCCGGTGCGCCTTCGGGCCCCGCAGGCCCTGATGGGGTTGCCCCGGCGCCGCCATCGACTCCGGTCCCGGCGCCGCCTGTCCCACCAGCCTTCATCCCGGCCTCGGCTCCGGCCTAGATCCCGGCTCCGGTGGTGCCGCAACCCACATCGGCGCCGGTTGACCTAACCACGCCGACGCCGATGTCCCCGGTGCCGTTCCTGACGCCGTCCGGGGCTCCGGACGGCGTCGTTCCCCGGTTCTCTCCGGCTCCGGACATGGAGCCGGACCGACGTCGCCCGACGCCGGTTCCGGCGCCGATGAGACCTTGGGTCCCAAATGTCCCTCCTCCTCCATATTTTGAACAAGAGGAGGACCAGGAGAGCTGGGAGGGGTCTGAGGACCCTCTCACACAACAGTGTGAGTTTGACCCGGACTAGGTTGAGGAACTTGGGGATGCCAGTGGTCTAGACACCTCCCCTGACACTGGCATGCTGTCCCCTCCCGTGGCTACGGAGGAGGGGGCTAATTTTGCAACGGTGTTGCGTAGAGCTGCTGGAGCCTTACATCTCCAGTTGCCTACTGTGGCCGTCAGGACTAACCTCCTGACAGAAGTGCTTCAGCCGGCGGCTTCCTCTTCGGAGACTGTGCTGCCGTTTAATGATGCACTCACTGACGTTCTTTTGGGTACCTGGTCCAAACCCACCACAGGGGCTCCTGTGGATAGGAACGTGGCCCGACGCCATCGCCCTGCTCCGGGCGACCCCCTGTTTCTCTCCCAACATCCCACCCCTGAGAGCTCGGTTGTCCAAGCCTCTGCCTCCCAAACCGCCTTCCCTACCGCCCCTCCGGATAGGGAATCCAAACGCCTAGACCAATCTGGGAAGAAGGCTTTTTCTTCCTCCAGTGCTGGCTTGCGGTCCGTCAACACCGCTTGCCTTTTGGGCCGATATACCCACTCCCTGTGGGATTCAGTGGCGGCTGTTTTGCCGCAGTGTTCTGAGGAGGTCCAGACACTGCTTACCCGCGCCATTGCGGAAGGGCGAGATGCGGCTAAATACACCATCCGTTGTGGCCTTGATACCGCCGACTCGCTGGGCAGATCGCTTGCTACGACGGTGGCGCTACGTCGCCACGCCTGGCTGAGGACAACTGGTTTCTCGGGTGATGTCCAGAATACACTCATGGACATGCCCTTTGATGGAGTCGGTCTTTTTGGTTCAAAGGCAGACCATGCGCTGGAGCGGTTTAAGGACTCACGGGCTACGGCCAAGTCCCTGGGCCTTTCTGTTGTACGCCCTCTGCTCAGCTCTGCTTTTCGCCCCTTTCGTGGCCACGGAAGGGGCGCCCAGTCACGTCAGCTGCCCAGCCACCGGCCCGCACAGCAAGCGTCTACGCGTGGCCGAGGACGTGGATACCGCCGTGGCGGTTCGGGCAACCAGCGTGCGGGTCAGGCCACCACCTCCAACCCGTCCGCGGCCTCCAAGCCCTCCTAGTCCCTCCTTTCCGGTGCACGGCACGCCAGTAGGGGGCAGGGTCCGCCATCACCTTCACCACTGGCGTCCCATCACCTCGGACAGGTGGGTCTTGGACATTGTCCGAAGGGGCTACTCCCTCCCCTTCGAGACCACCCCCAGCCATGCCACCTCAATTCCACCGCATGTCAGGGGATCACTTGGTACTTCTGCAGAAGGAAGTCACGGCCCTCTTGGCCAAGGGGGCCATCGAGCATGTTCCGACCCCAGAAGTAGGGCGTGGTTGCTACTCCCACTACTTCCTGGTGCCCAAAAAGGACAAGGAGGACATGCGTCCTATCTTGGACCTCCGGAACGTCAATCGCTTCCTCCGGAAAGAGAAGTTCAAGATGCTCACCCTAGCTCAGGTCTTGACTGCCCTCGACCCTGGAGACTGGTTGGTAGCGTTGGACTTGCAGGACGCTTATTTTCACATCCCCGTCCTGCCGGCCCACCGGCGTTACCTGCGGTTCACGGTAGGCCTCGAGCATTTTCAGTTCACCGTGCTCCCCTTTGGCCTTACAAGTGCCCCTCGGGTGTTCACGAAAGTGATGGCGGTGGTCGCAGCTCATCTGCGCCGGGCAGGGGTTCCAGGCTTCCCCTACCTCGACGACTGGTTGCTGAAGGCGGGCTCGTCCCAGGCAGTCGTCTCCCACCTCCAGACTACGGCCGAACTCCTGCACTCGCTGGGGTTCTCCATCAATGTGCCGAAGTCGCATCTGATTCCTTCTCCACAGCTCCTTTTCATCGGAGCAGTTCTGGACACGACGCAGTTTCGGGCCTATCCTCCCGAACGGCGAGTCCGGGATATTCGGGCTATGATTCCGATCTTTCAGCCTTTATCCTGGGTTTCGGTACGGATGACTCTGAGGCTGCTGGGCCTCATGGCCTCCTGCATCCTGCTGGTCAATCATTCCAGATGGCATATGCGGGCTCTGCAGTGGGACCTGAAGTTCCAGTGGGCGCAGCACCAGGGCAACCTGTCCGATCACGTCCAGATCTCGGAGGGGACTGCAAAACAATTGCAGTGGTGGCTCTCGAACCGGCAATGGGTCATGGGCAGATCCCTCTCCCTTCCCCAGCCAGAGCACACAGTTGTGACGGATGCGTCCCTTCTGGGATGGGGCGGTCACATGGGAGAGGCGGAGATCAGAGGCCTCTGGTCTCCGGCGGAGTCCCGGCTCCATATCAACCTTCTGGAGCTCCGGGCGATCCGACTTGCACTCAAGGCATTCCTTCCCTCTGTCAAAGGGAAGGTAGTGCAGGTGTTCACAGACAACACCACCGCCATGTGGTACTGCAACAAACAAGGCGGGGTGGGGCCGTGGACCCTTTGTCAGGAGGATCTGCGCCTCTGGACATGCCTGGAACATCAGGGCATGTTCCTGATGGTTCAACACCTGGCAGGTTCCCTAAACGCCAGGGCGGACGAACTCAGCCGCAGGTGCATGATGGATCACGAATGGCGTCTTCACTCGGAAGTGGCGCAAGGACTCTTTCTGCAGTGGGGAGATCCTTGGTTAGATCTATTCGCCACCGAAGAGAACGCGCAATGTCATCAGTTCTGCGCGTTGGAATTTCCAAGGCGGCACTCGCTCGGCGATGCTTTTCGTCACGAGTGGAGTTGCGGTCTATTGTACGCCTTTCCGCCTATACCACTTCTACCCAGAGTGTTGAAGAAGATTCGGCACGACCGGGCCCAAGTCATTCTTGTGGCTCCGGACTGGGCTCGAAGAGTTTGGTATCCCGAGCTACTCAGTATGAGCGTATATCCCCCGATCCGTCTGCCTCTTCGGGAGGATCTTCTGTCGCAGCAGCAGGGGACGGTCCTCCACCCGAACCTGTCCAGCCTCCACCTGCTTGCGTGGAGATTGAGCGGCGGCAGTTGATTCCTTTCGACTTGCCTCCCGAAGTTTGTGATGTGATTCTGGCAGCCAGGCGTCCCTCCACTAAGGTGGTATACGCCTGCAGGTGGAACAAGTTTGTGGCATGGTGCACAGCAAAGGCTGTGAATCCCCTTTCTGCCCCTCTCTCTGAGGTTCTCCTGTTCCTTCTTTCCCTGGCCCAACAGGGTTCTGCCCTGGGTACCATCAAGGGCTATCTTTGTGCCATCTCGGCCTTCCTCAGGCTTCCTGATCAGCCCTCCCTTTTCAAGTCCCCTGTTGTTAACAGGTTTCTTAAAGGCATTACACACCTCTTCCCTCCTGTTCCGTTTGTGATGCCTCAGTGGGACTTGAACTTGGTTCTTACCTTTCTTATGTGCGCTCCCTTTGAGCCTCTACATAACTGTCCTCTTCGTCTTCTGACTCTGAAGACTGCCTTTCTGGTGGCCGTCACCTCCGCTCGGCGGGTGAGTGAGCTCCAGGCTCTATCATGTCAACCTCCCTTTCTGTCTGTCCATCCAGACAAGGTTGTTCTTAGGACGCGTCCGTCCTTCTTGCCAAAGGTGATTACTGCCTTCCACATTGGGCAGACCATCACTTTGCCCACCTTCTTTCCGCGTCCGCATCCTTCCAGAGAGGAAGAGAGGCTCCACCGTCTGGACCCAAAACGTGCGCTTTCCTTTTACATCGCACACGCCATTTCCGGGTGGATGACCAGCTCTTTGTTGGCTACGTGGGCGCCAAAAAAGGTCGGGCGGTGCACAAGAGAACCATCTCCCGCTGGGTAACCTTGTGTATCAAAGCCTGCTATTCTTTGGCTAAAAAGGAGCCTCCTGTTG
This sequence comes from Calotriton arnoldi, assembly GCA_963921515.1. NCBI lineage: Eukaryota > Metazoa > Chordata > Amphibia > Caudata > Salamandridae > Calotriton > Calotriton arnoldi. Next base: position 303,616 of record CAWUFW010005673.1, read on the forward strand.
GGCTGCGTGCCCATTCCACCAGGGCAACGGCTGCTACCACGGCTTTGGGCCGCGGTGTTCCGCTGCAGGATATCTGTCAGGCAGCTACGTGGGCCTCGCTGCACACGTTTACAAAGCATTACTGCCTTGACAGTCAGGTCCGGAGGGACGGCTTCTTTGGCCGTTCTGTCCTCCAGGACTTCCTTGTCTGATCTTTGTTCGCAGACCCACCACCGGGGTTGGTATTGCTGGGGTATCTATTCTAAGGTAAGGAATCTGTCACTAACGTGTCTCTTTCAGATGCACAAGTTACTAACTTGTGTAACGATATATCTGTAAGAGACAGTAGTTAGTGACAGATTCCTTACCGTCCCACCCATCCTCCCCGTTCTGCGAACTGATTTCTAGGGTTGACATCCCTTTCAGGGCCCTAGTATTTTTCAGACACCTATGTCAGCTTCTTGCATGGCTCTGCGTTCCTGGCGCGGAAAGTCGTGTACAGAACTGACGTCAGCGCGCAGGGGCGGCGTCTAAGTACTGCCCGCGACGTCATCCCGGCGACCACGACGCCGACGACGGACGCGGAGCCGCACGACGCCGCCTACCGACGCGCAAGGGTACTGCTAAGCAATAAACTTTACGGATCCAGCCTGACGCCTGGGGATATTCTAAGGTAAGGAATCTGTCACTAACTACTGTCTCTTACAGATATATCGTTACACAAGTTAGTAACTTGTGCTTTAGGGAGTGTGAAATATTTTACATCATCAAACTTCAACCTATAACATGAGAGAAAATGGCAGAAAAGAAAGGCCGAATAGGAAGATTGAATACTCTGATAAAAGGAGTAATTAGTGATAAAAACCTTACAGGAATGAAATGGAGACAGTAGGTGGCAATGGCAGGAGATAAAATAAAGGCACAGTAGCCTTGGTATTCAGCAATCTGGTAATTAGCGACTGGCTACTACGAAATACTTTGTGCACATACGCATGTGTGTGTGTGTGTGTGTGTGTGTGTGTGTGTGTGTGTGTGTGTGTGTGTGTGTGTGTGTGTGTGTGTGTATTTTACAAAATAAGCACCGACTACACCACATTCTCTTGAACATATGTACTTAACTATTTCCCGTTTCTGATGGATAGGTCTACATGCAGGTTCTTCACCTTTTGAATATCCCCAGACGCCAAACTGGATCCTGAATCTCTCTGCTGCTAGTCGGCTCTGGCTTCATCTCGCCGCCAGAAGCAGCACATGTGTAACAAAACTGGCAACAAATAGCACACTTCTGTGCACCGATGTCAGTTCCCTTTTTTCTGCACTCTTGACTCAGATCGGAGCTGCTCTCTATGACTTTTCACAAGTTTTCAGTGGTTTTCAACACCTTTTTTCAAATAGTGCAGAGCACAGTGCATATCTCCACCTACAAATCAGGATTCAAACCCTACTGCTTCTGCAATGGACTGATGCTCTTTTCTGACCACCATAAGGTCTGCCTGTGGTGCTTGGGGCCATAGAAAGACTCGTAAGAACGCGCAATGTCAGCAGTTTTGCTTGCTGGAGTTTCCAAGGCGGCTCTCGCTCAGAGATACTTTTTGTCTCGAATAGATCTCAGGCCTCCTGTGCGCCTTTCCACCCATACCACTCTTGCCCAGAGTTCTCAAAAAGATCAGGTATGACCAGGTCATCCTTGTGGCTCCGGACTGGGCACGGAGAGTCTGGTATCCCGAGCTACTAAGCATGGTCATTGGTCCTCCGATCAGGCTGCCCATTTGGGAAGATCTTCTGTTGCAGCAGCAGGGGAGGGTTCTTCACCCGAACCTGTCCACTCTGCGCCTTCTTGCGTGGAGATTGAGCAGTGACAGTTTTTGACCGAAGTCTGTAATGTCATCTTGGCACTTAGGCGTCCCTCCAAAAAGACGGCGTACGCCTGTTGATGGAAAAAATTGTGCCATGGTGTGCAGACAAACACATTGAACCCCTTTCTGCCACCCTTTTTGAAGTTTTACTCTTCATTCTTTCCTATGCCCAGTAGGGCTCTGGGCACTGTTAAGGGCTATCTGTCTGTTCCTTCTGCCTTCTTGTAGCTGCCTGACCAACCCTCATTGTTCAAATCCCCTATTGTACATACTGTCCAAAGGGTTTACCCATCTCTTCCCTCCTTCACCATTTATTATACCTCGGTGGGACCTTAATCTCGTCTTGACTTTTTTAATGTGTGCTCCTTTCAAGCCTCTCTATAATTTTCTCCTCAGGCTTATCACACTGAAAACAGCATTCCTTGTGGCAATTACATCTGCCCGTAGAGTGAGTGAGCTGCAGGCTTTATCATCTAAGCCACCTTACCTCTCAGTCTATAGTGACTAACTGGTGCATCGCACCAGGGCCTCCTTTCTACCGAAAGTGGACATCCATTTCATGTAGGTCAATCTATCACCCTGCCTACTTTTTACGCTCCTCCACATCCCTTTAAAGAAGAGGAGCAACTCCACCATCTGGACCCAAAAAGAGCGTTGTCGTTCTACTTTGACTGCACATGAGAGTTCCGGGTGGATGACCAACTCTTCATGGGGTATGTTAGTGTGAAGAATGGTCGATCGGTACAAAAGTGAACCAACTCTAGATGGGTTGTGCTCTGCATTAAAATCTGCTGGTCAAAAAGCAACCTCCTGAAGGCTTGCAAGCTCATTCTACCAGAGCTAAAGCTGCGATCACTGCATTAGCACATGGAGTTCCGGTCCTGGACATCTGCCAGGCAGCAACGTGGGCTTCCCTGCACACGTTCACCAAACATTACTGTCTGGACAGTCAGTTCTGTAGAGATGGGCACTTTTCCCGATCAGTCATGCAATGCTTCCTTGTGTGAAATTGGTCCACAGACTCACCTCCGGGGAGTTATTGCTTGGGTATCTATTCTAAGGTAAGGAATCTGCGGCTAGAAGTCTATCAGATGAACAAGTTACTTACCTTTGGTAGCGCCTTATCTGGTAGAGACTATATCTAGTCGCAGATTCCTTACCAACTTACCCATCCTCCCCACTCTATGAATGGATTTCTAGGAACAGAGTTTTTCCCCTTTCAGGGCCCTAGTTTTCCACACCAGTGGTCAGTGTAATTCGTGGCTCCACACTTTTGGCGTGGAAAGTCACGAAAAGTAACTGACATCAGCACGCCTGGGTGGTGCCTATATAGGCACTGTGAACATCACTTCCGGCGCGGACGAGGCCAACGACGCCACATGGAGCCGAACGACACCACCTACCGGTGCGCAGGGGTTCTGCTCTCGAAAAAGTTGCGGATGCAGTCTGACGCCTGGGGATAAAGGCCAACAACGCCACATGGAGCCGAACGACACCACCTACCGGTGCGCAGGGGTTCTGCTCTCGAAAAAGTTGCGGATCCAGTCTGACGCCTGGGGATAATTCTAAGGTAAGAAATCTGCGGCTGGATAGAGTCTCTACCAGATAAGGTGTTACAGAAGGTAAGTAACTTGTTCTTTCGGGCCTATCCTCCTGAACAGAGAGTCCAGAATATTCAGGCTATGATACCGATGTTTCAACCTCTATCTTGAATTTTAGTAAGACTGACTTTGAGGCTGCTGGTCCTCATGGCCTCTTGCATCCTGCTTGTGACACATGCCCATTAGCATATGTGGGCTCTGCAGTGGGATCTGAATTTCAAGTAGGCGCAGCTTCAGGGAAATCTCTCCATCATGGTCCAGATCTCGGAGGGAACTGCAAAAGAACTGCAGTGGTGTTTAACTAATTGCGATTCGGTCTGCAGCAGACCCCTCTCCCTTCCCCAACCAGATCAGACAGTGGCGATAGATGCGCCACTCTTGGAATGGGGCAGCCATCTGGAAAGAGGTGGAGATCAGAGGCCTCTGGTCTCCAGCGGTATCCAGAGTGCACATCAACCTTCTGGAGCTCTGGACGATCCGGCTGGCATTAAAAGCCTTTCTACCCTCCACCAATGGAAGGCTAGTGCAGGTGTTCATGTACAACACCACTGCCATGTGGTACTGCAACAAACCGGGCAGGGTGGAGTCGTGGACCCTTTGTCACGAGACCCTGTATTTCTGGACGTGGCTGGAAGGTCAGGGCATTTCCCTGTGGTTCAACACCTGGCGGGCTATCTGAACGGCAGTGCGGACGAACTCAGCTGAAGATGCCTAGCGGATCCCAAATGGTGTCTCCATCCGGAGGTGGTTCAAGGTCTCTTTCAGCAGTGGGGGGGAGCCTTGGTTAGATCTGTTCGTCATCGCCGAGATCGCACATTGTCAGCAGTTCTGTGTCCTGGAATTTCCAAGGCGGCTCTCGCTTGGAGACACTTTTCATCTTGAGTGGAGTTCAGGCCTCCTGTTTGCCTTTCCTCCCATAACACTCCTGCCCAGAGTTCTCAAGAAGATCAGGAATTATCCTTATGGCTCCAGACTGGGCTGGGAGAGTTTGGTATTCCAAGCTTTTGAGCATGGCCATCGGTCCTCTGATCAGGCTGCCCCTTCTGGAGGGTCTTCTGTCGCAGCAGCAGGGGAGGGTTCTCCACCCGAACCTGTCAACGCTCCGGCTTCTTGTGTAGAGATTGAGTGGTGACAGTTGACAGTTTTGAACCTTCCGCCCGAAGTCTACAATGTTATTCTGGCAGCCAGGCGTCCCTTCACCAAAATGGCATATGGCTGCCATTGGGGCAAGTTTTTGGCTTGGCGTGCAGAAAAGCAGGTTGACTCCCTTTCTGCTACCCTTTCTCAGGTTCTTCTCTTTATTCTTTCCCTTGCACAGCAGGGCTCTGCTCTGGGCACCTTTAAGGGTTCACTTTCTGCCATCTCAGCCTTTCTGGGGTTGCCAGACCAGCCATCCCTCTTCAAGTCCCCTATTGCACATAGGTTCTTGAAAGGTTTGCAACATATGTTTCCTCCTCCCTTTATCATGCCACAGTGGGACCTTAATCTCGTCCTGACGTTCCTGATGTGCGCTCTCTTTGAGCCCTTGCTCAACTGTCCTCTCAGGCTCCTTACCATCGAAACGGCCTTCTTGGTAGAAATAACATCTGCCTGGAGGGTAAGTGAGCTTCAGGCTTTGTCATCCAAGCCTCCATACCTCAACATCTACCCAGACAAGCTGGTTCTCCGAACTAGAGCTTCCTTTCTACCAAAAGTCGACACTCCCTTTCATGTAGGCCAGTCCATCACTCTGCCTACTTTTTACCCTCTGCCACATCCCTCTAAAGAGGATAAGCGGCTTCACCGACTGAACCCAAAAAGAGCGTTGGACAGTCAGGTCCATGGGAGCAGGCATTTTGCCCGTTTGGTCTTTTAGGACTTTTTGGTATGAAATTGTTTCACAGACCCGCATCCGGGTATTCTAATGTAAGGAATTTGCAGCTAAAAGTCTCTCTCAGATGAACAAGTTACACCTTATTTGGTAGAGACTGTCTAGCCGCACATTCCTCACTGACCCACCCATCCTCCCCACTCTGCAAACTGATTTCTACGGACAGGGCTGTTCACTTTCAGGGCCCTAGTTTACCATACCAGTGGACAGTGTCTTCATGGCTCAGCGCTCCTGGCATGGAAAGTTGCGAAAAGAAAGTGACTTCAGCACGCTGGGGTGGCGCCTATATATAGGCACCTCGCACGTCACATCCAGCGCCAATGACGTCATGCAGTGCCGATCAACACCACCTACTGGTTCGCAGGGGTACTGCTCACTAACAAATTCTGGATCCAGTATGACACCTGTAGATAATTTGAAGGTAAGGAATCGGTAGCTAGATAGAGTTTCTACAAGATAAGGCATTACTGAAGTTAAGTAACTTGTTAGTCAGGGATATTGGCCTCCACTTTTCTGTGTCTCCCACTTTTTCCACTGGTGAGGGTGAAGATGCGATTTTTCCACTCCCCCCTACTTTCATTATTATCTAACACACCAACAAGTGCTCCTGCGTAATCGCCAAGTTGCCGCACGCCTCGATCCGTAGAGGATTGGGATGAACCTCAATGATGAAGCATGCCACCAAGGGGCAACCCTGGTGGGTGAGGGGTGTCTAGGAAAAAAGTTTTTTTCCTATTGAGCAATTACAGTGGAACCGCGCTGCATCCTACAAACCGACTCACTGGGCAGGTTTTCTAAGCGGTTCTAACTGCAAGAGCGCTATAAGTGGTTCTCTCGTGTGTAAGGACGTTATGTTACATGGGGCCTGTAATGGCTCAGTGGCGAACCTATCCTGTCACATGACAGGCACCCCATCAGCCGCGATTGCTCCAGTATTCAAACTACTTTCGAATGGGAGTTACTTGATGCTGAATGATCAAGGTTGTTGTGGCATGCACACAGAACACGGATTTTCCCTGATACGTGAGGGTTCTAGGAAAATGGGCAGGATTCTCATCTCCTGCATAATAAGTATGTTCAAAGTTCACTCCCGACGTCATCCTAAGTCCGACACTGGCCCAGCAAGGTAGCACCCCTGGGGAAACCTTAGGGTATATAAACACCACATCTTGCTGAGACAAAGAGAGGAGATCAGGACTTCCATGCCGACACACTGACGCGAGACGCTGAGGCCTGCATGCAGATACTCCAGCTCGCAGTGGTCTGACATCCCTTGCGGGGTGTCCAATCCGAGACCAGGACGGGGTCCCACAGTCTGTCACTTCAGGTAATGGGGGTGGACTTTCTCCTAGAGGGATTCTTGGCTTAACACCTACATACATACTTGGGTACATCTAGTTAAGCCAAGTCCGGAGAGATGGCTTTTTTGGCTGTTCTGTTCTCCGTGACTTTCTGGTGTGATCTTGGTTCGCAGACCCACCACCGGGGTTGGTATTGCTGGGTTATCTATTCTAAGGTAAGGACTCTATCACTATGTGTTTCTTTCAGATGAACAAGTTACTTTCCTTCGGTAACGATATATCTGTAAGAAACATTAGTAGTGATAGATTCCTTACCGCCCCACCCATCCTCCCCATTCTGCGAACTGATTTAAGGGTTAAGGTCATCCCTTTCAGGGCCCTAGTTTCAATGCACCAGTGGTCAGTATCTTGCATGGCTCTGCGTTCCTGGCGCGGAAAGTCGTGTACAGAACTGACGTCAGCGCGCGTGGGCGGCGTCTTAAGTAGCGCCCGCGACGTCATCTCGGCAACCACGACGCCAACGACGGACGCGGAGCCGCACGCCGCCACCTACCGACGCGCAGGGGTACTGCTGACGAAAACTTTCCGGATCCAGTCTGACGCCTGGGGATATTCTAAGGTAAGGAATCTATCACTACTAATGTTTCTTACAGATATATTGTTACCGAAGGTAAGTAACTTGTTCTTCAGAACTGAAACCACTGCACTTCTACCGTCTGGGCACTCTGGACTTCGGTAGACTTCATTTGGGCCTGACTTCACATCCCTTCCAGTCTGCTGCATCGTCTATGCCTGTGCATCATACAGGAACCTTCCAAGGCCTGTGAAGCATCAAGGACAACCGAAGTAATCTCCCTTGGAGTGAAGGAGTCACTCCCCTGCATTTGCAGGCACTGCAACTAAGTCGACCGGTCCGCAGATCCCGAGCTCCTCCGGACTCTGTGGGCTCTGCAACACAGGTGGTGGTTTTCCTCAGCTCCCGAGGCCTGCTCTACCCTCTTACCAAGTTTGAGGCCAGTAGTCCTTGTGTGGGTTGCAATAACTGAACCCCTGGGTACCGCGCCCCCTTTGCAGTTGCAAAGGCTTGTTGACATCTTTGCAAGAAGATCTTCGGGCTCCAAGTAGCCCCAACCTCGAACACCTCCAGTGACCAGAATCTTCGGCCACACCGCATCGTGTGCATCGTGGCCTGCCTCTTTTGGTGAGCTGCTTGAGGTCCTCTTGCGACTCTTGTGCCTTTGGCCTGTGGGTTCATTTGAGGGTCACCTTTGTTTTCCTTGGGCTCCCCTGAGTGCTCGGGGCCAGCCCTGACTCCCCTGTTTGTGGTGAGTCTCCTGGACCTTGCTGGTCCCAACCGTGCACCTTCTTGACTTCCTGCGTGGGTTGCATTTGCCAAGGCTTGTTGGTGCTCCCACCGGACGCCAACCCCTCAGCACTCGACATCCTTCGTGAGACAGCTCGTATTCAGGTCCTGGTCATCCTCAGCTACGCCTGGTCCTCGCAGCTGCAGAGTCAAGGTCACCGTCAACCTTCCTGAAGCACCCGACATCGGAGGGCATCCGTCTTCCAAGTCTCCTGGTCACCCCTGAGTGACACAGATACTGTCCCCTCTGCTTTCAGGTACTCCTCTTCAAGAATACACATTTGGATTCCTCCGGACACTTTCTCCTCTTCCAGCAGCGGCACTTTCCTGAAGTCCTCCATTGGGTTCGACAGCGGTTTCTGACCCTACTTCACACCTATGCACCCTGCTTCCCTGGGATAGGTAACTTGGGTACCACGGTATCCACGGGTGGGGTGGCTCTCCAACCTTCTGTCTTCCACGGGGTTTCTTCAGGGTCCACTGGGAAGTGTCCTTAATCTTTAAAAATCGAACCGCGACTTGCACATAGACTTGTACGGAGCACGCGGTCGTGTTCAACCACTGCACACGCTCTCCGTGGGGTCCCTATCTACTTACCTTGGGTGGTTCTGTGGGTCCCCAGCAATTCTACGTCCTCTCGACATCGTCCTGACTCGAGTCCTGGTTGTTATACCACTTTCTTAGTATATGGTTTGGTCCCGCCCTGGGGCCCACTGTGTATTAGTGCTATTTACTGTGATTTCTTTGCTAAAGTATTGTATGCTTTGTGTCTATCTCCGTGTGGGAGATACTGTAACGTACTAGATAGTGTTATATAATAAATACATATTTTTATAAATACTATGAGTGGTTCTCTTTTCATTCAATCTATACTATAAGATTGCATTCTGGTAAAACAAGCTGCTTTACACTCCTTCAAGACTAAGCCTGAAGCCTGCTCTCCACAGCTACCACTTGGATAGCTTTCTAAGGTTGTCTGAGACCTCTTAAATCCCCATAAGGGTTGTCTGGACTGGTGCAAGGTGCCCACTTACATTAGTGGACATCATATACCAGGCCAGCTTCTCACATTCTGGCAATCTGTTTGGCTTCAAAAGCTTTCTTTCCGAAGATCAAGAGGGAACGAGTACAAGTACTCTCAGATAACACGATTGCCATGTGGTATTCCAACAAACGGGGCGGAGTAGGGTTATGGGTTCTGTGCTTGGAAGCTCTTTGTCTTTGGAAGTGGCTGAATGATTACGGCATGTCTCTGATTATCCAACATCTGGCAGGATTTTTTAACCTGTGAGCAGACAAACGCATCTGGTGTTGCCTAGCAGATGATAGATGGCATTCACACCCAGAGGTGGCACAAGACATCTTCCAACAATGGGGCGAACCCTGGCTTGATCTGTTCATCACCGCAGAGAACACGTAGTATCCAGAATTTTGCCCAGTGTAGTACCCACAGATGTCCTCCCTAGGAGACGCCTTTCGCCTACATTGGGCTCGGGACTCCTATATGCCTATTTGACGTCTTCTGCCCAGGGTACTCAAGAAAATCAAGAGAGACCTGGCCCAAGTCATTCTAGTGGCTCTGGACTGAGCGAGGAGTGAGGTATGGGAACTTCTGGCCATGAGCATTGGTCCTTCAGTCCGGCTGCCCCTTCAGGAGGATCTCCTGTCGCAGCAGCAGGGATGAGTCTTGCATCCGAACCTGCACAACCTACACCTTCATGCATGGACTCTGAACGGCAGCAACTGATGCCATATGATCTCCCTACTGAAGTGGTTGGTGTAATCTTGGCAGCCAGACATCCTTCTACAAAAACTGTTTATGATGGGCGCTGGGAGAAGTTTGTGGTGTGGTGTTCATCCTGTCATATCCAACCCTTTCAAGCTTCCCCTTCTGAAAGTCTCTTGTTATGTTTTCATTGGTCCAGCAAGGTCTTGCTGTGGCCACAGTTAAAGGTTGTTTAGCGGCCCTGTCTGCCTTTTTACGTTTAGCAGATCAACCACCTCTTTTTAAATAAATCCCTCTTGTGATACTCTTCTTTTTTATATTTTATTTATTTATCTGAATGAATGAATTGCTTTATTGTATGATTACTTAAAACCATTACAGATATGTCAAAATCACAGGATAAAAGCACATGAGCAACGTAAAACCACAATCTAAAAATGATTAGTTCATGCATAAAAAATGGATAAAAATGTTTCCAGTACATACAAACAGGATGTTTCAGTGCATTACACAGTATTCTAAAAGCAGATGTTACGGGCTGAAGCTGAATTTATTGGGCACTAGGCTGCTCATTACTGAAGAGCAAAGCGGAGACCGGCAGTTGGACTGTGTGTTCTGGTTAGTTGCTCTCGAACAGTAGCCGTGCTTGGTGTATACATTTTCCAAATTTGGCCATCTCAGCCACAGTTTCCAGGGTGAATAATAAGTTTTGAGCCTCTTTAATCGATCGAGGGCCATGATGTAATACAATTGGCCTCAAGAGGGTGCAGCGGGCGAGGTGCAGTGCCGGGCAGCAAAATAATAAGTGGGCCAGTGATCACAGTCTACAGCCTGTGATGTTTTTGATAGTTTTCCAGCCGGGGTTAAGTTCTCTTATTGGGAGTGGCACCAGTCTTGCCCATAGTATTTGATTCAGACCGCGTTTGCCCAGTGCCTGGTGAAGGTGTGGTTTGAATGACTGGGTTGTTTGTGCTGTCATTGGGGAATCATGAGAGCACCTCTCTTGTAGAGCTTTGATGTCCATTTCACGTGAGAGGAGGTCCAATTGCTTTTTTATCGCAGATTTGATGGATGTATAATTTGTGATGTTTTGAGCCCAATTCTCCCCAGCGAGCTGCAGTGTCTCCTCCGCAGCTTTGAGATTAGTGAACAAGGGATTGTTCTTATTTGTGAAGATTGTTTTTAGGACTGCCTTCATTGTGTACTCGGGCGCGGTGATTGTCTGGTAAAAGTATTTTGCCAAAGTGGCCATACATTCGAGTTTTTGATTGACAAGGCCATATTCGAGTCTAATCAAGGTGTTCCTTGTGTGGGAAGGCAGTTGGAAAACTCTCTTAAACCCCATGCATTGGAGCTTGTCAAGTTCAGCTGCCAACATACCTGGAAATGCTTGCTGTGTATAGTTGACCAAGGGCAGGAGTTTTGCCCTAATCACCCTGCTAATGGCCATAGTTGTTGGGCTGTCAAGGGTGTTGTTTAATTTGTGGAGCGCGTGTATGACCATCTTTCTTTTAATCTTCATTTTTGGTAAGTGTAGGGTCGGTTTTCCTGTTTCACAAAGCCAAGCCACTAGATAATCATAGCTCTGTACACAGTCTAGCCTCAATGACCTCAATCACTATTGCATCACCCTTTTGTTCGTGTAGCGTCCAAAAATCAAAATTTGGTTTTGCTAGCATTGGCAATAAGTTCATTCCTTATATTATATGTGTCAGTGCATTCAGGTCCTTCTGGACGCCAACTTTTGTGTGATCTAAAAGCACGCGGTCATATGAGTATTGCATAAGATGGATTTTCCTTTCTCCGATCCTCGAGAAGACTAGGTTTGCGTTGGTTAGAGCTAGGCCCAGGTCTGCTGTGTATAAGTTGAATAAAATTGGGGCAAGCACACAGCCCTGTTTTAACCCTCAGTTGGTTGTGATTTTTGTGGTTGCTATATCTCCAGAGAGCTTGATCCTGACTCATGTCCTGGTTTAAAGTGACATAATGGCTCTCTGTAGTTTGTGACAGATGTTCCACTTCTCTAGTTTCTGCCAGAGTGTGTTCCGGATCCCGTCAAAGGCTGCGGAGTAGTCAATAAAGTAGGCAAAGACAGCCAGTGTGTTGTGTATGATGGCTTGATGGGCTATAGAAGAGAGGGCACCTATGTTGTCCAAAGTTAATCTTCTCACTCGGAATCCTATTTGGTAAAAGGCAGCAGGCCCTCATCGGATGTCCATTTAGCTAGCTCTTGTAGTAATATACTGGCGTAGACATTCCCCTCAATATCTAACAGTGCAATTAGCCTGTTATTTCAGGGGTTGGTGTTGTCACCCTTCTCAAAAATGGGCTGCAGTAGGGTGCCCCTCCATGAGTCCGGAACATCTTCGTATAGTCTGCATTTGGCATACAACAGGCGAGAACTGAAGCCCAGAACTGCGGATCTTCTCTAAATAATGGCCCAGGTAAGCCATTTGGCCTGGGGCGCTGTCCTTTCTGATCTTTTTCAGGACCTTATTGACCACCTGGTTGTTCAGTACTGGATGTTCTGTCATTACATCTGATGTCACTGCATCTGGTTCCTCCACCTTATATACGGAAGGTGGCTTGTCTGGGTGATCAGTATAGAGGGTTGTAACATGAGTTACCCATTTTTCTGCTGGAACAGAGTTTCCCTTTCACTCTTCCCATAGCATAAGGTGTTAACAAACTGCCAAAATTGTTGGGATTTTTTGGCTGCTATTAGGTCGAAGATTTTAATCCACTCCGCCTCATGACTTTTTCTCTTGTTCTCCCATTCAAGTTGATTATGCTTCTTTGCTGCCATTGCTAGTTCCTGATTCAAAGTGATGGTTTTTTTAAGTTGTTGTATGTCCTTAGTGTCACTCTTAGATTCTGAATGCTTTTTTTAATCTCTGGCACAAATCCCAGCATGTAGTTCGTTGACTTTTTGATTTTGTTAGGGCCCTTCCCTTCGTTGACTTTTTAGGTCTCGCCTGAGCCAGCGCGCATGCGCTGCTCTGCGAGGCTTCTTGTAAGGACTTCCAAAAGGACTTCCAACTTCCAGAGCTTTGCTCGTGTTTTTTTTTTTTTACTGCCACGAATTCGATTGGCCATTTGCGTAAGGCTTCCACAAAAGAAAGCACGCAAATGGCAAAAGGCTCGGGTATGTCCCGCCTTATCTTTAAATGTCCCCTCCCATAGCCTATGTGTCTCGGGAGCGAGCAGCGGCGCCATCTGTTTTCAATTATCGCGCCCGCGCTTGTCTCGCGGTCGCGTCAATTGGAAACGGATGGCGTTCACTTTTGCGGCTGCGCGTTTCGCGGTCTTCTTGTTTATTTATAGCTGTTTTTGCGTTCACTCCGAGCGCCGCCTGCATGCCTGAAATAAGAGCATGCATGTGAGCGCCTTGTTTTAGATGTCGACCGAAGTGAGTAAGGAAACCTGGGGAAGTTGTGGCGAGCTGGTTCTAGCTCTTGTACACACGTGTCCACAGGGGCTCTGACCTCCTTTTTGAAATCACAGGGCTCTGGTCTCTGTAAATGTGGTTTCAATATCGGGTGATTGGAGACTGACCCGAGGTCTGTAAAGCAGCCAGTGGCCTGGATAATCTCTTCTGAGAGTCAACAGAGCCTCGGGCAGGGAGGTGCCCAGCTTCCTACGGACAGGGGCACGGCAGTTACTGAATAACATGCTTGCAGAATGTAAACATTCCCTAATGATGTGCTCTTTTGCTGAAACCTAAACTGTGTAGCGCTGATTTGTGCAATAGGCACTAAAAGCGGTCTGAAGCGACTGCGCTTTACAAATACGATAAATAAATAAAAATAAGAACGTATGGTAAATGGAATTAGCGATTAAAACTGAGCGCGAAGATTTACCGTTAACTAATGAGTTGCTTCTCAACCCAATAAAAATGTTTAAATATATAAACTATATATATATATAACTGATAGCTTATTTCATACTAATATTCTTAGGTCCTCCTTTCGAGTCATGTAATAATTTTCCATCCGGAATCACTAACATCTGATTGAGCTGTCATTCCGAGATGCAGAATTGCCACAGTTTTATGCATTTCCATATGGAATAGGAAATTATTGCAGAAATCAGTGTATCCACGGCGAGTTCTGCAGGCCACACTCCTGGAAATATCCCGTAGGTTATATCCGGTGAATGTGTCCTCGAATAGCAGTTACCGCAGCAGCATGCATGTGTGACTGCGAGAGAAGATGGTTTGTGCATTCTGTTTGTAAGGGAGTGTGTTGTTTGGAGGAAACTTGAGAAGTGCTCCGGTTGTCTTGCTGATAAAGTGTTGCAGTAGAATTCAACTATTAGCAGGGCCACTGGAATTATGCGGCAGGAGAAGCCTAAATTATGTGGGAAGGGTTGACTAAATTATGCGGCAAGAAAAGGTAAATTATGTGGCACAATGCAGCACATTTAGTGCATTGTTTTGTCACTTTTACACTTGCTAACAGTCTCTGCATATGTTGCCCCTCTTAAGTGCCAGTTTAACACCAACATACAGCAATAAGCAACAGAAAGGTGACCAGTCAGCCTTTGCAAAGGGTCTTGCACTGTGCAGCAACGTGTGTTGCTGCATTTTTTTTTTTTTACTTTTGAACCTTTTAAGCTAGAAACAATTTTTCGTTTTTTCAAAATATGCAAGTTATGCACCAGATGATGGATTGTGTGGCAAATGCGGCAAATCCATAATTATGCGAAAAATGCCACAGCCACACTATTGCATAATTCCAGCAGCCGTGGCTATTAGGTGAGATAGAAATGGTATATATTGAGGCTATGCAGCTGGTCTCAGCATAATGGCTTCTGATGCATTTGTGCAGGGTAGACACTTGGTTGTTGTATGTGGTGATGAGTCATGTGAGGACCAGAGATTTACTCCACCAGGGAGAGGTTAGTGCTGCTAAATTGGTGCAGGAGTAAATGATGTGCACCAACCTATTGACCAGTGAGTCTCTCTGTTCTTTTGAGTATTCTTGCTGTGGAAGGTAAGGGGGAAAAGAGGTAGGTTTTGTGGTTGAAACTCATCTGCAATCTTCAGTAGTCGCCTGTTTTTACACCTTGAGGTCACACTCTGCTAATAGTTCTATATAGAAATTGCATGTTTATAGTGTTGATGATCAGAAGAGATCATCCAGGCCACTGGCTGGGCTCAAATGCATGCATATAGTCAGGTCTTCATTTATATAACAATTGCCCCATGGGATTCATTCAAAAGTGATACCTTCTTATGTGTCTTAGAAGGAACCCAGAGTTACCCAGACTTATTCATGTGACCAACATTAATTTCAAAGAAGACAAAACACAGGACTGATATAGTTTGCATCTTGTAATGTTTTGGCTCCAATCAAGTGCAACATTCAACAAAATAAGTGATCATAGTGCAGATGATGCAATGCTGCAATGGTGATTATATATACAAAGAACATAGATAAAAGACAATTCTCAATGGTTGTATGCATTGATTGATAAAATTCATAACAGGTTTGCAAAATTTCAGTGTGGAATTACATACAACAAACAACAAGCATTGGCATAGCCAATAGGTCTCGCCTTTGGGACCTTATAAGTGTTTAGTTATCCAGCACAATATCCTTGGTGCAACAACATCAACTGTTGCATGGCTAAACACTTATAAGGTCCCAAAGACGAGACCTATTGGCTATGCCAATGCTTGTTGATTTTGTTAGGGCTGTTCCCTTGCAGGAGCGCACACAGCTACGAGACCAGAGGGGTCCAGCCCATGATGATGTCCGTCTTTTGACGCACCTTCTCATTTGCTCTTCCATCCTTCCATCTTTATTAGGGACACTGTGGCTATTTTATCCTGCGCATGAGTTTAAAGTGTTCTTCGCCTTTTGTTTTTCCCATTACGGGTAATGGTTCACAGGTCCCTCCTGTGCCATCAGTGCGGCATGATCGCGCTCTGCCAGTTGGAACACATTGAAGTTTGCGATGGCTTCACTTACGCCCTGTCTCAGGAATACATAATCGATTGTGGTTTGGTTATTAAAGGAGTGAGAATAGTTATTCCAGGGTTTGATCCTTTTTGCTGTAATCTGTGCTGACTCCAGATTATACGTCTGCAGGAAGGCATTAAATCTCCGAGTTGGTTCGCTGGGTTGCCTAATGCTTATGCCGTCTTCTCCCAAATAGTGCATGTTGAAGCCTTCCAGCAGGATCATTTCTGAATCTGTGTGGATGCTTATTAGATTTTGCAGGTAACCAATCAACTTTTCTAGTTTTTCCAGTGCGTTGCTACCATGGGAATTAAAGTACACAATGGTGATTAGTATCAACAGGGTTCCTCTGGTGTCTCTGAGGCTTTTTAGAATTCCTGCTTGTAGCATTTCCTATTTGGTGCTTGTTTCCAATATGGATAGTCTTACTGAGTGCTTGATGTATATTGATTCACCTCCAGAGGGTCTCCCAAATAGATGGGCCTTTTTGATAGGCTTATGGCATTTAGCAAACCCAGGTAGCAGTGTGGGTGTTAACACCCATGTCTTTTGAAGACAGATAATGTCTGCTTCCTCCAAAAATGCAAGTGCAGCCTCACTCTGTAGATTCTTGGTGAATCCCGCCACATTCCAGGTCACTATATTGGTTGTTTTTCCCCGGCATTTCACTCTCCACGCCTCCATGTCCATTGTGCTTCGGATGTCTCAACTTCTCTCGGGCTAGATTTGCAGCAGTCCAGCCTTAGTCATTTGAGTCGGTTGAAAGATCTGGAATAATAGTGCGCTCTGGGTGGTAATTACCCTTCGAGCTCCTGCCCTACCTTCTGGCTGGTACTGAATATTGATGTTTGTGTTGTGTTGTGGGCTGTCTAGCCTGCTAGTTGGGATCTGGCATGTCTATTCGGGTTGTTGATTTGTTGCTATTGTTACACAAATGCTGCATGGCTTGGGCGTATACAAGCTTGTTTGTATTCGTGGGGTTTGCGTTATCCCCCTTCAACTGGCCCAAGTGTCGCGTATAGAGGCTTGTGTGAGATGGTTGCGGTCGTCGGATGAGGTTTTCTTGCCACAGGTTTGCTCAGGCTTTTAGAGCGTTTTTTTATCGTTAGCTGTGTTTTCATTCGTTTCTGGCACTTCTTTAAGCGTTTTTTGGCTCTCCGGCTTAGCAGCGCCATTATGGAATGTATAACCCTGTCATCTGCACGGTCACGAGCTTCATTCTGTGTCTGGGGTTTTTCTTTTAGTTTGTTGCTGGTACTAATACTGAGTTGGACGCCTGGGCCCGCCATCGCCTCTATTTCCATGTGGGTGTGTTTTTTTTGTTTTTGGTGTATATCCGTAGTCGTGACCCACGCGTCCATCTTATATATCCCACCTTCAATTGCCCCAGGGCATTGCGAGCCTAGGCGTGTATTGTTTATTGCTTTCAGATCATCAGCCAGTGTGGCGAGAATGGTGGGTAGCCTGGGCAATTTGTTCACGATGTCTGGACATAGGCAGTCTTGTGTGGACCATACCATTTTGTTAGTCTCGTCAATTTTTTCAATCTTCTTGCCCATATCTGCCATGGTAAGTGCCATTACCTGTAAAGTTTCCATCTGTATTTCAAGTTTGTGGCCACTGTCAGTGAGGCACTGATGGACCTTAGTAGATTGTCCTGCATGTAGGAGAGGTCAAAAGGTAGGTAAGCTGGGGATCTTCGTAAAGAGTCCGGTAACTGTGGATGGAGTGGCGCATCTAATCCTGGTGTATTTCCTGTGGGACATTCCTGATTTTGGGGTGCACCATTTGTGTCTGGACCTTCTGATTGAGTCGTGGTCCCCGACAACTTGCCCACCCTTATCACGTACTTATATTCATGATGGAACTGCACAGCAATTGATTCCCTGCTTTGTGCTGGGTTATGAGGGCTCTTGCCCATAACGTGCGCTGCTCACCTCGTACCCCATGTTTTGACATGATGGGAGATCTAATACTGTTGAAACAGCTCGCTCTTCTATTCAGCTTATGAACCCCAGTTTTGGGCATGGGCACAACCTCCTTCTCTTGCATGGATTGTCGGCCACCTTAGCTTGCCTTAACGCCAATTGTACTTGCGGTAGTGAGCACAACAGGAAGTCCGGGGGAGGGGGGTGGCACATACCCCTATCCTCCTTCTTGAAATATGCCGTGATTCCAACAGTCACTTTTTTTGCTGCTACATATGTTACCTCCCTTTGGGAGTTCGACTGAGTTAGAAGCCATTGCAATCCTTGTGGTCATCCTATTAACCCGGTTCATTTTTACTTGTTCTATAATTTGTGTGGCAGATTGTTTTCCTATTCCCATTTGTGCCTATGTCTGTACCTTTTATACCTTCCTTTTAGGCATCGCTTCTGCTCTCCTGCATATGGAGATCTTAAAGGATCACTTCCAGTTTCCAAAGGGAAAGTTCCTTGCGGCCATTATGTTGCTTAGGCTTGCTTGGGGCTGGGCGCTGATGTTTCGTGTTTTATCCCTTATGCTGGTCTTGCTCCTGATGGGGTGACACTCTGTCCGGTTTCTCATCTGGGCCGTGAGGAAGTTTCGGGGAGGACCCCTGGGTATTACCTTTGATTGGAGCATGTTGGATAGATGCAAAGGGTGGCAAATATCCCTTTGGCATGTGACTTGTGACTTTTGACTTTGATGTCTGAAGTAGCAGCGGCAATTAGAGTGTGTCTAAGCCGCTCTCACCAGGCTTTTCTGACTCAATTCCAGACTCCAGGCCCTTGGAGTCTTAGTTTTCAGCCTGACACCTCAATACAATTCAATTGAATTGGGCGCCACCTCTTCTCCCCAAAATCTTAGATGCCTACAAATTTCAGGGGAGGGGCACAAATGAGCACACCCATTCGGCTTCAAAGGTTTTGGGAATGTGGCAATAATGCTGGAGCTTTGCAGCATGAGAATGGATATACCCATCTGGGAAAATGTCCCCAAGCGTATATAAATCATGTCGCAGTAGAGTACGTTGGACCAATGTTTCTTGAGTTATTGGGAGCCATGGATTATTAGCCAGAGGAAAAGCAGATGAATACAGGAGACCTCGCCCTAAGAACAAGCAGAGCTTCCGCCATGCCCAACTGGTAGTTAAAAGTGTTTGGGTGTCAGTGGCGTTCAACGCCATTCCGCCTGGGAATATGGCCTACAGCGGTCCATACCCTACCTGATCCTGTTCAGGCATGGCGTAAGAGAGACGTGCGTCCGGGTGATACAAGTGGTATGCGAATTTGAGCGGCAAGACAATATAGGTGAAAGTCCAGTACGCTGAACCCACCACGATCATATGGCGCACCAAGGTGCTCCACTTGATCTGTGGTCGACTGTAGGCCCATATGAGCCTCAGTAAGAGGCTTCTCAGAATGACAAAGAAGTTGTCGGTGAGAGAGATGAGTATGTTCAAAAATAAATATAAAACCCGGGGTAGTACCACCATTTTAATGATCAGAAACCAAAATACAAAGAGGGTTGAGGCAATAATCCTGCACCTATCACTAAGAGTGGCTTAACAGTATGATGATGGTGCTAAAAACCAGGAAGTGCACCCCTCTCCACTTCCTATTGGGTTCACCCCAAAACAAGATGGAATCAGCACACATCGATTATGTATTGTTTAAAGTTCATTGAAATGTCAATTATCCATGATGATTTGAAAAAAAGCAGGTCCAGATTTTTCTTATGTTCGCAAATTTTTTTTCTTTCTTTTATTAATAAATGTGTTCAGTTGTTAAAATCCAAATATTAAAAAAATTTCATTTAGCCAACGCGTTTCGTCTCAAGAGAGACTTCTTCAGGGCTCAGAATTATATGCACGTTGTTTGTTCACATTCAATTAGAAAAGAGAAACTCTAAGGCACAGATAGATATAGTGCCAAAGTAATCATCTTAGTGTGATGATGGTAATGCAGACAGTAGCATTGATAGGCAGGGTGGCCAGCAAAGATGGTCTCAGCGTCCGTGCATAAAGCTTGTGAGTACCATTTTAATGATGGCGATACGGCTCACCATAGAGAGCGGGAGTTGGAGCCATCATTCCACCTGGGTGGACAGTTTGTTGATGGCAAGGCCATAATTCAGATGGATCACCTGCTCTTTCTCGGGATGCAAGACATTGCCCAAATATTTATTAGACCCATCGCACCAAGTTAGGGGATAGTCACTTGACACAGGCGCAGTACTTGTGGTGAGAGGGAACAGTTCCAACTTGGCCCAATTAATGTTTAGACCTGAGCACACGCCAAATCGGATGATTTTCCATACAATGGGAGCTAGGGTTGCTGAAGGATGATGGATAAACAACAAAATATCATCCACATTAAGTGAGAGCAGCATGGGGCCAGGCCGGAAGTGCAGACCTCGATGCATATGCTTCTCTTGCAGATGATGGACCAGTGGATCCATTGCAATAATAAATGGGTGTGGTGACAGGGGACAACCCTGTCTAGTCACCCTGGTGATCGCAAAGGGATCCGAAAGGGAACTGTTGACCCGTAGGTGGGCTATGGGGTTGGACTATAAAAGCATAATAAGCGATATGAACCCAGGGGGTATTCCCTACTTCTGCAACGTCGCCTGAAGGAAAGACCATTCTAAAGAGTCAAATACTTTCTCTGCATCCATCAGGGCCACTGCTGCCTGGACTTCTGGAGATATTCTATTTAACACTGCAAACACAGCACATAAATTCAGGGCCGTTGATCTATGGGGGACACAGCCTGTTTGCATAGGCGAGATTATATTTTTCATTAGTAGCGACAACCATTGGAATAAACTTGGCCAGTATCTTATTGTTGAAATTAAGTAAGGATAACCAGTGATAGGAGGGACTGAGTTGCGGGCCCTTGCCAGGCTTCAGAAATAAAGTAATCACTGCCTCTCTCAACGCAGGCAGTATCTCCCTCAAGTCGAGCGCCTCAGCATACATCTCAAGGAGATGCGATGCAAGAAAATGTTTGTATGCCCTGTAAAAAGCTCCTGTGAGTCCGTCCAGGCCAGGGGCCCTTGGATCCATCCAAGGAATCTATCGCTTGGATGATCTCCTCACATGAGAGTTCACTCAAAAATTGTCACTGGCCATCGTTCAGCCACACTGGTGCGACTTCGGCCAGGTACTGTGCCTGCGCAGTGGTGTCACCGCCTGATCGCGATGCATATAATTCCGTGTAATATCGAAGAAGCTCCCAAACAATACCGTGATTATCAGTTACTCGGCCCCCATCGGCCAGTTGCAGCTCGGGTATATAGTCCCTACCAAGGTTTGGATGCAGAATCCTTGCTAGTGTGCGACCTGTGCATTCCCCCTCTCCGTATTGTCAGGCTCTGACATATTTCCCTAGAAACAACACCTCCCTCTCTGCCAGTTCATAAAATTCGTCAAGTAGTACATTTACCAACCACGATGTAGCAGTCTCGGAGAGCAGCCAATAGCTGATATGAGTCCAGGCATTGTGCGTGTCGGAGTAGAATGTGTACCCGAGAGCATTAGCATGTTTCAAGTGTCACACATCTCTCAGTGACATATGTGTCGCTGATGTCCCAAAGGATTCAAAGCAAATGAGTTTGCAACTCGTGCAGCACCAGTAGAGTCCAGCATCTGGTCTGGAAGCATAATAAGGTCATCCCCCAGAAGGAGAATGTCAT
The DNA here is from genome assembly GCA_963921515.1 of Calotriton arnoldi. Classification (NCBI taxonomy): domain Eukaryota; kingdom Metazoa; phylum Chordata; class Amphibia; order Caudata; family Salamandridae; genus Calotriton; species Calotriton arnoldi. The sequence goes on from CAWUFW010005673.1 coordinate 324,939, forward strand.
CGTCTACCTGCCCTAGTAGGGACGACAGGTCCTGAAGAAAATCGAGAGAGTCTATATTCGATTCATAGTCATTAACCAGGAGGATGAGGTGGCCCACCACTGTGCCCGCCACTATTCTATATCGTCCATTGTTGTCAATGAAGCTGGAGGTGTGATGGAAGGGGATATTTTTTATGAATGAGGGTACAGACTCCACAGGAGGATGTGCTGTAACCAGAAAAGTATCTGTGGGAACCCCAGGAGGATGCACATGTGGGGGAATCCCGATGGGGGAGATGTGTTTCCTGTAGGAAAGCTATTTTTAGGCTAATACCTGTTTATCCTTGTGAGGGTTATTCAAGCCTCTGATGTTCCAGGACAGAAAAGGGAGTTCAGCTATCTGAGTTTCTCCCCCTCATCATTGCCATTAAATGTGTGTAAATATGAAAGTGTACGCAAGAAGTGAGGTATGTCCTTGCCAGATGAACTATAGTGTGCAACATAAATAAAAGGAAACCCCCATACTAACACCCATTCCCCCACTCCCCTCTCACACTAGGCAGGCTACCACCCAGCAAATCTCTGAACTAGTAACCAAAAAAACAAATATCCCAACTGTGTCCAACATGGTATACAACTTGGGAGGTGAGAAACACTACAGCACGTAGGGTCCAGCAGAAAAATGATACCGGATGGCGGAAACAAGATCACAGGCAGCATAAGAGCAAACATGTCAACACTATAGTGGGAAGCGCGGCCCGCAGGGTTCTGCATGGGTAAGTCCAGGAATGTCCAAGGACTGTGGTAAAGGTATGTGCAGGAAGTGGACCAGAAAGGGTGATCAGTCTGGTGGGAAAAAGTCCGTACTCGACGAGGCATGCAGGTCAGGAGGAGATCATTCTGGTGAAGCAAGCTGTGGTGGTGAGTTCTCCTTGCTGAGTTGTTTGGAAAAGGCCATGGCATCTGCCGGTGTTTCAAAAAAGCAAGCTTTTCCTTTTAGGTCAATTTGGAGTTGGGCCGGATAAAGCATGCCATATTTCAGTCCATGTTTGCTCAGCAAGGTCTTGGTGTCTGTAAACTTGCTTCCTGTACCGCAATTGTAAAATCCGAGAACAAGGAGATGAAATAGCCCTGGAATTGTAGCGTCTGTGGTCTCGCGCTAGGCGAAGCGTATTGTCCCGATCCCTATAATTAAGTAGTCGGGCTATAATGGGGCGGGGTGGGGCACCAGGAGGTAGGCGCCGGCCAAGAGATTGGTGGGCTCTCTCAACCATGAAAGTAGAAGTGAAATTTTGGCAGTCAAAGAGGTCAGCAAGTAGTTGTTCTACAAACTGGTCTTGGCGGCCAATGGCTGTGAATTCCATGATGCAAACAAAAGGAGATGATGGACGGAGCGCTGAAACTTTTCAGACACTCACCCCCAATCACAGATCTGGGTTGAATCCATCATCATTCTTTAGCTCACTTCGCCACCTCAGTTCAGACCCAGCTATATGCAAATCAGTCTTGACCCTGTGCCTCATGGGAACAGTCCAGCCCGAACTGCCAAGCCAGGTCTTCCCTGAACCGGAAACAGGCATACTCGGACCGGTTTCTGGGTAACACCCTTCATCAGCCAGGCCAGCTTGAATCCAGTGGCAAAGTGAGCAAGGGACCCACGTCTGGGCATACCCTGCCAACTTAGTGCGAACAAAGCAAACAAAAGGAGATGATGGACGGAGCGCTGAAACTTTTCAGACACACCCCCAGTCACAGATCTGGGTTGAATCCATCATCATTCTTTAGATCACTTCGCCACCTCAGTTCAGACCCAGCTATATGCAAATCAGTCTTGACCCTGTGCCTCATGGGAACAGTCCAGCCCGAACTGCCAAGCCAGGTCTTCCCTGAACCGGAAACAAGCATCCTGGGACTGGTTTCTGGGTAACACCCTTCATCAGCCAGGCTAGCTTGAATCCAGTGGCAAAGTCAGAAAACTTCTCCAGAATTGGCTCTTCCCCACATAAGCACCATACGCAAACAGAAATTTACAGCATATCCCTCTGTATATAAGCATTTATTTTCACTATAGATATGTACCTATCTTTGTGTATTGCTTTGTATAAACATGTAGAATAATTATGTTGTGTAAAAAAACAATTAAAGTACAATAACACTTGAAAACCGGAGTTTATCTGGTGCATCTTTGGTCTACATGTACTTGCTTCCATTGTGCATCTATGTACCTTCCATGTACTTGGATCTGTGTGTTTGTTACTTTTCTCCTGAAAAAGCATATCCAATGCACTACCCTATTTCTCAACCTGTACCTCTATCAATATCTTTAATCTACATATACTTACCTCCTTTATGCATCTATATACTTTCAATGTACTTATGGATCTATATATTTATCACTTTCTTCAAATTTAGCATTTCCAATGCACTACCCTATTTCTCAGCCTATACTTCTCTCAATATATGTTCTAGCCCAACTTTCTGACTCATCTCAAACTTCTTTCTACTACTCTTTCCAATGCACTACCCTATTTCTCACCCTATACATCTATCCTCTACATTCACTCTCATTTATCCCAAACCCCATACCACTACTATGATACCCAAAATAACCCTTTCCAGATTCTCCCTTACTCTACACCTCCTTGCATCATCTGACTCCTCTTTTACTATACCGATCCCCCAAAACAAACCTTTCTAAACTCTTCCCTCTAAATCTTCCCCTCCACAACCCCTTTTTACTCATCCAAAAGCCGCCTCCTACTGCTATGACCTACCCAAACAAAATATATATATATCTAAATCCTCCATCTTCTATCCCTCCACTATCCTTTTCAATCAAAATAACAGACTAACATGTTCACTTCTCAAATTTCATATTCCACTATACTAATTCACCACTAATCCTTTATGGGTTCCAGAGTAGCGTGCTACTCGCCAATAAAGCGCTTCAACACCCCATCAGGGTTACAAGCGTTATATAAATGCAAACCTTTTTCCCTTTTCTACCCCTCCCCAACCCTTCTCAATCCAAATAACTGACTAACATATCCACCACTCAAATTACTTTCATATTTCACTATACTAATTCAACACTAATCCTTATGGGTTCCAGAGTAGCGTGCTACTCACCAAAAAAGCGCTTCAAAACCCCATCAGGGGTAGCAAGCGCTATATAAATACAAACCTCTTTCCCTCTTCTATCCCGCCGCCTACCCTTCTCTATCCAAATAACTGAATAACATATCCACCACTCAAATTACTTCATATTTCACGACACTAATTTTCAACAGTAATCCTTTATGGGTACCGGAGTAGCGTGCTACTCGCCAGAAAAGCGCTTCAACGCCCATCAGGGGTAACAGATGCTATATGAATGCAAACCTTTCTTCCCCTTCTATCCCTCCGCTATCCTTCTCATTCCAAATAACTAATATCCACCACTCAAATTACTTTCATATTTCACCATACTAATTCACCACTAATCCTTTCTGGGTTTCCGGAGTAGCGTGCTACTCGCCAAAACAAGCGCTTCAACACCCCATCAGGTGTAACAAGCGCTATATAAATACAAACCTTTTTTCCTCTTCTATCCTTCTGCTATCCTTCCGAATCCAAATAACTGACTAACCTATCCACCACTTAAATTACTTTCATATTTCACTATACTAATTCAACACTAATCCTTTATGGGTCCCGGAGTAGCGTGCTACTTGCCGAAAACTTGCTTCGACGCCTCGTCAGGGGTAGTAAGCGCTATATAATTGCAATTACAATACAATATTTAAAACAGCATATATAAACAGAAATCACTTTTAAATGTGTTCTAAAGTTGCGTCAACGATCCCTGACTAATAATTAAAGTAAACAAATGCAGAAAATTCATGTTAGAAATGATACATGCGATTTTGTTTAAAGTCGTATTTAGTATCAAGTCCGGCCTTTTGCAGACTCTTAAAACAACAACAAATGGCCAGTATACTTCTCTAGGAAAGGTGGTGACCCTAAATGAGACACGCAGAAAATAAAACTATAAACAGTACCTTTTTCCAGGAAAGAGTCGTCGCCAAATAGGTAGTGCAGACATCCACTTCCAGAACAGTACTTCCATAAAATATTTATTTCCAATAGAAGAAGAGAAGCAAGCTGCTGCCAAAGGCCCAGGAACTCCTCATTAACTGTTCACACTTTTGAAGGTAAACAGTACCTTCTAAAACAGAACACGACGGCAGCCAATATGACACATACTTACAATTTGAACTTTCTACAAAGCCATAACAAGCGAGAATGTCACGGATTTGTTTGCATAAGATATTTCTGGGAAGGCGCTTCCATTAGATGTAGTTACTAACGATGGAGTCTGGCAGATCAGCAACTAGAGTCACAGAGCACCATCTAGTGTCCATGAATGGATACTCCATCCCAAAAAAATCCGGCGCCTCGCTGTGACCTGGACAAGCAGGCAAGGTTCACATAAGGACTGCAAGAATGTGTGTTCATCAGAATGAACGTTACCAAAGTTAATTCACTTGATTTTCTGTTTCATTATTAGGGGGTACTTAGGAAAATGTTGGTATTGGCAAGAACATTAACTGTTCAGATTTTTTTCTTTTGCATGAATTTTTCATACCTTCCTTTTGTACTTGGTGTCAGACTTGTGGACTCACCACTCTTGGTCTAATTTCAGCAAAAGGTGAAGTTCTGAATTGAAGCCCCTTTCTACAGGGCAAGATACTGTGAGAGAAAGCCTTGTCAGTAAGCTCCACTGTTTCCATGTTGGGGGTGCCTTTCTCACCCAGTCTCCTAAGCAGGCGTTATTCCAGCAAACTTGGAAAGGTTTTGGGACCACTAATTACATATTCTTGTGCTTCTGGTTTAAGCACTGTTCCTCCCTGTAGTATTCTACCCCAGTCAGGGTACTGATAAATGATCACGCCACACACGGAGCTTGGTATTACACGTCTTTATACATCAGCGTGTAACCATGAACTGAACATTCTAGATCATGAATTCTATGACCCACGCACTTACGTCACTGTTCTACAGAGTCCATCAGGAACCAAAGGGGTCCCATTATCTCTAACTCACAAGATACTACACTCACTAGGTTTCCTTGCTGACCTCTGGTACTACCTGAATCCAGACCAGGCTTTCCATATGCACAGTAGGCTCCTCTGACAGAGAACCCCTGCCTGGCATTATGGAAGGCACTTTAAACGCCTACTTTATTTGGGTGCCAGGACAGGTGCTGATAGCACACACAGTTTCATCATGTTTGTTTCTGTTCCTTGACTATTGGCATCAATACCGGCATGGCTGCCACTGAATGCCAATCAGCTTTTCGCCACTATTTCTTAAAACTGCACTCGTGTCAGTGAACATCTAGTCATACGACTAGAAACTCTTCTTTTCTGTCCATCTCTCCTAAAACAGTCAAGGCCCAGAACATCCTGCCTGGACAGTCAAAAATACATCACCAGGTGAGCTGCCATACTGTATGATGCCTGTGAAAGTCCACCTCTGTGCTCTGGTGGTGCTGGAATGAAGACACGGGACACCGGGGCTGGGGTGGACTCAGCGCGCAGGGACATCTGTGCACGGGCCCGGCAATAACTTTAAACATCACCTGTCAGGATGCATGTTCACATATCTTACAGTTATGTGTGTTGCATAACACACACTACATTCCCCCAAAGGTTTCCTGCTTAACGACAGGTAATGTGGCTCACAAGCCTTAGAACTCATAATTTTTGGTAACATAGTACCCGATGTAATTCTTGGCGGTTAGGATACTTCGTCACAATGGCAACGAAGTATCCTTACCACCAAGAATGTGGCCCGTCCAATGGTAAGTCTTGTACCTCAGGTGGCACAGGCTTTCACAGGACAAGGGTTCAAATCCTGCCAATGCTGTCAAAGTATCCTATGTGGTAATTTCAAGGGGCGGTAATTTTAAGAGGGGCCACTTACAGACGTGGAAGCATACTACTGGGCAGAACACCTAACACCAATCAACGACTGGATGCACACAATGGGTAATCACCCGACATACAGATTAGAGAGGGGGACCATGCACACACAAACATTCCTACACTATCTTTATGGAGGTAAAGGCGCCAGAGAACTGCTCCCTGCCACACAAACCACCATAGAGGCATGGAATGGGGCAACCAAAGCAATGGGGTGGGATCACAAAATCACCAGGGAAACGCCATTATGGAAAGGGACATGGCTAAAGGAAATGAAAAAGCTACGAGGGTTTAGAGAATGGGACACCATAGACATTTCCACAGTAGGAGACATAATATACAAAGGTACTCTGAAAAGCTTCTCCGCCCTAAAGACCGAATTTGCACTCTTAACATCCCAGTTCCTTAAATATGCCCTATTCAGGCACGCATGGCAAGCCGAGAACATAGATGGGTTACCTTGCTGGAGTGTGCACCACTAGAAGGGCGACTACTGCAAGAACAAATTATAACTAAGGCAGTTTCGGTCACATACAAAACCCTATATAACAATGCGCCGGATAGGCTAGGCAAACTAAGGACTACATGGGAAAAAGACCTGGGTACGATGGAAGTCGTGGACTGGGAGGCAGCCCTGATGCATCCTAGAGAGGTTGCAATCAAGTCACGGCTGCGTCTTATTCAATATAAAATCCTTCACAGGACTTACTATGACCGGCCAGATTACACAGGATGGGGCGAGCAGCAGATCCAGCGTGCCTACGATGCATACAGGATCTGGGGAACTACTATCACACAATATGGGATTGTCCAAACATACAGATCTACTGGAAGTGGATCATAAGAGAGCTTAATAAAGTAATGAAGATGAGCATACCCCCCAGACCCGAAATTCATACTCTTAGGGATCCCGAATGACATAGAAATAGATAGACCACAATTGCTACTCAGTACATTCGGACTAGTAGTGGCGAAGAGAGACATAGCTCGGCGATGGGGAGACACAACCACGCCAATGAAGGTATGGGATAGCTGGAGGAGACACTATGGTCTGGACACGATGGAAGACACAAACTAGACGCACCACTAAAGGAATAGAACAGATACTGGTGCAACCAACATACGGAGAGGTAGTGAAGTGTAGAGTAAAGGAGACATAGACCCTATATTGAAGTCTTGGGACACGGGCAAACAACATTGGAATGGTTTAGGTTATTTAACCGAATTATGTATTTTGTATGAAGGTATTACATGTAAGACGAAATCCTTGAAGATGGTACTGTATGACACTGTGCAACAGCAGTTATGTTTTGTTATTGTTTTAAAGGAAAGAAAAAAAACAATAAAGATATAAGAAAGTGGCCCGTCCACCGAATATATATACAGGCAGACCTTAGGATTCATCACAGCAGAGACTACTCCATTTCTGCCGTGATGAATCCTCTCTGACGGCCCTGCGGAGTAAGGGTCTTTGGAGGCTGACCTGTCATTCCACCCACCTAATTTAGATAGGCTGAATTATAGGTCACTGTTCAGTGTTCACTTCCTGTCACCAACCATGAAAACCCTGACGGTCAGGGCCAGTGAAAACTAGTAAATGCCCCCCTCCCCATGCAAGAGGACTCCAATGCCAAGGGGAGCATTGTATTTTTTATTTTTAAAAAGAAAATCCTTTTATGGGATTTTTTTTTCAAAATAAAAAAAATGAACCTTTGTGGTACAGGGCTCCGTCCTGCTGATGGAGCCATGCATCAAACGGGAAAATGCATTGAAAGGAACCGCTGTGATGGCGGTTCTTGCCCATGCTTTATTAATAACTGCCTGTTTGGCAGTCATTTATAAATCTGGCAGGCTGTCCCTCCACCAGGGCGATGGAGTAATTTACTCCGTCGCCCTGGCGGAAGAACGGGCCATAGTCTAGTATAAGGCAATAGTTAACATACATAGTCTTTGAACTTCTGAGGTTGTCTGATCTGGGGTCGAAGGCGATATGACTGTCCTCTCGGAAATGGAGTTACCACTTGGAAAATATTGGTTGTTCCTGAGGCAGTTGAAGAGTGGCCCTTGCCTCATTCTGAACTGACCCTTGATATGCCCCAGTTTCTTGCCCACATGAGCTTTCCAAATTGTTGCTCCAGTCATTGCCCTTCAGATTGGAATTGCCATTATTCTCGGGGCAAAGACCTCGCCACTTCGGGAAGGCTGAGATGTTTCTAGTGACCTGATCATTGCCTCTCCATGCCTTAATCATGGTACCCTGCCTGTTAGTTACCACAAGTGGATGCTTTTCAAACGGGAGACAGATTTTCCCTCTGCAGTGTCGATTGCAGAACAGCACCCAGTCACCAACATTGAGGCTCAACTCTTTTGTGTGATGGTCTTGGCTGGCTCAGGTCTTCTGCTAATATGGCTGGCTGATATATCCATCAGCGGTGCTCGCCACGCTTGAGCATGAGCTGCCACGTCTAATATGGCCCACCCGACATGACCACAGTCGGTGCTCGAAGGGTGGTACTGTGATGTATTCACGTCTAGGCTCCAAGGAAGTTGTTGATCACTCCTTCAATGTGCTTTTGCTTCTCTCGGCTGAGTCTGATGGCTTTGTTGAGGGTCCCCATCAACCTCTCTACTTCCTCGTTAGCCTGAGGCCATCGAGGTGTAATATTCCAATGAATAATGTTGAGGGATTCCATATACTCCCTAAATTCAGTTCCTTGAAGAGGAGGGCCATTGTCTGTTTTCATCGTCTTGAGGAATCCAAACATTTTGAATATATTTTACAACTTGTTCCTCGTCTCTTCAAAATTTCTGGAGGATCCTAAATGTCTGTGAGGAAACAGATTTGCTCCACATTGAACTTCTATAATTAACCCTTGGGTTGGCCGTAGCCAAACAAAATGTTGCAAAAATGTGGGGGGAGGAATAGGTGCTACAGTTGGAGGACTGGAAATTCAATATGCATTGGTGTATGTTGGCTGAGAGGGTTGTCTATGAAGGCCAGGGTTGCCCCCAAAAATGAGTAAAAATTTGAGGACAGTAGAATGACTGACTATAGAGGTAATATCTGCAGTATTCTAGCCCCGTCACCTTTGGTGACCAGACATCTATGACAGAACCATTGACCAATGCTGCAGATTGCGTTGAAGGATGAGGGGGTGGGGGGGAGATGGGAGGATTTAAAGTGTCCATGAATATGATGTCAGGGTATTTAACAGTGCAATGTTTTGCATTGTACTTCTTTATTGAAATTGTCAATAAAAAGATTTGGGAAAAAAATAATTCTGGAGGTAGCTATTTTGACTACTGGAAGTTTTGAGTAAGTGTCTGATACCACAAGCATGTGGCGTCTATCTGGTAGGGCCCCAAAATCAGCATTAATGCCATGAACCTTTGCTGGGATCTTCAGTGATGATAGCAACTGGCCTCTCAGGCAGGCTGGTAACTTGACACCAAGGACATGTGACTTCCAGTTCATCCATGCTTACATCCATCACTAGGAACCACACTTTGCTTCAGAGCCTGGCTTTTGTTTTGCTCACTCCCTGGTGCCCACTATGAGCGAGATGTACTGTCCATTGTAGGAGAGTGCAAGGGATTTTTAGGCTGTGCCCTCGGAGGAGAACTCTGTCTTCTCTGATGCTGAGTTCATGCCCTACCCTCCAGCTCTCCATAGCTGACATCATCACAGTTAAACTCGACCTAGAGAAAATCTTTTCATTTGTTCAGTCTGATCGTGCTGCATGCTCCTTGAAAGCAGGCACTGTTTTTTGTTCTTGAAGACTTATCACTTGAGGACATCTCATTGAGGCGACCTATGCCAGATAGTCATCTGCGCTTGCATTGGTACAGTTCTCTTCATATTGTTTTCAAGAGTGACAGGAGAAATAGTCTGCCAGATTGGTGCATCCCAGTTTGTATCCCAGCAGGAACTGATACTTCGGCAGTTGCAGGACCCCTTTCTTGATCCTCGGCTGCATGTGAGGTGTAGATCCTGCAAATAGTGGGATCAGGATTTTGTTATACATTGTCACCCTGCATGTTTGAAAATCCCACAAAAGATATCCTACACGTATTAGCTGATCCCCCTGCAGATCATGGAGGATCCTCAATGTATGTAAAGTGAAGCTGTACCCGTAATTATGACATAACATTGTGTTGTTAGGTAGACCCTCACACACGCTATTGGTGTTAGGCTTCATCATCGGGTCTCATCCTGGTCTCTAAAACCAGGATGGGCTCAACCATATTCCAGGTAGCACTTTGGATAATTTCTCCTGCTGGGGTCTTAGATTAGATTAAAAATACTTGGAACACCAAATGCATCACTTTTATTCGTGGTGTTGCTGGTATGATTAAAAAATATATAGGGGGTGTCTATGGAGGTAATAGGCCTATCCTGGCGGCGCAGCTCCAATTGGGGAAACCTACTTGGAGGCCGGGCCTATGCCTCTACCTGCAATTTGGCACTTGCTCCTACCTGGAGCTCAGGCTCCGTTCACCTGTTCCCTCCAGGTGTCGGTTGGGAGGAAATGTATGGCCAGGGTGCATCACCTTTTCCGGGGGACTCCGGTTTATGCTCCCACGATGCCCCTAGTCGGTCTGCCCCGCGGGCGAAAATACTACACCGCCGTGGAACTAAGTATCTGGACTAGACATTCACTCACAGAAGTGGGGGCTCTTTTCTTAGAGGGCCACCTACTCCCCTTTTTTTTTTTTTAAAGTTGTTTTTATTCATTTTACAAAACAGCGAGCCAGACAGCGTAGAGTAATAGGAGGATACATAAGTACATGGCATAGTGTCGAACGTGTACAACCAGTGTAATATAGTATACCTCAACAGCGACAAACAACCACGTGTGTCCCCGCACAACAACACAGTGATCCAGAAACATTGAAGTAAATCTCTGACAGTATGACATTACAGAATATTCTCAGAGTTCTCACCTACATCAGGAGTTTAGCTAAGCAGATAATAATTTGTCAGAGCTATTATTATTCAATACATTTATAACATCCTAACAAAAATTATTCCCCACCCTCCCCACCCTCCCCACCCTTCCCACATGCTCGGCCATCAATATCCATCAGCAGTAGTTGTATATCATCTATATCCTAAGGTGTGTATAACTTGGTTCCAACGTCTGTCGTGGTTGAGCTGCACAGGCCTGCTAGTTGACCCGGTATAGCACACAGATTATGTGAGGAGCCCAGGCGTCACATAGTCGTGGATAAAGCCCCCATACAATAGGCCAAGTCCACCCTAGTAGGACCAAATATCTATCGCAGCATATTCCTCTAGCATTGCATACCAGCTCAACGAAATCGGTATTTTTCTTAAGCCTCTACATTCCTCTCTTTGCAGTTCAGCCCCCTCTGCCTTACTCCATCTCAACATTTCTGTGTGCCATTCCTGTAGGGACGGGGCTCTAGTGGCCTTCCATCGTGTAGTTATGGCTCTCTTGGCCAGAAGGAACGCAAGGTTAGCAAATCGTGAGTTAGGGTTTCCCTTCTTTTCACGGGGTCCTAGACCCAGTATACAGTATTCCAGGGTGTCATTCTGGCGCACTGGGGCTACCACTGCCAATATTTTACATACTGTCGTCCAGTAGTGACCCAATCTAGGGCAAGCCCATAGCATGTGTACCAACCCCGCACTAGGTGCATGGCAACGTGGGCAGTCATCATTTACCCCCGGAAACATAACGCTTAACCTGTGTGGGGTCAAGTATGCCCTGTGTAGTAACATCAACTGAATAAATTTAGGGTAACGAGAGACCTTCTTGGGGAACCCCAATATAGTGTCCCATTCCTTAACTGTAAATACACGGCCCACATCCCTCTCCCATCTATCACGTAGTGGCTGCAATGAGATCGCCCTCTCAGTTCTAATCCCATAAGTTAGCCATTTTGTCAATCGAGCCCCGTTGCCCATTAGGTATTGCATAGTAAGCAGTGTATTCGTGGGTGGTTCATTATTGTCGGGCGACCATGTAACACGTATGTATCTGGAAATATGTGCGTGCAATAGGAACAACGTATCGGGGGCACTATGGGCATGGACAAAGGCTTCATGCGACATTAGTACACCCTCTGTAAAGAACTCCCCTATTGTGGTGACGCCCGCCTCGGTCCAAGCCTGTAGGGCACGGTTAGAGGTTAGACCTGAACGTGTGGGGACACCCAGCAGCGGAATGGTGGGGGCATACGGTGTCTTCCGTCCAGTGTACCGCACCGCACTCCGCCAATAAGTGATAGCTAGTTTCAATAAGTGGGGTGTAGACGTCGATAGGAGAGCTTGTGGTAGTAAAAGCCTGTGAAGGGCCCCTTTGTCCCTATCTCGTAGTGACATATCCAACTCGTGTAGATTGCGTCCTGCAAGCCAGTACGCCAGCCACTGCAGTTGGCTGGCATAGCAATACGCACGCAAATCCGGCACTCCCATCCCACCTTGTTTCGTGGTAAGTTGCAATTTCGCCAAGCTAATACGTCTACGCCCTTTGCCCCATATCAGGTCTGTCACTAGAGAGTTCAATACTTTGAAGATCCGGGCGGGGACAAGCAACGGTAGGTTGGTGAAAAAATAAAGGAGCCGCGGCAATAGCACCATTTTCGTGATGGCTATTCTGCCCGCCACCGACAGGGGCAGTGAGACCCAGAACTGAATTTGAGGTCTGAGGGCGGCAATCGCACGTCCCAGGTTGCCATCCAGCAGGTCCGAGTTATTGCGGTAGATTTGTATTCCGAGATATTTAAAGGTATCGGGTGCTATGTGGAAGGTCCAGGGACCAAACTGAAAGTGTCCGCTCTCCCCTGTACCATCAAAGAAATATGCGTATGACTTGGCAGCATTAATAGCCAGGCCAGAAAGACCTTGAAAGGACTCAAAAATGTAGGGCATTGGATGAGGATCTGCGTTCATGTCCTTGATGTAAAGAATGAGATCATCTGCATATGCTGAGACAGTGTGGGACGTACCACCACGTGTTATCCCCTGATAGGCTGCAAAGGTACGGAGTCTGTGTAGAAGCGGTTCCAGCGCCAGGATGAACAACAGCGGTGACAAGGGGCAGCCCTGCCTTGTCCCTCGTGCCACAGTATATTGCCCAGATATGTGCCGACCCGTGCGTGCCCGCGCCGTGGGGTTTGTGTATAGCAGGCGCACCCATGCTATGTATTCCTCAGGTATACCAAAACGGGCGAGAGCATAGAACATATAATCCAAGCGGAGGGAGTCAAACGCCGGCCTCAAATCAAGTGATATGCAGCCTTCCCCCGTTCCCGTGACGCGTGTACCTAGCATAACCTGATGCAGTCGTCTGATGTTGAGTGCCGTGCTCCTGCCAGGCACGAACCCACATTGATCAGAATGTATGAGCGCGGGGAGAAACTGACCAAGGCGAGTGGTCAGCAACTTACTCAGGATTTTATAATCCGTGTTGAGGAGTGATAAGGGTCTATAGCTCGAAATAAGCAAAGCATCCCTACCGGGCTTTAATAGTGAAATCACTAACGCTTGCAATGTAGTAGCGGGAAGCCCGCCACCCTCTAATGATTCGTGGTAAAGACCTTGCAAATGAGGAGTTAACAAGTCCGTATACCTCGCGTAAAATTCGACCGGCAGGCCATCATTCCCTGGAGTCTTATTGCGTGGTAAGGCCTTATTCGCCTGTCGTATTTCCGCCCCTGTTATTGGTCGTAGTAAGTCATCGCGTTGGCATTGTGGGAGTTGGGGGATGCATAAACCGTCAAAGAATGATTCAAAGTCAGTGGCAGGAAGCCCGGGTGGTGGACCATAAAGGTGTTCATAATAATCTCTAAACGCTGTATTAATGTCTAATTGCGTGTTCACTACCACATCCACACTGTTCCGAATTTCTAATATGGGTGTGGGCGAGGGGGCGTTCCGGACCAACCATGCCAGCAGTGGCCCTGACCTGTCAGCTTGTGTGTATTGCTTTTGCGTGTATAATCGGTAATCAACAACACGTAGCTCCTCAAGTAGCTCCGCGTATTTAATGTTAGCCTCTCGTAATTGTGTCAATTGTTCATTTGTCCCTGTAGCCTCCCCTCCAGTGCGGCTAAACTACCCTCCATCTCCGTAATCCGCTCTATAAGGGCTAGTCTCACTCCTGTCTTGGTGCTAATTGCCACTCCCCTGATGACCGTTTTAAAGGCATCCCATTCCATCTGTCGGGAACTAGCAGACCCCGTATTTTCCGAGAAATAATGGACGATTGCCTCTGAGAGGGCATTGCGGAAGACCTGGTCCTCCAACATCTCCGGTTGTAGCTTCCAAGTCGGTATCGGAGTTGGAACCTTGCCCCATTGTATAGTTAATTCCACAGGGTTATGGTCGGACAGGGTTTTCCCCATATGGAGCACCGAAGTAATGGACCCCACCAGGGCGCTGGAGCACAGGAATCTGTCTATCCGAGTGTGTAGTCTGTGTGGTGGTGAATAAAAGGAGTATTCCCTGTGCCTGGGGTGTTTTACCCGCCATGCATCATGTAGTTCCCAGCCCTCCGTCCACCCCCTCAGCGCCTCCGCTTGTTTCTTGCTTTCAGTAGCATGTAACGGGGGGTGAGACCTGTCCAAGTCAACATCTAACACCGCATTAAAGTCGCCCCTATCACCCAGGGGTATGCAGACCATTCCGTCAAGGCTGCTCCTAATGTAGACAAATATTTATCCTGCTCGATGTTTGGTGCATATATACAACCCATAACCACGTGAGCCCCATCCAATAAGCCATGAAGCAGTACATATCTACCGTTGGCGTCTATTTTCTGCTCTAGGAGCTTAAATGGGACGGTATTCCGCATCCACACCGCTGCCCCCTGGAGAAAGCTGAGTATGTTGTAGCGAATAGTTGCCCTCTCCATTTCCTCTGCAGTTTGGCTGCCTCATCAGTATTAAGATGTGTTTCTTGTAAATAGGCTATAGTAACCTTCCTTCTAGCAAGTTGCGCCAGGACCCGGTGTCTTTTATGAATTGAGCCTAAACCCCTCACATTCCATGTGCAATAGGTGTATGTGTTATGTAATGCCATCGCGGTATAGAAAGCGTAGTTGCAGTGTGACCTGTGGAAACCGAAACCCCGTAGACAGAAACTGCATAGTAGCCGAGCATGTTACAACCTGAAAACACCCCAATACTAGGTTCCCCCAGAAAACATCGGAGGACCAAACATAGAACAAAAAACCAACATAAATGTCAAACAGGAAATGCTTTAGCGCAGTCGCCTGGGGGGTGGAGGCCTGAACTGCGTCAGTTCGTACGAACATCGTAGTGCTCAGTCGAGTATGCCTTGGTTACATTAGCACACTTCCCTTTAAAGCATATGTACCCTGGACCCACAGAGCAGTCATCAACTGTAATACATTCATTGCGTAGCATTCATATACATTACCACTCCCGGACCTCCCGGATCACGATATTAGAAGTCCCTGGCAACCTGGGCCGTGATCGAGGGGAACAGCGTTATACTAGTCGCAGAGTCAGAGCGCACCGTGTCGGCATCTGAGAAGTGTTCCAATGATGCCGCAGCCTGGGCATCGTGAGCCGCCAAAGCTGCTGCTGTAAGGAGTGCATCTTTCTGGCTGGTCGTGATCTGTTCCAGTGTTGGGCCAGAGTCCGTAGCGACCATGGTGGTGCCATGTCCCGATCGGGGTAGTCCAGTCGTTCGGATCGGGGAGGCACGACGTAGTTGTCCCGACGGCAGCGAAGTCTGTGAAGTCTCCGATGTAAATGTTATTTCGAGCCAGTCCGCCACTTCCTCAGGGTTTTCAAAAAAATACAATTTCTGTCCATGGACAACTTTCAGTCTAGCCGGGAAAAGCAGCGCGTACTTTAAGTTGCGCTCGCGCAGGTTCCTCTTTACCCCCAAAAATG
Source organism: Calotriton arnoldi (assembly GCA_963921515.1). Classification (NCBI taxonomy): domain Eukaryota; kingdom Metazoa; phylum Chordata; class Amphibia; order Caudata; family Salamandridae; genus Calotriton; species Calotriton arnoldi. Next base: position 340,775 of record CAWUFW010005673.1, read on the forward strand.
TAGCTCTAGCCTTTTGGACTGCCGGGGTAAAATCCGGGTAAAGAGAAATTGTCTTGTTCTCGAAGCGCACAGGAGCGTTCTCTCTGGCAGCCCGTAGGACAGTGTCGCGGTCCTTCTAATGCAGAATGCGTGCTATCAGCGGGCGTGGCGGTGCACCCGGTCGGGGAGGTCTGGAAGGCACCCGATGTGCCCTCTCCACACTGTACAGGGGTGTGAGGCCCTCCGTCGCCACATGGTCCCTCAGCCAGTCCTCCACAAACTGTGTAGGGTTGGATCCCTCACTGCGTTCCGGTATACCAAGGATGCGAACGTTATTGCGGCGGGACCTCCCTTCCGCGTCATCCACCCTGTCCTGCAAGCCCTTCAATTGTCGGTGAAATTGTTCGAGTTGTGTGGAGTGCATAGCCTGCTGGGGTATGAGATCATCCAGTGCCAGCTTATTTGATTTGACCTTGTCAGCCAGCTTTTTTTGGTCCGCCTGTAATAAGCTGAGATTAGAGGACATCGCGCCCATGCGAGTCTCCAGCGCCGTTCGTGTGTCTCGTATTTCTTTCAAGATCAAATCCAGTTTAGCATCATGGGGGTCTGCACCAGTAGGTGGTATCACATCGCCGTCCGAAGCAGTAGAGGGGTCACTGCCGAATGTGAGCTGCATGTCGCCCTCCACGACAGCATACGCTTGCTTGTTTCTGGTGCGTCCCATCATGCCACGGCGCCCACCCGTCCGTCTCTGCTCCAGGATGGGCTCTTAGGGGGGCCTCCTAGGGCACTGTTCCGCGCCTCGTAGACACCCAAATAAGCACAGGTCCGTTGTGCGCCCAGAGTACGCCAAAAGACAGAACTTCCGCAGGCCACAAGTATTCAATCTGGGCACTGTCCGGGATGCCAGTCGCCGTATCACTAACAGCTACCAGAGCAGCCCCAGCGGCATGAACCACACCTCACCTCCAACTCAATCGTGGGCGTCACCCCTCCCCCAGGGCAGGCCGCAGGTGGGGAGCGTCCCGCGTTCAGCTCGGGTGATCGCTAAGCATGGTGGACAGGGGGGCAAGCGCCCACAGGCCGACCATCCATCAGTATTTCAGCCAGCACAAGGATGAAGTGTACAACCCAAGGGCAGGGGCAGTATGTGAATCCCGCCACCATACACCGCCCTGCAGCGGGCCACCTTCCACATGTATCCTGGAACGGCAAGGTCCAGCACAGTCGCAGGGGCGCCCCCCCACCAGTCCCAATGCCACTACACTCAGCGCGTGTTTTAGCCCAGTCTCAGCCACGTCCCAATGGGTAGGTGGGGGGGGGATGAAGCGCCCGCAGCCTCCACACACCCCAGCGCCAAGAAATTCCGCCCGTATTCGTCCTCTCACCAGAGCGCCTCCGATTCCTGCCCTCACTCGCGCCGATTCCTGGCACGGCCGGCCGCATCCGCCATCTTGCCTATGGCAATTGTTGTTGTGGCGCAGCAAAGTAGAATAGCCAGCTCTCTCCACCTCCGACGTTCACAGCGCCTCCGATCGTGGGTCGCGACCACTGTCTACACGCCGCATTCCCGCAGAAGCGTCGGAAACACCGTACCAGCTGCTAGTGTCATCGGGTCAGCCATGCAGCATACGCGACTCCTCCCCTCTTTGCTTCCTGCCGCCGGCCATCGAGGAGTTGCGTCGAACTCGGAAGCCTCCGTCCTTTATTGGGTGCCCAAATCACAGCCGCAGGTTCCAGAGGAGTTCCGCAGCGCAAGGATAGACGACCCAGCTCCGCGGGTCCAGTAATGTGCAGGATATTTAGCTAATTATCAGGGTAGGGGACGGAGCTCTTTCAGCTCACGTCGTCCATGCCCGGCAGTTGGCCACGCCCCCCCCACCTACTCCCCTTTGATAAGTTGGCCAAAGACAGTGGTCTTCCACCGGGGCAGTTTCTTCTTCATAGGCAACTTAGGCACGCTTGCCAGACCCTTTAGGATCTCACTGGAGGGAACCCGCGACACATCCGGTGCTCCAGACTGTACTGGCCATGGTGCCTGGTCGACATCTCATCACCTGGATAAATAAAGCCATACGGGAATTGTCGGACTATTTCAATAGCTACACTTCATCAAAAATTGGAGGACGAGCTGCTTCACAACAGAGAATGGGAACAGGCACTCAAATTTCCAAAAAGGTTCTCCCGAAACCCACATTTCAAGAACATACAGTTCTTCATTCTAAACAGGGCCTACCTAACACCTGCTCGCCTCCACTGTCACTTCCCAGACTCACAATTTGCCTGCCCCCGCTGCCAGACTTCAGACGCAGCACTCATACATATGCTGTGGTCCTGCCCGGCCCTTCAGATTTATTGGCATGCCATTCACACCACACTCCGAAATGGTCACAGGTCTCCCGGACATCTCCACATGGGAGGCCTTCTCCCTAGGCATCTTTAAACGTAGGAAACAACACGGTACAGATGTGATTTGCACTTCTAGCCTTGCTCCTCGCTAAACGCACAATTACACTACACTGGCGCACACCCTCGTGCCCTCCAGTGGAGGCATGGACGGGAGCAGTGTGCAAATGGGGCACTGCAGAGGAGGATGCACTCCGATATGAGGAGGCCTGTCGGATACGCCGCAGACCCATCTCTCTGCAGTGGGCTACTTACTAATGCAATTCTGCCAAGCTATTCACAATGATGACCTGCCTCAGTAACTGTCATGGCCATCTCTTGGCACCTAAATAAGTGCACTGCCTGCAACAGGACAACCATCTTCCACCATTTATTCGGACCCCCTTGTACCTCTAAACACTTCCACCAGCACAGTCACCACCGCCATGGATTGCCCCGCCCTCCTTTCCCCGTGACCCCCTGCAGTTTTTCTGGTTATTCCCCCAGTTATCACCTGAAAATATTCCCGCAGGTAGAACGTCAGCACTACACATCCACTCACGGGATGGCTCAATTCCCCTAGGAATACTCCACTTTACGACCTAGTATCTAATATGCTTGCCTAAATGTACCACCATATTGCTTCAATTGTGCAATGTTTACTATGTGGTGTAACCTGTAGTATATGGTTGTTGTCTGACTTATAAAAACCTAATAAACATGTTTTAAAAAAAAAAAAAAAATGGAGGTAATAGTCCTATACCCTGTCTGTAAGCATCGACTTCTTTCAACCCTGAGTCAAAGAGGCCAAAGGGTCCAGGGCTTTCATAAGGACTTAGAAACTATGCCCGGAATGCAGTCTTTTGTCTTTCATTTAAACACAACTTATTTTGTCAGGATAACACACAACATGCAACATATATCTGACATGCATCAGAGACAATAGTGCCCATGCTTTTGGTGGCGGCATTGGTTGTCATCATCGGTGAGACAGTGTTGTGGTGTGAGATGCGGTGGTGTCCTCTGCGGTGCCTTCAGGTCACGGAGCCGGCAGCGGTGTCATTGACGGCGTCAGGTTGTGTTTTTTTTCTGTTGCAGCACAAAACCCACAGTTCCTGGTGCTGGTAGCAGATGAACTTGAAGTCTTTGCTGTTCCTGAGACTTCTTGAACAGGGGGCAAGCTCTACCTCAAGCCCTTGGAGAAACTCAGGAAAATAAGACGCAGAAAGTCCAGTCCAGTCCTTTCACTGCCCAAGACAGAAGCAACCACTGCAGGCCAACACAACAAAACACACAGCAAAGTGGTAGTCTCTCCTCCCAGCTTCTCCATCTCTTCTTTGTGGCCTGTTTTTTGATCCAAAAGAATTCTAAAGTTCTGGGATCAGGGCCCCAATATTTATACCACATTTCACTTTGAAGTTGGTACAAACAAAGTTCCACTGGCATACATAAACCAGTTCTGCCTGCCTCAGGCAAGGTTCACTCCAGGATGGGGAGACAGCTTTGTGGAAGGCAGCCACAGTCCATACAGGTGCACGTGAAAACTCTTCCCACTACTCTAAATTCAGCCTGGCTATGAGTCACCCAGGAAAGGCAGGAACTACCTCAACCCCTCCCCCCTTTTGTCTGTCTAGTGTGAATGCACATCCCCTGCTCCTGTAACTCTAAACCCAGCCAGGGAATACACAACAACTCAGAGGCACACAGGATGGTTAAGCAAGAAATGCCCACTTTCTAAAAGTGGCATTTTCAAACACCTAATATAAAAATCATTTTTACTAAAAGATGTATTTTTAAATTCTGAGTTCAGGAAGCCTAAACTCCATTTCTCTATCTTGCCCCAATGGAAAGTTATGCTTGTAAGAGGTGACAAAGCAACTCCCATGTTAGCCTATGGGACAGATAGCCTTGCAATAGTGAAAAAAGAAATGCCCAGTATTTCACTATCAGGACATGTAATAAACACCAGTACATGTCCTACCTTTCATATACACTGTGCCCTCCCCCTGGGGGTGCCTTGGGCCTACCTGTGGGGTGCCTTACATGTAAGAAAAGGGAAGATTTAGGCCTGGCAAGTGGGTGCACCTGCCAGGTCGACATGGCAGTGAAAACTGCGCGTAGACACTGCAGTGGCAGGCCTGAGACACCTTTGAAAGGCTACTTGTGTGGGTGGCATAACCAGTGCTGCAAGCCCACTAGTAGCATTTGATGTACAGGCCCTGGGCACACACAGTGCACTGTGCTAGGGACTTACTAGTAGATCAAATATCCCAGTCATGGAAACACAAATCCATAAACACAATTTACAGCAGGAGAACTTACACTTTAACACTGAACAGCAGTGAGAAAGTGCGCCAGACACTAAACCGGCAAAAACAAAGTCCAGCACACCATCAAAACCAGGAGGTCATAAAGCAAAAACACTGGGGAAATATGCCAAAAGATGCCAGGTCTAACAGTAGGCTTTTATACATACATGTTTTAAGTTTCCCTCCTGTTGCAGTTATTTTAACATAAAGAATGGTATCTCGTTGTGGTTTGTAGGCATCTGAGGTACCAGTGGGCAAAGGAACCAATCTACAAAGTCTAACAATGTTTCTAGGATGGATCCTATACACGATTCATTCGGTCTCCCCGGGACTGGTATATGTTGTTTATCTATCTTAGGTAATGTGTAAAAATATGGGGTCCTAGGCGTCAGAAGTTCACTCTCTTTTTGTGTTATCCACCCATGTTCCTTGGCTGTTTCAACAAGACTCTTAATCTCCTTTTGTAAAACAGGTGTAGGGTCTGAGCTCATCATCTGGTTTCATCCTGGTCCCTAAAAACCAGGATGGGCTCAACCATATTCCAGGGAGCACTTGGATCATTTTTCCTGCTCTTAGATTAAAACTACCCAGGAACACCAAAGGTATCCCTTTTATTTGCAGTGTTCTAGTATGATTAACAAATATATAGAGAGGTGTCTATGAAGGTAATCGTCCTACACCCTGTCTGTAAACATCGACATGTTTCATCCATACGTCAGAGGGTCCAGGGCTTTCATCAGGACTTAGAAACGATGCCCCAGAATGCAGTCTTTTGTCTTTCAGTCAAACCTAACTTATTTAGTCAGGACAACATGCAACATATATCTGGCATGCATCAAGGACAATAGTTCCCTTGTTTTTGATCAGAGTCCTCTCTTTTGGGTTCCTGTAAGAGAAACGACAAAAACAACACACATTTTTCAGGTTTTCATTGTGACTTGCTTCACATTCACTATTGTGATGCGCTCTCAGTATCCTCCCCTCTAAAAAGTGATGGCAAACATATTTTTGGGGGAAAGAGAACATATATACATATATATATACACATAAACATATATATATATACACACATATATATACACACACACATATATATATATATATATACACACACACACACACATATATTTTTTAAGTCCAGGTGCATGTCAAGTACGGTACGGGGCATGCCCCTGTAGTCACACACGAGATAATGGAAACAGAGTGTCAGGCGAACAAGACTTATAATTTGAGTGAGCGTTATGCAGTCCATTGGTAGTCATTGCCTCACCAGTATGCTGTAATACACTTACTTCGTCATGGGTAACATGTCTCCTATTCACCTACTTGGTCCACGTCTCACCTCCCCACCGTTGTCGGGTGGTGTTTGGAGCTAGTTCTTATATTGCAAGATCTCGTCAAGACATTGTGACGTCATCACGCCACTGGGCATAATGACATCAATGTGCTCGTGCTCCAATATGCGCCGCTGTGCCTAATGGGAAATGTAGTACCCATTGCCGGACCATCACTAGATATTTCCTTGTCAGGTTAACCGGTTTTGTCAGTGTAGTAGTTCACAGAAAATTACTTACCAAAGAAGCGTATCTCTTTTTTTGTGTAATGGCGCCCCCTTGTCCAATGTTTCATGGGCTGATGTTTACTGTATTTCTTCTCAAAATGGGTATTCTTTTAAAATTATTGTTTCTAAACCATTGGGGATCCTCCATGATCTGCAGGAGAATCAGCTAGTAAGTGTAGGACACCTCTTGTGGGATTTTTAGTACTAGGGAGTGCGCAGCTTATACTTCCTGCCTCTCATCCCCTCCTAGACTCAGGATTAGATTCCTGAGCCTTTCGGTTTGTGTATACCTTGAATGTTTGGCCTTATTGGTAGAGGTGAAAATGGGTGCATCCTAATTTGATCACTCTGGCCTCCTCCTTGATTTGGGCATAATCATTTTCTGTGGTGGCAAGCATTGTGCTAGCAAAAAGGTTTCCAGTATCACTCGCCTCAAAAGATGCAGCCATAGAATTCCACCTCCTGTTGCAGGAATTGACATTGGACTTGCTGAGTGTCAGACCCATATCAGCTATCCTCTGGGTCAAGGCTGTTAGCAGTTGTTGGTGTTCCTCAATGGAAGGTGCATGGATGAGAATTTCGTTGCTGACATTCAGAACTCCGTCGAGACTTGACAACACCTTTTGAATGGCATTTTGAAACACTTCGAGTGCCAAAGAAATGCTGAAACTGAGACAGCAATACTTTTGGAGGCCCACATGGTTCGAGAAGATGGTTATGTAGCAGCACTCTTGGCGATACTCTGCATTCAGGTCCATCTTCGAAAACCGGCAGGCTCATTTGCTGTCATTGATTAAATCATTGATCGTAGGTGTGATATGCTGCTCCCTTTTATTATCCCTGTTGGGTGGCCTCATGTCCTCATAGATTCAAATGCATCCTGGCTGTTTGTGCTTGCTGGCCACCACCATGGGGGGAAAACTCAGGGTGGGGGGCCTGAGACTTTCTTGATTACCCCTAGATCTTTGAAATTTCAGTAGGTCTGCTTCTACCACTGTTCAGAGTTGGAATGGTTTTCGATGGTGTTTGAGGGCATTTGGGTGGATAGTCTTGTCTATGTGAAGTGATGCAGATGGTTCTCACACAGCTCCCCTAGTCCTTGGAATATGTGATGTTATTTCATCAGCACACTGTTCACGCTTCTGATCTGAATCGCTGCTGCTAATTGAATGAGTTTGGGTTCTTCTGCAGTGGAGCAACTCTGCTGTTCCATTCAGCTGGTGGCAAAGAAGAATTTTGAGTTGCAGGTTGCGATTACATGAGATACGAACTTGAAGACCCCTTCGGGAAGGGGATACGTGAGTCACCCCATAGACAAATATCTTCGTCTTGGTGGGATGCAGATGTGGTCTCGGAGCCAGAGTTTTTCATTGTCGTTTGCTTCTCATATTTGACAGATTCCTGTGTGTCGATCAGGGAAGCCACATGTGTTTCGCCCACTTAGATGCAAAATGTTGGTCTTGACTTGTCTCATTGTTCATGGCTCCTGATAAGGCATGAGATGAGGAAGATATCCTCCTTATCTTCCCCATAAAGGTTGTCATATGCATCTGGGTTGTTTCAAGTTTGTGAGGCAAGTTCTAGTGTTTAAGTTACAGCCCATACTCCTTGGTGGTGCGCCGGGCCTCAGGTTCATTGCACCCCAGCATACTCGTACTAAATGGTCAGGGTGTTGACAATTGGGAAACAATTACCTTCTTGCAGGACAATATTGCAAGGTGTGCATGGCACAGCCACAATACCATACCCACATGCATTTTCGCGGATGCTTCCACTGTAGACAGCTTGGGTGGTGCACAAGGTGCCTGGTCATTCATTATCGCTGCAACTACTTCAGATTTGATAGTTCTGTGGTCACACAGTCCTACCTTGGCAGCAAGTTCGGTGAAGACCAATTTCAGCTGCTCTGCATGGCCATTCGAGAGTTTGTGCGAATGAGCTAATGTGAGGATCTCTTCAAGCTTTATGCCAGGGTGCATTTGGATATGCTGCTTCAGAGCGCTTGACCTACAGCCCTGGACGACCTGTGCCCTCACATAGATTTTGGGGGTCATCATCTGTGTACATGCTTGCTAGCTTGTGCAAACCTTGTGTAAAAGAACATTGATGGATTCACCCTCTTGTTGGCAGGCTTTGTGAAGTTTTTAATTTTTCAAAATAAGGATTCATTTGTGAGTCAAAGTTTTTGTTTACCACTTCCACAGCCTTTTCATGGTCATTGCCATCACCTGTGTTTTTTAGATTCTTAAAAAGGTGAAAGATCTCCTCCCCCGCATATGGAGCAGCAATGACCAATTGATTTCACCATCGTTCTCCCTTGTGGCTTTGAAATAGATCAGTTTGGTGACCCACACATGACAGCGAGGGTCTGAAGTTGCGGAGTCGCTGAACTGAAATTGAACATGTCATGAGTGATGTAATATGTGAGGTCATAAGCAGTGCATAACAGAGACGCACATTATAGTTAACTTGCTGAACTATAACTGGCAAGTTGTTTTAAAACATTGTTATCATTGACATTGTCACCTAACAATAAAGTCTCTTTAACCTTTGCTTTTTTCAATTAATTGCTAGGGTTTTTGAACATTAAGTAAGAAATTATTTCTACACTTAACTATTACTTCAGTTTAACCTTTGTTTGTTTTAGTGAATACAGCACACATAGAAAGAGGACAAAACGAGGAGAAATAAAGATATTTCTCCTCGTTATGCCTCACCTAGGGAGCTGTAGCATTCTGACGCATTCTCAGGTCTACCACTAATGGTAAATGTGGGAATGTGCCAAAATCCGTGGGTGGATGCGTGGAAACACCCATGCATCACCCATGGAACGCCTCCCTGGGGCAGAGTAACACAAGGCAGCGATTTGCACTGCCTTGCATTACTTTAGATTTATCAAGCCATGCAGGGCCACGCAAGGCGGCCTTGCATGGCTTGATAAATCCCACTTAGGTTTTGCGTCGCCCTTGCGCCACACAAGGGCGACGCAAAACCTTGATAAATATGGGCCCTAGATGTTTACCCAGAAAGCGTACTTTATGTGATTCGGTGTAAATCTGTTTCATAGTTTTTGAGAAACAAGCCTTGGCAGCAGCAACCCTTGAAGAAGGTCAAAGAAGGTTACGGTCTGGCCCAGCCTAGGACCAGGGGACTCACCACAGCAAGGGGAGTCAGAGTAGGCCTGGAGCAACCAGGGGAGCCCAAGAAAAGCAGTGTTGACCCTCAAGAGGATCCACAGGCCAGAGGCACAGGAGTCGCAAGGGGACCTCTAGCAGTTTCACAAAGTAACAGCTTGAAGGGCACAGAGTATGAGGAGGCCAAAGTCATTTGTACGAAATATGCGCAGAGGTTGGGGCTACTCGTAGCCCAAAGCACTTGTTCGGAAAACACCAACAAGCATATGCACATGCAAAAGTACGTGGTGCGCAGGGGTTCAGGTTATGCAATCCGCACGAGGGATACTGGCCTCAGACTTGGTGAGAGGGCAGCTCGACCTCAAGGAACATAGAAACCCACCTCATGTGTTGCTGAAGCCTTTGGAGTCCACAGGAGCTCAGGATCAGCAGACCAGTCAGTTGCGTTACGGTGCCTGCGAATGCAGGGGAGTGACTCCTTCACCCCAAGGGAGATAACTTCAGTTGTCCTTGATGCTCCACAGGTCCTGCATGGAGCCTGTATGGTGCACGGGCACAGACGATGCTTTGGACGGAGAGGGAGACAAAGTCGGGCCCAGTCAAAGTCCAGAGTGTCCAGACAGTCGAAGGTCAGTGGTTTCTTGTTCAGAATCTTGTCCACGTCGAATCTAGGGTCCTACAGCCAGGTAAGCCCTTTTGTACCCACGGGAGAGGGTTGGACAGATTATGGGGACCCTCCCAGGGGAGGGTCAGGACAGTGAGGAGGATACTCCCCTGTCCTTTGTCCAGTTTCGCGCCAGAGCAGGAGCCAACGGCTCCCAGGATTGGTTTGAACTGGACCATGCACAGGGACACCAAATGTGCCCTCTTGTAGACTTTCAGGCACTTTGGAAGTGCACCCAACCAGCCCCAGTACACTAAATCCTGTCTGGGAGGTGGTCACACCTCCCTGTGACAGGATGCCTATTGTGCTGCCTTTCCCTGCTCGAGCTTGGCTCAGCAGCAGGAGGGCAGAAATGTGTCTCTGGTCGGCAGCAACCATTTTGTGCTGTCCGGCTCGAGAACGCTGGTACCGGGAAAACCAGGGACCCCACGAAGCTCACTTCAGAAGGGTGGAATCATACCTCTCACACCGGTTACTGGTGTGGAGGTATGATTCCAAGGTGTTTGATATCAAACACGACATGTTTTGTTGCAGCCGTTTTCGAGATAGCATTTTACGCGAGCATATAATCCACCTCTACCTATATGTCTCGCTGCGTCACCGACAACCCGGGAGAATGGTCTCCGAAGGCTGCAGGGCTACTCTGCTCATGCAGGGGCACCCTCTCACGTAAAGCCCAGCACCCTGCCTTCAGGTTTGTCAAGGCCTGCTAGAGGGGTGACTGATAGGTTTTAAGTGTAGTGACCTATAGATATAGTAAACCTATATCTAAAGTAAGTGGTGTGATGGAGCAGGGTAATTGAAAAAATGTTAACCTCCTATTATTTACGTTAAATAAATTAACACACATGTTCGTCTTAGTAAATAACCAACCATGTATGTTACATGTAAAGGGATAAAGGTAACACGCTATACATGTGCAAACTAATTTACTTACAATTGTTAACGTGGATAACATAAGTCTAATATTTGCATACTAACTAAAATAATAAAATGCATGATTTGTGCTTGAAAATACACCGTGTAGTGGCAAAAAGAAGTTTTGATAAGTAAGGAATAGCTTTATATGTCGCTTTTGCTAGGTAATACCTAATTGGGGTACGTAGAATGACGGGAGGGAAACGAAAAGGCTTATATTCTTTATTCTTAACTATGTTCTGTTTATCTTTATAATAGTGCGCTTAGGCCTGTTGAGCAGCGATCTAAAATGGCCGCCATAAGCTAAGAGTACGCAGGCGCGAGAGGAGTTATGAAAGAGAGAAAGGCCGTGAACAAGCGAGATCATGTGATCGTTCCAAAAGCCTAGGATGAAAGCGTGGTCAAGGCTGTGATGACCTTATCGCATAAACGTGTGCCAAAGCAAGACAGCGAAAAGCGTGAGAAGTCGCAGTGAATAGATGAACGGACAATAAACTGACCGACTGAAAAGTATCAGAAAAGGATACAGTTGAAAACCATGAACTAAGGGATAATGTCACGAACCCGTGAGAAACGACAAAAGTATAAAATTGCCACAAAGAACTGGTTGAAACATTGATATTCATAACGACATGTATACTGACCCGAATGGACCAATTAGAGAGAATCTCGCCATAAAGATGTAACATTTTTACTTAGTAAGCTAGTATTAGGGTATAAGAAGACCTACTCTTAGAGGGGAGGTTGTTGTTAGCTGCTTTTTGATGTTATGTTATATAAGTTTGTAAAGCGCACTGTTACCCAAGGGTGTCCTGGCGCTGAGCACTGTATGCCTGAGGCAGTGTATACCTGGTGACCTCCACCCCTGAGCACCAACTAAGACTAAGCTGAAAACAGCCAGGTTTTCAGGCCCTTCCTGAACGAAAGGAAATCCGTGCCAGTCCTTAGATATAACGGGAGATCGTTCCAGGCCTTGGTGGCTCTAAGGATAAAGCTCTTCCCACCCCAGTTAGCCTTTTTTGCTCTAGGAACGACCACCCGCTTTGCTTCCATTGAGCGCAATGTTCTCCCGGGGACATACCATTGAATGCGCTTTTGTAGGTCTTCAGGGCCAGTTCTCATCAAGGACTTAAAGACCGTACAGAGAGCCTTGAATTGAACTCGTTGTTTGATTGGGAGCCAGTGAAGGTAACGTAGGCCATTCCTGACCGACATAAACCTCGGAGTGCCTGTAAGTAACCTAGCTGCCGCATTCTGCACCATCTGTAGCCTGTTGAGATGTTTCTTATTAATAGTCAAGTACAGACTGTTACAGTAATCCAGACGGGACAGAATGAGGGCTGAGACGACTGTTCTGAAACTTTCTTCCATGAGGAAAGGTTTTATTTTCCTCAGGGTCCTCAGAATAAAAAAGCTTGTAGACACCACCCCTCTGACCTGGTCCCCGAATGGTTTCCAACGCTGCCGTTTTTATGGACTGATGCTACGGCTACTGCTGCTATTTTATATTTTTGATTGAGCATAAAAAGGTATCCCGTCTCCTTCCAGCAGCTCGTTTAACCGTTTCTCTCCTAGGTAAGGACGGATGAGATCCAGGGAATATATGAGAGAGTGAATGTATATGCAGTGTTATGGGCCCCACTGTCATATGGATATAGTTGTGTTTGAGAGGGATAATTGTACCTGGACGTCCAAAGGCATCTAGCAGAAAACATTTTTATTGTTAGCGCTGGATCAGATTTCTTGGTAGCAGAGTTATGGTTACTATAGATTAGTTTGGTGATTATTGATTATTGATTATTTTATGTCTAACACTTATGTTGAGTCGCGTTATGTTTTATATGTAAGTCAAAGTTTTTGAAGCTTCCGGGAAGTAGGAAGTGGAGCACGTGTGGCAAGAGAAGTCACATGGAATAGTGCATTGTCTGAGTTCATATTGGTGATAACACAAGTTGTGTTATGATAGGGACATTTTCTGTGTAAAAGGTGTGAGTGAAATAGCAACCGGTTTTCTTGTGAAACTCTGGCCTTAATTCTCAGGAGCAGTATAGTCTCCACATGTGTTTTATCCCCAGAGAAACGGGTTTACCCCTTGCTTGAAAGAAGGGTAAGGTAGAGGGAAGTGCTACTTTATCGGCGAAACGGGAAAAGTTCTATGGTAGGGTAGAGGAAAGCGCTACCTACTGGAAATATAGAATTCCTGTGTAAATGGACAAAGCTATCTCTTTGGTTTAGCGAATCAGACAATGGAAATGTGTTTTTAATGTTGTAATTAACAAAGAACTGTGAAAAATAAATTGCCGATAAATTTTGTAAAGGAGGGGTCAGGAGCAGAACTGAGGTAGACAAAAGCAGCGCTGGGATTGGACAGTACACTAGTCATACAGAAGACGCCCTGATTGGTGCGTTGGTGTGAGTCGCGCTGGGATAGGTCTGAATAAGCCGTGACGTAGAAGCTTAGGATAGGAGCATTGGTGTGAGTCGCGCTGGGATAGGTCCGAATAACGCATAGAGAACAGTGTTGAATTGCGGACTTTTTGAGAAGGGAAAAGAGATTGTGAATTATGGCTTATTATGAGTATGGTAGAGAGAAAACGTCATGGATGGCGAAGATTAAGAACTTGTTTAAGAAAGACAAAAAGGTAGTGAGAGGGACAAATAATTCCTCCGCCGAAATCACCAGCTTCGCATATGATGCTGAAGTACAGATATCATACCTGCATATGGTTGGAAAATTGGACTAAATATACTCAGAATGATGGAGTATTAGCATTTCCTGAGAATGGTTCATTTAGTGTAGCTGTACTTCGGAATTTGAGGGAGAAGCTGTTGATGCTTGAACCTAAACATAGACCAACACAGTTTGAAGCTTTAAGTGAATGGGAAGATGAGATGTATGAACGAGAAAGATTCAGAGGATTAAAGAACCATGAATTCGTGCACGGAAGGTTGTGGGGAGTGAATCATGAGGACAAAATAAAGCGTTGGAGATATGCTAACATGACGGGAGGTTTGTTTCCGGCGTTTACAGTTGAGGAAGAAGCAAAGAGAAAGTGTATGGAGAAAAAGAAACATTTGATTACTGAAAAGTATGGGTATGGTAGTAGTGAGACGGAAGATGAGTTGCTGGAAGATATCTTAAACAAAAACCCACCTCCATACCAACAGAATTCTGCGGTGGTGACACCTAATGCACCGCCAATGGAAACTGGGAGGAATAAAAATCCCGAACAGGGATGTGAGATAAATAGGTCACAAAATCAATTGAGAACCCCGCAAAATGAGAAGATTGAAAGTGACAATACAACTGAATTGGCAAAAACCACAAGAGAATTGACTGAAAAGATAAGAGAATTAACCATGAATATGGAAGCTGTAACTGTACCAGTAACGATAGGTCCAGTAATACCTGTTTTTGAGAATCAGAAAATAGAAGAGCATTCTTTAGTCATTCCTATGAATTCAAACTTGCAGAGGAGGAAAGAAGGGATGGATATAGACCAAGAAGGTGCAAGAAATTTTACTAGTTCATATAGACCAAGCCCACCTACTAATTTGACGGTAAACGAGAATGAGTTCAGGAGGATACCTATGGGAACTGAGTCTGCATCAGAGACACCAGAAAGAAGTAAAAATTGGATAGAATTAAATAGTACACCTGTAGGTCCGACTCCGGATGAATTGAATGAATGGATGAAAACTCTAAAAACGAAAGAGACAGAATCAAAAACATTAGATGTAATTAGGTTAAAAATAGACATGGAAGAATTGATCTTAGGGACAATTGGTACAGAAAAACTGAAAAGTTATCAGGATGACGAGATAATGTTCTTATGTAAAAGCATTACATGGAGAGCTAGAAATTTACATGACAAATTGGAAGAAACAGCAAATGAACTAGGAGTAGAATTTGTAAAAGTGAGAACGTTGCAGAAACCGTATAGAGTAGATTTTTGCGAGAAAGATATAGAAAATTTGAACACATCAGGAAGGTTAACACAGATAAAAGAATTAATTGTTTTATTGAGAAAATGGGGTGATGTGGATAGATGGAGAAGCAGATGGACTAAAAAGAATGAGAAATTGACGGACAAAGCGTCTTTGGCTTTTGCAGTAACAGACAAGGAATCAATTGTAAGGAGTACCCGATGAGAGAAACTCCAGGTGGTAGTTATGTGCATGTCCCATGGACTAGACAGGATATATTGTCATTTACAAATGACTTTCCAAAATTGAGAGAGAAACCAGTAGAATGGTACAGACAAGTGGAGAGGTTTGTTAAGGTTTCGAAGGTGTTATGGATAGATTTGGATGGATTGTTTGATATAGTAGTACCAGCTGATTTATGGACAGAATGTAAGATTACTATTGATTGGCCAACTGTAGAATATCCAAGAGATACGAAGACAGGAGCGCCAGGACCAGAAGTCAAGAGAAAATATGACCAAGTTATTACTTTTTTGAAAAATAAAATCCCACCCAAAGAAACGGATTGGGTAAAAATTGACAGAACTACACAGGAGAGTAAAGAATCTGTACATGCCTACTATGAAAGACTATTGTTAGTTTTTAAACAGTATAGTGGCTATGAGACATTGAATGAGAAGGATATGAGTCATTTTGTATATAGATTTGTTTATGGGTTGAAACCGGAGATAAGTGAAATGATTAAACAGCATATGATTTGTTGGCAGAATAGCACGGTAGACGAGGTTTTGAGATATGCTAAATACTGCAGTGATGACATTGAGAGTAGACCGCGTAAATTAAAAGAAAAAGCAATGTGGGCACAAGTGAAAGTTGCAGAGAAGCAAGAAGCTCAATTGAATAATCCTGTTAATGAGGCAGGACAGACTAGATTTAAACCAAACATAGGTAAAGGAAAAGGACAAATGAGCATAGAAGAGGCAAAGAAAAAGTGGCCATGCCACAACTGCGGAAAGTTAGGGCATTGGAGAAACGAGTGTAAATTTCCTCCAAAACCTAATATGGAAAATCAATCATTAAATCCACAGGTGCAGAGTGAGGTAGTTATCCAACAAAGTCAGGTGCCACAACCACCACTTCCCAAGAGTGTTAATCAACAGAAATACAGTGCAGAAACAGGTTTCTACGGAGGAGAGCAGGTAACACAATTGCTGCGCGCAGCTGCCATATCTCAGTACTGGCTACGACAGGATGGTGATGAATCGGATGAAAGTTTATGACAGTGCCTAGGAGAGGAGGAAGAGTGCGTGCTTGGCGCAACTCTAGAGGTAGATCAGTCAGGTCCATTTGTGGATGGAGAAGTGAATGGTGCAAATGTAACATTCCTTGTGGACACTGGAGCTACCCGTTCCTCTGTTATGTCAGTGGAAATTCCAAACCTTCCTCTCTCAGGTGAACATATCCAAGTAGTGGGTGTTTCGAATCAGCAAATTAAGGCGCCTCTTACTAAATTAGTGGAGGTAAAAATTGGTCCATTTAGTGAAATGCACCGATTTGTGGTATGTGATTGCAGTCCTGTGAACCTATTAGGACGCGATCTACTTTGCAAGATGAACTGCACCATCTATTGTACTCCAGATGGGATTGCATTTCAAACCCCAGATGAAGATGTATTATATAAAATGACAATGGTAAATTTAGAATCAGAAGTGAACGATTTTTTTCCCATATTTGATGTAGAGAAAATCCCGAATGAACTGAAAGAAACAGTGAAACCAGATGTGTGGGATTTTACAGGAGAAGATATAGGATTAATGAAAGGAGTAGACCCTGTTAAGATATCTGTTAAAGAAGGAACGAGTTACCCAAATACGCCACAGTATAAATTGACACCAGAAATAATTGAAGGAATAACACCAGTAATAAATAAAATGATTGAACAAGGGATTCTGAGAGAAATAATGAGCAGTCCATGTAATTCGCCGATAATGGGACTGAAAAAGCCGAATGGAACATGTAGAATTGTACAGGATTTGAGAAAGGTAAACAAAATTGTTGTGCCTTGTTGTCCAATCGTACCAAACCCTGCTGTGATTTTATACCAAATTCCACATGAAGCAGAATGGTACACAGTTATTGATTTGTGCCATGCATTTTTCTCTATTCCATTGCATCCAGATAGATGAGAGTATATGTCCTTCATTCTGTGGAAATTCTTTTGACAAGAACCAAAACCCAATATATGACACATAGTCGGCTGACTAGGTATGAAAAAGTAATTTTGAGTGCAGACAATGTGACCATTGACAGATGCATGAATGTGAATCCTTCAACATCATTGCCAGATGAGGAGAGTGTGATTGAAATGGATGAAGTTGATCATGATTGTCTGAATGTACTTGAATATTGTACAAAACCGAGACCCGACATACGAGATGAACCTTTAAAGGAATCAGATTACATTCTATTTGTGGATGGCTCATATTTGAGAACGGATGATGGAGTTTTGAGTGCAGCATATGCAGTTTGCACAGTAGCTGCCGTAATGGAAGCATCTTGTTTGAAAGGGATACGTTCTACCCAAGTAGCGGAGTTGATTGCTCTAATTCAAGCATGCAAACTGGGAAAGAATGTCCGAAACACAGTAATCACTGATAGCCAGTACGGCTTTGGAGTGGTTCATGATTTTGGGCAGATCTGGTCTCAGAGAGGTTTCTTGACGTCTGCAGGAACCCCAATCAGAAATGGTGAGTTTGTGAAAAAGTTGCTTCAGGCGATACAGCTGCCTAAACAGATTGCAGTAGTAAAATGCAATGCACATAAAAATGGGGAAGACTACATAACTGTTGGCAATAAATTTGCTGATGAAATTGCACAGTATTGTGCCAAAAATGTAGTTTCATTAAATAAAAACAGGGAAAGAGAGCATATTTCATGTCCTTTGCTTTTTACTAACCCTGTTGAAACATGGGATGAGGTGAGACAATTACAGGAAGCTGCAGATGATGAGGAAAAAGATAGCTGGATAAAAGCAGGATGTAGGAAACGTGAGGAAAATGATGTTTGGGTTTACAGGGATGAAAGACCAGTTATGCCTGATAGCATGATTTCTGACATGGCACGGATGTACCATGGACAAGCTCATATTGGAAGAGATGCAATGATCAGACTTTTTAGACAAACATGGTATAATCCAAAATTCAGAGCCATAGCTGAGAGTCTTTGCCAAAGATGTCTTATTTGTCAACAGCTAAATCCAGGAAGAAAGACAGTAGTGAGTCTAGGAACAATAGGACGAGAGGGAGGTCCTTTCATGAGAATGCAAATGGATTTTATAGAAATGCCCCCGAGCAATAGACTAAGGTATGTACTTGTAGTCGTCTGTTTGTTTTCCCGTTGGGTGGAAGCATACCCGACTAGAAGGAATGATGGAATTACAGTAGCAAAACTTATGCTGAGAGAATTCATTCCAAGGTATGGTTTTCCAGTAACGATTGAAACAGATAGAGGAACGCATTTTCAAAATGAATTGATTCAACTGATCTGTGAAGCACTTAGTATTAAACAGAAACTGCACTGTGCATATAGACCAGAGGCTTCTGGAATAGTAGAGCAAGTGAATGGAACAATTAAGAACAGGCTAGGAAAAATGTGTCAAGCCACAGGACTAAAATGGCCAGATGCCTTGCCATTGGTCTTAATGACTATCAGAAGCATACTGGAAAGAAAGACAGGACTCAGTCCCCACGAGATAATTATGGGACGAGCAATGAGATAAGCACATGTACCTGTCAACAAACTACTGACTATAACTGATGATCTGGTGCTGGATTATTGCAAAGGATTGGCTGATGTGGTACGTTCTGTGTTTCATCAGGTTGGACCGGATGCGACCACTCTTGAAAGAAAACCGGCTCACGATTTGAATCCAGGAGATTGGGTCCGCATAAAAGTCCACCGAAGAAGAAACTGCTTGGTTCCTCGCTGGGACCAACCAAGACAGGTGATCCTGGTGACAACGACTGCCGTCAAATGTGCAGGAGTAAAACACTGGGTACATGCCAGTCACACCATCAGAGTTCCAGAACCTGAAGATCGACCTGTAAGTCGACATCTGGAAGTATCAGACAACAGTTCAGCATCCGATGCAGAGGAAGAGGCGAACAGGGTTTCAGAAACTGAAGATCGACATGTGAGTCGACATCTGGAAGACCCAATTGCAAGTGCAATGACAGGAGGAGTGGAGGAAATAGCAGAAGTTCCAGAATCTGAAGATCGACATGTGAGTCGACATCTGGAAATATCAGACACCAGTTCAGCATCTGATACAGAGTATTCGGATTGGGAAGAGAATCTGAAGAGAAAGTGGAAATTTGATAGCATTAAAGAAGAAACTGAGCAAAAAGACAGTAACAGTGAGCAACCAAGTACCAGTTATGGGGAAGATCCTTCAGAGATTACATTAATAGACGA
Source organism: Calotriton arnoldi (assembly GCA_963921515.1). NCBI lineage: Eukaryota > Metazoa > Chordata > Amphibia > Caudata > Salamandridae > Calotriton > Calotriton arnoldi. The sequence continues at coordinate 360,125 of CAWUFW010005673.1, forward strand.
AGAAGGGATAGTTTCACGTAGAAAGGTAGAAGAATTGGAAGACCCCCGAGGAGCAATAGGGACAGATCGTCGAACAAAAGAACAGGGAAAGTCAGAAACAGAGAGAAAGATTGACACAAATTCGGAAGAACCTCGAGGAGGGACAGAAGTAGGTGATCAAAAGGAAAGAAGTGAAAAACCCAAAATAGACGAAGGAAGTGAAATTTTAAAATTTAAGATAAGAGACAATAAAGAAAGAACTGAAACAGAATCAGAAGAAAGTGAAGAAGAAAGAAACCAGAAACTAGAGTCGAGAAAAAGAACTTGGAGAACAGAAAGAGAGGAAAAAGAAAGTGAACCGAAAAGACCAAGAAAGGGAGACAATTGGCCCCACGAAGTTAGAAGATTAAGATACAAGATCATAAGGTTAGATGGAAAAAGTGCAGAACAAGTAAATGAAATAACAAGTCAAAAGGAACAAGAAAGACAAGGTGGAAAACACTTGCAGAAAACAAAAAGAATAAAGAAAGTAAATCTGAAGTATAAATCGCCTGAATGGCTATACATAGCATTAACTGATATCAAAGAAGAAGAGATCACAGGCGAAGAGATCAGAGGAAAAGAGATCACAGGAGAAAAGATCAAAGAAGAAGAGATCACTCACGAGAACCCAGAACAAAGCTGCAACCTAAATGGGTGAAGGTGAAGTGCGACAAATCTGAAGAAATTTGAACAATTTCTACTGGATTGGACAAAAACACTGGATCTGACAAAGGAAGAGTTCTGAAAAGAATTAAAAGAAAGTACCAAACAAAGTGAAAGTGCAGGGTGACTAAGAGGTCATTTCTGAGGAGTGGTGACACATATTTTTCTGTACAAAATATAGAATAGGTAAAAGAACAAAATGGAAGGTACTGGAAATAGAAGATGTAGATGTGAGTCTAAAGTAGATGGTGTAAGATGTGCTTCTTTTGTACAGGCTTATTAATGACAGTGTGGGTTATTTTGGCAATTACCATTCCAATTAAACTAGCTGTAGAAGAAACGTCTATATTAAAGAATAACACAGAGAAAGAAAAAGGAGCTAACATGCAAGGAACAGCTATATTAGAAGATAGTGCAGAGTTACATAAAGATAAGTCAATAACAGATTTTTCAAAAAATGTCTTCACCAAAATATTGTATGAGTATGTGGAAACAATGGAAGTAAGAGATTGCTATGTTTGTATGCAATTGCCTGCGTCTGTTGCAGAAGGTGTGACCTATCATCACCTTCCTTTGACGTATGGAATAACATGTAGTGTTTTAGCAAGTCTATTATAAAAGACAGGGAGATTCGAATATTATTACACTAATATAGATAAGATTTTTGCAAAGATTCCTATAGTTTCTGAACTAAACAAAGTGAAAGAGGGAAGGACATTTGGTGAATTTTTTATAGAAGATAAGATTCTAACATTAGATGATATAGTTAAAAACAATCTTACCTGTGAGTTAAGAAATGAAGAAAAGGTATTTTTAGAAATGGTCGAGGATAGAAGAGTGAAATTTCAAAGAAAAGTGATAGAAGAGACAAGAACACCTCTTTGGGCGTTTGAGGAAGAAAATCATGACAAGAAAAAGACAAAAGCAGCTATGACTCTGGATTGGCCCCAACAGGGAAGGTTGTGCATTAGAAGAAATAGAACAAGATATGACAATTATTTTGTGGGTTCCAATGATTGCCATGACAATTATGAAATTTTAGGCAGTTGGGGATTTAAAGGGGGAAAAGATCCAATATTTCCTGGGATCTATTACATTTGCGGTAACAGAGCTTATTACAGGTTGCCGGACCATTGGTACGGATCATGTTATTTAGGCCTGGTCTTTCCAAAGATTTTTCATGTAGATAGAGCAGAAAAGGGAACACACAAAATAGTAAAGACATTTACACGTAGAAAAAGGGAAAGTTTCTCAGAAGTAGTAGGTGATATTTTTGGAGCATTGATACCAGCAGTGGGAATATCTTTGAATGCATTTAAAATTCGGAAGTTATCCACAGTAGTAGATCGTTTGTCTACAGATACTGCTGGAGGGTTCTTGATGGTAAATACCGAGATGGTTGCCATGAGAGCTATGGTGATGCAAAATCGTCTTGCCCTTGACATTCTTTTGGCAAAAGAGGGTGGAGTCTGTGGAATGCTGAAAGTCCAACATTGTTGCACTTACATTCCAGATAAGAGTGAAAATATACAAAAGTATATAAAGAATATTACAAAGAACTTGTTCCACTGGAGGTTGAAAATGCATTTGGAAAACTTGGTAAGAGTTTTTCCTCAGTAATAAACTGGTTTACTAAAATGAGTGGATTAATAGTAGGGAAAGTCATAATAGTAGCAACCTTGATAATCATAATAGTTTTAGTACTGAAGCTAATCATTACATGTATAAAGAGAAAAAGAAGGCAGAACAAAATAGAAAAAGAAAATAAGATAAACAAAGAAAGAGAAAGAGAAATGGGTGAAACAGAGCTAGAAGAAATAAAAGAAAACATGTATAAAAAGACAAAGAGACAAGTTGAAAGAGATACAGATGTGTAAACTAACAAAAACAAACGGACAAAGAAATATGCTATCTGACAGAATTGTGTAACAATGGGTTTTTGTGGTGATATTAAAAATCACCAAAGGGGGGAGTTGATGGAGCAGGGTAATTGAAATTGTTTTAACCTCCTAATATTTACGTTAAATAAATTAACACACATGTTCGTCTTAGTAAATAACCAACCATTTACATGTAAAGGGATAAAGGTAACACGCTATATATGTGCAAACTAATTTACTTACAATTGTTAACGTGGATAACATAAGTCTAATATTTGCGTACTAACTAAAATAATAAAATGCATGATTTGTGCTTGAAAATACACCGTGTAGTGGCAAAAGAAGTTTTGGTAAGTAAGGAATAGCTTTATATGTCGCTTTTGCTAGGTAATACCTAATTGGGGTACGTAGAATGACGGGAGGGAAACGAAAAGGCTTATATTCTTTATTCTTAACTATGTTCTGTTTATCTTTATAATAGTGCGCTTAGGCCTGTTGAGCAGCGATCTAAAATGGCCGCCATAAGCTAAGAGTACGCAGGCGCGAGAGGAGTTATGAAAGAGAGAAAGGCCGTGAACAAGCGAGATCATGTGATCGTTCCAAAAGCCTAGGATGAAAGCGTGGTCAAGGCTGTGATGACCTTATCGCATAAACGTGTGCCAAAGCAAGACAGCGAAAAGCGTGAGAAGTCGCAGTGAATAGATGAACGGACAATAAACTGACCGACTGAAAAGTATCAGAAAAGGATACAGTTGAAAACCATGAACTAAGGGATAATGTCACGAACCCGTGAGAAAAGACAAAAGTATAAAATTGCCACAAAGAACTGGTTGAAACATTGATATTCATAACGACATGTATACTGACCCGAATGGACCAATTAGAGAGAATCTCGCCATAAAGATGTAACATTTTTACTTAGTAAGCTAGTATTAGGGTATAAGAAGACCTACTCTTAGAGGGGAGGTTGTTGTTGTTGTTAGCTGCTTTTTGATGCTGTTGTTTCCAACGCTGCCGTTTTTATGGACTGATGCTACGGCCGCTGCTGCTATTTTATATTTTTGATTGAGCATAAGATGCTGCTATTTGAGAACCTTTATGGCTTTCAATAGATTTTTCATTTAAAACTATTAGACTTTTATTCTTAAGATCTTAAAGGGAACGAGAAGGCCTGTTTCCCAGGACAGATAGATAGATTCTTCGGGAGTTCTTGCTGTGATGAACTTTATTTTTCCATCTAATAGGTATGCATTGCAATTTCAATTTATTCTTATAATGATGCTAAATGTAATAACCTGAATAATAAATCTGAACTTATTCATGCTTTTAAAATTTATATAAACTTTATTATCTTTAAACCAATGAGTCAGTGGTTCTTTAGCTCAATGATAAATGTAAATGTTAAAAGGGTTATAGTGATTGAGCTGGTCTTAATCACCATCAACTGATTCCTACTAGTTGGTCCATCGACCAATGAGCGGAATACCTTAGAGCTTGAGAAGTATTATGTCATTTTTATAAAAAGGTATCCCGTCTCCTTCCAGCAGCTCGTTTAACCGTTTTTCTCCTAGGTAAGGACGAATGAGATCCAGGGAATATATGAGAGAGTGAATGTATATGCAGTGTTATGGGCCCCACTGTCATATGGATATAGTTTGTGTTTGAGAGGGATATTTGTACCTGGACGTCCAAAGGCATCTAGGAGAAAACATTTTTATTGTTAGCGCTGGATCAGGTGCATGCACCATCTTACACAGGCTGCAATGGCAGACCTGTAGTTCCATCCATTTTGCATGACCTCCCATGGGTGGTATAATACATTCTTCAGCCCATGGGAGGCCTCTGGGGTACCTATGCCCTGGGCACATGTGTACCATATACTAGGGACTGACAAGGGTACCCCAGTATCCAATCTGAAGTGGACCTAAGAACATGGCATAACATTCTAGGGAGAAAACAGATAGAATGGGGTCCTGATTAGCAGGATCCCAGTCAGACTAGTCAAAAACAGTGTAACATCAAGCAAAAAGTGGGGGTAACCATAAGAAGCAGATCCTACTTTCCTACATTATCTTGGACCTCTCAGCTGCCTTCGACACAGTTGACCATGACACTCTAATCCAAAGACTCTCTGGAGCCGGCATAGAGGGGACTGCCCTTGACTACCTTCAAAACAGAACAAATGTCATCCATTCTCCACCTTTCTCATCCAAATAGTACTTCACAAAAGCAGGGGTCCCTCAAGACTCTATCATCTCACCCATGCTTTTCAACATGAAGTCATTATTGGCAATCATCAATGAATTTCAGCTCACATGCTATAACTATGCAGGCGACACACAAATACTCCTCAAACTGGAAAGCCCCAAAGCCATTGGAAACTTACAAATCTTCAGTTGCCTCAGAGCCGATGATCAGTGGATGACATGGAGCCATCTCAAATTGAATGCTTCCAAAACGGAAATACTAACATGTGGTGATTGGAAAAAATATGACCCACTTTGCGCCTGGCCTGACGATCTTGGACCACCACCTAAAACATCTAAGGAAGTAAGAAACCTTGGAATTACTATGGACTCCAAGTTATCAATGAATGCCCAAGTGTACAAATTAGCAAGATCAAGCTTCATTACTATGTAAACTCTGCAACGCATCTTCCCCCACCTGGGATTGCCACACAAGGTCCAAACGTGTACTGTCTAAACTTGATTACGCCAATTGCCTCTACCATGGATCATCTTTATCAACTATGAAAAGACTACAACGGATTCAGAACTTTGCTGCCAGACTACTCCAACATGTAAAGCCACAAGCCCACATCTCCCCTACATTGGTTACCGGTTGCCAGAAGATCCACATTTAAGCTGCTTTCTATCACCCACACAGCAATACATGGAGCAGGACCGCTTTTCATCATGAATAAAATCACCAAACGCATTCAACAAAGGAACCTCCGCTCCAGAGTGGCACCTTGCCTCAAAATCACGCCATACAAGAAAGAAACGATGGGTGGCACATCTTTCTCTGTTCAAGCAGCCAAACTATGGAATTTATTACCTCCAAACATAAGATCCACAGATAAACTATCTTAACTTCAGAGACTACTCAAGAGTTGGCTCTTTTCTACATAACCACCATACTCAAACGCAAATGTACAGCTTATCCCGGTGTATATAAACATTTAATTTGATTGTGTATGCATCTAGATATGTGTATTTCTTGATATAAATATGTATAATAATATGAAATAATGTATCTATGTATTTATTACTTTACTCCTCCTGTAAAGTAAAAAACTTTGACTCTCTCCAATGCACTACCCTATATTTCACCCTATACCTCTCTCAATATATCCTCTACCTCCACTCTCTGACTCATCTCAAACCTCATTCTACTACTATGATCTCCAAAATAACCCTCTCGAGACTCTTCCCTCCTCTATCTGTCCTTGGATCACCCCAAACCTCATTTTAATACTATGATCTCCCAAACAACCCTTCTAAATTCTTCCCTCACCTATCCCTCCTTTGACTCTTCCCAAAATTAATTTTACTACTATGATCTCCCTAATCCATTTCTAGAGATTCTTCCCTCCTCCATCTCTCCTTATACTCATCTCAAACCTCATCTTACTACGATGATCTCCCAGTAAAAATGTTCTATACTCTTTCCCCTCCTATCCCCCTATTATACTTTTCAATCCAACTAACAGACTCACACGTCCACCGTTCAAATTAACTCAAATTTCACTATACTAATCTACCACTAATCCTTTTTGGGTTCCGGGTTAGAGTGCTACTCGTAGAAAAGCGCTATGACACCTCATCAGGGGTAGTAAGCACTATATAAATAGAATACATATGAAAGTTTCTGCATAGGACACTGAGGAGAGACACAGATAAACTGTTGGGAACTGGATGTGTCTTCTGGGCTCAGTGATTATGTAACTCAGAAGTCTTATCCTTTACCAATAAATTGTATATTGGTTCAACTTCTTGTGTCTACATGTGAACATCACCTGAATCCCCACCCTGAAAAAAAATAACAAGATATTGGGAGGCAGGGTAGGGATACCCTGACCCCTAGGCCTTGTGGAGGGTGGGGGGGTCCCACTCCGAGCTGGAGCTGTATGCTCTTGATCTGAGGTGCAGGGACTCTTCATGGTTGATCCCACGGCCGCATTTCGTGGTCTGAAAAGAGTAAAAAAAGAGACTCAACACATATTCATGGTTGTTTTGAATACAAATGCATTTATTATGTTTTTGAGACTAATTATTATTATTAATAAGCATTGCTAAGCATGTACATGGAAATACATTGGATTATTATTATTGATAAATTATTGTAGTGATTTCTTGACAAAGCCAATGTCTGCTTTATATAGGTTGATATACTGACCCCTGCCAAAGCAAATACGTTAGCCTTTTATATTTTGGTATTCTGGCCCTTTGACAAAGCCAGTAGGTCTGCCTCGTTTAAAATGACATCTCTTTATATTATTGATTTATGATTAATAAAACTCAAATTCATTGAAAAACAAAGGTTAAAGTGAGGTTATAGTTAGGTCTGGTAATAATATTTTACTTTCTATAAAAATAAACCTTAGAAATTCCCTGAAAAAAAACAAAGATTAAAGTTGCTTTATAGTTAGGTGACAATGTCAGTTAAAACGTGACATTTTAAACTCAAACAACCACTGAAATTCAACAGTCATAGTTAACTGAAGGAACAATAATTTGCACCCTTGCCATGCACTGCTTATTACCTCACATTTTACATCACTGTTGACATGTTCTATGACATCATTGGTAACATTACTGATGAGATCTGAAATTACATCATTGATGACAACCCTGTGCATGGCGGGGGCAAGAGTCTTCTATGCCAGTATGGGTATTATGGAATAAATATAGCACAAAAACATCTACTTACAGAGCGCTGATGACATAATATTGAAAATTGTCCAAATGAGAGGAACCGGGAACTTTTTAAGCAGGTCCTGCACACGTACTCCCAACCGAGGACTAGATATAACTGAAGGGTATACAGTTCCTAAGTGTAAGTGAGAGTGTTCAGGTCTGTGAAAAAGTGCCCTCTCATACCCCGAAGGATGTCATGCTTCATCATATGGGCTTGCTCCTCGTCGGGCCGGAGCTGCAATGCCCGACGGGCACCCTCGAAAGGGCTCTTTGGCGGAGATCTTTTTGTTGAAGCCAATTGGTGCGTGTGGATATGTGGAATAAGTAGTGTAGTGAGTGCAGTGTGGTATTAAAAAAGGTTTATGGAGACCCTATTGCCTAAACTTTATACCTAGGGCTCACTAACCTCACTAAAAACAAAGACGCCCTAGCTGGGGTACAATGATCTAAAGGGCGTGCGTGGTGTGTAAGGTCGACATGTTTCTTGCCTAAGGTAGCCCCTAACAGGTCTAGTGGCAATTCATCAGGACCAGTGGTTAAAAAGAAATTATCATGAGTCTTACACTACTGCAATGCTGGTGCTCAGAGTACAAGGAATTCAATAGTTACCAGCTTTGCGAGTGAACACCAGGTCCGATGTATCTGATATTGAAAGACCTGAAAGAGAAAATGGTGATAAAAACATGTTTAAGGTGTTGCGTGACAGAAAGACTTCAGTGGCGCTTCCACAGGTAACGTGAAGTGATCCCAGTGTAGATCAGGTAAAGGTGCAGTATACAATGACTTTAGGGAGTTTCAATTTGTGGCTAGTCTGTGATGCGACAAGAAACCCCAATACAGATATCGAGGAAATCCCCGTGTGTAGTATCGCCCTTACTTTTGAGTGGGGTTCAAAGAGAATGTCGTTGTTAGCGTGAAACGCTCATCGCAATAGAAAAGCGGGGTCTGTTGTGGCGTAAGCTATTATCATGCATGTTCCCGAAAACGAAATGGCAGATTTCTTACGTCATCACCAGATGATTAATCATTCGCTTATAGCTGCACTCACGACCAAAATAGGACAACATATATAGTGACGTGCCCCGTGAGTCACCGTTGAGGACAGACACTCTTGTGGCTTAATATCGCTCTTAAACGTGTCCCTATGTGGAGTGGGCCAATACAATCATGATGGCGTGCCAAATAACCAGGGGCGCTAAGCGATCTGGAAAAAAAAGTAAGTGACAGACAAGACAAAAACAACACAGAATATTTCGCCAACATGTGGCATAGAGTCGTTTAGCTCGCCTCAACTGAAACTGTGTGCGGTAGGCGCGCAAAACAGAACCACATGGAAAGCAAGGTGTCCCAAAGTGGGCTAGTAACAAACACTCATTCCAAATAATGCAGGTCAGTACTGTTGGAGCGTTTAAGCAGAGCGAGTCGTTACTCATGACCTGAAAATGGATAAATAATGGTACAAGGAACAGGCGTTCAAAAACCTGGTATGCAGCATCTTACCGGGAGCAACAGGTGTTGTCTGTCCTCATACTCACACAAGGCGGCGTGGCAACTAGCCGTCTTCCTACCCTGGCTCTGATTCCCGTAGCGGGACGTGCAGGGGGCGGGTCTTAAATGCGTGAGCCTTCCCTGACGCTCTGTTAGGAGCTGGAATGCTAACCTTGATGGCAATCTTGCCATGTGTCTGAAAGCGTGCCGGGTCTATAATGCGTGAGCCTTCCCTGACGCTCTGTTGGAAACTGGAATGTTAACCTTAGCGGCCATCTTGCTGTGTGTCTGAAGGTGTCAAAGACTCATGTACTGCATTTTCTTAAGGGTCCATGATTGCGCTGCCGATATTAACCCTTGTGACCATTTTTGCAGTAGACTGGTACGTAGTTATAACACCAGGCCGTGATTTTTGTGACCGTGTTAGTCATGGGTATAGTATGTACTCCTTGGGTAAATATTTATCAGAGGTCAGCAATACTCCAGTGATGTACTATGAGTTTGTTTTTAGTGAGGTTAGTGAGCCCTAGGAATATAGTTTAGGCAATAGGGTCTCCCTAAACCTTTTTAATACCACGCTGCACTCACTACACTACTTTTTCCACATACCCACATGCACCACTCGGCTACAACAAAAAGATCTCCACCAAAGAGCCCTTTCGCGGGTGCCCGTCGGGCATTGCAGCGCCGGCCCGACGAGGAGCAAGCCCATATGATGAAGCATGACGTCCTTCAGGGTGTGTGGGGGCACTTTTTCACAGACCTGAACACTGTCACTTACACTTAGGAACTGCATACCCTTCAGTTATATCTAGTCCTCGGTTGGGAGTACGTGTCCAGGACCTGCTTAAAAAGCTCCCGGTTCCTCTCATTTGGACAATTGATTGCACGGTGGCCCAGCCGTGGAACCTATTTCTGTTCCTACAAGAACCTAAGAAGGTAATCTTTGATACCTTCGAAATTTAAAGAGAGCTACTCCTTGTGACCTCTCTATTCTTCACCCCTTGTCACATGTGAGTGACCCAGCCCTACGTGGCACTATGGAAAACAACTAAGGTCTCTCTTTTAGTGACGACCTAGTGACGGAAATTCTCAGAACACCTTCTGTTTTGGATCCTGATGGTGCAGCTGCATCCAGCAGCCATGGAGGAGATTGGAACTCAATTACGGCCATGAAAAGACAACTCATGAAGATCATTATGCATGGTGCAATCATGACAGAATATCTACGAGCAAATATAGCTCCTAATGGTCTGATTATAGCCAACGTTCCGAGGATCTTCCTAGAGGACGCCCAATTCAAGGAAGTGTGGTCCCTAGTTGCCTGGAAGTGCACTAGGGACTGGCTGGTATTAATCATACAAACAGCCAAACGACTAGCGGACGATCTTATAATCAAGATCACAGTAGCAGAAGGAGCTTTAAAAGCCAGTATTACCATTGCAGCATTCAAGACGAAGCTGGCGGAAATCAAAAGCGAAATAGCGGAAAACAAGGAATTCCTGATGAAACAAAAGGTGACTAAACTCCAGAAGGATATAACCAAGTTCAGCAAGGAGAAAATATATCCTTACCTAAAAGAGGACTACCGTCCGACACCTGAAGATAATTCATCTGAAGAGAGCCAGTCCTCAAGAAGGAGGAATTCATCAAACAGTAGCAACTCCAGCACAGACAGTGGGAAGCTCCACAAAACAGAAGAGAACCACCACACCCGATGTTTGGCTTTGGAATGCCTCCATACCAAGGACCCCCGATGTGGCAGTATCCAGGTTTCCCACCCGGCCCGCAACAACCTTTTACTCCCTTCCACCAACCTTTTTTAGGCAGAGGCTGGGGCAGAGGGAGAGGAAAAAGAAGAGGATGCCAAAACCAACGGAAACAGGTCCAATGGCAGGACCAAACACAGCAACAACATAAGGAGCTCAGGAGCCACACAGGGAAGAAACACTGATCGTGAATCTCTCCCCCAGATCCCTTAGTGAGATAGAAAAGAAGGTTCTACGGAGGGGACTTGGCTCTGTCCCAACACCCAGAATCAACAACTTTAGGACAAATTGTGAACTCCACAATTTCTTCCGTAAAGTAAGCAAGCCTTCTTTGCAGGCCAACCAGAGACACCCTCTACGGACTCTGGGTTACGAAAACCTTCCTCTTTTACCCCCCAATGCGAGTATGGTACCGGCAGAGGTCCTTACTTTTGAAAAGGCAGTCCTAAAAGAAGTGAATAACAACAAAAAGACCAGGGCATTTCACAACACCTCCAAGCTAGAAAGCGAAGCGGTCCACACTCTGGCAAGCAATACTTCCATTACGATAAAAGAGGCTGACAAGGGGGGTGCGATCATAATAACAATGTCAACTATGGATTACAGGAATTAATGCCTCCGTCAACTAACGGACAGAATGTATTACACACCACTACAGGAAGACCCCACAACACGCCTGACCACTAAAATCAAGGCCACAGTGACAGCAGCCTTAAACCAGGGTTGGATCAGCAAACACAAGGCTGGTTTTCTGATCAATGAGAACCCCAGACCGCCCTACTTCTACACCCTCCCCAAGATACACAAAGGTGTACATCCACCACCAGGAAGACCAATTGTGTCGGGCATAGGTTCAATGTTGGAACCCCTCTCCAAGTTTTGTGATCACTTCCTTAAACCATTAGTAAAAAAAACTCCCTCCTTTGTACAGGACACAAGGGATGTCTTGAACCTAATTGAAACAAAGAACACCGAGGGTCTCCAGTTGGATTTCCTCGTGACTTTGGACGTAGAGGCCCTCTACACTAATATCCCCCAACAAGCCACTCTGGAGGTCATAGAGGAAATCCTGAGATCATCTAACTGGATGGCAACAACACCCATAAGTTTCATTATGGAATGTGCAACAATAGCACTGATGGAAAACTTCTTTCAGTTTGAAGACCGTCTGTTCCACCAAACACAAGAGACCTCGATGGGCAGTACTTTCGCCCCCAGTCTGGCATGCCTCTACATGTCAGACTTTGAGGCCAACCACATACTGACAGACACAAACCCCCACACAGAAAACATCTTGTTGTGGCGTCGTTATATCGACAATGTCCTCGTATTTTAGAAGGTTGATCAAGATATGATCCAGGCCTTTTTCACCTGGGTCAATGGCTTAAACCCATTCCTAAAATTCACAGCTAACTTTTCTCATCAGGAATTACCCTTCCTGGACTTAATGATCAGCCTTAAGTCCAACAAACTGGAAACAAGAACCTACAAGAAACCTACAGACAGCTACAGCCACTTGCTCTACAGTAGCTTTCATCCTAAGGCACTCCGGGAAAACTTACCCTATGGGCAGTTCCTTCGGATACGATGGAACTGTAGTAACCTGGATGACTTCCATAACCAATCCTCTGAGTTCACCAACCACCTAGCTAGACGGGAATATCCAATAAGAGACGTAAGAACATCCCAAAAAAGTGCCCGAAATAATAACAGGGAGGCACTCTTAGAAGTACATCCAAAACCTGAGTCAAAAAACCTAACCTGTGTAACCACCTACACGCCGGAATCCAACATGATCAGGAGAATAATAAGAAAGCACTGGAGAATTCTCCAAATCGGCGAACTGGCACCAAGTCCCCCCAGATTTGCTTTTAAGAGAACGGCAGACCTTAAAGACTTGCTGATTAACACCAGGCCAAAACGAAGGGAGCCGTAGCAACAACAACAGCTATGGAATTTGCCACCCGTGGTTGGCCATTACCCATGTGGGCAATGCATAGTTTGTCCCCTGACAAGCGCAACAAAGGTGTTAAAGTTAACAGACACCATCACATGGACACAGAACAAGCTCACAAATTGTAATACACGCAACTGCGTCTATCTGATCACCTGCCTGTGCCTACTCAAAAATGTGGGGATGACTACACGTCCCGTAAAAACCAGAATAACAGAACACAAGAGTAACATCAGATGCAAGAAAACAAACACCAAGATGTGTGCCCATTTTACTACAATGAGTCACACCGTCAATGACATACACTGGACTATCATGGAATCCCATCCCCAAATAAGCAAGGACGCCCACTTTAGGAGGGAGCAAAACTGGGTGTTTAAGCTCTCCTCCCACATTACAGGTCTCAATGACGATATCCCCTGGGGTGAACTAGACTAATCAGAACCTTGATGAGCCTTTCAGATGCCTACCCCATAAAACCACGACAAGAGGGTACATACAGAATCGGGTGGGATTAGGAAGCACAAATGGCCCAGCGCAGGGGACATACTCATCAAATCTTTATTTTATTTTTTATTTATTTGAGTTTTATATAGCGCTGGCTAGACCCGGAGGTATCAGAGCGCTTTACATAAGGAACAGCGAGTTACAAATTTAAAAACAGTGTTGCACAATAACAGCAGTTACAATAACTTAGCATAAAATATAGACATGTCCAAAGGGGTAAGTAAGGCATGGGGAAAAGGAGAATAGGGGAGGAAAGAGGATCGGGTCAGGAGGAACAGGTAGGGATGGAGGTGCTCTGGGGGGACCAAAAGACAATAAGAAAATTCAAAAGGGGGGTCAGTAGTCTAAACATCCGGAAGAACGGTGACTGAAAGGGAAAGGAGGGAGGAGGGAGACCAATGGGGGGGGGGGGGCAGGACAGAGTAAGGTATAGTCGGTGGACAAAAGTGCGTAGTCCGGCAGTGGGCGAGGCGGACGAATCCTCCAAGATGGATGACCCGGGACACGGGCACCGTAAGCAAAGTCACAAAATGGCGATGCAGCTCAAAAGATCCAATCCGCAAAATAACGAGGGTGCTGGAACTACGGAGCAGAGTAAGGGGGGGGCAGTCACGGGAGCAGGAGGGGAAGGGATTGGAGGATTGCCGAACACAGACAAACGAGCCAACGTTTAGGGTTGCTGGGGCAGCAGAGTCGTCGAGGGTATTGAACCCAAACAGTCTGTTCGGATGCACAGGCTCTGGGTCGCGAGGGCAGCAGTGCCGTCGAGCTGCACGCCGAATGTCTGGGGAAGTCTGCCTGGGTGCTGGGGGAAGCTGTCCCGGAGAGAGGCAGGCAGCAAAGCAGTCCAGGAGGGCGCGCTTCCCAGGCTGAGATAGCAAGGAAGAGCCCCGAGGCGTCACGCCGCAGTGTCGAGATTCTCCCCGCAACTGCACCCCCGTACCTGGCAATAAAACTAGTGAGTCCCGGACGTCCCACGGGAGGTGAAGCAGGAGGGCAGGCCGTAGGGGAGGCGGCAGCCGTTCGAGTCCGGAAGGCTTCGGGCGGTGAGACCTCATCCCAGCCAACTGGAGAAACGCCACCAAGCATCTGAACCGCCAGGATTGAAATTCCGTCGACGGCCTGCCCTCATCGATTCATCGGTATGCGGGGGGAGGAAAAGGCAACAGCAGCGAAGAAAACGCGTAGAAACTATGCCAGATGTCCGGCTGGGTAGGTGACGGCCCGAGCGGTGCGCCGGAGCCAGTCTCCCCTATAGCTGTCGCTGCAGCTCCACCGGACATCGGCCATGTTGCTCGGGCTCCGCCGGTCATGGAAATGCTCCCGATTCCCTCCGAAGAGCTCGAGTCCAGGAAAGGAGATTGGAGAGATGATGACAGCAGTCTGAGCACGACCTTGGTGAGTAAAGAGGGTCCAGGGGGAGATTGGGGATTAAAGCCCAAAAAGGCAATCCCTGGCCGGGAGCTCCCGGCCGGAGCTCCTCACCACAGTAACGAGCCACGAGTAGTTGACTTCATTGGACCAGTATCACCATCACATCCATCTAGTTAGAAACTAGTGTGGAATTAGGTGCCTTACACGTCAAGAGGTTTTGACCAATCATGAGGGGCCTCCCGAGCCTATATACGACCCCTTTATGTACATCTAAGTCGCCCTAGAGTGTGGGTGGCAACCCATGTACAATAGAAGGATTCCACATCAGTGGGGAAGTCCCCAACACAAGCGCCTTGAAGTTACTCCTCCACTCATAGTACATCACTGGAGTATTGCTGACCTTTGATAAATATTTACCCAAGGAGTACATACTATACCCACGACTAACATGGTCATAAAAATCACGGCCTGGTGTTATAACTACATACCACTCTACCGCAAAAATGGTCACAAGGGTTAATATCGGCAGTGCAACCTTGGACCCTTAAGAAAATGTGGTACATGATTCTTTGACACCTTCCGACACACAACTAGATGGCCGCCAAGGTTAACATTCCAGCTTCCAACAGAGCGTCAGGGAAGGCTCACGCATTATAGACCCGCCACTGGCACGCTTTCAGACAGGGCAAGAAGGCCGTCAAGGTTAGCATTCCAGCTCCTAACAGAGCGTCAGGGAAGGCTCACGCAGTTAAGACCCGCCCCCGGCACGTCCCGCTATGGGAATCAGAGCCAGGGAAGGAAGACGGCTAGTTGCCACGCCGCCTTGTGTGAGTATGAGGACAGACAACAACACCTGCTGCTCCCGGTAAGACGCTGCGTAACAGGTTTTTGAACGCCTGTTCCTTGTACCATTATTTATCCATTTTCAGGTTGTGAGTAACGACTCGCTCTGCTTAAATGCTCCCGTCAGTACAGACCTGCATTATTTGGGATGAGTGTTTGTTACTAGCCCACTTTGGGACACCTTGCTTTCCATGTGGTTCTGTTTTGAGTGCCTACCGCACACAGTTTCGGTTGGGGCGAGCTAAACGACTCTATGCCACATGTTGGCGGTATATTCTGTGTTGTTTTTGTCTTTTCTGTCTCTTACGTTTTTTACGGATCGCTTAGTGCCCCTGGTTATTTGGCACACCATCATGATTATGGTGGCCCACTCCACATAGGGACACGTTTAAGAGCGATATTAAGCCACAAGAGTGTCTGTCCTCAACGGTGACTCACGGGGCACGTCACTATATATGTTGTCTTGTTTTGGTCGTGAGTGCCGCTAGAAGCGAATGATTAATCATCTGGTGATGACGTAAGAAATCTGCCTTTCTGTTTTCGGGAACATGCATGATAATAGCTTACGCCGCAACAGACCCCACTTTTCTATTGCGATGAGCGTTTCACGCTAACAACGACATTCTCTTTGAACCCCACTCAAAACTAACGGCGATACTACACACGGGGATTTCCTCGATATCTGTATTGGGGTTTCTTGTCACATCACAGACTAGCCACAAATTGAAACTCCCTATAGTCATTGAATACTGCACCTTTACCTGATCTACACTGGGATCACTTAACGTTACGAGTGGAAGCGCCGCTGAAGTAGTTCTGTCACGCAACACCTTAAACATGTTTTTATCACCATTTTCTCTTTCAGGTCTTTCAATATCAGATGGATCGGACCTAGTATTTACTCACAAAGCTGGTAACTATTGAATTCCTTGTACTCTGAGCACCAACATTGCAGTAGTGTAAGACTCATGATAATTTCTTTTTAACCACTGGTCCTGATGAATTGCTACTAGACCCGTTAGGGGCTACCTTAGGCAAGAAACATGTCGACCTTACACACCACGCACGCCCTTTAGGATCATTGTACACGGCTAGGGCATCTTTGTTTTTAGTGAGGTTAGTGAGCCCAAGGAATTATGTTTAGGCAATAGGGTCTCCCTAAACCTTTTTTAATACCACACTGCACTCACTACACTACTTATTCCACATACCCACACACACCAATTGGCTTCAACAAAAAGATCTCCGCCAAAGAGCCATTTTGAGGGTGCCCCTCGGGCATTGCAGCGCCGGCCCAATGAGGAGCAAGCCCATATGATGAAGCATGACATCCTTCGGGTGTGTGAGGGCACTTTTTCACAGACCTGAACACTCTCACTTACACTTAGGAACTGCATACCCTTCAGTTATATATAATATTGAAAATGACATTTCCTCAATGTTACTCAATTCCTGTAGATTACTGTCAGACCCCATTTGGAGGTGAGGGGAATGGGGCAGGCAGGGGCTAATGGACTTCAGCTGTGGAGGCTGCGGTCATTTCCCTCTGATGTCCCAGGGCCCACCCTACTATGGCTCTGCAAAATTGGGCCAACCCCTTCAGCACTTGTCTCTCATTGGTAGCAATGGCGAGCAGTCACAGGCTTCTCAAGAAGGTAGAGTGGGGGCGTGTAAGATCAGAACTCAACAATCACCCAGCAACACAATAGCTGACTGTCCTCCCCAGTGCTTTTACTTTGGTAATGAAAAGTTCTTTAATTCATAGCTAATACTTCACAGAACAGGCGAGAGGGACAACCACTTTCCTGGCACTTAGGCCACTGTGCTGTGGGTCCTGGTCCCCCTCTCCCAGAAGCATTGTTTCATTCCTTCTCAGGCAACAAGCAGGGGCATACAGCACCTGTCGTGCTTGCTCCCTTTTCTGACAGGAGATGAGCAGGTTGAAGGTTATTTCCATGTTCGGGCAGAGGCTACAGCAGGTAGCATCAGAGGCTGCCGCCTCGAGTCCTTGCAGACATGCAGGGCTCTGGTGATGATGCAGGCCTCTGGCTATCTACAAACCAGCATATGAGTTCAAGGTGCGATATGGGGATTGTGCCATGGGAATCAAAGATCAGAGCAGCACAGTCCACATTGGACAGTTCTGTAATGGATTGGCACAGTCCACTCGGGCACAGTTGTTCTATGCAACAGCATAGTCAACTGGGGCACAGTTCTTCAATGCATTGGCACAGTCCGCTTCAGAACAGTTCTTCAATGCAGCGGCACAATCTGCTCAGGCACAGTTCTTCAATGCAGTAGCACAGTCCCATCTGGCACAATTCTTTGATGAAACAGTGCAGTGTGCTATGGCAAATTCTTGTTGCAGTTTCTGTCTGAAACTGTATGTACGGTGAGACGACTGCACCCTCATTTCTTAGGGCAAGCAAATGACTTACCTCAGTCTTCCTGTTCTGGCAGACCCAAATACCGCCGGGTGTCGAGCTGCTTTTGCCACTCCTTGGACAATCACACTTCCGGCAAGGTTGTCTTGGCTCCTTCGCTTTCTCAGCAGGCAGACTGACTTCTGGTCATGTCTGCTCAGAGAATCATATTCTTCATTCCAAGCAAGGCTTCATGTTATGTCCCATCAACTATGGGAAACTGGCTGTCAGGCACACAATAATTCTAGTTACACAGCATTTTTCTAAGAACTCTGCGGAGCACTCGCTTCCTTGGTCAAAGAGAACTTGGAAGTGAAGCAACAAGTGAGTCAGTGCCTCCCACTTTTAGACAGTCAAAGCAGAAAAGGGATGTGGATTTGCTGTCTTCACTTTCAAAGCAGTTATGGGTAGCTCTCCTTTCAAGTGTCCTTGCAGGCTGCTTTCCACACCCAGCCTTTGTTTAGAGTGACGCTCCTCACAGTAGGGTAGTCTCCAGCCTGCAGCATCCATAACAGAGGCACAAAGAGGTATGAGCTTTTTTGTACATGGCTATCAACAGACACGCTGAGCAGTGATTAGGGAAGAGCCCAAAGGTTTTCCTTACCTGAAGGGGGTCCTTTTCACCTTAACAAAAGATATTGCGTTCCCACCCTTCACCCCACCATCTACCAAATGGCAGTGCTACAGGAAGGCTATTCAGCAGGTCCTCTCAGCAAAAGGCCTAATTGAATTTCTAATCACTGGTCGCAGCTGTCCCAAGTTGAGTGTCTGGATCTCACCCCTCCCCAGCTACAGGAATGTCAGCAATACATTTCCACTTTCTGGAAAAACAATCTCACCATCTTGTGGACAGGAACAGGCCAGGAGCTTCCAAAATTGAACACACAAGCCTCCATTACTCTAGTTCACTGATATACTCAGTGCATGTACCGCACAGGTTACATACACACACGCATAATATAATTTTGTATTGTTATTGCTAGGATCTAAGTTAGTGCATGGAAATGGAACTTCACACGAGTGAGGCTAACAGCCTCCAGTCCAGTGATGTAGGTAACAAACAAAGAAAATGCTGACCACAACAAAGGATTCACAAAACATGGTACGCTGCCACAACCTCTCTACAGTCTAAACCCACAACAGCGACAGCAGTCCAATGAGAGTAAATGTCAGCATGTGATGGAGCAGAGAAAATAAAAAAAATTTAACCCCTAACAAAATTTTATAAATAATTAATAAAAATGTTCGTTTAAATGTATTAATCAACAATGTACGTGAGGGAAGGGTAACACGCAAGTATATATGCTGAATAATCTATTAACGAATGTCTGTGTGTCTAATTATAACATAAAATAATTGCGTACTAAATAAATGCATGATTTGTGCTTCATAGAATATAAACGTGTCGTTGCAAAAACAATAGTGATGGTAAGTAAGAAACAGCTTAAATGTTGCTTTCTGCTAGGTAATAACTAATTGGGGTACGTAGATGACGGGAGGGAAACGAAAAGGCTATGTTTCTCTATTTTAATTATGTTTTGTTTATTTCTAAATAGTGCTTCTAAGTCTAATCGAGTGGCGATATAAAATGGCTGCCGGTTATTAGAGTGCGCATGTGCTGAGAAAACGCGTGACAAGGGAGAAAAAGTTGGAGAAAGGCTAACCACGTGATGGTGTTGAGAGGCTAAGATGCAAGAATGGTCAAGGCTGATGTGACCTAATTGAACTGATAGTGTGCCGTGGTGATCAGCAAAGAATCGTGGGAAACCGTTTTAAGAGAAAGGACAATGCCTGCAGAGTTCTCGAATGTATCGAAAGAAGTTACAAATGTACTGATCGAAGCGGATGGAAACATGTCTTGAACTGTGAGAAAGGAAATGAACATATACATTCCAAAAGAACAAGCTGGATCCGGGAGAACTTGATTAAGAATGAATAGATGAAATGAGTGGACCAATGAGAGAAAAGCGCGTTATTAATGTTGCAACAATTTAGTTAGCAAAGTTAGAATTAGGGTATAAGAAGGCCTACTCTTAGTGGGAGGGGGTTGTCAGAGTCGGTGTTGGAGTTGGTGGTTTCCAGTGCTTGGTGTTCCAGATCGATCCATTTTACTGAGCGGGAGATGCTGAAAGACTGTTAGATGAGACGGGTTGCGGTAGCTGATGCTGACGAGCTGAAGTTTCTGTTGCTGTCTTATTTTTCCAGTTGAGTATGAGAATCAGGTTATTTTTAAATCTTAAACTTAGGTTAGAAATCATTAGGCTAAATTAGGAAGATAGGCAGATAATTAGGGTTTTGCTTCATGACAAAATTTCCTTTCTGCAATAAAATTGATGTTGCTTAATAAATATTTGAATTAATAATGAATGAATAATTGAATAAAAAGTCTAAATTCTTTTTCATGCCTTTAAAATTATATAAAATTTAAGATTCTTAAATCAAACGACTCAGTGGTTATTTTACTAAATGTTTGTGAAACTGGTAATTGGTTATTGTGATTTAGCTGGTCTTAATCACTATAAACTGATTTCTTACTAGATGATCCATCGACAAAACAATGAGCAGGAATATCTTAAGAAATAACTAAGAAAGCGATAGGTTAAGGTAATAAGGTATCCCGGCTCCTTCCAGCGGTACATCATGATGTTTTTCATTTAGTTTTCCTATTTCTCCTAGGAGTATAGAATTTCGTAAAGGTGTAGAGGAAATCCAGGGGTGTGTGTGTGTGATAGGCGATGTTATGGGCCCCATCGTCATGTGGATGTGAGAAAATATAAGTCGCCCCTGGATGACCGATAAGTGACCTAGGAGGAAAATAGTTTTTATTGTATCTGCTGCATCAGATTTCTTGGTAGCAGAGTTATGGTTTCTATAGATTAGTTTGGTGATTATTGATTATTGATTATTTTTGATGACTAATACTATATGTTGAGTCGTGTTATGTTATATGTGAGTTTTCACGCTTCTGGGATGTAGGAAGTGGAACACGTGTGACAAGAGAAGTCACATGGAATTTGGTACATGGTCTGAATTCAAATTTTGGTAATAACACAGGTTGTGTTATGTTAGGGATTTCTGTACGGAAGGTGTGTAACTGAGATAGCAAATCACGTTTTCTTGTGAAACTCTGGCCTTAATTCTCAGGAGCATAGTCTCCACATGTGTCTTATCCCCAGAGAAACGGGTTTACTGTTTGCTTGAAAGAAGGGTAAGGTAGCGGGAAGTGCTACTTTATCGGCGAAAGTTAATAATTCTGTGGTAGGATAGAGGTAAGCGCTGCCTACTGGAAATACAGGATTCTTGTATAAAAGGACAAAGCTGTCACTTTGGTTTAGCGAATCACACTATGGAATTGTTTTAATTGTTGTAACTAACGAAGAAACAGTGAAAAGAAAAATTGCCGATAATTTTTGTAAAGGAGGGGTAAAAGAGCAGGAGTGACATCGACAGTGCCGCGTTAGGATTGGATAGTGCGCTAGTCACGTGAACACAGAGACAAGAGTGACGTAGAAAAGTGCCGCGCTAGGATTGGTTGGTCCGCGGACGAAGGGAATCGTTCTGATTGGTGTGTTGGTGTGAGTTGCGCTGTGTTTGGTTGAAGTTCCGTACACGGAACAGTGCTGGTTTGAAGAGAAAAACCAATCGAAAACATGCCGTATTACGAGTATGAAAGGGAGAGAACGTCATGGACGACAAAAATTAAGAATTTCTTTAAGAAAGACAAAAAGGTTGTGACTAGAGAGGGACAAGTAATTCCTCCGCCGAAATCAGCAGCTTCACATATGATGCTGAAATATGGATATCATACATGCATATGGTTAGAAAATTGGGCAAAGTATACGAAGAATGATGGTGCATTAGCTTTCCCGGAGAATGGTTCATTTAGTGTAGCGGTTTTGCGAAATTTGAGAGAAAAGATGACAAATTAAGAACCTAGACCTAGACCGACACAGTTTGAAGCATTGACGGAATGGGAAGATGAGATGTATGAGCGAGAGAGATTCAGAGGTTTAAGGGATCATGAGTTTATGCCTGGAAGAATGTGGGGAATAAATCATGAGGATAGAATAAAACGATGGAGATGTGCTAACATGACAGGAGGTTTGTTTCCGGCTTTTACAGTTGAGGAAGAGACTAAGAGAAAACCTACTGAGAAAAAGAAACATATGGAGAGGGAAAAATATATGCATGAGAGTGAAACGGATGATGAATTGCTGGAAGATATTCTAAATAGAAATCCCCCTCCGTATCAGCAGAGTTCCACAGTGGTGACACCAAATGCGCCGCAAATAGAGACTGTGCGAAATAAAAGTCCGGTAAAAAGAATTGAAATAAATAGGTCACAAGATCAAATAAGAACTTCACAAAATGAAGGAGTAGAAAGTGACAATGCAACTGAATTAGCAAGAACAACAAAGGAACTGACTGAGAAAATTAGGGAATTAACGAAAAACATGGAAGCTGTGACTGTACCTGTAACAATAGGTCCAGTAATACCAGTTTTTGAGAATCAGAAAATTGATGAACGGTCTTTAGTGATTCCTATGAGTTCACAATTTCAGAGAGAAAAAGAAAGGATGGAACCAAGTGCAAGTACAAGTAATTTGGCTAGTACCTACAGACCAAGTCCACCTACAAATTTGACTGTGAATGAGTGTAATGGTAGAAAAATGCATATGGTAACAGAATCTGCAACAGAGACTCCTGAAAAGAGTGGTAATTGGATAGAACTAAATAATACACCCATAGGTCCGACTCCTGATGAGTTAAATGAGTGGATGAAGGCATTTAAGATAAAAGAACCAGAAGAAAAACCATTAGATGTAATTAGGTTAAAGATTGACATGGAAGAATTAATTTTAGGGACGATTGGTACAGAAAAGCTAAAAAATTACCAGGATGATGAAATCATGTTTCTGTGCAAAAGTATTACATGGAGAGCTAAAAAGTTACATGACAAACTAGAAGAGATAGCAAGTGAAATTGGAGTAGATTTTGCGAAAGTGAAAACATTGCAGAAACCGTACAGAGTAGACTTTTGTGAGAAAGATATTGAAAACTTGAACACAGGAGGAAGGCAGACACAGATAAAAGAGTTAATTGTTTTACTGAGAAAATGGGGTGATGTGGACAGATGGAAAGTTAGATAGACAAAAAAGAATGAGAAAACTGCAGACAAAGCTTCTTTGGCTTTTATGATAACTGAAAAAGAACCTGTTGCAAGAGAATACCCTATGAGAGAAACTCCAGGTGGTAGTTATGTGCATGTTCCCTGGACTAGACAGGATATACTGTCATTTACAAATGAATTCCCGAAGCTGAGAGAGAAACCAGTTGAATGGTACCGACAAGTGGAGAGGTTTGTGAAGGTTTCAAAAGTATTGTGGATAGATTTAGATGGATTGTTTGACATAGTGGTGCCAACTGATTTGTGGTCTGAGTGTAAAATTACAGTTGACTGGCCAACTACAGAATATCCAAGAGATCCTAAGACAGGAGCTCCAGGTCCTGAGGTGATGAGGAAGTACGATAAGGTGATTACCTTTTTGAAAAATAAGATTCCTCCTAAAGAAACAGATTGGGTAAAAATCGATAGAACTACACAGGAAAGTAAGGAGTCTGTACATGCCTATTATGAGAGGTTGTTGTTGGTCTTCAAGCAGTATAGTGGATATGAGGAGTTGAGTGAAAAAGATATGAGTCATTTCGTATACAGATTTGTGTTTGGGCTGAAACCAGAGATTAGTGAAATGATTAAACAACATATGATTAACTGGCAAAATGGCACGGTAGATGAGGTACTGAGGTATGCTAAGTATTGTAGTGATGATATTGAGAGTAGACAGCGTAAATTGAAAGAGAAGGCAATGTGGGTACAGGTGAAAGTGGCAGAAAAGCAAGAAGCTCAATTGGACAATAATAGTGGGAATGAAACAGGACAGAATAAATCGCGACCTAACATAGGTAAAGGGAAAGGTCAAATGAGTCTAGAGGAGGCAAAGAAGAAATTGCCCTGTCATAATTGTGGAAAATTAGGGCATTGGAGAAACGAGTGTAAGTTCCCACCTAAACCTAATCCGGAAAATCAATCTTTAACTCCACAGGTGCAGAATGAGGTAGTTGTTCAACAAGGTCAGGTGCCACAACCACCACTTCCCAACACTGTTAACCAGCAAAGATACAGTACAGAAACAGGATTCTACGGAGGAGAGCAGGTAACACAGTTGCCGCGAGCAGCTAACATTTCTCAGTATTGGTTGCGACAGAGTGAGGATGAGGCGGATGAAAGTTTCTGACGGTGCCTAGGAGAGGGAAAAGAGTGCGTACTTGGCGCAACTCTAGAGGTAGATCAGTCTGGTCCCTTTGTGGATGGAGAAGTGAATGGTGCAAATGTAACATTCCTTGTCGATACTGGAGCTACCCGTTCTACTGTTAGATCAGTGGAAATTCCAAACCTTCCTCTCTCAGGTGAATACATCCAAGTAGTTGGAGTAGCGAATCAGCAGATTAAAACACCACTTACTGAATTAGTGGAAGTAAAAATTGGTTCTTTTAGCAAAATGCATAGATTTGTAGTGTGCGATTGTAGTCCTGTAAATCTCTTAGGTCGTGACCTTTTGTGCAAAATGAATTGCACAATTTATTGTACGCCACGTGGAATTGGATTTCAGACCCCAGATGAAGATGTATTGTATAAAGTAACATTGCTGAATCAGGAACCTGAAATGAATGGTTTGTTTCCTGCATTTGATGCAGAAAAACTTCCAAAAGAACTGAAAAATGCAGTGAAAGAAAATGTGTGGGATTTTACAGGCGAAGATATTGGATTAATGAAAGAAGTAGATCCCGTAAAAGTAACAGTAAAAGAAGGAACAACTTACCCAAATACGCCACAGTATAAATTGACTCCAGAAATAATTGAAGGAATAACTCCTGTAATAAATAAAATGATCGAACAGGGAATTCTAAAAGAAATAATGAGCAGTCCATGTATTTCACCTATTATGGGACTGAAAAAGCCAAACGGAACATATAGAATAGTACAGGATTTGAGAAAGATCAACAAAATAGTTGTGCCTTGTTGTCCAATAGTGCCAAACCCTGCAGTAATTCTATACCAAATTCCACATGAAGCTGAGTGGTACACAGTGATAGATTTGTGTCACGCATTTTTCTCTATTCCTTTACATCCAGATAGCCAGCCATTATTTGCGTTCCGGTTCGGAGAGCGTATTTTGGCATGGTGCCGAATTCCTCAGGGGTATACAGAAAGCCCCTCAATCTTTAATCAGATTTTAAAGAAGTCCCTGGAAGATTTGAAAATGCCAGAAAAGTCAGTGATGGTGCAGTATATCGATGACCTGTTGGTGGCATCGAAAACAAAAGAAGCATGTGTAAGCGATACAATTGCTTTACTGAACCATCTAGAGAAAAGAGGACATAAAGTGTCCCCTTCAAAATTGCAATTTTGCCAAAAAGAAGTTCAATATTTAGGGCATAAAATTGAGAAAGGAGTGCGAAAGATAGCGACAGAAAGAGTAAGAATGATTCAAGGAATGAGAGCACCAATGACGCAAAGAGAGGTAAGAATGTTTCTGGGAATGGTTGGATATTGCCGACAATGGATAAGTGGTTTCTCCTTGATTGCTAAACCATTACAAAAACTGACCAAGAAAGATGTAAGAGACCCTTTGAGTTAAATAACGAAGAAATGAAATCTTTCAAAGAATTGAAAAAGAAATTGTGTGAGGCCCCTGCTTTAGGCATGCCTGATTATGAAAAGGATTTTGAATTGTACTGCAGTGAAAGAGATGGATGTGCGTTTTCAGTACTGGTACAAAAACATGGAACAATGAAGAGACCAATTGCTTATTTTTCAGCTGTTTTAGATCCTATAGCAAAAGCGTTGCCTGGATATCTGAAAGCTGTTGCTGCTACTTGTGCAAGTCTGGAACAAAGTGAAGGTATAGTGATGGGGTATCCACTGAGAGTATATGTTCCCCATTCAGTAGAAATTCTTTTGACAAGAACAAAAACACAGTACATGACACATAGTCGGCTGACTAAGTACGAAAAGGTAATCTTGAGTGCAGAAAATGTGACCATAGATAGATGTATGAATGTGAATCCTTCAACATCATTGCCAGATGAAGAGAGTATAATTGAACAAGACGAAGTAGATCATGATTGTCTGAATGTGCTGGAATATTGCACAAAACCAAGAGCTGACATAAAAGATGAGCCTTTAAAGGAATCGGATTATGTCATGTTTGTGGATGGCTCATGCTTGAGAACGAAAGAAGGAGTTTTAAGCGCAGCTTACGCAGTGTGCACAGTGGCAACTGTGATGGAAGCGTCTTGTCTGAAAGGAATAAGGTCTGCCCAAGTTGCGGAACTGATTGCTTTGATTCAAGCATGTAAGTTGGGAAGAAATGTGCGAGTTACGATTGTGACCGATAGCCAGTATGGTTTCGGTATTGTGCATGACTTCGGTCAGATTTGGTCACAAAGAGGTTTCTTGACGTCTGCAGGAACACCTATCAGAAATGGAGATTTTGTTAAGAAACTGCTTGAGGCGATACAGCTGCCTAAGCAGATAGCTGTAGTGAAGTGCAAGGCACATAAGAAAAACGAAGATTACATAGCTGTTGGTAATAACTACGCGGATGAGATTGCCAGATATTGTGCAGAGAACATGGTATCCCTAAACAAGAATAGAGAAAGGAGCATATCTCTTCTCCTTTGCTTTTTACTAACACTGTCGAGACATGGGATGAGGTGAGACAGTTACAGGAAGCTGCAAATGATGAGGAAAAAAATGACTGGATGAAAGCAGGATGTAGAAGACAAGAAAACAATGGTGTGTGGGTATACAGAGATGAAAGACCAGTTATGCCTGATAGCATGATTGCAGACATGGCACGGATGTACCATGGACAAGCTCATATTGGGAGAGATGCAATGATCAGACTTTTTAGACAAACCTGGTATAACCCAAAATTCAGAGCCATAGCTGAAAGTCTTTGTCAAAGATGTCTTATTTGTCAACAGTTTAATCCAGGAAGAAAGACAATAGTGAGTCTAGGAACCATAGGACGAGAAGGAGGTCCGTTCACTAGAATGCAATTAGACTTCATCGAAATGCCCCCTTGTAACAGACTAAAATATGTTCTAGTGGTCGTCTGTTTGTTTTCTCGTTGGGTGGAGGCATACCCCACTAGAAGGAATGATGGAACAACGGTAGCAAAACTTATGCTGCGAGAGTTCATTCCAAGGTATGGTTTTCCAGTCACGGTTGAGACAGATAGAGGAACACATTTTCAAAATGAGTTGATTCAATTAATTTGTGAAGCATTAAGTATTAAACAAAAACTGCATTGTGCATACAGACCAGAGGCTTCTGGGGTAGTAGAGCAAATTAATGGAACAATTCAGAACAGGTTAGGAAAAATGTGTCAAGCTACAGGACTCAAATGGCCCGATGCACTGCCCCTTGTCCTGATGACCATCAGAAGCATTCCTGAAAAGAAAACTGGACTTAGTCCTCATGAGGTGATCATGGGACGAGCAATGAGACAAGCACAAGTACCTGTCAACAAGTTATTGACTATAACTGATGATCTAGTACTGGATTATTGCAAAGGACTGGCTGATGTGGTGCGTTCTGTGTTTCATCAGGTTGGACCGGATGCGACCACTCTTGAAAGAAAACCAGCCCACGACTTGAATCCAGGAGACTGGGTCCACATAAAAATCCACAGGAGAAGAAACTGTCTAGTTCCTCGCTGGGACGAGCCACGACAGGTAATCCTAGTGACAACAACTGCAGTCAAGTGTGCAGGAGTAAAAAACTGGGTCCATGCCAGCCACACAATCAGAGTTCAAGAACCTGCAGATCGACATGTGAGTCGACGTCTGGAAGTGTGGGATAAGAGTTCAGTGACTGGGACAGAAAGAATAAGAGAAAGGGTGCCAGAACTTGAAGATCGACCTGAAAGTCGACATCTGGAAACCCCAACTGCAAGCACCTCTAAAGAGGAAGAGGAAGAGGAAGAAGGAAAAATTACAGAAATTCCAGAACTTGAAGATTGACCTGTAAGTCGACATCTGGAAATATCTGACACGAGTTCAGGATCTGATGATTCAGTTGAAAACTGTGAAGAATTTCGAAGGAGAACTTGGGGATTTAAACCAATTAGAGAAGAGAATGAACAAGAAAATGATCTAAATGAGCAACCAAGTACAAGTTATGGTGGAAATCCTTCAAAAGTAATATTAATAGACAAAGTAGGGAAAGAGACAAATAAAAAGTTAGAAAATCGAGAAGAACCCCGAGGAGCAATAGGGACAGATAGTGAAACAAAAGAACAGGGAAAATTAGAAGCAGAGAGTGAGATAAATACCAATTCGGAAAAACATCGAGGAGGGACAGTAATAAGGGAACACAAGAAGGAGAAGACAGATCCACCAGTAAAAGAAGATGAGATCATAAGTTTCAAAATAAGAGACAATTGTGAAAAAGTTGAAACAGAATCTGAAGAAAGCGGAGAAGAAGAGAAAACAAGAACTGAATCAAGAAAAAGAAATTGGAAATCAGAAAGAGGAGAAAAAGAAGGTGAAGCCAAAATGCCAAGAAAAGGAGACAATTGGCCCAGCAACTATATAAGAAAATTGAGATACAGAATAATCAGAACAGGAGAAAAAAGTGCTGAACAGGTGAATGAAATAACAAGTCAAAGGGAACAAGAAAAGCCAAGTGGAAAACGATTGCAAAAGTCTAAAAGAACAAAGAAAGTGAATTCGAAATACAAGTCACCTGAGTGGTTGTACATCGCTCTAACGGATTACAAAGAAGAAGTAAACACTCACGAGAACCCGAGACTAAGAAACCGAATGGGTAAAGGTGAGATGCAACAAACCTGAAGTGAAGACTTAAAGTGCTTCTGCCGGATGTGACAATTTTACTGGATATGACAAATCACCGGATGTGACAACGAAAGAATTCTGGAAAGAATTAAAAGAAAGTACTAAGCAAAGACTTTTGAAAGCAGAGTGGCATCTAAGTCATTTCTGAGGTGTAGTGACACAATTTTCTGAGATTTAACAAAAGATAAAAGCAAAATGGAAAATACTAGAGATAGAAGAGATAAATGTGAGTTTGTAAAAAGATGGTGTAAAATGTGCTGCTTTTGTACAGGATTATTAATGACAGTATGGATAGTTTTAGCAATCACAATTCCTATTAGTATAGCTGTAATAGAAGCAAAGAATGATACTAAACCAGAAAAAGAAACTAATATTAAAGAACCAGTTATTTTAAGAAGTAGTGCAGAATTACATAAGGATAAGTCAGTAACAGACTTTTCTAAAAATGTTTTTACAAAATTGTTGTACGAATATGTAGAGACAATGGATGTGAGAGATTGTTATGTTTGTATGCAGCTGCCTGCATCAGTGTCAGAAGGTGTGACTTATCATCACCTACCTCTAACTTATGGAATAACCTGTAGTGTCATAGCAAGTTTATTTTATAAAACAGGTAGATTAGAGTTTTATTACAATGATATAGATAAAATGTTTGCAAATGTTCCTGTAGTTCCAGAACTTAACAAAGTAAAACAAGCAAAGGTTTTAGGAGAATTCTTTTTAGAGCATAAAATTTTAACATTAGAAGAAATAGCTAAAAACAACCTTACCTGTGAGTTAAAGAAAGAAGAAAAGGTATTTTTAGAAATGGTTGAAGAAAGGAGAATGAAATTTCAAAGAGAAGCAATAAAAGAGAAAGGAACACATCTATGGACGTTTGAGGAAGAAAATCATGAAGGGAAAAAGATAAATGCAGCAATGACATTAGATTGGCCGCAAACAGGAAAGTTGTGTATTAGGAGAAATAAAACAGTCTATGACAATTATTTTGTAGGTTCCAGTATTTGCCATGACAATTATCAAATTTTGGGAGGTTGGGGATTCAAAGGTGGAAAAGATCCAATATTTCCAGGTATCTATTATATTTGTGGGAATAGAGCTTATTACAGGTTACCGGACCATTGGTATGGAACTTGTTATGTAGGCCTGGTCTTTCCAAAAATCTTTCATATGGACAGAGAAAAAAATGGAACATACAAGATGATTAATAGCTTTACACGTACAAAGAGGGAAAGTTTTTCAGAAATTGTAGGTGATATTTTTGGAGCATTAATACCAGCAGTGGGAATATCTTTGAATGCATTTAAAATTCGGAAGTTATCCACAGTAGTAGATCGTTTGTCTACAGATACTGCGGGAGGGTTCTTGATGGTAAATACCGAAATGGTTGCCATGAGAGCTATGGTGATGCAAAATCGGCTTGCCCTTGATATTCTTTTGGCAAAAGAGGGTGGAGTTTGTGGAATGCTGAAAGTCCAACATTGTTGCACTTACATTCCTGATAAAAGTGAAAATATACAAAAGTATATTACAAATATTACAAATTTGCACAAAGAACTAGTTCCACTGGAGGTTGAAAGTGTCCTGGGAAAACTTGGTAGAGGGTTTTCTTCAGTAGCAAATTGGTTAACAAGAATGAGTAGACTAATGATAGGGAAAGTTATAAAAAGAGCAACGGTAGCAATATTGTTAGCCATGGTGTTGAAAATTGTAATAACGTGTATAAAAAGAAAAGTAAGACAAAATAAGATAAAAAGAAATAACAGAATAATGAAAGAAAGAGAGAGAGAAATGGGTGAAATTGAGTTAGAGAAAATGAAAGAAAGCATGTATAAAGAAACAAGAAGACAAGATGAAATGGAAACAGATGTATAACTAACAAAAAGCAAAAGGATGAAAGACATATGCTGCCTGAAAAAGAAGTATAACTTGGGTTTTATGTGGTGATTTAAAAATCACCAAAGGGGGGAGTTGATGGAGCAGAGAAAATAAAAAAAATTTAACCCCTAACAAAATTTTATAAATAATTAATAAAAATGTTCGTTTAAATGTATTAATCAACAATGTACGTGAGGGAAGGGTAACACGCAAGTATATATGCTGAATAATCTATTAACAAATGTCTGTGTGTCTAATTATAACATAAAATAATTGCGTACTAAATAAATAATAAATGCATGATTTGTGCTTCATAGAATATAAACGTGTCGTTGCAAAAACAATAGTGATGGTAAGTAAGGAACAGCTTAAATGTTGCTTTCTGCTAGGTAATAACTAATTGGGGTACGTAGATGACGGGAGGGAAACGAAAAGGCTATGTTTCTCTATTTTAATTATGTTTTGTTTATTTCTAAATAGTGCTTCTAAGTCTAATCGAGTGGCGATATAAAATGGCTGCCGGTTATTAGAGTGCGCATGTGCTGAGAAAACACGTGACAAGGGAGAAAAAGTTGGAGAAAGGCTAACCACGTGATGGTGTTGAGAGGCTAAGATGCAAGAATGGTCAAGGCTGATGTGACCTAATTGAACTGATAGTGTGCCGTGGTGATCAGCAAAGAATCGTGGGAAACCGTTTTAAGAGAAAGGACAATGCCTGCAGAGTTCTCGAATGTATCGAAAGAAGTTACAAATGTACTGATCGAAGCGGATGGAAACATGTCTTGAACTGTGAGAAAGGAAATGAACATATACATTCCAAAAGAACAAGCTGGATCCGGGAGAACTTGATTAAGAATGAATAGATGAAATGAGTGGACCAATGAGAGAAAAGCGCGTTATTAATGTTGCAACAATTTAGTTAGCAAAGTTAGAATTAGGGTATAAGACGGCCTACTCTTAGTGGGAGGGGGTAGTCAGAGTCGGTGTTGGAGTTGGTGGTTTCCAGTGCTTGGTGTTCCAGATCGATCCATTTTACTGAGCGGGAGATGCTGAAAGACTGTTAGATGAGACGGGTTGCGGTAGCTGATGCTGACGAGCTGAAGTTTCTGTTGCTGTCTTATTTTTCCAGTTGAGTATGAGAATCAGGTTATTTTTAAATCTTAAACTTAGGTTAGAAATCCTTAGGCTAAATTAGGAAGATAGGCAGGTAATTAGGGTTTGGCTTCATGACAAAATTTCCTTTCTGCAATAAAATTGATTTTGCTTAATAAATATTTGAATTAATAATGAATGAATAATTGAATAAAAAGTCTAAATTCTTTTTCATGCCTTTAAAATTATATAAAATTTAAGATTCTTAAATCAAACGACTCAGTGGTTATTTTACTAAATGTTTGTGAAACTGGTAATTGGTTATTGTGATTTAGCTGGTCTTAATCACTATAAACTGATTTCTTACTAGATGATCCATCGACAAAACAATGAGCAGGAATATCTTAAGAAATAACTAAGAAAGCGATAGGTTAAGGTAATAAGGTATCCCGGCTCCTTCCAGCGGTACATCATGATGTTTTTCATTTAGTTTTCCTATTCTCCTAGGAGTATAGAATTTCGTAAAGGTGTAGAGGAAATCCAGGTGTGTGTGTGTGAGATAGGCGATGTTATGGGCCCCATCGTCATGTGGATGTGAGAAAATATAAGTCGCCCCTGGATGACCGATAAGTGACCTAGGAGGAAAATAGTTTTTATTGTATCCGCTGCATCACATGCTTTGAGCACCTTTTCCGGTGATGGATCAGGTCCAGGAACTCACTCAAGTCAAGGGACAGGCCTAGATCTCTGCGTACACACTAGATCATTATGATGCTTCGCCAAAATTCAAAAAGCAGGACACTAAGGGCCTCCTTTATGGGGTTTTGACGTAGGGCAGTGCAGCAAGTCACCTGGCAGGAATGCACCGTATTTATCCAATACAGTACATTCCTCTCCCCCCGCGCTGGTGCCATTTCGGCAGCCTAGCACCAAAGCAGGTACACTTGCACCATGGTGCAAGGGTGTCTGTGTTGTCAGCAGGATTGTTTTTTGTGCAGGAAGGTCACCTTCCTGCACAAAAACAATCCTGAGAGTCATTTTCTCTTTCTATGTGTGCTGCAAAATGGAGCACACATGGAAAGAGGAATAAACAAGGAGAAATAAAGTTATTTCTCCTCGTTACGCCTCACCTCAGGAGGCGTAAGGTTTTGGCGCATCCCCAGGTTTACATGGTTTGTAAATCTGGGGAAGAGTCAACCATGGGTGTTGCGTGGGAACACCCACCACAACGCCCATGGAATGCCTCCCGAGCTCAGAGTGAGGCGAAGCAGTGATTTGTACTGCCTTGCCTAGCTCCATATCTATGAGGCCATGCAAAGTGGCTTTGCGTGTCCTCCACGATATAATTTCAAGGTTTGCTCTGCTGAAGCATCACAAAAAGTGACTCTCTGGCGGCACAAGAGGCTCATAATTATTCCCCTAGATTCTTACATTTAAGCAGTGGCGGAGGTAATAGAGGTGCCAGGGGTATGGCATCCCACCTGGCTCACTTCTGGTTCCTGTTGCTTAAATACATTTTACAATTGAAAAGAAAGTAGTTCATTTGCAAAAGCATTATTTACTCAAATCACTCCGGGTGACTGCACCTTTCCAAATGAATTGTTTGCATTTCAGTTGTAAAATGCTTCACAGGTCAGGTTTCTGTTCTAGTTACAATGAGGCTTGGGCAGGGGTTAATATCAGGGGCATGGGACCGGCTGGCAGAGATGCAGTGCTGCTCTGTCTCTGGAGCAGCACCCTGGCAGCAGGTTGCAAATCACTGCTTTCAGGTCGTGCCTGCTGTCAATTACTTCACAAAAAGCACAGTCTATGTTTTTATATTTGCACAATAATACATTTTTTTGCCATCGTCCTTGTGTGTCGGTGTTCTTCTGTCCTCCAATGACAAGAGGAACAGATAATCTCTTAGCGGAGGCTGCCACACTCCTGCACCGAGCACGAGTTCAAATAGGCAGCAAACCCTCGGTGCAAACTGAATTTGTTGGATCAAATGAGCTTTGATAATAGCTGGCAAAGGATTGGTGAGTTGGGCACATGCTCTAGAAACTGTCACCTGCAGGAAGTGTCACATGCAGTCAGTGGCGGCTCCTCCACTATGGCGAAGGAACGTCGCCCCCCCCCCCCGCCAGCAGCCAAAAAAGGAAAAAGAAAACAATAATGAACCTGTTTATTATCGTTTTATTTTTCTCCATAGCATCGTCTAGGGGATGGGGCCATGGGGATGACAGGCACAGGGGGAGTGGTAGGTGCACTGGTTGTCAGTGCGCACGACAGTTTGGCCGGCTGTCTCAGGCCGGCCAAACCATCATGCGCACTGAAGCTCTCTCCAACCTAGCTGCATTGCTGGGTTGGAGAAAGCAGGTACTGGCTCCCAGTCTACCTGGGAGTGCAAATCCACGGAGCTCAGGCCAATCCTGACGCGCTTTCACGCAGCGTCATGATTGCCCAGGGGATTCTGGGAGCCTGTACCTGCAGTGCACAGTGACGGAGCCAGCGAGGAGCCTCAAACATGTAAGTTATTTATTATTATTTTTTTGGGAGGTTGTCCGTCCCCCCTCTCCCTCTGCCCTGCCACTTTGCCCAGACAGCGGCCGCTACTGCATACAGTTTCCATTTCTAATGACATATTTTGCAAGGTTGAGCATCTGTTGCAGTGATCTGTGTGTTATAACTTTAAAGTCAACGGACAGATGTACTAACGTAATGCTCAGAAAAACGTTGCAAATGTTTGCGACCAGTATAATTTTTTGAAAACCGACCTATGTAATAATAGCAGAAACCCATCCATTTCATTTCCCTGAAACATGGGATCTAGTTTTTCCCTTCCACCCTGGAAAGGCACTTTTTAAAACACTACTTTTACGTTTGATAGCAGAGTAGCAAACGACTTATAAAAAGGTTTGTGTAGACCTATGAACTTATGAGTTATTCATGAACTTTTTTTCTGGGCAACTGCCCGGGGAACACTCCATGCACCCCCTGGTCAGAGATTCTCTTCAATGAAAAATATGTAAAACTGGAGGATTGTTTGTAATAGTAAATCTGACCTGCGGGTGAATATGCTTGTGATCCTAGTCCTTTGAATCAGGAAATTTCCATGTGCTGATCTCTTTCTTGCATATATACGCTTCACTTGTGCACTCCAAAAAAACTTTATGAATAAAATGCAAAGAATTCAGAACTAAGAGTTGTGGCCCTGTCTAAACCTGAGAAACCAAATCACAGAGCCAAGGCTCTGAAATCGCTCCATTGGCTCAGGGTGAGAGAGAGTCAAGTTCTACATCCTGAGTGTTGTGTATAAGGCCTATGGAGGTAATGCTCTGGGGTTACCTAAGAGCATGGCTCCTCACCACAATCCTGATGAGTTCCCGAAATGCAGGCACACCCCATCCAGCTGAAAAACCATATTCTTAGCTGCCTAATGAATAACATGGATCGCCATCTGAGATCGATTCCTTTATTTCAATATTTCAAGAAGAGCCTAAACTGGCCCTTCTTAGGTCTCGCCCGAAACAGCACGTGTTGTCGCTTGCAAGACATTTTGTTTACTTATAGGGGGCTTGGAGCCTGCCATTGCTTACCATTGGCTGGCTTCATTGTCACTCTCATTTACTTGCTCCTCTTTGGTCAGCACATGCTGGCTTGACTTTGGCCCTCTCTTGGAACATGGCCCCAGTCCTTGCTAATTGTCCTTCCGCTGTTCACACTTTCAAAACTACTTTTTTCTTATTGTGGAAGCACTCCCTAAGAGTGCATGTTGCTTGTCCCCTCCCACTGTCCTTGGTATTGCTTACGCCTTCTAATCCTTCTCTTGCTGTCTGTTGTGTTGCTTGCCCCCTCACCCAGCTCTGTCGTGTTGCTTACTCCCTTCCACCTTTCTCCTGTTGTCCATAGTAATCCCTGCCCTCTCCCGCCCTCATCCCACTGTCCGTATTTGCTCCACCCTCTCTCATGGTGTGTTGCTTGCCCTGTCCCTCTCTGGCAGTGTTGCTTGCCGCATCCCTCCTGTGTTGTGTTGCTTGCCCAGCCACTTGCAAGAAAAAACAAGCGTAATGACGCGGCCTGCGCTGGCCGTGTCATAGCGCTTTATTCCAAAACTTTAGGCCATGATACGCAGCAGAATATGTCTAAGACATTGAGAAGGCCAATAGCACATGGTATCCCCCATACAACTAAGATCATCCAGCATGAAATGTACACACTCGAATATTGCACATTTTGTGCACTTAATACAGTCATGGCCAAGGGGAGTACCGCGTCCAAACAAGCCATTGGGCAAGTCAATGGCTCAGGGTGTAATTTATACTGACGTGTATGAAGTGCTCCTAAAGCTTGCACTCACTAAACTGCTTATCAGGGTCACTGGTAGGGAGGTAACCAGATGGTTTCATATGGATATCAGTCCACGGTTTTGATGTGGCAGTCCTTGTTCTCTTCAATTGGACCAATAGTGTCAGCTTAACCAATAAAAGTAAGCTCTAAAAGATAAGCTAAGACTTCAAAGTGACATCCTGCCTACAGACATTCTGAGGAGCACACTACTGGGCCAGGTGGGTTGGAAAGTGACCTCCAATACACAAAGAGACATGGAATTAGAAACATGGGATATATTCATATAGGTTGCAGTTTTATGAAAACGAGAAGGTAAGTGATATTTTTCCCAAATCTTTTTAGGTAGCACGAAGGACTAGAGGGCTATGATAGTTGACATCACTTCGAGGCACAGTAAGCCGCTGAGACATGCACTGCAGGCGGCCTGTGTTGCATTACCACTGGCAATCGAAACTCCTACGGTGGCAGCGACAATGGTATGGGTCAGACATCTGAATGGACTCTAGGGATCACGCAACTGGATTGGGGTGGCTCTTCTGTAGGGGAGGGAGAAGGGCAGGTATAAGGTACTAGGGAAATAGTGGTACAGTCTCCTTTTTATCAGACCATTGTCCTTGCTCACTGCTATTGGCGTCCAGTAACTCATTGTAACAGCATGGTTGCACACTCTGAGGGCGGAACAACTAGATTCAGCACCCAGGTGAGGTGGTGGATGTAGGTGAATGTGGGCTCAGGGAGTAGTTGGAGGACAGGCCCACATCTGCTGCTTTCCACACCAGATGGAGATATGTGATTTTACATGCTGACGTGTACAATGATTTTTTTACGTGCCTGCAGTGCATGCCTGTCTGCAACAAATGATTTGTATGAAATATTCGAGATTTGTTGGACCCTTTTCTTTGTATTCCACACCAGCTTTTGTTTTTGATGTCTCTCGTGATCACTCGTAATACAATGAGCCAGACACTTCTTCAATAAATTATGTTTTATTTGGAATAGCATAATTTGCAACTGAGTTCAATAAATTACAGAACAACCAAAAATAAAAATGGCGAACAACATTTGGATAATTATCTCAGCGTAAAAAGATTCTATAAGTTAATAAACTTGTGTGACGCACTGCGACACGCTAAAGGGAAAAGAAAACATATTTTAAGTTTTGGCGGGTGGTTTCATGAAGCGGGTTTCCGAATTGTCCTTGACTGACCAGAAACTGCTGGGCGGCGAGAGATTGCTGTCAGCCTATCAGGAGTTCTGAAGAGAGGAAATACTGCTTTATACTAGCCAGTGTTACCACAAGAGAAAAAAGTGACACCAGTAACCACAAAGCAGGTCAACTTTACAACTTTGTCATGGCTACCTGTTGACAAAATGTCTGCCGTCACCTACAAAATGGACAATTTAAGGCATAATGGATCTCGTAGGCATCTCTTACAAGCATATCTTTGAAAAATGTGCCTAAACTGAGCCCATCTGTTTACTAGCAACAATGAACTCAAATGTTATGTCAACCCAGACAAACAAGGCGTGTAGTAATTGTTTCAAATGATCTGCATGGATTTAGTACCCACGAACAAGCATAGTGCTGTCCATGCCTGACCCACCGAGTTGTCTCAGCCTTTACCTGACTCCGCTCCATTTGAAGCTTTCTGTTGGAGACAAAGCTTAACAGTTGAAGGTACATGTATAAAATCCTCAAGCGAACAAAGATGTGTATGTGTGAAAAGAACAGACTAGCCACGTTTCCATATGGACCTACCCAATTGTGGTGTAGGTCGTAAATACCTCAAAGATGAGGAAAGCATGGAGAATGGAAAGCTGTTTTACTTGCCAAGAAGGGAGAGCTTGGGGACAGGTCAATTCTGCTGCTCCAGAACATCAGCAAATGGCAAAATTCAGAAGAGGAGGGTAGACCGCTTCGAGGCTGCACATTCCATCATTCATTGTCATCATATCTGTGTTTTATTTTGCTCAGGATGTGCCCATTCTATTTTGGAATAGAAGATTTGTATGTGAATGCACTGTCTTGTCTGCCTTTTGAGCCATCAGCTAGGAATAGTGCCCTCCCTGATACACATAGATATCACGTCAATTGTTTTCTTACTTCCTCGCTGCCTTTGTGCAGAGCGGGGGATGTTTATCAATTGGCATGCAGTTCTTTGAAGCATGTTCCAGAGCAGTCGTTGGGACCAACAAAAACTGAAATGTTGCTCCATATTTCACTTCAGATGCTATCAGGTGGGTACTATCCACCACGACCATGATACTCGAAAGTGATGACACAGGTCTTGTGGAGATGCCATCTAATGGGAACATGCGGCCTGCATTGTTTTCGTTAAATTATGAAGCATTGGTCCGAAAATTAGGAGTGCTAAATCCTTCTCATGCACGAAAGCCCTGAGATGGTCCCATCACTGTCTGAGGACGCAGAGGCTCTTCCCTACAATCATGCACATTGGTTGAGAGCAGATGTCAATAAAGTGAAGTGCTTGAGCCACCCTGCCCTCATAGTAGATTTATCTAGTGCAGCAGTAACAGGGAGCTGCTCCGATCCCTCTGAGAGACCTCAACATAGGTAACGCAAGACCTTGTGATGTGTCGCATGCTATGAGAAAAGAAAAGAGGGTTTACCCAATATCCCTAAGAACCTGGTTAATGTAACATAGCTGAGCAGAACAGAAAAGTTAACTTTCTCTATTTTATTTATGTTCCGTTCTTTGGGCACAATTTATTTTGTCCTGACAAATATTAACATGATATAAATGACGCGAATCGACCACTTTGTTGCTTATTTACATGCTTTGACCATTGATATGGCTTGCAACTAAGGGAGAGCACATTTTGATCTGCATTTGTCAAAGCACATGAATGTTTAGAATTTTTTGGTTTGCAAATGTGTTTGTAAAAACTTCGCAGACATTTGTACATGTATCCATTTAATTCTACGGAGAAGGATTTGTCCATAAAAATCAACAGAATACAATGTAAGGACCTGGGAAACCTAGGCAGAAGGCATTAAAAGATGTCACACATGATGACATACGATTGTGCACCGATAAACAATTTCTCAGTCCAGAGGTTGATATCCTCATAGGTGAAAGTAGAAAAGGTAACATTTGACAGACTAATCAAAATTCACCTTCCAACATGTGTCTATTCCACTCCGGATATGGTAATCCTCTCTGGGCCTTTTTCTAACATGATTAACAGGATCACTTGCCACACATGTAGCACCGGTATTCAGAATAATCAGTAAACAGTTCCATCACATGGCGGCAAGTGTGGGGCTAATCAACGAAAAAATATCAAATATAGCAAATCGCAAAGTATTGTGATGTTTAGTAGTGGTTACAATGGTCCCTCTCTGGAATTTAAGATATTTGAGTTTGAGGGTATTAAAATATCTGATTGTGACATCAATAGTGCTTCTCTTTTACAGTTTTGAGGTCTTTTAATTCGAGGTGACTTGAGAATTAATGTCAACATTGTTTTTCTAGTGCATTTGTTTACTGATCCTCCTTCCACCTCAGTGAAGGCAACTGATGCATAAACTTCCCTACATGGTCCAACTACTGATTTTCTATATGAGACTTCTAATAATCGAGCTCTGACTTAGCTTGAAAGTCAACGCCAGTTACATAAAGTGCCCAAGCATGCATCAACTGTCTAATGTAGTGCAGTCCGTTACAGCACATTACTCTAAACTGCAGTTTGTGGCAGGACAACCGAGGCTCTGTTTTCTCAATTCTCAGTTGATGTTGCTAAGTGGTCCATACTTGCCATGAAGAGGGCAACTGCACTTTGCATGACTTATGCCTCTGAAGACGTCTTGTTCGGTCGGGGGCCAGGATTGTGGGAGCACTATGTCTGGTGTTGTGTCACCAGGGGATGTAAAAGGGGATGTCATTTAGGGCAGGTGAATCCCTTCTGCATTGCACAATCTTGCCTACATTTCTGAGGTACTGGTAATAAGTGACGTGAAGCAAGTTTCTGTATCTTACTGAACATAGCGTACACAAAAATCTAGTTATAGTACATCTTGTTTAAATGTTTGAATCACTGTATAAAGTTGGCCACTTTGCCTGGATTTGACATTTGTTATCCTCTGACGCTTAGTTTCCTGTCTTCAGATTTTTGTTTCTTCAGAAATGTGCATCAGGGTGTAAATGTGCTGTAGGCTACTGCTGCACTAACGTAATTCAACCATATCAATATCATGTATACCCGTTTTACTTTACACCCCTCTATCACAGAGTCCAACACCGTATAATGCAATGCACATGTATCATCTACCTTTCTGGAAATCAGTCCCTGGCAGTCATTGATTTCTGTGGTTCTTGGCCTCAAACACCCACCTCAGCTCCCAGGTTTGGATATGAATATGACGATGCACCGGTACTGGTAAAGATACAGCCAGTCTAGCATGCTTAGTGTTGGAATCTGACTTCTTAGAATCATGTGGGAAAAAAAGACAATGTTCTACTGCTGCTCTCAGAGTTGTGCCTTAAAATTCCATCAAAGGTCCAATATGCTTTGATGTCTCATATACAAAGGAACCACTTTCCTTAGGGTACGATGTGCACCCTATGAACCCACATGGTAACATATTACATTTTGGGGCCCACCTCCTGCTTACTGGGTGTGCTGCAGGGAATATTATCCACAGCAACTGCATGGATAGACAGCAGGACAGAAAATTAAGCAGGTCATTTTTTGGCTGTTGTGGCTCCCACTGTGGCACTGCACAGAGTGAGCCAAGGATATGTGTTATGAAGCAAACTACACAATTCGTAGAGTAAAAATGAAACAACACCAAATTTTCCTAAACTTCAGAGAACAGCATTGCCTTCAATAACTGGTTCTGACTACGAAGAACTGAATTGTGTCAGGCAACTTGATGTCTCCATATGCCTTAGGAAACCACAGTGCATGACCTTCTGGGATGTGTGGTCCTGATGGTCGTAGTGCATGAAGCAGGAGCAGAATTCTGTGGGTGCTTTTGTGGTGCACGTGATAATGTCTTAGCGTTGGAGAAGTACTATTGCCAAAGGCATGATAACGTGGGAGCAAACTGGTCATCTGCGAGAACACCATGTCACAGACTCAATCTGAAGTATAACCAGTAACTTGAGGGTTTGGTAAAACAGTGACTGCCAATGAGAGGTTGGCTTCTTCTCGTTCTTCCTTCCTGAGGAGGCCCTACCTGTTGTAGATGCTGATTAGCTTCTCCTCTCTGCAATATTGATTTATTTGTTCTAGAAGACTACGAGTTGAGGAGTCCAGCTGTTCCATTCTCTGCTGGAATCATATTAGCTAACCCCATGGCGCAAGGGATGACTTTTCAACAATGAAGGACCATTTATGGTTGTTAAGTAGGAGTTTTTGAAAGAACTGTGACTTTAACTTTATTTAAGAAATATGTTTTCTGTCATTTGGTGAAGTGACTCATTCTCTCAAGTTGGAAGTTCCTCAAAAAATGGAGCATGGGTATTTTGTAGACAGGAAGATGGAGCTATAAAGAACAAGGTCCCCCTGAAGTTCTGTCCGACTCCCTAGTCCTGAAATGGATGTGGTCCGAAAAAGATGACAGGCTAGCCAGTCCCATCTCAGTTTTAAGGACTAGTTGAAAGAAGAGAAGACTCTGGAGAGTTCATGAGAGGTAGGAGATGTCCCATGACTTCCCAGAAAAGGGCACTGGAATCAGTTTGTTTTGTACAACTCTAATTTTCTTTACAGTTCAAGGCTTGTCTAAAACAGGTTTGTCTTGAGAGCATTGGGCTTCCGGTGAAAGGAGGACAGAACTCCGGCGAAAGGTCCGGGCACTGCGTCGGCCGGCTGCCAGGCCTTCAGTAGGTCAGCTGTGTTGGAGCTACTGGTGGTAACGCCAGGCCAGAGAGGGGCCTTTAATGACTGGTTGATGTGGTTAGGTCCAAGGGCTGACACTGTGCCTGGACTGGGGCTCAGGCTGCTACCAGGGCTGTTGAGGCTGCCAGTGTTTTGGAGCGAGGCTGTGCTGTCAGGGGTGGGACTGCAGTTGGACTCCTTGGACTCGTCGTCTTCAGACGAGGAGCGTGTGTCAGACTTCTTGTTCATGGAGCCGCTGCTGTTGTTGTTGCCGCCTTTGGAGTTGGCCGCTCTTTCCTGCTTGCGGAACTTGGCCCGTCTGTTTTGAAACCAAACCTGCATGTAGCAAGAGGAAAAAGGAAAGGAAAAACAGAAAGTGGGAAACATTAGTGACATTGACAAATTAGGTTTGAAAAGACACATACTAACTGCAGCAAAATGCAGAGGTACCAGAGTCCACACCTCTTGAGCTGACATTACATTCTCTGACACAAGGCATCGCACCCCTTGCCTCCACTCTAATATTGCAGTCTCCATTGCAATGCACACCAACCCACCCATGCCTTGATATTGCCTTCTTCGAAAAACTGCATGGTTCCCCCTCTGCTATAACCAATGTTCAATGCAACGCAATTCTGCATATTTTAGCATGCTCTATGGGAACCCCTGCCATGTAACTGCAGCTTTGTACCATGTGTGCACCTCCTCCTTGTGCCCCGATACTGCATTCTTCCCATGCAGCACCAGCAGCGCTCTACTGTTGCCCTGCTCATATGAGTTCCACTACATCTCATGACATCACTGATGAGAGCCTGTGATGATCGTGCTATTTACTTGCAGAATTGTTTTCCTGCGTTGTTGTCCTTACTGGATTGCCACTGCGTCCACCTCTGTTTCTAGTCCTAGATAGATGAACTGTATATGTTCCTCCAAGGGCAGATGCATTTGCATCTGGTAAGATCCACTGGAGGGCGAGGCTGCTTCTGCTGCTCTCAGGATGAACATTAGCATGAAGCGCGTTAGAGGAGACAGCTTGTGGTGCTAGTGCTCCGTCAGCACATTTCAAGGCATGTGGGATATTGCTTACAGAGGCCATTTGGGATGCATGTGCATTGATTCATAATTCCCCTGCTACAACTGCATGTTGACACGGCATAGTCCATCAGCACCGGCCCCACTAAATACAGCCATTTTAATGCAGCTGGTTCTAATTGCAAGAAATGTGAGTTTTGTGTGCATTACGTTAATCAAGGACAGCGCATGACTCGATTCATTAGCACAATGCTCTGCTTTTGTTGCTATGAACTGACACACCTCCAGGAACACACCTGATTCCCCTACCGATTTTAGAGGCAGAACACGAAAGATAGA
The DNA here is from genome assembly GCA_963921515.1 of Calotriton arnoldi. NCBI lineage: Eukaryota > Metazoa > Chordata > Amphibia > Caudata > Salamandridae > Calotriton > Calotriton arnoldi. The sequence continues at coordinate 403,409 of CAWUFW010005673.1, forward strand.
AAGATATACCTTAATATATCAGAGAACAAGACAGACTGACAGAAGAAAGGTAGACAGTGATGTAAATGGACAGGCCCAAAAACAGAGAAATCGAACATACATACTGATCAATCTATAGTAACAGACAGTGCAATACTAGTTGGGTCAGGGTGGAAATAGTCGGAGCCTGTTGTACTCTGCGGGGAAGTTTTTATTTTGCTTGTTCCTGGTGGCGAAAGGTCTGACCGCGCTCTATGCGGGTAGACGTTGTTGCATAGCATACCTGGTGTCCGTGCTTGATTGCCGCTACAGAATGGTGAAGAGGGGGGGGACTAGCGGCCTATGTCACTCTCCCAGTGCCTGAGGAAGTTAAGTTGTTGAGCAGTCCAACAGCTTGCACCCATCAGAGTTGCCTGTACAGGTAGGCCTGCCTGCGACAGGACAGAGTGATGCCCTTGGACAGGTCCAGGCAGGGCCGGCATTAGCGCTGGTGGTGCCCAGTGCATAATGTTTGTTGGCGCCCCCCAATGACCACCTCCGCCACGGATTCCCTCACTACCACCCTTTAACAGTGCCACTCAAGTCTCCATACCCACTCTCTCTCAGATGCATTTAATTAGTTTTATAGTGTCACTCATATCAGAGTAGGGTGTCCGAGCACTTTACATCACACACACTACACAGAGACAATTAATCATACGTGTGTAAATCAGTGTATAGGAAATGTTATGTCAGATAGAGGACTACAAGGTGTAGGAGTCACATGTCATCCATACTGGTAGACAGTATAGGTTAATAGTGCTTGCTCTGGAGAAGCAAAAACTCAGAATTTAAAACATAACACCATGGCTGGGGGTTCTCTTTAATAATCAGAATTGATTCTATCCAAATGTTCCAAAGGGTATGGGGTGGTGCATTCTAAAAATCTGGCCTGTGGTGAGTGGACCCCCATTGCATATGCCAGCCGAGCTCACATTCCCATGGAACAGAGGTATTCGCAGATTGAAAATGATGCCATCAGCATTCTCTGTGAATGTCGGAAATTCCACCTGTATCTTTACAGACCTCAGCTCAATATCTACATGATAATAAACCCCTCTACCCGTTATTTCAAGGATCGGTTTACAAACCGCTGCTGCGGGTAGAAAAATGGATATTACAATTACAATAGCACTCTCTGTCAGTCGAATACAAGCTGGAGCTCAGAACCCAGTGGAATATTTGTCATGACATTCCCAGCCTGCCACCCTAAAGGAGGAGGCAAGAACTCAGTAAACAGAGGAGTATGTGAGGCTCGTGGCAGTGAGGTCCTAACCACTGCCGATATTGCTTGATGAGATCCTGGAAGTTTAAGAGGCAGGTGACTGCCTGCAACTGACGGTGGAAAAATCTGAAAAGGAGGTTAGAAGATCCACAAGGGAAATGTGTCACGTCAGACAGAAGTAGCTCAACGTATACTGTCATCCTTGTACTATGTCTGGCATGAGCTGGCAGTCTCTGTCGAAGGTGGTCTCATATAAGGGCACGATGGTTGATTCCTTAAGGCTTGACTACTCATGTTGTCCAGTTTGTGCGTGGGGTGCACCAGGGCATAGCCAAGACCAAGGGCCGAATTCTGAGCAAAGTATGGTTTCCCAGGCTGGACGAAATGGTTGAAGAGGCTGTTCGAACCTGCGAGATGTGGCAAGCAACAGGGAGCCCTGAGCCTCCCCCTCCTATCATTATGGAGGTGGTACCCCAATCTCCCTGGGACTGGACCAGGGCTGACTTCGGGGGTCATGCCAGATGGTCATTACATTGTTGTGGTGATTGGAGTGGAAATCGTTGCTACTGCAGCTGCCAGTGAAGTTATCCCAAAATTCCGAAAAATCATGGCTACCCATGGTCTTATCCAACAGAGCCGAACAGATAAAGGTCCCCTGTTTCAGGGGCAGGAGATAGCAGATTATCTAAAATCTCTAAGTGTAAAAAAATTTAAGTTCCCCCCCTCCCCTCCCCGTGGCCCCAAGCCAACGGCAAATCAGAAGGGTTTATTCGCACTGTATGAAAGGTTTGCCCATATTGCCCAGGCCACCAAACAGAATGTGGAATGGTTCGTTCATTCATTCCTGAGCGAATACCATCAGACTCCCCATTTGACCACAGGTATTGGCCCACATTTGGCCTTCCTGGGCTGGAAGGTTGTAGACACCATGCTACATCATCCCCTGTGGCTTCCAGAGGAACCACAAAGGGACCTGGCAGGCACATCAACGCTGAGAGAGACAGAATGCTGAGGCCAGAAAGCGCCAACAAGCCAAAAGAAGAGAACTGCAGGAGGGAGATTTAGTGATAGGCAAAGGCCGATATCCAGGAAGCAAATTCAGACTCCCTTTCAAAAGAACTCCCTGGAGAAAGGATACCATGATGTCAGCCCAAAGAGGGGCTGGGGGCAATACAAGGAATATATCATTTTTCAAGAGACACCACAGATAGGTGGAAAGACCGAAGGAAATAAATACATTCGCAGGTGCATAAACATACAGAGAGATAGACATACATACACGTATGGAAACAGAGACAAACGGCAGGCAGTAAGATAAAAGTCAAGCAGGCATGTATGCATCTATACAGAGGACCGCAGGCTGTGTATAGGCAATCGGGTGGCTAGGTAGCCAGATATACAGACAGAACAGAGAAGTATACACGAGCATGTTTAAAGACAGCTGTATAGACAGCCATAAGAAAACAGATGAGAATGTCGACAGCCACCCTACAGAAAAATAAAAAAAATACAAGCAGGCATACATCAATCTATAGCCTTGATCAGACTGTCTGCCCACTGATAGGTACATGCCTGACGCGGACATTCAGACAAAACAGGAGTAGTTAAAGAAGAGGAGTGGACTCTGCAGGGTTTGACACACACACACACACACACTGAATTTTAGAAATAACTTGGAAACCAAAGTACAGTCCTACTACAAAGTTAAAATACGCACGGCAACTAAGCGGTCGCTTGCCACTCGGAAGGCACATTGGTTTGAATTGTACAAGAGGAAACTATCATACCAATTTTTTGTTTGATTTCTTTTCTCCATCCCCTTTCACACCATTGCCATTTCCTCCGTGTACCTTCCTCTTTGTCACATTTCTTTTTACGGATCCCTGCTTCCTTCTGCGCTCTCCCTCATCTCTCTGCTCTCCATCACTCTTGGGTTATTATAACCATCTTTCATATTTTGTAGGGCTGCAGGCCTCGCATCCTTCCACATAAAATTAATGTAGCTTGGAACTCCGTACAATTTTTTTGTGTTATACTAACACGTCAGTAATAAAAAACAAAAAAATGAATAGAGGCGCTAGCCGAGGGCAAAGTATGAGGAACGCGTCATAAATCAAAGGAGTTGGAGCTCGCGCCTCCGCACAGCCGCAAACAGCGGAGGCCGCGCGTAGTCTGCCTTGCGTCACCCACGCGGGGGTTCGCGCGCCCGGACTGTTAAACGTAAAGGGGCCGCGCCTCGACATTTGCTGTGCGTCACCCGCGCAGGGTGCTCGCGGGAAGCGCACGCGCGCCTTTCGGAGACGGTGCCCGGGAAACCGGCACCTCACAGAAGGCTCGACGACTCTATAGAAAAACACAGAAAATGTAAGCCGTACGGCGAAGGACTTATTTGGTGAGCAAACTGCGAAATGAACGAGGTTACGGCTGCTGCGTTACCTAAAAAAGAAATATGTTTTCTTAAAATATATATTTTTTAAATACTTCAGCCTAAGATTTATTAGGCCAACACGTTTTTGATGTCTGGGAAGGCGACTTGGTGAGTTTTACCCTCGCAACTGAAAACTGGAGTGGTGTCATGCGAGCCGCTAGTTTGAAACACATTGAGAGACCGTCATTGCAGTACGTAATAGGTAAACCGATTATTTATGTATGAAAAGCTGTGGAGAAATGGTGCTCATTATTTTGGTTGCTACCTTTCAAGACTATACAGAGTGGAGGTAGCACCCTTCGCTGAAAAAATATGAATCCCAAAATGTAAGGTTTTCAAATTCTAACAGTGTTAGGAGTGGGTACTTGAAAAGACCATTTAATTAATTTCAGTATTTATTTCGTAGCATGGCAATTCAGCCCCCGTTTGCTTTAGTCATTTAGGAATGGTGTAGAAAGTTGTGAAAAACTTTTGAAAATATTTCTTTGCGTACTAGCGGTCTTAATTTTAAGTTTAAAAGAAGGGAAATAATACATTTAGCTGATCGTGGTAATGCCAGTACAAAAGAAACTGGTCAAGTGGCAACTGTACACAAAGCAGGGGGGGCTTCTCCACTAAGGTGGGAGGAGCGTCGCCCCATTGCTCTCAGAGCAGTGAAAAAAGGAAAAATAAAATGATAACTTCGTTATCATAATTTTATTTTTTGTAGCTATAAGGCTAGATTTAGGGCGGGGTTGGGTCACAGGGGGAGGAGTGGTGGGCACACTAAGTGCGCATGACTGTTTGGCTGGCCGTCTTGGGCCTGCCAAACCGTCATGCGCACTTTGCATGTTCCCCACCTGGCTGTATTGCACAGCCTTGGGAGAACACGCACAGGCTCCTAGTCCCGGTCTGAGCACCGAACCACGGCGCTCAGACCAATCACAACTCTGTGTTGTGATTGGCTTAGGGGAGCCTGTGTGCTTCCTGGTTCTGGGACTCGCCAGGAAGAGAAGCAACGATGGGTGAGAGACGGCGGCTGAGCAGAGGTAAGTGGGTTGTTTTTTTGGTGGATTTTTTCATCCGCCCTGCCACCCTATTCCCTGCCAGCCACCACTGACACAAAGCCCTTCCAAAGTTAGGCTGTCCTGCGTCTAAATCTGTTCTCCCTTTCTGCTTTGTACACCGCACGGTTAACTGGAGCTTAAGCTTCTTTGTGTGCTGTTTCTGCCTGAAAAGTGAACTGAGGCAGAGAGTTATAAAGAGGTTTGCCTTGGATCACACAATGTTGTAAAGTACGGAGGTCGGTGGCGGCTGGCAGGGAACGGGGGTGTCAGGGAAAGGGGGTGGCAGGGCGTGTGAAAAAAAAAAAAAAACTTACCTCTTCTCGGCCGCTGTCTCTTCCCTGTTGTTGCTTCTCTTCCTGGCGAGTCCCGGAAGCAGGAAGCACACAGGCTCCCCTAAGCCAATCACAATGCCTCAATGCACCATTGCGATTGGTCTGAGTGCCGTGGTTCGGCACTCAGATGGGGACTGGGAGCCTGTGCATGTTTCCCACCAGACTGTGCATTACACATGCCTAGCCAGGCCTAAGATTTGATCTCCTTGGGACCATTTCATTGCCCAAAATGGTAAAGAGATAATCAGTAATCGGCATACAAAGATGAGATAATAATTCGATATTCGTGTCGTCAGGAAAACGCATATTTATTGAAGTTGTTTGTCATAGTTGCAACATGTTGAAATCACTGGTATTCTACTTATAGACTGTCCAGTTTATGAAAATGAAATAAATGAGTGACTGAACCAGTGGTATCCAATGCTGAGAAATTGCGTATGGTTTAAAAATGCCACATGACATCCCCTCTCACAAAATATTTGGTAATCAGAATAGCAATTTACAGCTGCAAAAGTAAAATATATGGCAATCATTCCTAAAGCCTAATCACAGTATCAAGATTTGCAGAATTTTCAAAGTACAAGTTGCAATCAAAAAGCTGAAAATCCCAACATAACTTTATTGCTGGAGTAGTGGGATGGAGCGTTCCCAGGGGAGTGGCGTGCCTGTAACTTGGGAGAATGTGGCACACACCCAACAATATTCCCACAGACGTTTGCAACTGTCCAAATAAATATAGCCCTAAGTGCTCTAAACACCCCATATTTTCCAGGAGAGGAGGGGGTGGCTTCTCTCAACGTGAGACAATGATTGTTCTGCAGAAAATAGGGAAATTAGTGAAATATGTAAATGCACATTTCCCACTAGCTTACTCCTTCGACTTGTAAGCACCTCACAGAGGCAAGCTGTAGAGTCATGTTTAGAACAATACTTGCATGGATTTTCGATCGCGTATTGTTATGGGTTCTGTGAAAAAAGGAAGTGTTAGCTCGAGGGCCTTGACTATAGATTTCCTTTGTGTCAAGCTGATGCTCATACAGTCTCTTGCTTACTGGTCAGGGTGGGTTTGTTGCATGATATTATGATGTTGTTTATGTTAAGGCGCTTTATGAGTGTTATGTTGCATTACGATACGTTGCAATTACTATATCATGTTGGATTCTACTACATTGCCTAATGATGCACTTGGATACATTTTGTTGTGATACAATGCATTATGTTTTTTTATGTCAGGTTATGTCAGCAGGATGTTGTCTTGCTATGTAATACATTATGTATCATGATGTTTTAGGCTACATTTCCTTGTGTTAGTTACGTTCGATAGTTTGATATGTTATTTCATGTTGCTCGAGGATGCATTATGTATTTTTTCCTCTAGTGTAATGTGGTTGAAGTATGTAATATTGCTTTGTCCTAAGTTACTAGGATGCATTTTGTTATCTTGCAGTGTGATGCTTTGAGTTTCGTTCAAGTGTTTTAGTCTATGTTGCATTTCGTTAGGTTGTTTACTGATGCCGTATGTTACAATGTGTTGTGTTAGGGTAAGATGCATTATGATCTTTTACTCTGTGTTATGTTATGCTACACGGTGTTTGGTTATGGAGTACACTGTTACGAGTGAAGGGTTAGAGAGGTGTAGAGGTGGCTATTTGTGGTTGATTTTGAAGCTGCCTCAAATTGATCTTCACAAGCCTTTAAACAAAAGGTGAACACTAGCGTAAAATCACCTATATAATATTGTTTGATACGCATGTTTTCTCGGTTTTATACACCGTTTTCCTATCAAACAGCTAGCCTGGCTGATGACGGCTGAATAGCCAGAAACCGGTCCCAGGATGCTTGTTTCCGGTCCAGGGAAGACATGGCTTGGCAGTTCTGGCTGGACTGTTCCCATGAGGCACAGGGTCAGACTGATTTGCATATGGCCATGTCTGAACTGGGGTGGTGGAGTGAGCTAAAGAATGATGATGGATTAAACCCAGATCAGTTGACTGGGGGTGAGTGTTTGATTTGCTCAAGCGCTCCGTCCATCATCCCCTTTGGTATTGCTTTGTTCGCCCTAAGTTGGCAGGGTATGCCCAGACGTGGGTCCCTTGCTCACTTTGCCACTGGATTCAAGCTAGCCTGGCTGATGACGGCTGAATAGCCAGAAACCGGTCCCAGGATGCTTGTTTCCGGTCCAGGGAAGACATGGCTTGGCAGTTCGGGCTGGACTGTTCCCATGAGGCACAGGGTCAGACTGATTTGCATATGGCCATGTCTGAACTGGGGTGGTGGAGTGAGGTAAAGAATGATGATGGATTAAACCCAGATCAGTTGACTGGGGGTGAGTGTTTGATTTGCTCAAGCGCTCCGTCCATCATCCCCTTTGGTATCGCTTTAAACAAAAGGTGAACACTAGCGTAAAATCACCTATATAATATTGTTTGATACGCATGTTTTCTCTGTTTTATACACCGTTTTCCTATCAAACACTGGCTCCACCGTAGCACTGGAAAGTAATCACCTTCGAGGAGTTATATCAATGAGGGGCTTGCCCAGGAGTGCAACCACAGAAGTTTTGTGACACATGAACAAATGCTTTCCTTTTATGCAGCTTGTGATGCATGTTAGAGATGTGATGTATGCTTGTAGCTTTATAGTCCAAACTTATCTAAAAAGCTAAGACAAATTAAGAGGTACAGAGAAAAGTGAGGGATTAAGGGGTAGACAACGTAATACAGCTGAGTGGTAAATAAACTAGAATTTGAGCAGCAGAGCCGGGGGGGGGTAAGAAAAGACTTTTTGGGGGTAGGGAGGTCTGGAGTGCACAGAAATGATGTATGGAAGTGCCAGAATTAATTTGAACCACTAGTAATTCATCTTTGTGCATTCTGTTCTATACATTTTGGATCACATGTGCCTTTATAGAGCGATTCAACCTGTTGTGCCTGCCTCAAAACAGAACCTGTATCTGTCAATGAGCACCTTTATCAATGTCTGTCGCCTGAACCTTTTCTTATTACGTATAGTTCTTTCTTGGGAGCTCTTGGCTAAATGCCATTACCTATTAAAGCACAATGCACTAGTGAAGGTTATTTAAAAGGGACAGTATCCTTGCTAGTAACTGAGCACAGTACAAAGAGAGCGAACTGTGCATTCCATGATTAACTTTGGTTTGATCTGTCGTGGATGGGTGGGTGGCATTTGTGACATCCTGCACCAGGGTTCACCGATTAGTAAGGTTATTTTTTGTAGCCCAGTACGGTGATGGTAGTGCTCAAGGTTGCAGGATGATTATTCCATAGTCTTGGTGCTGGCAGTTAAAAGACCTTCAATCTCTTGCTCTCATTTTCCCCTCTCCTTCCCCAGCAGACTGCCCCAAACTACCTTTACATCTGCAGGTGAAGGTTCTGCAGTGTGCTTCACTGACATTACCTGAGAGCCCATATAGAGGTAGGTATTGGTTTTGTTCTAGTTTAACATTTGGGGTGTAGACATGATTTCAAGTTTAGGCACCATAAACTTATAGCACCAGAGTAAAAAAAACGGGGTGTTCATGATTGCGATGGCCGCCTGATAGATGTGTCCCCTTATACTTTATGGACCCAAAGCACAATGTTATGATTACAATGGCTGTACCATATACGGTGCTGAGAACGTTTTGGTCACAAACCCAGTCCAAACATGGTTACAGTGGTCATTCCATAAGCTAGCTCACCTGAACTCTAGCTTCTGTGAGGTCGATTTTCAGCGCCAGCTCCTCTCTGGTGTAGATGTCTGGGTAGTGCGTCTCTGCAAAGACTCTCTCGAGCTCCTTTAGCTGGGAGCTGGTGAATGTGGTCCTTATACGCCTCTGTTTCCTCTTCTCGTTGATACCCGAGGGGTCAGAGAAGAACTTGTAGGGAACTGAAGGAGAAAAAAAAGACTAAGCTTAAGGACTTTAACGTTGTCTTTGTCAAGATGGAGAGCGCGAGGTGAGAGCGATTCAGAGAGACCACAATACATGTATCTGGGATTTGCCTAACTACAATGGTTCCAAAATCCAGGCCTTCCATTTTCTTACAGTGCAAAAGCCACAGCTTTTTACCCCAAGGTTTCAAACGCCACAATTCATAGATATCAAATCGTTTATGTAATTGCTATGGCTAGAAATACAAATCACTGTCCTTTGAACTTATGTGTTCTATGTTTGACTGTTACCTTCATTAATATTACTATACCAATCAGTGCCATAACGCCACACGGTGGTGTATCCGTGCCCAACAAGTAACATTGCATAATGTTGCTTTTTGTACAACCAAAAATTCAAAAAAGTGATAGATGGAAAGCTTGAATTAATCACGGCCCCCTGTAATTACTATGGCCACAACCCAGTCTATTTTGGGCTGACATAAATTCAGGCGTTCCATCCATCACTTTTTTGTTTTCTTCATTATGACATTCTAAGTAGGACAGGTATGGCGAGGTGTGGATGTTGTGCTAATTGTGTTACCGGAACCAAGCTGCAGCCAACTGAAAAGCCCCAAATAGACTGAAAACGGTCTTGGGTTGCTTGTGTTACAGTTAAGAGAGGACCTCACTTGGCAGTTCGTGCTGGACTGTTCCTGTTGGAGCAGGACGAAAACTGATTTGTGTATGGCTGAGTTTTTAATTTGAGGCGGCATGGTTGCAAAATATCGATGGACTAGGATGTGGCCCAAGTGATTACCAGTGGCCGAGATTAGTTTAAGAATCCCATCTATCACTTTTTTGTACAACCAGTAGTGTTCACAGAAATGGTGATACGATTGTGAAATATTTGCTTAATCACAGTAATTGCATATGTTTTTTACTTTCTCCTTAATGGTGAATTAATGTTTGTTTTCTAAGCACAAGCATGCTTTGAATATGCACTTGAATGAGTACCTTAAATCAATCCTCAATATACACATGCAACGTAAATAAAACACAAGAATTCTGTGCAATCAGCTGTCTCTTTTTTTTGTGGGAAAATGGCAAAAAGCAGTTGTCAACCCACTGGTCCAGCAGACAAAATGCACTTTTAAAACGGCATTTTAAAATCTATAAAGTCTTCTGTTAAAGCCTTTACTGACTACGTAAAGTTAATTATTCATTCCTGTTCTTTTTACTACATATTGCAGTGTTCAACTTGCTGCTTTCAGTGTAAGCCTCCTCCACAATAAATCATTTTTACATCCTACTAAACCACATTTAAATAATGTACTATAAATGTTGCATCCTTGTGAATTATAACCCAGAAATGCCTTCTCTTGATTCTGGGGTCATTACTAAACTACACGAAAGACTGTATTGCGCTTTAATGGATGACAGGTTTTGACCAATGCTTAGGATAGAATTTTCTCTTTTGTCATGAAATGTAAAAAATTCATAAAGGCTCATTTATATTGAGGTCCAGTAATTCCATTTGCGGGTCCTCTTGACATCTACAAATCTCTTGGCCATGTTGTTTATTATCATGTTACCACAAACCCCGATCTCATAGGGAAATAATGCTACTTAAAACCTCTGACCAAGGAGCCTGTATCTTGGACCATGCAAACACACCCAACAGTTAAGTAGTGGCATATGCAAGTTAGACCCAGAGTTTACTATTGAGCGATGAGGCAGTTGTCTTTAGTGGCACATGGGTTCTACTGTGATGCCATCTGATTTGTCTGTTCTGTCATGTTTCTGTTCTTTCATAACCTGTGTGTGCTTGTGCATATGTGTGTATGACCATTTATTGAGGGGCTGACGTCCTATCATTCGGGTAGAGCAAACCAGACCGTTCCGCTACCCAGTCAGAGGCCTAACCCATTCTTGACCATTTCTAGATTATATAGTGTTTCAGCACTCAATTTCTAAACTTGTTAAGGATACGTAATGAGACATATGTCTATTCATGTCTGTTATCATTTAGTCTCAACAAACAAATGTGAAGATAGTTTCTTCTTTCAGCAAATCTTCATTCGTCTTTTTTCTTAAAATCACATCAATCGAACATATACAAATACTTATTTACAATATGGACAGATATTTAAAAACATCTTATAATTACAATGTATAACACAGCAAACGCTACATATATATATATATATATATATATATGTGTGTTATACATTGTAATTAAAAGATGTTTTTAAATGTCTGTACATATTGTAAAAAAGTATTTGTTTTTGTATATGTTTTGTAGCCCTGAAGAAGTCCCTGCCGGACTAAACGCGTTGGCTACTGTTCGATTGATGTGATTTTAAGAAAAAAAGATGAATAAAGATTTACTAAAAGAAGAAACTATCTTCACATTTGTTTGTTGAGACTAAATGATAACAGACATGAATAGACATATGTCTCAGTACGTATTCTTAACAAGTTCTGAAATTGAGTGCTGAACCACTATCTTGTCAGTTTATTTTGGAAATTAATTTCCTTTCAGGAGTGTAGAAGGGTTGCACTCCAGGTTCGTTGCACCACTGAGTTCAAATTTTACTGTTTCCACATTGTGTTGGCGCGGGTGCGGGATATCAGTGCCTTGACCCTTCTTATTCTTTGTATGTTATTTCTAGATTATACCTCCCTTACTCTCTGGGGTTTTAGCGACCTGAAAGGCTATTACTCCTGAAGCGATCACTAGGAAGTAAGCTGAATTCATTTCACCAGGACTGGCACCCGTTGGTCATTCCATTCCTGTAGGTCATCCTTTTTTTTTTTTTTTTACCTTACCTTCATTATTTTTTTCTTATCACCACGAGACTGATCATGTCAAAAGAATTAAATAAATGAATGGGAGGGTTTAAGGGTTGACTCCATCACGTAGAAAGAGGCTACTTCACTACGAGGGAGCTTCTGACTTTTGGTGGATACAGCCTTGCACCCTCTTTTTCTTCTTCCTCAAAGCTTGTACCTTCTCTTTGAAATGTAGGTAGCAAGTGCAGATGGTGGATCTTCTTAAAACAATTGTAGCTATAAGAAGGCACTCCTACTATGCTGACACTATGTGAATGTTGCGTGTCCAAAGATTAAATGAAGAGTACACTTGGGAAGACTTCCCTATCCTATCGTAAAGGATGCTCGACTTTACGAAGAATACTAAACTGCTGCAAAGAAGCACCTATCGCAGAGTTTGCAAGATTACTGCAAAGGATCCTCGACTGTCACAAAAATGCTTGTTTATCGCAAAGAAGCTATACCATCACAGAATGCTCGAATGTCACAGAAACACTCCTAAATAAAATGCACCTGTTGCACAGAATGCTCAGCATTTGCAAAGAATACGCTCCTATAAAGAGCACTCATTTGTACAGAAAGCTTGACTTTCATTAACAATACTACCATATGACACAAGATACTCAGTTAGTTCAAAGAATACTCAACCATCACAAATAATGCTCGATTATTGTAAAGGACTACTCCTTGCCAAATAATGGTCAATTGTTGGGAAAAGCATACTTTCCTATCATGGAAAATACCAGAGACTCATAAAGTGCTTCCATTGCAAAGAATGGTCAACACTAAGCTACGACTACGAATACTCTACTCTACTATTACGGGTACTATTCTTGCATTACTGAAAATACTCCACTGTCACAAATATTACTCAACAGTCACAAAGACAAGTAAACTAGGTAAAAGCCTGCTTAAATATTGCAACTATTAATATCTAGAGAATACCTGAGTACTGCAGAACGACTGTCCTAAAGAATACCCAACTGTCCTAAATAACACACTGCTCTTCCAAACAGTACTTGAGCCCTGCATAGGACGGTTGACTCTGGCTGATATTACTTTATTATCCACGAGGATGCTCTTCTGTCAGATGGAATATTTTCAGGAATGATGTTTGACAGTCTCAAACCGTTCTCCGCTACCGTAAAGAGTGACTGGCGCTCACAAACAGTATGTGACTTTCACAGAGCGTGCTTTAATAGTCTGTTCTGGACCGTCATGAAGAATTCTGGAAAATCACATATAGCAGATAACTACTGCAAATGAACTCTGCAGTCAAGAAGGATATTGAACGATCATAACTAATGCACAACTATTGCAACAAGTACTTGACTGTTTCAAAAAATAGATTATTTCAAATAATGCACATGCGTCGCCAACAAGCTCACCTATCCAGAATACTGGACTAGCATGCAGACATATCACAAATACCGCACAGCCATCACAAACCATATCCACCTGCTGCAAACAGTAAAAGACAATGACGAAGAATAACCACCTATCACAAAGAATTCTGGACAATGGTTAAATAATAACCGACTTTTCACATTAAATACTCCACTAATGCAAACAGTGCATGAATGCAAGGAGAATGTGGCATTGTTGCAATGAATGCTTGACACATGAATAGTACTGGACTATTTAAAAAACACTGAACTACTGCAAGCAGTACATGGCTATCGCAACGGGTACTCGACATCTGCAATTAATACTGGACTAACTCCGACAACTTGACCCTAACAAAAATATTCCACTACGTGGTAAGCAGTCCTCTTCCATCGCGAAGAATGCGGGACTATCTCACAAATTATACTCTTCGTGCAGATATGTGGGTAAGGAAAAACAGCGTTCGACCTTTTGAAATGGAAAAAAGAGCCATTGCGCTGCCTCTTCTCGCCGGGTCAAGTTTCGCCTTTTGTGCCGCTGCGTGCTGATGTTGTGGAGATCCCCCGGGGGCGGTGAAGCTTGCAGAAATCCCTCACAGGGATCCCTCTTTGGGAATCTCGCCTTGGGGCATTAGAGAGGAGGGAGAAAAAATGTGCTGCTTCTCAAGGAAGGCATCCACCTCACCTGGGGCACCCACAAGAGAACACAAACAAGAAATACAAAAGGTGCTCCAAGCAGATGGCCTGCGCTGTAGGTAGCGTGTACGCACTTTAAAATGCCCTCTGGCGCATACATGAGAGATCCTCGGAGCACTTTTCCTTCCCCCGCTAAGATCAGTGTAGATTTAAAAATGGCCTGAATTCGCTTGCGAAAACCTTCAGTGCATTTCCAATAAAAGAAGGGCGCTTTCTAGAGTACCTCTAATAAATCGGCAGCTGCACGAGAAATCAAATGCTATGTGTTATGCAGAGGGGACATTGCAGGTTGTAGAGTCCGAAAATGTGACTTCTAATTTCGGATCACCGCGTTGTGATCCCAGACTAAGCTCTCTGTGCCCCTGTTCCTTCGACATCCTTGTCTGAAAACATTGGTAGCGCATTGAGGCGGCTACGGTGTTCAATGGAAAGCAACCGCTCACTTCTGAGAACAAATGTGTCCTTCACCCACATTCAGATGGGTCTGAAGTCCTGCCATGGCGTTTTGGGTCTTGCGCTGAAGTGCTGCAAGATGTGCACCGGGCACCTTTGTTCCAGTCTGACAGGACCCTCCAAGTTAGACAGCATTTTCATCTGAGGCCCGCAGTGCCACCTTGGCGTCTATCTCTTGATCTGATACCTACCGGAGGTAACCTCATTACCCATTAATGTGCTGTGACTCTCCAGGTCTTAACCTGATTATAGCCCCCCTCCATCCTCTCCTACATATCTTACATCTCTGTATTTCGCACAAAATTGACTAATACGTTCTAGTTTCCCCTCTCTTTCCCCGTGCCAAACTCGGGTATAAGAAGGCATTACTTTCGCTGCAATAAATTCATTGCCACCCTTGCCACATTTTGATGACTTATTTTCACGCACCTGGGCTAAAAGGGGCATTGCCTGGACCTTCTGCGACACAACCCCACGTGCTGCTGCTTTTTCGATGCCCCTAGAGTGCGCGTTTGGCTAAGGGTATTGTTGTATTGTTTTTTTTTTTTTTAGCAATTGATACTTTCCTGTGCTTTATACTACTTCCGCCACCTCCATAAGACATTTTCTGCTAGAACATGGCAGGCACCATAGTTATAACAATGACATTGCTTCAGTTTCCCCATGACTCGGCATCAATAATAAAATGCCTATTACTTGAGCATAACGATGTTTAGCTTGTATGTGCCATTCCATTAGTAGGCATTTCACGCTCATGGGTCATAACTGACTACTGCGGAAGCCGACTCAGCCTTTCATCCTTACAATACGGATACATTGAGCATTGTGTGGGTGGTAAATCCAAACGTCTGCAGTTCAAAATGACAACGTCGTGACATGGCAACATGTGTGCGAGCAGGCAGTATATAAAATAGTTATATATATATATATATAAGTCGTCAGCCTGGTAACCTGTTAGTTACAGCGCTATGAAGCCGCCAGGCAGCGTGAGCAAGTGGTATAGTAAACGGTTAGTTGTATTAATAGTGCACTGATTTGTTTTAAAGTGGCTGTAAAACAACTTAAGTAATTGTGGATACGCTTTAAATCTATTACACCGTCTTGTTGAAGCATTGCCATAGCCTCTCATCACTGCATCCTTTATTCTCCCTTTAATGTTTAAATGCCTCAGTAGCCTAACGCACAGCACTTCTGGTGCAAGAGTGTCCACAGAAAGAAACACAATACACAGATCTCTTTGCGGCGCCTCAGTGGCACAAGTACCGCAGGTTTACCTGTGCTGTAGGGCGATGGCTGGTGGTCCCGCAGTGCCCCCAGGGTGCAGTTGGCCGTGCTGAGAGGGGGGCACCCCGGGCTGGTCCCGAAACTGCCTCGGAGAGGGGTGTACTGGAAGCTGTTGGCCTGGCTGCAGGAGCTGAAGTCGGCGTAGGCGGAGGCCTCCATCGCGGCCATGCAGGAGTCGTACGAGTTGAGGTACGAGTAATCCATTGTGTACATAGAGGAGGGTGGGCCCGTCTAGAAAGGGACCTCCGAGGAGCCTCTCGTCTTGGAGAACTCGGGGACGGAGAGCCCGTGTTAACAGTTCACTCACAACAGCTGACTTAGCGGCAAACAGGCATCCCTTCTCTTTAAATATGTCTTTCTCCTGCTCTGTACTGCTTTTTGTATGTCTTTCTCCTAAAAGGAAACCTCTCGCTGTACAGAGCTCTCAATCTTCTCGTCATCGAGGACTACGGGAGTTGGACTTGACTTCCAGTTTGCATCCTCTAGCTCGGTGGCTGTATTTTTTCCTTCTGTCGAAAAGTCCGTCTTTTTATCCTCCCCCAGGTGGCAAGGGTCTTCTGTCTCCGAATAACCCCTCGGGTTTGGGATGTCTCGCTCCGTCGTGCTGGAGTTTCTCTACGTGTAGTGTTTCCAGAGTCTCCGCGGTGCTCTCTCCCAGTGCAGTAACCCTCCCTCTCCGCGCTCTGTCTCTCTTCCTCACTGCCTGAACCCCTCTGGCTGCGAATGCGCCTCCCGGCTTGTATGAGATGCTTCAAATATACGTGAGAGGCAGGGGAGAGACAATGCGAGGCGGTGGTCTCTTTGCATGACAATGTCTCGTCCCTCTGTAGTGGGCAGTGGAAAGGCCAGTCCCCTCCCACCCAAAGCGCATCACTAATCTGTCTTTTTAACCCCTCGGGGAGGGGGCAGTACGCCCCTTTTCCATTTCGCTTTTCAGAAAAGGGTACATTTTCATACTGTTTTACTTTTTTGTTTCAGAATACGGAGGTAATACTTTATTTTAAAAACACTGAAGACATTTTCCAACCTGAACACCAGGGTATTAGAGGCTAACCCGGTGTAATTTAATTATACTTTGGTTTTCATTTTTGTAGAACAAACCGGATTTCACTAATTCTTTTATCTTATTTGATTTTCGTAACAATTTTTCTCCCGTTAAAACCAACAATTAAATTAGGCTTGTCTTATTTATTTAGCTTTCGAAGGTAGTCAAGCTGCCAATATTTCCGGGCCATTTCATGCCATCCCTCAGCCTCGGTCACTTCATTTAACAGGACCTTTTCTATTGGTAGGTGACTGTGTATTACTGTCTTTTTTAACATTTGTTGTTCAATGTTTTCCTTTCGACCTTTTTACTTGGTCGTTAGTCGTTTATTAGCCGATTCTTAAGATAAAATCAACAATAATAACTATATAGCAGCTGATAGAACAGCAATTTGAAATCAAGCGTTTTGTGTTTTTTACAATATATTTAGTATTGCAGTATTGTACCTCTTCTAGCATTGTTTCTTATGCAAACACTGCATCTTTTAAAATGTTGTGAATACAACTTTTGAAAGGTGGCTGCGCATGCAGCTTCTACAGTCACTTAAACCATACTTTCCCCAGAAATGTAGGGGTGACTCATAAACTCACCCTGACACCACGCCCTGCTTGTGTACATGGCATATGATGTTAAGTTGCTCTGTTTTTTATGTGATGTATCTCAACCCACTTTATGGCACGCTCTTTTAGTGTTAGGATGTTCGGTTATATCGCAGGTACGACTGAGTACCATCAAGTTGGGTATTCGTAGCACCTGGTCTTAGCAAGGAAAATGCCCATTTTATGGCTTTGTGAAAAGATATGATCTGATGGGTCTGGAGCGTGCGTTACGTTAGATATCAAACACTAGGTTATAGTATGTTACGTTTTGATACACTATTATGTTTGTTTGTTTGTTAATGTTGTCCATGGTTTACAAAAAAACATTACGACTACAATACAAATTGATATATGTGAGCATCATGGAACCTATAATAAGACCTACCATTTTTATTATTTTGCTAACGTCTATAAAATGTATAATATAAATTCACACATTTAAATACCCGGTTTCAGCGGGAATGCCCTTCCCTTTCGTAAGTAGCGGCCCCTTTGTGCGGCGCTTCCCAAGCGCTCCGACTAGAGTCGCTTGGCGCTAACAGCGGCTCTTCATATCAACTGCTTTTCTGAGTATTAACCTGTTTCGGCGTTGTCGTTTCTCAGAGGGATATGGGGTGGTCTGGAGTCTAGTCTAGTGTGGACCATTACAAAGCTTGCATGCCCGATTCTTGCAGTGTACAGCCGGTGTGATCTTGGGATCGCGGGTCTGTAGAAGTGCGGACCCCGACATGTGTATGCATGGTCTGTCTGTTCTCTTCCATCGCTTATATTTTAGAAAAGGCGGATGTGACTAACTATGTATGCTAGACAATCCAGCATTTGAGCAATTTAACGAGTGCACGTCATGAGTAGCCCAGTGGTTTTTTGAAGGCTCCTTCGCGAGACCCCGGTTGAAGGTGAGATGTGGAAGCAGTGAAGAGTGTGGGTTGGTCTTGTAGAGTGCGAGGTTCAGAGAGGAGAGCTGTGCCACAGGGCAGTGGAGGGGTTGGACCATTCGGAGGCCTAGGTGTTCGTTCGGGGGCAGTGGTGGCCGGTCCTCGGACAGAGCAGGGTGCACCGGGAAGACCTGGCGTACAATGAAACCCGGCTTGATTTATAATCAAATAATTCATTTTCTTAAGATGTTCGCCTGCTCTTCTTTTTAAAGGAAAGTACAGTTAGCAGTTGCACAGAAAAGGGAAAACAGAACCTAGACCAGAATGAAATGTATATAGGCACGCTCTACCTTATCTTACCCCACAGGTGTGTGCGTATGAGGAACACATGTGTGCGCACAAATATAGTTTGTGTGCGTGTGTGTAGCTACATCGTTTTGCCGTTAACGGACTAACAAAGACAAATAAAGCGCTCCATATATTCATATTTAATGATTGGTTCGCAAGACCAGTCCAGATGGACATTTTGTCTGTTATAAAAATGAAACATTTATATTACAGAGGCACTTAATATTATGTACTTTGTATATGTTTATGAAATATATCGCACATATACTGTCGCTACAAGCCCCCATGAGCGTGTGTGTAGTAAAACAAATGTCTGTATAGACGTAAACGCTCATTATTCGTTGAGCTTACTTTCATAGGTGTATGTATAACATACTTAATCCGCACTTATATGCTTAGTACAGGCTGTATATATGTTTGGTAAACGAATAATGCCAGTAACCCAACAGTATGTGTATCTGTAATATATGTGTAATATTCAGACCATACGAATGTTATTTACACAAATGGCGTAATTTGGGAGATAGTTGGTACACTGCGCGCGCGTTATCCACACACGATTACAGCTAATATAAGCATTTCACGTAAACACTCGCATATTAATGTAGATATTATATCTGTTCCTTCCTGCATCGCTCTCCTCCCCCTTTTTCATTTACAGATTGAAACTGATACTTAATTCTGGACTTCTGTTAGAAATGTTCTTTCCTGGACCTCTGAGCCCCTCTTTAAACCGACCATGTTTTGCGGCTGTATTTTGCAGCAGACAGGTAGGATGAGCTTCTCTCTGCCACTGGCCATTGACTGGTTAATAGGGCCATTAACTCCTTCTGAAAGCACATCTTGCTTGCAATCTCGCATGTAAGGAACCTCATCCCCTCCCTAATTCAATCAGACACTTAAACCACGCTCACTGTCAGATGGAGCTATTGCAGGAGTTTTTTTTTTTTATTTACAATTGGAAGGAGAGGGATCGAGACGATTAGAGGGAGAGAAGAAAGAATACAGGAACTGATAGAAGGAGATGAGGGCGAAAGGGAAGCAGAGAGGGAGCATGAAGGTAAGAAAGGCAGGACCGACGGACGGAAAGAAGGCAAAGTCGGAGAGAGGGGTGGGCGGGCGGAAGGAGTACATGACAGAAGGGAGAGCGTGCGGAACTAAGAAATTAAGGAGGAAACCGGAAGGAAGGAAACAAATGAGAAATGTAGGGGCGGGGAATAGGAGAGCAGGATGCGGGAATGAACAGATTTCAGAAAATAAATGAGCCAAATTAACAAATAAGGAGATTGAAAAGAAAAGAATGAATAAAACCGAAACAAGTAAACAATTAAGACGTACAAGTAACGAAAGGAAGGCAGAATAAAAACAATATGACAATAGTATGAGAAGTTAAACACAGAATAAGCAATGAAGGTGATGAAGGAGAAATATAGAGACCGAGATAAGAGAGAAGGATGCTAGAATGAACAGATTTCAGAAAGTAAGGAGCAAAAAAATTAGAAAAAATAAGGAGAGTAAAGCGAAAAAGGAAAAGAATAAAACCAAACCACATAGCCAATTAAAACCTACAATGATCGAAAGTTAGAGAGAAAACTAGGAAAAAAAACAATATGACAAACCGTATGAGAAGTCAAACACAAAATAAGCAATGGAGGTGACAAAGGAGAACAGAAGGAAGAATGAATTGCACCGAAGAAGGGCATTCATTAAAGAAGAAAGAGAACGCAAGATAAAAAATATGAAAAAGAAGAAAACAATTAATAAAAAAAGTGACTGAAGGACGAAAAGAGAAAAAGTAATAGGGTATAAACTTTGGAAATACATATACACTCACATAATATAAATTATATACAACCGTAAACAGCACTCACCATAGTGTGCTCCTGGTGTACAAATTGCTCAGTATAGGAAGGTGCTGGTGTTTACCTGGATCAGTAAAGTGAGCTGTTGGTGTAAGCATGGCTCGGTACGAAGAACTGTTGGACATGGTTCATTATGGCATAAGCATGACTGAGGAAATGTGTCTGCTGATGTGCATATGGTTCGCCGCTTAGAACTGCTTATGTATGTGTAGAACAGTGAAATAACCTACTGATGTAATTGTGCCTCAGTACTGTGGAGGTATGAAATATCGACTTACCACGTTATGGTTTCCAAAATATCAAGTACATGTGTACTATACTTAACCTCACGTCCGTGTACCTTGACAATGTGTTAATCAATCAGTATTTGTAAGCACAGCTTATCATCTGTGAGGGTATCCAAGCTCTAAGTTGCTGGGCTCAGTCGAAAAGCCAGGTCTTTAGTCTCTTCCTGAAGTCTGACAGCGAGGGTGAGGTTCGGAGGTGGAGAGGAAGGCCATTCCAGGACTTGGCGCTGCGGTAGGAGAAGGAATGGCCTCTGCTTTGGCGGATGCGCGGCGTCTGTGCAAGGGATGTGAAGCCAAGGTCTCTGGATGGTTGGTGGAAGTTCAGGCGGTGGTTTATGTAAGCTGGTCCCTGGTTGTGGAGGTCGTTGTAGGCGTGTGTCAAGATCTTGAATTGGCATCTTTTCTGGACTGGGAGCCAGTGGAGGTTCCTCAGGTGTGGGGCTATGTGGGTCCATTTGAGTAGGTTGAGAATAAGTCAGGCCGATGAGTTCTGTATAGTCTGGAGTCTTCTCATGAGCTCGGTGGTGGTCCCTGCGTACAGTGCATTGCCATAGTCCAGCCGGCTGGTGATTAGGGTTTGCATGACTGTTTTTCTCGTGTGGATGGGGAGCCATTTGATGATTTTTCGGAGCATGTGGAGTACATGGAAACAAGTGGAGGAGACTGCATTGATCTGTCGTTTCATGGTGTTTTCAAGGTACATAGCTATGGAATTCATTTGTAAATCTATACATACTTAAATGCACTTGCCTCGTTATTTTGACTACTGTATTCAGGTAAGACTAGATTTCCCACTTGATGTTCTGGATTGCAACCCCTCATGAAGAGCTGTTGAGGGTGAAAAATGTGAGAAGTTGGCCTGGTATATGCTGTCCACTAATTAAAGTGGGCACCTTGCACCAGTCCAAACGACCCTTATTGATGATTAGGTTAAAGACAACCTTTATTGAAACCTATCCTAGTGGTAGCTATGGAGAGCAGCCTTCAGGCTAAGTCTCGAAGGAATGTAAAGCAGCCTGTTTTACCAGATCATAACCTCCTGAATGACCAAATGAAAGGAGAACCACACAAGGAATATATAAAATATATATATTTATTACTAAACGCTCTCTACTAACCTCTTTATGAGATTAGAGAACAAAGCACACAATATTAAATCACTAGAACGACAGTAAATAGCACAATACACAGTGGGCGCCAGGGGAGACCAAACCATATACTAAGAAAGTGGTATAACAACCACGACTTGACTAGACACAGTGCCTAGAGCACGTAGAATCGCTGGGACCCCAAGGAACCACCCAAAGTAGTGACACAGAGGACCCACGGAGGACGGGTGCAGTATGTGAACACAGGCGCAAGCTCCGTACAACTCTATGGGAAAGTCGCGGTTGGAAATTTAAAGATTAAGGACACTTCGGAGAGGACTTTAAGCAAACCCAGCTAAACATAGAAGGTTCTAAGGCCAGCACCCTTGAGAGTACCGAGGTACCCGTGTTACCTATCCCAGAGGAGCCGGGTGCATAGGGGGTCACGTGATGTCGGAAACCTTCATCGTTTTCAATGGCGTGTTGCGGACAAGTGCTGCTGCCGGGAAGATGAAAAGTGTCCAGTGTGATCCAAGCCTGGATCGGAGCTGAGAAGAACCTGAAAGCAGAGGGGACAGAGTCTGGGTCACTTCACAGTGACCAGGGGCACGATAGACGAATGCCCACCGATGTCGGGTGTTTCAGGTGCGAAGAGGTGAAGCTTGACTCTGCAGCCACGGGGACCAGGAGACGTCTACGACGACCAAAGTCCGGAGGTGAGCTGTCCCACGAAGGATGTCGAGTGCTGGGGGGTCAGTGTCCGGATTGAACACCAACAAGCCTTGGCAACTGTAACCCACGCGGTCAGAGGAAAGATGCTTCTGTGAGGACCAGCAAGGTCCTGGGGAGAGTCAGGGCACGTCTGGAGCAACCAGGAAAGCCCACGGAAAGTCAAAGTTACCTTCACAGGGACCCACAGGCCAACGGACCAGGGATCGCAAAGGGACCTCGAGCTGAATCACTAAATACCAGCCCACGGAACACTCGTGGAGTGTAGGCCGAAAATCTTCGGTGGAATTACTGCTGGGGTCAGGACTACAAGTAGCCCAAAGCACAGCCTCAGGGGTCGCCAAAAAGCATATGCTGCTGCAAATGTACACGGTGCCCAGGGGTTCGGGTTGCACGGTCCCCACGAGGGATACAAGCCTCAGAATTGCTGAGAGCGCAGATCAACCTCAGAGACCACGGGAACCCACCTCCTGTATTGCAGAAATCTTCGGAGTCCTTCAGGAGCTTCGTAGATGCAAACCGGTCAGATGCGTATAGGTGCCTGCTCAGCAGGGGAGTAACTCCTTTACTCTTAAGGGAGATTCTTCAGTCATCCAGCATTGTGCAGAACGTCGAAGTACTTGGTTTCTGTAGCAGAGTTTAGTCCAGGTAATATCTAAAGTCCTGTAGTCAGGGGTTCCTACTTTATACCCAAGGAAGCGGTGGGACAAACTCTGGGGACCCACCATGGGTGGGTCAGGACAGAGGGGTGGCTACACCCATGTCCTTTGTCCAGTTTCGCACCAGAGCAGGAGCAAATGGCACCTGCAACCGGTTTGAACTGGACTATGCACAGGGACACCAAATGTGCCCCCAGTGCAGACATCAAAGCACTCTGAGAGTGCACCCACCCAGCCCTAATACACTACAGCCTGTCTGGGAGGTGGTCACACCTCCCTGTGACCGGAAACCTATTGTCAAACCTTCCCCTGCTGGAGTTTCGTCCAGCAGCAGGAGGGCAGACTCGTGTCTGTGGCTGGCAGCATCCATTTTGTGATGCCAGGGTCAAGAAAGCTGGTACCGGGTGTACCGGTGTTGTCATATTTCTCCCTCTAGGAGGGTGGAATCATACCTCCCACACCAGTTACTGGTGTGGAGGTATGATTCCAAGGTGTTTGACACCAAACACGACATGTTTCCATGCAGCCGTTTTAAAGTTAGCATTTACCGCGAGGTTATAATGCACTTAAGTATATATGGTTGGCTGCATCACAGACAACACCGGAAAAGAGGTTCCGAAGGCTGCAGAGAGGCTCTGCTCATGCATGGGCACCCTCTCAGATAAAACCCAGCACCCTGCCTTCAGGATTGATAAGGCCTGCCATAGGGGTGACTGATAGGTTTATATGTGCAGTGATTAGGATAGATATAGTGAACCTATATCTAAGTAAGGGGTGCATGCACCACCTTACACAGGCTGCTGTAGCAGACCTGTTGTGTCATTTTAAATGGTCTCTCAGGGGTGGCATAATACATGCTGCAGCCCCTGGGAGGCCTCTGGGGTACCTAGGCCCTGGGTACATAGTATACCATATACTAGGGACTTATAAGGGTACCCCAGAATCCAATCTGGAGTGTACCTAAAGTACATGCAATCAATTTAGAGGCGAAAGCAGCTAGACTGGGGTCCTGAATAGCAGGATCCCAGTCAGACTAAGTCGAAAACAGTGAAACATCAGCAAAAAGTGGGGGTAACTATAAGAAGCAGATCCTACTCTCCTACACAACCCCCCCACTGCCCCCCAACGTCAGGAGATTAAACTAACCTTGACCAGTTGAGTCTTCATGTTCTAAGTGGACATATCTGGAGAGTCCAACTGCATTGGCATGGTTACTCCCAGGTCTATGTTCCACTGTATAGTCCATCCCCTATAGGGAAATGGACCACCTCAAAAGTTTGGGGTTTTCACCCTTCATCTGTTTTAGCCATAAGAGGGGCTTATGGTCTGTCTGCACAATGAAGTGAGTGCCAAACAAGTATGGCCTCAACTTCTTCAGAGCCCAAACCACAGCAAAGGCTTCCCTCTCAATGGCTGACCAACGTTTCTCTCTGGGGGTCAGCCTTCTGCTAATAAAAGCTACTGGCTGATCCTGACCTTCATCATTCAATTGTGATAACACAGCCCCTACCCCCAACTCAGATGCATCTGTTTGGACAATGAATTGTTTGAAATAGTCAGGACTTTGCAGAATGGGAGCAGTGCACATGGCCTGCTTCAGGTCATCAAATGCCTTTTGACAGCTAACTGTCCACTGAACTTTCTTTGGCATTCTCTTGGAAGTTAAGTCATTCAAAGGGTTCACTATGGATCCATACCCTTTGACAAACCTCCTATAGTACCCAGTCAGGCCCAAGAAAGCTCTGACCTGAGTCTGGGTGGTTGGAGCAACCCAGTCCATGATGGTCTGCATTTTGGTCTGCAATGGTTGAACCTGGCCACCACCCATAAGGTGGCCCAGGTACACAACCTGACTCTGCCCTATCTGGCACTTGGTGGCCTTGATAGTGAGGCCGGCTTTCTGCAGGGCCTCCAAAACATTTCTCAGGTGGACCAGGTGATCCTCCCAGGTGGAGCTAAAGACAGCAATATCATCTAGATAAGCTGCACTATAGGCTTCCAGGCCTGTAAGGACTTTATTCACCAACCTTTGAAAAGTGGCAGGTGCATTCTTCAAGCCAAAGGGCATCACCGCAAATTGGTAGTGCCCACTAGGGGTTGAGAATGCTGTTTTGGCTTTTGCATCTTCAGCTAATCTGATTTGCCAGTAGCCAGCTGTTAGGTCAAATGTGCTCAGAAACTTGGCTGAGGCCAAAGTATCTATAAGCTCATCTGCCCTAGGTATTGGATGGGCATCAGTCCTAGTGACTGCATTGAGACCCCTGTAGTCAACACAGAACCTCATCTCTCTCTTACCACCCTGGGTGTGAGGTTTTGGTACCAAGACTACTGGACTAGACCAAGGGCTATCTGAGGGTTCAATGACTCCCAAATCCAACATCTTCTGGACTTCAGTCCTGATGCAGTCCCTGACAAGGTCAGGTTGCCTGTAAATCTTATTTTTAACAGGCAGACTGTCACCTGTGTCCACTTCATGAGTGCACCAGGTAGTCTGACTTGGAGTCAGTGAAAACATATGTCTAAACTGATTAAGAACTTTTCTGCAATCAGTTTGCTGCTGGGCAGTGGGGCTGCCCGCCAAGGCTACACCATCCACTGATCCATCATCAGGGTTCTGTGAGAGCAGGTCAGGGAGTGGATCACTCTCTTCCTCCTGTCCCTCATCAGTAGCCATGAGCAAGCCCATGTCTGCCCTGTCAACATATGGTTTGAGCCTGTTCACATGGAGCACCCTACGGGGGCTCCTGGGATTTCCAAGGTCCACCAGGTAGGTAACCTCTCCCTTTTGCTCAATGTATGAGGGCCACTCCACTTGTCTTGGAGGGCTGCTGGGGCCACAGGCTCCAACACCCATACTTTCTGTCCTGGCTGATAAACAGTCAACACAGCCTTTTGGTCATGCCAGGCCTTTTGCAATTCCTGGCTAGCCTCAAGGTTTTTAGTTGCCTTCATGTACTCAGCCATCCTGGAGCAGAGACCAAGTACATAGTCCACAATATCCTGTTTAGGGGGTTTGAGAGGTAACTCCCATCCCTCCTTCACTAGACACAATGGACCCCTAACTGGATGTCCAAACAGAAGTTCAAAAGGGCTGTAACCAACCCCCTTCTGAGGAACCTCTCTGTAGGCAAAGAGAAGGCAGGGCAAAAGTATGTCCCATCTGCGCCTAAGCTTTTCTGGGAGACCTTTAATCATGCCCTTTAGGGTTTTGTTGAACCTTTCAACTAACCCATTGCATTGTGGGTGATAAGGGGTGGTACATTTGTAATTTACTCCACTCTCCTTCCACATAGCAGTCAAGTAACTAGACATGAAGTTTGCATCTCTGTCTGATACTACCTCCTTAGGAAAACCCACCCTGGAAAAGATTCCTAGGAGGGCCCTTGCCACCACAGGAGCTGTGGTAGTTCTAAGGGGAATTGCCTCTGGATACCTAGTGGCATGGTCCACCACCACCAGTATAAATCTGTGCCCAGATGCAGTTTGAGGATCCATGGGACCAACAATGTCAATCCCAACCCTCTCAAAGGGAACCCCCACCACAAGTAGTGGTATCAGGGGGGCCTTTGTAGTACCACCTGCCTTACCACTGGCTTGACAGGTGACATAGGAGCGACAAAACTCCTTGGTGTCTCCAGACATGTGAGGCCAATGAAAGTGAGGGACAATTCTGGCCCAAGTCTTGTTTTGGCCTAGGTGACCTGCTAATGGGATGTCATGTGCTAGTGTCAATAGGAAGCCCCTAAACTTCAGAGGTATAACCAACCTCCTGGTAGCACCAGGCTTGGGGTCTCTACTCTCTGAGTAAAGGAGTCCATCATCCCAGTAGATCCTATGGGACCCACTAGCACTCTCAGCAGCAGCTTGCTGTCTGAGGGGTTCAAGAGAGGGGCAGCTCAGCTGCTCCTGGCTCAGATCTGCCCTGGAAGGGCCCCCTGTCCCCAAGAACTCAACCTGATCAGGTTCAAGCTCATCTGGGACAGATCCTTCTTCAGGACTAAGATCAGCTCCCTCAAGAGACTGGTCTGGATTCTGAGGCAGGCGGGGGGGGGGAAGACACTGCCTTACCCCTACTGCTCCTTCTCTTGGAAGGCGCCTGGGCCATTTTTCCAGGATCCAGGGCCTGTTCAGTGTTACACATTTTTGCCTGTGACCTGAAATGAAATTTGTACTTGTAAAGCGCACCCATACCCCCAAAGGGGTGTCCAGGCGCTGTACGCATACCGCTGTGGAACCCTTCCTGGCTTTTCCCTGTGAAATGTCCACTCCTGGGCACCCCCAGGGTGAAGCCAGGCATCCCAGCGCTGTTGGGGCCGTTGTGGAGATTAAGCAAGCTATTGGCCAGAGTTGCAGAGTGGGACCCATGATTAGAATAGGCACCGAGGCGAGAATTATCAGGTCCGAGGAAATTGAGCCCAAGACCCGCCGAGGCGGGAATTGAACCCTGGTCCCGGGCCAGATCTCTGCATCAGGGTCTGCCGCTCTAACCATTGAGCCACACTTCTCCACCTAGTCATAGCAAACACATCTGCAGGGATACCCAACATTTCTGCATTAGTCCTGAGTTCCACTTCAGCCCAAGCTGAAGTTTCTAAATCATTGCCCAACAAGCATTCAACAGGGATGTCTGCACTTACCACAACCTTCTTAGTGCCAGTTACCCCTCCCCAGGTGAAATTAACAGCTGCCAAGGAATGGTCTGTTCTGACATTGCTAGCATTGGTCACTTGGTACATCTCACCAAGTATGATTTGCTCAGGAGCCACAAGATCTTTTGTCACCATTGTGACACTTGCTCCTGTGTCCCTGAATGCCAAGGCCTCTTTTCCATTTATCAAAGGCTGCTGTCTGTATTTGCCCAGATTACTGGGGCTTACAAATAAGGAGGCAATATCCATGCCTCCATCACAGACCAACACAGCCTGAGTTGGAACTCTGACTAGGCCAGAGTCCATCTCAGATCCCAGGGTTAACCCTACTACACCCTTATTCTGAGTACCACCACTTGGAGCTGAACTAGGGGGAACAGTTGCCTTAGGGGCAGTGGTGGTTGGAGTTGAGTCCTTGGACTTGGTACAATCACTTGTCCAATGGGTCTTCTGTTTACAGATTTGACACCATGGCTTCTTCTTGCCTTTACCGTTGTTTGATTGTGACTCCCCACCAGATGCAGATTTTTGGGGCCCTTGAGAAGACTTCTGGTCTTTACCCTTCTCCCCACCCTTATCAGAGTTTTTAGAATCTTGCTTCTTGGAGTCACCACCTTGGTTCTGAACCTTCTGCCTCACCCTGGTTCTGACCCATTTGTCTGCCTTCTGTCCCAATTCTTGGGGAGAGGTCAGATCAGAGTCCACCAGGTACTGATGCAACAGCTGATTTTGACAATTATTAAGGATCTGCTCCCTTATAATTAAATTGTACAATCCTTTAAAATCACACACTTTACTGCCAAGTAACCAGCCTTCCAGAGCCTTAGTAGCACAATCTACAAAGTCAACTCAGTCTTGAGTCTGTGCCTTTTGGGTATCTCTGAACTTAATCCTGTATTGTTCATTGGTTAAGCCAAACCCATCAATCGGAGCACTCTTCAAGACTTTGTAATTATCAGCATCCTCTTCTCTAACAGTGAGGAGCTTGTCTCTACCTTTGTCTGCAAAGGAGAACCACAAGATTGCTGCCCACTGCTCCTGAGGGACCCTCTGTACTTTACAGGCCCTCTCTAGTGCAGTTATCCATTTGTGGATGTCATCCCCACTCTGGTAGGGAGGGACAATCTTGTTCAGGTTCCTATGGTCATGAGTATGTTCTCTACCTCTAGGGACACTGTTGCTGCCACCATGGGGCTCTAGCCCCAACTTTTGAGAAGCTCTCTGAAGCTCCAGGGATTCCCTATCTAAGGCCAATTGCTCTCTCTTGATTCTGAGCTTCGCTCTCTCAAACTCAAGCAGTTGGCACTTCTTCTCATAAGAGGACTCCCTTTTATGAGAAGCAGAGGTCCTATGAGAAACAGAGCTCCCTACAGAAGTACTAGAATGATTAGATTCCTGAGAAGGAGATCTTGATCTTCTGGGTAAACTGTTAACCCTTCCAGGTGGGGTAAAGAGAGGGCCACTGAGGCCTTCTCCCTCACCTCCAGGAAGAATTGGATTGTCCAGGTTAGGATCATTTTGATCCTCCTGGCCAGCATCAGAGTCCAGGTCATAGAAGTTTTCACTTCCTGGCCTTTCCTCTTCTGCTGTCCCACCCAACATGCCTGCCTCATCAGACCCTGAGGTCTTTCTGAGGTCATCTAAAAGCAAAGCCACTATGAGGCGTTGAGTGTTTGGGTTTTTCCCTGTCTTCAGTTTCCTAGATGTACACATGGTTCTCAATTCCTGAAATGAGATATGGTCATACTTAGTTGGCAGAGGCCCACTGGCTTCTGGCCTAGAAGACATACTAGTGTTGTGTGGTGTAGGCACCTACCTAACCTAGTGGGAACTGAGACTCTTGAGTTGGAGAAAGGGTGTGCTAGACCCTTGACTTACCCAACTCCAAGTTCAGTACAACTTACTTTATTCTAGTCTTGATTTATATGTACCTAAGTACCTTTAGTGGTTTTCAGTTAGTCACTCAATGAGATTATCTGGTAAAACAATAGCAAGCTTGAATCCCAACCGCTGCACACCAATGTGAGAAGTTGGCCTGGTATATGCTGTCCACTAATTAAAGTGGGCACCTTGCACCAGTCCAAACGACCCTTATTGATGATTAGGTTAAAGACAACCTTTATTGAAAGCTATCCTAGTGGTAGCTATGGAGAGCAGCCTTCAGGCTACGTCTCGAAGGAATGTAAAGCAGCTTGTTTTACCAGATCATAACCTCCTGAATGACCAAATGAAAGGAGAACCACACAAGGAATATATACAATATATGTATTTATTACTAAACACTCTCTACTAACCTCTTTATGAGATTAGAGAACAAAGCACACAATATTAAATCAGTAGAACAACAGTAAATAGCACAATACACAGTGGGCTCCAGGGGGAGACCAAACCATATACTAAGAAAGTGGTATAACAACCACGACTTGACTAGACACAGTGCCTAGAGCACGTAGAAACGCTGGGACCCCAAGGAACCACCCAAAGTAGTGACACAGGGGATCCACGGAGGACGGGTGCAGTGTGTGAACACAGGCGCGAGCTCCGTACAACTCTATGGGAAAGTCGCGGTTGGAAATTTAAAGATTAAGGACACTTCGGAGAGGATTTTAAGCAAACCCAGCTAAACATAGAAGGTTCTAAGGCCAGCACCCTAGAGAGTACCGAGGTACCCGTGTTACCTATCCCAGAGGAGCCGGGTGCATAGGGGTCAAGTAATGTCAGAAACCTTCATAGTTTTCAATGGCGTGTTGCGGACAAGTGCTGCTGCCGGGAAGATGAAAAGTGTCCGGTGTGATCCAAGCCTGGATCGGAGCTGAGAAGAACCTGAAAGCAGAGGGGACAGTCTGGGTCACTTCACAGTGACCAAGGGCACGATAGACGAATGCCCACCGATGTCGGGTGTTTCAGGTGCGAAAAGGTGAAGCTTGACTCTGCAGCCACGGTGACCAGGAGACGTCTACGACAACCAAAGTCCGGAGGTGAGCTGTCCCACGAAGGATGTCGAGTGCTGGGGGGTCAGTGTCCGGATTGAACACCAACAAGCCTTGGCAACTGTAACCCACGCGGTCAGAGGAAAGATGCTTCTGGGAGGACCAGCAAGGTCCTGGGGACTCTCCAAGCTATGGAGAGTCAGGGCACGTCTGTAGCAACCAGGAAAGCCCACGGAAAGTCAAAGTTTCCTTCACAGGGACCCACAGGCCAACGGACCAGGGATCGCGAAGGGACCTCGAGCTGAATCACTAAATACCAGCCCACGGAACACTCGTGGAGTGGAGGCCGGAAATCTTCGGTGGAATTCCTGCTCGGGGTCAGGACTACAAGTAGCCCAAAGCACAGCCTCGGGGGTAGCAAAAAGCATATGCTGCTGCAAATGTACACGGTGCCCAGGGGTTCGGGTTGCACGGTCCCCACGAGGGATATGGGCCTCAGAATTGCTGAGAGCGCAGATCAACCTCAGAGACCACAGGAACCCACCTCCTGTATTGCAGAAATCTTCGGAGTCCTTCAGGAGCTTCGTAGATGCAAACCGGTCAGATGCGTTTAGGTGCCTGCTCAGCAGGGGAGTAACTCCTTTACTCCAAGGGAGATTCTTCAGTCATCCAGCGTTGTGCAGATCGTCGACGTACTTGGTTTCTGTAGCAGAGTTTAGTCCAGGTAATATCTAAAGTCCTGTAGTCAGGGGTTCCTACTTTATACCCAAGGAAGGGGTGGGACAAACTCTGGGGACCCACCTATGGGAGGGTCAGGACAGAGGGGTGGCTACACCCATGTCCTTTGTCCAGTTTCGCACCAGAGCAGGAGCAAATGGCTCCTGCAACCGGTTTGAACTGGACTATGCACAGGGACACCAAATGTGCCCCCAGTGCAGACATCAAAGCACTCTGAGAGTGCACCCACCCAGCCCCAATACACTAAAGCCTGTCTGGGAGGTGGTCACACCTCCCTGTGACAGGAAACCTATTGTCAAACCTTCCCCTGCCGGAGTTTCGTCCAGCAGCAGGAGGGCAGACTCGTGTCTGTGGCTGGCAGCATCCATTTTGTGATGCCAGGGTCAAGAAAGCTGGTACCGGGTGTACCGGTGTTTTCATATTTCTCCCTCTAGGAGGGTGGAATCCTACCTCCCACACCAGTTACTGATGTGGAGGTATGATTCCAAGGTGTTTGACACCAAACACGACATGTTTCCATGCAGCCGTTTTAAAGTTAGCATTTACCGCAAGGTTATAATGCACTTAAGTATATATGGTTGGCTGCATCACAGACAACCCCGGAAAAGAGGTTCCGAAGGCTGCAGAGGGGCTCTGCTCATGCATGGGCACCCTCTCACATAAAACCCAGCACCCTGCCTTCAGGATTGATAAGGCCTGCCATAGGGGTGACTGATAGGTTTATATGTGCAGTGATTAGGATAGATATAGTGAACCTATATCTAAGTAAGGGGTGCATGCACCACCTTACACAGGCTGCTGTAGCATACCTGTTGTGTCATTTTAAATGGTCTCTCAGGGGTGGCATAATATATGCTGCAGCCCCTGGGAGGCCTCTGGGGTACCTAGGCCCTGGGTACATAGTATACCATATACTAGGGACTTATAAGGGTACCCCAGAATCCAATCTGGAGGGAACCTAAAGTACATGCAATCAATTTAGAGGAGAAAGCAGCTAGACTGGGGTCCTGAATAGCAGGATCCCAGTCAGACTAAGTCGAAAACAGTGAAACATCAGCAAAAAGTGGGGGTAACTATAAGAAGCAGATCCTACTCTCCTACAAACAAGGCATGGTAATTAAGCTGGTTCTGTTACACAGCGCTCAGCACACTGCTCGGTAAAGTGAGCTACTTGCGTACTCCTATCTCAATTCAAAGATCTGCTGGGTGTATACCTGCTGAGTACAATCACAGACTGGTGTATATGTGACTCATTACAGAGAGTTGTATTGAGTACACATGGCTCTGTAAAGAAAGCTGCTGGTATAAATATCAATGCAAGACCGGGTCCATGGGTTATTGGGAGGTGGTAGAGTTATCACAGCCTGCTAGACAAAGTAGGCTCCCGTTTTATCCATTTGGGCGATGAGAGAGAGGGTCATTTAGCTCTGGAGTCCAGTGGCTTGCTTACTATTGGACCCCCAAATTTAACACCAAGTGCACCCTTTTAGCCCTTGACACTCAGAATAGCAAGATATCCCAGTTCAGTGCTTACTCAGAGATAAACCCAGAACGGCCAGTCATTTTTAACTCCAGATTTTTGTGACTCAAGCGATAACTCCAGATTGTTGTGACTCAACAGATTCAGATTCTACAGATCCTTGTCGTCTCTCTTGGACCCGTCTGTCTACTGCAGAAAGGTAATATTTTAACTCTCATTTGTAGAATGGTTTCTGAATACCTAGATAGCTGACTATATGCCAACACACGTCTGAATTTATACTTGATGAATTATTGCTACCTAATTACAACATTCTTAGGTATGACCCCCCAAAATAAGGTTGGAAGAGGGACGGGCATTATTTACAAAAAAACTCTATATATGTCAATCCCACATCCGTTCACAAAACATTTCCCAGGAGATCTCACCCGAGAATGTAAAATTGGTCATATGACAGTAAATCTACTGTTAGATTATCAATTCCTTGAATTTCCACTACCATAACAGAATTTATGGACAATTTCTCCCTAAACAACGATCATATCATTATCTAATGTCACTTATTGTTACCATTTACAGCATCTGTGTGGTCCTGCAATGTGCTTCATAAAATTTGCAATCTAAAACTAATTAATAGTAAACACACATTCCAGCCTGGTCACCTCATTAGCGTGATCTTCACTTTCCCTGATCTGTAGTGTAGTAGAGAGGCCTCTCTCCTTTGGCTTCGACTGACCACCTAAGAGACCCCTTTTCAAAAAGGGTCCCCACACAAAAGAGAGCCGGTTCATGGAAAACCCTAGCCACAGAGATCCTTTACTTTACTTTACAGCATTCAGTTGTGTCTATCCTAATAGCCTTCGCTTTTTCCTCCATCTATTTAAGATCAAATGATGAACACAGGTCACTATCAATTTTCAATCCGAAATTGATAACATTCTTGACAACACATTAGCTGCAAGACCCTGCAGCTGCAAAATGAACCCCAACCTCAAACACAATACATTCCTTCCCGGGCTCCTATCCCTCAAACTCAAATTATCGAAAGGCAGTGGTGCCTCACCACTAATGATTTTTAAAAAAAACAAAGTTTGTTGCATTTAGTAGTTAAAACAAGCCACATAATACAATCACAATCAGTTGATCATACAGCTACAGATTTCACAACCTGGGGCTAGTGTTTACTCCTCCCCTCCCTTGATTATTGGAGCCTTAAGTGTAAATGTTCCGCTCGCATCAGTCAATTATCTGAGGGAAACAATATAAGCAGAGGTGGGAGTCGCATGCCGCAGTTACATCATGCTACAGGCTGGTGATCATAAGCCATACCCAACAGAACCGGTTAGCCCAACCCCCCTGTGACACTCCCCTACCCATGTGCGTGCCTTGGCTCTTCCAAGCATTGTACGTGATTAATAGCTCTGGCAATTCTCTGTTCTAGCACTTTAGAGCTTGTCATGTCACATGCTTCTGTGTGTCATTTTGTGACTCTGAAGTCTCGTACTAGCAGGCAGCAACCACTCGCAGCTTTTCAAGGTGTTTTAAGTTGGAATCCCCGCCCCTTGAGGTGGTAGTCAGGGGGTGCCTGATCTGTTGTCCTGGGAGGGGAGATCAACGTGTCGCAGCGCTTCTACGAGTGCCTCCCATGCCCTGGCCACCTCCTGTGAGCCCAGTCCTGTCTTGGCCTCCTAAAGCCACACTGCTCCCTCATAACCCACCCAACTTGTAAGCTCCTTCTTCCACACCTCAATTCGGGGTCCCCCCGGAGCCTTCCAATTCCTGGTTATTTCCCTCTTTTCTAAAAGTAGCGCCAGATCCTGAAATTTACTCGTTACCTTAGCCATAACAGTGTGCGGGAACCAATGCAGTAGGCAGTGGCCAGGTGTACAGTGGACCTCCCTTTCAGTGACCTCAGCTAAGGTGTTCGTGACTGACTCCCAGTAAGTAGTTAGTCCCAGGCAGCACCAAAACATGTGGAGGAGCTAAGCCCCTATTTCCTCACATCGGGGGGGATTTCGCCTCCTCTACTGCAAAGTGTCTATTAATCCTCTCTAGTGTCAGGTACACCCTATGTAGCACATTAACATTTATAAGCCTGAATCTGGTGTTTCTAGACACTTTGGACATGCAGGCCACAAGTATACCCCAATCTTTCTCCTCAAGGGGAATCCTGAGGTCCTCCTCGCAGCGTGACCGGTGGCTGTCGAGATGCAGCATCACACCCCCCGCCCCCCTCCCCCCTCCTTCTTAATAGGCAGGTGACTGCTTTATAAGTGGCAGAAGATGTTTTTTTTTTATTTTCTAAATTTCTTTATTGAGTTTTGTTATAGGATACAACTTGCAAAAATAAACAATACCACTTCACAGTAATGACATTGCAGGTAGACCATTCGAACATCATGACAAATGCTTTTAAACCCATGAGGGAGAAGACCATAGTCCAGAGTGCTCAGTTGTCTTAGGCCGTGACCTCTGAGTAGGCCTATATGTGGGGGTCTAGAAGGAGTTTTTCATGCGCTATCTCCACTCCCCTCAGTGCGTGGCTCAGTGTCTGCGCCTTCCGCAACGGGGTGTTCTAGGAGATATGATTGAAGGGGGGACCAAATGTCATGCGGGCGGGAGGAGGGCGGTAAAAGATCAGCATATGTGGTCAATTGTTCCTGACAATATAGGAGGTCCTGCAGCCATTCTTTAAATTTAGGAGCCCGTCCCCTGTCCCATCTGCAGGCGATCCGTCTCTTTGCGAGCAGAAGTGCCAGGGAGATGTAGCGCCGCACCGAAACAGCTAGTGTCGCAGTGTGGCCCAAAAGCGTTACCAGAGGGTCATCGGGAACGTGTATTCCAGTCATTTGGTCAAGCGCCGCCAGCACTTCCGTCCAGTAGTTTCGTATAGGAGGGAAGTCCCAGGCTAAATGTCTGAAATCCGCCCCTTCGCAGCCACAGCGGTCACAGTCGCGGAGATGTAGGCGCTGTAAGCGTGCAGGTGTGTAGTAGAGTCTATGAATATATTTAAAGTGTATGATGCGCAGTCTGCTGTTGGCAGATATTTTTCCAGTCTGCCGGCAGCAATAGGACCACTGTTCGTCAGTTACGGGGAAGCCCAGTTCCTCCTCCCACCGGGAGCGAGCCAGAGGGGGAACGTGTGTGCTGTCCTGCTGGGGGGTGCGGTATAACAACGAGACCACATGCGTGGGGGTCGTTTGTTGGAGGAGGGCATGCAGTGGGATCATGATGGGGGGGCTCCTGCGGAAAGCATTGGGTGAGGGCTTTCACATCTTGCCGCAGCCTGATATAGTAAAAACACTCCAGGGCGGTGGGTGGGGTAGCGCCAAAAAACTCCGCGCTGGTGCAGAAAGTTCCGTTGACATACAATTTCCCCCAGATTTGAATGGAGAGTCGTCTGAGAAGCCGGCAGCAACCGCCCTCGCATGTGACGGGTAGATCAAGTCAGCCCTGGAGGGGGAGCAAGGGGGAGTAGAGAAAGGGTGCATGGAGGCGGCGGGCTAAGTCCCGCCAAGCGCTGACGGTACACTCCACTGTAGTGGAGGCCAAGCGGCGAGGAATGGCAGGTGTACTAAGGAATGCAGAACAGGGGGTCGGGAGCATATGGCCTTCTTCGACTGCAAGGTGCGGTATGTAAGGGGGGGGTTCATCCAGTATGACACGAAGTGGGCCTGGGCACAGCTAAAATATAACTCCATATCCGTAATTTCAATACCCCCAGCCTCAAAGGGTCGTGTGAGAGTGTCCCATTGCAGTCTAGCGTGTTTCCCTCCCCACGTGAGCCTTATGAGTTGAGTTTTTAGGGCTTTGAAGAAGTGGCGGCTAGGAGCGTAGGGGATGTTAGTGAATAGGTAGAGCAGTTTAGGCAAGATGATCATCTTAATCAGTGAGGCCCGCCCAGCTAAGGAGATGGGCATGGCGATCCATTTTGTGATCTTGTCGGTGAAGAGGTCAAGTCCGCGCCCATAGTTAGCTGTCATCAGATCGTTCCGGTTACGGGTGATGACTATACCGAGGTACTTAACTGTGTCGTCACACCACGTGAGAGGGTAGTCTGGGGTGTACCGCGGAGTAGCGTCCGTGAGAGGGAACAGCTGGGACTTCCCCCAGTTAATGTTGACCCCAGAGAGGCGACCAAAGAGGATAAACAGCCGTAAGATAGAGTTGAGGCTATCTTCTGGATTGCGAAGGTAGAGGGTGAGGTCATCGGCGTATAAGGAAATAAGAACTTGCCTATTAGGGTATATTAGGGCATGCGCTCGATAATGTTGGCGGATTTTAGCAGCTAGGGGCTCGATAGCCAGGGCAAAGCAAAGAGGAGGGGCGAAAGAGGACACCCCTGCCTGGTGCCTCTGGCTATTGTGAAGGGAGAGGATCTAGTGCCGTTTACAAGGCTGCTGGCTTGTAGGCCTGTATATAGCAAGTTTATCCATGCCAGAAAGGGGGCAGGAAATCCCATACGCTGGAGGACATACGCCAGATAATCCCACTCTAGGGTGTCAAATGCTTTGGTGGCGTCGAGGAAGACAGCCACCGCGTTTGTGTCAGGGTCAATGTCCCGCAGGACAGCAAATAGGGTGCGCAGGTTATGAGATGTGCCTCTACTCGGTACAAACCCAGACTGGTCAGGGAGAACCAGGGCGGTCATAAGGGGGCTAATCCGGTTCGCAATCAATTTGGCTAATATCTTGGCATCTACATTTATGAGTGAGATGGGTCTGTATGAATCGCATTGTGTCGCCGGTTTCCCAGGCTTTGGGATGGAGATAATGAGTGCCTCTCGCATTGTCTGGGGTAGTATGCCCGTCTCGCGAGCTTCCTCAAAGACTTGCCGCAGTATTGGAATAAGTAAGTGGCGATAGGTTTTATAAAATTCGGCCGGGAGGCCATCAGGGCCCGGGGCTTTCCCCGATTGTAGCTGCATTATAGCAGCTATGATCTCTTCATCTTCGTGGTGTGCGAGAAGGAATTCCTGTTGCGTGTCCCCAAGCCAAGCAATCGCGGTGTCGTCGAAAAAGAGGGTGAAATCAACGGGGTGTGTCCTATGTGAGGTGTATAAGGTTTTGTAAAAGGTTCGAAAGGTTGCTGCAATCTCAGGGGTATTTCTGTGTATTTGACCGTCTTTATCCGCAATTTCAAGGACAGTGTTAAAGAATCTAGATGGGCGAATTAGGGCTGCGAGCGCCATCCCCGGTCTCTCCCCCTCCCCATAGCAGCGTGCCTGGTGATATTGCCCCCTAAATTTACACTCTCTTTCCGCAGTCTCTTGATATTCAGAGAGTAGGTCTCGCAAGCACGATTTTAGTTCTGGGGTGGGGGTGCTCTCTATCAGGGTTTCCGTTTGTTTGAGTTCGGCTTCTAATTTTCGAAGCGTGGAACGAATGTCTTTCAGAACCCCTCCGCCTTTAGCAATGCATATGCCGTGCACGGTGACCTTGAAGGCCTCCCACATTACAGAGTATTGTGTGACTGAGTGTTCGTTACGGGGAAAGAAGTCCTCAATCTCCTGCTCGAGTTCAGATTTAAATATGGGGTCTAAGGATCTGTGGGGGTAGACGCCATGACAAGTACGGCGCTTCTTCATGAGGGGGCGTGAGTGTAATGAGCACCGGTGAATGATCGGAGTATGTACGGGGGAAGTGAGAGGCCCAGGATAGCCACGGAGTCAGTCCCCGAGAGAGAATCCACTTATCGATTCGTGACCAGGAGGAGTGGGCAGTGAAAAAGCAGGAGCCCTCTCTATCGTGGGGATGGAGTGTGCGCCAGGCGTCAATGAGGCCGTGGTCAGTGATGATTTGGTTAAGGGCGTGGTGCGCCTTGGAGTAGTGGTTAGGGTGTGGGTGCGACCGGTCCAAAGCCCGGTTTGAGGTAACATTAAAATCCCCTCCCCACACTATATGGGTTGAGTCAATGGTCAGGATTTTGCCCCAAAGTATCCGGAAAAATTCTGGGTCGTCCACGTTCGGTCCATGACATGAGACAAACGTAATAGACTGAGCAGCCAATCTGCCCCATATGATGCTGTAGCGGCCCTGTGTATCAGCATAGGATCCAATCAGAGTGTAGGGGAGCGTGCGTTTGACCAATATAGCTGTGCCTCGGGCATAGGTAGAGTAGGAGGAAAATACCCTGCAGCTCGCCCAGCGAGATGCGAATGTTGCTGGGGCGGGGGGACTGAGGTGCGTTTCCTGAAGCATGGCGCAGTGGATATTGCGTCGATCTAGGTAAGCGAGAATGTGGCGGCGCTTGCGGGGGTCCCCCAGCCCTCTCACATTCCAGGTCAGAAAGTTGTATTTGGGTGGGCTAGGTCGGTCCGCCATGGGCAGTTGTCAAGAGGCTGTCAGTGAGCGTTAGGTGTTTGTCACGTAGGGTATCGAAACAGGTCATGCAATATTTGGT
This sequence comes from Calotriton arnoldi, assembly GCA_963921515.1. Classification (NCBI taxonomy): domain Eukaryota; kingdom Metazoa; phylum Chordata; class Amphibia; order Caudata; family Salamandridae; genus Calotriton; species Calotriton arnoldi. Next base: position 442,672 of record CAWUFW010005673.1, read on the forward strand.
CATGTTAGTAAGAAGTGGCGTGTAACAAACCCATCCCCCTCCCCCCACCCACATCAGCAGCCCAATCCTGCCGTGTCGCAGTGTCCCCCATTCGTCCCCAGTTCCTCGTGCCTCACACTCCCAACAGGGGAGGGCAAAGGCAGGGTCATGTAAACACTAAACCAGAGCAGTGTAGGGATTCCCCAAGTGGGTAGCATCTAGAGGGCAGACCAAAAACCCCTCGCATCGGCGAGGGTGCTCGGGGGATATGGGAAGTAAGTCTCAGCTGTCCCAAAGGCGTTGAGGTAAAGTCCGCCAGCGAAGGGAGGACCAGTAACATACTTGGAGAGAGCTCAGCAGGGTCTATTCGGCATGGCAGCCTGTGGCAGGTGATAATCCCAGTGCTGAGTGGAGAAAGGGTCAGCAATCCCAGCGTTCTCTAATGAAGGCAAGGACGATAGTACCAGTGCTGGGGGAATATTTCATTCTACATCAGACGTGCCGCCATCTTCACCCGATTTGTTGAGGGGGGAGGCGCGCCCCGCGGCCTCCCTGGGCAGGGTTTTGATGAAGTCGTAGACGTGCTGTGGATTGGTAAAGAAGTGGTGCTTCCCCTGGTGAGTGACCTTTAAGCGCGCAGGATAGAGCATGGCGTAAGCAATGTTCAATTGTTGAAGCTTTTTCTTCACAGGGATGAACTTGCGCCGTCCCTCCTGGACGGCCATGGTAAAGTCCGGATATAGGGAGACCTCGTTGCCCTCGAAGAGAACCTTTCCTCGCTCCCTGGCTAGGCGGAGTGCAGTATCACGGTCTCTGTAGTTGAGTAGCCTCGCCACGATGGGGCGGGGTGGGGCGCCAGGGACCGGGCGAGGAGCCAGGGAGCGATGTGCCCGTTCGATAATGAAGACCGGCGAGAAGGCTTCTCTCCCAAAGGCAGCGATCAGCATGCGCTCCACAAACTCTTCCATTTTGCCCGTCGCAGTGGACTCCGGTACTCCTAGGATCCGCAGGTTGTTGCGCCTCGAGCGGGATTCGAGGTCTTCGTTCTTTGCGGCTATGACCTTCAGGACCTTTTCCATATCTAGTGTTCTGTCCGCAGTCGAGGTAGAGGTATCCTCCAGGTCAGAGATGCGGTGTTCCGTTTCCTTGATACGCTCCTCATGTCTGTCGCTTTTGTGAGTGAGAGCATCCATGCGAGCGTTCATGGCGTCCATTTTGCTCTCTATGGAAGACAGGCTAGATTGGATGACCAGCAGGATCGCTTTAAGGTCCTCTGTGGATGTGGGTTGTTCTGGGGCGGAGGCGCCAGTCTGTTCTCCCTCCATGTCCGCCTGTGTCATCGTGGATTTTCGGGCGTCTAAGGTCAGTTTGGGTTGCTTGCCATCAGTTCGTCTCATGGCGGCACGCGCAGCGCGACGGGAGACGGGCGGGCGAATATGTCTCCGAGGCTACCTTCTGGCGCGACGAGAAGAGGGATACGATCCACTGCAAGTTCCAGTTGTAAAGCAGAGATAATCTTGCACCGTCAGGGGCGTGCAGCGGGTCCAGCAGGCCGGCAGTACAGCGGGCGGCAGGTCACAGTGTACCCGGGCAGAGGAGGCGGCCGGGTCCCAGGGATCCCGCTCAGAGTGGAGAGGCAAGGTGAGTGTCGTTGGCCCGTGGGTCACAGGGCAGTTATTTCTCTAGATGCCGGGGTGGTCACAGCGCCGCAGGTGTCACGGGCAGTGCGGTAGGGGAGGCCCCCAGAGACAGGCACCGGAGGCTGGCCCCAAATGGTACCCTGTAGCGTAGCGCCGAAAGCTGCAGCAGCGAAGAAGGCCGGGGTCCCCTGAGAAGGCCGACAGTGAGGCCAGCGCGGGCTAGGCGCACGTCCCAAGCGGAGAGGAGCAAGCTGGGGGCGGTGATGAGAGCAGGCCCGTAAGTGTTCTGCAGGGTTGCGGCGTTGTGGGCACCAAGCTTAAGGAGCGCAGAGAACCCTGCTATGGGGTCTTATCGTAGGAGGCAGCGCAGGTAGATTGCATAGTCCAGACTGGGAGGAAGCAGGGTGGAGACGGCGCGTGGGATGCAGGTCGGCCCCGGGGCGCACTCACCAGCTGAAGGTGCGCTGGTCTCTCCGGTCCTCGGAGCAGGCAGTACAGGCGGCGAGGCCTCGGGCGGTCTCCCTCGTCCCCAGGCGGCCCCAGACAGCCTCCAGAACCGGGGCAGCCGCAAAGGAGACGGTACAGGTCAGGTCTGCAGCCCAGACGATGGAGAGGCACCCACCAGGCAGCAGCGCAAACCCTCTCACGGGCGTCTCCTCTGCGACGGGCCTCCGCCGAGGCCTCAGGCCATGAGAGTGGGCCGCACCAGTCTCGGCAGCGCCGGACCCAGGAGGAGAGCGCCACTCCCAGCGATGCGAGGCAGCCGCTCCGGTGTCACAGGCGGCGCCTCGGCCGCAAACAGTCACCCGGGTGTGGGCTACCCAAGGGACGGCCAGCCGCAGCAGGAGATGGGGCGGAGCGGCGTCGGTTCGGCCCGCGCAGGTCACAGCTCCGGACTAGGTGGAGGTGGCAGCCGCCATCTTAGGCCGCCCAGGCCTCGCGCCCGCCGCGGCGCTCTTCAGGAGAATCAGGCTTCGCTCAGGTAGAATGTCGGCATCAGCGGACGTCCTCCGCTTCACATTTATGTCATTTGCAGCGTTGTGGGGCAAGTGGAGACCAGGATATTTGGCAGATAGTGCCCCAAGCAGCAGGAGCCTCACGTAAGTGCGACCATCTTGCTTGGCGCCCTCTAGCGCCCCCGCAAGTGGCAGAAGATGTGATTATATATTGGCATCCCCCTGTATGACGTGGCTCAGCCATTCCTCCCTCCCTTATGTTTACGGACCGCTGACGTATGCACCTTATGCAGAAGGAAATGCACCTGAGGTATATCGTATTGCTCTCGGAAATCTTCAAATGGAAGCATGAGTTTGGTCTCGAACAGGGCCCCTACCGTCACTGCAACCGCCGTCACCCAGTCCCTTAAACTTCGCCAATCCCCTTGCCCACGTGAGAGTTCTGTCAGGAACTCCATGGGGATGATGCCCGGTGTGTACGGCTCTCGCACTTTCGCCATCTGTGGGCTCCTGGTCCAGCACTTGCGCAGCACTCGAAATTCGGTGGTGTCATCGGCACCTGGTAAGTCAACCGTAGCAAAACTCGGGATAAGCGGCCAAGATCTGGGATATCACGGCTGAAGGCTCCCCTCCAGGTAACTCTAAACGCTACCCATTGCGTGAGCCATTGCATTTGTGCTGCCAAATATTGAATCTCAAAGTCTGGGAGGGCCAAGCCCCTTATCTCTGTCGATCGTTGCATGGTACATAATGCCACTCTTCTGCGGCCCAACCCTCAAATAAAGCCAGTGGGTAGCGAGTTGAGGTCCCGGAAAAAGCTCAGTGGGATCCACACCGGTAGGACCACAAAGAAATACAGCAATCGCGGCAGGGCTACAGTTTTTGGTCTCGCCTAGGCAGCGCTTGCACTGTCTCTTCAAGACATGCTGTATCCAGGATATGTACAAAGGACAGTGGTCCCTGAGTAAGGAAATCTCATTAAACAATGAATATAGTCTCAATCAGTACTATATTTGAGCGCATGTCCAGCCGGACAGAGGCAAGTTTAATATACACAATAGTTTGAATAAAATTGAAGAAATGTGAGAGAAATAACAGTGGGATACAAGCCTGTATCCAGAGTCTCACAGATCAAAACACACAAACAACATAGAAAAGCTCAGGCAGTTTACATGTGTTTCAATGAATTTGCACGGATAATGAAACAACAATCATAAAAGGTCACCTTTACACATATTACAAATTAATATTCAGTGTATAAGGTTGACAACTGTGTCGACGACGTTTCGTTGAGTTTATTGGCAACTAAATGTAAACTTTATCCATGACTTATTATTCCTTTATTTTTCTCTCTCTCTCTCTCTCTCTCTCTCTATATCCAATGTTTCGTTAATATGATAATTTACAGGCATATGCTCTCAGGCACTTTAATCCACAGTCCTGAAGATGATCCAATATCTCACTGATAAGGATCGAAACGTCGTCGACACAGTTGTCAACCTTATACACTGAATGTTAATTTGTAATATGTGTAAAGGTGACCTTTTATGATTGTTGTTTCATTATCCGTGCAAATTCATTGAAACACATGTAAACTACCTGAGCTTTTCTATGTTGTTTGTGTGTTTTGATCTGTGAGACTCTGGATACAGGCTTGTATCCCACTGTTATTTCTCTCACATTTCTTCAATTTTATTCAAACTATTGTGTATATTAAACTTGCCTCTGTCCGGCTGGACATGCGCTCAAATATAGTACTGATTGAGACTATATTCATTGTTTAATGAGATTTCCTTACTCAGGGACCACTGTCCTTTGTACTAATCTAGCTCCCAAGGTCCCTGACCTATTCTTTTTGGGTTCCCTTGTTTGTTATACACACGTATCCAGGATATGGACATGAAGCTCTGCCCACTTTCCACCCATCTTTTTAATTGGCCCATGTCCATTGTAAATGGTGGCTTTTCATTTGTCAATAAGCTTAGTAGTCCCTCCTTAGTACCGCCTTTTCTCTTCTTGTAACCTCCCATGAGGACACCTCCTGTTACATGTGCTGTTACTCAGTACGTTTTAATTACAGCACAATTTTCTTAAATGCCATTCTCCTGTCCGCTTTTTTTTTTTTTTTAAACCAGCACGGCACGCCTCGGCTGGAATAATGCCTGCCGCGCCTTTCTTTTTTTTTAAAGTTGTGATCGCATGCCTTTTTTTCTGTTTATTTACTTTGGTTACAATGGTGGCACCCGCGCTTTAGCTTTAAACATTTTAAGCTAAAGCACGGGTGCCTCTATTGCTTCAATAGTATCGCGGCACCTGTGCTTTAGCTTAAGATGTTTAAAGCTAAAGCACGGGTGCCGCCATTGTAACCAAAGTAAATAAACAGGAAAAAAAGCGTGCAACCGCCATTTTTTTCTATGTGTTTACTTTTGTTGCCATCGGTGCACCCGCGCTTTAGCTTTAAACATCTTAATCTAAAGTGCGGGTGCCTCAATTGCTTCAAAAGTAAAGAAATAGAAAAAAACGTTCTTGTTTATTTCTTTTACTTTTGAAGCAATCGCAGCATTCGTGCTTTAGCTTAAGATGTTTAAAGCTGAAGTGCAAGTGCCGCGATTGATTTGTAATGCAATAGCTGTCGCATTACTGAAAGTTTGAGCTTTTGATGTTGCAGTAATATTAGCAACGCCAATAGCTCAAACTTTCAGTAATGCGAGACCTATTGCATTGCAAATGCCTGTTAATAAGGCAACCCTCCTTGCTACAGATAGGGGGAAGTGTGAACCAGAACTCCGCGTTTGATCTAACTCCACAGATTGCCTTCCCCACGTTACCCTCTAGGAGATCTGCAGGGTCATGATAAATCTTCACCCCTAAGTACGGCAGACACAGAGATTCCCAAATCACAACCCTCAATCCCTCCGGACTGTCCCTACTGTCCCTATTGGCTCGAGTTGGAAACAGACAGGACTTTTACCAATTAAAGTGTAGGCCCGAGATAATCCCGAATCGTGTTAGTAGCTCTGTCACTCCTCGGAAGTCCTCCTTCACATCCCGAAGGAAGAGCAAGAAATCATCTGCGTAAAGCGCAATATGGTGGGTCCCTCTAGGGCTCGAATAATCCACTCGCCCACTCGCAATAGTGAGCCAGATTTGATCAGGATGAGCTATTTTAAGGGCCTAGCGAGCTGACAACAGGTGTTCTGCTTGCTTACAAAGTGAATGAGCAATAAAGATGCCTTTAAATATTGTCTTGTCACATTTCCCCGCTTTCAGAGACCAAGGTCAAAAGTCAGTTTGTTTTCCTACATTTACTTTTCTTTCTGTGACTGAAGTTAGAGGATTTTTATAAAGTGAACTGTGTGACAATCTGGATGAGAGCAGTTCATGGGTCAAGTACATTAGTTAGGTCGAGTAGTGTATTCAGGTTACTAGAGCTGCATGTCTAGTAACATTTTAATGATTTTTGGAGCCCTGCTGTCCTAATATTACTATGCCCTGATACGCGGTTCCGGCCCTGGCATGACGAGCTAATGGCTCCATGGCCAGAGCAAATAGTAAGGGCGACAGCGGGCTACCCACTTGGCTCTCCGATAGCCTACTACCTGTCCGCACCTTGGCCGAAGAGTCTGTATATAGCAAGAGAGTTCAAGCAACAAATCTAAGGCCCAGGCCAAATCGTTGCATTACAGTATAGAGATAGGGCCATTCTAGGCTATTGAAAGCCTTCTCTATGTCGAACACAAAAATCACGACCTCCTCTTTGTTGTACGTGTCTGCTTCCAACACCCTAAGCGGTCTCCTGATGTTAAGGGCTGTATTACGACCGGGGAAAAACCCAGCCGGATCCCGGTGTATGAGTGTGGGCATGTGAGGCACAAGGCGGGTGGCCAGACCTCTTCTTAGGATCTTATAGTCTAGGTTTAGCATTGACAACGGTCTGTAGGCCGTCTTGTCGTGAGCAGGCTTCCCGGGCTTCAGTAGGGGCACAATCAGGGCTTCCCTTGTGGTCACAGGGAGTATTCCCGCGTCTCCTGTTGCTTTATACAATTCCACTAATCTGGGACCGAGCTCCTCCACATAAGCAGAGTAAAACTCCACCGGCAGCCCGTCTGTGCCAAGGGTATTATTTCTAGCCATGGATTTTATGGCAGCTCTAATCTCGGGGAGTGTGAAATCTCCTCCCAAAGCATCCTCCTCCTCCTCCTCCTCCTCCAGGGTCACAACCGGTAAGGCTGTTGGCTCCAGAAAGACTTCAGTGTCATCAGCTGAGCAGCCCACCTTGCTACTATACAAATTAGTGTAGTAGTTATGGAATACAAGGTTAATATTTGCTTGGCAGAACAAGATGTCGCCATTTTCTCCCTGAAGATCCAGTATTACCACCCCCGCTTCGCTGGTTTGGGAAGCCACGCTAGCAGCGTGCCCGTGCGGTCCCTCTCTGCATGCGCTCTCAACATATAATTCCTATAGTCAAAGCACCTCAGCCGCTCGACCTGTTCTGCTACTTTTTCTTTTGCTTCCAACAATGTCACCTGCTCTTCTGGGTGTCCGGGTCTGCGCTTCTCAGTGTCTCTGTGTCTGTTCCACCGCGACTGTCTCTACCAATAGAGTCCTTCGGATTCCCACTGATTCTGAGATACACCTACCCCCCCTGATCGTCGCTTTGAATGCATCCCATTCTACCTGTCGACTCCAGGTGGAGCCCGCATTGTAAGCAAAGTATTGTTTGAGGGTTGTCGCTATAGTGTCCCGAAAAAACCAAGACCTCTAGGGCTTCTGGTTTCTGCCGCCACGTCGGGATACATGGTTCTCCCCCCACGCCCCCCTACCAATTCAGTACGAGCAGTAAGGGGTTATTATCAGAGATCATCCTGGTTAGGTATTCGCTAGACATAACTGACCCATGCACATCAGGTGCACATAGGAACGCATCCAGTCTCACGTGCAACTCCTGTAAGTGGGGAAGAAAAAGAATAGTCCCACTCCCCTGGCCCACTGAGTCCCCCATTCCACGAACGCTCTGGCCACTCGGACAACTGGGGAATCCCTCAGGGAAGGATGGGGTCGATCTAACCCAGGAACAGCCACACAGTTATAATTCCCCCCAGAAGGGCTGGACGCACCAGGTTCGGGGCTATTACTCTCGAGAGTCCCGCCAGGAACATTACCGTTTCCATGTTCGAACCATAAATGCTGCCTATTGTGATGTCTCTGCCGTCTAACCTACCGGTCACTACCACATAACGCCCCGCTGGGTCAATCAGATGACTAGTATGCTGGAAGGGGGCCCCGGACCTAATCCACACCATAATGCCCCTCGTATAGGCAGAATAGTCAATGTAATCAGCTTGCCCCTTCCACCGACGCTGCAATGCTGCACCCTCCTCGGCAATAAGATGCGTTTCTTGTAGTAGTGCTATCTGCACTCCATTCCGATTGAGATATGAGAAGCTCTTATGTCGTTTGGTCATAGTATGTATCCCCCTTACATTCCACGAAATAATGTTATATGTTATGGCGGGCGCCATGAGTCAGCCCAAAGATGTTTCCATTGATCTCTGAAGACTCACATCCTCATGTGATTGCAGCCCTTCCCATTTTTACATGTATAGAAGCCCACTTGCGGCATGCCTTAAACCCCAGGTTAGTACAAACAGCCAATAACCGACCCAACGCCCACCCCCGAGGACAAGCAGAATAACGTCCCTTATCCAAACATAGTAACAACAGGCATACATTTGTGGGTGCACCCACAACAACCTCCTTGTGGTTAAAAGTAACCTGTGATCTCTTCAGAACCCCTCAGTCAGATCCCCCAATCCTAACTAGGATATATCATGGCTCAGTCCCCAGGGTTTGTAGCATTAAACATTGGTATGAATCAGAATCAGTGTGTAAGCGAACCCCCCCCCTTTATCTAGTATCCTGCACAAACATATAGCTCCTGTACTGCACATTATATAATGTCATCCGCTATGCCTGGGGTGTTCAATATCTGTATCTTCTGCGGAGCTAGTCTCTTTGGGGCAGTCAGAGTTTGGGCCACCTGCTTCACTTAGTGAGGATATCGGGCTTGCCCAGCCACTGCCCTGACCCACCGTCGCTCCAGCTGCACCTCTGCTCCAGACGGAGCACCCCCATAGAGGAGTCTGGCTACTATCGGCCAGGAATGTGGATTTCCTATAGCCTGACCAGGACATATCAGCACAAACCGTTTGGGTGCCAGTTTACAGTGCCACATTATGGATCAGGGAAAAGCATTGCCTGCAGTTAAGGTAATATTTGTGTCCATTTGTTAATACTGTTCAAACTTGTATTTATGGTTCATCAATGCAAAGGCTTTATTATTATGGTGAGCTGTGGGAGGGCAGGCCGGATATATAGACGCGGAGGCTGTATGTAGTGAGCCAGTTGGCGATTTTTATTTATAGAGTCGATAACGGGGGGTGTCAAAGTCTCTGTGGGACGTGTGGCCTTCTTAAGGGTTCATCTTCTTCTCCGGGTCCCCTCGCCTTCAGCAACGGTGTTCTCCTTCTGTGTCTTGTCCTCTGATCCAGGGACGCTCCCACGGAGGTGCATAGAGGGAAGGACAAAAGGAGCCGTCAGTCACCCTTGCCAACACACATCTCTGGTTTCTATCACACCCGTCACCACACCCGGTGGATCTCTTGTGGACGATTACACGTTTGGAAAAGTGATGCCAGTGAGGGGAGGGGTTTTGTGTGGGGGATGGTGTTTGATACGAGTAATTTACAAGGTGCGAAGACAATCCCTGCCTTCAATTCCAGTATCTCAGAATTAACGTAAAAAGGGGGGGGAAAAGAAAAGGTGCTCACTCGTAAAACAAAACAGTGTACTTTACTCGTGACCCTTCCCGACCCTTCTTTCACCCGCCTCCCCGCTCCCTCCCTCGGTTCGTGACTCACCGGCTCCGCCGCAACTCTCCAGAGTCGCGGCCGCTCTCCAGCCTCCTCCTGTGGGGTCCACCACTCCTCACACCACGTCTCGTCCTCTTCTCGGCAGTCCGCTTCTTCTCCCCTCACGTCTCGATGCTCCTGCTCCTCGTCTCCTTTGCTTCGCAACTCTCTGGTCCGGCCGCGCTCTCTTTCAGCTCCGGTCGGGAAGCGCTTCCGGGGTCAGTCCCTCCTCCGTCCGTCGCGTCATCAGGCCCAGATGACTCCTGTGTGGATAGAGCACAGGGGGGTGGGGTTATCCCTGTGGACCTCCTTCCGGGGCCCGTATTCCGTGCCGAGTTCCCCGCAGGTAAGCTATTGCGGCTTTTAAGGGTAGTCCGGCTTCGCAAGTAACGCGATCCGAGTCGTGCCCCCTCACATCCCCTTTCCCTTGCTGTCTTTCTAGTAGGGATGGTGTCCTGTGGATAACGGGATAAAAAGTCCACATTTCCCTGTTCGGTCCCTTTTCGGTGCTTGGTTTGGAATCTGTAGGGCTGAAGGGACAAGAACCAACGCAACACCCTCTCATTGTTCCCTCTATTGCGTGCCATCCATTCTGGGGGAGCATGATCCGTAAAAAGGGTGAACTCTCGCCCCTCCAGGTAGTATCTTAAGGAGTCAAAGGCCCATTTAATAGCCAACGCTTCTTTCTCGATGACAGCGTAGTTTTTCTCACAGGGATACAATTTCCTACTCAGATAGAGAACAGGTTTTTCCTCCCCCTGTCTGTTTCTTTGGGACAGAACCGCCCCCAATCCTTGCTCTGAGGCGTCTGTCTGTAGGATGAAGGGTAAGTCGTAATCGGGGCTGGCTAACACAGTATCTGACGTTAGGGCTGCTTTCAGTGTTTCAAATGCCTGGGTTACTTTGAGGTTTGGGTCCCTTAACCTGGTTTCGGTTTTCAGTGATTTCTGCAATAAGTCCGTGAGAGGGGCTGCTATCTGGGAGAATTGGGGTATAAACCTTCTATAGTTCCCCAACAACCCCAAAAAGGCACGAAGGTCTCTTGCAGTCCTTGGGAAGGGTATCTGGGATATGGCCAGGAGTTTGGTTTTTTGGGGTCGTATGACTCCTTCCCCTAATAGGTAACCCAGGTATTTCACGGTTTGGGCGGCCAAATGACTTTTGGCCGGGTTTATTTTCAGCCCATGTTTTCCTAAGGCTTGTATGACTTCGTACAAGTGAGTAAGATGTTGTTCCCATGTCTCGCTATAAATAACGATATCATCAATATACGCCCCTGCATACCTTTCGTGGGGCCGTAGGATAAGATTCATGGCTCGCTGAAAGGTAGCTGGTGCCCCGTGCAAACCGAAGGGTAACACGGTGAAGTGGAAGAGGCCGTCTGGGGTAGAGAATGCTGTTTTCTCTCTGTCTTCGCTTTTCAGGGGGATTTGCCAATACCCTTTGCATAAATCGAGGGTGCTGATATATTTGGCTCTTCCTATACGCTCGATCATCTCATCCACTCTCCGGAGTGGGTAGGTGTCGAATTCGGATATTTTATTCACCTCAGCAAAGTCGATGCAAAAGCGCACCGAGCCGTCCGGCTTCGGAACGAGGACTAAGGGCGAGCTCCACTCGCTCAGTGAGGGTTCTATGATGCCCATCTGTAGCATCTGTTGTACCTCTTCTCGGATGGTGTTTCTACGGGCCTCTGGTATCCGATAAGGGCGAAGCCGCACTTTCTTCCCTGGAAGGGTTTTAATAGAATGTTCAATTAAGGTGGTCCTCCCTGGCGTGATAGAAAAGATGTCTTGTAGGGGCCGTAAGGTGCTATCTAATTCGGTTTTGTGAACGGGGTTTAACCCCTCGTCAAAACATTGGGTGTACAGAGGATTATGTCCCTCCTGGCCTATTAGTGCTGGAAGAGGGGACCTTCCCATTTTTTCAGGAGATTAACATGATAGACTTGGGAGGTACCCCGATTTCTATCGAGCTCCAGTCTATAGGTGACAGGGGTTACTTGGTCTAGCACGATATAAGGGCCTTGCCATTGACCCAACAATTTATGATCAGAGGATGCCATCATGAGTAATACCGCATCCCCCACAGCAAAGACCCTTTCCTTGGCCTTTTTATTATATTGGGCTTGTTGGGCTTCTGAGCTCTCTCCATATTATTCCGAATTATCGTTCGGATCTGTTCTAGGTGTGTTTTTAGATGAGCCACGTATTCCACCAGCGGTTTGTTATTATTCGGCTCGGCCTCCCAGTTTTCTCGAACCATGTCCATTAAGGACCGTGGCTGGTGGCCATATAGCAACTCAAACGGTGAGTACCCGGTGCTCTTTTGGGCTTTGCACCGGATAGCATACAAGGCCAGGGGCAACATCTTTTCCCACCGCTTGGCTTCGAGGGCAAGGAGTTTTTTTAGAGTGGTCTTAATGGTAGCGTTCTAACGCTCAACCAAGCCATCCGTTTGGGGGTGATAGGCCGCCGTCCGTATCTGTTTAATGCCTAATAGGGTACATACTTGTTTCATTAGTTTGGATACGAACGGTGTTCCCTGGTCGGTCAGTATCTCTTTTGGAAATCCCACCCGTGTAAAGACCGACACCATAGCTCTGGCGATGTTAGGGGCATTGGGTTGTTTTAATGCGATCGCCTCTGGGAACCGGGTGGCGTAGTCCACTAAGACTAGCACATAACGGCACCCGCTCCGGGAGGGCAACAAGGGTCCAACGATATCCATTCCCACCCTACTAAATGGCTCGTCTATAATGGGCAGGGGATGCAATGGAGCTCTAGGGGGTCTGTATCGGCTGTTATTTTGACATATGGGGCATTGTCTGCAATAGGTCTTCACCTGCCTATATATGCCTGGCCAATAGAATTTCTCCATTATCAACCGTTCAGTTTTTTCCTCCCCGAAATGCCCCCCCAATAGGTGACTGTGGGCCATATACAGGACTTTATCCCGAATCGGGGTAGGGACCAGTAACTGAGGGATACTAGTGGGTTCTCCTTTTCTATATAACAGCCCGTTCTTAACAAAGAAATAGGGACATACATGTAACGGGCCTTCATCATTCAAGGCTCTGTTCCAAGCCTCCTGTAAGACAGGGTCCTCTCTCTGTGCCGCGTGGAAGTTTCTATCGTTGTCCCAAGGGCTCTCTTCTATCTGAGCGGGGAAGACAGGGGCGGGTTTCCCTTTTCGTTTTTGATTTCTCGTTTTCCGGGGCTTGGATGGCGGCCACTCTGCATTGTCCTCTTGCGAAAAAGGGGCATTGGCCCACCAGTTCTTCTCCTCTGGGTTGGTTTCTGTGAGCAAGGTAGAGAGGAGGGAGTAATCGTTTCCCAGTATTACCTGTTCCGGTAACTGAGGAATGAGACCGACCTTTAATTCCGATCCCGGGTCAGCAGCATGTTGAACGTGGACATGAGTGGTGGGGTATTGTTTGGTGTCCCCATGGACGCATTGGATGTTCACCGTCCCCTTAACCGGTCCCAGCTTGCCTTCGAGATCCTGGGGTCTTACCACGCTCTGACGGACCCTGTATCGGCGAGAGCGGTCATAGCTCTCCCATTCACTGTTATGCTACACCGATAGGGGTTTGCATTGATAGGGTGCGACAAACAGCAGTAGTTTCTTGCCATGCCCACCTCCATAGGTTCCTCCTTCTGTGGGCAAAAGCGAGCTATGTGGCCCATCCCGCCACAGTTAAAGCATTGAGGACCAGGAATAGAAGGTCTAAACGCCGGGGGTCCTGGGGTTCGAAACACAGGGGGACCGGGGACAATAGTAACCGGATCGGGCTTTCGTGGAATTAATGGATGGGGGGGACGATGGGCTCCACTCACACCCGCTCTCCAGGGGGTTTCCTCTCTTCCTTTTTGGGTGTCTTGCGCTCTATTGTAAGCATTGGCGATCTCCACCGCTGTCTCGAGGGTGAGATGAGCGTGCTGTCTAACCCATTTCTGAATGGGTGGGTGAAGGGATGATAAATACTGTTCTAAATACACTTTAGCCATGATTTCTTCTTTAGTAGCAGTCGCTGGTTTTAACCATCGGATCGGCCATGTCTCGCACTCGAAAATACAGGGCTCTGGGGGTTTCTTGGGGGCCCTCTTTGATCTGTCGGAATTTCAGCCTATACGTCTCATCGTCGACCCCCAGTCTCTCCATAATGCACTGTTTTATTTCAGCATATGGGGTAACGCCTAAGATGTTGGCCGCCTGATACGAGGCTTGCAGTTCCCCAGAAAGTAGCGGTCCCAAATACTGTCCCCATTTGTCTGCTGGCCAGGCTGCAGCCAAAGCCATCCTCTTAAAGTTGTTAAAGAAGTATTCGGGGTCTTCTCCGCTCACATATTTTTGTAGGATGACTGAGGGTATGGCGCTTCGGGCCCTCTGTTGCCCGATGGTGTCCGCGATTTTCCCCATGGCGGTATCATGAGACTGTCCTTGGTCCGTGATGACTTGTTGCAGCCGTCCCCGGTCATCTTCGACCACCGAGAGGAACCTCTCCATGGCTTTCCCAAGACTCTCCTGGCTTTCCGCCATTCTAGCGATGACTGCCTCCATGTCTCCGGTTAATCCCACTTCTGACACCACTTGTGGGAGGGCAGGCCGGATATATAGACGCGGAGGCTGTATGTAGTGAGCCAGTTGGCGGTTTTTATTTATAGAGTCGATAACGGGGGGTGTCAAAGTCTCTGTGGGACGTTTGGCCTTCTTAAGGGTTCTTCTTCTTCCCGGGGTCCCCTCGCCTTCAGCAACGGTGTTCTCCTTCTGTGTCTTGTCCTCTGATCCAGGGACGCTCCCACGGAGGTGCATAGAGGGAAGGACAAAAGGAGCCGTCAGTCACCCTTGCCAACACACATCTCTGGTTTCTATCACACCCGTCACCACACTCGGTGGATCTCTTGTGGACGATTACACGTTTGGAAAAGTGATGCCAGTGAGGGGAGGGGTTTTGTGTGGGGGACGGTGTTTGATACGAGTAATTTACAAGGTGCGAAGACAATCCCTGCCTTCAATTCCAGTATCTCAGAATTAACGTAAAAAAGGGGGTGGGAAAGAAAAGGTGCTCACTCGTAAAACAAAATGGTGTACTTTACTCGTGACCCTTCCCGACCCTTCTTTCACCCGCCTCCCCGCTCCCTCTCCCTCCCTCGGTTCGTGACTCACCGGCTCCGCCGCAACTCTCCAGAGTCGCGGCCGCTCTCCAGCCTCCTCCTGTGGGGTCCACCACTCCTCACACCACGTCTCGTCCTCTTCTCGGCAGTCCGCTTCTTCTCCCCTCACGTCTCGATGCTCCTGCTCCTCGTCTCCTTCGCTCCGCAACTCTTCTCTTCCTCCGGCTTCTTCGCAACTCTCTGGTCCGGTCGCGCTCTCTTTCAGCTCCGGTCGGGAAGCGCTTCCGGGGTCAGTCCCTCCTCCGTCCGTCGCGTCATCAGGCCCGGATGACTCCTGTGTGGATAGAGCACAGGGGGGTGGGGTTATCCATGCGGACCTCCTTCCGGGGCCCGTATTCCGTGCCGAGTTCCCCGCAGGTAAGCTATTGCGGCTTTTAAGGGTAGTCCGGCTTCGCAAGTAACGCGATCCAAGTCGTGCCCCCTCACATCAGCACTCTAAGTAAATGTTGTAAGCTCAGACTGCCCTACTGACAGTGGTTAGAGTATAAAAATGTGTACTCACGGTTTCAATGTTTAGTAATATGAGGCTATGTATACTGCTCCCAGAATGCTCTCTGATTAGATGCAAATATTTGCAGAAGCTTGAAAGCAAGATTGATGATTCTTTGCTTTCAAAATAAAATGTTTGCAAAAACATTTAGCTAAACTACTGAAAAAATGTAGGTACCATTTCTTTGCTTCATCATTTAGTAAAATGTGTTGATGTACACTAGTATTTCCCAAAAATATTCATAATGGAAAATCAATGTAACCAGTTTTAATAAGATTATGGGAAACATAAAAATAAACAAGCATTGGTAAACCAGTTGGTCTGAAATTGTTGGTCAGCTTTTTGGTTTTGTCAATGCATGACTTGTTTTGGCATGGTTTTTGTAAAACCTTATTGGTGTGGGAGCTGCCAGGCCCTCACCATTATAATAAATATTGGCAAAAGCAAAACATTTTTTGGTCTCAAAAAGTACACATTGCACAGTAGTTCCTGGCACTAAATAAAACAACTGTGTGTCGATATGTTCCTTGTGAAGAACAGACTGCTGTCACTCATATTGAAGCTAGCCGATGGACCGAGAGAGACAAAATTTTAATAAACACAAAAGGTCATGGTTAACACCAGACCTAATTCAGGGCCCAATTTTAAAATAAATTGCACCCATGTCCTTTGATTAAGTGCAGGTATATGACTTTTGTGAATTCACAAGACTTTATAGAAGTAGGCCAAGAAATAGTACTCCTAGAAACTTTTTGTGAACTGCATTTTAGCATGAGCAAATATGCGGGTGTAGATTTGCTCATGCGAAAAAAATCTGAGTGTTTGCAAGTTTACTTTCCCTCCAACCACTTTTTCCCCAACCCTGTAAAAAGTTTTATGTCTGCCATTGTCAGGAGTAAATATCCAACCTTTCTCAGTATGGGAAAAGATTAGAGAAGAGAACCCTTAAAACATGCAAGTTAGTAAGTTTGCACAGACTCAAAAGTGCATTCCAACCCTGGAACTGTTGCTTACCATTACCGTCAGCCCCAGTATGTAGATCTGCGGAAACGTGGCAACATAAGGGAATTGCTAGTATTCAAACCCTACTATGGAAGGAGCCCTTGCATAGTCAGAGAGGCTATTTTAGAACTCTTATATAATGAGTTTGCTGCCATAATTTGTCGCCGCATTACATGGCACAAAAGGGACAAGTGGATTTTGTTACAGGACAAGTAGATTTATGAAGCAACCTGCCCCATGGACAAGTAGATATTTTATTACATTCCACACCCCTGTATCGGTATCCTATGTGCTCTCCCTAGGGTTTAAAACGAGGAGAGCCCTTCCGGGGCTATCTCCTGTCGCAGCCATTTTTCCAAGTAGTCTACCATATTGTCGTCCTAAGTACATTCTGGGAGGCCGATGATTCGCCCATTGTTACGTCTTGATCTATTTTCACTGTCCTCAGCTCTAAGCTCTAGCGCTCTGACTTTATCTTCCATAGTGGTCAGTCTATCGCGCAATGCGGAAACGTCCGGCAGCACCTCCACCAGCGTGCGCTCGAGAGTCGTGACCCTTTCCGTAAGGTGTCGGTGGTCATCCTTTAAGAAGCTCAGATCGGTCCCTATAGTGTCAATCTTCATTTCTAGTGCCTCTCTGGACACAGTGATAGCCTGCATGATATCACAGAGCGTGAAGTGGTCCTGATCTCCATCTTGTGGGGGTGGCACCGTTCCCAGTGCCTGTCCCGTCGGGCCTGCAGCTGTCGTCTGGCTAGGTGTATCTTGGTCACGCCGCTGTGTTATTTTGCCCATGATGATCAGCGGGTTGTGCCCATTGACTTTGCAGCTTGAAACCCCGTGCAGCCCCTAACCAGGGATCTGAATAGCTCCTCCAGGCCGGTGTAACAGCTCAGTTCGTTCCTCTCAGTTCTGTGGGATATGCCCCTGTAGCGCGCTCAGCGTCACTCTCTCCTGTTGGTCAACCGGATAGGCTTCTCAGGTCAGGGGCCTCAGTCACCAAACCAGCAGTCGTATCCTGGGTCCTCCTACATGGGAGGTAGAGCTTCCCTCATTGGTCCACCTTTTGCAGCCATAGTGGAACGTACAGTGTTCGATTCGGGGTGTCAGCTCCGGTCTGGGGCCCCCGAGCAACGAGACAGTGCACCTCTCTTCTTTGGCGCAGTTCTAGCGGGGCCCCAGCATGGTTTGCAATGTTAGTGGGGGTCCTTGTATCCCCCCCATCCCGCTCTCTCAGGGGTCTCAGGGCCTCCAGATATCACCGACTCCCCCGCACTGGCGCTTAGGCATCACCTCCAAATTTCTGCAGCCCTGTATGTAGGTCCGTTCTCAGAGCCCCGCGGGGTGGTGAGGCCAATACAGTACTTCGGCCAGTCGCCAAGCCCAGGGTTCACTGCAGATGCCCCCCGCTGCTCCACCGCTCTGGTGGGAAGCCCGCTGCTTGGCAGTTAATCCAGCACTCTCAAGGGTCTCGGGGCCTCAATCCCACGCTGACTTCTCCGCGCTGCTGCTCGGGCCTCACCTCAATATTTCTGCTACCCTGTATGTAGGCCCGTACAGCGAGACAGTGCACCCCTCTTCTTTAACGCTGTTTTAGCAGGACCCCAGTATAACTTGCAGCGTTAGAGGGCTCAGTTTATCCCCCCCCCCATTCAGCACTCTCCGGGCCTCCAAATATCAACAACTCCCCAGATCTCACCTCAGTTTTCCTGCAGTCTGTATTTAGGTCCGTTCTCAGGGCCGTGCTGGGCTGTGAGGCCAAGACAGTACTTTTGCCCCTCGCCAGGCCCTGCATTCACTGCAGGCCTCCTCCGCTGGCCCTGTGCGAGGAGTGCTGCACCCCAGTTAGTCCTGCACTCTCCGGAGTCTCAGGGCCGCTAAACAATGCCAAATCCTCCTCTTCACCGCTTAGGCCTCACCTCAACACTTTTGCAGTCTCATATGTAGGCCCGGTCTCAGGGTGGGGTTTGAGGCCAAGACGATGCTTCCACTCCTCGCCAGGCCCCGGGCTTACTGTAGGTCTTCTCCACTGCCCCACCGATCCGGCGGGAGGCACCACCGCTCAGCAATGAATAAGCCCGGATGCAGCTTGTGCCAGTGTCTGCCATTGCTTTGTTGTGGACATGGGGCGAGAAAGAGAGGGTCCGACCGCCGGAGCAGCCAGGCCCCCTGTGGGCCAGCTCGGGGCCCATCCGGCCCTCTCCTGCACTCGCTCGCTCCTAGGCTCCTCCTCTCACCAGGCAGCTCGCTCCTATGCTCCTCCTCTCATCAGTCAGCAGGCCACTGCGGGTCGGACCCCCTTGCAGGGGCTTAGGCCGCAAAGGCCACGACTGATCTCCTATATACTGCTGCCCTTACGTTGCCGGCGCTGGTCTCAGACCGTCACCCTACCGTGTGTGCCAGGTGCAGACGCTTCTCCGGAGCACAGGCCCAGCCGTATTGCCACACCAGCGCCACGTGGCGCCGTCACTAGGTCAGTCTCTTCAGGTGTGGTGGCTCTCCAGGCTCCTCCTAAGTGGTCTGTTCCGGGCATCCGCATTCATGCTCCACTTTGCAGTGTCTCCGTCCGATGTCGCCTCCTCAATCGCAGAGCCAACTGTGGGTCCTTGCCTTGTTAGTATTCCCTCTCGGTGGTGCCATCTTAGCTCCGTATGCATGGAGGACAGGCGTGTCCTACCAGCTCGCCGTTCCGAGCATCGCAGTCGCTCACTGGGTGAACCAGACTCATGCCGCCACTCCATAGGTCCCTATTGAGGAAGGGGGCCCCACTGGGGATTTTATACATGCAGGATGTAGATGGATGGGGGCTCGCCAGCCGGGAGCTCTGTATTCTGTGACTTACCGCATCGGCGTTCGGCCGCTTACCTCAGCACTAATTATGAGACTAAAAGCACTTACTCCTAAGCCCTAACAACCAATACAATTCAAATTCAGTTAGCCAAACAAAATAACTACACACACAGATGTCTTACGTACCCAACATAGCAAATGGGCTTTTCAGAGTTATAGAAAATATGTCGGCACCCCTGGTTCAACGAAGAAGAACTTTCACCACCTCTTTGTGATAAACTGGCCAAGTTTTTTTCCATCAGAAATTAGGCCCTGGTCCTAGATTGAATCAGGTAGGAGTTTTATGCAACTGCGTTGCACTCCAGAACAGCTTGGCATAATCAGATCAAGCAGATTCACATAGAGATAGCACACATTGAGGCAATGCAAATCATCCCTACTTCTAGTCCTTCCAGCTACCCTTTGTACATTTGCCTGACAAATGTAACAAAATAGTTATGTCCCTTTATAATCAGACATACTATTACTGTTCAATATTTCTTTAACGCAGGGCACTGTACTGCCAAAGTGGAAACCTGCTGTGGTCAAACCACTGCTTATAAAACCCTGTCTACTAACCACACTCAAACAAGGATCATGTGATCTACTTATCGCAGAAAGATCTTAGAAAAGTTAGTTTCACCCAACCACACTTTTAAAGGCCAACAACATCCTGTATACCCTACAAGACAAGCCAGCATCAGGCTAACCACAGTTAGCAGTTGCATTTGTCCTTTACAGCATGCTAAAGTTAGTTGATGGGGTAATGTTGACACCCTCATCCTTGTGGGAGTTATTTCCTGAGCAGAATGATATGTGCTTATTAATGAGTCATTTGTAATGAAAATGCTGAAATGTACAGAACTGACCTGTGCTAAACTAGGCCTCCACCATGCTTTGACTCAGGATTCCTGCCACAGCTCACCTCTCTTGACAATCACAATATACCGGCATTACTCATATCATTCCTCCCAACACTTATGAATGAACAAACGTCTTGTACCCGGACTTTTGACCATATTACATGATGTTGGTAATAGCTAGCTGCAGCTGGTGTTCCCCGGTTTGTTTGAAAAGGCTTAATAGCTTTTACAGATGTTTTACCATGCATATGCAAGGTCAGGTTTCAGGTGCCACAGAAACATCCAGAAAATCCACCAGAATGAGCATCGAGCAACCAGCATAGATGACCTCAATGTGAACCTTCCGGAAACCAAACCTCATCAAATTAATCTCTTGCACCTGTTCCTTCGTATAAGCAATTAGAATGTGACCTTTGTGAACATTCTAAAACACCTTCTAGAAGATAGCCTCATCAAATTAATCATCTGCACCTGTTCCTAGCTATAAGCAATTGGAACACAACCTCTGTGAACATTCTGAAGCACCTTCTAGACCGCAGCCTCATCAAGTTAATTATCTGCACCTGTTCCTTGTTACAAACAATTAGAATGTGACCTTTATAAATGTTTGTCGCAGGGCCGGTATTCCCGGGGAGGCGTTAACACGGACAGTAGACTGGTGGGAGGCACAGCCTGACCAATCGCCTTCTTTTTCCACCCAGCAAGAAGACTGGATGCCAACCAAACAAGAAGACTGCGAGACTACCGCTGGAACGGGTTGCTATGCCTTTAAGTGGAACGACATGGACTACGACTCCGCCCCTTTTTGTGACGTGGCATACAACGCTCCAACAAGAGACGACGGATCCCGGAAGAGTGGGTGTTTTACCACCGGAGGTCGAGAGGAGCAAGAAGAACGAAGGAGTGAGGAGGTTGGAGGTCGAGTCGAAGAGAGAGAAGAAGGAGAACGAAGAGGGACGCGAATAACAACTGGCGGAGGAGAGGACGTCGGGAATCCGGAGACGTCGGGAGAGCCGAGGGGCTACGAGGACCACGCTTCGCCCAGCCACGCTCCCGGAGGAGCGTGGCTAACACAGGTACGCAAGCGGTTCACGGGCTGGGTAGGGCGGCGGGAGAAACCGGACGCTAAAGGGAAACAGCCCCTTACCTAGTCCTGTATGGTTTACTACCCTACCCCCTCACGACCACTCCCCCAGATTTCAACGTCGTCACTCGTTTGGAGGTGCTCCTTCATTACCCTACCCCGTAGCACTTGAGAAAATCTGTCACTCACCAGCTTTCCTCATTTTCCTTTCCACCCCGAGCAACCCTACGCCGTGGACCAAGGCCAGAGTCCGAGAAGACCCCTGAGAGATGCCTTGAAGACACCGATAGAAGGGGACAGAACACTGGGAACCGAAGACCGGATTCATTTCCTTGACTTTGTTGTGGTTGTATCCTGGCTTCAGGAAGGAAACGAGTGTTGCGCATAATAAAACCCTCTCTACACCTACAAGGAGTCGTGCCCGTTCTTACAGACCCGCTAACACTGGTGGAAAATGCGGGCAGCATAAGACAACCCATCTGCATACCAAAGATGGATGCCCTGATACAGCACCTGGTAAAGGGGCAGGAAAAACTCGAATGGGCCGTAGAACGCCAGATGACGTCAGCGCAGGCTGACCGGGACATCTTTAAAGATACCATTGCGGCCCAGATGGAGGGGCTCCAGAAAATGATGACAGAGAAATCCCCGGCAGGCCCACCACGGAGTGCCACCCATACCCCATCAGGCATCTCCCTACAGAAGTATGTGTCCGGTGAGGATCCGGACGCCTTCCTCTTAAATTTCGAGAGGGCGGCAAGGGTGTGTGGCTGGCCTGTTGACGGGTGTCCATTCTTTCTGGCTCCCCTGATGACGGGCGAGGCGCAGGCCGCGTATCAGGTCGCTAATGCCGGAGGGGATACGCCATATGTGGACATTAAGAGTATAATCCTAGATCACTTGGGACTTGACGCTGAGGCTTATAGGGTGCGCTTCAGGAAAGAGAAGGGCGCCCCGGGAGAAAACCCTAAGACTTTGTTTTTTCGGCTGAAAATGGCAGCTGATAAGTGGCTAACCCCTGCCACCAGCACCAAGGAGGAGATCATGGAAAAGATCTACTTGGAGCAATACCTAGACGCTCTCCCCTTTAGCACCCAGAAGTGGTTGCGGCAACATACGCACCTCACCGTGGAACAGGCCATAGAGATGGCCACCACCTATTCCCGCGCCCAGCCCAAGCCGCCCATCTGGGAAACGGAGAAAACAAACCGTCAACCTGTTGCAAAGTACGACAGAAGGATTAAAACCACTCCAGACGCTGTGAGGCCCAGAATACCGAAACCAGAACCACCAAGCTTTAAAGGTCCACAGTGTTATGATTGTGGGGACTGGGGCCACATTGCCCGCCTCTGCCCCAGGAAGAAATCAACGGAGGAGCCGATGGAAGTGGGATATATACCCAAATCCGTTCTGTACTCTGCGGAATTGGGGAGCGCCTTTCATGTAAGTGCCAGGGTGAATGGGAGACAGGTAAAGGCCCTCTTAGACTCAGGGTGCAGGCAATCAGTGATCCAGGGATGCCTAGTACAACCAAGTCAAGTCCTGCCTGAAACCACCGTACATATTAGGTGTGTACATGGGGATGTCAAGTTCTATCCTCTGGCAGCAATAAGTCTCACTTCTGATAACGGGGTAACATACACTATTAAGGTGGGGGTCTTGGAAAGTCTTCTCGAGGAATTAATCATAGGGACAGATAACCCCGAGTTACTAGAGCTCTTTCTTCGGGTGGTGAGGGAACGGGACAAGAAGATTGGTTCAGGGAGGATCCCCGATAGCCATTTGTCTGCTCTGACAACACCAGAACCATGGTTGCACGATAAGAGCTTCAAATTCGCCCAGGCTAACGATGCAACGTTGTTTAACGCCTGGGAACAAGCACATGCATCGCAGACCAGGGTATCCCTACGTTTCCTCGGTTCCTTATTCAGGAAGGGCTGCTATATAGACAGGGCTCCCAAAACGACCCTCCCCAACTATTGGTCCCACAGTCCTTTCGGGATCAACTGTTGTTTTTCTCACATTCTCACCTCACGGCAGGACACATAGGGGCGGAGAAAACCACCCAAAACCTACTTAGGCACTTTTATTGGCCCGGGGTATATAGGGATATTAAAGGGTATTGCCAGTCCTGCGAAGTCTGTCAGAAAAAGAATACCCACCGACCCCCAGTGGTGCCTTTACAACCGATGCCCATCGTAGGACTCCCCTTCGAGAGGGTCGGGATGGACCTGATCGGACCCCCTTCCCGGCACAAAAAGGGGGAATCAGTATGCCCTAGTGATAGTGGATTACGCTACCCGCTATCCCGAGGCTTTTCCACTACGGGCTCCCACCAGCCGCAACATCTCAGAGTCGTTTCTAGAACTCTTTTCCCGGGTCGGATTCCCCAAGAAATACTGACCGACCAAGGTACTCCGTTCGTCTCACGTATGATGAAGGAAGTCTGTCAGATACTGGACTTGCGGCACATCAAGACGTCGGTATACCACCCCCAAACCGACTGGCTTGTTGAACGCTATAACGGAACCCTGAAAACCACATTGAAGAAGATGTTAAGTGCGAACGGGAAGGAATGGGACCAGCTGCTACCCCTAGCCTTATACGTCATCAGAGGGCAGGTACAAAG
Source organism: Calotriton arnoldi (assembly GCA_963921515.1). Taxonomy (NCBI): domain Eukaryota; kingdom Metazoa; phylum Chordata; class Amphibia; order Caudata; family Salamandridae; genus Calotriton; species Calotriton arnoldi. The sequence continues at coordinate 466,234 of CAWUFW010005673.1, forward strand.
CTCTCTTGGCTGCTCATCCTTCGAAATGCTGTATGGACGGCAGCCCCGGAGCCTACTTGAAATGACGAAGAAGGCCTGGGAAAAGGAGGAGGTGGTGGAAACCAGAGACATGCTGGAATATACCCAACGACTCAAAGCCAAGATAGGGAAACTCCAGGACTTGGCGTACTCCCACTTGGAAGAGAAACAAAAACGACAGAAAGCCACATACGATAAGGGGAAGAAGTGGAGGAAACTGTGTCTTGATGATTGGGCTTTAGTGCTGTTACCCTCGTCCACAAAGAAGTTCCAAGCGGAGTGGAAGGGGCCATATAAAGTTATCAAGGTGATCGGAAACACCACCTACAGACTACAACTATCCCCCAGTCGTAGCCAGACATACCACATAAACATGCTGAAGAAATGGATAGGACCTCTGCCCACCAACGCCCACCTCACCTTACCGACCAGGGCAGATGGCCACAGCACCCTGGAGCACCTGGTCATAAACGAGGAACTCAGCCCCGAAGAGAAAACCTCCCTCAAATCGGCTCTTGCCACGTTCACGGATATTTTTTCGGACAAACCGGGAAAGACCCACCTGGCCGAACATCGGATCGACACCCCGTCTGGAAGGATAATCAAGCAACGTCCCTATCGGATCCCGGCCGCCAGAAGGATCGCCATACAGAAAGAGGTGCAAGACATGCTAACGCTAGGAGTCATCCAGCCCTCGAGAAGCGAATGGTCCTCACCAATTGTGATGGTGCCCAAACCAGATGGCAGCACCCGTTTTTGCATGGATTTCAGGAGCCTCAACGAAATTTCGTCTTTTGATGCCTACCCCATCCCGCGCATCGACGAATTGATCGAGAAGTTGGGGGACGCCAGTTATATCACCACCCTAGACTTAACCAAGGGATACTGGCAGGTGCCATTACGTAAAGAAGACCAAAAGAAGACTGCCTTCTCAACCCCAGATGGACTCTATGAGTTCACGGTGCTCCCATTTGGATTACACAGAGCATCGGCAACGTTCCAAAGACTGATGAACACGGTTCTCCATGATTTCAATGGGTTTTCATCAGCTTACCTCGACGACATAGTGGTGTTCAGCCCTGACTGGAATACCCATATGCAACACCTACAAACGATCCTCCAGGCCTTACAAGAAGCTGGGCTACATGTAAACGCCAGGAAATCCTGAGCAGGGTACCGGAAAGTGAAGTACCTGGGGTATGTACTAGGACACGGAGTAATTGCACCCCAAATAGAAAAGGTCAGAGCCATCTCCGAGACGCCGTTCCCCGCCACAAACCGAGAAATGAGAGCCTTCCTTGTATTGATCGGATACTACAGACGTTTTACACCTCAGTTCTCAGAAACAGCGGCCCCCCTAACTGATACCCTTCGTAAGGATATAAAAACCCAAATCCTATTACACCCCACAGCGCCAATGCTGGAGGCCTTCCACACCTTAAAAAGGGCTATAACCACCTCCCCTGTGTTGTCCTCCCCTGATTTTACAAAACCTTTCGTCCTTCACACTGACGCCTCAAATCACGGGATAGGGGCAGTGCTATCACAACTCTCTGTAGACGGGGCAGACCACCCTATTGTATACATCAGTCGAAAGCTATACCCCAGGGAGAGGCAGTATCCCACCATTGAGAGGGAATGTCTGGCGGTTAAGTGGGCCATTGATAAGCTGCGCTATTACCTAGAGGGTCACCCATTCACCCTGAACACCGACCATGCGCCTCTCCAGTGGATGAGCCGCAATTACGCCCATAACCCCCGAATACTCCGGTGGTTTCTGTCCCTCCAACCTTTCAAATTCAATGTGAAACACAGCAAAGGAGTAGAGAACAGCAGCGCTGACTTCTTGTCCAGAGTCTTTCCTCTCCCCGATCGGGAGAATCCAGGGGAGGAGGTGTGTCGCAGGGCCGGTATTCCCGGGGAGGCGTTAACACGGACAGTAGACTGGTGGGAGGCACATCCTGACCAATCGCCTTCTTTTTCCACCCAGCAAAAAGATGGATGCCAACCAAACAAGAAGACTGCGAGACTACCGCTGGAACGGGATGCTATGCCGTTAAGTGGAACGACATGGACTACGACTCCGCCCCTTTTTGTGACGTGGCATACAACGCTCCAACAAGAGACGACTGATCCCGGAAGAGTGGGTGTTTTACCACCGGAGGTCGAGAGGAGCAAGAAGAACGAAGGAGTGAGGAGGTTGGAGGTCGAGTCGAAGAGAGAGAGAAGAAGGAGAATGAAGAGGGACGCGAATAACAACTGGCGGAGGAGAGGACGTCGGGTATCCGGAGACGTCGGGAGAGCCGAGGGGCTACGAGGACCACGCTTCGCCCAGCCACGCTCTCGGAGGAGCGTGGCTAACACAGGTACGCAAGCGGTTCACGGGCTGGGTAGGGCGGCGGGAGAAACCGGACGCTAAAGGGAAACAGCCCCTTACCTAGTCCTGTATGGTTTACTACCCTACCCCCTCACGACCACTCCCCCAGATTTCAACGTCGTCACTCGTTTGGAGGTGCTCCTTCACTACCCTACCCCGTAGCACTTGAGCAAATCTGTCACTCACCCGCTTTCCTCATTTTCCTTTCCACCCCGAGCAACCCTACGCCGTGGACCAAGGCCAGAGTCCGAGAAGACCCCTGAGAGATGCCTTGAAGACACCGATAGAAGGGGACAGAACACTGGGAACCGAAGACCGGATTCATTTCCTTGACTTTGTTGTGGTTGTATCCTGGCTTCAGGAAGGAAACGAGTGTTGCGCAAAATAAAACTACAAGGAGTCGTGCCCGTTCTTACAAACCCTCTAACAATGTTCTAAAGCAGTCTTATTTAAAGACAGTCCACACTCCTCCCCTTCGCGCAGCACTCTGTCTTGCACACTCCCTTGATCCTCCCGCTTCGACCTCACCGCAAAGAAACGTCCCGCATTAGTCTCGCACCTGGATGCAAAAAAGAACAAAAAGAAAAGGAGAGACGCGTTAGACTTGATTTTACTACGCGATGAGGTCAGTCGCAACATTGTGCTGCAAACAAAGGTAACCAGTGTTTTTGTTCTACTTGTACATACTGTTGGCAGGGCTCTGCAAGAGCGGACTAGGGTGAAGCCAACCCCGTCCAAATTTCCTTGTGGGTCTGATGCTGAAATAATACTCACTGCAGTTTTGAAAATTTTGATAAAGGAGCCTCTAAGGACAATCTAAATGAAAACAAAACAACAACAAAACTAAAGGTTGGTTGAGATTTGAAAAGCTTTTGTGAGGTGATACCTTAAGAGATAGAGTTAATAGTAGACTAAACCCGTATTATTTGTTTGTTTATAGGTACCATATCTTCCGGTACCATTCATCAGACTACTGTGTATGCCTGTTGCAGTGTGCCTGTTGCAGTGTTGCTGTTGAGTAGACAAGTTACATGTTTGTAGGTACCATATCTTCCGGTACCATTCATCAGACTACTGTGTATGCCTGTTGCAGTGTTGCTGTTGAGTAGACGAGTCACAGCATCTTTGACTCTACACACTCTCTCCATCCCAACCCCCTCCCCCCTGGGATTTGCCACTGGAGCAGTGTCTCCACCTGTAAACTGAGGGCAAGTCTCAGGAGGATTCGGGAACTAGGGTCGCCGGCCCATTGTAATCATCTGGGATCCAGGTAGTTGGCTTATGACAGAAGGCTAATCCACACACCTAACATTCCTTTCAGGCGATGCCAAGACCCATCAAGACCAAATATTCACAGACGATGTAGCATGTGCCTTATCAGGAGACCTCAATGACAAACAATCTGTCTGAGTTAACGCAGTAGTTGCAACTAGAGCTGAATAGGTTAAAAGCAGAAAGTGCAACACTTAAGGAAGAGTTGCAACGAGAGAGGACACATTTCACACAATAGAGGGATACTAAACCCAAGGATAGTCGCCCAGTTTTGACCCAGTCTGTGTTTGGAGAACCATTTCTACACCCAGCCCTGTGCCCTTAGCAGCACCAGAACGCTTTCATGGCGACAGTACCACATTTGCAGCCTTTATGGTTCAATGCTAATTACATTTCCTATGCAAGAATCAGCGTTCCCCAACGACGCGGCTAAAGTAGTGTTTGTAATCTTATTTGGGAAGTGTTTCCGCTAACTGGGCAATTCCTTTAATAGAAACAAATGATCCCCTTTTGTACAACTATTTTTCTTTTAAGGCTGCCATGACTAAGTTATTTGCAAAACATGTTTTTATCCAAGAAAGTGACAATGAGTTATTAAACCTATGACAAGGTTCTAAGGACCTGCTGACTTATATCACTACTTGCAATCGACTGGTGGTGGAAACGCGCTGGCCGGAAGAGAAAAGAACATCCTTATTCTATCGAGGGTTAAGAGATGACCTTAAAGATTACCTCTCGCACATTGTTGATCTGCCCGTCGATTTTGCTGAATTTATTGATCTTGTGGTTAAGCTAGATCACCGATTGGGCGAGTGAAAGGGTGACCGATCTCTCAGTAACACCAGAGTAATTTTTCTCAAAACCGAGAAGGAGTCAGCCAGTAAGACTCTTGATACTGAACCTATGCAGATAGGAGTTATAAGGGGTCCACTATCTGATGTGGAAAAGGAACGTCGACGCAAATTAAGCCTATGTCTCTATTGTGGCAAAGCTGGTCGTTTCGCTAGGGAATGTTCTGCAAAACCAAAAAAGACTAAGGCTGTGGCTAGTGTAGAGGTCAATCAAAAACAGGGTAATCTAAGGCTCTTGATCAGAAGGGAGATTGTCTCGTCAAGAGAAGCCGTACAGATCTCACATTATCTCACCAATGTAAGAACACAAATTCCGATGCATCTGACTAACCGAGTCACAGTAATCCTATCTCCACAGCGGAGGCACATAATATCCATGTTTATTGACTCGAGGGTCACAGGCAATTTCTTTGATCTGACCCTAGCTGCCAAGCTCGGGCTCACAAAAGTCACCCCCCCCCCAAAAAAAAAATAACCTAAGCCTGTGTGAGCAGTAGATGGTTCAGAGTTGTCTTCTGGACTAATTTGTTTTCAGTCAGAGGCTCTAACCTCAGTGTGTTCAATAATGGGCATACTGACCGACTTGGCTTTGATCTAATAGACACTCCCACCTTTCGGATAACTTTGGGAGTACCTTGGCTAGAACACGATAATACAAAAATCAATTGGGTACACCGAATCGTAACCTTGGACTTACCATTCTGCACTACTACCTGCTACCAAGAGGCTCTAGAGGTGGGAATACCTCTGCATTGCGCCTTGGTCCAAGGAACAGAAAATCTTAAACTACCCAAAGAATACCAGGACTTTCAAGATGTTTTTGACCCAGTGAAAGTCACCTAACTGGCCTCACACACAGCCTTTGATTGCTGCATAGATCTCCTTCCGGGAGCAACGGTGACCTGCAGTAGAGTTTACACGTTGAGAGAACCTGAAACTCAATATCTACGCAAATATCTGGATGAACTACTAGAGATAGGTTTTACACGCCACTCCACGTCGCCTGTGTCTTCCCCACTCTTCTTTGTACCCAAGAAGAATGGGGAGTTGAGGGCTTGTGTGGATTATAGGGCAGTCAATAAGGTGATTATTAAGAACCGCTATCCTCTCTTGTTAATTCCGGTATAACTTGATCAGATCAGAAATTTACACGAAACTACATTTACGGGGAGCTTACCACTTAATCCGTGTACGAGAAGGCGATGAATGGAAAACCGCCTTTAGGATTAAGTTCTGGCTTTTTGAGTATGCTGTTATGCCGTTCAGGCTGTGTAATGCTCCGGCAGCATTTCAATATTTCTTTAACAAGGTCTTGAGGGAGTTTTTGGATGTTTGTGCAGTCATCTACATAGAAGACATTCTGATTTACTCAAACTCAGAACAAGAACATGTACAGCATGTATGCGCCATCTTGCAGCGCCTTAGGGGAAACACTCTCTTTGCTAAATTAAACAAATGCTCCTTCAATGTACAATCCGTAGAGTTTCTGGGTATCACTTATCTTCGACAGGCATCACTATGAACCCCAAAAAGGTAGAAGCCATTACCAATTGGCCAACTCCAACAAATGTCAAGGAAATTCAACAGATACTTGGCTTAGTCAATTTTTATTGTTTCATCCTGCACTTTTTAGAGATAGTGGCGCCCATAGCACAGCTGCTTAAAAAAGTGGCAATCCTTCGCATGGTCTCTAGAAGCCAATTAGGCGTTGCAAGTGTTAAAAACGAAATTCACCACTGCACCCATTCTTTAGCATTCCAATCCAGACCAGCTCTATTACGTCAAAACCGATGCTTTGTAAGTAGCCACAGGAGGAATTGTATCTGAAAAGAACCCAAGAACTGGCCACATGCATCCCATAGCCTTTTATTCCCAAAAACGTCTACCAGCGGAGCAAAACTATACGGTGGCTGAAAGAGAACTTTTGGCCATCAAACTGGTGTTCACTGAATGGAGGCATTACCTACAGGGGGCTAAACATACAGTCACAATATTCTCAGATCATAAAAATGTACAATTCTTTAGCTTCGTTAGGACTTTCACCTCCCCTCAAATGCGATGGCTGCATTTATTTAGTGGGTTCTATTTCATCATCACCTATCGCCCAGGGACCAAGCATTTGTTCTTTCTAGACTGGGGTATGCTCACTCTTCCCATTCCACATCAAACTCCCCTACTATCATTCCAACAGAAAAGATATTCGCAGTCAGCGAGGGTGACACCTTTATGGCGGCCTTGCATGAAGAATTTAAAAAACTAATGGCCGAAAAATGGATCAAAACACCTAACCATACTATCACAAACAAGCTTTTCCTTCACACTCAGAAACTGTACATCCCCTCTATAGAATTAAGACGTCAGGTATTTAAATGGAGTCACAACACAGCATTAGCAGGGCACCCAGGTATAACGAAAACCCTAAGGAATTGTCAAAAAACCTTCTGGTGTCGTGTATTTCGTACTAATCTGTAGGATCTGCGCGTTGTTTGGACAACATAAACCAAGGGCCTGGTGTCAAGACTGTTTACGGTCACCCCCGCAGGATATGTTGGCCTATAGACCAGCTAGCTCACAGGGCCACTGTAAGCCCCTCCCTAACCTCCCAGGGAGCAAACAGTTTCTGGTAAACACTGAACATGACAACCCTGAACACTCAGGAATCGTGGAAACAGTACAGAACCTTTTGCTCAGTCACTCGTGCTCACTTGTTCTCAGAGAAATAAACAGAGAATACACAGTGAGATGTTTTCCATAATATTTATTGAACCAAAGTTATTTTTGCATAAAATACGTGTGCTGCAATGATTAGGAGACAGAAGCAAATAAAGGAGATTACAAGCACCAAAAGAGTGAACAGTAGATACATTTCTACCATGGTGCTGAAGCAATGAATATAAGCAGGCATATATGCAATATGGTAATCTAACGTACTCCTACGATTCAGGCCCTACTCTTAAGTGTACCTAGTGTGTGTGTAGGTGTAGAGCCAAGAATCCCCCCTAGGGACGATCCAACCCCATTACCTGATGGGAGAGTGTGGAGGACCCCGTCTTGGTCTCGAATTGGACACCCCTCACGGAATATCAGAAAGCGTGGTGATTTCTCAGCATGCAGGGACCTTCGGTGTCAGCAAAAGTGCCTCCTTTACCAATGGGGTAAATACACATTATCGGAATGATATGGAGGTCTGGTTTCACAAAAAACGCTATGGAATGATCTCTGGTTTTTTGGCGCATTTCGAATAAATGACCACGGGGTGCATACCCACGAAATAAATGGTCCCGGGTACATCCGAATCCTTACTGTGAGTCGCAAAAAGAGGAGTTTTCGTTTTTCTAAAGTGGCCCATATGCTGATTAGTACCACTTCCTATGATTGACTAAATGAGTTTACAGATACCCCCGCTCCTATATTTTTAATATTTTCACTGTACAAATCTAAATATTGGTCCTGATGAAGGTGGTGAAAAGAGTGTTTGTCCCACCGAAACGTACGTTGACCACTGACATTTCGGAATCCAGCCAGTGAGATAAATATAGAGAAAAAAGACGGATGGTGTTGTTTCTCATATAGCAATGAAATGATAGTGACCCTTATACACTGCTGAAATTGATGGAATGTTTTCACATCACAAATGAAATGATCTATTGAACTGTTGGATCCTATTTGTGTCGTAAAATTGTACTTTTAATGCACATTTTTGTATGCTAGGTTGAATGATTGGTATGATAGGAAGTGTGTTTGCTGCACTTTTTGTATGAGTCTGCTGGGGTATGGTGTTGATAAAGAAGTGACATGATTTTGATTTCAAATGTATGTATTTATGTTAATTTCTGTTTAATTATTCTCATAATGTATTTCTGTGATCTGCGAATTTAATAATTTTATAAATGAACTCTAATTTTTCGTAAATGAAAACTAAAAAATAAAAAAATAATGTTTTTCAATAAAAATTGTCATTTCTAAATGATTCTTCTATAGTAATAAGTAGTTGTTTTCTTGTGGGGCGTTTATAAGCTACAGGCTATGCTTTAAAGAAATATAGGTCTGCCAGAGGTCTTTCATAGTTTTTGGCCATAACTCTGAAGATTGTCTGAAAGGTGCTAACCAGTCCTGAGCTGACACATTTAAAAAAACGCACTATTCCTCTGGTATCAGAAATGTTAAAGATACGATGGCCTAGCTTCCCAAAATGCTGCGGGAAGTTAGTGTGGAGTAGAGTCTGTATCTCCGACGAGGACCTTGCAACCTGGAAATCAAACGTCTCTCTGGCTGAGGTTAAGGCCACATACTGTTGAAAAAGCATGGCTTTCAGTCTGCTAAGGGAATCAAAGCGTATGTTGGAAACATTTATCGAAGGCCACAGCGCTGCCTCCCTAATTTTGGGGGTAGGTGGAAACAGTACTTGTGTACAACAAGTGACTTAGGAATTAACCGTCAACAGATAAGCGAATGCCGGTTCCATTCCACAGCAACCTTGATCATTCAGCATCAAGTAGCTCCCCTTCGAGAGCAGTTTGTAAACCGGACGTATCCCGGCAGCTAGGCATGCCTTCATATAACAGGACAAGTTCGAAACAGCAGCATTGCATGTCCAGTGAAGAGAAATATCTTTGCAAACCAAGGACCCTCTTAAGGCTTCCTCACAGTCGAAACCACTAAGAAAAACTTCAGTGTCCCCTTTTCTGCACTTAAACCTGAACGGTAATTCCCAATACTCGTGCACATAACCTTCCCCTAGCGCTTCGTATCTGCCTACCTGTTGGTATTAGAGACAATATTGGAATTGGAAAGTTGTGACCGTTAGGGTGATATAACCATGGATAATCCAGTCTGTGGATGCTGTCTCTGCCGCGGTAAAAGGTAATTGGTCTAATTTTTCAAAGTGCAACATGGTGTATTTCGCATCTCTGCGTGCCATTGTTATCTGTCTTTCCGTCAGATCATATTCAGAAAACAGTCTGGTAGTGTTGATGTAACTCCACGGCACGTGGCCAGAACGTAGTGTTTGCAACGTCCAGCTCAGCATTAGGATGGAACGTAATTGTGACAGTCCATGTTTTAAAATAGACATGTGCTGCTGTATTATGTTGATTGCAGAAGACACAATGTTGCCCAATAAATAAATTCTGGATGATAAAGTGGTCATACCGTTGTCAACCACTGCCAAAGCCTTTTCCATATTAACCCTGTCGATTTTGCGCATTCCCTCTGCAGCTTACTGCTGAGAAATCTTCCATTGCTCGTTGTAATTTCCATACAAGAAGCGCTTTTGACATGGGTTTCTGGGACCTAGTAAAAAAATCCCTGCGATCCAGGTCATCAGAAAGAAGGGACAAGTGTTGTTTCACTTGGGAAAGTGTTGAGGACTTTAGCCAATCTAGGCATAACTTCCCAACACTATATGATGTCACCACCCCTGCGTGTTCCGTTTGCACTTAGCGTAGGTCAGGTCTGTTGATCTTCAACCCTCTCATGTTACCCAGGAATCTAGACTGACATTTATCTGTGTCTAGAGGCCAAACCAACCAACCCTGCTGATCGGGGTCTGATGTATTGTATGACCCATTGCGGAGCATGGCATAATGTATCCTCACTGTACTTTGTGTATCGACGCCAATGTTCAAAGCGTACAAATGTGGGAATGCGAGGTATGTTCAAATCCTTTGCCTTAGCTAAACCAATACAGGAAGTTTGTTGCACTGTTTTATGCTGGAAAATCATTTGATGTGGTATGAGGCATGCTCTAAATAACGCCTCTTTTCCATGAACCTGCCAACCTTTTGTTCCCCAGACAGATTTTGTGTCTTGTGTCCTACCCAAAGTCGAAACCCTGTATAGACAGTTGGGAAATAAAGGAGGCAGAGTAAATCAGCTTGGTGTTTGAGAGCATATTCTACTTTGCAGGTGTAGGTAGGTGCAAGCCTATAGCAATAAGATGCTGGGTCTGATGTGTCAAAACCAGAAAAAATATGCAAACTGTTGTGCAAATGTTATTGAACTACCTTTTGGTAGTGTTGCGCAGTGTTCCCATTGGGTGTAATTGTAAACAGCACCTGTAAAAAATGGTGACCATAATGTTGATAGCAGAACATATCACCAAAATTACTTGTACCATCATACAGTTCATCATTAGAAAATGCTGCTGATTGCTCTAGATCTGAAATCAAATTATGCAGTTTCAATGTCCTAATCATCAGAGAATGTACTAGAGGTGATGATATCATTTAAAGAAATCGTAAACAAATATGGAATTTGCAAAAGTACAGTAGGACCATATAGATCATACGATACCCTGTCCCACACTATTCCATCAGGAACTGGAACCTCTGTAATGTTCACCAGGAACAGGTCCCTCAGTTCACGGTGCGATGATACATGTGGTTTTAGTACCAAGTTCACATGTTGGACTGCAGAGCATTCTGGGAGATAATGTCCATTCAGAAGTAGAAAAAAGACAGTCACTAAACCAATCCAGAGTACCAGGAAAAGTAATCAAATTGTAACCCAGAGATGTATCCAGGGAGCAACAAGGTATGTGTTTTTGAGCCAAAGATAGAGAGAATAGACTCGTAACTTGAAAGGGAGTGGCGGTGTTGGCAGTTCAGGTTCACTTGGATCCAATGAAAAGATCTCTTTTTTGTTGACAGCCTCTCTTTGGAAAGTGGAGTCTTCAGTCGTTATTAAAGCTTCCACCTGAACCTCCTGTATGGAAGCGAGAGGAGATCAGCATCTACCCAGGAGCCCATGCGCCCTACTGTTGAGAATCAGCCTCATAGTATGATTTAATCAGATCGATCAAGACAAACCTTTTGTCTCGGCGACCGGCAAGAGGCGGAAGAAATACAGTTCTGGTACCTTCAACAGCCAGGACAGGTACAGGCGCTCTGTAGGATGGCCCAAATTCTTTCTTGTCCAATATTTTTTTCTCTGACCAGATCCCTAATCTTCGGGACCAATGCTGGTTTTGCTCATACTGCTTTCACTTCTCCAGTGGTGGTGCGTTTCATTTGGACGTTGCTTTGTAAAGCTCTGTATTCTTTTAAGTCCTGTAAAACATCCAAACGAACATTGAGGTCACATGGAGTTTCAGCGGCCACTGTGCTGACACTATCGAGGTCTGGTACCCACATTCTCACCCCAAACAGGATCTCATATGGTGTATTACACCCCAGGGATTTTCTTGGCATGTTATTAAGTGCCCTCTGGACCCCGTATAGGTGATTGACCCAACTGCCACCCGAGCCTAGTACCATAGCTGTTAAGGATTGCTTGAAGTCCCGGCTCTTCCTCTCAATGACCGAATTTCCCTCGGGATGGTAGGGGGAGGAGTACCGCCAGGCCACACCCAAACTTCCCATGACTTCTTTGTAAGCCAGAGAGCTAAACACCGGCCCATGGTTGGAATGTTGTGTGCCAATTGCGTATGTCCTGATAAAGACTCGCAAATCCTCTATAACAGTTCGGGCGTCAGCCGAGCGCTGGAGCCAAACCCATAGGAATCTAGCGCATGAATCCACTGCTACCAAGATGTACTTGTAAGCCCCGTCAGAGTGTAAGGGGCCGCAGTGATCCAAATAGACACATGTGAGAGGTCTGTCTGAGATCAATAAAGGTGTTTGCTGTGGACGTGCTACGGTGGAGCCCTTCATCTGCTGGCAGATGTTGCATTTAAGGTCAAAGTCCTTGGTCTGTTTAGAGAGACCTGGCCACCAGTAGCACTGCTTCAGTAATGAAACTGTAGCAGTAATCCCTGCATGTGCTGAACCCACACCCTCATGTGCAGCTATTACCAATCCCAATCTGCGATCTGTGTTTGGTGCTGCTCTATCCACGACTCATGGAATTTGAGCATACAGAATTTTTTGTGCATCTAACTTGTAGGAGTACTTAAGTGGAAAGCCTTTCGGTGGTGGTGAGCTGTTGTGTGTGGCATTGACAGCTATCATAGTTGCTCCGTCTATTCTTGTGCTAGAGCGAGTAATTGTAGCAACGGCAGCAGTTCGCACTGTTGCCTTGGCGGCTTTATCCACCATTGAATTCCCTTCAACGTGAACGCCAACATGCTGATGACTCAATGTATGAACTACATGAGCCCGTGGCACGCCTTCTTTCTGCTTCGCCACTTGTTCCCAAAGCATCTTGTGCTTGATTATACAACCCTTCGAATCTCGAAACCCATTTTGGCCCCAATAGTGAAGGTATTCATTGTAAGACTGGGCACAGTAAAATGAGTCACATTTTAAATTTTAAATTGATGTTTCGTAGATTTTTGTTTATCTTCTTGTTTGATGATGTAGTCTGAAGTGCGATGTGTCTCCCTTTTCGGCTTCGTTCGCTTTTCTAATCTTTGCTCTGACCGTTCTCCTCTCTCCGAGTGTTTCTCAGATTGATCCTCAAAGGAACAAGAGGAACGTGTATCATTATCCTGATATTTATCAGGCTTTCTAATGTTATCATGGTTTCTGAGATTGTATCTCTTTTCAGTGTGCTCCTGTTGAGGAGACCCACTCCGTGATTGCTATTTATATATATATATATTTTTTTGTTTATTATCCCATTTCTCTTTAGAAGAATCGGGTGCTTGCTTAGAGTTATCCTTTTCAGAATTACCCTTAACCACTGGTTTCCCAGGTCTTGCTCCCAGATTATCTCTTCTCAGGGAAGCTTATGTTTCTGCAAAAATCTTAGGTAACTCTCTCACCTGTTGTATTGGAGTGAATCCCCTCCGGCGTTGGCATATAGCCATCGCAGCTGCCTTGCCTTTTATGTTGCTTAAGATAATTGTGGAAACATCGGAAAAATTGCCTATTAGTTTCATTCCTAAATCCAGGGCAGATTCTGCCCTATACTCATTCTGTATTTGTTTCAATACATCTGGTATTACTGCTATTGAAGGGGGTACCATGAGTTCTGGTGTAAATGGCAGCAAAGACTGTACCCCAAGTGGCACAATCTTCTATCGGGGACCATACCCACTGGCAAGCAAATTGTTAGAATTCTGTGTTTGTCCTGTGGGCCCATTTGGGGAAAAACGCTTCAAGCTGTGCTATTTTTGTGCTATCCAGAACATTACTTGTTCCTGACTGGTAGGAATTCTTCCCATTACGGCATTCACCATTTGAGGGCTGGTACTCGTAGTATTCAATTGAGGTTGTGCAGCCTGAGCAGCCCTCACAGGTTGAACTATAGGTGTTCGCATTATGTATTGTGTAAGATTTCTATACATTTTCACTAAATCTTCATAAAGTGTGCGCATTTCTGCTGCTCCTAACCTGTGAATGTCTGGGTGTGGTGTATACGAAGCTAAAACTGACCAGGTCGCTCCTTCATTACTGAGCGGACCGAGTCTCACATTTTCTACGATGTGGGGGAGGGCGCCTTTCAACCAATTTATATGCTCTTGGTAAGTTGACGGGACTTCTATGTCCACATATGAAAAGTATTCCTCTGGTGTCTCATCTACAATCTAAGTGTGAAACATGCGTGCGTCTGCAGGTGGGAATGTAACCCAAGAATAAAATACTTCTGTCCTGAATGCTTCGTGTGCCTCAACCACAAAGGTAACATCTCCACCCGTTGCCGGGACGCCTTGTTGAAATAATTTCATAGTAACTGCCTGTCTGCACTTTTCTGAAATATTTAAAGTAGCTTCTTGTACTTCAGCGCCGTCTCCATGTTCGGTCATTGTAAAAATAAAATAAAAATGTTTTCTATCTAAATGAATTTATTGAGATTCTGTTTGTACAATATGGGATTATTTTTAATCCTTCAAGCTTGATAAAACCTACAGCCAATCAATAGGATGTACCTACTCAGCTAAAGCAGGATTCCCTTTTCCCACTGCGGACATCTCCGATTTAATGTGAGTAGGGGTCTCTGAGAAAGCACGACTGAACTACTCAGATTTGACCGTTAAAGTGCCTACCCAATGTTGGCGGCGCCATGTCATGTAGTTCCTACTAATCCGTAGGATCTGCGCATTGTCTGGACAATATAAACTAAGGGCTTGGTGTCAAGATTGTTTCCGGACACCCCCGCAGGATATGTTGGCCTATAGACCAGCTAGCTCACAGGGTCACTGTAAGCCCGCCTAACCTACCAGGGAGCGAACAGTTTCTGGCAACCACTGAACACTCGGGAATCGTGGAAACAGTACAGAACCTTTCGCTCAGTCACTCATTCTATGTCGGGACTGGAGGCGAGGATTATGCCTTCTCTCTTCACTTTTGAGTGAGTGAGTGAGGTATTTATAGAGCGCACTACTGCCGAGGCGTCTTGGCGCTGAGATAATAGCAGTCCAACCTGAGTGACTGACCTAGGTCCTGGAAAATAGCCAAGTTTTTATCAGCTTTCTGAAAAGGGGCCTACTATTCTGCAGTCTCAGATGTGTTGGGAGGAAGTTCCACAATTTGGCCGCTTGGTGAGAGAACCCCCTACCGCCCCATCTGGCTCTTCTTATCCTGGGAGTAAGAACCAGTCCGGTGTTTGCTGACCTAAGACATCGAGTAGGCAGATATCGCGGGAACAAGCGTTGAATGTCTACCGCCCCTCCTCCATATATGGCTTTATGAACTAAGCAAAGCGCTTTGAAGTCTATTCTTCGGCGGACTGGTAGCCAATGGAGGAGTCTTAGGCTTGCGGAAATGGGGTGGTGTTTAGGTAAGTTTAACAATACTCTTGCAGCCGCGTTTTGTATGGACTGTAGTTTGGAAAGCTGCCTGACTCCTGCACCTAAGTATAGCGCATTGCAGTAGTCAATTCTAGAAGACACCAATGCACCGACCACTGTTTTCCTTAATGAGAGTGGTATTAACAGCATCCATTTTTAAAACAACAAGACTACATTTCCCGTGAACCATTGGGAAATTTGTAGTGAAAGAAAAGTGTCCAATCAGGTCACTCCAACTTCCACTTAGTCTGTGCTCACTGGCCCTTCGTCCTCTTTCTTTGCTGCTGCGCAGCGTAGATAAGTGTTTTCCTACTCTGTGGGATTATGACCTTGTTAATTGTGTGCCTTGTTTTCCTTAATTGCCTATAATTGACAGTTTCACGCGCGTTGCTCGACGCATGCTAATGCGGCTTGGTATTGTTTGCCTTGTTTTATCATTAGTTTAATTATTACAGTCTTGATTATGTTGCTCACATTGGTTCTAATGCTCATTTGAGGTTAATTGCTGCCTTTTTTCTCTAGTGCATAGCTGCGCATGCTGATGCGGCGGTGACGAGATTGCCCTTTATTTGGTGTGCATTAGGGCTTCGCCGACGCCTTTATTCGCATTAGGACTTCGCCGCGATACTGTTCTATTTCACCCGGACGCTTGAAGTGCTGCGTCCTTCCCTATCGGGCCAAAGGAGC
The DNA here is from genome assembly GCA_963921515.1 of Calotriton arnoldi. Classification (NCBI taxonomy): domain Eukaryota; kingdom Metazoa; phylum Chordata; class Amphibia; order Caudata; family Salamandridae; genus Calotriton; species Calotriton arnoldi. Next base: position 482,111 of record CAWUFW010005673.1, read on the forward strand.
ATTTCCGCTCCTACGCAGCTCTTCTCTGGTGCACTCGCGGACCTCCCGCCGCCAGGGGGCGTGGGAGGCAGATGGAAACTGCGCGCTCGTTCAAATCCTGAGGGGTTTGAACGGCGCACCGTAGTTCCCCGCGAGCACCGGCCTGAGGAGGATACCTTTCTGAGGTGTATGGGATCGTGCCGCTCTGCCTAATTAACGGCCGATCCGTGTGTTTCACGCTCTGCTGCCTCAGGCAGTATTTACTTTTAGGCTTCAGAGTCAGTACTGTTTTCCTACATTATGCCCTCTGTGGGTCTGTATTTTCAGGCGTCTCAACGCCTGTTGGGCACTATATATATATATTTCACCAGACATTCTAGGCCCTTAAAATTTCAGCGAGCTCCTCGCGCATGAGTTCAGGCTGACACCTTTCAGCGAGCTCCTCGCGCATGATTTCAGGCTGACACCCAGCCCTCTAAGATAACGCCTTGCAGTTTGAGGCAGTCAGGTCTGTCTCGCAGACCCCACAGATAAGTCTCATCGACCCTTATCTTCCCTCATTTTGTCCAAAAATTTAGAAATGGACCACGAGGAAGACTCCCAGGGAGGGGAAAACACCCTGGCAGACCTCCCTTGGGACGGTAAGTTCTACGACGCTGTGGATGCTTCAATCTATAAAGCGGTGGGCGAAGCCATGTCGCCCCTAGAAGAGAGGTTATCATGCAAGATTGATCAGGCGCTAGCACGACTGGCTAACCTCCCTAGGGCCCTCCGTCCCTCAACCTGGGCCCCCAGTGATTCCCCTGGCGTCAGACCCTGCTCCCCCCCCCCCTGCCAAACGCCCACGCGACACAGGGGTGGATCTTAGTGCCTTTGACAGGCTTAAACAAGCTTTCCTAGCCACACAACCAAATTTGCCACCTGCACGATTTGTCAAACCCACAAGACGACACAGGGGACGCTGACGCTGAGCCCGGCCCTTCCAGACCTTGGCTCCCTTCCCGACCTCAGGACACCTCTGACATGTTCGACCCTGATGAAATCATTCACCCCCGCTCATCGGACTGGGCCCCAGCTGATAAGGTTGCCAGTTATGTGGCAATGCGCATTAGGAAGCCCTTAGAGAAATAGGCACGTAACTGTCTCCAGGCAGAATGCCCTCGACCTTCCCTAGACGGTAAAGTCGCCCTCACCCCAGAAATTAATGCCTGCATGGCCACATTTTTGCAGACATTTATGAGGGATCCCAAAAAAGGGATTGATAGGTCCTGGCGTGCGTGCCAGGACAAGCTTCTGGACATTTTAGGGCCCCTCACGAAGATCCTGGACATGGCCGAAGAGGCCAAGACGTCAGGCACCCTAATCTCCCCTCTGTCCCTTTCCGGGTGGGCACAGAGGGCTATTGTGTTTTTGGACAACGCTAATTGTGCCCTTTCCACTGAGCGCCGTCGCTCTTTGCTTATCAAAGTAGACCCCACACTTGGGGATCTTCCTTATTTAGAAGCTGGGGCAGTGGCAAAAGGAGGCCTCTTTGGGGAACCTTTTGTCAAGGAGTTGGGTAAATTTGTCAACACCTTTACCTCCCTTGACAAAGCGCAGTCCTCCATTAAAAAGGTTTTTCCCCGGGTTTTCCGAGGGGCCGGTCGAGGTAGGGGCCGCTCGACCGGCCGCACTGCCAACCAACACTCAAAAGGGCAAGGCTCTAGACAGGGCCAGTACCAGGACCAGTCCTGTTTTGGCAACTTCTACCCTGCAAGAGGCCGACATGGCAAGGGCAGAGGGTATCGAGGAGCTGCAGCCTCATCCTATTCTGGTGAGTGTTCTCCCTTCTTCCCGGTTAAAAGTAGGGGGGAGGCAGAGGAATTTTTTCCAGGCCTGGACTTCTATCACAGGGGACCCATGTGATTTGCAAACAGTTTAAGGCTTCCACATAGATTACGTGGGCGAACCCGTCCAATAGGACAGACCCCGTCCCATCCAGTTCTCCCAACAGGAAGCCTCCTTAGTAGACGCAGAGGTCGAATCCCTCCTGGCCAAAGGGGCTATGTCCCCTCTACTCCTCATCCCAGGGGATTTGTCAGCAACATCTTTTTGGTGGATAAAACAGATGGAGGCAAGCGACCTGTCATCAATCTCAGCGGGTTCAACGAGTGGCTGGTCTACCGCCACTTCAAGATGGAAGGAATCCATCTCCTCAGAGATGTTTTGCGTCCCTCAGACTGGATGGTGCGGCTGGACCTAAAGGACGCCTCCCTGGTTATTCCGGTCTTTCTTCCCCACCGACGATTTCTCCAGTTCATTAAGGGCAGACGTACGAGTTTGCATCCCTCCCTTTCGACCTATCCTCGGTCCCTTGGTGCATCACCAAGGTCCTCAAGCCAGTGGTGGAGTGTTTAGGAGCTCGGGGCATACGAATGATTGTATACCTGGACGATCTGCTCCTGATGGACACGTGTCCTCTACAACTTCTGCGTCATCTTCGGATGGCGGTGGATCTTCTCCAGAGCCTGGGGTTGTCAACGAATCGAAGCCGATCCTCACGCCCTCCCAATTTTTTTACGTTTCTTGGCTTTGTGATAGACTCCGCTTCCTCCACTCTCAGCCTACCGGCCAGGGAGGTCTCAAAGATTCAACACGAATTGAGACGGGCCCTCTCCAAGCGTCAGGTGTCTCTCAGGGATTTAGCCTGAATAGTAGGGCTACTCTCCGCTTCCATCCAGGCCATCTTCCCGGGGCCCCTCCACTACCGAGCCCTGCAACGCCTCAAAGCGGTGTATTTCCGCAGAGGCTTTCCCTACTCCCACAAGGTGATCCTTTCCGAGGAGGCCCGGGAAGAGATCTAATGGTGGTTACAATACATGGAGGCCTGGAACGGCCGGGCAATCTTTGGGTCCGCTATAGGCTGGGGAGCCAGGTGTGGCAAATTTTCTACAGGAGGGTTGTGGTCTCCAGAAGAACGAAGATTACATATCAACTGTTTAGAGCTCCTGGCAGGCTCCTTTGCCGTTCGCTGTTGGATGAGAGAGTCCATTTAGTCATCTGTTCTTCTAAAAATGGACAACATATCTGCGGTCCGTTATATCAACCATTTAGGGGGCACGAGATCCAAAGCCCTCTCCGACCTGGCCGCCGGTTTTTGGCAGTACTGTCGGATCATCAAGTGTCAGTCACGGCGGAGTATGTTCCCGGTCAGGAGAACTTGGTGGCCGATTTTCAATCCCGCAACTTCAGGGATTCCACTCTGTGGAAGCTGGACCCAGACATTTTTCGGAGGTTGAACGACCTTTGGGGTACTTTTTCGATGGACCTTTTTGCCTCGAGGCTCGACCACCAACTCCCACGGTTTTACAGCTGGAGACCGTATCCGTTGGCAGTGTCCACGGACGCCTTCCTCCAGGATTGGAGTCAGGAGAAGGGGTACGCCTTTCCCCCCTTCGCGATGATCACAAGAGTGACGGCTCAGATCAGGAGGCAGAGAGCGGAGGTGGTAATAGTCACCCTCTTTTGGAGATCTCAAGTCTGGTTTCCGGTTCTTCTGGAACTTTCTTGGGATTCTCCAATCCTACTCCCCCACTTTCCCAATCTTCTTCTGGACCTAGACCGAGTTCCCCACCCACTGGTTCAAGGGAACTCGTTGTGGCTCATGGCGTGGAGGATTACCGGGGACGATGGGAGGTCCCAGGCCTTTTGACAAAAGCTTAAGAGTTCATGTCTAAGGCTTGGGCAGATAGTACAGTCAAACGCTTCAGGTCCGCTTGGGGCAGATGGTCCCGCTGGTGTGTGTGACGGAGTCTCAATCCCTTGGATGCAGATGTAGTTCACATCCTGAATTTTCTGTCCCACCTAGCCTCTAGGGGTTTGGCTTACAGGTCTATAAACACCTTTCGTTCAGCCATTTCGGCAGGTCTCTTGCCGCTTAATAATGCTGCAGTTGGGGAGCACCCCCTCATGTGCAAACTTCTCCGGGGCATCAGACTATCTCTGCCTCCGGAACCTTGGTACTCGGCCTTATGGGACGTGAACCAGGTGCCTAACTTGTTCTTATCTTGGCAACCTAACCGTTTTTTGTCACGAAAAGAGCTGTCGGCTAAGCTGGCTATGCTGCTCTGCCTTATTTCCTGTCGACGTGTGTCTGATGTGATAGCTCTGCATGTCACGTCCAGGATTTTTACTCCGAATGGAGTGACCTTTACTCTGCATAGAAGGACTGAGTGTCACACGAGTAATCTCATATCCGGAATTCCCAGATTCCCCTAAATTGTGCGTGGTCCGCTGCCTTGAGGCCTATGAAGAAATGACAGTGGAGTTCCGACCGCCAGGAGAACGTTAACTCCTTTTTGCATTACGCAAACCATTTAAGGCTGTGTCCTCTCCCACCATAGCCAGATCGGTTGGGTGGGTTATGCAAGAGGCAGGTATACGTCTCAAGGACTTTGGAGCTCACTGAGCTCGAGGAGCAATGGCCTCAAAAGCATTTGGCTTGCGTGCCCGTTTAGAGGATTGGTCTTCGGACTCTACCTTTAAAAGGTTCTACTTCAAGCCAGTGCTGGACATGGTTCACCTTGTGGTGAGCAAGCTTTAAACTAGCATAATCCTTGGCTCCAGTCCTGACATAGAATGAAAAATATCCTAGCTATCTTAACGGAAAGTTTCAATTCTATTAAGGACTTGGAGGCGAGGATTATCCCGCCCTAGGGTTTTGGATGAGGATTTCCCACCCCGTATTGGAGTAAGTAGCTCAGTTTGTTTCCAAACTGTTGAGAGTACTGATTCGTTGTCATTTTGTGGAAATCTGCCTCACTGCTTTTGGTTTACAGGCTTGACGAATACCTGTTCGTTGAATGACGATGTACCTTTGTCCTCGTAGGTTCGGATGCGAATAAACAGGACGCATGAGTGTGATCTAACAGCTGACTTCGCGCGACCAAAGAGGACGAAGGGCCAGTGAGGACAGACTATGTGGAAGTTGGAGTGTCCTGATTGGAGGATCCAGGACTCTTCCTAATTGGACACTTTTCTTTTACTACAAATTTCCCAAGGGTTCATGGGAAATGTAGTCTTGTTGTTTTAAAAATGGCTGTTGTTAATAAAAGTGAAGAGAGAAGGCATAATCCTCGCCGCCGAGTCCTTAATAGAATTGAAACTTTCCGTTCCGATAGTTAGGACATTTTTCATTCTCACTTGTTCTCAGAGAAATATACAGAGAATACACAGTGGGAGGTTTTCAATAATATTTATTGAACCAACGTTCTTCTTGCATGAAATACGTGTGCTGAAATGATTAGGAGACAGACGCAAATAGTGGAGATTAAAAGCACCAAAAGAGTGAACAGTAGATACATTTCTGCCATCGTGCTGAAGCAATGAATATATGCTGGCATATATGCAATATGGTAATCTAACGTACTCTTACGATGCAGACCCTACTCTAAGTGTACCTAGAGTGTGTGTAGGTGTAGAGCCAAGAATCCCCCCTAGGGATGATCCAACCCCATTATCTGATGGGAGAGTGTGGAGGACCCTATCTTGGTCTTGAATTTGACACCCCTCACGGAATGTCAGACCGTTGCGTGATGATTTCTCAGCATGCAGGGACCTTCAGTGTCAGCACAAGTGCCTCCTCTACCAATCTATCGGGATGCCTATTATTTATAATAAAAAGCAGCCTTCTCAGTGTGCGCGCTAGATTAGTGATGTTATGGATATGTGGATAGAGCTGCCACCTCGTGGATGAAGATAGGACGACTTTTGTACCTAGTGCGTAGAGAGGCCTAGTACATGATGTGATAATGTTGTGCGAAGCAGGATGTGTAAACAAAGTAGTTTCAGAGAAACTAATCCAACATTGTCTTGCATGCAATGTGTGCAAAAGTTCACAGCTTAAAAGTTATTTTCTAGGACAATGTAAGGAATAAGCCGCCTCGGTACATGGGCCTTCCCTGGGAATATAACAAACGTGGAAGGATATAAAACAATATGTATCCGGTTGCCCAAAAGAACACTCACACTGCGCCTGCAGACTTATTATAGACTCTGCCCATACCCCAAGTTCCGTGGCACACCATTAGTCTAGATTTATTTTTACTAACCTTGCAACAAGCAATACCTTCACTATAATTTTAGTAGTTGTTGACATGTTATCAAAAATGGCACATTTCACCCCCCTCCAAAAAAATACCCACTGCCGCAGAATTAAGCCAAATATTCATTGATCATATCGTAGGACTGCGTGGTCTACCGACAAATCTCAGATCGCGGAGTTCAGTTCACATCTAAATTTTGGAGAACACTGTGATAAGTTAGGAAAAGAGGTAGCCTTTTCATCTGCTTTCCACCCACACACCGATGGGCAAACTGAACGGGTCAACCAATACCTAGACACTACACTAAGATGCTTACTATCCTCGTACATAGGACAATGGGATCAGGCCTTACCCCTAGCTGAATTCACTCATAATAACAGCACCCACTCATCCACAAACTACACACCCTTCTTCTTCATGTCAGGACAACATCCTCGGGCCCTTCCCATTGATATATCAGAAGTTTCTACTACGCTACCTTCAGTCACAGAAAGATTAGAACAACTGCATGAGATTCAAAAGCACATTAGGACAAGTTTAGCAAAAGCCAAATTGGTCATGAAGGCACACGCTGACAAGCGTAGAACCCCAGCATCTGTATACAAGTAAGGAGACAGGGTATGGTTATCAACACGGCACCTACAACTAGAAGGCCCAAGGAAATTACGACCACAGTTTATAGGTCCTTATGACATTATCAAGATAATTAATCCCGTCACCGTCAAGCTACGACTTCCCCCTGAATACACTAACCACCGAGTGTTTCACGTTTCACTGACCAAGCCATGCCACACGAAAACATACCCCACCCCCACCCGTTCTGGAGAATGGCCAACAAGAGTACAAAGTTATCCGTATCCTGGACTCTAAACGATCTCAGGGTAAACTATATTACCTTATAGATTAGAAGGGTTATGACCCTTCTGAGCATTCCTGGCTACCTCCCTCCTTGGTTCATACCCCCCGTCTGGTGAGACGATTTCATGCCTTCCATCCCACCAAACCACGACCTGTAAGACTGCTTTTGGGAGGGGCGACTCTCAGGATTCCTTCCACAGCTCACCTCTCTTGACTATCACAATATACCCCCATTACTCATATCATTCCTCCCAACACTTATTAGTGAACAAACGTCTTGCACCCCGACTTTTGACCATATTACATGCTGTTAGTAATAGCTGCCGCTGGCGTTCCCCGGTTTGTTTGAAAAGGCTTAATAGCTTTTACAAATGTTTTACCATGCATATTCTAGGTCCGGTTTCAGGCGCCACGGAAACATCCATAAAACCCACCAGAATAAGCATCAAGCAACAGGCATAGATGACCTCAACGTGAACCTCCCGGAAGACAGCCCTCATCAAATTAATCCCTGCACCTGTTCCTTGCTGTAAGCAATTAGAATGCGACCTTTGTAAACATTCTAGAACACCTTCTAGAAGACAGCCTCATCAAATTAATCATCTGCACCTGTTCCTTGCTATAAGCAATTAAAACGCGACCTTTGAACATTCTAAAACGCATTCTAGAAGACATGGGGCGTGGCCTGCAGGGGCAGCATGGCGGACGCGTTTTAACTTCGCTCCGCCGTTCATTCCCTTAATCCAGCACATTTATCCGGCATCAAGGTAGCTTTTCGGCACAGTGTCGAGCCTAATGGTCTGGCGTGACCCCTGGGGGCCGGTGGAAACGCGGAGCGCGCTGTAAAAGCACCTGTGTGGCCACCTACGGCGAGTGACGGAGGAGGGTCGGAAGGCCACGGACTGAGACGGGCAGGCGCGGCGCCTGCAGCATGGCCCCTGGCAGAAGCAGTTGACTTGGGCAGAACCACTGCGAACGCCTCGTTCCGGCAAAGCGGAAAGAAGTGAGGCGGGAGCCGAGGCTCACGCTCCCGGGACGGCTGAGGCGGCGAGCGGCGCTGACTGCGTGGATCCAGGACGGGGCCCAGGCGAGGGAGACGCATCAGACGGGCCCGGCCCCATGCCACAGGACATGGTGGCTGCGGAGAAGAGTCGACGGGCGGAAGACGGAGGGCTCCTGTGAGCGAGCACTCCGGCGGCCTGCGACGGGCCTGAGAGGAGCAGACGGAGCCTGGGTGCGCCCTGTGGTGGAGGCGGGGTGGCGGATTGGCCTGGAGAAAGCGGAGAGCGGCTGTGGATGTACCGGGCTTTCCGGGCACCTGATCGGAGGACGGGCAGGGCCGAGCAAAGAGGCGCTTGATTGGGGCAAGAACAGAGGTTGTCCACTGCTGGGTGCGGCCCCAAACTAAGTGTGCAGCGTGGCGCCCCGGCGCCTTGATGTCTGCGTGTGCTGGGGCCTCACTCCTTGTACCAGGCCTCTGGAGTGGCACTGGCTGGAACGGGTGGCAGGAACCAGAGCGGTGGCGAAGTGGCAGACGATGAGACGCGCTGTGCAGGAGAGGACATGCGGTGAGTTAAGGAGACGGATACTGGTGGGTCCTGGAAGCTACGCAGGGTCCCTTTGGCCCGGGGGGATATCAGAGCTCATCTCACAGCTGGAATAGGTACTCTAGGACGCAGCGCTAGGCAATTGGTTTGCGGAATAGTGATTTGAGGGCACTTACCTGAGGAATCCGATGAGTATTTGGGTGTTGGACCCACGCACGTAGCCAGGCAGGAGAACTGCGTCACGGGCTGAGTGCTGATTGCACCTTTGTAGAGCTGCACCCGGTCTGCACTTGGGACTGCCCCAGATTGTACTTCCGTGCATTGCATACACGGGGCGACCCGCTTGGCCCGGAATAGCATGCTTAATTGCCCAGCTTGCCGACTTGAGACCCTCGTGGCGAGTTGGGGAGGCCTGTTGGATAGATAGGGCGAACCAGAGGTGCTGGATCGAGGGCCTCCTCGCAGGCCGCAGGCATGAATGAAGCGGACCAAATGCAACCAGTGGAGGGGCAGAAACCCCTGGATGACCGCTTGGACGCTATCCTGAATGCAATCGAGCGTTCTCGCGAATCGATGGAAGCCAAGTTGGATAAGGTTGCTCTGGACCTCAACCTGTTGCACGCCGACCATCGGAAATTAAAAGAACGAGTCACTGCTGTGGAACAAGACGTAGCAGAGCTGAAGCCAGCCACAGAATTCCAGGAGCAGCAACAAAACGCCCATGAGGTCAGGATAAGGTACCTTGAAGAGCGGATGGAGGACGCGGAAGGCCGCTCTAGGCGGAATAATGTACGGCTGATTGGGCTGCCGGAAGGAGCGGAGGGACAAGATGCGGTCACCTTCATGGAGCAATGGCTCAAGACCATACTACCACATACTGAATTCCCCTTTCTTTACCATCGAGAGGGCACACCGTGTACCGGGCAGGAAGCCGGCCCCGGGCAACAGAACACGACCGCTCATCTTTAAACTGCTGGATTTCAGGGATCACGACGTGATCCTGCAGGAGACTAGGAAGCTGGACGAGGACAAGTTGGAGAACACCAAGGTTTTGTTCTTTCCCGATTACACAATGAAAGTCCAGCGCCATCTAAGGTCTTTCTTGCCAGTCAAGCAAAAGCTTCGTCAATTGGACATTTCTTACTCCTTGCTGTTTCCTTCGAGACTCCGTGTAATCTTCGATGGGAAGTCAAGATTTTTTGACACACCGCAGGACGCTTGGGACTGGCATGAGACGTCGGGCCAGTACTCTGGCCCACGGCCTACGGGCACATCAGCTGCATGGAATGAGGATGCAGGAGGAAGGGGACCTCGGCCGAGACGGCCTAGAAGGCGATTCCTTGGACTATCGGCGGCACCAGGTCCGGACCAGATCCGACGGGAGCAGCAGGAGGTGGTCCGTATAGCGGAGCAGATGGCAGAAATTGCGGAGCCAGAGGACAAAGCTAATACCTCCCTTCTTTCCTCAGGGGATGGGGGCTTGTCGGTGGTGGACTCGTCAGACAAGTTTTCGATGAGAATGCCAGATGTCACGCCACAGACGGCGGATGGTATTGTATGAAAGGAGACTGTGTCTGGCACTCACTTTAAGTACTGTCACTTGAACTACCTTTGGGTAAGATGTTTGTACACCGACACTGCCACGATGGGGCTTGAACTTGTGTTGGTACATTAGGTGCTTCCCGGTGCCCCTGTGGGCTGTTAAATGTTACACTTCTATTTTGATGTATAATTGAATGACACTGGGGGATGCATAGCGGTATGCCCTGCATGGCTACACATCCCTCTACCTCTCCCATCTATTGGGAACCAGTAGGACACGCAGTTGTGCTGCTGAATGTCAAGTTTGGGCAACACCTCAAGGTTGTGAGGGTCGCTCTTGTAATGTTGTTCCTTCACCCTGTTGGTTTATCCCTTTCCCCTTCAAACGCAGGAGTCACCAAGGGGGATACAGGAGTTGTAGCAGTGCATAACCGTCTGCCATTCACTGCCATGGGTGTGGTCCAAGGTACACTTCACTGCTTGTATGAATCAGTTCTAGGATGAGTCACATGATAATCACATAGAATGTGAGGGGTCTCCGTACGCCATTCCGCAGATATACATTATACTCATATCTTAAGAGACACAATGTGCGTATAGCGATGCTGCAGGAGGCGCATTTAAATGCGGTGGAAACAGTTGGGCTCCAACGCAAATGTAGGGGTAAGGTATATGCCACGGACTACTCTCTATTTGCAAGGTGAGTCCTCATTTGGATTCGTCCCGGTACGCCTTTTGCAATAGACGAGGTCCTTACCGACAAAGAGGATAGATATGTGCTCTTGAAGGGCAGATTAGACGAGTGACATATTTTGTTAGGAAACGTGTATGCCCCAAATGTAGATCAAATTCAGTTCTTTAGCCAGCTGTCCCTAGCGATGAGGAAATGGTGTGAGGTCCTGTGGTTAATTGGTGGAGACTTTATTAGTGTGCTGGACACGGGTGTAGATAAATCTTTTACCCCACTTCGGGGTACCGCTGCCAGGGCCAACTCTATGGTGCTGAATGGATGGGCGGATGGATGGGATTTAACTGATGTCTGGAGACATCGCAACCCCGGGGTGAGGGTGTACTCCTTTTTCTCGGTACCCCATAATCTGCATGTTTGCCTGGACAGGTTTTTCGGATCTCCACCCTTACTTCCTTAAAAATCCGATTCGGAGTATTGGGGACGCACACACTCTGATCACAATCCACACTGTGTCACACTGGCCTGGGAGGGTGGGATTCCTGGGGTCCCTACTTGGAGGCTGCAACCGGCGATGCTTGAAGACTCAATCTTTCGGGAGTCAGTCGGGGAGGCTATAGGGGAATATTTTGCACGTAACTCCGGAACAGCCTCGTCCTCCCTGGTGGAATCATGGCAGCCATGAAGGTCGCGTTGCGAGGGAAGTGTCTACGACTCTGTTGTGGGCTGTGAAAGCAGGCAGAATCGGATCTACTGGTCGTAGAAAGGGAGCTACTGACACTAGAATCTTGAGCGATTGCGGATGCCCCTCACCGCCATGACAGAAGCCACATTGATTACGCTTCCCAAGCCGGGTAGAGACCCTACATATACGGGCGCATACTGACCCCTGGCACTTTGAATGGGGACTAAAAAATTTTAGTGGGTGTCATAGCGGGCAGATTGGCGCTCGTTAGCCTGCAATTGGTCCACCAGGACCAAAATGGATTTGTGCCGGCCCAAAACACTTCGCTTAACATCCACAGGCTGTTTCGGGTGATGCGCTGTGTGGCAATGGACTGGCCTACAGCTGGCTGTCGTGTTGGACCTGGAGAAGGCGTTCGACACGGTCGAGTGACCATTTATGTTTGCAGTACTCCATCGGTTTGGGTTCGGGCCTTACATACTGAGTTTAATAAAGCTACTATATGGAGCACCCACAGTCCGAATCCGTCTGTTTTCTGGACCTATACTGATAGAGAGGGGGACCAGACAGGAGTGCCCCCTCTCCCCGTAAATTTTTTCCCTGGCGATAGAACCTCTGGCAATAGCGCTATGGAAATCGGCGCCAGATTGGGGGCTACACCTTGGGGATGGTCTGCATGCAGTCTCGCTGTACGCAGATGATATCTTGCTATATGTTAAGGATCTCCAGGCAGTCCCGCGGGTCATCCCGGACACGCTAAGATTATTTGCCTCATTGTCTGGGCTGGGTGTACATTGGGGTAAGTCTTGTCTATTCCCCTTTACCCCTGGGCTGGATGATCCCCACCTGGAGGTGGATGATCCCCACCTGGAGGTGGATGGGGCTGTGATACAGTGGCAACCGGTGGCGTTCCGATACTGGGTATACGCATCTACCACAATGACCGAGATCTCATGGATGGCAATCTAACTAGAGCAGTCACAGCGCTTAAATCCCAAATCGAATTTTGGAAAACTCTTACTCTCTCGGTTATAGGCAGGGTGGAATTGATAAAGATGGTAATGCTGCTGCGCCTTCTTTATTATTTTGCTAACCTTCCGCTATACCTGCCTGCATCCTTTTTTCGTTCTCTGGAGGGGGTCATAAGGGACTTTATCTGGAATAATACACGGTGCAGGGTAGCATTGGCAAAGCTGTATCTACCCCGATCACGGGGCGGGCTGGCTCTACCCAACATGGAGCACTATTTTCTGGCGTCCCAGATACTGTGGGTAGCAAAGTGGGTGGAGGAGCTACACCTGGCAGATTCAGCAGAACGTGAGCCCCCGTATTCCCTGGATAGGACTTTTTTTTTTTATTCCATCCGTGCAACAGATCACATGAGCCGCTTCCGCTTCTGGTCCAGATTGCTCAAAAATGTTTTCGGAGGGCATTGCGCCTTACTAGGCTCGTTATGCCGTATGCGTCAGCCATGCCTTTACTGGGTATGCCGATAGCGAGAGGGAGAGTCAGGATAACGGATCTTACAGACTGGCTGGGGGCAGACATATCTACACTAGGAGATCTGTATGGGGAGGGCGCGCTGCGTCCATTCCTTTCTCTGTCTGAGGAAGACAGAGTCCCCCCAACGGCAATTCCTGAACTATGCCTCCTGGACTGCCACGCTGAGGCGATACTGGGGAAACATTTCGCAAAAACCCCCAACACATCTCCTAATGCAATATGTGCATGTAATGGGTACAGGGCATCATCTTGTAAAATGGTTCGCGGAGTCGATTCGGGAACACACCATGTTGAACTTAACACCGCTGCGGCACAAATGGAAAACAGACCTTGCACGTTCATATTCAGATAAGGAGTGGTCCATAGTATTGGACAGCCCCAGACAGATCCCCAGAAATGCGCGCTTCAGGTTGATTCAATTTTATGTTCACAGGGCGTACCTATCCCCAGACAAGATTAATAGATATTTTAATAAGGAAGATGCATACTGCCCACGATATAAATTGTTGAATGCGGATTTATTACATAAGCTCTGGTCCTGCCCCAAGTTGCATCTGTATTGGGAGGGGGTAATCCATGCGCTGGGTGCCAGTACAGATAGGGAATTGCCACGGACATGGGAGGCGTGTATAATCTGGATATACCCCAGAAATAAAAAACATAAAGCCTCTTCCAGGTTTTTAGATCTGTGTGTGGTCGTGGCCAAACAGCTTATTACACGCCGGTGGAAAGCAGAAGAACCCCCACCGATGAAAGCATGGTTTCACTCAATGATAAACTGGGTTAAGGCCGAGGCAGTCTCACCAATAAAGGAAGACACGTTAGGGCTACGCAAATTCCCCATCTCAATGGCATGGAACACAATGTTGTGCACCCTTCAAGAGTTGTTAACTCCGGATGATTTACCTGACATTCCTAATGTTAATTAATATTGCTTAATACATGCGTCGTAATGTGACCCAAATTGTGACCTGGACTGTACGGTATGTTATATGCACCTCAAACCACCGTGTGTTAATACCACGTTGATAATATATGCAAATGTATGATTGTATAAATGGCAACTTTTGCAATGTTCAAAGACAGCGTTCCTCACCCACCTATATGGGCTCCTGCTTTCCCCCCCTTATCCCTCCTTTTGGTTGTGTTATTGGTTTTATGTTATCAATAAGGCAGTTTGATCGATTAACTGACTGAAGTGACATGGTGGAGTGAAGCCATACGAGTTGTATGAAACTAACATGCACACGCATAGCACTTTTATTTTGTAATGCAATTAGGAAAAGTTGCGCCAGAGTGCTTTTAACGGCATGAGAAGCCTGAGTTGCGTTAATTTATATTCGGAAAAGAATAATTGATGACGGATCTGCACTTATGTCATTTCGGTGTTCTGTTAAACACTCTGCCTACTGGTTCTATATGGAAATGTATATGCTTGTCAACTGTATAACCTATGCTAAAATCTAATAAACAGATCAAAACAAAAAAAATATTCAAATTAATCATCTGCACCTGTTCCTTGCTATAAGCAATTAGAACGCGACCTATGTGAACATTCTTAAACACCTTGTAGAAGACAGCCTCATCAAATTACGCATCTGCACCTGTTCCTTGCTATAAGCAATTAGAATACATCTGTGAACATTCTGAAGCACCTTCTAGACCGCAGCCTCATGAAGTTAAATATCTGCACCTGTTCCTTGTTACAAACAGTTAGAATATGACCATTATGAACGTTCTAAAGCAGTCTTATTTAAAGACTGTCCACACTCCTCCCCTTCGCTTAGCCTCTTCGCTTGCCTCTTGCCTGTTTCCCTGCTTCGAGCACTCTGTCTTGCCAGCTCACTTGATCCTCCCGCTTCGACCTCACCCCAAAGGACGCCCCGCATTAATCTCGCAGCTGGATGGAAAAAAGAACAAAAAGAAAAGGAGAGACGTGTTAACAGAATTGATTTTACTACGCATCGAGCTCAGTCGCAACATCGTGCTGCAAAAAAAGGTAACCCGTGTTTTTGTTCAACTTGTAAATTGTCGCTGCCCCATTAGAATCATCTGCGATCCAGGTAGGTGGCTTATGACATTGACTTCCTCTTCTATTAACATGGCTGCAGTTTCATGATATAGTGTGCTTATTTCTTATTAACTCTGCATGCAGCAAAATGTGCACTGTTTTGTATTATGTTGTTTTCTAAGAACTAGGAAGGAAGCCTTTGGATACTTTTCACAGCTCTTCCTGCTTCCAGATCTCCGATGACATTAGGTCAATAGGGCTATAATTATTATTTATTTATGGGAATGGTTATATTATATGACATTTTGAAATTTTTATTGTGAATTGCTGTAGTTTTGATACATTTTTCACCCCGTACGTACTGTGTGATTTCTATTGGTTTCTGTGGTGAAATTTGTTATGAAACCTCCAGAATTTGGGGGTAAGCCAAAGGTTTTGGGTCTCTACTGGGGATGCTTCACATTTCTCTAACAGTTTGCTTCACATTTGAACTTTTTTAGTTTTTGCTCATTGCTGCTAGATGCTATAAAGCAATCAATTTTGATGCCTTATGATTGATTTATTGAACTTGACAATGTTTTTCCTCCTGTATTGTACTTTAATATTGCAATAAACCTTCATGGTTTTCCAATTTTAGTGATATCCATTTTTGAGTTAGTCTAAATTACTGACTATATTTTAAAATGCTGTATTGAAATAGTATCACTAGGCACACATTGCCTCATCTGTTCTTGAGGACAACACCGTTCCTGACCACCATGATGGGTGCTATGACTATCATGCAGAGATCATCTAAGAGATAGCACCCACAGTTTTTGGTTTCCCATATGAAGAAGATTAAAGATGAGATAAGATCTACTCTGAGATAATTTTTGTCCTTGTTCTGCAATCTGTCCGTAGTCTCAATTTTTATGACCCGATTTAAATTGAATTTTATTGAAACTTCTGTTTCAGCTAAAAGTAACACACACATGCAAGGAGGGTCTGTCACTGTGTTCAAATTTATGTGACATAACAGTCCTAGCTTGTTTTGGTAAATTCAGTAAATTATTATGGGGTAAATTGAAAGCCTGCAATCGGCTTAATCAGAAGAAATAAGTTTATGATTTTACTACATAGATGTTGTAATGTAACAGGGCTGAGAATCATGATCTTCTGCAACTTCCCACAAAGTTAGCTATAAAAACAGGCATAAGGGAGTCTGGGTCAAGAAGAGCTAATGGCACTTGTAGACAGGCAAATACAAAGGACAAATCACTGAAGAATGAGAATGAATATATGAATTTGTTGCAAATTTATGGTGAACTTTGTTGTATTTAACATTTTATTGTTTTATGGTTAAACTTTTTGTAATGATTTTAATTAATCACACATGAATAAAATAATCAGCCAGCCTAAACTGAATTATTTGCGGTGTTCCAGTGCTGCAGAGTTTGATCAAAGAAGCAGCTTGGCGTGCGCATGAAACACTTAATGCACTTCAGGAATTATCAGAGGAATATGACCTAGAAATGTATAGAAGAATTCGTGTAGAAACTTCAGAATGGATTTGAGTAAAGCTGAAGTAAAGAACATGGGTTAATGTGCTTATTTTGTCAGAGAGCACATACCATAGAGTTAATTGATTGCATCAAAGACTGAAGTGATTTGAGAAAGTACAGATATCCATGGAAGAAAAAGAATTGTATTAAAAAGAAAAAAGACTGATTGTGAAAAGATAGCAAATGTGGCCGTAAACCTGAAACAGAAATGGTTGTGACAGAATTCCCTTGGCAAGAAGTTCATGGAGGATTATATGTGCATGTTTCTTTGGCAAGGTGTGATCTCTGTGTTTACAACAATTTGTCTAAAAATGAGAGAGGCCAGATAAGTTTTACACAGAGAGTGAAAGACTAGCAACTATTTTGAAAGAGCTTTGGGTGGATTTGAACACATTGTATGAAATTATTCTTACTAGAGGTTTGTGGGCTGAATGCATAGTGACTTGCTTGGCCAACAGAGGATCCTTCAAGAGTGATTCCTATTAATGCTCCTGATGCTCTTGTGATGGGAAAATACAAATCAGTGATAGAGCATCTGAAGCAAAAGATGACGAGGTGAATTGGGCAAAAATCTTAAAATCTACACAAGAACCTAGAGAGTAAGTGCATAATACTGTTAAAAACCTATGCAGAATTATAGAAAGTACAGAGCAGTTGAATGTTCAGCGAAAGAAGGCATTAGCAGATTTGTATCTGCTTTCATTTGCATCCGGAACATAGTTCTCATATTCAGGAGAGTGTGATGTATTGGCAGACTAAGAACATTGATGAGATACTCAAGTAAGCCAAATATTGTAGTGACTGTTTCAGTGCTAAACAGAAAAAAATTAAGTAGAAGTTGATGGGTGCACAGACCAGACAGCTTCAGAGAGGTGGTAAAAATCAAATGGTGAATCCCTGATTTTATTGATGGTGCACATTCTGGTGCAAATTCAAATTTCTGAATGTAAGGCACTGGTGTGCAAGGAAATAATATGTTGTCTGCACAGACTGGGAGTGTGGTTCCACAGGGAAGAGGTAGAGGGTTTGTGAATAATTCTGGAATGAATGCGAAGACCAACATGCTTAAAAAGAGTACTGCTTATCATATCGTGTGTGTGTGTGTGGGGAAAACGATGTTAATGTGGGTCTACGTATGTGCGTTAGTCTGTGTGTGCCTGAGTGAGAGACTGTTGTCTGTATGTGTTCTTCCGTTTGTTGCTGTTTCTATATTTGTTATTTGTCTTCCACTGGTTTTCTGATGGTGTTCCTCCCTTGTTTTTGCTGTGTCTCTATCCGATTGAATTGCACAGGGACACATTCGTTTTTGGTGGGCACTGAGAGACTGGTTTGCCCAGGGTCAAGGGATGTTGGGCCAACGCCGGGACTAGAGCTTGGTTCCCCAGGTCCATGGCCGGCAGCTCTTGCAGTTATGCCACATCCGCTTCAAGTCATGTAGAAGTGTTAAACAGTGCAGCCATTCTGTTTTCTTGGTGATGCCTCACCCTCAAAGAGAGCATCTCTTCCAATTTAACAGGCCTTTAAGGGACAATGCATGGAGGGAGGGGGATTTGTGGGGAAGAAGTAAACTTTTATCAGACTAGCATAACTAAGAGCCTTGCGCTATTTAACCAGGAGTCTGATGAATACGTACTGGGCACTTTTTCTGTCCACCGCATGAATCACATTGTTTAACAAACTGCCTTCTCTACAAGATGGGCTGTTCACTACTTCCTTGGCTGCCTGATAAATTAGAAAGACATTGCACTATTACTGTCTGTCCATCTGCCTGATCCACAGGATGGACTTTGCACTATTTACCAAGAGGGCCAGAAAATGTGATGGACTTTGCACTTTGTCTATTTGATTAGATGATAATTAAGAAGACGTTGAATGGTTTTCACAAGTGGCTTGAAAAGTTGATGGACTTTATAGTTTCGATCTGCTCAGTAAGAGGACCTTAGCACTATCTCCGAAGTGGCCTTACAAATGTGAAGAATTTGTATTTGCTACCTGCCTGATAAGTAAGATAGTCTTTACACTGTTTCACAAGTGGCCTGAAAAAATGTGAAGGACTTTGTGCCTTCTATTTGCGAGGGTCTTTGCGCTGTTTCCGAAGTGGCCTTAAAATGTGAAGGACTTTGTTTGTTCTATCTATGTGCGTGTTGAGTAACGAAAATGTTTGAGCATTTCAATTCGAACAGGTGGTAAACGTGGACGTTTAAAATTTCTCCAGGGTGTGCTCCAAAAACAGCCTTTGTGTAGGAATGCCCCGCACAGCAGGGCTGTCTCCAGCCTGGAGCACCCACAACAGAGGCACAAAGAGGTAGGAGGGCTCTCCACTGAAGTGTGATCAAGGTAGACAAATGCTTGGCCTCCCCTAAAGGGTCCACTTCAACCTGCAGCTTCACCTCTAATCACCCGTAGCATCTACAAAAAGGGCAGTGCTTCAGGAAGTCTAATCAGCAGCCATTTGCTAACAAAAGGGTTCATTGAATTTGTAAAGGGAGCCCTTTCACAATCCCTCACACTGTTGTTTTCTTTCTACATTCTTGCATGCTGTCTCAAAAATATTCACTACATTTCTTAAATCCAGCATTAAAAAACTGTCCTTTAATTTAAAAGTTTTTGTCGCCTATCCTTTTTACTTCTCTCTTCAAATGTCCCTTTCCTTCCATTCCATCCTCTGCATGCCTCCTCTGTTTGAGCACAACCTACTTTGACACATGCACCTTAAACTATTCTATATTTCAGCAAATTTGCCACAACTCATTTACAAGATCACAATCCTCCTTCCGCTGAAAGTCCTACCTATGCACCCTAACAATACCTAATCTCCTCTACCTCCTGTATTAATCCCACCAATCGTGTTTGAACTCACCCCCCCTCCACTAATGATCGGAACCAACCACTATTACTTTAATCCACCATAAAAAACTGAAATGACTACATGGAATGGTTTGCTTTGAGCACCATTACTAATCCTAGTAACTAACAGTAACCAATAACACTGAACTAACCTTTGACCTTGGCTTCCGGAGCAGCGTGCTGCCCGGCGTAAAACGATTCGACGCCTCGGGCTAGGGTAGTATGCGCTATATAATGAAAAATGTCCTAGCTATCGTAAAGGAAAGTTTCAATTCTATTAAGGACGCATAGGCGAAGATTAGGCTGTTCGTTCTCCACTTTATTCATTCCAGCAGCCATCATTAACAAAGAACATAATCAGACTACATTTCCCATGATGCCCAGGGAAAATGGAGAGAGAAAAAGTCCAACAATAACATTGTCCAATCCTGAGCCAGGATCATCGATAACCTTCCTCTGAGGACGCCCTACCCTCCTCTTTCTTCGTGCGACCGCAGCCTGCAAGTCTTTGAGTTACTCTTGTTTATTGGCGTCCGAACCTAGGTCAAATAAGGAATAGGTTGTGATTCCAGAATATGGAACAACATGAACATCCTCAATAACAGTGATTTCCACAACCAGCACAGACTAAGAAAACAATCATGTTTTAGCAAACAATCAGAAAAAATCGTAAAGGAGTTACTCACCACGCGTACGAAGGTGTTCTAGGAGGGATCCTCAACCGGGTGGGCTAATCCTCGCCTCCGTGTCCCTAATAGAATTGAAACTTTCCTTACGATAGTTAGGAAACTTTTCATTCTATGTCAGGACCGGAGGCTTCGGATTAGGCTAGTTTAAAGCTTATCCACCACCAGAGACGCCAATGATGACACTGGCTTGAAATAGAATCTCTTGAAGGTGGAGTCTGAGGACCAGTCTGTGGCATTAAGGATATCTTCTAACCATGCCCCCAAAGAAAAAGCTTTTGATGCCATTGCACCCTGGACAGAATGAGAACCGAAATGAGAGGTGAGGTGTCTATCCCTGCATCCTGCATAACCCAGCGAACCCATCTCGCAATCGTAGGGGAGGAAACCGCCTGTGTGGTTTAGTAAGAGCTATAAACAATTGCCTGACGCCCTGAGGGCGTATATCGACTGTCGCCACTTCATAGGCTTTTAGTGCTCTGACCACACATAATTTTGGGACATCCGGGAAAGCGGGATAAGACACAGACCTTCAATTACATGTGGTTCTTCTGGAGATATGAAATGTAACTCCCTCCGGAGAGAATACTCGGCCCCTTGAGGTCCAAAGCCCGCACATCTGAAACCCTGCGACAGGATATTAAACAAAGAAGGGTCGCCAGTTTCGCTGACATCTGTTTCCTGGAGAGGTACTTATTCGATGGCCATGATCGGAACAGATTTAAAACCTTGTTGACATCCCAAAGGGTAGAGTACCGAGGTTCTGGGGGTGCGGACAGCCTGATACCTCTCAATAGTTTGCCCACTAGCGGGTGTTCCCCAATTGGGTGACCGTCCACTGGCATATGGCCCGCCGATATAGCTGATCGGAAGGTGTTGAGTGACCTGTAGGCCAGGCCCTCTTTCGTCTAAGAAGTTAAAGACATAGACAACCTCAGCCCCCATCGGATCAACCTGTTGTCGAAGACACCAACTCCCCCATCTAGACCAAGCAGAGCGGTATCTCTTGTTAGTGCTCTCCACCCAAGACTTTGCGAGTAGTGAGGCAGCGTCTTCGAAAGGCCTGGCACCTTCCAACATTGCCTGTAACCCGCCAGGACATCAGTTGAAGGCCGCCTGAGAGGAGGAGGTGATGGGGATTCCCTTGTGGATCTCTGAGGAGATCGCGAAACTGGGGTAGACGGATTAGAAAATCCCAAGAAAGTTCCATCAGAACTGGAAACCAAGCTTGCGACCTTCAAATTGGGGTGATCACCACCAGATCCGACTGTTGTCTTCTCACCTGGGTGAACAAAGCAAACACAAGGAGATGATTGACGGAGTGCTGAAACTTTTCAGACACTCACCCCCAGTCACAGATCTGGGTTGAATCCATCATCATTCTTTAGCTCACTTTGCCACCCTAGTTCAGACACAGCTATATGCAAATCAGTCTTGACCCTGTGCCTCATGGGAACAGTCCAGCCCGAACTGCCAAGCCATGTCTTCCCTGGACCGGAAACAAGCATCCTGGGACCGGTTTCGGGCTAACAGCCCTCATCAGCCAGGCTAGCTTGAATCCAGTGGCAAAGTGAGCAAGGGACCCACGTCTGGGCATGCCCTCATTATCATCGCGAAGGGGGGAAAGGCGTAACCGTCTGCAACTGGGTATCCAGCCGGGAGGCAAAGAGGTCTATCGAAAAGGGGCCCCATAGGGATTGAAGTTCGCGGAATACCACCGGATGTAGCTTCCATAGGCTGGTATCCTTCCAGTGGCGAGAGCACCAATCCGCAACCTGATTGGACGTTCCCGGAAGGTGTTCCGCCGAAAGTGAAATCTTGTTGGATAGGCAGTATATCCAGAGGTCCTGTGCCAGATCCGATAAGGCTCTGGATCTCGTCCCCCCTAAGTGGTTGATGTAACGTATCACTGCCACATTGTCCATTTTGAGAAGGACACAACATTGGGCCTTGTCCTTGGTCCAGCATTTCACTGCAAAGGAACTCGCAATCAGCTCCAGACAATTTATGTGAAGGCCTTGTTCCACGGAGCACCATTTTCCTCCGGTAGAAATAGCCCCACACTGGGCACCCCAGTCTGAACCACTTGCGTTGGACTCTATCACCAGTTCGGGTTGTGATCCGAAAATTGCCCGACCGTTCCATGATTCCATTTGGGAGATCCACCATCGCATTTCTGTTTTGGCCTCTTCCGAGAGGGGGACGAACTGGGAGTAGGTAAGGCCCTTGCGAAGGTGAGAGCTTGAATGGAAGACGATAGGAGGCCCACCACTCTTGCGAGTTGGCGAAGAGATAGCGTGGGTTTGGCTAGAGTTCGTCTCAGTTCGTGCCTGATTTTGGCCAGTTTGCGAGACGGAAGGCTTAGAGTTACCTCGACCGAGTCCACCAAGAAACCCAAGAAATGCATCTTCTGAGAGGGATTGAGATCTGACTTGGATTAGTTGATCACAAACCCTAGGGACTCTAACAGGCTTACTGTTTGCTGTAGTTGGGCTATCAAGCGTTGTGGACACTGATTCATTATAAGGATATCGTCAAGATGAACAATCAGCCGGACTCCCTCCGATCTGAGGCGCTCCACCACCGGTTTCATCTCCTTGGTGAAACACCACAGAGCGGAGAATAGACCGAAAGGGAGGGACATAAATTTGAATATCTGTGAGTTCCATTGAAACTGAAGAAAACGCCTGTGTGGGGGAAAGTTCGGGATCATACGATACGCATCCTTGAGGTCCAGGCGGACCATCCAATCCTGGCTTTGAAGAAGGTCTCTGAGGAGGTGGATACCCTCCATCTTGAAGTGGTGATAAATGAGCCACTCGTTAAATTCCTTGAGATTTATTCCAGGCCGATAGCCCCCATCTCACTTCTCCACTAAAAAGATGTTGCTGAGGAAACCCCGAGGGTGAAGGGTCGAGGTTAAAATGGCACTTTTTTGCAAGAGGTCGGAGACTTCCCTGTCTATCAGATCCCTCTGTTCCCTTGAAAAGGAGAGCGTTCTTGGGCGAGCTAACTGGGCAGGATATTCGAAAAACTCTTATCTGGAAACCTTGCACTGTCTGCAACACCCAGGCATCTGAGGTTAAAGAAGCCCAATTGTGGAAAAAACATTGCAGTCTGCCCCCCTATCACCACATTTTCCAATCTCTGAACTCTCACCTTGTTGGTTGTTGTAGGCTCCGTTTCCTGTTCCTCTACCACCTCTGCGGTGTGGATGCGACCTAATAGGGTAGAAGTTCCCAAACTTGTTGGGGTCCTGCCATTGTCCTCTATGGGGTTCTGTGGACTTGAAGGAGGCTTGGTTGTAGGGACGGCCGGTCAAATGCCCCCTGCCACGACCGGCTGCGCCAAAAACACACAGGGTGAAGATACGTTTTATAGAGGTTTGGGCCTTGTCAAGGGAGTTGAATGTATTAACAAATTTTCCCAACTCCCTGACAAAGGGATCCCCAAAGGGGTTGTCTTCTGCCACTGGTCCAGCCTCTGAGGTGGCCAATTCCCCTAGCTTAGGGTCAATTTTAATCAACAAAGATCTGCGGCGTTCCGTGGAAATTGCCGCATTTCCCAGGAAAATAACCGCCCTCTGGGCCCAGCTGGCCAGAGTCTCAGGGGAGATAAGCGCACCTGAGGATTTGGCGTCTTCCGCCATATCTAAGATTTTTGCTAAGGGGCGTGCCGTGTCCAGGAGTTTATCCTGGCATGCCCTCCAGGAACGATCAATGCCCTTCTTAGGGTCCCTGATAAATTTGGCCAGGATCGTGGCCATCTTGAGATCCACCTCAGGAGTGAGGGCGACCTTCCCATCTAGGGTCGGTCTCGGACATTCTGCCCTTAGGCAACTTCTAACCTCCTTATCGAGGGGTTTACGAAGCCTGTACGCCATGTACGCTGCCACTTTATCGGCCTGAACCCATTCCGCTGACCGAGGGTGAAGTAGGTCATCAGGGTTTAGCATATCACTGCCTGCGTCTGGCTCTGAGGGCTGGTCTAACTTCGCCGGGCGCCATGGACTGCCCGAGTCACCATCGCCATCAGAGGTCTGGAGGGTCGCGTCCCGGTCCACCGTAGGCAGAGTAATGGGGAAACCCTAGGGTCCCGCCAGATCATCTGAGGGGCGAGTAGGAGTTGGATGGGGGGGGGGTTGGGCGTCCATAAAAGCCTTTTTCAGATGCGCATCAATATCCACACCCGCGTCCTCAGCGCGCTTTCTTTTGGGGTCTAGGGCGGAGGTGGAGGGCTGCCCTGGAGGTAGGGTGTTCTGTGCCCCCGACTGGTCTTCCCTCGAATCAAGGGGTTTTAGGCACTGGGCCTGAAGTTGTGTGATTTTCTTCTCCAAGGGCGCCACCACCATTGAAACCGCCTTGAGGATGGAGGAGTCCATAACCTGACAGAAATTATCGTCAATGGGCAGGTATGTAACTTCCTCTTCTTCCTCCTCATAATATTGGTCATCAAAGTCCTCCATAATGCTTAAGGATGAGGACTGCAGTCAAATCAAAGGGGTTAAAATAGGGAATTTCCCTGCAGATTTGGAGACCATTTGGGTGTATCTCAAGTAATGTGGGACCTTTACCCCCTACTGTTATTGAGGGTGGTGATCTGCCTGGGCTGGTCCCTTGAAAGCTAGAATTTGCCTTACCCAAGATACGGGTGTCAAGCTCCATGCAGGGGCTCTGTTTTACCGGCTGATAAGCGTTACAAATGATCTTCCCCCGCGTACATGTAGAAACAAAATGCCTTTGACAAAAAAATACGGCCGAGCGAGTCTCTCTGCGTCAGTTACCATAATCACTGAGCGGAAATGAGGCTCGCCGGCCGCGGGGGGTAACGACGCGCTAAGGCACGAACAATAAAATAGACGCGGTCCCCTAGCAGCGGAAGGCCGCACCGCGTCAAGAGCCTGCGGAATGCGAGCGGCCGCGTCAGGAGCGAGAGACACTCCAGCGTCTAATTAAAGCAGAAAATGGTGCTGCGCAAAGTAGGGAACAGAGCTAAAGGTAACCGCTTATCCTAAATACTCGCGTTTAGGCACAGCAAGTAACAAACAAAATATTACGCATTATAAAAACCAACATTTTAGTCAGAGAAGTAAATGACTTAACTTGGTGTTGCTGGAGCAACAACGAAAGAGGAGCAAGAGCGTCCTCAGGGGAAGGTCATCGATGATCCTGGCTCAGGATTGGACAATGTTATTGTTGGACTTTTTCTCTCTCCATTTTCCCTGAACATAATCAAATGTAGTTTGATTATGTTCTTTGTTAATGATGGCTGCTGGAATGAATAAAGTAGAGAAAGAAAAGCCTAATCCGAAGCCTCCGGACCTGACATAAAAATGCAATTTCATTAACAATATCTGTGGGAATGTCATATCTGTGGGGAAGTTGACCACTGGAAAATCGAGTGTGGACAGAATGGAGATTGAATTCAAAATGATTTTGTTCCTCAGATGTAGCAGAATACAAAACGGGTAACACAGTTTACTGTCCCAGCCAGAACAGACCCCAATGCAAAATGTGCTAAATCATGGGCAGTTCCATATTAATATGCCTTTAGCTTCAGTATTGCAGCAAAACCTGAGAAACATAATACCTCATGCAGAGTTTCTTCAGAATCCTTTTATTTTAGAAATTGGGTTTATACAATTTAACCACCGGATGCGATTAATTCAGACGATTGCATGCTTCGTGCAGTCCTCGAGGTAGACCAGAGTGGCCCATATGTAGATAATGAGATGAACGGAGACCCTGTATCTCTTCCATGGTTGTGGAATTCCTATAGCCTAATGCCAAGGACCTATAGTTTGAGGTCAAGGAAAAGTTTTCATGTTTATTTTGTCTTTGGGAACAAGTCGGCCCAACCGCCTACAGCACAAACCCTTTGCCAGTTTACAGTATCACATTATGGATCTGGGAAGGGCATTGTCTGCAGTTAAGGTAATATTTGTATCCACATGTTATTGGTGTTTGAGCTCGTATTTATGGTTCGTTAATGCAAAGCCGTTTTTAGGGTGTTCGCTCTAAGGAAATATTGTAAGCTCGCACTACACTACTGACAGTGGTTCCAGTATAGAAATGTGCACACGTTTGTAATGTTTAACAATATGAGGCTACATTTAATGCTCCCAGAATGCTATCTGATTAGATGCAAATATTTGCAGAAGCTTGAAAGCAAGATTGATGAGTCTTTCCTTTCAAAATAAAATGTTCACAAAAAAATGCAACTATAAAATAAAAGTATTACTAAACTTCTAAGAACTTTTAGGTACCATATGTTTGAAGCATCATTTAGAAAGATGTGTTGATACATTCCAAAAATAGTCATAATGGAAAATCGGTGTAACCGGTTACAATAACATCATGGGAAACGTGAAAATAAATGAGCATTCGCAAAGCCAATAGGTCCGACATTGGTGGTCAGCCTTTTTGTTTTGTCAATGCATGTTTTATTTTGACATGGTTTTTGTAAATCTCTATTGTTGTGGGAGGGAGCTGCCAGGCACTCCCCATTATAACAAACGTTGGCAAAAAGCAAAAATATATTTTGGTCTCAAAAAGCACACATTGCACCAGTAGTCCCAGGCAATGAGCAAAACTACTTTGTGTGCCGATATGCTCCTTTTGAAAGAGCAGAATGCTGTCACTCACAGTGAAGCCAGCCAATTGATAGATAGATGGATTGAGTGCGATAGAATTTTAATAAAAACAAAAGGTCTTGGTTAATACAGACCTAATCAAGGGCACAATTTGTAAAGAAAGTCACAAAGTGCACCCACGGTATAGGTCCTTGTATTAGTGCAGATTACGGCTTTCATGAATTTACAGAAGAAGGTCAGGAAATGGTACTCCTAGAACACAATTTTAAACTGCATATTAGCATGAGCAAATTATGCATGTGTAAATTTGCTCAGGCGTAAATCTGCTTAGCGTTTACAAGTTCACTTTTTTTCCAACCCTGGAAGAAGTTTTACTTCTGCCCTTGCCAGAACTAAATTTCCAACCTTTCTCCGTATGGGAAAAGGTTAGAAAAGAGCTGATGAAAACCCTTAAAACAGGCAAGTTAGTAGGTTTGCACTGACTTAAAAGGGCATTCCAACCCTAAAACTATTGCTTACTTCTACCTCCAGCCCCAGTATGTAGATCTGAGGAAAGGTAGCAAAAAGTGAATTGCTAGTATTCACCCCATACTATAGTATGAGCCCTGGCATAATCAGAGAGGCTATTATCAGAGCTCCTATATAATGAGATTGCTGCCATAATTTGTCGCTGCACTACGTGGCACCAAAGGGGCAAGTGGATTTTTTTTCCAGAACATGTAGATTTATGAAGCAAACTGCCCCATGGATGCGTAGTTATTTTATTAAATTCTACACCCCTGTTTCTGATTGATACTGGTGCTACCCACTCCACAGTCTTCCATGGAGGTTCCAAAGCTATCCCTCCCTGGAAAAGAAGTCCAAGTTGTAGGAACAAGCAACAAACAAATTACAAATGAAGTTTCAACAAATATTCCTGTAAAAGTGGCTCTATTGAAAATAATTACCAGTTCATATTGTGTGATTCAGCTTCATAAGTTGCTTGTCAGGGATTTGTTTATGCAAGATGAATTGTGTGATATTTTTTGTACACCGGTTGTTGTTGCAATTCAAACATTAGACGAGGATTTAGAGTTCAAAGTAAAGTATAAGAGCCAAAAGTTCAGCTGTTTCTAGTTCTTACAAAAGATGACCTGCCTCTTGGTTTAAGACATAAAGGTAAATAAAAGGGTTTGGGATTTTCACAGGTAAAGACATTAGATTAATTAAAAGTGCAAAACAAGTAAAAATGACAGTAAAACCAGATGCAGTTTATCCTCTATCTCTTCAATATAAACGTTCAAGAGAAGCAGAACAGGGAATGACGCCAGTCATAGAAAAGATGATCGAACAAGAAATTCTAAGAGAGATGCTCGATAGTCCTTCCCACTCTCCTGTGATGTGCAGTAAAAATCACAGTGGCAAATGGAGGGTGGTCCAAGATCTTAGGAAAATAGATAAAACTGTAGTCCCATTGTAGGAAACTGGATCTCAATAAACTAAACCAAAAAGAGGTATAGTGTGCAGAGTCCAGGAATCCCCAAAGGCTTTACAGTGGCCAAAGTAGATAAGACTAATGCTCTCTTTTGTGGTAGTGTGGGCTAGCAGTTAGGCTTATCAGAGGGTAGTTTTAAGTATTCGTTTTACACACCGTGGCAATAAATGAGACACACACTCAATGAATAAATCCGAGACCAATTTATAAAAATAATACCTAGTTATATTTATTTTGTAGATCCACAGAACTTCCTCTTAGGTAAATACGTTTAGCAATAGAAATACTTTTCAATATCAAAAGTGGACACAATGCAATTCTGAGACTTTGCAATGTTTATAAATGGGAGGAAGAAAACATTCGGCATACAGATAGGTAACATTGACTTACAAATACCAGTCGTCGGGAGTTAAGGTCCGTATTGGGCAAGGTTCAGTTTGGCGCCAAAAGTACACCACCAGCAAAGGGGCGGCCAGGTGCAGGGTGCAAATACTGTGTTGTGCGCCAATACAACTCAATGAAGAATGGGGCAATTGAACAGAGGCTGCTTACAGGTAAGTAACAGCAGCTTGGGGAGCCAGTCTCCGGGGTTGAAGAAAGCACTGGGCAGGGTCTAAGGCAGCACCAACCCTATGCCACCAGCGGCACTGGGGCCGGGTGCAGAGTACCAACATGGAGAAATGCAAAATCAGAAAAGGGCTGCAGGCTCGGGTCAGGAGGCCAGTCGAAGGAAACCAACAGCTGGCGAGGTAAGTTGCAATGGGCCCCTTACCTGGGCTGTCTACACCCTCTATTATGCCCACCTCCGGTGGGAGAGGGACAAAGTCCCAACCCTGATTGGATAAGTCTCACCATCTTCAAGATGGTGGGCACTGAAAAGTGTACTTCAGCTCACCTCCAGCATCTGAGGGGTGGAGTTGGCAAAGGGGGGCACACCTCCTATTCTTTCTAAGCTTTTCCCGCCTGTCCTCTTGCCAAAAAGGGGGTGAGGACAGGAAGGGGGCCTGCTCCCTCTAAAAGGAGGGTCTAGGGTCGCATTACAAAGGTGGCAAGGCCTTTGAAGCTCTCTGCCACTGATGACTCATCCTGACCAGGGGGAGGTGTGAACACCTCCACCCAAAAAATGCATTGTTCTCGACTGAGAGCGCAGGCACTCACCCCATGAGGTCAGAACACTGGTGGTAGCAGGCTGGTTTAGGACAGTCGGTGACCACACTAAGGGTTGGTAGGTTTTGGGTCCCCTGTGTGCAGTTTATAATAAATCTGACTCTGGAATCAGTGCAAGTATATTATGGCGAGATGTTTGGTACTTACTATGTCTTCCCTGGTCACTTACAATACCCAGGAATCAACAGGGTATTGCAGATATGCCCTCACAGGAGATATAGTGCACCCTGTCTTAGGGCTAAGGCCTGCTAGAGGGGTGTCTTACCTACATCCAATGCAATGTTTGTGGGCATAGCACACAGGAATGTGTGCAATGTCGACTCTTCAGTTTTTACTGCACCAAGACACACAGGCTTCAGTGGCAGTGTGCAAGTGCTTGGTGAGGGGTCCCTTAGGGTGACACAATTTGTGCTGCAGCCCTTAGGGACCCTCTTTAACCATAAGGCCCTTGGTACAAGGGGTACCGTTTACTAGGGACTTACATGTGAGCTAAAGTAGTGCCAATTGTGAAACCAATAGGTACAGTTTAGGGAAGGAGCGCAGACACAGGGGACCTGGTTCTCAGGGACCCTGTGCACTTCCAGTCGAAATGACATTATTTTCCAGGGAAAAAGTGGGGGCTAACCATGTCCAAAAGAGGCACTTTCCTACATGACCCCTCCCACCCCCCCCAAACGAAAGCGGATGAGATTACCCTTCCCCTAGAGAGTATTTATCATATAGGTGGAAGAGCCTGGAAAGGCCATCTACATTGGCATGGGCAGTCCCAGGTCAGTGTTCCACTTCATGGTCCATTCCCTGTAGAGATATGGACCACCTTAGCAGTTTGGGATTTTCACCTTTCATTTGCATTAACCATCTGAAAGGCCTGTGGTTGGTTTGAACAAGGAAGTGAGAGGCAAACCGATTTGGCCTCAACGTCTTCAGGAACTAAACCACAGCAAAGGCTGCCCTCACAACGGCACTCCAACGCTGTTACCTGTGGAGCAGCCTTCTACTGATGAAAGCCACTGGCTGGTCTTGACCATGGTCATTTATTTGTGATAAGACCGCGCCTAGCCCATTTTCAGAGGCATCAGTCTGCACAATGAATTGCAAAATCTGGACCTTTCCGAACAGGTCCTTAGCACATTGCTTCCTTCTGATTGTCAATCTTTTGACCGCTCACTGTCCAGTTCACCCTTTTGGGCATTCCTTTGAAGGTCAGTTCTGTGAGAGGTGCCACAATGGTGCCATAATCCATCACAAACCTGCTTTAGTACCCAGTCAAGTCAAGGAAGGCCCTGACTGAAGTCTGGGTTGTTGAAGCCACCCAGTCCAGAAAGGTCTGGACTGTTGGTTGTAAGGGTTGAACTTGGCCTTCCCCTGTCCTATCTGCCACTTGCTTGCCTTGATAGTGAGGCCTGCTCTTCTCAGAGCCTAAAGTACTTTCCAAAGGTGGGTTAGGTGATCCTGCCAGGTGGAGCTAAAGACAGCAGTATCATACAGATATGCTGCACTAAAGGATTCCAATCCAGCAAGGACTTAATTCACCAACCTTTGAAAGTGGCAGGTGCATTTTCCAAACCAAAGTGTATCGCAGTGAACTGATAATGCCCATCTGGGGTTGAAAATGCAGATCTTTCTTTTGCTCCTGGGGTCAGGCCTGTCGGCCAGTACCCTGAGGTGAGATCAAAGGTACTCAGATACTTGGCTGCTCCCAACCTGTCAATTAGTTCATCTGCCCTTGAAATTGGGTGGGCATCGGTTTTGGTCACTTCATTGAGGCCCCTATAGTCCACACAAAACCTTATTTCTTTCTTATCACCCTGGTATGAGGCTTGGGGCTGGCCCAGGAGCTCTCAGAGGGCTCTATGGCTCTCAATTCCAGCATCTTGCTTACTTCAGCTTTGATGCTCTCTTTCACATAATCAGACTGCCTCTATATTTTATTCTTGACAGGCAGGCTTTCATCAGTGTCCACATCATGGGTGCACTAACGAGAAGAGAAGAGCTCAGCAAACTGATTTAGGACTTGCCTGCAGTCAGTCTGCTGGTGGGCAGTGAGCGTTTCTGACAAGACCACTCCTTCCACTGACCCATCTTTTGGATTGCTGGACAGCAGGTTC
The DNA here is from genome assembly GCA_963921515.1 of Calotriton arnoldi. Classification (NCBI taxonomy): domain Eukaryota; kingdom Metazoa; phylum Chordata; class Amphibia; order Caudata; family Salamandridae; genus Calotriton; species Calotriton arnoldi. The sequence goes on from CAWUFW010005673.1 coordinate 513,422, forward strand.
ACTCTCTGCTTCCTGATCCTCATCTGTAACCATGAGCATGGTCACATCTGCCCTGTCATAGTAGTAGGGTTTAAGGCGGTTGAAATGGATGACCCTCTTGGGGTTTCTGTCAGAGCCAAGGTCCACCAGATAGGTGACCGCCCCTTTTCTTTCTAGGATAGAGTAGGGCCCACTCCACTTGTCTGAGAGAGCCCTAGGAGCCACTGGCTCCAGAACCCACACCTTCTGCCATACTATTGCTTTTGGAGCTCCTGGCTGGATTAAAGGTTTGTACTTGCTTTCTCCATGTATTTAGCCATCTTGGAGCGGAGGCCAAGCACATAGTCCTCTATATCTTGCTTAGGTTCAACTAGAGGTTTCTGCCATCCCTCCTTCACAAGAAACAGTGGTCCCCTGACAGGATAACCAAACAGAAGTTCAAATGGGGAGAACCCCACTCCCTTCTGTGGCACTTCCCCGTAGGCAAAAAGCAGGCATGGAAGTAAGACATTCCATCTCCTTTTGAGTTTTTCAGCGAGTCCACCAATCATGCCTTTCATGGTCTTGTTGAATCTTTGAACAAGGCTATTACACTGTGGATGGTAGAGGGTAGTGAACCGGAAGGTCACTCCACACTCCTTTCACATGTGTTTCAGGTAGCAATTCATGAAGTTTGTACCTTTGTCTAATACCACCTCCTTAGGGAAGCCCACCCTGGTAAAGATACCAATGAGGGCCCTAGCCACTGCAGGGACAGTGGTAGTCCTAAGGGGAAAAGCCCCATGATACCTGGTGGCATGATCCACTGCCACCAGAATATATCTGTTTCCTGATGCTGTAGGAGGGTCAACGGGACCAACAATGTCAATCCCTTCCCTTTCAAAGGGAACATCAACCACTGGAAGTGGTACTGAGGGGGCCTTTGGGTGCTCACCTGTGTTGCCACTGGCTTGACAAGTGGGGCAGGAGTTACAAAACTCCTTCACCTGCTGGTGCATCCCTGGCCAGTAGAAATGGCTGACTACCCTACTCCAAATTTTGGTATGGCCAAAGTGTCCAGCAAGGGGGATGTCTTGGGCCAAAGTTAGGAGGAATTCCCTAAACGCCTGAGGCACTACCACTCTCTTAGTGTCACCAGGTTTGGGGTCTCTGGCCTCAGTGTAAAGGACTCCTTCCTCCCAATAGGTCCTGTGGGAACCACTGACATCACCTCTTTCCTGTGCAGCAGCTTGCTGTAGCAGGCTGTCAAGAGTGGGACAGGTTTTCTGCCCCTGGCACAGCTCTTCCCTAGAGGGGCCCCCTGGGCCCAAAACCTCAGCCTGGTAAGGCTCCAGCTCTTGAGGCTCTGTTCCCTCTGGGGCTGACTCGTCCCCGAGGAGAAGCTTGCTGTCTGATTGGAAGCTAGCTCCCCAGTATTCTTGCCTTTTTTCTTGGAGGGCTAGGCCATTATTCCAGACTCCAGCCCTTTTTATTCACCAAGGGCTCTACTCTGTGCTCTGGTTTTTACACACACCCAGTGTGGAATTCCAAGCATTTCTGCATGGATTCTCAGTTCTGCCTCAGTCCAGGCTGAGGAGTCCAAATCATTGCCTAGCAAACAATCAATCAACTGGTATAGATGAAGAGACTGCAACCTCTTTCTTTCCAGTCAATGAAAGGACACCATCGCAGTGGGATGGGTTTTTGTATCATTGTCAGCATTGGTGACTTGATAGGCCCTTCCAGGCAGATACTGTTCAGAGGACACAAGCTGCTCAGACACCATGGTGATGCTAGCAGCAGTGTCTCTCAAGGCTTCTACCCTAACCCCATTAATAACAGGATGCTGTCTGTATTTTTGCATGTCAGTGAGCCAGACAGCTATGGTGGCTATGTCCACATCCCCTACTAGAGTCGCCTTAGTGAGCTCCTTGCCATGGCCAGTGCTCTCCTGAGCTCCCAGCTGGAGATTGACAACTGCATTTACTGCAAGTGGACTAGAGGCATTTTTTTTAATATTTTTTTTTTTACAGGTAGTCTCCAGTTCGGTGCTCTGTGGTCCTACAGTCATGGCACCAAGCCTTCTTGGGATCTCAGTTCTTCCCCTGGGACCCACACTTTGGCTGTTAAGAGTCCCTGTTCCACCCTCCTGAACAGGTTTTTGGGGGCCTGAAGAAGACTCCTTGTTTTTAGGGTTACCCTCTTTTCCTAGGGGAGGCTTTTTGGCCTCTTTCTTTTGGTCTCCCCCACCAGTGGTAGTCTTGGGCACCCTTGTTTTGGCTCAGTGGTCTGCCTTCTTCCCCAACTCTTGAGGAGAAAGTGAACCTAGGTCTACCAGGAATTGATGTAACGTCTCTTGTAACAATTACTTAAAAGAAGCTCCTTCATTATCAAATTATAAAGCCCTTAAAAGCCATGCACATTGTTACCATTTAACCAACCTCCTAGGGATTTCACTGAGTAGTCTACAAAATCTACCCATGTCTGGCTCTGGGTTTTTTGAGCCTCCCTGAACCTGATTCAATACTCCTCAGTGGTGAATCCAAATCCCTCAGTTAGAGTACCCTTCATGAGGTCATAGGATCCACCCTCTTTCTCACTGAGTGTCAGGAGTCTATCCCTGCACTTTACTGAGAATATTTCCCACAGGATTGAACTCCACAGCTTCCTGTGGACCTGCCTCCTAAGAAAGACCCTCTCAAAAGCAATGAACCACTTTGTGATATCACCCCAAAGAATTTTGGGACAATCCCTTTGGGGATTTTAGGGCCAAACAAATCTACTTTCTCCCTATTTGTTATTGTGCTGCCACCAGAGATGGGTCCTAGGCCCATCTCTTTTACCTCTCTCTCTATAGCTAGGAGTTGAGCTTCTAGAGCTGCTCTCCTGGCTAGTCTTTAAAGAGCATTGGTTTTCATGGAATTGATATGGCTGGACAGATGCCATGGGGAGGTGACAAGACCATGTCACTCTTAGAAATGGGGGTCTCTAATTGGCAGAGGTATGTACCTTTGTCCAAGTAGGGACCCTTGCTTCTAGTCAGGGTAAGGGGGTACACACTTTCGAAAACCCCTGCTCACCCACTTTGTAGCTTGGCACAAGCAGACAAGCTTATCTCAAAGGCAATGTGTAAAGTATTTGTACGCAAAACACACAGTAATACAGTGAAAACACCACAAATAGACAATACTGCCATACTAGAAAACACTCCCACCCAACCTAGATTTCTTTGCGAAGGGCTCAATTGTTTGGACTTCCATCACACAGAGAATGACCTTAGTTGGGTCATCCTGGAAAAAGTAAGGCCCAAACCTGGAAATCTGCTACTTGAGATCCATAGACAAAGAGAGACATTCTGGATATTCACCCTTAACACAGTGAAGGAAGGCCTGAACGAGGAGATAGTATGGAAGGTAAGTTGATTCTCCCAACTGTCACACCCTGTTACCTACAGCATATGCAGTATATAGTAATAATTCTCTTTATCTCTTGTCATGATATGCCTGGATATTATAGTAAATTACCAAGGTCTGGTTCTATTGTCTTCTACCTAGCACTCCATGTGTTGGAATGGCACTCAATGATCACAGCAGAGTGCCATTATATATTAATCAACTATGTCACCCAACTACAATGGATGGCTGGCCAGCAGGAACTATTACCTACATGTACTTCGTTATATGTAGCAACCACTATCAACTTTAGCATTTAGTATTTAATATTCAGGACTAACACATTTGGAGAATAGCCAATTCTCTTGAAATAATAGAACTACCAGTTTGAACTCAGCCATGGACTATTACGGGTGTTATCTTGACTAGGGCCTGATACCAAAAATTGAGTAAAGGCCCACATGCTTAGCAAAACTTCAGTAGTAAACTGAGCATGGTACTATTGGTGTGAATATATAGGAAGCTGCAACTACACATTATCGCCATCTAGGACACCACTCTAAGATGGCACCAATTTATTGTCAACTCTGGGTGTATTCATACTGGCGATTTAGCGGGTAACCTGTAATTGGCACACTAGATCATTTGAGAGTTCCTGTTTTTTTACCACAACTTAGGATACTATTTTCAATTATCTGTAAGAGGTACATTTTAATCTCTGCACCCCAAACGGCTGATCATACTGGAGAAATTAAAGGAAGTGAATTACTCCAAAATGGCGCCCGCAATCCTAGGATAATTAGAGAGCCTTTTATAGGCAAGTATTACGAGATTTCGCAATGAGCATTGGTTTGAGACTTAGATGCATGGAACCACAATAAAAGATATTCTTTAATACAGGCACACCCTACAAGGGTACGAGTAGATTCTCGGGAGTGTTTAGCTAATTATTAAGACTTTTAATATATAATGTATGGCGATGTAAACCACTTCAAAATGGCGCTCGCTATTCCATCAAAAACATAGAAGGTCTAAATGAAGCAAATAACGCAAGATCTCGTAATATCAAGTGGGTTTAAAAACAGCCAACCAGGAAAGCTATTTTCTTACATCACAGCGGGAGAGGCGAGGCGATGCGTGAGGCTCAGGTAAAAATAGAAATCGCTGACTCAGGTGAGTGTCACTACCCTTCACGGTACTGCCACATTGGGATAGTATTCCCCAATTAACAAGAATTTCGTGGCGAGGTAGCACATTATTAGACCTTGTCTTAATTTCTGTAACTTGGGCTATTTTTGATAGGGAGAGATAACTGCATAATATGTGCCCTGTAACATTAACCAGTGTCAGACAGAGGAGGGCAGCACAATATAGACCCATTGGTACATCACCGTTTTGAAATCTCACTCAATTGGGGGACTAAACTCTGAACCTCGAGATTAACACACCTACGTGAGACATCAGTATCACTTGTGTCCTGTTAAATTAGTTTGTGGAAGCTTTCAATTATAGGACGACAACGTTGTCCGGATAACTATTGCCATATTACCCTCTTGTAATCCTGCTAATCGTGTCACCATATCTGCAGGTATATTGTGCTAACTGTCACATGATAGAAGTATGGTAGCCAGACAATTCTTAGACTGGTTTTTCCTCTTTCCCTTTTTTCCTACATCTCAGGTAGTGATGTCCCTGTAAAAATACAAGGGAACATACAAGGCTTGTTGGATTTTAAAGGACATATTGAGGATCTGGCATGCTGTGCCAGCCATGTGAATCATCAGATGCAGCACGATTCAGACTGCCACACTATACGGGATAATAAATGACAAAGACAAAGGGTGAGAACACACTATGCAAATAGCGTTTCAGCACCATGCCGATTCCCACAGATTAGTATCTAATGCCGAGCCCTCTTTCCACTTGTTCCAACAGAACGAGCACACTGAGGACTGATTTTCAAAATACGCATACTAGAGTGTTCACATCGTCGTAAGGCTCCCCCCAAAAAAAGGCATCAGGATTTTCCCTACAATCAAGAGAACTTTGACCACATTGGTCATCGTTTTAGGTAATTATAGTGGTCTACACCGCATGGCTTACATTCACGGGAAGGGTGAAATAGTGTGCCTGAACACCATTAATAAATAGCTTGAAAGCAGACACTATTTAGTTGCATGCATAGGCCAACTAAATAACAGGAAGACATGGGCTGGAAAGTAAGTCTACGCCCACCCTCCGTAGACACAATGGTGATGGTGGTTCTTGCCCCCTTTCCCTTTTTTTCTTTCTTTCTCTTTTTTCCCTTTTTCTCTTGCTTTCATTTCTTCGGTCTTTCACTCTTTTTCTTTTCTTAGTTTTTCCTGTTTTTCTTATTTTCCTCTTCTTTTTCTTTGCATTTATTTTTTCCATTCTTACTTTCTTCTTTTTCTTCTCAAATTTCCGTATTGGAATGTTGGAGTGACAATCAATTTGTACTAAATAATTAGTAATTGAATCACTAATAGATGAATTTTACCATGGCAATTTAAAAAGCCTGGGCTGTTCATAATTATGCCACATCAATAGTGATCTTTTTTTGTTTGTAGATCCCCTACCACTCACCTGAGAAGTGTTAATAGAGTGGTCATGAAGAAGGTGGATATAAACTCACAAATACCACGAAACGTACGTCGACCAGATCAGTGTGACTGACATTCCAGTTGGCAACACCGACACGAATGACCATCATATACCATCTCCTTGGTCACATTAGTGTATGCTGTTAAAAACTGGGAGTAGTATGCATGTATGGGAGTGAGTGATTATGAGTAGTGGAGTGATAGGTGAGGATGTATATGTGGTTGAAGTAGGGGGAGGAATTGATGGACATATGAAGTTATATCCATGGTTCTAGGATCTGTGCAATGCAAAAATGGATTGCTTTTCATTAAGAAAATGTTTGATAAATTCATGTTTTTAACATTTGTATTTCATAATGTACATGTGACACCATATTTTCACTTGGATGTTTTAAAAAAGAAAAAAATGGATAAATAAATATTTTCTAAAAGTAATTATAATGAGAATGTATTCGTATGAGTGGCAAGGGATGGCCCATTGAGCTCAATTGAGCCCTTTGCAAAGAAATCTAGGTCGGGTGGGAGTGTTTTCTAGTATTGCATTACAGTTTTTCCCCCTTACTCCCAGACCTATTAAGTAAAACGAGGGGGGTACCTCTTTTGATTTAAAACACCACAAATAGACACCACATCAGTTTAGACAAATAAAGTATCTTTATCTAAACCCAACAAGACCGAAACGGCAAAAATCCAACATACGTATATCAAAATAGCACTTAAAAACAGTTACTTGCAGAAATAGCACTTGTAGAAACAAATAGCTCCACCTGGGGCTATTACGACGTTGGGACAGACATAAATCCGAAGTACTGTGCCGACCTCCAGGCGCGTAGCGTCGGGCATGGAATCACACGGACCCCCAAACAACAGTAACTTGGAAAATAAAGTCTATGGACGATGCATGGCATCATGGAGGTGAGGCGTCGGTGTCTAGGCCGGTTCCCTGGTTGCCACGGGGGAGGCAAGGCGTTGTGTCCAGGAGGAGCCAGGACAGAGGAAGTTGGTGGTGTCGGTGGTGAGGCATCTGTTCCCGTGAAGCGATGGGTAGTCGAGGAGTTCGTGAAGTCACCCTCGTCGGTTATCGGCTTCGCGATAACGGGATGCTTGCACTGGCGGTGACGGCATTGGTGCGAGCACTGGTGTCGAAAAAGCCGATAACTGCAAGTGTCGGCAGGCGTCTAAGGGCATCGGAGCTGCGGTGCAGGCGGGGAAGTGCGCCGTGCACTTCACGACTGGTACCCCTGGCCTTGGTGCAGGTCGTGGCATCACTGGCGACGTCGTTGACTTTGTTGGAGTTGTTTTTCTTGCTTTCTCTAAGTTTCTTCCAGCTCCCAACAGCAGGAACAACCACCAGAGGTCCAAAACTGGAATAGGCACCTCCTGGCTGGTAAGAACACCTAGCAGTGGAGTTCAGGGGAACTGTTGGTGAAGTCTTTGTGTCCCTGACACTTCAGAACAGGAGGCCAGCACACACAAGCCCTTGGAGATTCTTCTTCAAGCAGGTTCTAAGCAAAGTTCCAGTCTTTGTCCTCTTCCTTGGCAGAAGCAGCAACTGCAGGCCAACCCAGCAAAGCACACAGCAAAGGGGCAGTACTCCTCCTTACAGCTCTCCAGCTCTTCTCCTTGACAAACGGTTCCTCTTGAGTCCATAAGTGATCTAATTCTATGAGGGTTAAGGTCCCATACTTATACCCCATTTTGTCCTTGTTCTCTTTGTGGCAAGGGTCTCTGAGCCCAGTCCAAACCAGTTCTGTCCTCTCTAGTGCAGCATCACTACAGGAGGTGGAGACAGCATTGTGCAGAGGAGACGTTGCCTATTCAGGTGTAAGTGAAACTACCCCCACCACTCTAAATGCAGCCAAGGCCTATTCAGCTCAGCTCTGAGTCACCAAGGAGAGGCAGGACACACCTCAACCCCCCTTGTGGCTGTCTACAGTGAATTCACATCCCCAGCCCCTGTCACTCAAAAACCAGACAGTCAACGTACAAAATAGCAGAGGCACACAGAAGGGTTAAATAAAAAAATGCCTACTTTCTAAAAGTCAAACAACGCCACTCACGCCAATACTGATAGCATTTTCCCATCACTCAGCATGATCACACATGACACTTGATATTACCATATTTTTTTATTTTACTTGGCTGACTTGTATCATTTTATCAAAAACAATTTTTTAAGATGAATTATTCATCTGTTAGAACATCAATTTTACACAAACCATTTAACAGCACAAAGACACAAAAAATTATTAAATTAAATAACCTGCCTTAAAACGCTACAAAAAATTGGACGAAACATTAGACAATACATCAATATGAATCACCTAACCCAGAAATATAAATAGCTCTGGTTCTGTAATTATCAACCCAATTTGTCATTTCTGAAACAGAAAACAAACGCTGCCCTTTAAGCTGGCGTTACAACGCCCTACTTGTATATTCCTTTTACAAGGGCAATTCCAAACAGTGTGCCATTAGGGCTCATTTAAAACATCGCAATATGTGATTTAAATTAATTCAGGTCATGAGCCACAATGATGGATACTTGTAAAGAACACATGTTTGGTGAAACAACAGTTGACGCGCTTCGAACCCTATTCTATATTTTTCAGGGTTCTCCGGAGGACTCGGAACACAATGTGAGCTGAAAAAAACAATAAAAACACACTCATTAACAAACGTCTTCAATCTGAATTCCACTCACACCTGTTAAGCACCATCCACACCATATTTACCTCTTTTGTCCAAAAATAGTCTCTCATGATTAGTTGTCCTATTCAACTTAGATTTAGCCCCAACTTCGCAATATTTTCAGACACTAAAAAAGAAGAAGACGAAAAAACAATCTAATGTCCCTTTTATGCTCCTATTGTTAAAAGACGTCTTCCCTACAGAACTCTCAAACACTCACTTTTTCCGGGAAAGGTCCTTCCCATCCATGGGATCCAAAAACTGCTTACTGGTCACGTGTATAAATCCACTATGATTTTGCACAAAAGAAAAGACAAAGAAACGATCATTCAGCGATTTTCCAGCTAGCTCTATTAAAAAACATTTACACACTTCGCGGTCGGCACACGACGTGGGTGTCCGATCTTCACATACCTTATTCTTTTGAAGACACCGAGCAGGGCTTTAATCTCTGCACTGTGGGTTCCTTGGAGCGTGATGAATGCCAGTATTTGGCCGTTATTTGCCAGGCAATTACTTCCGGGTTTGCTCAGCCATTACTCTCCGGGTCTCGCGTACTCCACTGCAGTAGTGAAGTGCTTATGTTTGTGGAAGGACGTATATGTACACTAAAGTGAATCGCAAGTATTCAAAGGAAGTAAAATATAAGCCACTATTACATATTGTGACAATCTTAGAGCTTGCATGCGTGTACCCTGAAGGTCAATAGACGCTTAGACTTATGGGAGATGTAGTTCAAATGTATGGGCTGTGCTCGAATGCTCTTGAAATTGCCATAGCTTTATATTAGCCACCCATACTCCCATGAAAAAGGGGTCCCTTTTTAAAAAAAGATACCAGAACAGAGGATAATATGTCCTCAAGAACTAGCGTGGAACACGAAATCTTGATGGATGGCCAATTGTATATATATGTCTCCTTTGGGTGGCCCAAACACTTTTTACAAGTTATGCAACTCTGTCACTTCATTTAGCCATCAAATTCAGTATACATCACATATCTTGGAGAATGACGTTTTTGGATGTTGAAATTTATGCTTCAGACGGAGTATTAATGACTACACTTCACACGAAACCGACAGACAGGAATAAAGCCTTGCATTATACCAGTCATCATCCCCGTTGTCTCCGAGACAATTTACCATTCAGACAATTTTTAAGGATAAGAAGGAATTCACATAAGACAGACTACAATTTCCATGCAACGAATTTGATGGCTAAATTAAAAGCATGAGGTTATCCTAAGAAACTCTTAAAACATTCCATGAAGAAAGCGTGGTGAACACCACGAGAAGAACGGTTACATAAAAGAGAAAAACCAAAAGTAGATCACCTTGATTGTGTCACAGCATTTTGTTCTAAGACCAACCAACTAAAGTAAGTCATCAATCATAATTGGCATCTGATTAAAAATCTAGATGAGTCTTTCACTAAACTGCTGTTTGCGCTCAAAAAAGAAAAAAGTGTTGGCAATCAAGTGGTACGTGCAGCATTGCCTAAGGCATCAGTCAAAAGTACATTGCGAGAGCAGTTTAATTTACCACCTGTTGTGGGACACCATAGGTGTGGCACATGTACTAGCTGCAACCTAACCATTGAAGGAACCCTGTTTTCACACAAAAACATTAACTGAAAGCACAACTCTTTTTCCAACTGTAGGACAAAAAACGTAGTCTACGGAATATTGTGCCCATACCCCAAGTTGTATATTTGCAAATCAAGAAGTACGCCAACGAGTTACTCAACATAAATCCAGAATTCGCCAAAAAGTACTTTCTGCTCCATTGGTCAGCCATTGGATTAATCAGAACCACGCAGAGAGTGAATTACGGTGGACTGTAATATCACCAATTGAAGCAGGCCCCCGGAGAGGTGACCTGGAGAGACGACTGACCCAGAGAGAGGCACTGCTAATATTGAAATTCAACACTGCAGTTTATGGGCTAAATGAAATGACAGAGTTGCATAACTTGTAAAAAGGCTTTAGGCCACCCCAAGGAGACATATATATATATACAATTGGCCATCCATCAAGATTTCATGTTCCACGATAGTTCTTGAGGACATATTATTCCCTGTGCTGGTATCTTTTTTTAAAAAAAAGTGACCCCTTTTTCATGGGAGTATGGGTGGCTATTATGGTAATTTCAAGAGCATTCGAGCACAGCCCATACATTTGAACTACATCTCCCATAAGTCTAAGCATCTATTGACTTTCAGAGTACACGCGTGCAAGCTCTAAGATTCTGTCACAATATGTCATAGTGGCTTATATTTTACTTCCTTTGAATACTTGCGATTCACTTTAGTGTGCATATGTCCTTCAATAAACATAAGTACTTCACTACTGCAGTGGAGTACGCGAAACCCGGAAAGTAATGGCTGCGCAAACCCGGAAGTAATTGCCTGGCAACTAATGGCCAAATACCGGCATTCATCACGCTCCAAGGAACCCACAGCGCGGAGATTAAAGCCCTGTTCGGTGTCTTCAAAAGAATAAGGTATGTGAAGATCGGACACCCACGCCGCGTGCCGACCGCGAAGTGTGTAAAAGCTTTTTAATAGAGCTAGCTGGAAAATCGCTGAATGATCGTTTCTTTGTCTTTTCTTTTGTGCGAAATCGCAGTGGATTTATACACGTGACCAGTAAGCAGTTTTTGGATCCCATGGATGGGAAGGACCTTTCCCCGAAAAAAGTGAGTGTTCGTGAGTTCTGTAGGGAAGACGTCTTTTAACAATAGGAGCAGGAAATGGACATTAGATTGTTTTTTCTTCTTCTTTTTTAATGTCTGAAAATATCGCGAAGTTGGTGTTAAATCTAAGTTGAATAGGACAACTAATCATGAGAGACTATTTTTGGACAAGAGAGGTAAATATGGTGTGGATGGTGCTTAACAGTTGTGAGTGGAATTAAGATTGAAGACGTTTGTTAATATGAGTATGTTTTTTATTGTTTTTTTCAGCTCACGGTGTGTTCTGAGTCCTGAGGAGAACCCTGAAAAATATAGAATAGGGTTCGAAACGCGTCAAGTGTTGTTTCACCAAACAAGTGTTCTTTACAAGTATCCACCATTGTGGCTCTTGACGTCATTTAAATCACATATTGCGATGTTTTAAATGAGCCCTAATGGCACACTGTTTGGAATTGCCCTTGTAAAAGGAATATACAAGTAGGGTGTTGTAACGCCAGCTTAAAGGGCAGTGTTTGTTTTCTGTTTCAGAAATGACACATTGGATTGATAATTACAGAACCAGAGAAATTTATATTTCTGTATTAGGTGATTCGTATTGATGTATTGTCTAATGTTTTGTCCTATTTTTTGTAGCATTTTAATTTAATAATTTTTTGTGTGTCTCTGTGCTGTTTAATGATTTGTGTAAAATTGATGTTCTAACAGATAAATAATTCATCTTAATTTTTTTGTTGTTGATAAAACGATATGAGCCAGCCAAGTAAAATAAAATATTTGGTGATATCAAGTGTCATGTGTGATTATGCTGAGTGATGGGAAAATGCTATCAGTATTAGCGTGAGTCGAGTAGGACTGTTAAGTAGGCCGAGCCTTACTGATTATGGGCCAAACCCTTTCTAGTTGAATACTTTCTAAAAGTGGCATTTTCAAACACACAATTAAAAAATCCATCTCCCTAAAAAGATGTGTTATTAAATTCTGAGCTCAGAGAGCCTAAACTCCACTTCTCCATCTTGTCCCAATGGAAAGTTATGCTTGTAAGATGTTCCAAAGTAACTCCCATGTTATCCTATGGGACAGATAGCCTTTCAATAGTGAAAATCGAAATTGGCAGTAATTCACTGCCAGGACATGTAACACACACCAGCACATGTCCTGCCTTTTACCCACACTGCACTCTGCCCATGGGGGTACCTTGGGCCTACCTCAGGGGTGCCTTACATGTACGGAAAGGGAAGGATTTGGCATGGCAAGGAGGTGCGCTTGCCAGGTCAACATGGCAGTTTAAAACTGCGTGTAGACACTGCAGGTCTGAGATACCTTTACAGGACTACTCATGTGGGTGGCACAATCAGTGCTGCAGGCAAACTAGTAGCATTTGATTTACAGGCCCTGGCACACTCAGTGCCCTTTACTAGGGACTTACCAGTAAATCGAATATGCCAATCATGGATAACCAATCATTATAACAATTTTACACATGGAGCACTTGCACTTTGACACTGATCAACAGTTGCAAAGTGCCCAAAGCATCTAAGCTAGCAAAAACGAAAAAAAACACAGCATCAAAAATATAAACATAGAGGAGACAGAGGCAAAACTTCAGGGGAAACAACACCAAGGATGCCAAGTCTAACAGTCACTTAGGCAATTGGAGAGCAAATGGATTATTAAGCTCAGAGCGGTGGGAATGGGTTTAAATCCGGATAAAGATCTACATGCCTTTCTATAACACAGTTTGTGCTATCCGCGGTGTTTAATACAACGCAATGTAAGTGTTGACAAAAAAAAAGAAAATTTGTTAATGCAGTGTTGATATCATGAAATATGGTGATTTATTTTCCATGTCAAACTTTAATCTGTGAACACCACATACGAAGAAAATGGAATATTGATTCATGTAAATAATTTGTTTAATGTATGGATACATGACGAAGTAAAAAAACATAGGTGGAGGTTATGCATAATATACATGCTATCTCCGTGCACACTACTCCGGGATAGTTCCAACACACATATTCCAATATACAAACTCACAAACACATGCTTGGAACAAGTAATGAAACTTCCACACCTTTTCTTTTGCATGTTAGTGTTTGTTTCAATAGAAATCTCCCGTAATAATATATCTTATCCCTTTTCAAATGGCAACCAAGTTAAGACTCCTGTCCTTGTTCTCTTTTGTGACATTCCTATGTGACTAGGGTCACATGATTTTGGCATATTTAGTAACTTCCTGGTGGAACGTACGGTTGTTTGGCGAGCTGGTACGAAAAATAGGTAAGCCATTAGATTTCGTTTTTTCAGGCCGAGACAACTTAAATTACTGAAACACTCAAAAGTGACTCGACACTCATACGGTACTTTGTTTTGTTTTAACATCGCAGGCTTATCATGGTCTTGCTTTGATTTAACTGGGGCTTACTAGACACGCGGTGACTGGTGCAAAAACTACTATTTAGAACCATGTCCGGTCCCGGTTCTTTTGGCTTATAATCGTATCTGAGTGGTTATACAATCAGTGTACCTGCAAAATGGAACTCTAGTGTCTTGCACTGAATTGTGTTTTATTCGGATGAGACACCTGGCAATTTTAGTGCCTGGAATGAGTGAAGTGTCAGTGTTCATAAATTTTATTTCAGAAATCACATTTAACATCCTTATGCAATATTGTTTTTTGTTGGACATATACATAAGTGACAGCTATTGAGGTTATTCATATTTATAATATGAAGAAGACGATAATATTGAATGGATAGGACAGTATAGTTTTTCCATGAATTTGAGAAACATTATCCCAATGAACAGGTGGTGATGCGGATGGAATGCCCCACCCCTCCTAACTTTATTTGATATTTTATTCACAGCACCTACAGGGCCGTGTGGGGCCTACAGACTTTAGCTCCTTAATGTTCATTTGGAGGATGCACAAGAGTATACAGTATTCCTACAGTTGCTGGTATATGGAATTGTTACATTACTAAGAACAGATTGACATGGTCGTGGTTTATTCTGGACATTGACTATAGGTACATATTCATTGCAAACAGACACTGTACTCTTAAAAGCATGACACCGGATAGGTTACTTTCCTTACTATGCTCACCTCGTATTCCAATACTGCTTCGGGTATCTAAACTATGTCTTCCATCACTAGTGCATGATCAGCTTTTTGCAAGGACTATTTTAACAAGATCTTCACCCCTTACGAATGCTCACCCCTCATGTTGTGGCACAACATGATTCTTGGTATCACAACTGCAAACACAAGATAAAATATGTAAAAAAAAATTAATCTCCTCCCCACGATACAGCATGTCAGCACCATCACTGGGATTGTTTGCAATATCAATATTGCTGAACATGCCTAAATGTCTCTATATGAAATTGCAGCCTCAAAGAAGTCCTGCGAACGAAACACGTGTCAGCAAGATCAAATTGTCCACACCACGTTTCATATTGAATAATAAATGGAGAGACTACGTTCAACTATAAAACGACTACTTAACTTACCTTTTGGTATCAAGGAACACAGTGATTTAACAAGTGTGTGCTTCGGGCCATTGCTGCAATTTGTCTCGGACTGTGCACACAGTACGGAATAACGCACTCTAGGTGGCTAGGTGCTGTCACCATGTTATCAACACAATTGGACTGCCTTTTGTTCTTCCTTATCGTTAGCCTTTTCGGTAATCAGTTGTATACAGTAACTTATAGCTAACGAACTTTGGACACGACATGATTGATGTGCAGATAATTAGCATAGACATCACTTGTTATTTATTAGTCTTTCCAGAGCAAGCTCTTTATCTGAAGGTGCTTCTCTGTATTGGGGTGTTACATTGTCACTCCCATTGTCAGTGTTTTGATCTTCTGCAAGATCAGAGTCATCCTCTGGATGCTCTTTGTCATACTCTGCCAAATGCTCCTGGAGCTGTGCTTTGATAGGGTTTGACTCAGTCTTGAGTCCATAGGTTTTACACAAGCCTCTAAGCTGTTTCATGTTTAGAGACAGGTAAGGTGTGAGGTGAATTCCTCCACCTGTATCGGCTCCTCGGAGTTACTACTTCTAATACTCACTATCATAACTAAGTTGGGAATCTTTTTGGAGTGGGAAAAAAATCCTAGCAACACTGATTTCCTAGTTACAGTAAGGTGTGGACTTTTAAAACAGTTGTACTAAAAGGGACTGCAGGCTGCAGGGCTGAAGGCTCAGACTAGGAGGCCGGTTGAAGGAAACTAACAGCTGGACAAGTAAGTTGGGATGGTCTGGGGCGTAGGGACACCTTTGGTCCGCTTCACCAGGGCCCAGGACCAGCTGGTGCAGGGGTGTCTTTTGATGTTGGAAACGGCATACCGGAGCAGGTCTCGGTTGAGGGGGTCTCCGTGCAGAGGCTGCAGGCGACGTTGAGGAGTCTGGGGGAGTCAACCCACGATGGACTCGGGCTCTGGAGTGCTAGGGAACCTCACTGGGACCGGTGGGCCACTTGGACTCGGGCCAGAGGCTTCAGGTGCAGAGGTGGAACCGGGAGCAGGGTTTTGCGGTTCTTCTGGTCACAGAGGCCTTGCATGAAGTTTGTTGCTTGTGACAGATCTGTTGTTCTCGGGAGATCTTGATCTTTGTCGAAGGCAGGCAGTGCTCCCAAGGCTTCGGAGGTCGCTGTGCTGCAGGACAAGTCTTTTAGCGCAGGATCGTCAAGGGCTGCAGACAGGCCGGTAGAGCTGGGGACAAGTCAGTAGTTCTCTGCAGTCTTCTCTGCTGGTGCGACTCTGTAGTGTCTGGCTCTTCCTAGGTCGTCAGGAACTGAAGTTCAGGGTCCAGGAATGCCACCTAAATACTAGATTTAGGGGCGTTACAAGGCAGTGACAGGTAGTGGCCAATGGGCCACTTACCTGGGGTGTCTACACCCTCTAATATGCCCACTTCCGGTGGGAGGGGGACATAGTCCTAGCCCTGATTGGATAAGTCACACCATCTTCAAGATGGTGGGCACTGAAAAGTGTACTTCACCTTGCCTCCAGCACCTATGGGGTAGAGTTGGCAAAGGGGGGCACACCTCCTATTCTTGCTAAGTTTTCCCGCCTGCCCTCCTGCCAAAAAAGGGGTGAGGGCAGGAAGGGGACCTGCTCCCTCTAACTGTAGAGGCTGAGGTAGCATTGCAAAGGCGGGAAGGCCTTTGAAGCTCCCCGCCACAGATGACTCTTCCTGACATGGGGGAGGTGAGAACACCTCCACCCAGGAAAGGCATTGTTCTCAACCTCTTAGCATGCAGGCACTCACCCCATGAGTTCAGAACACTGTCTGGTGGTAGCAGGCTGGCTTAGGTCAGTCGGTGACCACACTAAGGGTTGGTAGGTATCAGGGGACCCCTCAAAGGGGTCCTCTGTGTGCAATTTGTAATAAATCTGACACTGGTTTATTATGATGAGCTGTTTGCTACCAAACATCCCATACTTCAGTGAAGCAGTCATGAAGCTGAGGAACTCGTAATAACGAGTGTCCAGCCCATGTACTCACTATGGCTTCCCTGGTCACTTACAATATCCAGGAATCGACATGGATATTGAGGGGCATATGTGCTCATGCAGATATGCCCTCTTAGGAGATATAGTGCACCCTGTGTTAGGGCTTAAGGCGTCCTAGCGTAGTGTCTTACCTATATCCTATGCAGTGTCTGTGGGCATGGCACACAGGGATGTGTATCAAAGCAATGGTAAGAGTAGCGCACTCCTTGTTTTGCATTGATATATCCTAAGTTTAAAAAACGTTTCACAATTGCTGCGTGCTGCACCGGGCCAGGGAGCTGCCTGTCTCCCGTTTGTCTTATCTCAAAATGTTTCAAGTAAGTGTGTACCTGAATCCCTGTGCGCACTGCGAAATGTATTTAACATTCAATTTTTGTCAATATATACACATACACCTTACAAAGTTTTTCAAAAAGAATTTTTCTTTTTATCTGATATAAAATTCTCAAAAGTTTGATGCATATAAAAAAAACAATATTCACATAAATACCAGAATGGGTTAACCACAACATAATATGATATGCAATAATTCTTTACCTGTAGATTCCACTTTGTTCTTGCATTAGCCTATGCATTTCGTGACATTGGTCCCTTCCTCAGGGGCCTCTATATCAGAATAAACCCCAAAACATATTTCTGTCAAACCAAAACTTGCATAACAAGAAGAAATGATTACATCAATCAACACAGATCGTTGAATGCTTCCCTTGTCCAAATGCCAATTGTTAGCATCATAATCATGCTAAGCCGAGTTAATGGTAATTCCATGTGTTATAACATGCCCTTAATGTGTTCATTTTTTTTCCCTTTAATTGCGTCATTAGCATTTTTAACATCTCTAGTATTGCACATTACATTAAAACATGTTATTCCGAGTATTTCTTACATGTTACATAAAACTAGTTACATAGTTACATGTTTCATTCTGGCCCTTTTCAGATGGCTCAGTATATTCAAACTTATTTCCATCCCCCCCACCCCCAATTCACCCAACTCCTCTCTCCCTCTCCCTCACTGCAGTTCATCAAATTATCTTGGTTTAGCTAAGCTGTCACTCCTCCTGTTGTTTATTGTGTAGCTATGCATCTTTCGGAGATTACTCCCCGGTCTTGTACCAATCTATGTTTCCTGGTATCCTATTGTAGGAGAGTAGGATCTGCCTCTTATGTTGCCCCCACTTTTTTTCTGATGTTAGCACTGGTTTCTGGCTATAGTCTGGCTGGGTCCCTGCCAATCAGGGCCCCAGCCTCTCTGTTCTCTCTAAACGACATGGAGTGCACTCTAGGTGCACTAGTGATTGGATACTGTGGTGCCTTATGAGTCCCTAGTATATGGTACCTTAGGTGCCAAGGGCATAGGTACTTCACAGGCCTACCAGGGGCTGCAGCATGTATTATGCCACCCCTGGGAAGCAGTCTAAATCTGACACCACAGGCCTGCTACTGCAGCCTGGGTGAGGTGGTGCTAGCACCCCTCACTGAGATATAGGTTTCCTATATCTCTCCTGCACACACATATAAACCTATCAGTCACCCCTAAGGCAGGCCCTATCAATCCTGAGGGCAGGGTGCTTGGCTTCTATGTGAGGGGGTGCCTCTGCCTGAGCAGGGCCCCTCTGCAGCTCTCAGAGTCTATTCTCTGGTGCTGTTTGTGGATGCGGTTAAACCATATACTATTAAGTGCATTATATCCTCGCGGTAAATGCTAACTTTGGAATGGCTGCATCAAAACATGTCGTGTTTGGTGTCAAACATCTTGGAATACTACCCACCGCCAATCTTGGCGGCGGGGGTAGCATTCCACCCTTCTAGAGGGATAAGACATGTACCTGCTGTGGAAACGCGGTAGAATCCTAAAGAGCCCTGGCATCACAAAATGGATGCCACCAGTCACAGACACTGGGCTGCCCTCCTGCTGATGACCGAAACTCGCAGTGGAGGAAGCCCAACAATAGGCATCCTGTCACAGGGAGGTGTAACCACCTCCCAGACAGGGTTTAGTGTATTGGGGCTGGGTGGGTGCACTCTTAGAGTGCTTTGAAGTCCTGCACTGGGGGAGCAGAAGGCTCCTCTGTGCATATGCCAGTTCAAACCGGCTCAGGGGCTACCTGCCCCTGCTCTGGCGCGAAACTGGACAAAGGGAAGTGGGTGTAGCCACCCCCTCCCTTGACCCTCCCATAGGTGGGGTCATAGAGCTAGTCCATCCCCTCTTTTCAGTATAAGAAGGGGAACCCTTGAACTTGCTAGTTAGATAACCCCTGGACGACGCTCTACAGAAGAATCCTGGCCCTTCGACGTTCCACTACCTTTGGAAGACAGAAGAATCTCCCTTGGAGTCAAGGAGTGACTCCCCTGCTTGGCAGGCACCAAAAACGACAACGACGGTCGCAAACTACGCCGCTCCCGCCGGAGTCCGAAGTCCCTGCAGCCCAAGAAGTGGATTTCCTGACTTCTCCCAGGCCATCGTGAGTCCCCAGCGAAGCTGAGGCAAGTGGACCCCACGAGTGACGAGGAACCGCGACCCCTGGGTACTGTGCACTATTGTCGAGTGCAACCCCTTCACAACGTTCCACGAACTTGTGCTTTGGACCACGTGTGGTCCCGACCTCTAGCAGGAATCCCTCCGAAGATCAGAGGCCTACACCGTCCCGAGTGACCGTGGGCCCCTGTTGAGTGATTCCGCCCGAGGTGTCTTCGCGATCCCTTGCCAGCCGGCTCGTGGGTCCCCAGAAGACTTCTTAAAGAAACCAAAGGGCTCCCTGGTTGCTCCAGGCCTGCCCTGACTTACCCTCGCTGGGTGAGTCCCTCAGACCTTGCTGGTCTGTGCCATCGACTTTTCTTCATCTCCCCGAGACTTGCTGTTGCCAAGGCTTGTTGGCTCCAATCGAGTTGCCGACACCGCAGTAAGCTGCAGACTTCGTGGGACACACAGAATCCAGCTCCTGGTCGTCGTCGACGCCTCCTGGACCTCGTGGCTGAAGAGTCAAGGCACCCGCAACCGACCTGAATCAACCGACGACGGTGGGCATCCATCTTCCTTGCCCCGAGTCACTGCCAAGTGACTTTGAACACTGTCCCCTCTGCTTTCAGGTCATCCTTCTTCAGAATCCAGGCTTGGATTCCACCGGACACTTCTTCAGCTCCCGCAAGCAGCAAGTCTTCTTTGTTCGCCATTGAAAACGACGCCGCGACCCGACACCAAAGGACACCTATGCACCCGGCTTCCCTGGGTGAGGTAACTCCAGCACTACGGTGCTCCTGTGGGTGTGGGCCCTAGAACTACTTACCCTGTAAGTGACTTGCTTGTAGGTTCTCCCGAAGTCTCCTAGAACTCTTAATTTCCAACCGCGACTTGCCCCATTGAAGTTAACGGCGATCCGCGCCTGTGTATCCACACTGCACGCGTCCCCCGTGGGTCCTTTACTTACCTGCCTTGGGTGGTTTCGTGAGGCCCCAGCACTTCTGAAGGCCCTAGGCCTTGTCTCCCTGCAAGTCGTTGTTGCTAAGTCCCTTTTTAGTATATGGTCTGGTACGCCCCTAGGGCCCCAGCCATATTTTGTGCTTAACTTATTGTGAAACGTTGATTTGTGCATATGTTTGTCTTCTAATCTCATAAAGAGATTAGTAGAGAGTTATTTAGAAATAAATACATATATATTTGATATATATACCTGTGTGGTGTCTTTTCATTTGGTGATTCAAGAGATTATATGGTAAAACAAGCTGCTTTACATTCCTTCAAGACTTAGCCTGAAGGCTGCTCTCCACAGCTACCACTAGGATAGCTTTCTTTAAAAGGTTGTCTTAAACCTATCTACCATAAGAGTCGATTTGCCCTGGTGCAAGGTGTCCACTTTAATTAGTGAACAGCATATACCAGGCCAACTTCTCACATTGGTGGGCAGCGTGTGGGATTCCAGCTTGCCATTGTTTTACCAGAAAATCTCTATTTGAATTACTAACTGAAAACCATTATAGGTACTCAAGGTACATATAAAGTCAAGCTTAGTATCAATAAGTTCTACTGAACTTAGAGCTGTGTGCCAAGGGATAGCACACCCTTTCCACAGCTCAAGCTAGGATCAGTAGGCCACAAACTAGTGTAGGTAGTACAACACTGCACAACACTAGAATGTCCTTAAAGGGTGGACCCAGTGGATCCACTCAGCCTCAGTATAAGGACATGGCTTTCTCTGACTTGAGAGCCATGTGTGTTGACAGACACCTGAGGCTAGGACAGAGTCCCTCAACACTACACCTGATAGATCTGCTGACAGCAGATGACCTTAGATTGGCTCTGGGAGCTAAAGGGTCTGAATCAGTGGGTGGGTCAGTCATAGTATCTGGGTCAGATGATGAAAATCAGAATGACCAAGACTCTGTGATTGAAGGGCCAGGCTTCAAGGGGCCTGAAAAGGACAGAGGAATTCTCCCTAAGAGAACTGACAGAGAGGAGGAGAGGCACAGATCCCCTTCCAGGGAATCTGACCACTCTTATCACTCTGGCAGAGAATTTGTCCAGCAGAGGAGCTCATACTTTTCCTTAAGAGAGACCTCCTCTGAGAGAAGGTGCAAACTGCTCCAGTATGAGGAAGCCAAAGTGGCCCTCAGAACCAAGCAGTTGGCACTGGATAGGGAAGCCCTGGAGATCCAGAGAGCTTCTAGAAAAGAGGGGTTAGAACCCCCTGGTGGCAGCAACAGTGTCCCTAGAGGCAGAGAATATATTCCTGACCATAGGAACCTGAGCAAGGTTGTTCCTCCCTACCAGAGTGGGGATGATATCCACAAGTGGATAACTGCTATGGAGAGGGCCTGTAGAGTACAGCAGGTCCCCCAAAAGCAGTGGGCAGCAATCTTGTGGCTCTCCTTTTCAGATAAAGGAAGAGACAAGCTCCTCACTGTTAGAGAGGAGGATGCTGATGATTATGAGGTCCTGAAGAGTGCACTGATAGATGGGTTTGGCTTAACCACTGAGCAGTACAGGTTGAAGTTCAGAGATACCCAGAAGGCACAGACTCAGGACTGGACTGACTTTGTTGATTGTGCAACCAAGGCTCTAGAGGGTTGGCTGGTTGGCAGTAGGGTTACTGATTTCAAGGGATTGTATAATCTGATGATGAGAGAACAGATCCTAAATAATTGCCAGAACCAGTTGTTGCATCAGTACCTGGTGGACTCTGATCTGACCTCTCCCCAAGAATTGGGAAAGAAGGCAGACAAATGGGTCAGAACCAGGGTGAGGCAGAAAACCCAGAACCAAGGGGGTGACACTAAGAAGCAAGATCCTAAAGGCTCTGAGAAAGGTGGGGATAAGTCAAAAGACCAGAAGTCTTCACAAGGGCCCCAAAAATCTGCATCTGGTGGGGAGTCACAGTCCAACAAGGGAAAAGGCCAAAAGAAGCCCTGGTGCAAATTCTGTAAACAGAAAGGGCACTGGACTTCTGATTGTACCAAGTCCAAAGACCAAACCACCACCACTCCTGCCCCTAAGGCAACTGTGCCCCCTAGCTCAGCTACTGGTGGAGGTGGTACGCAGAATAAGGGTGTAGTAGGGTTGACCCTGGGTTCTGAAGTGGATTCTGACCTAGTCAGAGTGACCACTCAGGCAATGCTGATTTGTGATGGAAACATTGATATGTCCTTCCTAGTAAGCCCCAGTAATCTGGGCAAGTACAAACAGCAGCCTTTGATAAATGGCAAACAGGCTTTGGCATTTAGGGACACAGGTGCTAGTGTCACCATGGTGGCAGAGGACCTAGTGGACCCTGGACAGATCATCCTGGGCGAAATGTACCAGGTGACCAATGCAAGCAATGTCCAGACCAACCATAGTCTGGCAGTTGTGAATTTCTCCTGGGGAGGGGTAACTGGCCCCAAAAAGGTTGTAGTCAGTGCAGACCTCCCTGTAGAATGTCTGTTGGGCAATGATCTAGAGACTTCAGCCTGGTCTGAAGTAGAGTTATGGACTCATGCTGAGATGTTGGGCATCCCTGCAGAGGTATTTGCTGTGACCAGGTCACAAGCAAGAATGCATAACACTGAACCAGCTCTGGATCCTGGAACAATGGACCAGATGCTTCCCAAGAGGAGGAGCAGTAGGGTTAAGGCAGTGCCTTCCCCTCTGTCTCAGATCAAAGATTCACTTCCAGAGGGAGGTGAAGCAGAACCTGAAGAAGGAACTGCCCCAGAGGGACTTGAACCTGACCAGGTTGAGTTCTTGGGGGCAGGGGGCCCTTCTAGGGAAGATCTGAGTAAGGAGCAACAGTGCTGCCCCTCTCTTGAACCCCTCAGACAGCAGGCTGCTGCTGAGGCTGCTGGGAGTGCTAGTGGGTCCCATAAAGTTTATTGGGATGAGGGACTCCTATATTCTGAGGGTAGAGACCCAGCCCCTGGAGCCACCAGGAGGTTGGTAATACCTCAGAAGTTTAGGGGTTCCTCTTGACCTTAGCACATGATATCCCTTTAGCAGGTCACTTGGGCCAAAACAAGACCTGGGACAGGCTTGTTCCACATTTTCATTGGCCACATATGTCAGAGGACACAAAGGAGTTTTGTCGCTCCTGTGTCACTTGCCAAGCCAGTGGTAAGGCAGGTGGCACAACAAAGGCCCCCTGATACCACTACCTGTGGTGGGGGTACCCTTTGAAAGGGTAGGGATTGACATTGTTGGTCCCCTTGACCCTCAGACTGCATCTGGGCACAGATTTATCCTGGTGGTAGTGGATCATGCCACCAGGTACCCAGAGGCAATTCCTCTGAGGACCACCACAGCCCCTGTGGTGGCAAGAGCCCTCATTGGAGTTTTCTCCAGAGTGGGTTTCCCAAAGGAGGTCATTTCTGACAGAGGTACCAACTTCATGTCAGGATATCTGAAAGCAATGTGGAAGGAGTGTGGTGTAACTTATAAGTTCACCACCCCTATCACCCACAATGCAATGGTTTAGTTGAACGCTTCAACAAAACCTTGAAAGGAATGATTAAAGGACTCCCAGAGAAGCTTAGGCGGAAATGGGACCTTCTTCTTCCTTGCCTGTTGTTTGCATACAGAGAGGTTCCACAGAAGGGGGTTGGTTACAGCCCATTTGAGCTTCTGTTTGGGCATCCTGTGAGAGGTCCACTATGTTTGGTAAAAGAGGGCTGGGAGTTACCTCTCAAGCCCCCCAAACAAGATGTGATGGACTATGTACTTGGTCTCCGCTCCCGGATGGCAGAGTACATGAAAAAGGCAACCAAAAACCTGGAGGCCAGCCAAGAATTGCAAAAAGCTTGGCATGACCAAAGGCTGTGCTGACTGTATACCAGCCAGGACAGAAAGTGTGGGTGTTGGAACCTGTGGCCCCAGCAGCCCTCCAGGACAAGTGGAGTGGCCCCCATACAATAGTTGAACAGAAGGGAGAAGTCACCTATCTGGTGAATCTTGGAACTCCCAGGAGCCCCCTAAGGGTGCTTCATGTCAACAGATTAAAGCCATATGTTGACAGGGCTGACATGGGCTTGCTCATGGCAACTGATGAGGACCAGGAGGAGGAGAGTGACCCTCTCCCTGACCTGCTCTCTCAGAACCCTGATGATGGGTCAGTAGATGGTGTTGCTTTGGCAAGCAGCCTCACTGACCATCAGCAAACTGAGTGCAGACAAGTTCTGCAACAGTTTAGACATATGTTTAGCCTGACCCCTAGTCAGACTACCTGGTGCACCCATGAGGTGGACACTGGGGACAGTCTGCCTGTCAAGAATAAAATCTACAGGCAACCTGACCATGTCAGGGACTGTATCAGGACTGAAGTCCAGAAAATGTTGGAGTTAGGCGTGATTGAGCCTTCAGATAGCCCTTGGGCTAGCCCAGTAGTCCTGGTACCCAAGCCTCATACCCAGGGTGGTAAGAAAGAAATGAGGTTTTGTGTAGACTACAGAGGCCTCAATGCAGTCACTAGGACTGATGCCTATCCCATACCAAGGGCAGATGAGCTGATTGATACTTTGGCCTCAGCCAAGTATCTAAGCACATTTGACCTAACAGCTGGCTACTGGCAAATCAGATTAGCTGATGATGCAAAAGCCAAAACAGCATTTTCGACCCCTGGTGGGCACTACCACTTTGTGGTGATGCCCTTTGGATTGAAAAATGCACCTGCCACTTTTCAGAGGTTGGTGAATAAAGTTCTGGCAGGGATGGAAACTTATTGCTCAGCTTATCTAGATGATATTGCTGTCTTTAGTTCCTCCTGGCAGGATCACCTGGTCCACCTCAGAAATGTTTTGGAGGCCCTGCAGAAAGCAGGCCTCACTATCAAGGCCACCAAGTGCCAGATAGGGCAGAGTCAGGTTGTGTACCTGGGCCACCTTGTAGGTGGAGGCCAGGTTCAGCCTTTACAGAGCAAAATCCAAACCATAATGGAATGGGTTGCTCCAACCACCCAGACACAGGTGAGAGCCTTCTTAGGCCTGACTGGGTACTATAGGAGGTTTGTCAAGGGATATGGATCTATAGTGACCCCCTTGAATGATCTGACCTCAAAGAGAATGCCAAAAAGGTTCAGTGGACAGCTAGCTGTCAAAAGGCATTTGAAGACCTAAAGCAGGCCATGTGCACTGCCCCCATCTTACAGAGTCCAGACTACACCAAAAAGTTCATTGTCCAAACAGATGCTTCTGAGCTGGGTGTGGGAGCTGTACTGTCTCAACTGAATGATGAAGGTCAAGACCAGCCAGTAGCTTTTATTAGCAGAAGGCTGACCCCTAGAGAGAAACGTTGGTCAGCTATAGAGAGGGAGGCCTTTGCTGTGGTATGGGCCCTGAAGAAGCTGAGGCCATACTTGTTTGGTACTCACTTCATAGTTCAGACTGACCACAAGCCCCTCCTATGGCTAAAGCAGATGAAAGGTGAAAACCCAAAACTTTTGAGGTGGTCCATTTCCCTACAGGGGATGGACTATACAGTGGAACATAGGCCTGGGACCCAACATGCCAATGCAGATGGACTCTCAAGGTATTTCCACTTTGAACACGAAGACTCAACTGGTCAAGGTTAGTTTAGTGTCCCTGCGTTTGGGGGGTTGTGTAGGAGAGTAGGATCTGCCTCTTATGTTGCCCCCACTTTTTTTCTGATGTTAGCACTGGTTTCTGGCTATAGTCTGGCTGGGTCCCTGCCAATCAGGGCCCCAGCCTCTCTGTTCTCTCTAAACGACATGGAGTGCACTCTAGGTGCACTAGTGATTGGATACTGTGGTGCCTTATGAGTCCCTAGTATATGGTACCTTAGGTGCCAAGGGCATAGGTACTTCACAGGCCTACCAGGGGCTGCAGCATGTATTATGCCACCCCTGGGAAGCAGTCTAAATCTGACACCACAGGCCTGCTACTGCAGCCTGGGTGAGGTGGTGCTAGCACCCCTCACTGAGATATAGGTTTCCTATATCTCTCCTGCACACACATATAAACCTATCAGTCACCCCTAAGGCAGGCCCTATCAATCCTGAGGGCAGGGTGCTTGGCTTCTATGTGAGGGGGTGCCTCTGCCTGAGCAGGGCCCCTCTGCAGCTCTCAGAGTCTATTCTCTGGTGCTGTTTGTGGATGCGGTTAAACCATATACTATTAAGTGCATTATATCCTCGCGGTAAATGCTAACTTTGGAATGGCTGCATCAAAACATGTCGTGTTTGGTGTCAAACATCTTGGAATACTACCCACCGCCAATCTTGGCGGCGGGGGTAGCATTCCACCCTTCTAGAGGGATAAGACATGTACCTGCTGTGGAAACGCGGTAGAATCCTAAAGAGCCCTGGCATCACAAAATGGATGCCACCAGTCACAGACACTGGGCTGCCCTCCTGCTGATGACCGAAACTCGCAGTGGAGGAAGCCCAACAATAGGCATCCTGTCACAGGGAGGTGTAACCACCTCCCAGACAGGGTTTAGTGTATTGGGGCTGGGTGGGTGCACTCTTAGAGTGCTTTGAAGTCCTGCACTGGGGGAGCAGAAGGCTCCTCTGTGCATATGCCAGTTCAAACCGGCTCAGGGGCTACCTGCCCCTGCTCTGGCGCGAAACTGGACAAAGGGAAGTGGGTGTAGCCACCCCCTCCCTTGACCCTCCCATAGGTGGGGTCATAGAGCTAGTCCATCCCCTCTTTTCAGTATAAGAAGGGGAACCCTTGAACTTGCTAGTTAGATAACCCCTGGACGACGCTCTACAGAAGAATCCTGGCCCTTCGACGTTCCACTACCTTTGGAAGACAGAAGAATCTCCCTTGGAGTCAAGGAGTGACTCCCCTGCTTGGCAGGCACCAAAAACGACAACGACGGTCGCAAACTACGCCGCTCCCGCCGGAGTCCGAAGTCCCTGCAGCCCAAGAAGTGGATTTCCTGACTTCTCCCAGGCCATCGTGAGTCCCCAGCGAAGCTGAGGCAAGTGGACCCCACGAGTGACGAGGAACCGCGACCCCTGGGTACCGTGCACTATTGTCGAGTGCAACCCCTTCACAACGTTCCACGAACTTGTGCTTTGGACCACGTGTGGTCCCGACCTCTAGCAGGAATCCCTCCGAAGATCAGAGGCCTACACCGTCCCGAGTGACCGTGGGCCCCTGTTGAGTGATTCCGCCCGAGGTGTCTTCGCGATCCCTTGCCAGCCGGCTCGTGGGTCCCCAGAAGACTTCTTAAAGAAACCAAAGGGCTCCCCTGGTTGCTCCAGGCCTGCCCTGACTTACCCTCGCTGGGTGAGTCCCTCAGACCTTGCTGGTCTGTGCCATCGACTTTTCTTCATCTCCCCGAGACTTGCTGTTGCCAAGGCTTGTTGGCTCCAATCGAGTTGCCGACACCGCAGTAAGCTGCAGACTTCGTGGGACACACAGAATCCAGCTCCTGGTCGTCGTCGACGCCTCCTGGACCTCGTGGCTGAAGAGTCAAGGCACCCGCAACCGACCTGAATCAACCGACGACGGTGGGCATCCATCTTCCTTGCCCCGAGTCACTGCCAAGTGACTTTGAACACTGTCCCCTCTGCTTTCAGGTCATCCTTCTTCAGAATCCAGGCTTGGATTCCACCGGACACTTCTTCAGCTCCCGCAAGCAGCAAGTCTTCTTTGTTCGCCATTGAAAACGACGCCGCGACCCGACACCAAAGGACACCTATGCACCCGGCTTCCCTGGGTGAGGTAACTCCAGCACTACGGTGCTCCTGTGGGTGTGGGCCCTAGAACTACTTACCCTGTAAGTGACTTGCTTGTAGGTTCTCCCGAAGTCTCCTAGAACTCTTAATTTCCAACCGCGACTTGCCCCATTGAAGTTAACGGCGATCCGCGCCTGTGTATCCACACTGCACGCGTCCCCCGTGGGTCCTTTACTTACCTGCCTTGGGTGGTTTCGTGAGGCCCCAGCACTTCTGAAGGCCCTAGGCCTTGTCTCCCTGCAAGTCGTTGTTGCTAAGTCCCTTTTTAGTATATGGTCTGGTACGCCCCTAGGGCCCCAGCCATATTTTGTGCTTAACTTATTGTGAAACGTTGATTTGTGCATATGTTTGTCTTCTAATCTCATAAAGAGATTAGTAGAGAGTTATTTAGAAATAAATACATATATATTTGATATATATACCTGTGTGGTGTCTTTTCATTTGGTGATTCAAGAGATTATATGGTAAAACAAGCTGCTTTACATTCCTTCAAGACTTAGCCTGAAGGCTGCTCTCCACAGCTACCACTAGGATAGCTTTCTTTAAAAGGTTGTCTTAAACCTATCTACCATAAGAGTCGATTTGCCCTGGTGCAAGGTGTCCACTTTAATTAGTGAACAGCATATACCAGGCCAACTTCTCACACCTATGAATTGCTTCCCAAGGTTCTTTTTCTAATGCTCTTTCTTGGTCATCTATCATGGGGCTCCCTTGTCATGATGGCAGTGTTGGGGTGGCGGATCCAGATCCCTGGTCATTACGTCTCATCTCTTCCACCAGTGCCTCCCACGCCTGAGCTCTCTCGATTTTACCCAGGCCCCGTCTTGCGTTCCTGAGCAAGATTCTGCCCTCGCAGCCCGCCCATTTCTCTAGTTCCTGCATCCATCTAATTATACTAGGGCCGTTCGGTGCTTTCCACCTGCTAGTGATTTTGCGCTGGGCTAGAATGAAGGCCAAGTCCTGAAATTTGTCAGTGACTTTTGTCTTGGCTGTATGAGGGAACAAGACGAGCAGACAGTGCGCCGGTGCGCATGGCACTACTCGGCCAGTTATTCGGGCCGTTTCGGTCGTCACCTCCTGCCAGTAGTAAGTCTGGGCCTGGCAATTCCACATCATATGAATGAAGCTCGCTCCCACCTCCCTACATCTCGGACGCTCCACGTCGTCTCTATGGAAAAAGCGTTTAATTCGATTTGGAGTGATGTATGCCCAGTGCAGTATATAGAAACTAAACAGGCCAAATCGTGCGTTTCTGGAAACCCTAGGTGTCCTCTGCAGTATATTCTCCCAGTCCTTATCTTCAAGGGGCCTTCCTAGGTCTTCTGTCCAATTGTTCCTCAGCATGTCCAGTGGCCTAGCAGAGTCTCTACCTATCGCCCTATACAGGCAAGTGACTGCCTTAATGGTGCCCCCAGCTATTCCTTTGTACTCACACGTGGAATGTCGTGCTGGCTCAAGAGTGCCCGTTCCCCAGTGTTGTCGCATGGCTCCGTAATCGCCCTGTGGAGAAGAAACTGGCCCTTTGGGATGTCCCAGTCAGTGTTGAATTCTTCAAAAGGGATCAATTCCCCATCCCTGTAAAGGTCCCCCTTTTTCGTGGCCCCTGCCTGCTCCCATTCTTCCAGGCCCCTCCATTTTCCCCCATGTTTTAGTGCCCTAAGCATTATCAGCGGCAAGTCCGGTGAGTATGGGTGTCTAGTGCGAGTCCTCTGGAGGCATCTATTCCAGCACTGCTGTCTCACCTTATGTTCATTTGTATGTATGCGCTGTGGCTTTGCGGTTCTCAATAGGGTGCAGATTAATAAATCTCTCTCGGGGTGAAAGGGGATACCCTCCCATCCGGTGTCATTCTCCCTGCTATCCATTGCGTGAGTCTCTAGTTGCCCTGCCAAGTAGAATGCCTCAAACTCCGGGACTTCTAGTCCCCCCTCCGCCGATGGTCGTTTTAGCATTGTCAGGGCCACCCTCCGTCTTCCAGTCCCCCATATGAAGGCGGAAAGGCATGAGTCTAGCTCTCGTAACCATGCTCTGGGTATCCACACAGGCAACGTGGTAAAAAAGTACAATAATCTAGGGAGGGTCACCATTTTTAGCAAGGAGATCCTTCCCGCTACAGAAATAGGGAGTTTCACCCAGAAGGCCATGTTGTCCTTCAATGACCTCAATGCTCCTCCTATGTTTGCTTCCTGTGTATCCAGGGGCGAGTAGAAGATCTTCACCCCCAGATATCTAAAACATCGGGGTTCCCAGTGCAAGTCTCCCAATCCCTCAGGCGGCTGCCGGTCTACTACTATCGGAAAGAGTCAAGACTTCTGCCAATTAACTCTTAGCCCTGAGAGGGACCCTAACTCCTCCATCATGCTTCTAGCCCCTCGCAGCTCCCCCACAGGGTCCTTCAGAAATAATAGGAGGTCATCGGCGTACAACGCTATGTGATGTACTTGACCGCCCAGCCGCAAACCCCCGTATCTGCTGCCTGTCCGTGCCACGCAGGCCAGTGGTTCTACAGCTAAGGCAAATAACAAGGGGGAGAGGGGGCACCCCTGACGCGTGGCCCTCTCCACATGATACTGTTCCGAGATTGTGCGCCCCGTGCGCACCCTGGCCAAAGGGTTCGAGTACAGCAGTTTCACCCAGCGTATAAATCCCTGGCCTACTCCCATATTCGCTAAGACGGCATAGAGAAAATCCCACTATAGGCTGTCAAAGGCCTTCTATATATCTATGGTAAATCGCTCCCTCCTGTTCCTCGCTTCTGCCCAGCTCTAAAATGGAGAGAAGTCGTCTTGTATTCAGAGTCGAATTTCTACCCGGTATGAACCCCGCCTGGTCCGGATGGACCAGTGAGGTCATATGTGGAAGGAGTCTCGTTGCCAGTAGTTTTCTTAATATTTTGAAGTCGAGGTTAAGCATCGACAAAGGCCTGTAGGCCATGCAGTCTAGAGGGGACTTATCAGGTTTAAGCAGTGGAATCACCACTGCTTCTCGAGTAGTCTTCGGCAGGATTCCCTCCTCCCTGGCTTCTGCATATAATTCTACCAGCTTGGGAGCCAGCTACTCCACATAGGTAGCTTAGAACTCCATAGGGAGTCCATCCGTTCCCGGGGTCTTGCCTCTAGCTAATTCTTTGATAGCTACTCTAACCTCATGTTCCGAGATATCAGCTCCCAGTTGGTCCTCCTCCTCCTCTGACAGTGTTGGAGGGGAAGCTCAGCCAGGTAATCCTGTGTCCCTCCTTCCCCTTGGGACCCCGAACTCTTATACAGATGTTTGTAATAGTCAAGGAATTTATTGTTTATTTCAGCCTGCCTATACAGGGGGTGTCCCTCTTGGTCAGCTATCTCTATAATATTATTCCCTCTACGGGTCAGGTTGGCCAGACACTCCAATAACCTGCCCGCCTTATCCTTTTCTGCATGGGTCTGGTCCATGTATGTTTTATAGTCAAAGCACCTCAACCGTTCTTCCTGGGCTGCCACTTCCTCTTTCGCATCCAGGAGTTCCTGTCGGAGCTCCGGGTGTTCAGGGCGTCGTATCTCTATCTCTCTTAAAGCTCGGTCCGCCCTTTCCACGTCCGTAAGTAGTGTCCACCGTACCCCAATAGATGTTGCCATACACCTCCCACTGATCATAGCCTTAAAGGCTTCCCATTCTGTCAACCTGGAATTGGTGGAGTGGGCGTTGTCAGTAAAGTAGGATGTGATATGTCCCCTGATCTCCTGGAGGAATACCTGGTACTCCAGTGCCTCCGGTTTGAGGCGCCAAGTGGGGATGGGTTGGTGCTGCGCTCCCCACTGTAGTCTCATCAGGATTGGATTATGGTCCAAAATTGTACGTGTCGGGTACTCCACTCCCTGTATCAATGCGTGCATGTCAGGTGAGCATAGGAAGGTGTCCAGACGTACGTGCAGTTCGTGGCATGTGAGAGGTGCGAGTATTCTTTATCTGGTGGATGTGTGCGCCTCCATGTGTCCACCAATCCCCAGCGGGTCTGCCATTCTCTAAAGGCCTTAGCTGTTCTATGCACCGGGGAATCCCGAAGCGGTGTGTGGGATCGGTCTAATTCAGGGTCCGCTACGCAGTTAATGTCTCCCACATGATGATAGAGCCAGTCATGTAGGGTGCTAGGATATCGGACATCCTCTCCAGGAAGGCGACTTGGTCAGTGTTCGGCCCGTATATATTAATTAGTGTCACGTCCTGACCATCCAGGCTACCTGTGACTATCAAGTATCGGCCCTCTGGGTCAACCTTGTGCCCCGTGTGTTGGAAAGGAACCCTTCCCCCCCCCCCCTTATCCAGATAAGCACCCCCCTCGCGAATGCTGAGAACGAGGTGTAATATGCCTGGCCTGTCCATCTCCGGTGTTATGCAATGCCCTCTAGGGCCAGGGTGTGAGTCTCCTGCAACATGGCAATGTGACCCCCGCGTCTACTTAGGTGTGAAAATATTTTATGTCGCTTATGCATGGAGTGCATGCCCCGGACATTCCAGGATAATAGGTTATATGTCATTCTTTTATTCATTGGTGCTTATTCCCCCTTCTCTCTACTTGTCTCGTTACCGGGGTTCTCCGAAAATTGAGATAGACATGTGTGACTACCGCTTACTATCATCAAATCCATCCCTGGCTTCTTGCAGTGTCCCCAACTTAAAACTTTATAAACACCCCACCTCCCCCTCCCCAGGACAAGTGAGATTCTTTCCCCCATCCAAAGTGTGCATCTATTGATATTGTCCAAAGTTCGGGTAGTGACGGGTCAGGCGCTACGTTTGGAGAAGAGAGATGCCCTCCCCCCCCGTACAGGGTCCCCCCCACCCGGTGCATATAGCATTCGAATATCAAGTCTTGGTCCCGGGCCCTCTCACCCCCTTTTAGCATGTGCTGAGCTCTGAGGCCCCCCCATGTTTAATATTCCCTACTATACTTGCGTGTCCTGCAGTGTTCAGATAATTTCATCTGCCGATCTGGGAGTCACCGCTGGGAGTTCTTGACTGGCTTCTCCCACTGTGCTAGAGCTGTGTTCCAAGTCCGAATCTCTTGGGTCATCCCTGGACAGTGATGTGGTGTCCTGTCTTCCATGTGCGCTGAGGGATGCTATCGCCGCTACTGCTCTGTCTCTTTCTCGTTGCGTCTCTGCTGCTGTGGGTAAGCTTGTAGGTTTTCCTCCTCTCCCTCTGTGGCGGACTGTGCCCTGTTCTTTCCTCTCTTGCCGTGCATCGTCCCGTTCCTGTGGAGCATGCTGGTTGATCCATTCCCACACTTCCTGTGGCGTATTGAAGAACTTTGTCCCATCAGAAGATACCATTCTCAATTTGGCAGGGAACACCATGGAATATTGTATGCCCAGCTGTCGCAGTTTCCTTTTGACGGTAACATATGATGCTCTCTGTTTTTTAACCTCCCAGGAGAAGTCTGGGAATATTCTGACAGTGCTATTATCCACTTTAAGTTGCCCTTTCTGTCGAGCCTGTCCCAGCACATGATCTATGTCCTCATAAAATAGCAGGCGTGCCACCACCGGTCTTGGTGGCCGTCCAGGTGGGGGTGCTCTTGCAGGGACTCTATATGCTTGCTCCAGAGCAAAGTATGGGGACAGTCCTTCCTCCGCTATGTTGGTGCGGATCCAGTTTTCTAAGTAGGCTACCATGTTGTCTCCCTCAATTTTCTCTGGCAGGTCCACTGTGCGCAGGTTGTTGCGCCGTGCTCGGTTTTCGGCGTTTTCCGCCCTGAGTTCCAACGTATGTACTCGCTTCTCCATGTCGGTGAGTCTATGAGTAGTTGTGTCACCTGGGGTTTCCTATCCCAGATTTCCCCCTCGGTTGCTGTGACTCGGTCTGCCAGTTTCCTATGATCTGCTCTCAGCAGGCCCAAGTCCTCTCTAAGGGTGTTAATTGTTGTTTCCAATGCCGTTCGACCCGTATCCTTCACGCCTGAGCCCCCAGGGTCGACCCCCGCCTGTTCCTGCTGCTCCGAATCCCGTCTTTTAGATACCTTCCCCATGGTGACTACCACCTTGTGACTGGGCCTGTTTGGTAGGGCTTCCTGTCTCTTCGTGGCCTGCTTCTTCCACTCAGAGGCCCGAACCTTGGTGTGGCCCATGTTCTGGGTATCTCATTTTTCGTTGTCCCGGAGGGGTCCCCCCAGGCAGTCTCCGCGGCCACAATTTCTCCTATTCACCCAGTGGGCGTATGGGCTTCCCGAACTTCTCTTCCCCGCACTCTGCCCCCTCAGCTTTCTCCACGTTGCTCCGATTTGCCCTGGGCAAGGATTCGGTGCAGGGTTCCGGGGCTCGTCGTACTCTTTGCCTGCTGCTCCTTTCCCTGCATTGCACCTGCCACCATTCAATTTCGGTTCCGTGGCCCGCCTCTATTGCTCCCACTGGTCACCTACTCCTTGAATCCTACCTCTATTTGTTATTGGGTGTGTTACTCACCCGCTTAGCGGCCTCCCCAGTGCCCAGGCACTCCGCTTGTGCTTCCAGGCCCTGCTCTCACCCCAGGTTTGCTCTGGGCTTCATGCTCTGTGGGTGGGCCGGCGTCTCCTCACACTCTTGCTGGCCCAAAGGTCTTAGCCGCTGCACCCCGCTCCGTTAGATTGGGATCAGCTCTGTTATCTCCCCAAGTGGGGGAGATAACAGAGCTCTGTCGGTGTTAACAATGATCTGACGCAGTCAAAACACATTGTCTACACTCACTACAGGTTAAGCTGTGTTGTAACACTTAGGAGAAGGATGATGTCAGAATGTTAATGTGGGCATGGCAAAATTATTGGTTTGTAACATGCATGTATGTTTGATAAATCAAGCAATCATGCACATTGAGGCAATGGCTCAACATGTTGGTGTAAATAACACTAATGTTTAATTGACCCGAAAAAATGGTCAATATGCAGTCTATGAGATGCTGTAACCCAGAGGACGGACAAGTTTAAATCTGGTCGTATTCTTACATGTATTACATAACACAGGACATGTGACTTTGCTTTCATTGTTGACAGCTTGTGGTAACCCAGTTAACAATTTCAGGAGGTTATGTCAGACGTGAAGAGTGGATGAATTTGGGTATGGTGTTCTAAGGAATTCACACAATCACCTGGGTGACAGTGAAGACATGGCCGCAATTAGATCTGAGCACTGACTAAGAGTTGTATAGTCCGTTGTTTGTTTTTGTATGCGGAAGCACGAATTCAGACGTTTTCATCTAAGCGGCAAAAGTGGAGAATCGTGAGGAAACTGGTAAGAGTGAGCGTAGTGAAGTGGTTGACACTGTGGCGTTCATAGTGTAAATACGGGTTGTTAACGGTGGTTTGCTTGTTGGTTAAGGTTATGTACAGACCTGCGAAGGTGGCAGAGCACACGCATATCCAGATAAAGGTTTTTGATACCAAATTGACAAGCTAAGGCATGTTTATGCTGTTTACAGGAATTGAAAAAACAAGGTTAGTGCTAATGAGTACACTAAAGGATTGTGTTAATCCACAGAAGGATTAGATGGTCTTTTCTCTTGTTTGAAGGATTGACTATTCCACTTCATTGTGAGTATGTAAGCATTTGGCAACGGTGGTATGCACCAAGGGTGATGTAAGTGGGCCCTGTTCTGGTGATTCACCAGGGATAGCTTGTACGCTGGTGGTTGAGAGTCTATGACATGCACTGTAGTCTGATTGTTTGAAACCAAATAAAAGGGATGACATGAACACATTAAGGGCATGTTATAACACATGGAATTACCATTAACTCGGCTAAGCATGATGTTGATGATAACATTTGGCATTTGGACAAGGGAACCACTCGACGATCTTTGTTGATTGATGTAATCATTTCTTCTTGTTATGTAAGTTTTGGTTTGTCAGAAATATGTTTTTGGGTTTATTCTGATATAGAGGCCCCTGAGGAAGGGACCAATGTCCCGCAATGCATAGGGTGACGCAAGAACAAAGTGGAATCTACAGATGAAGAATTATTGCATATCATATTATGTTGTGATTAACCCATTCTATCTGAAAGAGACTATTAGTTATAGATTCCTTACCTTAGAATTCACCCCAGGCATCAGACTGGATCCGGAGAATTTTTTCTCAGCAGTACTCCTGCACATCGGTAGGTGGCGTCAGTTGACTTCACGTTCGTCGTTGGCGTCGTGATCGCCGGGATGACTTTGCGGTATCTACTTAGATGCCGCCCCTGCACGCTGATGTCAGTGATTTTCTTTTTCCACGCCAGCAAGTGCAGATCCGGAGAGAGCGGTACCCTTAGTCATTTTTTGACTAGCACTTTTTCGACTTTTGTCATTCGACTCCTGGTGCACGTAGGGATGTCCCATCGTCGGACCGGCTTCAAGCCTTGTGACTCCTGTCACAAGTTGATGTCGGTCACGGACCCGCACCTCGTGTGCCTCTGGTACCTGGAGCGCGACCACAACCCGAAGTCGTGCTCCGACTGTCAAGCCATGAACTCGAAGTCTTTGCGGGAGCGGTCCCGAAAGCTTCTGGAATCCCGGCAGTCAGCTCCGCACTCCTCGAGGTCCCCGTCAAGAAGGAGGTCGCGGGACCGGTCGCTGAGTCATCACTATCATTCCTCCTCAAAGTCTTCGTCATTGGGTAAGTCGAAGCACAAGAAGAAGGCGAAGAAGCACAGTCGCTCTTGGCCTTCTCCCCGTCCGTCGGCTGACGCAACGCGGAAGGTCTGTCGTGTAGTTCCTATAAACCTATATAAGATCTGCACGTTTAGACAACATGCACTATAGGATTGGTGTTAGACTGATTCTGGACACCCCTATCGGGTATGTTAGCCTGTATGCCAGCTAGCTCACAGTGCCACTAGAAACCCCTCTTTTTTTTTTGTTTGATCTGTTTATTAAAGATTTTGTGGTTGTGAACGAGAATATACAACGATATATCATCAGTAATAACATCATACATAGCCAATAGGTGAGTAAGGCGTCCAAAAATCATTTTTACAACGGCATAGATCCATCCATCTATTTTTGCATGACTGGTGTTGACACAGGGCATTTCCCTCTTTTCATATGACTCCTCCCCCTGTCAAAAATTGCTGCACATTCACGTTATAGTACATTAAAAACTTTAACTTTGCAATACTTGTCAATTACAGAAGTACGATGCTTATGGCTTCACTCCGCCATATCACAGTAATCTGTTCAGTAAGTCAAACAGTTTTATAAAAAACCCAACCCTTAACGTAGGAGGAACTATCAGGAAAGGGGGTGGGAAGGAAAATAGGGGCCGACTAGAAACCCCTCTTACCAAGGAGAGAATAGTTCTTGGCAACTACCGAACATGACAACCCTGATCCCTCAGGATCGTGAAAACAGTGTACAACTTTTTGCTCAGTCACTCATGCTCGCTTCGTCTCAGAGAGATGCACAGAATAAACAGTATGGACGTTTCTCAATAATCATTTATTGAACAGTCGTTATTCTAGTGTAAAATAGGTGTGCTGAAACAACCGTTAGACAGAAACAGATCTAAATGATTAGAAGAACCAACAGAGTAAAAGGATGGTAGATTTCTACCATTGTGCTAAAACAATGAATACAGGCAAGTATATAAAATACATGACAGTAAAATGCGTACTCCTACAATGCGGTCCTAACTAGATGTACCTAGGTGTATCTAGCATGTATGTAGGTGTGCAGCCAAGAATCCCTCTAGGATAAAGTCAACCCCATTACCTGAAGTAAGAGACTGTGGGACCCCGTCTTGGTTTCGAGCTGGACACCCCGCAAGGGATGTCAGACCACTGCGAGCTGGAGTATCTGCATGCAGGAGCCTCAGCGTCTCGCGTCAGTGTTTCGGCATGGAAGTTCTTGTTTTCCTCTCTCTATCTCAGCAAGATGTGATGTTTATATACCCAAAGGTGTCCTCAGGGGTTCTACCTTGCTGTGCCATTGTCGGACTTAGGATCACGTAGGGAATTAACCTTATACATAGTTTTTATGCAGGAGATGGTAGTCCTGCTGAGTTTCCAAGAATCCTCATGCATGATGTATGAGGCTTTTACTAGGGAAAACTCAGCGTTCTGTGTGCAGTGTTGTATCTAGGTAAAAGGTCAGTCCCCAAGAACCGTTATGTGTGTAATGTAGGGGAGAATATAGGTGAAAGGTTAGGATGTTACCTGAGCCTATATTGGGGTACCTATATGGATATAACACCCACTCCTCATCCGACTGGACGGCATAATTAAATTCTAACGTACTACTAGGCTTCCTAGGCATTGGTACGCAAACAACCATAAAAACCAATAATTTGGTTAAAAAATAGTTGTTTTAAGAAATGTTAAAAACTAAAAAATGCAAAGAAAAATTGTCACTCAAGCAATAGCTCTAATGTGTCCGTATATATAGTTCGAACAACTACAAGCATCGGAAAGCCATGCAGGTCATAAAAAGTGTCAATTGTTTTGAAGCTCTAATTTGAGTTGTTTTAGAAAAAGGCCAAATTTCTCCCAGCACACGACGAGCAAAATGTTTTTGTGTCCTGGCTGGTAGACGCAACATTGCTGTTGCCTGCCTTCGCATACGACGATCCCTTTAACACCTCACAGAGTATGTCAATTGAGCACAGATGATCTTCTGTACTGCCTTCAGCCGATGCTGGGGCTGCCTGTGCCACATCCAAGGCCTGGGTGTTGGTGGAGGAGCTGGTATCCAATCCAACAGGAGCTGAAGCAGCCTGTGGTGGCTCTAAGAATGCAGCCATCAACATGGGAATACGCTGAGGACAGTGCAGAAAATGGGCCGTTATCGGGTCCAGTTAAGCATCAACGTCCGCTTGCGTAACTGATGGAAGTGTCCGACAGAGATCCAACACACATTCTTCTCCGCAGAACAGGCATCGGAG
Organism: Calotriton arnoldi; assembly: GCA_963921515.1. Classification (NCBI taxonomy): domain Eukaryota; kingdom Metazoa; phylum Chordata; class Amphibia; order Caudata; family Salamandridae; genus Calotriton; species Calotriton arnoldi. The sequence continues at coordinate 552,333 of CAWUFW010005673.1, forward strand.
AACAGATAGGACACAGTCCATCCAGACTGGTCTAAATGACAGGAACCAAGAGGCGCTTAGTTCCCGTAGGCGAGGTGTGCCCAGATGTTGTACCATGCGATCACGGTATTTACGCTCCAGGAGTGCTTTTTCCATCTCCTTGGTGACTGGGACATCCATTGTGTAGCAGAAACATGACAATCAGGATACCTGCTATTAGAAACGGGATCAGCGGAAGCCCTCCAAAAATGCTTCCGAATACGGCGTGTATAAAGTTTGGTGTAACTCCGAGAACCGTCTGAAAGGTGCTTAACAGTCCCGACCGAACCTATGGTCTTAAATAGGTGGACTATACCCGTCGTATCAGAAATGTTAAAGATACGACTTACCATTTCTATGAAATGGAAGGGGAAGTTTGTACGTATAAGTGCCTGTATCTCAGCCGAAGACCTCGCTATTTGGAGATCAAAAGTCTCCCGGGCGGAGGTTAAGGGCACAGTTTTCTGTAGAAGCATGGGTTTCATTCTGCTCAGAGTATCAAACCGTATAAACAAAACATTCAACGAAGGCCATAGTGGCGCCTCCCTGATTGTGTGGGTCGGTGGAAACAATACTTGCATACAGGAAGTAACCCTGGAGCTCACGGTGACTATGCCCATCCCACAACAACCTTGATCGTTCAGCATCAAGTAACTCCCATTCGAAAGTAACCTGAATACCGGGGTAATCACGGCTGCCGGGGTACCTCTCAAGTGATAGGACAAGTAGGCTACTGAACCATTACAGGGCCCATGCAGCATAATATCCTGGCATATGAGAGATCTACTTAAAGTGTTCTCGCAGTTTGTGCCGCTTAGAAACACTTCCAGATCCCCACTCCTGCATCGAAATCTGTACTGTAATTCCCAAGATTCCTTGATGAATTCCCTACCCATTTCTTCATATCTGCCTGTTGTTGTTCTAGGCGATACTGAAACTGGAAAGTTGTGACCGGTAATGTTATATGGCCATGGATTAACCATTCTGTGGATGGTGATTCTGCCACAGTAAAAGGTAATTTGTCCAATTTTTCAATACGCAGCATTGTATGTTTTGCTCCTCTTTGTGCCATTGTTATCTGTTTTTGCGTTAGATTGTATGCAGAAAAGAAGGACGTACTGTTGATAAAACGCCAAGGCACATAACCAGTGCGCAATGATTGCAGCGTCTAGCTTAATAACATAATAAAACGTAACTGTGATTGCCTGTGCTGTAATATGAACAAATCCGGTTCTAGTACATCAATAGCATAAGATACAATGTTGCCTAATGAATAAATCCTGGATGTTAACGTAGTCATACCATTGTCAACTACTGCTAACACCTTCTCAAGGTTAATTCTATCTATTTCTCGAAGTCTCTCCGCTGCTTCTTGTTGGGAGATTTTCCAGATTTCATTATGGACAGCATATAAGAAACGTTTCTGACGTGGCTTTCTGGGACCCAATAAGAAATCCTGTAGGTCCACATCTTCTGTTAGTAAGGATAAGTGCTGTCTCACCTGTGGTAGTGTTGAGGTTTTTAGCCAATCGAGGCATTACTTCCCAACAATCTTTCTTGATGTTTGTGTCTGTGGGCCAAACCAAGCATCCCTTCCAATCGGGGTCTGATCTATTGTATTGTTATCTATTGTTACCCCTTCATGTGATGTCAAATTTGGCTCAGTATGTGATAGTGTTGGAATCCGAGGTGTGTTCACATCCTTGTTCTTGGCTATTCCAAGACAAGCAGTCTGTTGCACAGTATCATTCAGAAATATCATCTTCTGTGGAATGAGGCATGCTCTAAATAGCGCTTCTGTTCCCTGGACTTGCCAGTCTCTAGAACCCTAGAGTGATTTGTCTATAGTGTCTTTCCATAAGTCGAAACCCTGTTCAGACAGTTGGGTAATAAAGGATGCAGAGTAAATCTGTTTGGTGTTAGTTAGCATATTTTTCTGTGCAGATGTAGGTGCAACCTTATAATAGTGTGAGGTCGGGTCAGAAGTGTTAAAACCTGAAAAATATGGAAATTTCCGTGCAAAAGTTTTCGAGCTACTTTTAGGTAGTGTAGGGCAATGTTCCCATTGGTGATATGTGAAAACATTTCTAGGGGTACTGGATTTGTGTAAAAAATGATGACCATAATGTTGATAACAATACATTGTGTCAAAGTCTGATGTGTCTTCTAACATTTCATTGCTAGAAAATGCGGCAGATTGTTCTAAATCAGACAACATATTATTTACAGTTTCAAAATCCCAATCATCGGAAAATGTACTGGAGGTAATGATATCATTTAAGGAAATTTGAAATAAATGAGGTATTTTTAAAAGTTCTGTCGGGCCAAATATATCATAATCTATCTTGTCCTATACTATACCATCAGGTATAGGAACTGCTGAAATGTTCACGTAGGACAAGTCTCTTTGTTCACGATGTGATGAAACATGAGGTTTCAGGATCAAGTTCACTTTTGATGCTGCAGAGCTTTGGCGAAGATAAGATCCATTAATAAGTAAGCAGAAAACAGTTACTAAGCCTATCCAAAAAAAAGAACGATATACCGGTGATTATCCAAGGCTCTAGCCAAGGTGACACCTGGTATGTCTTTTTCAGAAAAATGACAAAGCCTTTGATTTGTTGTTTACGAGATATTGGGGCTGGCGTTGTTTCAGGTTCACTTGGATCCAAGGAAAAGGTATTGATGGAGCAGAGAATTTTTTTTTTTTAACCCCTAACAAATTTTATAAATAATTAATAAAATGTTCGTTTAAACGTATTAATCAACACTGTGCGTGGGGGAAGGGTAATACGCAAGTATATGTGCTGAATAATCTATTAACGAATGTCTGTGTATCTAATTATAACATAAAAATAATTGCATACTAATTTATAATAAATGCATGATTTGTGCTTCATAGAATATAAACGTGTTGTTGCAAAAACAATAGTGATGGTAAGTAAGGAACAGCTTAAATGTTGCTTTCTGCTAGGTAATAACTAATTGGGGTACGTAAATGACGGGAGGGAAACGAAAAGGCTATGTTTCTCTATTTTAATTATGTTTTGTTTATTTCAAAATAGTGCTTCTAAGTATAAACGAGTGGCGATATAAAATGGCTGCCAGTTAATGAAGTGCGCAAGTGCGGGGAAACACGTGACAAGGGAGAAAAGTTGGAGAAAAACTAACCTCGTGATGTTGCTGAGAGGCTAGGATGCGAGAATGGTCAAGGCTGATGTGACCTAATTGAACTGATAGTGTGCCGTGGTGATCAGCAAAGAACCGTGGGAAACCATTTTAAGAGAAAGGACAATGCCTGCAGAGTTCTCGAATGTATCGAAAGAAGTTACAAATGTACTGATCGAAGCGGATGGAAACATGTCTTGAACTGTGAGAAAGGAAATGATCCAAGGACCAGTTGGATCCGAGAGAACTTGATTAAAGAATGAATAGATGAAATGAATGGACCAATGAAAGAAAAGCGTGTTATTAATGTTGTAACAATTAGTTAGCAAAGTTAGAATTAGGGTATAAGAGGGCCTACTCTTAGTGGGAGGGGGACACAGTCACGATCGGAGTTGGAGAGTCGCAGTCAGAGTCGGTGTTGGTGGCTTCCAGTGCTTGGTGGTCCTGATCGATCCATTACTGAACGGGAGATGCTGAAAGACTGTTAGATGAGACGGGTTGCAGATAGCTGATGCTGACGAGCTAAAGTTTCTGTTGCTGTCTTGATTTTCCAGTTGAGTATGAGAATCAGGTTATTTTTAATTCTTAAACTTAGGTTAGAAATCATTAGGCTAAATTAGGAAGGTAGGCAGGTAATTAGGGTTTTGCTTCATGACAAAAAATTTCCTTTCTGCAATAAAATTGATTATGCTTAATAAACATTTGAATTAATAATGAATGAATAATTGAATAAAAAGTTTAAATTCTTTCTCATGCTTTTAAAATTATATAAAATTTAAGATTCTTTAAATCAAACGACTCAGTGGTTATTTTTACTAAATGATTGTGACACCAGTAATTGGTTATTGTGATTTAGCTGGTCTTAATCACTATGAACTAATTTCTTACATGAATGATTCATCGACAAAACAATGAGCAGGAATATCTTAAGAAATAGCTGATAAGAAAACGATAGGTTTAGGTAATAAGATATCCCGGCTCCTTCCAGCGGTACATAAATGGTGTTTTCCATTTAGTTCTCATGTTTCTCCTAGGAGTACAGAATTTCGTAAAGGTGTAAAGGAAATCCAGGTGTGTGCGTGTGTGATAGGCGATGTTTATGGGCCCCATCGTCATGTGGATGTAAGAAAATATAGTTTGCCCCTGGATGACCGATAAGTGACCTAGGAGGAGAATAGTTTTATTGTACGCGCTGCATCAGATTTCTTGGTAGCAGAGTTATGGTTTTCTATAGATTAGTTTAGTGATTATTGTTTATTGATTTTTTTTTTATGACTAATACTATATGTTGAGTCGTGTTATGTTATATGTGAGTTTTCACGCTTCTGGGATGTAGGAAGTGGAACACGTGTGGCAAGAGAAGTCACATGGAATTTGGTACATGGTCTGAATTCATTTGTAATAACACAGGTTGTGTTATGTTAGGGATTTTCTGTACGAAAGGTGTGTAACTGAAATAGCAAATCACGTTTTCTTGTGAAACTTTGGCCTTAATTCTCAGGAGCCTAGTCTCCACATGTGTCTTATCCCCAGAGAAACGAGTTAATTGTTTGCTTGAAAGAAGGGTAAGGTAGAGGGAAGTGCTACTTTATCGGCGAGAGTTGATAATTCTGTGGTAGGGTAGAGGTAAGCGCTGCCTACTGGAAATACAGGATTCTTGTGTAAAAGGACAAAGCTGTCACTTTTGTTTAGCGAATCAGACTATGGCATTGTTTTAATTGTTGTAACTAACGAAGAAAACAGTGAAAAGAATATTGCCGATAAAATTTTGTAAAGGAGGGGTAAAAGAGCAGGAGTGACATCGACAGTGCCGCGCTAGGATTGGATAGTGCGCTAGTCACGTGAACACAGAGTCAGGAGTGACGTAGAAAAGTGCCGCGCTAGGATTGGTGGGTTCGCGGACGAAGGGAATTGTTCTGATTGGTGCGTTAGGGTGAATCGCGCTGTAATTGGTTGAAGTTCCGTACACGGAACAGTGCTGGTTTGAAGAGAAAAACAAATCGAAAACATGCCGTATTACGAGTATGAAAGGGAGAGAACGTCATGGACGACAAAAATAAAGAATTTCTTTAAGAAAGACAAAAAGGTTGTGACTAGAGAGGGACAAGTAATTCCTCCGCCGAAATCAGCAGCTTCACATATGATGCTGAAATATGGATATCATACATGCATATGGTTGGAAAATTGGGCAAAGTATACGAAGAATGATGGTGCATTAGCTTTCCCTGAGAATGGTTCATTTAGTGTAGCGGTTTTGCGAAATTTGCGAGAAAAGATGACAAATCTAGAACCTAGACCGACACAGTTTGAAGCGTTGACAGAATGGGAGGATGAGATGTATGAGCGAGAGAGATTCAGAGGTTTAAGAGATCATGAGTTTATGCCTGGAAGAATGTGGGGAATAAATCATGGGGATAGAATAAAACGTTGGAGATGTGCTAACATGACAGGAGGTTTGTTTCCGGCTTTTACAGTTGAGGAAGAGACTAAGAGAAAACGTACTGAGAAAAAGAAACATATGGAGAGGGAGAAATATATGCATGAGAGCGAAATGGCCAGGTAGGTCGCTCCCCCCGCCACACAGCTCCGCCTGTGTTGTCCGCCCGCTGCTACTGGTAAGAACGCCCTTCCCTTTTTCCTTCTGTACCCCCGTTGCCCCATTTGTACTGTGCCCGCATTTGTCTGTTTTCTCGCCCCTTTTTTCCTTCTGTACCCCCGTTGCCCCATTTGTACTGTGCCCGCATTTGTCTGTTTTCTCGCCCCTTTTTTCCTTCTGTACCCCCGTTGCCCCTTTTGTACTGTGCCCGCATTTGTCTGTTTTCTCGCCCCTTTTTTTCCTTCTGTACCCCCGTTGCCCCTTTTGTACTGTGCCCGCATTTGTCTGTTTTCTCGCCCCTTTTTTTCCTTCTGTACCCCCGTTGCCCCTTTTGTACTGTGCCCGCATTTGTCTGTTTTCTCGCCCCTTTTTTTCCTTCTGTACCCCGTTGCCCCTTTTGTACTGTGCCCGCATTTGTCTGTTTTCTCGCCCTTTTTTTCCTTCTGTACCCCCGTTGCCCCTTTTGTACTGTGCCCGCATTTGTCTGTTTTCTCGCCCCTTTTTTTCCTTCTGTACCCCGTTGCCCCTTTTGTACTGTGCCCGCATTTGTCTGTTTTCTCGCCCCTTTTTTTCCTTCTGTACCCCCGTTGCCTCTCGCCATTCCCGCCGCTGCGTCCCCTGCGTCCCCGCCCCCTGACTGCCCATTCGCTGCCCCTGCCTCCCGCCTCCCAGCTGCTCCTCCCTCCCACCTCCCCATAAATGGCGGCCGCTGCGCGGTGAGGAGAGCGACCCTTGACCTTGCCAGGTAGGTCGCTCCCCCCACCACACAGCTCCGCCTGTGTTGTCCGCCCGCTGCTGCTGGTAAGAACGCCCTTCCCTTTTTCCTTCTGTACCCCCGTTGCCCCATTTGTACTGTGCCCGCATTTGTCTGTTTTCTCGCCCCTTTTTTCCTTCTGTACCCCCGTTGCCCCATTTGTACTGTGCCCGCATTTGTCTGTTTTCTCGCCCCTTTTTTCCTTCTGTACCCCGCTGCCCCTTTTGTACTGTGCCCGCATTTGTCTGTTTTCTCGCCCCTTTTTTTCCTTCTGTACCCCCGTTGCCCCTTTTGTACTGTGCCCGCATTTGTCTGTTTTCTCGCCCCTTTTTTTCCTTCTGTACCCCCGTTGCCCCTTTTGTACTGTGCCCGCATTTGTCTGTTTTCTCGCCCCTTTTTTTCCTTCTGTACCCCCGTTGCCCCTTTTGTACTGTGCCCGCATTTGTCTGTTTTCTCGCCCCTTTTTTCCTTCTGTACCCCCGTTGCCCCTTTTGTACTGTGCCCGCATTTGTCTGTTTTCTCGCCCCTTTTTTTCCTTCTGTACCCCCGTTGCCCCTTTTGTACTGTGCCCGCATTTGTCTGTTTTCTCGCCCCTTTTTTTCCTTCTGTACCCCCGTTGCCCCTTTTGTACTGTGCCCGCATTTGTCTGTTTTCTCGCCCCTTTTTTCCTTCTGTACCCCCGTTGCCCCTTTTGTACTGTGCCCGCATTTGTCTGTTTTCTCGCCCCTTTTTTCCTTCTGTACCCCCGTTGCCTCTCGCCATTCCCGCCGCTGCGTCCCCTGTGGCCCCGCCCCCTGACTGCCCATTCGCTGCCCCTGCCTCCCGCCTCCCAGCTGCTCCTCCCTCCCACCTCCCCATAAATGGCGGCCGCTGCGCGGCGAGGAGAGCGACCCTTGACCTTGCCAGGTAGGTCGCTCCCCCCGCCACACAGCTCCGCCTGTGTTGTCCGCCCGCTGCTGCTGGTAAGAACGCCCTTCCCTTTTTCCTTCTGTACCCCCGTTGCCCCATTTGTACTGTGCCCGCATTTGTCTGTTTTCTCGCCCCTTTTTTTCCTTCTGTACCCCGTTGCCCCATTTGTACTGTGCCCGCATTTGTCTGTTTTCTCGCCCTTTTTTCCTTCTGTACCCCCGTTGCCCCTTTTGTACTGTGCCCGCATTTGTCTGTTTTCTCGCCCTTTTTTTCCTTCTGTACCCCCGTTGCCCCTTTTGTACTGTGCCCGCATTTGTCTGTTTTCTCGCCCCTTTTTTCCTTCTGTACCCCCGTTGCCCCTTTTGTACTGTGCCCGCATTTGTCTGTTTTCTCGCCCCTTTTTTTCCTTCTGTACCCCCGTTGCCCCATTTGTACTGTGCCCGCATTTGTCTGTTTTCTCGCCCCTTTTTTTCCTTCTGTACCCCCGTTGCCTCTTTTGTACTGTGCCCGCATTTGTCTGTTTTCTCGCCCCTTTTTTTCCTTTTGTACCCCCGTTGCCCCTTTTGTACTGTGCCCGCATTTGTCTGTTTTCTCGCCCCTTTTTTCCTCCTGTACCCCCGTTGCCTCTCGCCATTCCCGCCGCTAAGTCCCCTGCGGCCCCGCCCCCCTGACTGCCCATTCGCTGACCCTGCCTCCCGCCTCCCAGCTGCTCCTCCCTCCCACCTCCCCATAAATGGCGGCCGCGCAGCGGGCGGGCGCGCCGCTGGCGCGCCGAAGGCGCGCCTAAGGCAAGCCCGTCTGCGCCCGTCCGCGACTGGACCGCGCCCAGCGCCAGAACCCCTGGCCCCCGCAGCAGCCAACCCACCCACCGGACCTACGACACCGCCACCCTCAACGCACTCAACACCGGCAGAATCCCCGGCTGCCACCGTGCCACCCCAGGACGCACCCACGGACCCTTCGCCTGCCAATCTTGCAAGTTCTCCTGCCTCCGGACCTGCACCGCACCCGCCACGCCGAGCACCAGCAGCAACCACCTGAAGTGCATCCTGCTCAACACCCGCTCCGTCCACAGACACGCCGTGGAACTTTGGAACCTGCTCGACTCCACATCACCAGACGTCGCTTTCCTCACGGAAACATGGATGAACGCCTCCTCAGCGCCCGACATCGCCATCGCCATCCCGGACGGATACAAGATCACCCGAAAGGACCGCGCCAACCAGACCGGAGGAGGCATCGCCATCGTCCACAAGAACACCATCCGCATTACGACCAACTCCGACGACACCTTCACAGCCGGCGAACACCTGCACTTCCAGATACACACCGACCCCAAGACCACCCTCAGAGGCACCCTCATCTACAGACCCCCAGGACCACGCACACAATTCAGCGAAGACATCGCCGACCTCATCAGCCCCCACGCCCTCCTCTCGGCCGACTACATCCTCCTTGGGGACCTTAACTTCCACCTAGAGAACAACAACGATCGCAACACCACCACCCTGCTGGACAACCTCGCCAACCTCGGACTCAAGCAACTGGTGACCACCCCCACACACCACGCCGGCCACACGCTTGACCCCGTCTTCTCCTCCAGCAAGGACATCTCCTTCACCACACCACCGGACTCCACTGGACAGACCACAGCTGCGTCCACTTCAGCTTCAGCAGGACCACCACGCACCACCACCCGCAACAGCTCCCGCGCAGAAGCTGGAACAAGATCACCACCGACCAACTCACCACATCCCTGAGCCAGAACCCTCCCGCCAGCTCAACGAACCCCAACCAAGCCGCCAGCAACCTCACAAGATGGATCACCAACTGCGCTGACATCCTCGCCCCATTGAAGACCCCCAATCAGACCCGGCAACAAGAAAGCACCCTGGTTCACCGACGAACTCAAGAAATCCAAGAAGAACTGCCGGGCCCTCGAGAAAGCATGGCGCAGAGACCCGACTGCAGACAACATGACCACCCTCAAACACGCCACCCGAAAACACCACCAGCTAATCCACACCACCAAGAAAACCGCATTCAAGGAACGACTGGACAACATCGCCCACAACAGCAAGGAACTCTTCATCATCGTCAAAGAGCTCTCGAACCCCAGCGCCGGAAACAACGACATCACCCCCTCGCAAGACCACTGCAACTCGCTCGCCTCGTTCTTCCACAGCAAGATTGCAGACATACACAACAGTTTCAGCACACAGCCGACGTACCCTACAACCGTTCCAACGTCCCCCACCTCCACCCTCCGAGCCTGGACCCCGATCAACACCGAAGACACTATCCGCACGATGAACTCCATCCACTCCGGATCACCAACCGACCCCTGCCCTCACCACATCTTCAACAAGGCCGACGCCGTCATCGCACCCCACCTCCGGGACATCATCAACACCTCCTTCGACACCGCCACCTTCCCAGAGAGCTGGAAGCACGCCGAACTCTGCGCCCTACTGAAGAAACCGTCAGCGGACCCCACCGACCTCAAAAACTACCGCCCCATCTCGCTCCTTCCTTTTCCTGCCAAAGTCATCGAGAAGACCGTCAACAGACAACTGGCCGCCTTCATCGAGACGAATGGATCCCTCGACCACTCACAGTCCGGCTTCCGGGCCAACCACAGCACCGAGACTGCCCTCATCGCAGCCACCGACGACATCCGAGCCCTGCTCGACAACGGGGAAACAGCGGCCCTCATCCTCCTGGACCTCTCCGCAGCGTTCGACACAGTCTGCCACCGCACCCTAGTGCAACGCCTGAACAACGTCGGAATCCAAGAGAAGGCACTGGAGTGGATCATCTCCTTCCTCGCCGGAAGAACCCAGAGAGTCCGCCTCCCCCGTTCAGTTCCGAAGCCACCGAAGTCATCTGCGGCGTACCACAAGGATCATCACTCAGCCCCACCCTCTTCAACGTCTACATGAGCCCCCTCGCAGCCATCGCACGCCAACACAACCTCAACATCATCTCCTACACCGACGACACCCAGCTGATCCTCTCCCTCACCAACGACCCCACAACCGCCAAAACCAACCTACATGAAGGGATGAAGGACGTAGCCGAGTGGATGAGGAACAGCCGCCTGAAACTGAACTCAGATAAGACGGAAGTCCTCATCCTAGGATCATCACCCTCCGCCTGGGACGACTCCTGGTGGCCCCCTGCCCTGGGCAACGCACCCAAACCAACGGACCACGCACGCAACCTGGGCTTCATCCTGGACTCCTCCCTCTCAATGACCAGACAAGTCAACGCCGTCTCCTCGTCTTGCTTCAACATCCTACGCATGCTGCGGAAGATCTTCCGGTGGATCCCCACCGAAACCAGGAAGACGGTCACCCAGGCCCTCGTCACCAGCCGACTGGACTACGGCAACTCCCTCTACGCCGGAACCACAGCCAAACTTCAGAAAAGACTCCAACGCATCCAGAACGCCTCAGCTCGACTCATCCTGGACATCCCCCGACACAGCCACATCGCCGGACACCTGAGAGACCTGCACTGGCTCCCCGTCAGCAAGAGAATCACGTTCCGACTCCTCACCCACGCACACAAAGCTCTCCACAACCAAGGCCCCAGATACCTCAACGACCGTCTGACCTTCTACACTCCCACCCGCCAGCTACGATCGACCAACCACGCCCTCGCCGCCGTCCCCCGCATCCGAAGAGCCACAACGGGAGGAAGATCCTTCTCCTACCTGGCTGCCAAGACGTGGAACTCCCTACCCATCCACCTCCGCCTGACCCAAGACCACCTCTCCTTCAGGAAGCAACTCAAGACCTGGCTGTTCGAACAGTAGCGGACCCCCCTCCCCCTAGCGCCTTGAGACCCTCCGGGTGAGTAGCGCGCAATACAAATGCTTGATTGATTGATTGATGAATTGCTGGAAGATATTTTAAATAGAAATCCACCTCCGTATCAGCAGAGTTCTACAGTGGTGACACCAAATGCGGCGCTAATAGAGACTATGCGAAATAAAAGTCCGGAAAAAAAGAATTGAAATAAATAGGTCACAAGATCAAATGAGAACTTCACAAAATGAAGGAATAGAAAGCGACAATGCAAGCGAATTAGCAAGGACAACAAAAGAACTAACTGAGAAGATTAGAAAATTAACGAAAAATATGGAAGCAGTGACTGTACCTGTAACAATAGGTCCAGTAATACCAGTTTTTGAGAATCAGAAAATTGATGAACGGTCTTTAGTGATTCCCATGAGTTCACAATTTCAGAGAGAAAAAGAAAGGATGGAACAAAGTGCAAGTACAAGTAATTTGGCTAGTACTTACAGACCAAGTCCACCTACAAATTTGACTGTGAATGAGTGCAATGGTAAGAAAATGCATATGGTAACAGAATCTGCAACAGAGACTCCAGAAAAGAGTGGTAATTGGATAGAACTAAATAATACACCCATAGGTCCGACTCCTGATGAGTTAAATGAGTGGATGAAGGCATTTAAAATAAAAGAACCAGAAGAAAAACCATTAGATGTAATTAGGTTAAAAATTGACATGGAAGAATTAATTCTAGGAACGATTGGTACAGAAAAGATAAAAAATTACCAGGATGATGAAATAATGTTTCTGTGCAAAAGTATTACATGGAGAGCAAAGAATTTACATGACAAACTAGAAGAAGTAGCCAGTGAAATTGGAATAGACTTTGCGAAAGTGAAAACATTGCAGAAACCATATAGAGTAGACTTTTGTGAAAAAGATATTGAAAATTTGAACACGGCAGGAAGGCTGACACAGATAAAAGAGTTAATTGTGTTATTGAGAAAATGGGGTGATGTGGACAGATGGAAGGTTAGATGGACAAAAAAGAATGAGAAAACTACAGACAAAGCTTCTTTGGCTTTTATGATAACTGAAAAGGAACCTGTTGCCAGAGAATACCCTATGAGAGAAACTCCAGGTGGTAGTTATGTGCATGTGAATGACAGGATATACTGTCATTCACAAATGACTTTCCGAAGCTAAGAGAGAAACCAGTTGAATGGTACCGACAAGTAGAGAGGTTTGTAAAGGTTTCAAAGGTGTTGTGGATAGATTTAGATGGATTATTTGACATAGTGGTACCAACTGATTTGTGGTCAGAGTGTAAGATTACAGTTGACTGGCCGACTACAGAATATCCAAGAGATCCTAAGACAGGAGCTCCAGGTCCTGAGGTGATGAAGAAGTATGATAAGGTGATTACCTTTTTGAAGAATAAGATTCCTCCTAAAGAGACAGATTGGGTAAAAATCGATAGAACTACACAGGAAAGTAAGGAGTCTGTACACGCCTATTATGAGAGGTTGTTGTTGGTTTTCAAGCAGTATAGTGGATATGAGGAATTAAGTGAAAAAGATATGAGTCATTTTGTGTACAGATTTGTGTTTGGATTGAAACCAGAGATTAGTGAAATGATTAAACAGCATATGATTAATTGGCAGAATGGCACAGTAGACGAGGTGCTGAGGTATGCTAAGTATTGCAGTGATGATATTGAGAGTAGACAGCGTAAATTGAAAGAGAAGGCAATGTGGGCGCAGGTGAAAGTGGCAGAAAAACAAGAAGCTCAATTGGATAATAATAGTGGGAATGAAACAGGACAGAATAAAATGCGACCTAACATAGGGAAAGGTCAAGTGAGTCTAGAAGAGGCAAAGAAGAAATGGCCCTGTCATAATTGCGGAAAATTAGGGCATTGGAGAAACGAGTGTAAGTTCCCATCTAAACCTAATCCGGAAAATCAATCATTAACTCCACAGGTGCAGAATGAGGTAGTTGTTCAACAAAGTCAGGTGCCACAACCACCACTTCCCAACACTGTTAACCAGCAAAGATACAGTACAGAAACAGGATTCTACGGAGGAGAGCAGGTAACACAGTTGCCGCGAGCAGCCAACATTTCTCAGTATTGGTTGCGACAGAGTGAGGATGAGACGTGGGATGAAAGTTTCTGACGGTGCCCAGGAGAGGGAAAAGAGTGCGTACTTGGCGCAACTCTAGAGGTAGATCAGTCTGGTCCCTTTGTGGATGGAGAAGTGAATGGTGCAAATGTAACATTCCTTGTCGATACTGGAGCTACCCGTTCTACTGTTAGATCAGTGGAAATTCCAAACCTTCCTCTCTCAGGTGAATACATCCAAGTGGTAGGAGTAGCAAATCAGCAGATTAAAACCCCACTTACTGAATTAGTGGAAGTAAAAATTGGATCTTTTAGCAAAATGCATAGATTTGTAGTGTGCGATTGTATTCCTGTAAATCTTTTAGGTCGTGACCTCTTGTGCAAGATGAATTGCACAATTTATTGTACACCAGATGGAATTGGATTTCAGACCTCAGATGAAGATGTATTGTATAAAGTAACTTTGATGAATCAGGAACCTGAAATGAATGGTTTGTTTCCTGCATTTGATGCAGAAAAACTTCCAGAAGAACTAAAAATTGCAGTGAAAGAAAATGTGTGGGATTTTACAGGAGAAGATATTGGATTAATGAAAGAAGTTGATCCAGTAAAAGTAACAGTAAAAGAAGGAACAACTTACCCGAATACGCCACAGTACAAATTAACTCCAGAAATAATTGAAGGAATAACTCCTGTAATAAATAAAATGATTGAACAGGGAATTCTAAAAGAAATAATGAGCAGTCCATGTAATTCCCCTATTATGGGACTGAAAAAGCCAAATGGAACATATAGAATAGTCCAGGATTTGAGAAAGATCAACAAAATAGTTGTGCCCTGTTGTCCAATAGTGCCAAACCCTGCAGTAATTCTATATCAAATTCCACACGAAGCTGAGTGGTACACAGTGATAGATTTGTGTCACGCATTTTTCTCTATTCCTTTGCATCCAGATAGCCAGCCATTATTTGCTTTCCAGTTCGGAGAGCGTATTTTGGCATGGTGCCGAATTCCTCAGGGGTATACAGAAAGCCCCTCAATCTTTAATCAGATTCTAAAGAAATCTCTGGAAGATTTGAAAATGCCAGAAAAGTCAGTGATGGTGCAGTATATCGATGACCTGTTGGTGGCATCGAAAACAAAAGAAGCATGTGTAAGTGATACAATTGCTTTACTGAACCATCTAGAGAAAAGAGGACATAAAGTGTCCCCTTCAAAATTGCAATTTTGTCAAAAAGAAGTTCAATATTTAGGGCAGAAAATTGAGAAAGGAGTGCGAAAGATAGCGACAGAAAGAGTAAGAATGATTCAAGGAATGAGAGCACCAATGACGCAAAGAGAGGTAAGAATGTTTCTAGGAATGGTTGGATATTGCCGACAATGGATAAGTGGTTTCTCTTTGATTGCAAAACCATTACAAAAATTGACCAAGAAAGATGTAAGAGACCCTTTTGAGTTAAATAACGAAGAAATTAAATCTTTCAAAGAGTTGAAAAAGAAATTGTGTGAGGCCCCTGCTTTAGGCATGCCTGATTATGAGAAGGATTTTGAATTGTACTGCAGTGAAAGAGATGGATGTGCGTTTTCAGTACTGGTACAAAGACATGGAACAATGAAAAGACCAATTGCTTATTTTTCAGCTGTTTTAGATCCTATAGCAAAAGCGTTGCCAGGATGTCTGAAAGCAGTTGCTGCTACTTGTGTAAGTTTGGAACAAAGTGAAGGTATAGTGATGGGGTATCCATTGAGAGTATATGTTCCCCATTCAGTAGAAATTCTTTTGACAAGAACAAAAACACAGTACATGACACATAGTCGGCTGACTAAGTACGAAAAAGTAATCTTGAGTGCTGAAAATGTGACCATAGATAGATGCATGAATGTGAATCCTTCAACATCATTGCCAGATGAAGAGAGTATAATTGAACAAGACGAAGTAGATCATGATTGTCTGAATGTGCTGGAATATTGCACAAAACCAAGAGCTGACATAAAAGATGAACCTTTAAAGGAATCAGATTATGTCATGTTTGTGGATGGCTCATGCTTGAGAACGAAAGAAGGAGTTTTAAGCGCAGCTTACGCAGAGTGCACAGTGGCAACTGTGATGGAAGCGTCTTGTCTGAAAGGAATAAGGTCTGCACAAGTTGCGGAACTGATTGCTTTGATTCAAGCATGTAAATTGGGAAGAAATGTGCGAGTTACGATTGTGACCGATAGCCAGTATGGTTTCGGTATTGTACATGACTTCGGTCAGATTTGGTCACAAAGAGGTTTCTTGACGTCTGCAGAAACACCTATCAGAAATGGAGATTTTGTTAAAAAGCTGCTTGAGGCGATACAGCTGCCTAAACAAATAGCTGTAGTGAAGTGCAAGGCACATAAGAAAAACGAAGATTACATAGCTGTTGGAAACAACTATGCTGATGAGATACGCCAAATATTGTGCAGAGAACATGGTGTCCCTGAATAAGAATAGAGAAAGGGAGCATATCTCTTCTCCTTTGCTTTTTACTAACACTGTCGAGACATGGGATGAAGTGAGACAGTTACAGGAAGCTGCAAATGATGAGGAAAAAGATTACTGGATAAAAGCAGGATGTAGAAGACAGGAAAATAATGGTGTGTGGGTGTACAGAGATGAAAGACCAGTTATGCCTGATAGCATGATTGCAGACATGGCACGGATGTACCATGGACAAGCTCATATTGGGAGAGATGCAATGATCAGACTTTTCAGACAAACCTGGTATAACCCAAAATTCAGAGCGATAGCTGAAAGCCTTTGTCAAAGATGTCTTATTTGTCAGCAGTTTAATCCAGGAAGAAAGACGGTAGTGAGTCTAGGAACAATAGGACGAGAAGGCGGTCCGTTCACTAGAATGCAATTGGACTTTATTGAAATGCCCCCTTGTAACAGACTAAAATATGTTCTAGTGGTCGTCTGTTTGTTTTCTCGTTGGGTGGAGGCATACCCCACTAGAAGGAATGATGGAACAACGGTGGCAAAACTTATGCTGCGAGAGTTCATTCCAAGGTATGGTTTTCCAGTCACGGTTGAGACAGATAGAGGAACACATTTTCAAAATGAGTTGATCCAATTGATTTGTGAAGCATTGAGTATTAAACAAAAACTACATTGTGCATACAGACCAGAGGCTTCTGGGGTAGTAGAGCAAATTAATGGAACAATTAAGAACAGATTGGGAAAAATGTGTCAAGCTACAGGACTCAAGTGGCCAGATGCACTGCCCCTTGTTCTGATGACCATCAGAAGCATCCCTAAAAAGAAAACTGGACTTAGTCCTCATGAGATGATCATGGGACGAGCAATGAGACAAGCACAAGTACCTGTCAACAAGTTATTGACTATAACTGATGATCTAGTACTGGATTATTGCAAGGGACTGGCTGATGTGGTGCGTTCTGTGTTTCATCAGGTTGGACCAGATGCGACCACTCTTGAAAGAAAACCAGCCCACGACTTGAATCCAGGAGACTGGGTCCGCATAAAAATCCACAGGAGAAGAAACTGTCTAGTTCCTCGCTGGGACGAGCCACGACAGGTAATCCTAGTGACAACGACTGCAGTCAAGTGTGCAGGAATAAAGAACTGGGTCCATGCCAGCCACACAATCAGAGTTCAAGAACCTACTGATCGACATGTGAATCGACGTCTGGAAGTGTGGGATAAAAGTTTAACGACTGGGACAACAGGAATAAGAGAACGGGTGCCAGAACTTGAAGATCGACCTGAAAGTTGACATCTGGAAACCCCAACTGCGAGCACCTCTAGAGAAGAAGAGGAGGAAGAAGAAGAAGAAGGAAGAAATTCAGAAATTCCAGAACCTGAAGATCGACCTGTAAGTCGACATCTGGAAATATCTGATACAAGTTCAGGATCTGATGATTCAGTTGCAAACTGTGAAGAATTTCGAAGGAGAACTTGGGGTTATAAACCAATTAGAGAAGAAAATGAACAAGAAAATGATCTAGATGAGCAGCCAAGTACAAGTTATGGTGGTGTGGCCCAGAGGTGATGGAGGCAAGGAGACAGGGACTGAGTAGAGAAGGCAGTGGTTTATTAGTTGCGTTCTCACAGGGGGTATAACGGATTTAGGACAACATAAATGTTCATTCTCTCTTCCTTCAGAGAGTGGGGTGATGGGCCAGTCCTTGTTCAGGCAGCACAAAGGAGCTTCGCCGGTGTCTGCTTCCTGGGTCCTTCCTCAGTATCCAGGCAGGTAACCCCAAAAGAAAACAGAAAGGCTCGTGAGGGACACGTAGTGGTAATGTGGTGACAACTAGGGGAAAGGGAGTGAAGGAACAAACACCCGACCGACACCAGTGACGCCCTATCGCGCTCTCGTTTGGTGGTACAAGCACTACTCGGGTACCGCAGGCTGTCAGGCTAGCCGTCCCTTCCACCCGGCTTCCCTTTCTCCCATGCGGCCCCCAGCTGGTAACGTACCCTTTTAAGCCACGACCCTCCTGGGCCGTGGCGGGCTTCCACGTGTTGCCGGATTGGGTCCGGTTCCCCTCTTTCCTTGCTTCGTGGAGGCGGCGTCTCCGTCGGCACCCTCTCCTCTTCCTGCTCGGTCCTCGTCCTCGGCTTCCTCCTGCTTCCACGTCGCATCGAAGTCCTCCCAGTCCCGGTCCTATGTGAAAGGTCTGGAGTCCCGGTTCCGGCGTCTCCACTGCTCTCACCCCAGTCCGTGGTTCTCTCTCCGAGTCCTTCCTCGCTTCCTCTTCACTGCCCGTTACAACAGCTGACCTGACCACGTGATCGGCCGGGAGACCAGGGACAACCCCGCATTAAAGGGACAGCGTGCTGCACTCGCCGGGCTCTGGAAAAAGAGGAGGGGACATGGTGACAGGTAAGGCGGCATCTCTCTGGTGTCGGAAGCCCTGGAGGAGGAGTCCCCAGGCGGCGCCCCGCCACACCCCCCCACCCCAGCCTGTTCACGATCGGGGAACAGGGGGAGCCGAGAAAGAAAGTCGGCGTTGCCGTTGTCAGACCCCTTGCGGTGACGAACCTCGAAAGAGAAGGGCTGAAGAGCCAGGAACCAGCGAAGGACCCTCTGGTTGTTTCCCTTGTTCCGACTCATCCAAAGGAGCGGGGCATGATCCGTATACAGGAGGAAATGGGATCCCTCCAGGTAGTACCTTAACTTGTACACTGCCCATCTAATAGTGAGGCATTCCTTTTCTATAATGGGGTAGTGATGTTCCCTGGGAAACAACTTACGGCTGAGAAAAAGGACGGGGTGCTCTACTCCCTCAATTGAGACCTGAGACAGGACCGCCCCCAACCCGTTCTCGGATGCATCGGTTTGGAGCACAAAGGGCCTAGTGTAATCAGGGGACCGGAGGATGGGACCTGAGGTGATGGCTGTCTTAAGGTTCCGGAAGGCCTGTAGGGCTTCAGGAGGGGGATGCAAGAGGTGTGCGGGTTTTACATTCTTTTTGAGGAGGTCAGTGAGAGGGGAGGACACCTCGGAATACTGGGGAATGAATCGACGATAATAGCCGAGAAGGCCAAGAAAGGCCCTCCCTCACTTCCTTCTTCGTAGTGGGGAAAGGGGCCTGGCAAATCGCCTTTACCTTTTCTTCCTGCGGTGTAATGTGCCCATTGCCTAGTACATACCCTAGGTATTTCACTTTCTGAAAGCCGGCTCTTGACTTTCTAGCGTTTATATGGAGTCCAGCATCTCTGAGAGCCTGGAGAACGCAATGACAGTGGTGGAGATGGGAGTCCCACGTGGGGCTATAGACAACGATATCATCTATGTATGCCGATGAGTAGGCTTGGTGTTTCGCCAGTACGCCGTCCATAAGACGCTGGAATGTGGCAGGTGCCCCATGTAACCCAAACGGTAAAACAATGAACTCGAACAGTCCCGAAGGGGTGGAAAAAGCCGTTTTTTCTTGGTCACCTGGTCTCAGAGGCACCTGCCAATATCCCTTTGTCAGATCAAGGGTTGTTATATACTGCGCGTCACCAAGCCTCTCTATCGGTTCGTCCACACGTGGGAGGGGGTAGGAGTCGCACTTAGAGATCGCATTCACGGCCCTGAAATCAATGCAAAACCGGACGGACCCGTCCGGTTTCGGAACCAATACGATCGGCGAGGACCACTCGCTCCGAGATGACCGTATGACCCCTAAGGCCAGCATGCTTTGGACCTCTTTCTCGATGGCGTCTCGTCTGGCCGCCGGGATACGGTAGGGTTTCTGTTTTACGACCCGGCCAGGCTGGGTCGGTATGGAATGTTCAGCCATAGTGGTATGACCTGGAAGGTCAGAGAACAAGGAAGCATACAGGATGAGTGTGGACTGTAGGGTTCTCTGCTGCTCTTCTGTGAGGTCCGGATTGACTGTGAGAAGGGATAAAGTACTTTCTTCTCCTCTTGGGGGTTGCACGACGTGTAGGACCTTGGGAGGAGGACCCAGCCATTTCTTCAACAAGTTGATGTGATATAACTGGGTTCTCTTGGGGGTGACCTGTACCTGGTATGATGTGAGTCCGATCTTCTGTGTAATCCTGAAGGGGCCCTGCCACCCTGTCTTTATTTTGGGTATGCTAGAGGGGGTGAGGACTAGCACCCAATCCCCTACAACCAAATGGCGCCATTTCTTCCCTTTGTTATAATAGGTCTGCTGTTTGATCTGGGCCCTCTCCAGGTTTGCATCCG
Organism: Calotriton arnoldi; assembly: GCA_963921515.1. NCBI lineage: Eukaryota > Metazoa > Chordata > Amphibia > Caudata > Salamandridae > Calotriton > Calotriton arnoldi. The sequence goes on from CAWUFW010005673.1 coordinate 572,395, forward strand.
CGAACTCTCGCAATTTCTGTAGGCGAGTACGCAAGTCCTGCGTATATTCAAGAAAGGACCTTGTCTCCTCCTCTTTTTCGTGTTCCCAGTATTCTTTTGTAATTTCAAGGAGACTACGGGGCTCCCGACCATATAACAACTGAAAGGGAGAACACCCTAAGCTTGACTGGGTTTGGCTTCTAACAACGTATAGGGCAAGTGGGAGGAGCTTGTCCCATTCTTTCCCCTCTACCTTCAACAGTTTTTTCAAGGTAAGCTTTAGGGTGGCGTTGTACCGCTCACAAAGGCCATCCGTCTGGGGGTGGTACACTGACGTCTTTATGTGTGAAATGTCCAGGGCCTTACATACCTCGTGCATGACCTTGGAGACGAATGGGGTACCTTGATCTGTGAGAATCTCACGTGGGAACCCCACTCGAGAGAACATTTCCAGGAGCCTATCGCTGATGTTTTGACTGGTGGGAGCACGCAAGGGAAAAGCTTCTGGGTAGCGCGTGGCATAGTCCACCACCACCAAAGCATAGAGGTTCCCTTTCTTGGTCCGGGGAAGGGGCCCTATAAGGTCCATGCCTATCCTCTCGAAGGGGGCCCCAATGATAGGGAGGGGTTGTAATGGCACTGGAGGAGGTTTATATGGGTTCCCCTTTTGGCATATCTCACACTCCTGACAAAACCGAGTAACATGCGCGAATATACCAGGCCAATAGAAAAAACGCAACAATATTTCTATGGTCTTCTGCGCGCCTCTATGGCCTGCCAGGAGGTGAGAGTGCGCAAAGAAAAGCACCTGGTCTCTGAACGCCTGAGGAATGACTAGTTGAGGTGTTTCCCCCTTTTAGCGACTCTGTAGAGTAGGTCTTTCTTGATGAGGAATAGGGGATACACTGATCTCGGGGATGTGGGGAATTGTCTAGCGTGATCCCATGCGGGTTGGAGAGTGGGGTCATTGTGCTGGGCATAAAGGAAGCTCTTGTCTGAGAGCCAGGGAGCCTGGGTGAGGAGAGTTGGCCATGGAGAGGGGGGAATCCCCTATCGTCAAGACTGCTTTTCAGGAGATTAAGAAAAGATGGGTTGTCCCGACCCAGTATTAACTCTTCAGGAAGGGCAGGAAGAACCCCTAGGTTCGCCTCAAGAACCACCCCATTTGGAAGGGAGATAGGAAGGGACATCATAGGGTAATGCCGTACATCCCCATGTACACACCGAATAGGTACCTCTCGCTTTGGGTTAACGTTAGAAGGTGGTACAAGGGATTGGCGAATAACCGATTGGCCACAACCTGAGTCTAACAGGGCTCTTGCAGGTACCCCCCCCCACTAGTACACTTACCCCCCCCACTAGTACACTTACATGGAAGCTCGGTCCCATTTCCTCGGAGTATAGGATGGATCGTGGAAGGCACCCGATGTCCATTGGCTCTTCAACAGCTTTCCTTTTGGGACAATTTCTGGCGATGTGACCCCAGTCGCCACATTCGAAGCATTGTGGTCCTCTCACAGGTATGGGGTCTGGCCGGAACTGCCGCACTTTCAGGGGTTCCATACCGGTCTTCATTGGTTTCCTTTCGGGTTTTAGTGGAGTAGGGGAAGGGCGTATGGGCTTGTCCGCGTCCCATGGCTGGGAGCGCGGTTGTGCCCTGTAAAAGGAGGTGGCCATCTCTATGGCTTGTTGGCCTGTCAACCGTGTATGTTGTTTAAGCCAACGCTGTATTGGGTAAGGTAAGGCTTCTAGGAATTGTTCCAGGAGGATCAGGGACATGATTTCCTCCTTGGTGCTCGTTTGGGGTTTTAACCATTTTTCTGCTGCTGACTTGAGCTTGTAGTACAGGGTCTTCGGGTTGTCTGCTGCTGTGCCTCTCTCCTTTCTAAACCGAACCCGATAGGCCTCAGCATCCATGCCAAGATGGTCTAGGATGACGTCCTTGATTTCCGAGTACGGGGTGTGTCCAGTGGCGTTGGCCACCTGGTATGCTGCTTGTGCTTCCCCGGTAAGGAGGGGAGCTAAGAAGAAGGGCCATTTGGCCTCTGGCCATCCAGCTGCGCGGGCTGCCCTCTCGAAGTTGAGGAGGAACGCATCTGGATCCTCCCCAGCACCATATTTCTGTAGCGAAATATGGGGGCCTGACCCGGCACGGTTCTGTAGTTGGGCGGTCAGCTGTAGGCGGTCGTCCGCAACCCCTTCTAGCCTTTCCGCCTGGTTGGTCATTGTATCCTTAAATAGTTCCCTATCGGCCTGGGCTGAAGCCATCTGCTTCTCCACGGCCCACTCCAGCTTCTCCTGGCCGCGTATGAGCTGCTGTATAAGGTTTTCCATTGTTTCTGGAGGCGTTACGATCCTACTTCTGACACCATGTGTGGCCCAGAGGTGATGGAGGCAAGGAGACAGGGACTGAGTAGAGAAGGCAGTGGTTTATTAGTTGCGTTCTCACAGGGGGTATAACGGATTTAGGACAACATAAATGTTCATTCTCTCTTCCTTCAGAGAGTGGGGTGATGGGCCAGTCCTTGTTCAGGCAGCACAAAGGAGCTTCGCCGGTGTCTGCTTCCTGGGTCCTTCCTCAGTATCCAGGCAGGTAACCCCAAAAGAAAACAGAAAGGCTCGTGAGGGACACGTTGTGGTATTGTGGTGACAACTAGGGGAAAGGGAGTGAAGGAACAAACACCCGACCGACACCAGTGACGCCCTATCGCGCTCTCGTTTGGTGGTACAAGCACTACTCAGGTACCGCAGGCTGTCAGGCTAGCCGTCCCTTCCACCCGGCTTCCCTTTCTCCCACGCGGCCCCCAGCTGGTCCCGTACCTTTTAAGCCACGACCCTCCTGGGCCGTGGCGGGCTTCCACGTGTTGCCGGATTGGGTCCGGTTCCCCTCTTTCCTTGCTTCGTGGAGGCGGCGTCTCCGTCGGCACCCTCTCCTCTTCCTGCTCGGTCCTCGTCCTCGGCTTCCCTCCTGCTTCCACGTCGCATCGAAGTCCTCCCAGTCCCGGTCCTATGTGAAAGGTCTGGAGTCCCGGTTCCGGCGTCTCCACTGCTCTCACCCCAGTCCGTGGTTCTCTCTCCGAGTCCTTCCTCGCTTCCTCTTCACTGCCCGTTACAACAGCTGACCTGACCACGTGATCGGCCGGGGAGACCAGGGACAACCCCGCATTAAAGGGACAGCGTGCTGCACTCGCCGGGCTCTGGAAAAAGAGGAGGGGACATGGTGACAGGTAAGGCGGCATCTCTCCGGTGTCGGAAGCCCTGGAGGAGGAGTCCCCTGGCGGCGCCCCGCCACAGGTGGAAATCCTTCAGAAATAATATTAATAGACGAAGTAGGGAAAGAAGTACACAAAAAGTTAGAGAATCGAGAAGAACCCCGAGGAGCAATAGGGACAGATAGAGAAACAAAAGAACAGGGAAATTTAGAAGTAGGGAGTGAAGAAAACACCAAATTGGAAGAACACCGAGGAGGGACAGTAATAAGGGAACACAAGAAGGAGAAAACAGATCCACCAGTAAGAGACGACGAGATCATAAGCTTCAAAATAAGAGACAATAGTGAAAAAGTTGGAACCGAATCTGAAGAGAGTGGAGAAGAGGAGAAAACAAAAACTGAATCAAGAAAAAGAAATTGGAAATCAGAAAGAGAAAAAAGAAGGTGAAGCCAAAAAGCCAAGAAAAGGAGATGATTGGCACAGCAACTATATAAGAAAATTGAGATATAGAATAATAAGAACAGGAGAAAAAGTGCTGAACAAGTGAATGAAATAACAAGTCAAAAGGAACAAGAAAAGCCAAGTGGAAAACGACTGCAAAAATCTAAAAGAACAAAGAAAGTGAATGCAAAGTACAAGTCACCTGAGTGGCTATATATCGCACTGACGGATTACAAAGAAGAAGGAAACACTCACGAGAACCAGAGACTAAGAAGTCGAATGGGTAAAGGTGAGATGCAACAAACCTGAAGGGAAGACTTATAGTGCTTCTGCCGGACATGACAATTTTACTGGATATGACAAATCACCGGATGTGACAACGAAAGAATTCTGGAGAGAATTAAAAGAAAGTACCAAGCAAAGACTTTTGAAAGCAGAGTGGCATCTAAGTCATTTCTGAGGTGTAGTGACACAATTTTCTGAAACTTAACAAAAAGATAAAAGCAAAATGGAAAATACTAGGGATAGAAGAGATAAATGTGAGTTTGTAAAAAGATGGTGTAAAATGTGCTGCTTTTGTACAGGTTTATTAATGACCGTATGGATAGTTTTAGCAATCACAATTCCTATTAGTTTAGCTGTAATAGAAGCAAAGAATGATACTAAACTAGAAAAAGAAACTAATATTAAAGAACCAGTTATTTTAAGAAGTAGGGCAGAATTACATAAGGATAAGTCAGTAACAGACTTTTCAAAAAATGTTTTTACAAAATTGTTGTACGAATATGTAGAGACAATGGATGTGAGAGATTGTTATGTTTGTATGCAGTTGCCTGCATCAGTGTCAGAAGGTGTGACTTATCATCACCTACCACTAACTTATGGAATAACCTGTAGTGTAATAGCAAGTTTATTTTATAAAACAGGTAGATTAGAGTCTTATTATACTGATATAGATAAGATTTTTGCAAACGTTCCGGTAGTACCAGAACTTAACAAAGTAAAACAAGCAAAAGTTTTAGGAGAATTCTTTCTAGAACATAGAAAATTAACCTTAGAAGAAATAGTTAATAACAACCTTACCTGTGAATTAAAGAAAGAAGAAAAGGTATTTTTAGAAATGGTTGAAGAAAGAAGAATGAAATTTCAAAAAGAAGCAATAAAAGAGGAAGGAACACATCTATGGACGTTTGAGGAAGGAAATCATGAAGGGAAAAAGATAAATGCAGCAATGACATTAGATTGGCCGCAAACAGGAAAGTTGTGTATTAGGAGAAATAAGACAGTCTATGACAATTACTTTGTAGGTTCCAGTATCTGCCATGACAATTATCAAATTTTGGGAAGTTGGGGATTCAAAGGTGGAAAAGATCCAATATTTCCAGGTATCTATTATATTTGTGGGAATATAGCTTATTACAGGTTACCGGACCATTGGTATGGAACTTGCTATGTAGGCTTGGTCTTTCCCAAAAATTTTCATATGGACAGAGAAGAAAAAGGAACATACAAGATGATTAATAGCTTTACACGTAGAAAGAGGGAAAGTTTTTCAGAAATTGTAGGTGATATTTTTGGAGCATTAATACCAGCAGTGGGAATATCTTTGAATGCATTTAAAATTCGGAAGTTATCCACAGTAATAGATCGTTTGTCTACGATACTGCGGGAGGGTTCTTGATGGTAAATACCGAAATGGTTGCCATGAGAGCTATGGTGATGCAAAATCGGCTTGCCCTTGAAATTCTTTTGGCAAAAGAGGGTGGAGTCTGTGGAATGCTGAAAGTCCAACATTGTTGCACTTACATTCCTGATAAAAGTGAAAATATACAGAAGTATATTACAAATATTACAAATTTGCACAAAGAACTAGTTCCACTGGAGGTTGAAAGTGTCTTGGGAAAACTTGGTAGAGGGTTTTCTTCCGTAGCAAATTGGTTGACCAGAATGAGTAGACTAATGATAGGGAAAGTTATAATAATAGCAACTGTAGTAATATTGTTAGCCATGGTGTTGAAAATTGTAATAACGTATAAAAAGAAAAATAAGACAAAATAAGATAAAAAGAAATAACAGAATAATGAAAGAGAGAGAGAGAGAAATGGGTGAAATTGAGTTAGAGAAAATGAAAGAAAGCATGTATAAAGAGACAAGAAGACAAGATGAAAGGGAAACAGATGTGTAACTAACAAAAAGCAAAAGGATGAAAGACATATGCTGCCTGAAAAAGAAGTATAACTTGGGTTTTATGTGGTGATTTAAAAATCACCAAAAGGGGAGTTGATGGAGCAGAGAATTTTTTTTTTTTAACCCCTAACAAATTTTATAAATAATTAATAAAATGTTCGTTTAAACGTATTAATCAACACTATGCGTGGGGGAAGGGTAATACGCAAGTATATGTGCTGAATAATCTATTAACGAATGTCTGTGTGTCTAATTATAACATAAAAATAATTGCGTACTAATTTATAATAAATGCATGATTTGTGCTTCATAGAATATAAACGTGTCGTTGCAAAAACAATAGTGATGGTAAGTAAGGAACAGCTTAAATGATGCTTTCTGCTAGGTATTAACTAATTGGGGTACGTAAATGACGGGAGGGAAACGAAAAGGCTATGTTTCTCTATTTTAATTATGTTTTGTTTATTTCAAAATAGTGCTTCTAAGTATAAACGAGTGGCGATATAAAATGGCTGCCAGTTAATGAAGTGCGCAAGTGCGGGGAAACACGTGACAAGGGAGAAAAGTTGGAGAAAAACTAACCTTGTGATGTTGCTGAGAGGCTAGGATGCGAGAATGGTCAAGGCTGATGTGACCTAATTGAAATGATAGTGTGCCGTGGTGATCAGCAAAGAACCGTGGGAAACCATTTTAAGAGAAAGGACAATGCCTGCAGAGTTCTCGAATGTATCGAAAGAAGTTACAAATGTACTGATCGAAGCGGATGGAAACATGTCTTGAACTGTGAGAAAGGAAATGATCCAAGGACCAGTTGGATCCGAGAGAACTTGATTAAAGAATGAATAGATGAAATGAATGGACCAATGAAAGAAAAGCGTGTTATTAATGTTGTAACAATTAGTTAGCAAAGTTAGAATTAGGGTATAAGAGGGCCTACTCTTAGTGGGAGGGGGACACAGTCACGATCGGAGTTGGAGAGTCGCAGTCAGAGTCGGTGTTGGTGGCTTCCAGTGCTTGGTGGTCCTGATCGATCCATTACTGAACGGGAGATGCTGAAAGACTGTTAGATGAGACGGGTTGCAGGTAGCTGATGCTGACGAGCTGAAGTTTCTGTTGCTGTCTTGATTTTCCAGTTGAGTATGAGAATCAGGTTATTTTTAATTCTTAAACTTAGGTTAGAAATCATTAGGCTAAATTAGGAAGGTAGGCAGGTAATTAGGGTTTTGCTTCATGACAAAAATTTCCTTTCTGCAATAAAATTGATTATGCTTAATAAACATTTGAATTAATAATGAATGAATAATTGAATAAAAAGTTTAAATTCTTTCTCATGCTTTTAAAATTATATAAAATTTAAGATTCTTTAAATCAAACGACTCAGTGGTTATTTTTACTAAATGATTGTGACACCAGTAATTGGTTATTGTGATTTAGCTGGTCTTAATCACTATGAACTAATTTCTTACATGAATGATTCATCGACAAAACAATGAGCAGGAATATCTTAAGAAATAGCTGATAAGAAAACGATAGGTTTAGGTAATAAGATATCCCGGCTCCTTCCAGCGGTACATAAATGGTGTTTTCCATTTAGTTCTCATGTTTCTCCTAGGAGTACAGAATTTCGTAAAGGTGTAAAGGAAATCCAGGTGTGTGCGTGTGTGATAGGCGATGTTTATGGGCCCCATCGTCATGTGGATGTAAGAAAATATAGTTTGCCCCTGGATGAGCGATAAGTGACCTAGGAGGAGAATAGTTTTATTGTACGCGCTGCATCAGTATCAAAGTCGATGAAATAGCCGGATACAGTTCGATCTATTTTTGGTAGCTCAGCAGGTTTTGTTGAACTTGTAGATGGCTCTTCTTGAGGCATATTGATGTAGGCATCAGTGTTAGGGTGAATTGAAATATGTCTTTCATTTGTATTTTGAATTTCTTGTTCAAGAGGAACGAGTTCCATTGCATTATTGCATAGTCCATCATTCCGTATAGGAGACTCTTCGAATGTTGAGCTTTTCTGTCTGAACTTCCTGTATGGTAGCGAGAGGAGGGCGTCGGCTACCCAGGAGCCGACGAGGCCTACTATTCAGTATCGGCCACATAGTGTGATTTGATCAGATCAATGGAGACGAATCTCTTCTCCTTTTTCCCGGAAAGAGGCGGTAGAAGTACAGTTCTTGTTCCTTCAACGGCCAGGAGAGGTACAGGCTTTCTGTAGGATGGCCCAAATTCTTTCTTGTCCACAACCTTTTCCCTGAACAGATCCCCGACTTTAGGGATCCAGGCAGGTCTTGCCATGACCGACTTGACTTCCCCAGTGGCAGTCCGTTTCACCTGCACGGTGCTTAGAAGTGCTCTGGACTCAATGAGATCTTGTAAAACAGCCAAACGTTTATTGATGTCAAAAGGTTTTTCATCCGCCACTATGCCTTCACAATCGAGATCAGGTACCCACATTCTCGTCCCAAATAGGACCTCGTAAGGAGTGACATCCCTTAGAGAACTTCTTGGCATGTTGTTAAGGGCTTGCTGTACCCGATATAAATGGTTGACCCAACTACCACCCAAGCCTAATACCCTTGCTGTTAAAGATTGCTCTAAGTCCCGGTTTTTCCTCTCCACAACCAAATTTACCTCGGGATGGTACAGAGAGGAGTACCGCAATGCAACACCCAAACTTCCCATGGCTTCCTTGTAAGCCCTAGAGCTAAACACGGGGCCACGGTCAGCGTGTAATGTGCCAACTGCGTATGTCCCTATAAAGACTCGCAAGTCTTTTATAACAGTTCGAGCGTCAGCCGACCGCTGAGGCCATACCCATAGGAACCTCAAACAGGAATCCACTGCAACCATAATGTACTTGTAAGCCCCATCAGATTGTAAGGGGCCGTAGTGGTCCAAAAGACACACGTGAGTGGTCTGTCTGATATTAATAATGGTGTCTGCACTGAACGTTCTACGGTGGACCCCTTCATCTGCTGGTAGATGTCGCAATTCAAGACAAAATCTTTGGTCTGCTTTGTTAACCCTGGCCACCAGTAGCGTTGTTTCAGTAAAGACACTGTTGCAGTAACTCCTGCGTGTGCAGAACCCAGACCCTCGGGTGTAACTAGTATCAACCCTAATATGCGATCCATGTTTGGTATTACTCTATCCCCCACTCCTTGAATCTGAGCATATGGAATGTTGTTTGCATCTAACTTGTAGGAGTACTTGAGTGGAAAGCCTTTCGGCAATGCCTTGCTGTTTTTGCGTGAAGCAATGACAGCTACCATTATCTGTCAGTCTATTCTCGTTTTTGAACGAGTGATTGCAGCTACAGATGCAGTTTGTACTGCCCCCTTTGCAGCTTCATCAGCCAATGAATTCCCTTCTACGTGAACGCCATCACGTTGATGACTCAGCCTGTGTATCACGTGAGCTTTTGGTATTACGTTTTTCAACTCCGCTACCTGTTCCCATAGCATTTTGTGCCTAATTGTGCCACCTTTGGAGTCCTTAAACCCATTTTGTCCCCAGTAGTGAAGGTATTCGTTGTATGACTGGACACAGTAAAAAGAATCGCACACAATCAGTGTGGGGAATTCTCGATCCGTATTTATCAGTACCAGCAATAGAGCTTTTAATTCTGCCAGCTGAGCCGTGCAGTCTCCTTGGGATTGTGTTTTTGTACAGCTTGGATGGAACTTGACGTCCTGCATACGACCTTTTACAATCGCACATGCAGCGCTGTATTGTTGTTTACTTCCAATGGCCGGCTGAGCAGATCCGTCAGTGTAAATTATGTATTCATACTGATCTAGAGGCATTATTTCATTTGGGAGAGGATATTCTTGTTCATATTCCAGAAATGCTTGTGTTTTTAGACTTGGGTCGTATCTGTATTCAACATCTGTTGCAGTGAGAGAATTAGCCCATTGTATCCATCTCGGATGTAAGGCTTTAGCATTCAGAACGCTTGTCTTTGTAGCAGCCTCTAAGGTCACGACAATCATTCATTTCCCCTGAGCCAGTGCTCTTTCTCGCTCTACAGCAGTCTGTACTGCTGTCAGAATTTTTTCTGTGGAAGCAAAACGCATCTCAACGTTTGTGTACAAATGTGATTTGTATGCAGTGGTTACTGTTTTGCCTTCATTAAATGTTAGGTAAGTGTACTCAGATTGACCTGCAACTCTACGGATCACCACATTGCGGACATTTACGCGTGTCTGTAAGTGTTTCAATGCTATCATGTCAGCTTGTAGGGATCGAAGGATATCTGTGTGTTCTGTGTCCATTGCCTAACTGAAAAATCAGGTCTTATGAGGTAGTAGAAAGGTTTAACCCTTTCTGCGTAATCCAAAATGTATGTTCCACCGAAATTCAGGAATCTCAGTATGGATTGTACATTTTTCAATAATTTTGGAGGTTGGAGCAGCGCACATTTTCTAAAAATTTAGCTGCTAGGCTTTTCCCTTCACTTGACAGCTGATATCCCAAAAATAGGACATTGAGCTGGGCTATTTTTGATTATTTAAAGTTACATTTGTAGCCCTCAGAGGCGAATGCCAAAATAATGGTGCTCACCCTGGTCAAGTGTTCCTCTAGGTCTTCATCCGTCAGATAAATATCATCTACATAGGACAATGCCTCCTCATCCAGATTCTGAAGTAACTCAGTTACCCTAGCTGAGAACAACCCCGGGCTGTTTTTATACCCCTGGGGGAGTCGACAAAATTGACGCTGTGACCCCAGCGCTGAGAATGCTGTTAAATATCTGCTCTCAGGCGCTATATTTTGGCAGAAAAATCCATTTGAGATATCTAGGGTCGTTTTGTATTTTTTCCGCACAATGTTATTCATTAATGCGGCACTGTGTGCATTCTGTACTGCAAACGTTTTTGTGCAAGAGTTCAGATGTCTGTAATCTAAAACTAGACGATATGAATTGTCGGGCTTCATTACAGGAAACAAAGGATTATTCATTGATGATGTGCAAGTTTCAAACACACACTGGTATACAAGTTGATCTAAGATCTCCCTGACCTGTTTTTTAGCTTCTTGTTTTATTGGATACTGTCTCTGTGGAGTTGGAGTAGTTTTTACTAGTATTACATGGTGTGGTGACTCTTCATCCCACTCAACATGGTTGCGATATAATGCTGGATCAAGGGCTACCGCCCACTTCCGTGCATATGTATGTTTTAAGTATATGGGAACGAGGTCGGAAAAAGCTGGCAAAATTACTGTTTCTCCCTTTGGGCAATCCATAACAATTTCAGACGCCCAATCTCTTTCAGCTAAAAGTATGTCGTAGCCAAAAGTCAGGTTCTTCCAAAAGAGACCGTTAATTTTTCTGGGTTTGTCCCCCTCCAGTTGGAGTGTTTTTTCATGTAACCTATGTAGGACACTCACCCTTGTATCAGGTGTTTACACCGTGATATGTTCATTCAGCTCCGCTGTCACCAGAAATTCTATCAGTTTCTGGCGAGCTATTGTTTCTTCTGCTGCACTGTCTAGCATCGTCCGAGCCCATTCCCCGTTCAATAGTTGAGTCCTCAGAATTCTGGGCATGTCTGATCGTAAGACCTGCTACTTTCTTCTTTTTAAATTGAGGTTTTGATTTTGGTTTTTCTTCTTTCTTTGAAGTGTATTCAGGAGCGCGTTGCGTGTCTCTGGACTTTGTACGCTCTTTTTGTCTGTGTTCTGACTGTTCTTCCCTCTCAGAGTTTTTCGATGAACCCTGAAAAAACGAGAGGAACGTGTATCAGTGTACTGATACCTGTCATGTTTTTTAATGTTATCTCTATTCCTAAGGTTATACCTCCTTTCGGAGGGCTCCTGTTGAGGAGACCTACCTCTGGATTTAGATCTATTCTCTCTATTCTTTTGTTGTTTGTTATTATCCCATTTCTTCTTTGAAGAAGCAGGTTTTTTTTTTGGTGTTATCCTTTTCGGGACCACCCATCAGTTGATGTTTTACTGCTCTAGCTCCCAAACAATCTCTACCTAATTCTGCATAGGTGCCTTCAATAATTTTGGGTAATTCACGTTCCTGTTGTAAAGGAGTGAAATCCCTCAGGCGTTGGCGTATTGCCACCGCTGCTGCCTCCCCTTTAATGTTTGTTAATATTATAGCTGATACCTGGGCATAATTACCTAGTAATTTCATCCCTAAGTTCAGAGCAGGTTCTGCTCCATACTCGTTCTGTATTTGTCGTAATACATCTGGTAATACTGCTAATAAAGGGATACCATGAGCCGTGGTATATATGGCAGCGAAAACTGTACCCCAAGTGGTACAATCCTCTATCTGCGGAGAAATCCCCATGGGCAAGCAGATTGTTAGCATTCTGTGGTTTTCTTGTGGGCTAGTGTGTGGAAATACTGCCTCTAGCTCTGTTATTTTTTTAGCTATCCAGAAAGGCATTTGTTCATGTTTTGTGGGCATTTTACCCATTACTGCGTGTAGTGTTTGAGGTGTTATTTTAGTTGTGGATGTATGAATTGGTCCTGTTGGTACAGCTGTGGCTGGCTGCAGTGTGAGTGTTCTCATCACAAACTGTGTCATGTTTCTGTAAAGTCTTATTAGTTCTTTATGAAGTGTGCGTAAGTCTCCTACTGGCATTGTGTCAATGTCAGGATGTGGTGTATAGGCCGCTAATACTGGCCATGTTGCTCCGTCTCTTCCGAGCAGACCGAGTCTTACTTTATCTCTTGTATGGGGAAGGGCGTCTTTTAAACCAGTTTATATGCTCCTGGTAGGTGAGCGGAACTTCAGTGTCCTCATACGGACAATATTCGTTCGGTATGTCATCTTCCATATAATAATGGAATGTGTTTGTTCGTGCATCTGCTTGTGGGAATTTTACCCATGAATAGAATACCTCTGTTCTATATGATTCGTGTGCCTCAATCACGAAGGTTACAGGCCCACCCCTAGCTGTTAAACCAAATAGGCATTTCTAACATTCTCTGAAATTTGTATTGCATCTCCATCTTCTTCAGCTGAGTGATTTAGTGCACGCACAGCGTCATCTTGCTCAGTCATTGTTTTTGTATGGAGAGTCCTTCAAGGGAACTGAGATACGGTTTTATGCACAATAGGAACAATGTGTCCTTCAAGCTTGATTAACCTACAGCCAATACATAGGATTTGCCCACTCAGCTGCGGCGGATTGTTCCCTCCCACTCCAGATGTCTCTGGGGAAATGTGAGTAGGGATCTCTGAGAATAGCACAACTGAATTACTCAGATTTGACCGTTAAATAAGTACCAAATCAACGTCGGCGGCACCATGTTGTGTAGTTCCTATAAACCTATATAGGATCTGCGCGTTTAGACAACATACACTATAGGATTGGCGTTAGACTGATTCTGGACACCCCTATCGGGTATGTTAGCCTGCATACTGGCTAGCTGACAGTGCCACTAGAAACCCCTCTTACCAAGGAGAGAATAGTTCTTGGCAACTATCGAACATGACAACCCTGATCCCTCAGGATCGTGGAAACAGTGTACTACCTTTCGCTCAGTCACTTGTGCGCGCTTCGTCTCAGGGAGATACACAGAATAAACAGTATGGATGTTTCTCAATAATGATTTATTGAACAGTCGTTATTCTAGTGTAAAATAGGTGTGCTGAAACAACCGTTAGACAGAAACAGATATAAATGATTAGAAGCACCAACAGAGTAAAAGGATGGTAGATTTCTACCGTTGTGCTAAAACAATGAATACAGGCAAGTATGTAAAATACATGACAGTAAAATGCTTACTCCTACGATGCGGTCCTAACTAGATGTACCTAGGTGTATCTAGCATGTATGTAGGTGTGCAGCTAAGAATCCCTCTAGGATAAAGTCAACCCCATTACCTGAAGTAAGAGACTGTGGGACCCCATCTTGGTCTCGAGCTGGACACCCTGCAAGGGATGTCAGACCACTGCGAGCTGGAGTATCTGCATGCAGGTGCCTCAGCATCTCGCGTCAGTGTGTCTGCATGGAAGTCCTTGTTCTCCTCTCTCTATCTTAGCAAGATGTGATGTTTATATACCCAAAGGTGTCCCCAGGGGTTCTACCTTGCTGTGCCATTGTCGGACTTAGGATGACGTAGGGAATGAACCTTATACATAGTTATTATGCAGGAGATGGTAGTCCTGCTGAGTTTCCAAGAATCCTCATGTATAATGTATGAGGCTTTTACTAGGGAAAACCCCGCGTTCTGTGTGCAGTGTCGTATCTAGGTAAAAGTTCAATCCCCAAGAACCGTTATGTGTGTAATGTAGGGGAGAATATAGGTGAAAGGTTAGGATGTTACCTGAGCCTATATTGGGGCACCTATATGGAATATAACAGGTCGTCATCCTTCGGCTCCGCCCGCGTTGCCTACTGGGACGGCTCCGAGCTTTCCTCCCTTCCCGGGAGCCGGAGCGTCCCCTGCCCAGCTTCGTGCATTTTACAAAGCCCACCACTCCATGTTTGGGCAGCCCAACTCGGGCAGCCCGACTCGGCCGGCGCGCCTTCGGGCCCGCAGACTCGACTGGGGACTCTAGGCCTTCGGACTGGAGAGAGGAGTTTGGTGAGGCCAGTGGTCTGGATACCTCACCAGACCTTGGTATGCTTTCTCCCCCTACCGTGGCCACGGAGGAGGGAGCCTCCTACGCTGTGGTGTTGCTTAGGGCGGCTGAGGCCTTGGGCCTTGAGCTTCCTACGGTGGCAGTCAGGACTAGCCTCCTGACTGAGGTGCTTCAACCGGCAGCGGCCTCTTCGGAGCCCCTGCTGCTGTTCAATGAGGCCCTCACAGACATCCTCTGGGCACTTGGTCCAAGCCCAGCACAGGGGCTCATGTGGATAGGATGATTGCCCAACGCCACCGCCTGGCCCCGGGCGACCCAATTTTCCTCTCCCAATACCCTACCCCCGAGAGCTTGGTGGTCCAAGCCTCAACATCCAAAGGCGCATTCCCTACTGCTCCCCAGATAGGGAATCCAAGAAGCTGTACCTTCTTGGGAAGAAGATGTTTTCTTCCGCCAGCTTAGGACTGTGGTCGATGAACACCGCATGTCTCTTGGGCCGGTACACCCACTCTGTGTGGGACACGGTTGCGCAAATGGTGCCACAGTGCCCGGAGGAGGCCCGGGCCGTACTCTCCAGTGCGGTCGCAGAGGGTAGAGACACAGCAAAGTTCGCCATCCTTTTGTGGGCTGGATACCGCCGACTCGCTGGGTAGAACAATTTCTACGTCAGTAGCCTTGAGCTGCTACGCCTGGCTGAGGTCCACTGGCTTCTCCGGGGATGTCCAATCAACCCTTTTGGACATGCCCTTTGATGTCCGTCGCCTGTTTGGTGACAAGGCGGACAATGCGCTCGAGCGTTTCAAGGACTCTAGAGCGACGGCCAGATCCTTGGGCCTCGCTGCCACCTCTCGCCCTGTTCAGTCTGCCTTTCGCCCCATTCGTTGCTACGGAAGGGGTGCCTCACCACGTTCCACCCAGGGCCACAGGCCGGCGGAAGCTACCCTGCCTCTGCGCGGCTGGGGACGTGGGACTCTGCACCGTGGGTCTGGGAGCCAGCGGGCGGGCCAGTCCACTAGTGCCCCCTCTGCAGCAGCCTCCAAACCTTCCTAGTCCGACCTTTCAGGGCCACCAGTTGCCAATAGGCGGCAGGATCCGCCATCAACTCCCCCACTGGCACAACATCACTTTGGACAGGTGGGTTTTGCAGATAGTCCGAAGGGGCTACTCCCTCCCCTTTGAGACTACCCCTTCTTCCATGCCACCAACACTCCATCGCATGTAGGAGGATCACTTGGCCCTTCTCCGTCAGGAAGTTACGGCTCTCTTGGCCAAGGGAGCTATCGAGCGAGTCCCTGTCCCAGAAGTAGGTCGTGGTTGTTACTCCCATTACTTCCTGGTACCCAAGAAGGACAAAGGCCTGCGTCCTATCTTGTATCTCAGGGACGTCAACCGCTTCCTACGGAAGGAGAAGTTCAAAATGTTGACATTAGCTCAGGTCCTGTCTGCCCTCGACCATGGAGACTGGATGGTAGCATTGGACTTGCAGGACGCTTACTTCCACATCCCCGACCTGCCAGCCCACAGGCGTTACCTACGGTTCACGGTAGGCCACGAGCATTTTCAGTTTACTGTGCTCCCCTTTGGCCTTACCAGCGCCCCTCGGGTGTTCACGAAAGTGATGGCAGCTCATCTGCACAGATCAGGGGTTCCAGTCTTCCCCTATCTTGACGACTGGCTGTTGAAGGCGGGCTCGCCCCAGGCTGTCGTCTCCCACCTCCAGACTACGGCGGATCTCCTGCATTCGCTAGGGTTCACTATCATAGTGCCGAAGTGACATCTGATTCCCTCTCAGAAGCTCCTTTTCATCTGAGCAGTTCTGAATACAGCGCAATTTCGGGCTTATCCTCCCAAGCAGCGAGTCCGGGATATTCAGGCTATTATACCGATGTTTCAATCTCTATACCGGGTTTCGGTGAGAATGACCTTGAGGCTGCTGGGCCTCATGGTCTCCTGGATCATGTTGGTGGGCCATGCCAGGTGGCATATGCGGGCTCTGAAGTGGGACCAGAAGTTCTTGTGGGCGCAGCATCAGGGGAATCTTTCCGATTGCATCCAGATCTCAAAGGGCATTGTACACCAATTGCAGTGGTGGCTAACGAACCAGGATTGGGTCAACGGCAGATCCCTCTCCCTTCCCCATCCAGAATTCACAGTGGTGACAGATGCTTCACTCCTGGGAGGAGGCGGCCACATGGGAGAGGCGGAGATCGGAGGCCTCTGGTCTCCGGCGGAGTCCGGGCTCCACATCAATCTTCTGAAGCTCCGGGCGATTCGTCTGACACTGAAGGCATTCCTTCCTTGTGCCAAAGGAAGGGTAGTGTAGGTGTTCACGGACAACACCACCGCCATGTTGTACTGCAACAAACAGGGCGGGGTGGGGTCGTGGACCATGTGTCAAGAGGCTCTTTGCCTTTGGATGTGGCTTGAACATCAGGACATGTCCCTGGTGGTTCAACACCTGGCAGGTTCTCTGAACGCCAGGGCGGACGACTCAGCCGCCGGTGCATGATGGATCACGAATGGCGTCTTCACTTGGAGGTGGTGCAAGTTCTCTTTCAGCAGTGGGGCGAGCCTTGGTTAGATCTGTTCGCCATCGAAGAGAACGTGCAATGTCAGCAGTTCTGCACGTTGGAATTTCCAAGGCGACACTCGCTCACCGACGCTTTTCGTTGCAAGTGGAGTTGCGGTCTTCTGTACGCCTTTCCGCCTATACCACTTCTACCCAGAGTGCTGAAGAAGATCAACCTCGACCGGGCCCAAGTCATTTGTGTGGCTCCGGACTGGGCACGAAGAGTCTGGTATCCCGAGCTCTTGAACATGGCCATCGATCCTCCGATCAGACTGCTTCTTCGGGAGAATCTTCTGTCGCAGCAGCAGGGGACGGTCCTCCACCCGAACCTGTCCAGCCTCCACCTCCTTATGTGGAGATTGAGCGGCGACAGTTGACAGCTTTTGACCTTTCTCCTGAAGTTTGTAATGTCATCTTGGCAGCCAGGCGTCCCTCCACTAAAACGGTATACGCCTGTAGATGGAACAGATTTGTGGCAAGGTGCACAGCAAAGGCTGTGGATCCCCTTTCTGCCCCTCTTTCAGAGGTTCTCCTCTTCATTCTTTCTTTGGCCCTGCTGGGCTCTGCTCTGGGCACTCCTAAAGGCTATCTTTCGGCCATTTCGGCCTTTCTTCGCCTTCCTGATCAGCCTTCTCTTTTGAAGTCCCCTTTTGTAAATAGGTTTCTTAAGGGCATTACTCACCTCTTTCCTCCTATTCCTTTCGTAATGCCCCAGTGGGACTTGAATCTGGTCTTAACTTACCTTATGTGTGCTCCTTTCGAGCCACTACATAATTGACCTTAAGGACTGCTTTTCTGGTTGCCATCACCTCTGCTCGCAGGGTGAGTGAGCTTCATGCTCTATCTTCTAAACCTCCTTTCCTTGCTGTCCATCTGGACAAGGTTGACCTTCGGACTAGACCTTCTTTTCTTCCCAAAGTGGTTACCTCTTTTCACTTAGGACAGACCATCACTTTGCCCACCTTCTTCTTGCCCCTGCATCCTTCCAAGGAGGAGGAGAGACTCCACCGCCTGGATCCAAAACGTGCGTTATCATTTTATCTGGATCGCACAAAACAATTCTGGGTGAACTATCAACTCTTTGTTAGCTATGTGGGCGCCAAGAAAGGTCGGGCCGTGCAAAAACGGACCATCTCTGGATGGGTCGTCCTTTGCATTAAGATCTGTTACTCCTTGGCGAAAAAGGAGCCTCCGGTAGGACTGCGCGCCCATTCCACCAGGGCGATGGCAGCCACTACTGCTTTGGGACGTGGAGTCCCCCTCGGCGATATCTGCCAGGCAGCACGTGGGCATCACTACACACGTTCACTAAACATTACTGCCTGGATAGCCAAGTCCGGAGAGACGGCTTCTTTGGCCGTTCAGTTCTCCAGGACTTTCTGGTGTGAACTTAGTTCGCAGACCCACCTCCGGGGTTGGTATTGCTGGGGTATCTATTCTAAGGTAAGGAATCTATAACTAATAGTCTCTTTCAGATGAACAAGTTACTTACCTTTGGTAACGATATATCTGTAAGAGACCTATATTAGTTATAGATTCCTTACCGCCCCACCCATCCTCCCCGTTCTGCGAACTGACTTCTAGAGTAAGGGACTCCCTTTCGGGGCCCTAGTTTTGTGCACCAGTGGTCAGTGTCTTGCATGGCGCTACGCTTCTGGCGTGGAATGTCGTGTAAAAGAACTGACGTCAGCGCGCAGGGCGGCGTCTAAGTAGATACCGCGACGTCATCCCGGCGATCATGACGCCGACGACAAACACGGAGTCGACCGACGCACAGGGGTACTGCTGAGAAGAAATTCTCAGGATCCAGTCTGACGCCTGGGGGGTAATTCTAAGGTAAGGAATCTATAACTAATATATGTCTCTTACAGATATATTGTTACCGAAGGTAAGTAACTTGTTTGTTAATGATGTGAATATTGTTTTTTTTTTAATATGCATAAAACTTTTGAGAATTTCATATCAGATATAAAGAAACATTGTTTCCGAAAAACTTTGTAATGGGGATTGTGTATATATTGTTAAAAATTGAATGTTAAATACATTAGGCAGTGCACACAGGGATTCAGGTACACACTTACTTGAAACATATTTTGAGATAAAACAGGAATGTGTGCCATGTTGACTCAGTTTGGTCTGCACCAAGACACGCAGGCTGCAATGGCAGTGTGGATGTGCTTGGTGATGGGTCCCTTAGGGTGACACAATTTGTGCTGCAGCCCTTAGGGACCCTCTTTAACCACAAGGCCCTTGGTACAAGAGGTACATTTTACTAGGGACTTATATGTGATCTAAAGTGGTGCCAATTGTGGAACCAATAGGTACAGTTTAGGGAAAGCTCTGGCACAGGAGATCTGGTTGGCAGGTACCCTGTGCACTTCCATTCGAAATGACATTATTTTCCAGGCAAAAAGTGGGGGCTAACCCTTTCCAAAAGAGGCTCTGTCCTACACCCATGTTGTCTTATGGTACCGAATCCGGATGTGATTTTTTTTTCAGATTCCTGCGGATGCAGAATGACACACAGTAATCGACTTGTGCAAAACATTCTTCTTCATTTCTCTTCATGAGGATAGCCAATGTCTTTTATCCTTTTGATTCCTCAATAAAGTCCTTGTTTGGTATTGACTCCCACAGGGATATATAGAAAGCCCTGCAATCTTTAATCCGATCTTGAAGAATGATTTGAAAATCTGCAGCTGTCCTGTAACTCAGTGCTGGTGCAATTTATAGACGAACTGATGGTCTCTTCCAAAAAGGAAGATTGCAAGTTGGATACAGTTGCACTCTTGAACTATCTTGCTCACAATAGTCATAAAGTTTCACCTACAAAAATGCAGTATTATCTGAAAAAAGTGATTTACCTTTGTCATCACATTGAAAAAGGGGCAAGAAAAGAAGCCAAATAGCATGTTTCTTCAATCCTTACAATGAATCCTCCGACTACTTAGACGGAAGCGAAGATGTTCATGGAATGGTTGGCTACTTTTGTCAGTGGATTCCAAACCTTTGACTGATTGCAAAACCTTTAGTAAGACTTACTCTCAGCGACATAGTGAATCTGGTCCCATTTGATGACAATTGCATGAATGCCTTCTTAAAACTCGGGGTCAAAGTCTGCAGCACACCAGCTCTAGGATTGCTGATTTGTAAGGTTTTCTTTTTTATACTGTTATGAAAAAGAAGGGTGTGAGCTCTGTTCTTGTGCAAGAACATGGTGGACTAAAGTGGCCTGTCTCCTACTTCCCTGCTTCATTAGATCCAGTAGCCGAAGCTCTTCCTGGTTGTCTGTATGCGCTGTTTGCCTGGCAATAGAGCAAAGTGAAGGAATCGTGATGGGTTACACACTTATTCTGTTAGTCCCTCATTCAGTCGATTTTGCTGACTCATACACAAATTCAGCACATGACAAACAGCCACCTTACAAAGTGTGAGCAAACAATATTGACAGCTGACATTTCAATTGGAAGGTGTAATACCTTGAATCCTGCAACGCTGCTGCCACTGCCAAACAATGATGAAAATGATGAGGAATCTAACCATTATTGCACTGATGTAACAGAAACGTGTACCAAATAAAACCAGACATAAAAGATACTCTGTGTGAGTCTGATTTAACTCTGTAGATGGTTCTTCTCTGAGAGATGATCAAGGAATATTAAGATCAGCTTATGCAGTCTGGTCTATTTCTGACTTTGTTGGAGTGTCCTATTTGTGTAATGTAACTTCAGCATAACTTGCAGAATTGATTTCCCTGACGAGAGCATGCTGTGTGGCTAATTGAGTGTGACAATCTATACAGATGGTCAGTATGGTTTTGGAGTTGTACATTATTTTGTGCAGCTGTAATCACAAAGGGGTTTCATGACATCCTTTAGTACTCCAATTAGGAATGGAACATATATCCTGGATTTATTAGAGGCTCTACAGCAACCCAAAGGGAGTTTTAATTGTAAAGTGTATTGTTTCTAAGTCTACTGATGGCCTGCTCACTATGGGCAATCTCTTTGCTTATCAGGTTGCTAGGTACTATGCACATGAATTTGTAATAAATCAAAAGAACCAGAAAAAAATTAATCTGAGACAGAAATTTACTGTGTTTTTTATTGAACTCAATACAAACAACAATGAACGAACTCAGACAGCTCCAGGAGGAAGTGCCAGAGGATGAAAAAGAAAGGTGGGAAACAACCAGTTGTAAAAAAAAAAAAAAAACAGTAAAGTTGTGTGGGTAACTCCAGATCATCAATATGTGCTTCCTGATTCAAAGCTGTCAATCGTGGCCAGGTTAATTTATGGACATACTCCTGCAGGAAGATATTTCCATAATGTTTTGGCATAATAGACACTTTAGGGGTGTAGCAGAAGATCAATGCCAAAGATGCACTACTTGTCAGATAATTGTTGAAGAAAAGAGACTACTTAGTGACCATGGGTCATATAGTTAAGTCTGAGGGACCATTGACTAGCCTTCTTTCAGATTACATTTAAATGTTTGTTTACAAAGGGCTTAGATATATTTTAGCCATAAATTGTTCTGAAAATGGATGGAAGGCTACCCGACTAGGAGGTGTGACTGTATGGTTGTGGGTTTTCCATGTGAATGAAATGAGTGATGCTGTTGGTTTATAAAGGGTGACGTGTGGATTTGGACAAATTGTGTTAGATGTGCTTGGTGCTATGATTTCAGTCTGTTGGTGTGGTTTTGAACGTTGTAAAAATATCAGATTGTCAATGCTTGTTGATCGCCTTCTAACTGCTGGAGCACTAACATAAATAAATGAACCAATGGCTATGCTTGCTATGATTATGCAAAATCACCTTGCATTGAATATCCTTCTTGCAAAGGAAGACTGAGTCTGCCATGTGTTAAAGGTACAACAGAGCTGCACTTCATTTCAGAGAATAGTAGGCTTATTAAAGCTTATATATTTAAAGTTACTAATGTTTCTCATGAAGTAAAAGCTCTTGATGAATATAGTTTGTGAGAATCAGTTGGTTCCTGGTTTATCAAAATTGAAAAGGTAGGTGAGTGGTTTGACAAGTTAGGAGAGAATGTGATGCGTTTCATTCTATCCCCATTAAATATTGTGTTAATTTGTGCAATTAGTTAAACGTTTGAAGCCATTTATTTTCTAAAATGGGATTAAAAAGTGGGGTAAGAAAAAGGTGTCCGCAAAATTTTCAAATAAAAGGAAGTGTAATATTTATGATCTGGAAGATATCAAATGATTTATTAATTGATTGTAGGGCTCTTTAGACACATTTAGAGGATTTGAGCAGCATTGACAACTATTTTAGCGCTATTCATTGTGTGCCAGTGATTGCAAATAGGTCGGTCAGTGTTTTGAGCAGTAGTTCTTTTTGTTGGGGATAATATGCTGATTTTTAAAACGATGACATCAAGATGCTGGAAGAATCGAGATGCAAAAGACAAAGCTATACAG
This sequence comes from Calotriton arnoldi, assembly GCA_963921515.1. NCBI lineage: Eukaryota > Metazoa > Chordata > Amphibia > Caudata > Salamandridae > Calotriton > Calotriton arnoldi. The sequence continues at coordinate 594,787 of CAWUFW010005673.1, forward strand.
ACTGCATTATGAAATGTGATAGTGGGATATTGGTGATGATTGTAATAATCAGAGATGGTATTCCGTGGGAGGTATTTCCTGATTAGAATCATATGTGCTTATTAAAATGGGTCATCTGTAATTTAAAGGAAAATGAGGGGATGTACAGGAATTTTTCCTTGACATATGCTAAACTAGGCCTCCACTCCATCTTGTATTAAAATGGCTGCTGTTTCATTATATTCATCTCATGTTCACTGCACGCAGTAAAATGTGCAGTTTGTTTTGTAATGACATTGTTCTCGAAGAACTCCAGAGGAAGCCTTTAGATACCTTTCAAGGCTCTTCCTGCTTGCACACAGTGGTCTATCCACTCGTGAGTCTTTTTAATGTTTATTTAACCACGTTGTTCTGACACATCTAATGACATTAGGTCAGAAGGGACATACTTATTATTAATTTAGGGCAGTGGTTCTTAACCATTTGACTTCCGGACGACCCATCTCCCCCTGAATTAATGGAAGCTTCTATCATTTGAACCTCAAAACCATGGGCAAACATACAAAAACACATGTATATTGAACAAATTATGAAAGTATTTTACTTCATGAACAAAAAAAATGTTCAGTGGGAAAGTTGACGCTTTTCAAAATGTAGTTTTAGTTCTAAAAGACGAAGTGATGTGCTAGCCTCGAGCATATTACTCTTTTTTTTATTTTTTTGCTTCTACTGCATGTTCTGTTGTTGTGGGTACATTTCAGTGCATACTAGATTCTCTTTGCTGTATACTTGAGCTGCCCTATGACTCAAGCTAAATATTCCAGTTTCATTTATAGATTCTAGTTTCGAAGTCCTTCGTGTTTACAGAGCATTTTAAAATGTTCAATTTTGTGTGTTTTTTTTAAAATGTATAAGTATTGCTAATATTAGTTACTTCTCTAAAGAGTCATGGATCCCTTCGTTAGGCGTTGCGGACCTTCAGAGGTCCTCAGACCACAGATTAAGGGGAATTGTGCTAGAATGGCGGTATTACAACATTTTATAACTTTGAATTGTGATTTGCTGTAGTTTTGATACATATACTCACCCCATGCTGACTGTGCGGTTTCTGTTGGTTTCTTTGGTGAAATTAGTTATAAAAAACTTGAATTTGGGGTTAAGACAGATCTTTTTGGTTGTCTGCTAGGGATACTGCCTGTTTCTCCATCAATTTGCTGCACATTTGAACATAGACCATTTTTCAGATTTTGCTAATTAATGCATTTGTTGTAAATGCTTGAAAGCTTTTATGGCAGTCAATTTCTATGTCTTCTGAATGAGTTATTGAACTTGACAATATTTTTGCCTTCTGTATTGTACTTTTAATATTTTAATAAACCTTAATGGTTTTCCACATTTACTGATCTCTAACTCGTTTTTCAGTTAGTCTTTATTATTGACTGTGTTTTGTAATACTGTTTTGAAATCTTATGACTAGGGACACATTGCCTCACTTTTTCTTGAGGACAACGCTGTCTCCGACCTCACGATTGGTACTATAACTATCATGCAGATCTAGCACCCGCATCCTCTTGGATCTTCCGGCAGCCTGAGGACCTCATAGACTATGTGCCACTGATAGCTAGATTGAAGGACAATGGTCTTGATGATCTTGTCTTTAAATAAATCAGTTCTGTTTTTTACTGACTACTGTCAGACTACTTTGCTCCTGCTTATTAAACTTGCTTCTAGTTGGGTTCCCTGTACTGTCCCCAGTGGGATCAGTGCTTTCTCCATTGTTATTTAATAACTGTATGCTTCCGTGGCTTCTTTGTTAAGTATTCTGGGTGTAAATTTCTATATGTATGCTGACAATACACACGTGTTTAACTTGACAGCTTTATATGTCTCTGTCTATCCATCTGTTGATACACAGGACATTCTGGTGTACATCCTAACCACTGTCAAACAATGGGTTGCTCTAAATGTCCCCAAATTTAATCCAACCAAAATCGAGCTCCTCGTTACTTGACAATCTGTACACTGGAATCCTGCTTGATGTACAGAAAGTTTGGTCCCTTCTCTATGTCCTGCGCCCACTGTTCGTAACTCAAGGCCTGATATAGAGTTTGGCAGATTGGTTATTCCTTCACAAACATGACTGATATTCCGTCTGCCTTATTATATGTGCATTATACCCAGTTGCACATGTAATACGTCGGACGGGCTAACCGTCACATTGGTGATGAAGTTGCCCACCAGCCGAACTCTAAATCAGGTACTTAGGCATTTATATTGACCTGGACCTTTCTATTGAATGCCCCATTTCCAAGCTTTCCAGTTTCTGCTTTCAGCAAACCGAACACCTGAAGAAAATCTTACCTTATGTTACCACACTGCCATAGTCCTGGCTTTCATTCAGTCTCATCTTGGATACAGAATTCCATCTGAGTTGGTCTCCCAGATACGTTAACCAGACAACTCCAGTTGGCCCAAAATGCTGCAACCTGCCTTCTAACTGGTACCAAACAGGCATATTACCACCATTCTCAAGGGTCTTCACTGGTTACCAATTAGGAAGAGTGTCCTGTTCAAGAATTTGTAGTGGTACACAAGGCAATTCATTCCTTTGACTCTTTTTTGGTCTCATCATTACGCTGCCATCAATTACATGTTCTGCATTTGGCTCTAGGAAGAAGTGGGAGAGCTGAGTCAGTGCTGAGCCAAGGGTCGGCTTTAGCTCTAAGTGCTTGTGCATGAGCCGAGCCTTGAAAATATCTGTCATGTAAATCATCAGCAAACATCATGTTAGAATATGATATGGTGTCTTCAAAATTCAAAAAAGTGTATTTCTTTAACATGCAGAAAAGGTTCACCTTAGTAGATTAGACTATATCACTGCATGGAGTATTTATTAAAAGTGTGAGCTTTTAAACTTGAACTGGGAAACAGTGCTGCCCCTGCCCTGATGACAATCTATTAGTGAACTAAGAGGCAAGTCAGTTGTCATGCATATCCTATATGTAGCTCAAATTCTTATTATAGATGAAGCAAAACTATAGGCTATTAAATCAAACATGAGTGCACATCCTAAACTTATTTGAAAGTGCTCTTATCCATTTTCTTTCTGTGCAATTCAGCCACTGGAGGAGCATTGCTTTCTCACATGAAAGGTTTTTAATTGTTGGTGTGTGAGATTAGAGCGTGAATGACAGCAGAATCCACCTTTTTTAGGGCAGTTTAACAAATCGCAAACCTTGCCCAAGGAAAGGAGAGCGCTTCACAATCACAGACTAGGATATATGTTTTAGACACAGGGCAATTTGCCAAGATTCACAGGATGCTTGGCTGAGGCTGGGATTCGAACCTTGTTTCACCACGTACATGCTTGGAAGCTGAGGCCACTAGGCCACATCGCCTCCTGTGAATGCTTGGCTCATTTTGGGCTCAAGGATTGTCGTGTAGTTCCTCAAATACATAGAATCTGGGCGTTTGTTGGACAACATAAACCAAGGGATTGGTGTCTAGACTAATTCCGGACACCCCCACAGGATATGCCAGCCTATAGACCAGCTAGCTCACAGTGCCACTATAAGCCCCCGAACCTTACCAAGGAGCGAATAGTTTCTGGCAACCATTGAACATGACAACCCTTGACTCTTCATGGATCGTGGAAACAGTACAGTACTTTTCGCTCAGCCATTCGTGCTCATTCAGTCTCAGAAAGATACACAGAATAAACGTTTGGGGCGTTTTCAATAAGTATTTATTGATCCAGCCTCATTTTAGTATAAAACATGTTTGCTGCGACAATCGATAGAAAGAAGCAAATCTAAATGATTATAAGCACCAATAGAGTAACTAGAAGGTAGAATTCTACCACGGTGCTAAAATAGTGAATATATGCAGGCTTATAAACATGACAGTAATCAAGAGTACTCCTACGATGCGGACCCTACCTAAGTGTACCTAAATGTACCAAGCATGTATGTGAGTGTAACGCCAAGAATCCCCTAGGAAAGAGCCAACCCCATTACCTCATGGGAGAGAATGAAGGACCCCGTCTTGGTCACGAGTTGAACACCCAGCAAGGGATGTCAGACCACTGAGTGTTGGAGCTTCAGCATGCAGGGATGTCAGTGTCAGCGTAGAAGCGTCTCCTCCAGTCACCTAGTGAAGGTGCAGTTTTTTAATACCAAAAAGGTAGCCTCAGGGGTTCTACGACAATCTATATGTTGTGAGTACGATTATGTAGATGAGCCTAAATCAATAATTGTAATTATGCAAAGTAGCCCTGTCGCCCAAGGATGAAGATAGCGATGACTTTTCTACAGAGTATGTTAATCCTGTTATGTACGTCATGTCCGGGGGATTTTACTAAGAATCCTCATACATAATAAATGAGGCTAGTTGCAAGGAAACCAATTGACATTTGTTCAGCACATAACTGAGTAAAAGGTCAATGCTAGAACCGTTATGCAGCGCAAGGTAGGACAAATGTAGGTAAAAGGTCGTTTTGCTACTTAGGCGTAGGTTAGGAAACATAACACCCACTCCTCATCTGAAGGTTGACATGGTCAACTAATGCTAAAATAAGCCCACAAAAAAGCATACAAACATTGTCATAAAACCACTGTATAAAAACATCTAAAAACATGTTATATGTCAAAAAGGATGCTCATTAAAATTCAAAAAAGCTCTACAAGTCCCCTAAAGAATCAGTATATAAATAGACTGAGCACATCGAAAGCCATGGTGCTCAGTGAGAGCGGAAGAAAAAATAAAACAAAACGATGTTTCTCATTCCAATTTGGTTTTGTTTTGGAAAAAGTCTGAATTGTTCCCATCACACGGAGATCCAAATGTTTGTGTCCTGTGTGGGAGACACAACATCACTGTTGCTTGCATTCTCAGACAACGGTCCCTGTAACACCTCCTGTATCAGGTCAATGGAGCAAAGGTGATCTTCTCCGGTTCCCACAGCAACCGCTGAGTAAGCACTCGACACCTGTGAGCCAGTCGTAGAGCCGTTGTTCGTTCTGCCAGGAGCTGAAGCATCCCATGGAAGCTCGGAGAATGCCGTCATTAACATGGGAATGCGCTGAGGACACTGATACACGTGGGCCTTTAAGGGGTCCAGTAGTACGTGTATGTCCGGTGGTGCAACCAATGGAAGGGTCAGACACAGGTCCAACACGCATTCGTAGCCGTAGAATAGTGTAGGAAGCTGGCTCTGTATATATACTATACCAAAGTGAGGTATAGTGTGCACAGAGTCCAGTGGAACCCCAAAGGTAGGCAGAGGTAAAGTTAGATAGCACCTCACTCTCTATTTGTGGTAGTGTGGTCGAGCAGTAAGGCAGTATCAGAGGACAGTGTTAAGCATTTGTTGTACACACTCAGTCAGCAAATGAATTCACACACTCAAAGACTGAATTTCAGACCAATTTTTTTGTATAAAAATATTATTTTAGTTATTTTATTACCTAGAACCAAGCAAGCCTGGCACAGGTAAGTGATAAATACTTTGCAGTAAATATACAGTTGTAATACAGTTTGGATTGGTAATTGTATATGCACTCTGTTTTGACTTACAGTATTGTTTAGAGAAATGCAATGCTTTGTAAATACAGTACATAGACTTGAATGGGCTTTTCAGTAAAATACCAGGTAAGTTACTTTTTAGATTACTTTTCTTACTCAGAGTAGTATGCCTGGATACTACTCTGGGACATTTCCTGCAAACAGGTAAGTAAAATCGTTTTTGTTAAATAGCACAATTTTAAAGAATTTCTTTAGGTTTTCAAACTCCACACTTAGAAACTTTTTCAAGAAAAACAGTCAATGTTATCCCATGGAGGAAAATAGTGTTATCGGTTTAAAGGTAAGTATTTGGCAGTGGGATTTGAGGTTCTGGGGGTAGACTCAGGGGTCCCCCAGGGTCAGTGATGCACTCTTGTTACACCCTCAGCGGCAGGGACCTAGGGCACATCAAGTCAAAGTGCATCAGTAGTCTGGCAAAAAGTGGGGGGGTTACTGCAACAGAAACCCACTTTCCTACAAATAGGCATCAGCACACAGGCAAGATGCAGTCAAACCAGACTGGTCTGAACGCTAGGAACCAATGCTCGCTTAGATCCGAAGCCGAGGTGTGCCCAGATGAAGCCCCATGCGTTCACAACGTCGCACCAGCAGTGCTTTTTCCATCTCTCAATGAACAGGGACCTCCATTGCGAAGCTGGAAAATTAAAACCAGGATACCCACTACAAGTAGTAGGACCAGCGGAAGCCCTCCAAAAACGCTTCCCAATACGGAGTGTATGAATGCTGGAATGACTCCAAAGATTGTCGGAAAGGTGCTCAATAGCCCAGAACCTATACGTATTAAATAGGTGCACAATCCCCCTCGTATCAGACATTTTAAAGATACGATGAACCATTTCCCTGAAATGGAGCTAGAAGTTCGTACGGACTAGTGCCTGTATCTCAGATGAAGACCTTGCAACCTGGAGATCAAATAGCTCTCGGGCTGAGGCTAAGGCCACATCTTTGTTAAAAAGCATGGCTTTCAGTCTACTCAGAGAATCAAACCTTATAAATGAAACATTCAATGAAGGCCATAGCGTTGCCTCCCTAACTGCGTGGGCCTGTGGAAACAATTCTTGCATACAACACGTAACCCTGGATCTTACTGTGGCCAGATATGCGATGCCTGGTACCATCCCACAACATCCCAAAAATAGAGAGAGGGGTCCTTCTCACCAAAGGGACAGGGCACCAAAATAGACACTATGTCAGAAACAAATTCCCTTTGGGTTTCTTAATGCATACAAATACACACCGCTATCATACCCAAACAACCCAATCACCAACAGTGAGAATAGAAACCAAAAAAATAATATAAAATATTTTTATTAACAGGATCCTTATAAGATTCAAAATGTTAAAAAATATACATCATCATTTCATATCAAGTATTCACACAAAGTTAAAAACATAATTACAGAAGATCTGGGAGAATATAACAAAGATTAATTTAATCGGAAACTCATGAATCTGGCAAGCACACCAAGTACAAAGATGTATTTGTAAGCCTGAAGAAGGTGGTGGATCAGACTATACCACCGAAACGCGTCGCTTTGTGTTCAAAAAGCATCCAAGCTGTATTGGGTTCCACCAGGAAAAACTAAATTCTATTAAGTGTTGGACCAGTAACAATAATTCTTGTTCTTTGTACTTGGTGTGCTTGCCAGATTCATGAGTTTCCGATGAAATTAATCTTTGTTATATTCTCCCAGATCTTCTGTAATGATATGTTTTTAACTTTGTGTGAATACTTGATATGAAATGATGATGTATATTTTTTAACATTTTGAATCATAAGGATCCTGTTAATAAAAATATTTTATATAATTGTTTTGGTTTCTATTCTCACTGTTGGTGATTGGGTTGTTTGGGTATGATAGTGGTTTGTAATTGTATGCATTAAGAAACCCAAAGGGAATTTGTTTCTGACATAGTGACCATCCCACAACAGCATTGATCATTCAGCATCAAATAGCTCTCTTTCGAGAGCAGCTCGAACACCGGATGAATCACGGCAGCTGGGCAACCCTTCAAGTATCAGGACAAATTTGCAACCGAAGGATTACAGGCCCTGTGAAGCAAAATGTCCTTGTAAACTAAGGACCCACTTAAAGGACTTTCACAGTTTGAACTGATGCGAAAAACGTCAGTGTCCCCATTCCTGCATCTAAATCTGTATGGTAATTCCCAGTACTTGTGTATGTACCCTTCTCCAAACGCTTCATATCTGCCTACCTGCTGGTATTTGAGACAGTATTGAAATTGGAATGTCGTGACTGGCAGTGTAATATAGCCATGGATTAACCATTCTGTGGAAGGTGACTCGGCCACGGTGAAAGGTAATTGGTCCAATTTTTCAATGTGTAACATGGTATATTTTGCATCTCTGCTTGCCATAACCATCTGTCTTTCCATTAGATTGTATACAGAGAGCAGAGTCGTGCTGTTGATGTAACGCCAGGGCACGTGGTCAAAAGGCAATGATTGTAGCCTCCAGCTTAATAATAGAATGGACCACAATTGCGATTCTCCATGTTGTAGAATAGACACATCCTGTTCCATTATATCTATTGCAGAAGACACAATGTTGCCCAGTGAATAAATCCTGGAAGATAGTGTGGTTATACCATTGTCGACCACAGCCATAGCACTTTCAAGGTTAACCCAATCTATTTCACGTAGTCTCTCAGTAGCCTCCTGTTGAGAGATTTTCTATAGCTCGTTGTAAATAGCATACACGAAGCGCTTTTTTCATGGCTTTTGGGGACCTAACAAAAAATCCCTAAGATCCATTTAATCTGAGAGTAGGGATAAGTGTTGTTTCACTTGGGACAGTGTCGAGGTCATTAGCCACTCTAGGCATAACTTCCCAACACTGTAAGATGTCACCATCCTGAGTGTTCTGATTGTATATAACGCTGATCAGGCCTATGGATACTAAACCCTTCGGTGGTACCCCTGAATCTTGACTGACACCTATTTGTGTCGATAGGCCAAACCAACCATCTCTTCCAATTGGGGTCTGATGAATTGTAAAAACCATTGTGTAGCATGGCATCTAATGTATCCTCACGGTGTAGTGTATAGTTTTGCCAACCCTCAAAGTGTGTAAGTGAGGAATCTGAGGTGTATTCAAATCCTTGATCTTGGCTAGTCCAAGACAGGAAGTCTGTTGCACAGTCCTGTTTAGGAAAATCATTTGATGTGGTATGAGGCATGCTCTAAATAGGGCCTCAATTCCCTGAACTTGCCAATCTTTAGTCCCCCAGACAGATTTTGTGTCTATAGTGTCCCTCCAAAAGTCGAAACCCTGTAAAGACAGTTGGGAAATAAAGGAAGCAGTGTATATCAGCTTAGTGTTAGTGAGCATATTTTTCTTTGCAGGTGTAGGTGAAAGCCTATAGTAATACAAGGCAGGGTCTGAAGTGGTAAACCCAGAAAAATAAGCAAACTTTTGTGCAAATGTTGTTGAACTCTTTCGGTGGTGTTGGGCAATGTTCCCATTGAGGGTAAGTGAAAACATTATGTGGGATACTTGCTTTGTGTAAAACATGTTGACCATGATATTGGTAACAGAACATGTTGGCAAAATTAGTTGTACCATCGTACAATTCATCATTTGAAAATGCAGCTGACTGTTCTAAATCAGACAGCATATTATGCCCAGTTTCAATGTCCCAATCATCAGAAAGAGTACTAGAAGTGATATCACTAAGAGAAATTTTGAACAAATGTGGTATTCTTAAAGGTTCAGTAGGACCATACACATTATAGGAAACTCTGTCCCAAACTATTCCTTCAGGAACTGGAACTGCTGTAATGTTCACTAAGGAGAGGTGTGGTGCAGCGGCCAGGGCAGCTGACTTTGGAGCACAGGGCTCACGGTTTGATCCCCGGCTCTGGCGGCAGCTCAGCTCAGCACCATGTGACTCTGGGCAATAGCTCACTTAATTTCCACGACGGCCCCCAGCGCCTTGAGACCCGTAAGGGTGAGTAGTTCGCGCTTTACAAATACTGATTTATTATTATTTTATTTATTTATTTATAAGGACAGGTCCCTCTGTTCATGGAGTGATGATGCATGCGGTTTCAGGAGTAATGGACATTAACTCATGGAGTTAATGTCCATTCAGGAGCAAGAAAAAGACAGTCACTACACAATCCAAAGGACTAGGAACAGTAGACCAATTGCAATCCAAAGCTGTAGCCAGGGAAAAACAAAGTAAGTCTTTTTCAGCCAAAGGTAGAAATCACGAATTCGTTGTTTATGGGGAACAGGCGGTGGCAGTGGCGGTAGCCAGATGCAGTCCGATCTGTCTTTGGTAGCTCAGCATGTTTTGTGGAACTGGCAGATGCCTCCGTTCTAGACATATTCACATAGACGTCAGTATTTGGCTGAATTGATATATGTGTATTCTTTGTAGTTTGATGTTCAATTTCAACAGGTACAAGTTGCATTCCATAGTTGGTAACTTCTTCACTTCGGGGAGTGTAGTCTTCAAAAGTTATTAATCTTTCCATCTGAAATTCCAGTATGGTAGCAAGTGGAGATCGGTGGCTACCCAGGAGCCCACCAGCTTACTGTTGAGTATCGGCCACATAGTGTGGTTTGATCAGATCAATTGAGATGAATCTCTTGTATTTGCAGCCGGCAAGAGGGTGGAAAAAGTACTGTTCTTGTTCCTTCGACATCCAGGACAGGTAAAGCCGCTCTGTAAGATGGCCCAAATTCTTTTTTGTCCACAATCTTTTCTCTGATCAGGTCCCTAACTTCTGGCACCCAGGCAGGTCTTGCCGGAACAGCTTTCACTTTTCCAGGGGCGTTTCGTTTTACTTGGGCGTTGCTTTGTAATGCCTAGGATTCATTGAGTTCCTGTAAAACAGCGAAACGATCATTGATGTCAAATGGTTTTTCATCCGCCACTGTTGTGCCATAATCGAGGTCCCGAACAGGACATCATATGGAGTATGGCCCCCCCAATGATTTTCTTGGCATGTTGTTAAGTGCCCTCTGGACCCCGTATAGGTGATTGACCCAACTGCCACACGAGCCTAATACCCTAGCTGTTAAGGATTGCTTTAAGTCCCGGTTCTTCCTCTCCACGATCGAATTTCCCTCGGGATGATAAGGGGGGGGAGTATCGCAATTCTACACCAAGCCTCCCATGGCTTCTTTGTAAGCCTGTCAGCCTAATGCAGGGCCACGGTCGGAATGTAATGTGCCAATTCTTATGTCCCTATGAAGACTCGCAAATCCTTTATAACAGTTCAGGAGTCAGCCAAGCGCTGAGGCCAAACCCACCGGAATCTAGAGCATAAATCCACTGCCACCAAGATGTACTTGTAAGCCCCGTCAGTATGTAAGGGGCCGTAGTGGTCCAAATAGACACATGCACGTGGTATGTCTGATATCAGTAGTGGTGTTTGAGGTGGACGTGCTACGGTGGAGCCTTTCATTTGCTGACAGATGTCGCACTTGAGGACAAAGTCCTTGGTCTGTTTAGCAAGACCTGGCCACCAATAACGCTGCTTTAGTAGTGAAACCGTCGCAGTGATACCTGCGTGTGCTGAACCCAGACCCTCGTGTGCAGCCAGAATTAATCCTAATCTGCGATCCATGTTTGCTATTACTCTATCCACTCACTCCTGGAATTTGAGCATATGGAATGTTTTGCGCATCTAACTTGTAGGAGTACTTGAGTGGAAAACCTTTTGGCAAGGCTTAGCTGTTGCGCGTAGTGTTCACAGCTATTATTATTTGTCCGTCTATCCTCGTGCTTGAACCAGTGATTGCAGCAACGGCAGAAGTTCGCACTGTCACGTTGGCGGCTTCATCAGTCAATGAATTCCCTTCATCATGCACGCCAACACGCTGATGACTCAATATGTGAATTTCATGAGCCCGTGGCAAGCGTTCTTTCAGCTTTGCCACCTGTTCCCAAAGCAACTTGTGCTTTATTGTGCAACCTTTGGAATCTCTAAACCCATTCTGGCCCCCATAGTGAAGATTTTCATTGTATGACTGGACACAATAAAGTGAATTGCAAACAATAGTGTGGGGAATTCCCGATCCGTATTTCTTAGTGCCAGTATCAGGGCTTTCAGTTCTGCCAGCTGTGCCGTACAATCTCCTAGAGACTGCGTCTGTGTATTGCTAGGACCGAACTTTCCATCCCGCGTACGTCCCTTCACAATCGCACATGCTGCGCTGTATTGCTGTTTACTTCCTACGGCAGGCTGGGCAGATCCGTCAGTATAAATGATGTATTCATACTGATCGAAAGACAGGATTTCGTTCGGGCAAGGATATTCTTGTGCGTATTGCAGAAATGCTTGTGTTTTCAATGTAGGATCATATCTGTAATCTACATCTCTTGCAGTGAGAGAATTAGCTCATTGTATCCATCGTGGATGCAGTGCTTTTGCCTTTGGAATGCTTGCTTTAGTAACAGCCTCTAAAGTTGGTACTGGAGTCACAACAATTATGCGTTTCCCCTGTGCTAGTGCCCTTTCTCTCACTACAGCAGTTTGCCCTGCTATCAGTATCTATTCCGTGGATGCAAAACTCATTTCAGCGTTTATGTACAAATGTGATTATGCTATGGGTACTGTTTCGCCTTCATTGAAGGTAAGGTAAGTGTACCCTGATTGACCCTCAACTACACGGATTACCAAATTAGTGGTATTTGCACATGTCTGTAAGTGTTTGGAAGCTATCATGTCAGCTTGTACGGAATGGAGAATTTCTGTGTGTTCATGTGTCCAATGTTGGACTGAAAAATCAGGTCTGATTGGGTCGTAGAAAGGTTTAACCCTTTCAGCATAATCCAAAATGTATGTTCTGCCAAAATGTAGGAATCCTAAAATGGATTGTAAACCTTTAGTCTTTGGAGGTTGGAGCAGTGCACATTTTTCTAAAAGAAATAGCTGCCAGGTTTTTCCCTTCACTTGGTAGCTCATATCCAAAATATAGGACACTGAGGTGGGCAATTTTTGATTTTTTAAAGTTACATTTGTAGCCCACATTTGTGAATCCCAGAATTATGTTGTTCTCCCTGTTCAAGTGTTCCAATAACTCATCGTCTGTCAGATAAATATCTACGTAGGACAATGCCTCCTCATCACAATTTTGAAATAACTGTTACTCTTGCTAAGAACAACCCGGGGCTATTCTTATACCCTTGGGGCAGTCTACGGAATTGGCGTTAAGTGCCTAGAGCCGAGAATGCTGTCAGATATCTGCTTCCAGGCGCTATATTTTGGCAGAAGAAACCATTCGAGATATCTAGTGTTTTGTATTTTTTCCGCACAATGTTATTCATTATTGCGGCACTGTGTGCATTTTGTACTGCAAATGTTTGTGTGCATGTGTTCAAATGCCTGTAGTCTAAAACTAGATGATATGAATTGGAAGTTTTCATTACGGGAAACAAAGGATTACTCATAGAGGAGGTGCAGTTTTAAATCGCACCTTGGTACTCATGTTGATCTAAGATCTCCCTGACTTCTTTCTTTGCGTCCTGTTTTAATGAGTACTGCCTCTGTGGAATAGGAATAGAATTTAATGGGATTTCATGGTGAGGTGACTCAGCATCCCACCCTACATGATTGCGGTAAAGTGCGGGAGCTAGCGCTAACGCCCACTCCTGCGCGTATGAATATTAAAGTGACTCTGGAAAGAGGTCAAAGAAAGCCTGTAAAATTACAACTTCCCCCTTAGGGCACTCCATAACGAACTCAGGCGGCCAATCTCTTTCAGCGAAAAGGATGTCGTATCTATATGTCAGGTTCTTCCAAAAGAGACCATTCACTTTCCTCGGTATGTCCCACTCCATTTGGAGCGTAATTTCGTATAAACGATGCAGGACACTTACCCTTGTATCCGGTATCTCCACTGTGATATGTTGATTCAGCGCTGCTGTCACCAAAAATTCCATCAGGTTCTGGCGAGCTATTGTTACTTCTGTTGCGGTGTCCAGCATCATCAGAGCCCATTCCCCATTCAGCAGAAGAGTCTTCAGTAGCCTGGGCATTTCTTATTTTAAGGTTTAGTTTTAGGTTTATCTTCTTGTTTGATAATGTAGTCTGAAGTGCAATGTGTCTCTTTTTTTGGCTTGACTCGCTCTTCTGATCTGTGTTCTGACCGTCCTTCCCTCTCCGAGTGTTTTGATGAACTCTGAAAGGAATGAGAGGAACGTGTATCAGTATCCTGATACCTGTCAGGTTGTTTAATATTATCACGGTTTCTAAGATTATATCTTTTTTCAGAGGGCTCCTGTTGAGGTGACCCACCCCGTGATAGTGATGCATTTTGCATATTATTTTTTTATTGTTTATCTCGTTTCTTTTTAAAAGAATCAGGTGCTTGCTTCGAGTTATCCTTTTCAGGATTATCCGTCTCTTGTGGTTTCCCAGGCCTAGCTCCCAAGTTATCTCTACCCAGTGAAGCATAGGTTTCTTCGATAATCTTAGGTAGTTCTCGCTCCTGTTGTGCAGGAGTGACTTAGCTCAAGCGTTGGCGTATAGCCACCTCTGCTGCCTCCCCTTTTATGTTACCTAACATAATTGCTGATACCTGGGCAAAATTGGCTACCAGTTTCATCCCCAAGTCTAGGGCAGGTTCTGCCCCAAACTCATTCTGTATTTGTTTTTTTTTAAACAAACTTTATTGCCTTTTACTTACTTCTCTCATCGCACAGTGTCTCTATGGTGAGTATTCCAATCGTACAGTAGCTTATGTCCCCCTTTTAGAATGTTTGTACATACACTTGCTTGTTGCATTACAATTGTCTCCGGTGCTGCAGTTCAATTCCAAGTCTATCATGCCTTCTTATCCCCCCACCCCCCTAACCCTCCCCCCCACACTTAAACTTACCCTCTACCCCCTACACCCCTCCCTCATTCTGTATTTGTTTCAATACATCTGGTATAACTGCTGTTGAGAGGGTACCATGAGTACTGATATAAACGGCAACGAAAACTGTACCCCAAGTGGTACAATCCTCTATCGGGGGAGCTATTTCCATTGGCAAGCAAATTGTTCGTATTCTGTGTTTTTCCTGCGGGTCCGTATGGGGAAATACTGCTTCAAGCTGTGCTAATTTTTGTGCTAACCAGAATGGCATTCCCATAATTGCGTTCAGTGTTTGTGGGCTGATATTTGTCGTAATCATTTGAGGTTGACCAGCTTGAGCAATCCTCGCAGGTTGAATTGTAAGTGTTCGTATTACGAACTGTGTAAGATTTCTGTAAAGTTTTACTACGTCTCTGTTAAGTGTACGTAATTCTGCTGCTTGCAATGTATCAATCTCTGGATGTGGTCTGTAAGCAGCTAGGACCGGCCAGGTCGCTCCTTCTCTGCTGAGCGGAGCAAGTCTCACATTTGTTGTCTTGTGGGGGAGGGCGCCTTTAAACCAATTAATATGCTCTTGGTATGTTAACGGGGCTTTTATGTCCACGTATGGAAAGTATACTTCAATGTAAATATGAAACAAATATGTGAGTGCATCTGCAGGCTGGAATTTGACTCAAGAATAGAATACCACTGTTCTGAATGCCTCGAGGGCTGCAATCATGAAGGTAACACTAACACCCGTTGCCGGGAGTCCGTATTTATTTCTGTAATGTTAAGAGCAACTTCCTGATCATCTTCCCCTGTATTCGCAAAGCCATTTCCAGTGACAGACATTGTGGGTGGAAGTAGTAAGGAAAAGAGATAAAGTTTTGCACAATGTGGGGAACTATAATCCTTTAATCTTGAAAAACCCACAGCCAATACATAAAATCTACCTACTCAGCTGATTCGGATTTCCCTTCCCACTCCAGACGTCTCTGGTTAAATGTGAAGAGGGGTCTCTGAGAAAAGCACGACTGAACTACTCAGATTTGTCTGTTAAATAAGAACCAAACCAACGTTGGCGGCGCCATTACGTGTAGTTCCTAACAATACATAGGATCTGCGCGTTTGTTGGACAACATAAACTAAGGGATTGGTGTCTAGACTGATTCCGGACACCCCCACAGGATATGTCAGCCTATAGACCAGCTAGTTTTAGTGCCAATATAAGCTCCCGAACCTTACCAAGGAGCGAATAGTTTCTGGCAACCATTGAACATGACAACACTTGACCCTTCAGGGATCGTGGAAACAGTACAGTACTTTTCGCTCAGTCAATCGCGCTCACTTAGTCTCAGAGAGATACACAGAATAAACGTTGGGGACGTTTGCAATAAGTATTTATTGAACCAGCGTCATCCTAGTATAAAACATGTTTGCTGTGACAATCAATAGACCGAAGCAAATGTAAATGATTACAAGCACCAACAGAGTAAATAGAAGGTAGAATTCTACCATGGTGCCAAAACAGTGAATATATGCAGGCAAATAAACATGACAGTAATCAAGCGTACTCCTACGGTGCGGACCCTACCAAAGTGTATCTAAATGTACCTAGCATGTATATGGGTGTAAAGCCAAGAATCCCCTAGGAAAGAGCCATCCGCATCACCTGACGGGAGAAAATGAAGGACTCCGTCTTGGTCACGAGTTGGACTCCCCGTAAGGGATGTCAGACCACTGCGTGTTGAAGCTTCAGCGTGCAGGGACCTCCATGTCAGTGTCAGCTTAGAAGTGTCTACTCCAGTTACCTAGTGAAGGTGCGGTACTTTTAGACCAAAAAGGTAGCCTTGAGGGTTCTACCACAATCGATATGTAGTAAGTACAGTTATGTAGATGAGCCTAAATCAATAATTGTAATCATGTAAAGTCACCCTGTTGCCCAAGGATGAAGATAGCAATGACTTTTGTACAGAGTATGTTAATCCTGTTACCTACGTCATGTGCAGGGGATTTTACTAAGAATCCTCATACATAATAAATGAGGCTGGTTTCAAGGAAACCAATCGACATTTATTCAGCACATAACTGGGTAAAAGGTCAGTGCTAGCACCGTTATGCAGAGCAGGGTAGGACAAATGTAGGTAAAAGGTCGTTTTGCTACTTAGGCCTAAGTTAGGAAACATAACAGAATCCAAGATAGCTTCGAGCTGAGAAAGAGCCAGCCATCTGGCTCGAGCCTGGCTTAAGCTTTCAGCACCTCGCCCACCTCTGGTTCTTGGTTCATTTGGCTAATGGTTATTTGAAGTCCCAGGAAGAAATCATTCTCATTCTCAGTTTCAGCTGACAAAGAATAGAGTAAACTCCTATTTGAGCTTTGTTCATTGTCCTTCCTTACAATTTAAGGCAAAATCTGAAAACCCTACCCTTTTAACGTATAAACCCCTGACTCTGATTTCAGTATGTGATCCTGTTTATGTTATTGATCTCTATACGAAATGAAGCTCTGTTGGATGTGTGCTTAACAGCTATTAAGCCCCTTACCTTAATAACACTTAATCATTTTCCAGGCACAACTTTACATTGGGAAGATAGGTTCTGTGGGAAGTTTTTCAGGAGTCCTGGAGCAGTTAGGGGTTACTGGGCTCAGATTGTAGCAGCTGTGGCCTTTTACCACTGGTGTCCTGGTGACCTTACTATTGAGCCCAAAACTGAGCACCAACTACACCCCTTTGGCATGTGACCCTCCAGGTAATGAAGTCATGCAGTCCAAGGTTTACTGAATGATGTGGTGTGGGGTTATAAACTTGTCAGACAATATGCATCAATTAACAATCAATAAATCAAAGTACAACTACTCTTTCATCTAAAAAAAAAAAAAAAGTACATTAATTCTTACTTACAGAATGCAAGAATAATGTATGCAACACTGTTAATCTGAGGACAGTTTCTTGTGGTAATATGCATTGGCCCTAGGTGACTATCTCAATGGGTACATTACGGGAAGTATGCAAGGGTTGCTCTCTTATTAAGGTCATGTACGTAAGTCGAAAGGAGGTTGCATCTGTGTCAGCATGATCATGGTCCTGGATATCTTTTCGTTCTCATCCAGGGGATACTCATCAATAGTCATAATCTATGAATAATCCCCGCCCACGTGCGGGATCCCGGAGTATATAGAAAATACATATATATATAAATATATATACATATGTGAAACATATACATGCAGCCTAAAAATGTTCCCAACATGGCAGAACTGCCGAAATTACATAGGTTTGCATTGTAAGACAAATACCCTCCTAACGCATAAGGAAAAGAGGACATGCACAGAACAATTGTCATATACCAATGCTTTATTGCCACAAGGAAAACTTGTAATTGCAGGCATTCGCCTGTAGGCTGCATTGCAGAGCAATAATGAAACCAAGACAAAAAACTGGCACCTTGCCTTTAAGGCTTCCAAGGGTTAGGGTACCGTGCCTTTAAGGCCTGCAGGAGACCCTCTGCTCCCATCATGCACCACAGGTGACAGTTAGGTCAGTTCTTTTTTCCGGCTCCTTCTTTGAGGATCCTGGAGTTTGAGCTCTTCAGTTTTTTGACTGAAAGATATATATTTGATATTTCCTTTGAAATTTCGACAGTTTCTGATACCTAGAGGTTTATTCTACTGGTTTTTGGGTTTTTTCAAAAAATTTCCAGTCAGAATGCCTGCTTTATTTCGGAAATGTCCTTCCTGTGGCAAGAAGATGGCACTGTCAGACCCACACTCGGTGTGTATTGTGTGCCTTCCATCTTCACACAATCCTGACCAGTGTTATCATTGCCAGAAGTTTTCAAAAAGGACTCTGCGTGACAGAGAACGCATCAAGCTTCATGCCCTGCTGGAGAGGGATAGTGGCCATCATGGAGGTGGCCATGGAATCAGAGCTCCCTCTTCAAGCAAGCAACACCGAAAACTGCATTGTTCCACCTCCCCTGAGTCCAGGAAGAAGCAGGTGCCTGAATGTTCGCCGTCAACGTCGAGATCGCCGTCGAAGAGGCCGAGGCATTCTTCAACGTCGAGGGACAAGCCATTGTCTAGACGTCGAGACTCTCCGCCGCATGCCAGTAAGTCGGCGTCGAGGCACAGCACTTCTGGCTCGAAGGCTGTGGGTCCAGAGAGATCTTCCAAAGCTCCGTCGACGTCGAGGCTTCCGTCGACGTTGAGGCATTCTCCGCCACCCTCGAGGGGGTCGGCGTCGAGAGACTCGCCGGCGAAGACCATGCCGCGAGGGGACATATCGACGTCGAGAGCATCGTCGAGGTCCCATCATTCGACGTCGAGGAGGTCGACATCAGCGACAAGGGCGACGTCTAGGTCCCCCCCATCGACGCCGGGCAGTCGACGTCAAGGTCCCCCATCGACGTGGGCGGTCGACGTCGAGATCAAGATCGCTGCACAGATCGACGGTGAGGGCGACGCAGACCTTATCGACGTCGAGGGACAGAAATGCAACGTCGAGATCCCGTTCGACGTCAAGGGCCCAGTCATCTCCAGGGCTGAATATTGTGCATATTTCTCCAGAGAGATCTCCTACAGCTGGCGAAAAGGAGGTTTGCGGCCTGTCGCCTTGCTGGCTGCAGGGTGTTGGAACAGGTGCCCGTAGAGGTCCGGGCTCGGACTACTCGCGGTCATACGCAGCAAGACCTTCTAAGTCGCCTTCCAGAAGACCAAGGTCGCCTTCTACACGCCGATCTCGGTCAGGGGGTCGTCACAGCTCGCACCACGATCCTCCACGCAAGAGGAGGCGCAGAACATCATCTACCTGTTCTTCGTCTTCTATTCGGGACTACTCGCCAACTTTTTCATCTACGCCATCTTCAAGGGTGTCTCCCATTGATAACATTGGAACTTTCTCTGACGTACTTGGCAGAGGAGCTAAGAAACTAAATATCAGTTTATGCACTGCTGTGGTCCCTACATCGATTATTTTTGAGACATTGCACCATCGTACAGCTCCCAGACCTCTGCTACCTCTGGTGCCAGGTTTTTAGAACCAGCTATGGCCACGTTCCTCACTCCTGCCACAGTGGGGTCAGTTCCGTCGAGGATCGCAAAAAATACAAAGCTCCAGACCAGGATCCCTTGTTCCTTAGGTCTGATCTTCCGGCGGATTCAGTCATTGTGGCAGCCGCCAGGAAAGCGCACTCCGCAGCCTCATCAGCTTCTGTTCCTCCAGAAAAGGACAGTAAACAAATGGACTCTTATGGCAGGAAGATGTGCAATACTTCGGCATCATCTATGAAGATTGCAAGTGCTTCAGCCCTTCTTGGGCGCTACGACAGGTCTCTTTGGGACTCCATGGCTAGGTTTACTGACAAGCTTCCCAAAGAAGATCGACAAGACTTCCATGAAATCTTGCAAGAGGGTGGTTTAGTAGCCAATCAAATCATCAGCGCGGCGGCTGACGCCTCAGATCTCGCCGCGCACGGCTATTCACAGGGCATCTGTTCGCGGCGCTCAGCGTGGTTGCGCCTCACAGGTCTAAATCCGGACGCCCAGAAGAAGATCCTCAACCTTCCTTTTAACGGCTCCTCCTTATTCGGTTCTCATGCTGATGAGGAGATGACAAAGATGAAGACCGAGCTAGACACGGTCCAAGCAGTTGGACTGGAAAAGCGGAAGGAGTTTCGTAAACGCTTCCGTCAGAACGACAAGCGGCCCTTCCAACAGAGGGTTCAAACCCCTCAATGGTCTTCCCAAAACCAACAAAGGTTCCAATTCCAGCACAAGCGTCCTGGCAGGGGAAGCGGGAACAATAAGCAACAGCAGTCCTCCACCAAGCAGTCTCCAAAACAGTGAGGCATTGCTTCCTCCGCACCCGTTCGCCACTCCGGTAGGAGGGAGTATCGTTCTTCACCTGGAAGAGTGGGAATCCATAACAAGAGACAGATGGGTGCTGAATATTGTACAGCATGGTTACTTGCTGAGGTTCAAGACCCCTCCTCCGCAAGTTGCCCCTCAATTGACGTGTCTTCCTCAACAACACAATTTATTGTTACAAGGCGAAGTGTGTACCCTCCTCTCCAAAAAGGCCATAGAAGAGGTCCCACCTCACCAGCGAAATCAAGGGGTATACTCACGGTACTTTCTGGTCCAAAAACGAGGAGTAGCCAAAGAGTACAGACCTATCCTCGACCTGCGCCTGCTGAACAGGTTTATAAGAAAAGAGAGATTTCGGATGCTAGCCCTGCACCAGATTTTCCCACATCTTCATCTGGGAGACTGGATGTGTGCCATCGACCTGCAGGACGCCTACTTTCACATTCCTGTTTCAGTGAAACATCGCAAGTTCCTCAGGTTCCAGGTGTCTCGACAGCACTATCAGTACCGAGTACTTCCGTTCGGGCTCAAATCCGCCCCCGGACGTTCTCCAAGTGCATGGCGGTGGTAGCTGCTTTCCTCCGCAAGCGGAAAATCTTCGTCTATCCCTACCTAGACGACTGGCTCCTGAAGAGTTCCACACCTTCACTACTCCGGAGCCATCTCACTTACTGTCTCAACCTGCTTCACTCCCTGGGGTTGCAAGTCCACTACAAGAAGTCAGTTCTCAACCCCACGCAGAAGATACATTATCTGGGCGCGTCCCTAGACACCGCAAAGGCAAGCGTGTGTCCTTCGGAGGAGAGGTTGTCCTCAATGTTGATCAAGTGCCGTGCTCTTCTCAGCACTATACATCCCACAGCAAGGCAGGTGTCATCACTGCTGGGATCGATGGCCTCATGCATCTTCATTGTGCCCAATGCCAGACTTTACATGCGGCCTCTACAGCAGTCCCTCGAAGATCAATGGAGACAGCGCTCAGGCCGTTGGGAAGATCGTGTCTCTCTTCCTCAGGCGGCCAGGGACTCCATCAAATGGTGGATGAAACGTTCACACCTTCTGCAAGGGGTCCCTTTTCACCAGGTCCCTCCGACACAGACTGTAGTTACAGATGCCTCATTGCAAGGTTGGGGAGCTCACATGGGCCAGCTTCAGGTACAAGGTCTCTGGTCCGAGACAGAGAGAAGTTATCACATCAACTTCTTGGAGATAAGGGCAGTCCATCTGGCTCTCAAGTCTCTGTACCCGTCCCTACAGTCCAGCTCCATTCAGATTCAGACAGACAACACAACAACAATGTACTATCTGAACAAGCAGGGAGGCACCAGGTCACGGGTCCTGTCTCTGGAGTCACAGACCATATGGAAGTGGCTTCTGGCGAGGAGTCTCACAATCGTAGCTGTTCACCTTCCAGGAACCTTGAACGTGCAGGCAGATGTTCTCAGCAGAGACTTCGTAGAAGCACACGACTGGGTGTTAAACGAAGAAGTCGCTCAGGACATTTTTCGGCAATGGGGAGTGCCAGACATCGACCTGTTCGCAGACGCAGCAAATACGAAATGCCCCGTCTTCGCGTCCAGATTCCCACAACAAGGATCACGGGGGAATGCACTTTTGATAGGATGGTCGCAGACATTGCTGTACGCTTTTCCACCACTCCCTCTGATCCCTGCGGTCATACAGAAGTTTTACAGGACCAACGCCAGAATGATCCTGATAGCACCAGAGTGGCCGCGCCAGTGGTGGTATCCGGACCTCCTGCAGCTGTCCGAAGCTCCACACCGGAGGCTTCCCTGCCGCCCGGACTTGTTGACCAAGAACGAGGGGAGAGTATTTCATCCCAACCTCTCGTCCCTGCGATTGACTGCATGGCTCCTGAAGTCATCCAGTACGGACACTTAGACCTCCCTGCTGATTGTATGTCCATTCTCAAGGAAGCAAAGAGACCCTCCACCAGGAAATCTTATGCTTTCAAGTGGAAGAGATTCTACCTGTGGTGCAAGGACAACGCCTTTGATCCGACTAAGGGTAAGGAGCAAGTATTCCTTCCCTACTTGTTATACTTGGCAAAGTCAGGCCTGCAATATCCCTCCATCAGGGTTCACCTGGCTGCTATAACAGCTTACAGGAAGTCCCCTACCCAGGGTTCATTCTTTCAAATGCCAGTGGTAAAGGATTTTCTGGAGGGACTCAGGAAGGTTTATCCCCCAGTGAGATCTCCTTCTCCTCCCTGGGAACTTAACATTGTACTTACTAAACTTATGGGTGCTCCTTTCGAGCCTATTCATAAGGCGTCTTTGCAGCATTTGACCTGGAAGGCTGCTTTTTTGGTAGCCATCACTTCAGCCCGCAGGGTGAGTGAGATTCAAGCCCTGTGCTGTAAGGCACCTTATACTGTTTTTCATGCCAATAGGGTGATGCTACGTACACATCCGAGCTTCCTCCCGAAGGTGGTCTTGGATTTTCACATCAATCAGGTTATTACGCTGCCCACCTTCTTTCCTAAACCTTCAACTCCCCCTGAGAGATCATTACACTCTTTAGATCTCCGGAGAGTGCTGAAGTTTTACCTTGACAAAACTCACACACTTAGGAAATCTGACCGGCTCTTTATCAACTACGGTTCTACTAACACTGGTCTAGCTGCATCTAAAAGATCCATCTCTCGATGGATTGTCTCTTGTATAGCTTTATCCTACCAGTTAGCTAACAAGACCTTACAAGGCAGACCTAAAGCGCACTCTACCAGAGGGAAAGCCTCTACCAGAGGGAAAGCCTCTACCACAGCTCTCCTTCGCAATGTTCCAATGTCTGAAATCTGTAAGGCAGCCACATGGCGATCGGTGCATACCTTTACACGTCATTACTGTCTAGATTCTGATGCACAGGCCGATGCCCAGGTGGGGCACGCCTCTTTGAGGAATTTGTTTGCATGATTGCAATTTGAATGTAATGTTCTGTATACTCCGTTGCTCGTCCGCGAGGTACTGGGTATGGGCTTGCTACTCTATTCATAGATTATGACTATTGATGAGTATCCCCTGGATGAGAAGGATTAGTTACTTACCTGTAATCCTAGTTCTCATCCAGGGGTATACTCATCATAGTCATAAGCGACCCTCCCTCCCTCCTCCCCGGACGAGCATCACTGGAGTTCCTCTATATTATTGCATCCTCTACTCAGGTGTCTCTACATTATACACCGTCAAAAAGAACTGACCTAACTGTCACCTGTGGTGCATGATGGGAGCAGAGGGTCTCCTGCAGGCCTTAAAGGCACGGTACCCTAACCAATGGAAGCCTTAAAGGCAAGGTGCCAGTTTTTTTGTCTTGGTTTCATTATTGCTCTGCAATGCAGCCTACAGGCGAATGCCTGCAATTACAAGTTTTCCTTGTGGCAATAAAGCATTGGTATATGACAATTGTTCTGTGCATGTCCTCTTTTCCTTATGGGTTAGGAGGGTATTTGTCTTACAATGCAAACCTATGTAATTTCGGCAGTTCTGCCATGTTGGAAACATTTTTAGGCTGCATGTATATGTTTCACATATGTGTATATATATTTATATATATATGTATTTTCTATATACTCCGGGATCCCGCACGTGGGCGGGGATTATTCATAGATTATGACTATGATGAGTATACCCCTGGATGAGAACTAGGATTGCAGGTAAGTAACTAATCCTTTAGCTCCTCCTCCATTTCAATCAAAAACCCCACCACCCAAAAAAGCTAGGCCCTACCACCCGGCTCACAGCAGTGAATAATCCGTGCAGGTGCTGTCCTCTTCAATGGTGTCCATTTTCTTTTGGCATTTGTCCATTCTTTACAATTCAACCGTAGACGGTGGTTGGTAGTCCTCCAGCGCTTCATAAAATTCTTGTTGCTAGTTGACACAGCAGGCCTCGCACACTCTCTAGTTTATGCCTTACTCATCCTTAGATGTCAGTACAATCGCGTATGCTGTGGGGACACTTTGTGAGCCGTGGACCTCGCTCGACCACAGTGATGCAAGTCTCGCCCAGTGTCACAATGAAGTTGTCAATTTATCTTGCTTGCGCTCATTCACAGCAATCTCTCCTTCATTCTTCTATGAGCATGGCCTTTTTTATACAAGGACGTCTGCAATGTCCCTTCCGAGCAGTCAGCACTGTCCCTCAAACCAGGGTCCAGACAGCCCGCAGCACACTAGTCTAGTATTTCTGAAGTAACTGAAATACGCCAACTCTGCAGTTCAAATAAATCTCCCCTGGTCAGAAAATCTTGGCACACTGACTTGTTTGTCTATCTGAATATACACAGTCAGATAGTCCTGGTGTATTCCAGCAGGTCATTTCTGTAATGGATACTTTGCACCTCTAGGCTTTTGTTATTTCCATTCAGACTGGTCCAGTCATGGTCTTTGTCACAAGTGTGAGCCAGACAGGTAAATGGAAAGTAGGAGTCTCCTCTTGGGGGGAACCCAAATCGAGCACAAAGGCAAGGGAGGCTACCCAACTTAACTACTTAGCCTGTGGGGAGGTAGCCTCTCCTAGAGAACAATGGGGCTGTAAGGGGCTTTCTGTCTCCTTTCTTAACACTCTTCTGACTCCCTACTAACTATTTCTGGAATGTTCTGAGGGGAAACCATGCAAATCACACCTGCTGTCTGTGGCTCTCCCTCTAATCTTGCATCTTGGGTACCACTAAAGTATAGTTCAGACAAAATAGGACCCAGTGTGGCCACAGTGACATATCGTATGCGTTCCATGTGCATGCTCTACGTACATCCTCAGGGCTTCATGTCTCACAAGCTTGGGTGAAAGGCTGGGTTGCAGGGGACTGGCAGAACAATTTCAAAAATGCCAGTGGGCTGGTTGATTGGTCTCTTCAGCAGGTGACAGATGAGAAGACCTGCCCTGCTACTATCCTAACTTTTCTGCCACCACTGTCAGTCCTCTATAGTATAGTGAGGGGAGAGTAACCACACTCATCCAACATGGTGTGCCCCTTTGACCATAGAGCCCCTTTATGGGTCTTGCTCTATAATACGGTAAGGCCTACGCGCATACACATGATTGTCATGTGTGCTGAGGTGGGGACCAGAAACACAGTAGTTTGCTATGGGGAATTCGAGGAAGGGCCATAGGCTTTCCAGAGCCATGCAGGGTACTTTGCTCCTTCCCAGCAAGTATTTTAAAGCACACAAAACTAAATACTACACATGGAAAACATACCTACAATGAAAACTAGGTTTTCTAGTACCTTCCTAACTAGAGATCTGTATCAGAATGCCTTTATCAATGCCAAGCACAATGTAACATCTGTATCACGCTTTTCTATGGTGTTTGTACAGTGTTATCCTGATAGCTACTATTCTTCTGTAGTGCTCGAGCACCCCTGCTTTTGCGGACCTGAACTCCAGTAGGTAGCCCCAACAATCAGATGCACATACTTGTACGTAGTTCTTTGGTAGATGCAATTTAGCTGCCACACTGCGCAGCTGCAGTTGTACGAAGGGAGATTGTAAGTGTGGGTGAGCGCGGGGGATGAAGAGGGTAACCACCACATCAAATTCTCAGGAATGATGCTAGGCTCCTTGACGGCCTTACACTAGTCTCTTCAACACAGACATAAGCCTGCCATCCAAGAAACGACTGAATCAACCCTCTTCCACTCAACTGCTGATCCCCAGCATGCAAACAGAATGTCAATGGAGGCAGTTAGTGACAAAGTATGGAAGTCCAGTCACATTGGAGGGGATTACAAATATTTCTGGTGGCCGAACATGGGAGCCCAGTTCAAAGTTGCATATCTTACAACCCACTACGTGCAGTCAGTGTTTTCCCACACAAGTGGGTTTCGACAGCTCCAGGGACAATGGCAGGCGAGGGGGAAAACAGAGCTGTCTCAAGTCAGGACTTGAAAGCTGATGATTTGGCAAAGCCGCCACAAATTTTGATGTAGTTTGTGGTGTTCATTTCAGCAGAGTCTCACCTAGCTAGGTCTCTGAGACTCTCCAAGCCAGGAGAGACTGCTGAGGCAACCCCTTATCCACTGTGGAGACAACCAGGGGGGACAATAGAGTGGTCAGGGATGAAGAGGGTCCCTACAAGCCTACAGGCATTGATCCTGCTTGTGGTCCAAGGCAGAATAGCTGGGAATCGTTGCTTGTCCTTCCTGCTCAGCTCTCACAATCTCCAGGCGGATGGACTGTGTAGGAAGTTGGCTCTATATACTATACCATAAAGATGTATAGTGTGCAGAGAGTCCAGTGTATCCCAGGTGACATCGAGGAGAGGTCAGCTCATGGTGGACTTGGGATCTGAAGCACTGGTGAACCCTGCTTGAAGCAGTAGGCCACTTGCACGCGAGTCGGGCGTCTGGTGCAGAGGTGGAACCGGAGGCAGGCTTCGCGGTTCTTCAGGTCACAGAGTCTTTACTTTGAAGATGGTTGCTTGGTGAACAAGTCCGCTGGTCTCGGGCGTCTTGAACTTTGTCAAAGGCAGGTAGTCCTCCCCAGGCTTTTGAGGCCGCTGGGCTGCAGGACGGGTCGTCCATTGGTGCAGGATCGTCGAGTGCTGCAGACAGGCCGTTAGGGCTATGGACAAGTCAGTTGGTGTCTGCAGTCTTCTCTGCTGGTGCGACTCTGTTGTGTCTTTTTAGGTCATCAAGGACTGAAGTTCAGGGTCTGGGGATGCCACCTAAATAGTAGATTTGGGGGCGTTACAAGGGAGTGATAGGTAGTGGCCAATGAGCCCCCTTACCTGGGGTGTCTACACCTTCTATTATGCCTACCTCCTGTGGGTGGGGGACATTGGCCTAGCCCTGATTTAATAAGTCCCAGCATCTTCAAGATCTTGGGCACTGAAAAATGTACTTCACATCACCTCCAGCACCTGAGGGGTGGAGTTGGCGGGGGAGAGAGGATTGGCAAACCTCCTATTCTTTCTTAGTTTTCCCACCTGTCCTCCCGCCAAAAAGAACGTGAGGACAGGAAGAGAGCCTGCTCCCTCTACCAGGAGAGACTTTTTAATAAATCTGACACTGGAATCAGTGCAGGTTTATTATGCTGAGATATTTGGTCCCAAACATCCCATATTTTAGTGAAGCCATCATGGAGCTGGGTAACTTGTAATGACGAGTGTCCAGCCCATGTACTTACTATGGCTTCCCTGGTCACTTATAATATCCAGGATTCAACAAGAATATTGCAGGGGCATATATGCTCATACAGATATGCCCTCACAGGAGATATAGTGCACCCTGCATTGGGGCTAAGACCTGCTAGAGGGGTGTCGTACGTATATCTCGAGCAGTGTCTATGGGCATGGCACACAGGGATGTGTGCCATGCTGACTCTTCAGTTTTGTCTGTACCAAGACATGCAGGCTGCAGTGGCAGTGTCCAAGTGCTTGGTGAGGGGTCCTTTAGGGTGGCACAATTTGTGCTGCAGCCCTTAGGGACCCTCTTTAACCACAAGGCCCTTGGTACCAGGGGTTCCTTTTTACTAGAGACAGTTATGTGAGCTAAAGGGGTGCCAATTGTGGAAACAAAAGGTACATTTTTAGGGAAGGAGATCTGGCACAGGGGTCCTCATCATTTTCCAGGCAAAAAGTGAGGGCTAACCATGTCCATAAGAGGCACTTTCCTACAGACTGATAAACCCCTCCTTCAGAAAGGCTCTAAAATGGAGGGCACACTCTAGCACCCTTTTCCCTGCATAGAGGCCTCTCCTTCTCTCAATATGGACTCATTAACGTAAGCTCAATCCCCTGGTAGCTATGGCACAGAGCAAAAAAGCTTAACTTAGAGCAATGTGTAAATTGTTTATACAGTACCAAAACTGTAATAAATGCAAAACGATAATCCTAAACCGAATTGGAGAAAAAAAGTACAATTTAATAATAACAAAAACCCAATAAGCAGAGAGATGAATTTTTAAAGTTTTAGGTAGAGATCACATCAAAAAACACAAAGCACCAGTGATGGCAATGGCCTGGTAGACTAGGACCTAGGCTGACCGGGGTGGAGCACGGGTCGAATACACCAACCAGGTTTGCCTTGGTCAAAGATTGTACCTCGTGACTTAGTCCTTTAAGTCTCAATCTGCCTCAGGTGTACACTTCTTAAGCCCCCCAAAACTTCAGGGAAGGCACTTTAAAACTTCCAGGGTGTCCGGCAGAGGCCAACAGCAGGGCCAGTCCAGGTCCAGTTGCCACTGGTCAGCTGGGTACTTCCAGAAATAAGCCTCTTGCAGCTTGTTGTCTCCCTGTCGCTGCACAAGAGGTCAGCCAAATGACACTTGGAGTCTACTTCTCTGCCCTGGCAACAAGCAGGAGCAGGTTCTGTCCTTCAGGGCTCCCATCAGGCCGCGGACAGCAGGTCCAGTCTTCTTTTAATCTTCCTCAGGTCCAGAAAGTCTTATGATGGGTGTGTCTGGAGATGCCACACTTGTACCTGGCAGTAGCTAGTGGGTGGGAATGACTCCTGGGCATGCCCTAACCAATGGGGTAAAAGTTCCCGGGGCCAACCCTACTCACGTTGGATATTTTCAAAATGGCGAAAGTCTTTAGCTACACAAAACGTGGGCTCTGTAGGGGAGGGGGCGTTGTACAATGTTAATCCTAGTGTCCTCTCCCATCTAACACTAATGTCCAGTATGAGGCAGCCACTGTACCCACAGAAAACCCAGAGACGGATGTCATGTAGGACAAAAGCAGAATCCTTCAGCAACCAGACAGTGGATACACAAAAATTGTCTTGGCATTGTGTTTTCTCCCCATTCAAGTGTGCCCCAAGTGTTATATGTGAACACAGCAGACCTGTCGAGCAGGATTTGACACTGTAGTGTCAAAGTATGCCCACAGCTCCCACCCTGTATATTCTGTGGAGTCCAGAGGAGTTTTCTCTTCCCATTCAGGTCAGCCTTTTGTCTGATCCTGGGAGGTATTTCACACCTATTCAAGGCTAATTCCTGGCTGGGAGGAGTTGGGGAGCCAATACAAATTAGTCTCCAGGATCTACGGGCAGGAAAAAGGTAACTTTCTAAAAGTTACTTTCTCTTAATATTTAATAAAAACTGGTGTCACCATTAAATTGGATTTTTAATAACTATTAAAAATAGTAGTTTAGTTATCTTTCTAGCTGGTTCCATTCACAAGATACAGTATTAGTATTTTAATATGTGCTCTGGTTTTCTACATTGGACAACTAAGCATGCTACTGTGAAAAAAAACCTTTTTGGTGCTAGTCACTGTAAGGACATGTTAACATTAAATTTCTACATGTCCTATTTTTAAATTCCATAGACCCTGCCTTGTGGGCTAAAGGCCTATATCTGGGTGTTTTTTTTTTACCGGTCAAAACTGGTTGAATTGCAGTTTTTACACTACTACAGTCAGCATTCAGCTGTAATTATTATTGAAAATGTTTCAATCCTGAAAATATAAGATTGTGAATTAACATTACTGAGGACTGTGGAAAGTATAGTGGTCTTTAGAGTGTCTCGGTCACTCCTGTTATGTTCACTCTGTTAGACCTGTGTCCTTTTTCTCTCCACATGCCCATCTACATATCTTGCACCTCATTCATTCCTCTTCAGCACCCTGTCATCACTCGATTAAATGCAGTTCCTTGCATCGCCTTCACTTCACCACACCCAAACACACAACATACTCACTCACCACTGCATTTGCTTTTACTTTCGCCATGTCAATCTTTTGATAACTGTGAACCTCTTTCACACACATTTATACCCAATCCCAATTGCAGCAGGAATACACAACCCTTGCTCTGTGCATTCTGCAGAGAGGCCAAGATCACCATGTATTCTGAACATTTGTCTTCCCCACTAACAGGCACTCTGATAAACCTGCAGGACCTCCAGTCTCCGCTCCAGAGCTCTCAATCGTGGCTCGTTATTAACACCTGGAGGTGACTCAGTTCAAAGTATGCAGTATACAAGAATAATCTGACTCACTGAGATAAATGAAAAAAACAACATCCTGGAACTAGCTAACACTCTTAGGGAATGCAAGATTAACTAAACGTGAAATATAAACTGGAACTAAATCATTGACTTGGATTAGCGTAACGATGTTTACATTCATTGTTCAGAATCAATCATGTTTCTGCCTCTACAGTTAAGGACATGAATATAGGGGCCTGTTTCAATATCAGTTTTTAATTACTACCAGGTCTGAGACCCGGAGCGACCCGGCCCACTTAACCCTGCATATAACTTTAATCTTACACACATGTAAGGGAAAGACCCCTGTTAGAAGAGACTGGTGTAATCTTTTAAACAAAGGCCGATAGGCATTTTCCTCTGAAGGAGACTGGTGAAAGTACCTGTCCCTTTATTATAAACCAGCACTGCCAGTACACATAATCTGATCAGAGAAGACACTTGTCACTTTCTAAGCGAAGGGAGCACTTTGGGTGCCATTTGGCCTCTGCGCCATGCTCTTATATCTCAAGCAATTTAACAGGGAAGCCGCACAGTGAGCAGACATGATTGTTGGGCTTTCCGGGAAAATCAACAAAAAATGACTCCATGTCTGGCATGCCTGTATGTCCACCAGTTTGAGTCTGACCATATTTACAGTGACACAAATTCATACTCTGCAAATATCAGACTATGGCGTTAATGGGGACATGACGTCTGCCACCGACTTCTCTGCATGGATTAATACGAAAGACCCTTAATTAAAATTCACCCCCACCATTGACAGGGACACTAACCTTTTTAGACCTCAATATTAGCATCACAGACAACAGGGTGATCACGATGGTTCATGAGAAACCCACCGACAAGAACAGCCTCCTTTGCTTTGGTAGCCACCACCCTAGATCTCTGAAGGAGAACTTACCATTTGGCCAGTTTTTACATATCAGGGGCAATGGCTGTGACATTACTATTCTCAATACACAGGCAGTAACATTAGCAGACAAGCTGAAAGCGCATGGCTATCCATCCAGGATAATCTCACGAGCCAAGAAACACACTCGCAATAATAACAGAGAGGCTCTCTTAGAGACGTACCCTAAAGAGCAGGGTGACAGACTGACCTGTGTGACCATGTTTACTCCTGTCTCCAATATGGTCAAGAGGATCATTCCCAAACATTGGGGCACTTTGAAAGAGAAAAATGAAAGGGTCCAGTCATAACCTGTTTTTTCCAAACGTAGCACTAGCCTGTACATACATACATGCACTGCACACAGCAGTACTCTAATGAGAGTCCCTGGAACCTTGTGGGGGTTACCACTGGTGGTGGGACATTTCATGTGGTCATATTGTTCGGCGTGCCCCTTGACCACACATCACAAAGAAATTGATATAGGCAGGGACCGCCCTTGGTTCATCAAACAACATGTAATACAAAAAATGTGGTTTATGTGATCATATGCCTTTGCAACCACAGGAACATTGGGATGACAAATCTGTCTGAGGATTAGTGAGCATCGAAGCACTATCCAGTGTAGGAGTGCTACTCGCATGACCAAGTATTATCTTGACATACATCACTCAGACAGGAATCTCACCTGGGCAGTATTGAAAACTGTTAACCCCTACATCAATACAGCCCAGGTACTTTTAGAAAGAGAACAGTGTTGGATATATCGCTTAAAAATCCATGAGCATGGTCTTGATGATGATATTCCCTGGTTACAATTAAAGCACTGAGTGGACTCTCTTCATTGTCAGCAGTATTCTGCCCAATGCAATTTTAGGATGGCACATGTTAAGGTTGACATGGTCCTGGTTAAGTTACCTTATATTTGTAATTGATTCATATATCATGCACCTTGGTCAAAACCTTACGCACTACGTTGCGCAAACATTATGAGAATGACCAAGTCTTTTTCTATAGGCTCCTCTTTTTTCCAGTGTACACTTGTATCGGCTAAGTATAAGCAAACTTCCTGTATCTTTGATTACTGTAGAGACATGCTATATGTTATTAGATACAGGTTTACATAGCGTAATATCATAAGCGTTGAAATGTAATTTTTTAATAATACACAGCGCGAACACAGATAGCTTTAAATAGCGTGCTGAATACTGCTGATTTATGCTGTGTGCTTTTATATACTGCTGTACACGGCGCTAAGATACAGGAAGTTTGCTTATACTTAGCCGATACGTGATCACATATGAGGTTTAAGACATCCCTATCTCTCTTTAGTGCTCTAGGTTTGGCTCATGACGAAGATCCACGGTTAAATGCGACGTGGACATCGGAACATAGATTTTAATTTTCCAGTGGGATGGAATTATCACCACTGATAAAGTAGGTAGCCTTAATACTTCAATGTACTGGATATCTAGTGAATCGGTCTACTCTTAATAGTGCATACTAAAATAGGTTATGGGTTTTTTCAGGGAACATTTTGGACTCTTGTAAGGTATTTCTGATCTTTTACTTGTGAGGAGTGATTTGGGATTTATTTTAAAGCCACCACACTTATTGCACTGATTTTGCTCTGCCTCACCGTCACCTAGTAATTGGCACTAGGCCCTCAAGTGTGTGTGACAC
Source organism: Calotriton arnoldi (assembly GCA_963921515.1). Taxonomy (NCBI): domain Eukaryota; kingdom Metazoa; phylum Chordata; class Amphibia; order Caudata; family Salamandridae; genus Calotriton; species Calotriton arnoldi. The sequence continues at coordinate 627,560 of CAWUFW010005673.1, forward strand.
AGGAGGTGATCGTGCTTTTTAATCGTGACACGTATTGATCAGTGCACACACACCGGGTGCACGCAGATAGATACCGACAATCAGGACCTTTTATTGGTTTTCTCCATCACCACTTAATATACGGGGCGAGATTCTGATGGCCTACGTTTAACAACCTATTATTTATCATGCTTTGGAATGAGCACGGTCTCTTGGGCAAAGATCCCTGTGCTTGCCGCAGAAATTCGTATAGAATACCGCTATGCACACGGGTGAGGTTTGATGGGTGTATTAAATACACCTGTTTTGTGTAATTTTACAAAGGGCTTGTGTTTGTTTTGTATATACAGCCTTGAGAAAGTCGCGGGACAAAATTCCTTTGTGCGACGAAACACGTGTTGGCTGATGCAAGAACAAAGAGAATAAAGAAAAGAAACCAAGCTCGAAAATTTCTCTGTATCATTTATGCTTGACTAAAACAAATTGGATAATTGCATATTACTTAAAAGACGTGTGCTGAGGATTGTGTTTATGTTTATGTTGGTTTCGACCACGTGTTTGGGGAGACTGGTGGTTCTTCTCACCTTTCAGCACCGTCCATATAAATTTCTCAAAAATCTAAATAGAGTGTAAGTGCTACTCATTCTTGGAGCGCCATTTTACCTATAACCATACCACTGCACCGTCGTGAATATTCTTTTTGGAAGTGATGCCACATCAATGATTTCAGGCCTGGGGATTTTATAAAAAACAACAATCGTTCAATGTACAATAACCGGGAGGTCCCAACTGGACTACACCTCCCCAACTGGACTACACCTCCCAGCATGCTCTTTTTGAAGTGACGCCACGTTATTGCACGTGCGCCGGTCTCCATTAAATACCCGAGCTGCTGACATGCACGACCGTGTCTGGAGGAGAACGGTGACCTGAATTAGGTGAGTCGGCTGGGGGTGACCTTTGAAGTAAGTCATGGCCTGGGGGAGAGCTGACTGGGTGGAGACAACACGTGGGCCCTGGGACAGATGAACTGACTACAGCTTATTATTTGTATTTCTATTTGCACTGCTACAGTGTGTGACTACAAGGCTAGCCTCTCCTCCATAGGGTATTAGCAGGGCACAAGTCCTATAAAAAGAAGTGGGGGGGACTGCCCAAGTTAGACACGATGCAAGTGACACCATGACGCGTGCCATCTCAGTGCATGACGTCACGACGTAGTGTTTTAAAAGAAATAAAATGGTGCTATTTTTTTATTTTTTTTATTATTAATTTATTTTATTAGTTTCATCATAAGAAAAAATAGAACGTACAAATACATACACAGGTACATTGCTTCAAAGCAGCTTGTTATGCATCAAAAATTGTTGTTCATAAACAGTAATTAGACATTTAGGGAATACCGTCTGTATAATAACTGCTACCACCCAAGTCACAGCCAATGTTGGTATAATACTCAATGTGGTCTACAAGTGTCCCTCAGAAGTTCCAGCTCCTATCTGATGATTCTACCTCAGTAGCCGTGCATGCACCCATGGCCTCCTCTGTCTACAATGGCACTACTACCTACATTAATGTCTAAGTGGGAGTGGTCTGCGAGTCTGAGTTTGTGTCGGCGGCTATACTTGTTAGGTATGTTTGGTATGGTCCCCAGTAATTTCTAGGGCGGCTTCTGGGGGGGAGCAACTCATTGCATGCATCGGCCTGAGTGTTGCAGTATAGCATGTCAGCATGCCAGTCTTTTATCAGTGGTAATGAGACTCCCATCCATCGCAGTGCCACCCGGTGTTTTGCCAGGAGTAGGCCGAAAGCTAGCAATGGCCTTACTGTCTTACTAACTGTGAGATCCCATCCCAGGAGGGCCATTTTAGGGCCGGGTTCCCGGTCAGAGCTGATAATTGTTCCCAACTCCTGAAACACCTTATCCCAGAATACCCTGATTCCCGGACATTGCCAAGCTAGGTGCCAGAATCCGGCGCCCTCCACCCCACATCTCAGACAGCGAGAGTCCTCTGCTAGCCCACACCGAAACTGTCGCGCTGGGGTGCAGTACGCTCTATGAAGGAATTTATAATAAATGAGTCTGTGCCTCCCATTAAGAGAGATTGAACGGGTACGAGAACAACAGTACTGCCATTCTTTGTCGCTCAACGGGGTGCCCAGATCTTGTTTCCACTCCAATCTGACTCGGAGGACCTCAGACCCACGAGTGGCCTGTAAACTAGAATAAAATTTAGTAATCAACTTAAGGGGTTCTTCGGTCTTAATGAGGTTAGTGAACGTCTCCATGACTTGCGGTTCCTGCAGATCGTCACCCAGTAGAGCCCGCCACGTGTGTCTAGCCCTAAAGTAATGGAACAAAGCAGTACCCGTCGATGTTGCCTCCGGTCGTTGCAAGTCCTCCCAGGTTGCTAGCGTGCCGTCACGAAAAAAATCTCCCATTTAGGAATACCCATGGAGTGTAACGCCTGCCGTGCTCCCACATCTGTACTTAGCGAGAACCATGATCCCCATTGAATTGGCATTTCCGGGGAATACAGAAAGGGTCCTGCCTGCATATGTAATCTGCCATGCATGTACCGTGACTGCAAGGGAGTCAAAGACATGCAATCTTCTAGAAGAAGGGCGGGTGAGTACCTGCGGCAGGGAAAGCGGTTCCGCCGCATTCTTTTCCAGATATAAAAAGGGAGTATCTTGTAGACTATGAATCCAGTAGTGAGCAAATATGCTGTTAGCGGCATTGTAATATTTTTCTAAGTCTGGGGCACCCAGTCCACCGAACTCATAAGGAAGAGTGGGCGAGTCCCACCGTATACGGGGCTGTTTACCGGCCCAAGCGAGCCGTATTAATTGTGTGCGCCAGATTTTAAATATATGCTTGGGTAGGAGAATAGGTATATTCTGAAAGAGAAAGGGGAACCGGGGTAGGACTACCATTTTCATAATAGCGATTCGTCCCATTAACGATAGAGGAAGCTTTATCCATTTGTCTACATTTTCTATAGTTTTCCTGAATCACTAGTGTGGGGTCAGTATGAAACTGAATCCCTAGATACCGTATGGCTTTGTCTGTCCAACGCAGTGGGAATTCCGTGCTAGGTTCTGTTGTGATAGGGGTGAGGGGGAATATAATGGACTTAGTCCAATTTACTCGAAGTTCCGAATGCCCGCCGAATTGAACCACCTCCCGCAGTAAGGGGGACAAATTTGCCTCTGGATTACGGACATATAGTAATGTGTCATCCGCATAAGCGGAAATATTAAGGGTGTACCCGGGGAATCCCAGCCCTCTACGTGCGTGGTATTCACGAATGGCGCAAGCCAAGGGTTCTGCGACTATTGCGTACAGGAGTGGGGACAAGGGGCACCCCTGTCGCGTTCCACGCGTTATATGAAATGGCTGAGAGACTACATCCCCAATTCTCACCTTAGCCATGGGCGAAGAATACAACACTGCCACCAAACGCAAGAAAATATTTCCAACCCCTATCTTGCGCAGTACTGTGAACATAAACCCCCACTCGACAGAATCGAAAGCTTTCTCACGGTCAAGAAACACTGCTGCAGCTTTGACTTCAGGACTCAGTCCCTGTACCACTCCAAACAAGGCTTTTAGATTATGTGAAAGATTGCGAGTGGGGACAAATCCTGCCTGCTCTGGGCGTATAACGCCCGGTAACAGGGGGGCCAGTCTATTGGCCAGGATTTTAGCGTAGATCTTCGCATCTACATTTAGTAGACAGGGGCCTATACGAGGAACAATTACTCGGTGACTTACCTGGATGTAATAAAGTAACTATGATGGCCTTACGCATGGAAGGCGGCATGATGCCTGACGCTGCCATTTCTTCATATAGCGTTTGAAGGTGAGGGATCAGTATATCCAGGAATTCCTTATAGAAAAACACTGGGAGACCATCTGCCCCCGGGGCCTTCCCTGACGCCATTCCACTCAATGCACCTCGGATCTCGTCGACTCTCAACGGCGTCATTAAATATTCTCTATATTCGGTCACTAACCAGGGCATTTTTATGTATGAGAGATATTCCTCTAGGGCATAGCTGTCCGTTGGGATTTGCGAGGTATATAAGTTCTAATAATACTCCCGAAAGTGTGTTACGATACCTTCAGTGGTCTTGAGCGGTGTTCCGCTTTCATCTAGCATGCCTACCATCTTATCTAACTCCCTCTTGGGCCTTAATAATCCTGCCAGTATGGCACCCAGTCGATCCCTCTCCCCATATACGCGCGCCGTTGCATACTTCCACATATGTGTAAGTTCATCATTGGCAATTTCCTGGAACTCCGTTAATTTTAGTTTTAGTTGTGCAGCACTTTGTGCATTCCCGGTCTCAGACAGGGAACGCTCTGATTGGCGAATATCCTTTCCCAGGAGATTCAACCGACCTCGAATAGAGCGTAGTACTCCTGCATGCTTTGAGATCACCACGCCCCTAATATAAACTTTGAATGATTCCCAGACTACGGCGAATGATGGAACAGAGCCGATATTGTTAGAAAAGAATTCCTCAATCGCTGTTGCCAGTTCCTCCCGAAATACCGTGTCCAATAGCGAGTAAGGTGGAAAGCGCCACGTAAATGCCGGGATACGAGGAGCGCGGTAGCTCAATGTTAAATGAACCGGGGAGTGATCGGAATATGTACGCGGAAGATGATCACAATCGAGCACCCGGGACTCTAGCCTCCCAAAATAGTGCTATTTAAATTATTTGTGTAAATACTGGGACAGACCACATTTAAGTGTGAGGTTCCAGGCCGCCTCCAGTCAAGATATAAAAAAAGGAGGCCTAATGGCCCCTTAGCTTCGGCCCAGCTGGAGGTGAAAAAAAGCCCCCTCGCTACCTGCCCTTTGCTGCTGGAAATGGAAAGCAGACAACATGCAGGCGCTGCTGAACGTGTCCCGGTGTCTTACACTGGGACAAGTTCAACATATTTCTGTGGGGCCCAACGTCTTGGCAGGGGGGTTGGCGTCCACCCAGTGAAAATAGTGGGTGGACGCCTTGTACCCCCGACTCGTGCCCTGCAGTTAGGGTAAGAAAGAGATTTACGAACCAGGCGTGTGTGTGTACACCACTGTTTCACTCCTCACTGAATGTTCTATGTATGGTTTGAAGAATAGGCATACACATGTATTGAATTGATGCAGTTTGCTGTGAGATTACGAGTGGCACAGCTTGACCTCACAGGGATGGCACAAGCCGGCTGGCCTTGAATTTTATTTTGTTATATGCATCCCAGCCACTATATATTAATGTGTCTCATTTTAGTTTTGTTTATATGATTTGTGTTTTATAGTATTGTCATTATATTTAATTGTATACTTATGTTTTCTTCATAGGACCCTTAACCAAACAAGGAAAAGCATAATTCTTGACGCAACCAGAGATTAGTATGTGGTATTGTATGCATGCATGTGCACTGAGTGAGTGACTGAGCATATAGCAGACAGGGATATAAATAGGGATAAACAGGGTTCTGGTCCTGAGGAAGCCCTGGAAATCGTATGTGGCCTTTTCAGGGCTGAAACATTTTGACCTGTGTGGACATGAGCATCATAGTTAAGCTTTGTATGTCTCAGTGTTTTTTTCAATCATCCCTTCACTGCCATCTCAATAAAATTACAATCTGATAGAGACATCTAGCTGCAGATTCCTTACCATTGGACTTCCAGGCGTCCGTTTGGATCCAGAAGATTTTTCTTAGCAGTACCCCTGCACGCCGGTAGGTGGCATCGGTCGACTCCACGTGACCTCGTCGGCGTTGTGTTAGTCATGACGTCCGCGTCAATATAACCGCCACTCTGGCACACTGACGCCTGTTCTTTTCTTTCTGCACCAGCCAGCGGAGTTCTGTCGAAGAGAGCTTACCACCTGTCATTTTTTGACAGACTTTTTTGACTTTTTGTTGACTCCTTTTGGTGTGCTAGGGATGTCTAGCAAGAAGACCTCGGGATTCAAGCTGTGCGGCACCTGTCACCGCGCCATGTCGCTCACAGACCCCCACTTAGTGTTCCTCTGGTGCCTGGAGCGCAACCACTACATGAAGTCGTGCTCCCATTGCCAGGCCATGGCGCCGAAGGCTCTGAGGGAGCGGTCCCTAAAGCTGATCGCAGCCTAGCGTCCGGTACCACGGAGGTCGCCTCGCCGATCTCGCTCCCCATCCTGGTCTCGATCGAGAGGAAGGTCCGAGCCCCGCTCTGGTGGATTGAAGTCCTCTTCATGAAGTCATCGAAGTCAGGTAAGAGGCACCACAAAAAGCACAAGTCGTCGACGCGTGCTTCGACTGCGCCCCGTCCCTCGCGCGACGAGCGGGTGCCTGGGTCGGCTCCGCGTTTCCCTCCCTTTCCGGGGCTGGGAGCGACACCCGCCCAACTCAGAGAGTTTTATGACGCCATGTGTGCCATATTTGGGCGGCCTGACCTTAATGGCGTGACCTCGGGCCCGCCTTAGGCTCCGGCGCCAGGGCCTCCTGCCACGGCCTCCTGCTGGACCTTGGCAGCGGACGCTGCACCGGGGAAGTTCGCTGTGGAGGTGCGACTGGTGCCGGTCGCACCTCCACAGCAACCTTCCTCTGCGCCGCGTCTGCCTCTGAAGTCCTCTGTGTCGCTGGCACCCACCGGCGCCTCCCCAATCCTCATTCCTGATGACGCAGAGCCGGTCGGGCGTACGCCGAGACCGGAGCCGTACAGCTCCATGCTGTTCAACCTGCCCTATTCTGAAGGATTACGCATGGATGAGGAGGATTGGGAGGGGGAGCAGGATCCCTTAGAAATCCCGCAACCTCAAGACATGGGCTGGTATGAGGAACTCGGTGATGCCAGTGGCCTGGACACCTCCCCAGATTCTGGCATGCTGTCTCCCCCTAACCTGGCTATGGAGGAGGTGGCATCATTCGCTATGGTGGTGAGTAGGGCAGCGAAGGTCTTGGGCCTGCAGCCCCCTATTGTGACTAACGTCTTGACAGAGGTCCTGCAGCCTGCTGTCTCCAGCTCTGAACCCTTGCTGCCTTTCAATGAGGCCTTGACGGACGTTCTTCTGGGCACCAGGTCCAAGCCTAGCACAGGGGCTACTGTGAATAGAACGATTGCCCGCCGCAACCGCCCTTCACTGGGCGACCCAGTTTTCCTCACTGCCCACCCCACCTAAAAAGCTTGGTGATTCAAGCTTCCACTTCCTGGGGCGCGTTTCCTTCCGCACCCCCGGACAGGGAATCTAAGAGACTGGAAAACTTTGTGAAGAAAATTTTCTCTTCCGCCAGTCGATCATTGCAGTTGATGAACACTGCATGCCTTTTGGGCCGTTAATCTCATTCGATATGGGACCCGGTTGCGCAGGTGCTGCCCAGAGTCTCGGAGTATGAACGGATTCTACTCTCCCAAGCCATTTCAGGCAGGAGAGATGCAGCGAAGTTCTCCATCCGATGTGGCTTGGACACAACAGACTCGCTGGGCAGAGCGATTTCCATGACGGTGGCCATACGTCCCCACGCCCAGCAGAGAACATCTGGTTTTTTGGGGGATGTCCAAGCTAATCTCATTGACATGCTCTTTGATGGCTCCTGTCTCTTCGGAAACAAAGCAGATGGTGCACTTGAGCGTTTCAAGGACTCACGGGCTACGGCCAAGTTCTTGGGCCTAACCACTACATCCCGACCTGTGTCTGCTTTTCGCTCCTTTCGTGGCTACGGAAGGGGCTACCAACCGTTCCAACCCTATTCCGGCCAGAGGGCCCTCCAGTTTAGCAACCTCTGCTGGGCCGTGGACGCGGTTCACCCCGACCCCGAGGTTGGGAGGCCAGAAGTCGAGCCAACCCATGATTCCCTCCTCCACTGCAAAACCCTCCTAGTCCGATCCCCCAGGATCATTTGCGACCAGTTGGTGGCAGAATACGCCATCATCTCCACCACTGGCAAGACATCACCTCATCAGGTGGGTGTTGCAAAAAGTCCAGAGGGGCTACTCCCTCACCTTCGAGACTACCCCTCCTTCCATGCCTGTAGTGTACGATCGGCTGATGGAGAATTACCTTGCCTTACTCCACAAGGACGTCAAAACTCTTTTGGTCAAGGGAACTATAGAGATGGTTTCCGGGCCAGAAATAGGCTGTGGTGGTTATTCCTGCTATTTTCTGGTCCCAAAGAAGGACGGAGGCCTTCGTCCTATCGTCGACCTCAGAGCCCACAATTACTTCCTCAAAAAGGTGAAGTTCAAGATGCTCACCCTAGCTCAGGTCCTGTCTGCCCTGGACCAAGGAGACTGGATGGTAGCGCTGAACTTGCAGGATGCCTATTTTCATATCCCCGTCATGCCTGCCCATCATTGCTACCTGCGGTTCACTGTGGGCCATGAGCACTTTCAGTTTGCTGTGCTCCCCTTCGGCCTCACCAGTGCCCCTCGGGTGTTCACAAAGGTGATGGTGGTGGTCGCAGCCTATCTGTGGAGATCAGTGGTTCCAGTCTTGCCCTATCTCGACGACTGGTTGTTGAAGGCAGGCTCGTCCCAAGAAGTCGTCTCCCTCCTCCAGACTACGGCGAACCTCCTGCATTCGGTGGAGTTCACTATCAATGTGCCAAACTCACACCTGACTCCCTCTCAGACGCTCCTTTTTATTGGAGCGGTTCTGGACACAGAGCAGTTTGAGGCCTATCCTCCGGAACGGCATGTCCAGGATATTCAGGCTATGATACAGATTTTTCAGCCTCTATCCTGGATTTCGGTGAGAATGACTCTGAGGCTGTTGGGCCTCATGACCTCCTGCATCCTGCTGGTGGACCATGCAAGGTGGTGCATGCGGGCTATGCAGTAGGACCTGAAGTTCCAATGGGCACAGCACTGAGGAAATCTCACTGACCTGGTTCAGATATCAGAGGGTACTGCGAAAGACCTGCAGTGGTAGCTGAAAAACCGTGATTGGGTCAGAGGCAGACCCCTCTCCCTTCCCCACCCTGATCTCACAGTAGTGACGGATGTGTCTCTTCTGGGATGGGGCGGCCATCTGGGGGAGGTGGAGATCAGAGGACTCTGGTCTCCGGCGGAAGCCAAGCTCCATATCAACCTATTGGAACTTTGTGCGATCCGTTTGGCACTGAAAGCCTTTTTACCATCCATCAAGGGAAGGCTAGTTCAGGTGTTCACGGACAACACTACTGCCATGTGGTACTGCAACAAACAGGGCGGAGTGGGGTCGGGGACTCTGTCAAAAGGCCCTGCGCCTCTGGACTTGGCTGCAACAACAGAGCATTTCCCTGGTGGTTCAACACCTGGCGGGTTCCCTGAACACCAGAGGAGACTAACACAGCCGAAAATGCCTTGTGGATCACGAGTGGCGTCTACATACGTAGGTGGTACAAGGTATCTTTCAGCGGTGGGGAGAGCCTTGGTTAGATCTGTTCGCCTCCGAAGAGAACACGCAATGTCAGCAGTTTTGCACTTTGCAGTTTCCAAGGCGCCTCTCGCTCGGCGACGCTTTTTGTCGTGTGTGGAGCTCAGGCCTCCTGTACGCCTTTCCGCCCATACCACTCCTGCCCACAGTGCTCAAGAAGATCAGAAACGACCGAGCACAAGTCGTTCTTGTGGCTCCGGATTGGGCGCGGAGAGTTTGGTATCCAGAGTTTCTGGTTATGAGCATCGATCCTCCCATCAGGCTGCTCCTTCGGGAGGATCTTCTGTTGCAGCAGCAGGGGAGGGTCCTCCACCCAAACTTGTCCAGGTCCGCCTCCTTGCATGGAGATTGAGCGGCGACAATTGACAGCTTTTGACTTTCCTCCCAAAGTCTGTGAAGTTATTGTGGCAGCCAGGCGTCCCTCCACGAAATCGGTATACGCCTGCTGATGGAACAAATTTTGTAAATATTGTACCGAACGGTCTATTGACCCCTTATCCACTTCTCCGGAAGATATTCTCCTGTTTATCCTTTCTTTGGCCCAGCAGTTCTCTGCTTTGGGCACTTTGAAGGGTTACCTTTCAGCCCTCTCGGCTTTTCTTCGGCTGCCAGATCCCTTCTCTGGTGCAGGGGTTTTTGAAAGGGTTAACCCACTTGTTTCCCCCTTCCCCTTTTCTTATGCCACAATGAGACCTTAATTTGGTCCTTACTTTCTTCATGTGCTCACCGTTTGAGCTGCTGCACAGCTGCCCTCCACTGTTACTCACTATCAAAACAGCCTTTTTGGTGGAAATTACCTCTGCCAGGAGGGTGAGCGAACTGCAGGTACTGTCATCACAGCCTTCTTACCTAACAGTCTTTCCATACAAAGTGGTGCTAAGAATTAGGGCTTCTTTTTTGCCCAAGGTTGTAACTCCCTTCCATCTGGGACAGTCTGTTACTCTGCCCACTTTCTATGCACTTCCTCACCCTTCCAAACGAGAGGAGTGTCTCCACTGTCTGGACCCATTAAGAGTGTTGTCGTTCTACCTTGATCACACCAAAGAGTTCCGGGTGGATGACCAACTCTTTATAGGGTACGTGGGAGCAAAGAAGGGGCGTGCTGTCCAAAAGAGGACCATATCACGCTGAGTTATCCTCTGTATCAAAATATGTTATGCCTTAGCAAAAATACAGCCTCCTGAAGGCCTTAGGGCCCATTCCATCAGGGCGAAGGCAGCCACCATGGCCCTCCAGCGTGGGGTTCCTATCGCTGATATCTGCCAAGTGGCCACATGTTCAACAGACACTATTGCCTGGATTCTCAGGTTCACAGGAAGGGCCAGTTTGGCGCCTCTGTCTTGCAGGATTTCCTGGTTTAAAGCTTTTTTGCAGTCCCACCGACGGGGAAGGTATTCCTTGGGTATCTGTTCAAAGGTAAGGAATCGGCGGCCAGATGTCTCTATCAGATGGACAAGTTACTTACCTTCAGTAATGCCTTATCTGGTAGAGACATGATCTAGCCGCAGATTCCTTACTGACCCACCCATCCACCCTGCACTGCGGAATTATTTTCAGTGTCAGGTCTGGTCTCCTTTAGGGCCCTAGCTTCTTTTTTAACACACCATGGTCAGTCACTTCATGGCTCCGTGCTTCTGGCGTGGAAAGTCGTGAAAAGTACTGATGTCAGGGCGCCAGAGTGGCGGTTATATTGACGACGCAGACGTCATTACGAATACAACGCTGATGACGTCACGCAGAGTCCACCGACGCCACCTACCGGTGCGCAGGGGTACTCCTAAGAAAAATCTTCCAGATCCAGCCTGACGCCTGGAAGATTAAAGGTAAGGAATCTGCGACTAGATCATGTCTCTACCAGATAAGATGTTACCGAAGGTAAGTAACTTGTCCGTTGTTCTACTTAGGCAGGTGATAGGGATTTTTAGTAAGATTCCCTCCTCCCCGAATCTTCCCTGAGCAGCCCCTCAGCCTTTTGACGAGGGCCGCCTGCCATTGGAGTATGCTTTGGCGAGCCCGGGATGGCCGATGATGAAGCATGACACCAAGGGGGTGTGTGAGGCCATCCCGCTCTTTATGGACAAACGCCATTCGGGTCCTAGCCGTGGTGGTTTGGGACAGATACGTCACCAACAGTAGAGGAGTCACTCGGCAATAGAGGTGATTTGCACCCAAGTAGGTGAGCAATTGATGAGGGCAGGTTCGTTTTTTGATGTATGAGCATCTACATGGCTAGCCCCTAATACATTTGTGAAACATTGTAGACTGCAGAATGCTTTGGATGATAAAAAGAATTTTGGGCTTGGGGTGTTAGATTCGGTTTTGTCCTAAGCTTCCTTTATTTTGCTAATAAATTACTGTGTTTTCAGCATCTTTATATATGGTGTGTACTCTCATTTATAGGTTCCAGTTACTTACTGTAATCTTCATTATTCTTAGTCCTGGTTATCCTCGTCCCATTCATTATGTCCCTCCTGGTCGTGTGACCTTCATGTCTGTTTTGGAGAACTTGGGATTCCAGGAGGAATGCTGGTTAAAGTGTATCCCTATAGGCTATTCCGTGTGATGGAGGGACACCCTTACAATCATTTCCTGTTCCTTTTTCTGTTTCGAGAGGTGGATTACACCTCATTAGTAATGAATAGGACGAGGAAAACCAGGACTAAGAGTCATGAAGATTACCAGTAAGTAATTGGAACAATATCTAGCTGTTTTGACACCCAGAGCAGCTGCAGAGGGCCCCAGGGCTCCTCCTTGAGCCCCACCCTCTTCAACATCTACATGGCTCCCCTAGCAGCCATCGTCAGTAGCCACGGACTCAACATCATCTCCTATGCCGACGACACCCAGCTGATCATCTCCCTCACCAACGAACCCACAGCTGCCAGAACCAACTTTCACGACAGAATGAAGGCAGTTGCTACCTGGATGCAAGACAGCTGCCCCAAGCTCAACTCAGACAAGACCAAAGTACTCATCCTGGGACCCACCCCCTCAACCTGGGATGACTCCTGGTTGCCTGCCGCACTAGGAACCCCTCCCACCCTTACGGACCACGCATACAACCTCGGCACAATACTGGACTCCTTGCTCTCAATGAACCAACAAATCAACGCAGTATCCTCATCCTGTTTCCACACGCTCCGCCTGCTTCGAAAGACATTCAGATGGATACCCACAGAATCCAGAAAGACGGTCACCCACGCACTCATCACCAGTAGACTTGACTACTGCAACACACTCCAAACCGGCGTCACCCAGAAACAGCTCAGGAAACTACAGAACGTCAAACGCCGCAGGCAGACTGGTCCTCGACATCCCCCGCCGCAGCCACGACAGAACACCTCCGACAACTCCACTGGCTCCCTATCAACAAGAGAATCACCTTCAAGACATGCCTACAAGGCCCTCCATGAAGCAGGACCAGAATATCTGAACCATCGCCTCGCTTTCCACACACCCGCCAGACTACTCTGCTCCGCACAACTTGCCCTGGCCTCTGTCCCACGGATCCACAAGACCAGAATTGGAGGAAAATCCTTTGCCTACGTCGCCGCCGAGACCTGGAACACCCTATCCCTTCACCTCAGCCAATCTGCGTCAGTGGCCCAGTTCAGGAAGGACCTCAAGACCTGGCTCTTTGACTGACCCTCTGCATCCAGACGGATCAGCAGCCCAGCCCCCTCCCCCTGGCACCTTGAGACCCTCACGGGTGAGTAGCCGCGCTTTACAAACCCCTGATTGATTGAAAGGAAAAACAATGCTTTTGAAAATACTTTCAAACACACATTCAGCCTGTTCTAGTCAAAATGTTACTAATTAACAAATGAAGAATTTATCTTGCATAGAAGCACAAAACTCCCATTTTCAGCCTTACAAAATAGCAAACACACCTAGTAACAATAAATGCCTCTGAATAACACCAGTCACTGAAAGACTGAATATCAATAAATAGTGCGTCTCAAAACTCATAAGAATGGACGGGCTTAATATCATTTAACCTCTCAAAACTGTTCCAATCACTCCAAACCGCACTGCATAATGCCAAATTGTACCAGACAGCACTAGACTTCATCAAACGCTACCAAACAATTTAAAAAAAGCATGCTGTAGGTCGAAATTGGACCAAACGAGAGCATAGCATGCTACCCATCCGTCCATCTATCTATCTTTCCTTCCCATCCCTCCCCCCCCCCTTCTAATGTGGCCCTGCAGCGCTCGATATCTCATACTATATTGGCCGTTCTCTGTCACTCTGCTTCTCTTCGCCTGACTCATTGTCCCACCATCTCTGTCTGAATGATGATGTATTTACCTTTCATCTAACTGTTCTAATTGTTTATAAACACATTATATCCTCCTGGGCAAAGCTGGTGGGAGTCCTGGGACAGCGTCTGGCAGAGGGCAGCTTGTCTCTCTCCGGTACCTCTTTCATACTCAGCTTGTCCTGCACATAACTGGCTCATCCTTCATGCTCTGCCTGTCCATCCATCACTCCCCACACCTACCACCCAGCCCGAGGCCTTTGGTCGTCTATTCACTGCCCCGAGGCCCCCTTACTACATCAATCTTGGTTCTGTCAGCAGTGACATCTGCATTTCAGGCCATACTGTAGACGGCTCCATAGCCCCCACCTGCCTTTCACTAGTGCCTCTGTGCAGCCTGTGATAGGGGCCGTTCCCTCTGTTACCCTACAGTAAAGTCAGATGTTCCCTCGTGGACAGGCAAGTGCAGAGTACTTCAGGTCTGGTATCTGCTAAATCTGGATTACTTGAAAACAGGGTTTAGAGCTACGGAAACAAGCATTTTCAATGCAATAGGTCTCGCATTTGTTAGAGTTATAGCTATTGGCACTGTAAATGACAATGTATTTTACCCACGTGTTTTGGTTTGGAGTGTAGTGGCTGTATGTAGTGTGGAGTGGAATTATGAGGGTTGAATTGCTATTGTTAGTTGTGGAATTGTGTGTCGTGGAAATGTGTGGTGTGGAGTAGATTTGTGTAGTGGAATTATGTGGCATGGTGTGCAGTGGATTTTTGTGGATAGTAATGATGTGGTATTGAGTGTCCTGGAATGATGCGAAGTGGGATTGTGCGTTATTGAGTGCAATTATGTGGAATGGTATTATGTGTTGTGGAGTGGTATGTAGTGGAGTTTAATTATGTGGTGTGCTGTTGAATTTTGTGGCATGATGTGGGATTTTGTGGTATGGATTGGATGTATGTGGTGTGTTGTGTAATTGTGTTGTTGAGTTGAATTATGTGGTTTCTTGTCGAATTATGTGGTGTGGAATGGAAATGTGAAGAGTTGAATTGTGTGGTGTGGAAGTGTGTGGCGTTGAGCGAAATTATGCTGATTGTATAGGGAAGAGAAGGGGGATGGAGCATGTAGATGTGAGGTAATAAGCGATGGAGATGAGAGGGTAAAGAAAAGGGTGATGGTGGAACTGTGAGAAGTAGAAATGATGCCGATTGCAGAAGGGGGTGCAAAAAAAATAGAAGAAAGACAGAACTTGTAAGGGGACTGGTAGAGCTAAAGGGGGAGGGAGTAGGAGAGGCGAAGGTAACAAAGAAAGGTGGGAGATGATGGAGAGACCCTGCAGGACATGGACGTGGGAGGGTGACCAGAGGAAAATGAGGAGGAAGCGAGGACAGTGGAGCTGGGAGACAGAGAAACAGCTAAGAAATGTGGAGAAGCAGAAGTCAGAGACTCAGGTGCAAGAATAAGGGAATCTGGAAAATATGAGGCGACAGTGAAAGAGTGGAGGCGGGAGAAAACCAGAGGATCAAAGCGAAGCAGAGGGAAATGGGGAAAGAGGGGTAATGGCCAGACCGGAAGTGAGAGCGAACAGTGGAGCTTACCGGTTTATTTTTTATGGGTGATTTGTTTCCCCTGTTGTCTGTGTGCGGAGTAAGTCACTGAGGAATGTGAATGAGAAGGAACGACAGGGGAGAGCGAGGTAAGGAAGAGAGGGGTAGAGTTAGTGGGGAGAAAGTGAACTGGTAAAGATGGAGTCGAAGAATGAGTGGTGCAGGTGGTGGGGAGAGAGAGATGAGGGTGAGAAAACGAGTGGCAGAAGTCAGAGCAAAACTGTGAAGGTGGGGAAGGGGGGAAGTATGAGAGAACAGTGAAAAGGGAACTGGGACAGAGGTAGGGAAGAGTGGGACTGACACAGGTGTGTGCAGCACCGAAATGAAGTGCGGCGCCGAGTAAATGTGCATCCCTGAATGTATGTTCCGTGGTTAGTACAGAGCTGGGCAACCGTGTGTGGGCTCAATATGCCCAGACGGAAAGCATGCCTGGCACAGAGTATACGCACAATCTAAATTACGTCCGTCACAACATATAGTAAATGCCTGCTGTAACAAGTGTCTGAAGGCCACGTTCCAAATACCGTGTAATAACGGGTGGCAATGGTACTTAGTTTAAATGAGATTGCAAAACTCAACGAGGATCGGCTGAAAACACAAGCCCTAGCAAAAACATGAAAGCGCGCGCCCTGCTGAAACAAAGTGCGGTGCCCATGTACATAAAATGTATGTGTGTGGCGGCCCGTGAAGCGGGAGCCATGGTAATTAAAAAAAAAAAACATAAAAGCGGGTGGCATTCTAACTATGAGAGCTTTGAAAGTAAAGATAACTTATTAGACCTTAAGTTGTAACTAAAACCAACATACACACTGGTTGATTGAATAAACAGCGATTAGGCCAATGAAAGGCCACCCTGGTGGGGCGTTTCATCCACCACCACTTGATTCCATAGATGGGGAAAGCGAAAAACACAAACACACCAACACAGGACAACAGAAAACGAGAAACAACTCAGGCATGGGTTAGATAAACCGAGACACACCACTTGATGACTTAAAAGTCAAGCCCCAGAGGCAGTTCCACAACAAAGTACTGTTAGGGAGTGAGGGGGGGGGCGCGCCAAGACAAAATAGGGGGCAACCAGAAAACAGCTGAGACAGTAAGTGGTTGAAAAGAAGTTGAACAGAGTTAGAAAGTTTCTCCTCGTGCCACAGTTACATTTCGAGGAGCACTATGACAAAAGAACTCCTAATGTCAGCCGAATAATCTATAGAAGGGAGATTCGACGATTAATGGGTACACATGTTTTTTTTTAGCAAAAACAAATGGTTAAGTGAAACTCAGTTTCAGGTACGCTACAATTTGACCAGTGTCTGAAAGACTGCCTAATACTAAGGGACAGACCAACAACAATGGAATTAGCATTTCAATGCAATGTCTAATTATGAGGCAAACTAAATTACGCCCAGACATTGCAACAAGCACCCTAAATCATAGCTTTATAGGGTGGTAAGTGATAGTTCCTGGAGGCTGCACACATTTTTGTGACACTTATTTAACTCAGTGAGTGATTTCACCAGGTGAGACACATTTTTAAAACCTAAAACAGGGAGACAATTTTCCTTGAAATAAGTTGTAAAGAAAGATCACTTCTCCAGTATTGAATCTTTCATAGATTCACATGCTTGTATCTTCCCCGTCGTCATGGTGGGAGTCTCACGGTAAAAGAATAACCATAGCAGTAAAAGAAAAACTGCATAGAAAACCCATAGGGAAGTGTAGAGTTTGGTAGCTTATCATCATCATTATGTGGTCTAAATACTGACCAAACAGCTGCCAGCCCTGAAATCACAATCCCCAGCAGAGCCACCATACCTCAGATTTCCAACCGCCGTCGTGTGATAAGGAGTCTCCCTGAGCTCTGCTCAGTTGTTGGTTACTTGGTGAACTTTTGACTTTTCTACTGTGTTGGACTGAGGTACTGTTTTTTCTATCATTACTTCACCATGTCTGACAGCTCTAAAAGAGGCTTTTCAGACCTTGCAGATCTTGTGGGAAGGCCAGATTATATTCTGAGGACCCTCACAAAGAATGCTTATACTGCCTTTACCCTAAGCACGTCCCCAAGGAGTGCAAACACTGTCGCACCTTCTCGGCTAAGACCTTGAAAGACAGAGAAGCTCGCTTGCTTTTATGGCTTCAAAAGAAGAAGACCGCATCAGACTCTGACTCTGATGAAGGATCTAAAGGACACTCCTCTAAAAAACATAAGAGGGAGTTGTCTGAGGAAAAAGGTGAGGTGAAGAAACAAAAGACAGATCCATCAAAAGACAAAGAAATGTCCTCTTCGTTACCTCATACACCTCTTAAAAAGCCTTCAGTGACAAAGGCTCCGTCGTCGCTTCCGTCGACGAAGACCAGAGGATCATCTGTCACGATGCCGAAAAAGACATCGACGACCTCTACGTCGACGGCAGCCATCTCGAGGACGACGGCTTCGTCGACGGCGACGACGACGTCGACGATGGAATCGTCGACGGCGAGTGCACAGACCTCGTCGACGGCCATGATAATGCCTCCGTCGTCGATCTCATCGACGGGCGCGTCGACGGCGAATTACAAATCGCCGACGACAAGATCAACCATCTCGACAAAAAGATTTTCTTCGTCGACGGGCTCGTCAACCGACAAGAAAACTTCAGAATTCACCACATGGACCAAGATATCACCACTTCCACCATCCAATCTCCTTGATTTACAGGAGTCAGAGGACGATGGTCCGTGCGGAGCGGCTTATAGTCCCTCGCAACTCCACATTAAAAGCCAGGAGACAGATGAGGAGGAATGCCAGGAAATACAGGAGGAACTGTCATTTAAAGATCGCCCAGTACAAGGCTCCAATAGGTATGAGTCGTTCCAGCAAGCCTATGAATACGATGATGATGAGGACGATAATAATGTCAGGGAAGACGCAATATCCATGCCTATTTCTCTAGTCTCTGACTTAAGACACATGATTAACGATTACTATCGCCGTTTCCCAGAGGCCAATGCCCCTGCTTCCAAAATCACAAATGTGTCTCAACCAGTGGCTCAGGTTCCAGTGATTCCACCTCTGGTGCAGAAAGCGTGTACCCCTAAAATAATAATGATTAGAGATGACTTCGTGGAAAGCGAACACGAAGACCAACCAGAGGAAGGGGAATTACGGCAAGACGAGGTGGGTGATGAATGGGACCAGTATATTATTCCTTCACCACCAACAGCGCCATCTCCGGCAAACTCACCGCCAGAAGACATTGGTGGTTTCCATGACTTAATGGAAAAAGCTTCCAAGAGGTTCGACCTCCCCTTGCCGGTAAAGGAAAATGAGTGTTTCCTCTATGACTTTAAGGAAACTTCAAGAAAATCGATAAAAACAATTCCAATAATCAACCACATCTGGGAAGAAGGGCTCAAAATTTTGAAAAATCCGGCCTCGGTGGCAGCCTCAGTTCCTAGGATTGAGAAAAAGTATTGTGCCCCTGAAACATCACCAGCGTGCCTGATCGGTCATCCTCGACCCGAATCAGTAGTGATGCAAGCGGCGCAGAGACGTTGTAAGAACCCGGCCTCTACGTTATTCGCTCCTCCGGACAAAGAGGGCAAGAAGATGGATGGCGCAGGAAAGCGCTTTGCTGTGATGGCAGCAGCTTCAATCAAAGCCACAAATGCATTGGCACTTGTCAGCCGATTTAACCGACAGATGTGGTCGGACATCGCTCCACTTTTGTCTCACCTTCCGGATGACAAAAAGGAGGAGGCGGCAATAATCTTGCAAGACGGAGCTAGAGCAGCTGCTGAGTCTATCGACATAGCTATGGACATCTCATCGATAGGATTCAGGCAGATGGATGGAGCGGTAGCACTTCGACGGCAAGGGTGGCTGAAGGCTACATCTTTCAGGCCCGAAGTCCAGTCAAAAATTGTGCACATGCCCTTTGACGGGGAAAATCTCTTCAGAAAACATATTGATGAGGCGTTGCAAGGTATAAAAGCGGACACAGACACTGCAAAAGCCTTAGGTTCCCTGCAGCAAGGAAGATTTCAGTCTTTTCGTGGAAGAGGTTCAAGAGGACAGTTCCATCAAAGATCCTCCTTTCAATCGAACAGGTACCAACCTTTTCACCAACAGGGGTACCGTCAATTCTCCAACGCCCACCAGTTTCGTTCCACTAACACCTCTTACCAACAGCAGTCTACAAGAAAGCCTACTGCAAGGGGAAAGACACAGGTCTCCAATAGGAGGCAGTGACAATGTCCAAGCGCCGACCACCTCATCACGCCCCATTCAGATCCATTACCTCTCTCAATATTATCTTCATTGGCTGTCAATAACATCGGACAGATGGGTGTTGGATATTATACACCAAGGCCACACCCTGGAGTTTATACAGAAACCTCCAGCTCGACCTCCCATTATCAGGAAACAAAGCCATCTCTCAGCTCTCAAGTCAGAAATCTTGGCCCTCATTGTGAAAGGAGCAATAGAGGAGGTTCCACCACAACAACGAGGGAAAGGATTCTACTCGCACTTTTTCCTCATAAGAAAAAAGCAGTCCACCAAATGGAGGCAAGTAATGGATCTCAGAGGCCTGAACAAATATATCAAGAAAATTTCGTTTCGTATGCTGTCGCTTCAAGAGATTCTCCTAATGTTACGCAGAGGAGATTACATGGCATCGTTAGATCTCTTGGATGCTTACTTTCATATTCCAATCCACATCAAACACAGACAGTATCTACGATTCGCGGTGGCGGGCGCCACTACCAATTCAAGGTGTTACCCTTCGGTCTCAGATCCGCGCCAAGGGTATTCACGAAATGCATGGCGTCAGGTCGCGGCGCACTTAAGACAGCAAGGACACCAGATATATCCGTATCTGGACGACTGGCTCATAAAAGGCGCATCGTTTCAGGAAGCACAGCAATCCCTGGAATGCTGCATGGATTTGTTCCAAGCTTTAAGGCTGAGAATCAACATGGAAAAGTCTTCCCTCGTTCCAGCGCAGTCGCTTCAGTTCCTAGGAGCAAAATTACAAACTCAGGAAGCAAAAGCGTACCCCTCGGAAGAACGCACGCAAAAAATAATGGAGCTGACAACACGATTAAAATCAAAAAGGTTCACTTCAGTAAGAATCTTCAAATCATTGCTAGGAATGATATCTTCATGCATTCCCTTAGTCCCCAATTGTCGATTACGCATGCGGCCGCTGCAAGAACTTCTCGACAAACAATGGGTACAGGCCCTAGGATCCTTCGAGGATCGAATCACCATCAACCCTCAGATCAAAAGTGCACTGTCATGGTGGGGCATCAGGAGCAACTTATCAAAAGGTCTGCTTTTCGAACCCCAATCTCCCAGCTACGTCATGACAACAGACGCTTCATTACAAGGTTGGGGAGCACACCTTCAGGAACTGGAAATACAGGGCCATTGGACAGATCAAGAGGCCCGGTTACACATCAACCTGTTAGAGTTAAAAACGGTGTTCCTGGGTCTGCAAGCCTTCCTTCCCAGGATTCGGAATTCGCCTGTTCTAGTCAGAACAGACAGTACAACGACAATGTTTTGCTTACTGAAGCAAGGGGGCACAAAATCAAAACTCCTCTCGGCACAAGCCCAAGAGATTTGGAACTGGATGTTACAACACAACATTTCTCTGCAGGTTCAACATGTCCCGGGGATATACAACAGGAGGGCAAACCGACTAAGCAGATCAGCCTCAAGCTGTCACGAATGGGAACTAAATCAAATCCAACTTTTAAGAATATTCAGTTTATGGGGCACACCAACTTTGGACCTTTTTGCAAATCAACACAACAAGAAATGCAAACAATTTGCAAGCAGATTCCCTCAAGCGGGGTCTTGGGGAAATGCACTACACCTCCGTTGGACGGGGATGTTTGCATACGCGTTTCCCCCGTTCCCTCTCATACCGAGGATACTACGGAAAATGAGATCGGAACCGTGCCATCTAATCTTGATAGCCCCGGCTTGGCCGAGGCAGTTCTGGTACTCGTAACTCCTTCGGTTGTCTGTGAGTCCCAGAGTGCAGCTCCCATTGATTCACGACCTGATCTCCATGAGAGAAGGTCAAGTTCTTCATCCGCAGTTGACCTCACTCAACTTGTCAGCCTGGAACCTCATGAGCATGAATTTTATTCCTTAGATCTCCCTCAAGAATGCCGGGATATCTTATCAAACTCTCGAGCAATATCTACCAATAAGACTTACATTGCAAAATGGAAAAGATTTTGCCATTGGTGCTCTGATCAACACCTGCATCCTTTCCATTCTTCGCCGGATCAGATACTTCCTTACCTGCTACACCTAGCCAAGGCTGGGCTCTCTCATGCATCGATAAAAGTACATCTTGCGGCTATATCGAGATACCGCAGAACACCAAATCGTCCATCTCTTTGGTCACAAAGAGTAATAAAAGAGTTCCTAAAAGGACTGTTCAGAGTGTTTCCACCCATTAAACGGCCGGCCATTCCATGGCAACTCAATACAGTCTTGTCACGTCTCATGAAACCCCCGTTCGAACCAATTCACAAAGCTGAGATTCAGTTCGTCTCTTGGAAAGTAGCATTATTACTCGCGCTCACTTCAGCCAGGAGAGTCAGCGAGATTCAGGCTTTCTCTGTCGCGGAACCTTTTCTTCAATTCAGGTCAGACAAAGTCATTCTCAGGACAAACCCTAAATTTGTACCCAAAGTCCCTACGGTTTTTCATCTCAACGAACCAATTGTATTGCCCACATATTTCAAGAACCCTTCTTCTGCAGCGGAAAAATCCCTGCACACTTTGGACATCACAAGATGCCTCAAGTTTTATATTAACAAAACAAAATCCTTTCGGAAAACAGACCAACTGCTCATCGCTTTTGCTGGCCCTAGGAAAGGTTTAGCATTGTCAAGACTTACCATTTCAAGATGGATATCCTCTGCCATCTCTCTATGTCACGAGAAGGCAGGAAACCCTTTACACGCCAGAGTTTCTGCTCATTCGACTCGAAAAATGGCAACGTCAACCGCATTGTTTGCGGGAGTATCGCTCCCGGACATTTGCAGAGCGGCAACATGGACAAATGCACACACGTTTACCAGGCATTACTGTCTGGACACAGCGTGGAAAGCGGACACTGCAGTGGGGCTAGCAGTTCTACGGCACCTGTTTCACTGAGGTACCTCTCTTTTGTTTTTCTGTATATTTGTACTTTTTTATATATACACATATTCAAGAGATTAGTCATGTTTATTAATTCCTTTCCTTTTATATGCATTGTTTATATATTTTGCTTCACGTACCAGGTCCCAGAGTAATATACACTGAGACACATAACTTGGTGTTTGGATCAGTATTACGCAATATAATATTCTAGTACTAAGGAAGCAGAGCCCTAAGGAACGGGGTCTATCCTGGAAACGCTACATGGTATATGTACTGCTGTCTATTCTGATACAAGCATGTGAATCTATGAAAGATTCAATACTGGAGAAAAAACTAGTTACTTACCTGTACACTATGGTTCTCCAGTATTGATATCTTTCATAGATTCACATGTGACCCGCCTGCCTCCCCGTTTTCTCGCAGATAGACCACCTTTATCTCTAGAGGTATCCTTGGCTCACACTAAGGGCTGGAAATCTGAGGTATGGTGGCTCTGCTGGGGATTGTGATTTCAGGGCTGGCAGCTGATTGGTCAGTATTTAGACCACATAATGATGATGATAAGCTACCAAACTCTACACTTCCCTATGGGTTTTCTATGCAGTTTTTCTTTTACTGCTATGGTTATTCTTTTACCGTGAGACTCCCACCATGACGATGGGGAAGATACAAGCATGTGAATCTATGAAAGATATCAATACTGGAGAACCATAGTGTACAGGTAAGTAACTAGTTTTTTTTGATGAAGTGACAAGATTGCGTGGACTTGCTTGAAGCACAGAGTTATGTAGCAGAGTACTTTCACATTTTCCTCCAGACAATAGGATTGAAGGTTAAAAAAAGGCTTTTTTAAAACACGCATGACACAATCATTAAATGTTCAGGGATACACCATGAAAGAGCCCCTTTGGCTGTTTTAACCATAGTCGGCTCGTTCAGAGACCGCGCTTTCATTCTTCTTATAAGGGTTTTCACCTCTTATGAGTTATAAATATAAAACACATGGGTGCCGTGAGTAGCTATTAACCAGCTCACGGATGCCCCTCATTACGGGTGATTAATCCTAAAAAAAGTCACATTTCAGAATGAGGTTTAATAGTTTCGAAACGTAGGCTCTAGTAAACAAATAAGTTCTATTTTTCTGTACAATATTAATATTAGTATCTGGTCAAAATATACTAAAAAAGTAAAGATGCTGCCATAATAAATAAAGGTATGGAGGTCCAAAAATCAGAAGGTAAACACATCTTTGGAAAAGGTTAACAATCGACCAAACCTCCTGAAATGGCTGAAGGGTTGTGCCCGAGCGGAACGACTAGTGAATACTCGTCCGCGCTCCAAAGCCCACCCTGCACAGTATACTGATAGAACTACGCCACCCATTTCTCACTTTGCAAAACTTACCACTTCGTGCCCTGTGAGCCTAAGAAAACAAAATTGCGGGGGACGGATTCTGAAGGAAGGAAGACGTTCTCGGTGTCAGCGTGACGTTCAGTAGAGAGAATTCTGGATAGCACTGTGGAGACCGAGTCCTTGCAGCAGAACTTTACTTCTGCAGTTTTCTCTTCCCAGATTTAAAGGTTCCGTATCAAGGTACGGTTGTGAAAAAGAGGTCAAGAGCCTATGGAAAAAAAGAAAACGAACAGAAAAACAGTAGCCAGAGAACATACTGCATTACATCACACGATCGCGACCCGTTTTCAGCCCAGCTGAACCAATGGCTTAGGTAAAACAAGTGGTACGCGCGCCACAGGTAAGCATGTGATTTCAATTATCACGCCCGTGTCTGGGCACGATAATTGAAACCACATGGCCTATTGGTGTCTATTACGCGCACCAAGCGCGTAATAGACACCAAAAGGCCATGGGAGGAGCATTGCTCCGCCCATGGCCTATTGGTGTCTATTACGCGCACCAAGCGCGTAATAGACACCAATAGGCCATGGGCGGAGCAATGCGCCCGCCTTTAGCCAATTGCGTGCAGTCTTTTATAAAAAGACGCACGAAAAGGCCAATGGGGTAGCACAAAAGGAATCGCACACGCACGAGCGTGTGCGATTCCTAGGTCAGTGCTGAATCCCCGTTTTTCACCTACTAAATGTCTCGTGCTGCGCAGTGCAACGCTAGGCGCGAGACCTAAAAAGTGACTTTTACATAGTCTTCCCAACCAATTAGGTATAGGAGTTGAGGCTTTACTGTACCATTGGAACCAGCACCCGCTTGACAAAACAAGCAAAGGCCAAGTCAGCCAGCTTGGCTTTTTGTAGTGTAAACCTTAAGTCGTTGACATTGTACCCCAACTACACACTCAACAGACCTCATATTCATAGTATTAAAGCTGTAACTGATGCTCCCTACAATGACTTCTATTTGAAGCAAGTGGGTAGGACATGCACCATTTTATGATTAATCGATCAGGTATATCAAGCAAAGGCTATATGAAGCGCTATCCCTTCTCATATACTTCTGTAACATTGCCACTCACAGTGAGAAAGTGGCTGTGAAATGACTAGGCCATGTGCCAGGAACTCGTGCTTTACACTCCACTCTTCCCACGTAGGTCATACATACTCCAACCACTCTGTCTACTAGCCAGCCACATAACTCTTGATAGTTTCTGTGCTGTGAAGCCTCGGTTGTTTCAGTTAAGTAACATACAAATGCTAGATAGCATAACAAAATAAAACAGCAAACCCGTAGTCTTTTGTCAGTGCTTGTTTTGGGAGTGACCTAATGCTTAATTTGTGTCACTGGTTCCATGTGGTGGGCACCAGCCCTCCTTGGAAAAAAGAGGAAGTTGTAAGAAAGGCATGAGGTGGAATCAAAACTAGACAGTCTTGGTAATTGCCTGGTAACACTGGTATTCGGCAGCGCCAGTGTCGGCTCCTAAGAAACAATTTGGGCCCAGCACTTTTTTTTTTATAATTACAAATTAAGCACATTAGAGAGCATGAATCCTGGAACAATTCGCGGATGGTGGCGGGTCTTTCAATAGAACGGGCAAACATGGAATGATGTGCAGGACATGTTTTCTTGCAGGATGGAACACTGTTCCGAAGAAGGGATGGATTACAACAGTATGAGGCGAGGCGATGGCTGAAAAGTCACAAGGTGGAATAATAGGGCAGAGGGCGAAGAAGATCACACACATGGTAAACATAAAATATATTATAAGAGTACAAAATAATCAATTTATTCAGGTTAATAACCTAAATGAAAAGAATGTGGATGTGTTTGCTTTAATAAATGCAATAGTCAATCTAGACGAAGTGGATTTTGGTGCTGGCGATAGTCGTCTAGAAGAATTCAGCGCTCTGAAATGCTCAATGAAACAACCAAATGAATAAAGATATAGATGTTATATAACGTCTTAATTGGTAAATAGATTATGGCTCGGCGCTCGGTAAACGGTGCACTCAGCCACCTCATGCTAATTAATTTATTGGTTATACGCAAAGAAAAATAGGTGAGCATCTAACATGTACTTCTCTTCTCGCAATTTTAGTATTTGTTGCATTGGTTCTAAATACTAACACCTGCCCTTAAGATATAATATTTTATATATTTTTTTTTCTCCAATTAGGGGCATTCCAAGAAATAATGATGTACATCCGTCAATCCTTCAATACATTCAAAAACCTAGCTCATCCATCCTAGCTTTTACCTCGCTGTCTACCCTTTGTCCCGCCCAAGTATTCTGCAACCCAATTCATCCCTCCCTTTTCGCCTAAGGCGCCGTATTTCTGCCCTGTGCTTGTAATTGTGTAAAGTTGCAGGCTTGACTGTCCTCTGCAAGCCGACTTCTCCACGGCACCCTCTCAGTTGAACGAGTGGGCACCACCCCCGAAGAAATGTTATTTATTAAGGTCCATGAAAAGTAAAGAACCCTCGTTAAAACCCCGCCATGCCACAATGAATCCTGAAATACAGCTAAAGCCCCGATTTCACAGACATCAGAGGAGGAATTAGGCGGGATTAGAGGCATTTTAAAGACAAACACTTTCCCTAAAGAGGATTTGAAAGTCTCATTAGGGGAAAGAGAGCATCTTTGACAGCACTTTGTTTCTGTCGGTTTACATATCCGCATGTCAATGGCCACTGCTCCCCTGGAAACACCAGGCACGGGGTTCTGTGTGAGGCCATGGACCTTAAGGGGCAGGCAGGCAGGCCTCGGATTATGCACAGCTCCTTGCTGGGCTTGAGGGAATCCTACACATAGGGCCCTGGTGGGTACCACTAACGCACAGCTACGTGCTGTGGATCTATGGAAGAAGGCTGGTAAAACGTGCACACCCTCAATTTTCTTCGAAGACAGCAGTGTGCAGGCAGCCTAACTTCAACACACACAGTGCGAACAACCTTCTCCCCACAACACACAGCTGTGTGCAGAAAACCTCCCAGCTTCCTTGCTTCATGCAAAAGACTCCAGGGAACCTCCCTTCAACAGGCATTTGAGTGCAGGCAGCCTCCTTTCTACACGTAGCACGGTGCAGGAAACCTCCTTTCTACATGTAGCAAATCAACTTGAACCTTTTGAATTTTATTATCAAACTACATTCCGAAATATGGCTACAGGTAAAGCTAACAAACAACAATACTTTATCACCTACATTTCAAACTGAAAATGTCTTAGGCAAGGAAGTATCCTTGCTCCGTTATTATTCTCCTTGTACATTGCTGACATGAATAAGCCATTAAAGTCCGACCAGGGTATTCCACGAAAGTTAGGAGTTACAAAAATAACATATCTGGCATACGCAGATGATCTAGTGATCCTGTCTCAGATGCCGAAAGGGCCACAACATCAGTTAAATCAACTACACATCCATAATATGGTAAATGGACTAATAGCCAACATGTCCAAAACTAAAATTGTGAACTTTGGACAGCCAACAAGAGCTAAGGGGTGGACATTAGGAGAAACATCGTTTGAAGTAGTGAATCAATACGAATACCTTGGAGTGATCTTCGATAATAAGCTCTCCTGGTCAAGTCATCTGGCCACCAGAAAATCAAAGTCAACAGTGATTATCATATCATTACTGAGATTCATGAACATGTTCGGAGGAAAAGCAATTAGTCCATCACTCGAAGCATTACATATGAATCTAGTTCCATACTTATTATATGCATCCCAAGTAATGAGTAACAAGATCATCTTCAGTTTTGAATTTTTTTTCATGAAATGCGTACGTACTTTACATCTTTGGCTGGCAACTCCGCACTGTATCATGAGACTGGAATTTGGTCTAAAGTCCTTGGTTTCACTGCATTACAGGAGTATTGTGAATTATATTGTTGAATGTGCAAGGCTGGTCCATCTTCACTGAAACATCAAATATATGAAGAATTGGGGAGACCTATATAGAAAGATATAGAATTGCACATTATATTGACGGGACTAGGATCCTATGATTTGCCAGACTTACAGGCATTGGGGCAAATGAACTGTTCCGTCAGGAAAAAGCTTATCCGCAATACGTTTACTACTAAGCAGTGGGCCTTAGATCTGACACAAGCAGCAAAATACAACCATATGGACTTGGTAATTGACGCTTATACGGCACAGAGCCAAGAATATTTAGGTCTAAATCTGCCAGGCCATGTAAAAAAGAAATTTCAAAGATTTAGGCTTTATACATTCCGATCTGGGAGTTTGAAGGGAAATGGAACCCAGTTTTTAAAGGCAATACAGCATCTCGTGGCTGTACAGCTGAATCTCTTATACATATTCTATGTATCTGCCCTAAACTGTTATCTATACGGAAGATATATTTGCGCTCCTTATTTAAAAATGATAAAATAAGAACAACTGCGGATGCTGTTAGATACTGTTTTAGGCTCAGAGAAGACAGTGCAATATTAATGATGATATTTTTTTTTTACCAGGCCTATAAAGTATTATCTGCATAATTGTCTGTTCACAAAGGGAAGCAGCATAGATTTTATTTAATAGCGCATTGGACTTTCCCCGAGAGATAAAGGGCCGGTTGCACAAATGCAATGAATTGTATGTGCCTTGCACATCTGGCACATTATCAGATTAGAAAAGAGCAATAGACTGAGTTAAAGAAGGTCATTAATGCAGTGGTAGATTGTTGAATAATGTATGTAAATTACTGTAGAAATTGGACCAAAAACAGCACTTTAATGCTAGGAGGTGTATGTATTCATTTTTATTGCTGCAATCTGTATGTATTCTCCTTGTAAACTTGAGACTTTAGCACTTTACATTAGCACTTTATGACAGCAGTAAAAGGCAATAGACTTAGTTAAAGATGATAGTAATGCAGAGGTAGATGGCCGAAAAATGTATGTAAATTATTGTTGAAGTCGGAACACACGTAGAATCTTATACTTTGAAGTGTATGTACTGAACTCGATTGTTGTAAGTCAGACCAGTAAATTTTAATTGCAGAATTTTTATATTATTAGATATTTTTTAACAACATATGTTATGAGTCACATTTTATTGTAATCGTTTGATTAATACAATAAACTCTATTACTAATACATGCAACAGAGTGCAGGTAACCTCCTTTCTACACCCAGCAGAGTGCAGACAATCTCCCTTCTACAGGCATTCGAGTGTCTGCAGCCTCCTTTCTACACGTAGCAGGGTGCAGGTAGCCTCCTTTCTACATGCAGCATAGGTGTAGCAACCTCCTTTCTACACTCAGCAGAGTGCAGGCAACTTCCTTTCTACGTGCAGCAGAGTGCAGGTAACCTATCTACACACAACAGAGTGCAGGCAACCTCCTTTCTACACGCCGCAGAGTGCAGGTAACATCCTTTCTACACACAACAGACTGTAGGCAACCTTCAGCAACCTCCTTTCTACACACAGCATAGTGCACGTAACCTCCTTTCTACACGCATCTGAGTGCAGGTAACCTCCTTTCTACACGCAACAGAGTGCAGGCAACCTCCTTTCTACACGCAGCAGAGTGCAGGTAGTCTCTTTTCTACATGCAGCAGAGTGCAGGTAGTCTTCCTACATGCAGCAGAGTGCAGGTAGTCTTCCTACACGCAGCACAGTGCAGGTAGTCTTCTTCCTACACGCAGCAGAGTGCAGGTAGTCTTCTTCCTACACGCAGCAGAGTGCAGATAGTCTCTTTTCTACACGCAACATAGAGCAGGCAACCTCCTTTCTACACGCAGCAGAGTGCAGATAGTCTCTTTTCTACAGGCAGCAGAGAGCAGGCATCCTTCTTTCTACACGCAGCAGAGTGCAGGTAGTCTCTTTTCTACACAAAGCAGAGAACAGTCCGCCTTTCTACACGCAGCAGAGTGCAGGAAGTCTCTTTTCTACAGGCATCGGTGTGCAGGCAGCCTCCTTTCTGCACGCAGCAGAGTGCAGGTAGTCTCCTTTCTACACGAAGCAAAGTGCAGGTAGTCTCTTTTCTACATGTATCAGAGAGCAGGCAAGCATTGATGCGGGAGGGGGTGACTGCAAGCAACACCAAGGGAAGGGGGAGCGGGTGCAAGGATCAACAACATGGGAGGGGGTGTGGGAGTTGGCGCAAGCAACAATGACTCAATAAAGATTGTTTGGCGTGTTTAAAAGCAGCAGTAGCGCAGGAGGGTGTTGGGACAGGAAGAAGCAGCAACGACGTGGTAGGGTTTGTAAGCAGCAAAGGCCTGGGAGAAGTTGGGTGTGAGCTGCAACAACACAGTAGGATATGCGAGCAGCAGCGCCGCTGAAGTCGGGTGGTGGGCGGGTGCAAGCAACGGCACAGGAGGGGGTGATGGGCCAGGTGCGAGCTGCGACACAGGAGCGGGCGGGTGCAAGCAACGACACATGAAGGCTTGTGAAAGGGAGACGGCCTGCAAACACATGCACTCTTATGGAGTGTTACAACTGAAATTAAAAAAAGTTACCTCCAGAAGTGCTCAACCCAGGAAGGACACTAACTCCTCTCAGGAAGCTGTACTTGGTCCATGCTCCACCAAAGGGAAAAACACACAAAGAGAAAGTGATACTGGCATGCACTGACCAGTGAGAAGCACAGAAATGAGAGTGACGATGAAGCCAACCAATTGTAAGTAATGGGCAAGTTCTAAAAAGCCTCCTTTTAACGAGGCCGCAAACAAAATCATAAAAATGTTACTAGACATGCAGGTCTAGTAAATCAGATAATCTACTCGACCTCACTATAATGTACTTGAAGGTGAAGGGATCCCACGGGGACCCCTTCCTATTTGCGAATAGTTACCACCACCCTTGAGGTATTGTTAAAAAAAAAGATTGTTTTGTGACCGTAAATAGGTCACAAAACATTCGTACATACCACTGCGAATCGGTATTAGGAAGGGGCGCCCCTTCCAAATACCGATTTGCAATCCCAAATTGCGATTTGATAACAGGTTACCGAATTGCAATTTGGCTTTTGTACATGTTGAAAACTTTTTTTGCAGTCAGCGAATTGGGACGTTTGCAACCTCAAAAAGGTTTTGCACATATGGCCCTATATTAGTAAAGCATGATGTGGTAGTTCACTGTCATTTACAGACAGTACATTTCCGATTGAAATGGCCAAAAACTTTCCAACTAACTTGAAGTTTTAGTGATAAAACTATATAGTGTATAAACAATAATCTGTGAAAATTGGATTCCAGCAAAGATATTTATCATTTGCACATAACCAAGTAAAGTTTTCTGAATTGTTTTCATCCTATTAAAATATTTTTTCATCACGCAGAATTACAACTAGTGGGCTTTCATAAATACTGAAATATATTTTGAAATGTTTGTACAGTTCCCTTATTAGCTGTTTAAATGTGTGTTAGAAAAAAACCTGATTCTCTAAAGCCTTTCATTTCACACTCTTTGTATGGCACATAACTTTACAAAATACTGAAACTCTCCAGTCAGAAAACCAATTGTAAGAAAACGTAAACTGACTTCTGACCTTTGTCTTTGATCACATCCAAATGTGACAAGATAAAAACAAGATTTAAAGGAATCATTATTGCTCCTTCACTTTCTGAGTGAACAGAATACTTGTTCTTTATCAGATGGCCAGAAGGGGCAAGTAGGCCCTAAATATTGCTCGCCCTGATAAAATCTGACTTGCCATAGCATTTCTCCAGGCCTGCCTAAACACAGGCGTGTGCAAGCAACCTCACTTCATCACACAGAGATGAATAAAGACAGCATTTTGTTTACTGTCATCCTGAGCAAAAACTGAAAAAGCCAGTAGATATGTTTTAGCCTGCGTTATATAGATGCAATCTGTCTGTCCATCCACTCAAAGGGCTACCAGTAAATGAAATGTCTTAAATATGTGAGTGAGAGAAAAAAAAAAATATATATATATATATATATAGCTAGATCTATACTTGTATCTCTCTCTCTCTCTATATATATATATACATATATATATATATATATATATATATATATATATATATATATATCCAAGAAAGAAGTGACTCAAACAGATAGATTCACCAAAGAACAAAAATATATTTCCACTACAACGTTTCAGCTTCCGCCTTCCTCAGGTAGTACAAGATGGTTTGCTCAGTGGCTGCACAGATGACACAGCTGAATTTTCAAAAAGCATCATGAGTGAAGATTCCATTTGGAATGTGGAATCAATGCAGTCCTGAGAGCTCTTGAGATATGCAGTAATCAGGTTGTATTATCAGTAATGTTCAGTCCATCTGGATGCAGTGATTTTAAACGGTACATCCAGAAGTTTTCTCTGGAGTCCAGTAGTTCTTCCTTTGAGACATGTTCCACGGGGAAAATCTTCAAATCTGATAGTAAATGATCCACAAGGTTAAAATGATTGGCTACAGGCTGGTCAATTTTCTTATTAATTATTGCCGATTTGTGGTTCCTGAATCGTTTACGGAGGTCATTCACTGTTTGGCCTACATATTGTTTTTTACAGCTTTGCCGTTGGCACTGAATCAAACTTGCACGCTTATCTGCATTTACAAAACTTTTGCAGGTAGTGTTTTTTACTGTGATAAAAGCTGAAGATTTATTTCTATCGACTGTAGTAGCACATCTTTTTTGAGGGTGTCAAAGGGGAAAGGAACTCCCTTTCAATTGTGTTTTTCCACCCGGGGGACTATATTTTTCCAGTAGAGAATTTTTTTATTCAAGTGCACTTTACGTGTATGAGTACTTCTGGGAAGCTAGGACAATTCAACTTACAAGGAGTACCCTGGAAGTCTGACCAGCCTGGACATTTACACTGATGTTAAGCTGAAGGTACATCTCTGAACTTTTCTTTTGAAGGTTTTGTGACTTGGGCCCTCTCTTAACAGCAAAAAATCTGCCAGATCAAGCAGCCAAGCTAAAAGAGCAATCACAGACCATAATTACAGCTGCAGAGTGACCTACAAAATCGAGTATTGGGCTTTTATTCATCTATCTTTTCTTTCTCTAAAATGAACAATGATCAGCAGAAAGGAGGTAGTTGTAACAACATGTTTATTTTTGGCACGCTATTAGTCATTACAAGAAAAATGTCATCTCACTGCATGTCCAAGCTACATCATTTTTTAATCTGACTACATTAAACTGAATCTCATATTGTTTGCAACAAATCACTAGGTGCTTTTTGGTGTGTTTAATTTTGCTGCACAGATTGTACTTTTATTAGTCATCTCTGCAAACACACTATCTCTTTTAGAATGAAAGAGCAAGATAACAATGATTTAAGCAGCTTGTGGTTAGAGTCATGGTCTGACCACGTATTATGCAGAATTAAATACTTTCTGGCATATATTAAAATGATATTGCAAATCACCTCGGAGCTTCATGTCCTTATAAAGGAACTCTACCTTTGGCCTTATTCCTCTTTATGGTCGCGGAACTTCATGATGACTTGCAGTATCTGTTATAACGTACAGCAGAGAACACTTTTATCTCGTATTAATTTTTTTATTTTAGGTTATTGGTGATGTCACAGCTAGACTACAATAAGGAAAGTATCGTGTGATTATTTAGGGATTGCAGGCTTTCATGTTTTATATATGGGATAAAGTACCTCTGCTGTACATTACAAAGATGTTGCAAGTCACCAAGGAGATCTTTGATCATGTAGAAAACGAGACAACGCTCATACATTTGTAAGGTTATCTAACTGCGATGTGACTTGCAATAGTATCCTTTTAAGGTATGAGGAAGGGTACTTTAAACATTCTAATGCAAGTTAATACTATTACCATCTCTCCCCCTTCCCAGCAAAAAAAAGCTTACATTATTTGTGTCTTTGAAAGAGAATGGTTGCAGATTGTTCGAATGAATGCGGAAACACTGTTAGAAAATTAACACACTAATATGAAGTTAGTGATTTGTTGAGAAAGCATGAAGCAGTTTACTGAAACTTTTTGAAACGGTTGTAGTTCAGAATGTATTATTATTCTTCCTACATCCTCTGAAACATCTTGGCAGTAGGAACAGCCAAATCAGGAAGAGTTTACTCTAAGACAACTAAAACCTAGCATAATATGAGAAGACATCACAAACCTTTAACAATTGCAAATGGAGATTGGGAATCCAAGGTTGAGCCCAGACATAAGAATGCAGTGCCTTCTTAAACACAGCAAAGTTATGAACAGCACAAATATCTAAAGGCTATTCGTTCCTCAGCCCAGGGCCCAGTGACTGGAAGGCTCGCCCGTCTGCACATGCCTTTTTGCTCTGAGGCACACTTGAGTTGAAGAGCAGCACTCCAGTGGAGAACAGAAAAAGGGTGGCAAGTTTTTGATAAGCCCTGTGGACAAGGAAAGCTGTCTTGGGCATAACCTGCTTTCCTGTGGACCAGAGGCTTAGATGGTGTCAGGTGTGAGACATAATTGATTTTTCTTACTCCTATCACTACTCTCACTAGCATTTTTGTAGGTGCTGTAACTTTGCAATAGTGCTTTTGGACAGGTGGTATTCCCCGTCACTGGAACTAGAAATCAGGAGGCCAAAGATCGAAAAACCTCTCCTGTGGCTAACCCCGCGCTCTTATTGCCATTTAGCTTTAAATAATTAGTGGTCATCCAATTTTGGATGCACAGGAGACAGTCTTTCAGCTTTGTGATGGAATTTTTGGTGTATTTATTACATTTCAGAAGCAGTTGAGTGTCGAGTGTGTCCAAACCAACGGAGCAAATCTGCCATGAAGGGGCCCAATATATTGGAAATGCCTAGTTACTGGCAAATCCAAGCTGGAGCTTTAATGTTGCACTTATTCGGGGCACAACGTACTTTAATAAGAGATTAAGCCCTGATGAAGTTCAAAGTGGTTATGGAACGAAACGCGTTGGCTGGACTGTTTGTGTGAATAATAAGAAAAGACGATGGAAAAATAAAGAATTTGTTACAATACATTTGATTAGACTTCTTTACCTGGTGCACCTCCATATGCTTCATTGGGCCCAATATATGAGTTAAAATAATGTGTGTAAATAAGCAGAGACATTTTTGCTTTCTGTAAAGAACTATTACTGTGCAAACAGTAAACATGCTGCCGACAATATTTACTTATGACTGTTCGCTGTAGGGAAACAGATCAAAGAAGCTAAAAAAGTTATCAATTTCTTTGTTCATATAGCAGTGTTAATTCTGTTGCCTAACCTTTTATACAGTTTACTGGCTGTGGCACCACGTATTGTGTCCTTGCACTTGATTAGATACGTAATCTTATTACAGACGACCAATAAAAACTGTTATGGAAATTTTAGACAGGTTTTATATACGGATTAAGGCTTCCATTCATATAAGGACATTTGCAAATATGTTTATTTTTTGAAGTTTTATGAAGCGCGACTAGGCCAAGGAACAGGTCAGAAGAGTGCTGTACAACAACACATCAGGGCCAGTAGTACCGAGTGAGAAACATTCTCCTTGCATGGAGATGAAGTAATGGAGAACATGTGAATAAAGTACATTTTGTCATAAAATATGATTGATATGCACAAAACTATTATTTCTGCAGAAAGTAAAGCAAAAAAATCATTACAAATTCTAGATTCTTCTCAAAGAGATGTCACCTTGTATTGTTCATGAAACGTTCTAAGGAGGTTTACAATCGGAGATTTAAGTGATTTCCATAGCAAGATGGGAAAGGTTATTATATGGCTATTGCTTGCCAACCTATATAATATATGTAATAACATTGGCAATGCCTGTTATCGGAGCCCTGCCTTGGACTGCAGTGAATGGCATCTGCTACAAATGCTGTGAATATGTGCCACTGTTGGCGTCACTGGTGGCCTGCATTCACCCATCACACATGTGCCCTCTGCATGGTACCACTGCTCAGAAATGGGATATTCTAATGTCCTCGTGTCAGAAGGGTCTGGTCTTCTTCTGTAACCTTTCAATCTGTCAGGGCTGGAGATCTCTTTTAAAGCACCCTCTGACTCCCTCCCTGCCTTCAGCTGCTAGGCCAGGGGCGGCTGCTGGTTTTTTGGACTAAGGCAGGTTGCTAAACAAGTTAATTAGATCAAGGAGATGGAGGAGAGCCGCTGAAAGAGGGCCCCAACTGTCAGGCTGCAGGAGTTGTGAAAAACTTAATTCAATTAAGTTTTCTCCTCTAAACTAATTAGGCGGCAATCTGCCACGCGAGCTGCTGCTGCTCTTGCAGCCCAGAACCGGGCAGGATGGCGAGGTGAGGGGGCAGGAGGAGAGGGAGGTAAGGGCAAAGGCTGGTCGAGGGATATAGTAGACCAGGGAGTGTGGGAGAGGGGAAAGAGGAAAAAAGAAGGGGGGGGGGGAGAAAGGGAGAGAAGAAGCAACGAAGAGAGGGTGAAAGAAAGGGGAAACGAAATTAGGAAAGAGACGAACGAAAAAGGCAAAGAAGGACAGCATTGAAAAGTGAACCTCTAGAAGCAATGAAATTAGAAAGGAAGAGACAATGAAAGAAAAGAAGGGGAGAGAGAACGACAAAGAAAAATAAGGAGGAAACCCATCAAAAAAAGAAAAGCAACTGAATTACAGGCTGAATGAAAAATGTTAACCAAGAAAAAGAAAGAAAGCTAACAGAGAACGGAAGGAAATATATGTTTAAATAAGGAAGGGTTGAACGATCAAGGAATAACGAAATGGTGAAATAAGACATGTAAGAAATATAAAATGTAAGGCAAGCAGGAAGGGATCTAGGCAGGGGAAAGGAAGGAAATAAAGATAAAAATACAATAGAAATCAGCGAAGAAGATAATAGACTAAAGAAGGAAAGAGAAAAACGTACAAAGAGAAGGAATGAAATAACCTGAAAACAGAAAATAAAAATAAAGTGAAGACGAAAAGCTAGAAATTAAGAACAGAAACAAAAAGAGAAAGAAAGGAAAAAGTAGTTTATTAAACTTAAAATCAAGAATAAAAAGAACCTTCAATCAATCAGGGAATTGTAAGCGCGCTACTCACCCGTGAGAGTCTCAAGGCGCTGAAGGGGGAGTTTGGGGGGGGGGTCCGCAGATCTGTTTAGCCGAAGAGCCAGGTCTTGAGGGTCTTCCTGAAGGTGTTCAGGGAGGGGGCGCATCTAATGTCTGCCGGTAGCTCGTTCCAGGTCTTGGCTGCAATGTGAGAGAAGGATCTTCCGCCTGCTCTGGCTCTGTGGATGCGCGGGGTTTCGGCCAGTGCGAGGTTGGAAGATCGGAGGTTTCTTTTGGGTACATGGAAGTTGATTCTGTCATTGAGGTATTTGGGTCCGTTGTTGTGTAGGCATTTGTAGGCGTGAGTGAGGATTTTGAAAGTGACTCTTTTCTCCACGGGGAGCCAGTGGAGACTTCGTAGGTGTTGGCTGATGTGTTCGTGTCGGGGTATGCCGAGGACGAGTCTGGCGGCGGTGTTCTGTATTGTCTGGAGTTTGCCGAGTAGGGACTTGTTGATGCCGGCGTAGAGTGCGTTTCCATAGTCCAGTCTGCTGGTGATGAGTGCGTGGGTGACTGTCTTCCTTGACTCAGGGGGGATCCACTTGAAGGTCTTGCGGAGGGTGTTGAAGCAGCTGGAGGTGACGGCGTTGACCTGTTGGTTCATGGTCAGTGATGAGTCGAGTACGATGCCGAGGTTCTTGGTGTGGTCTGAGGGGGTAGGTGGGCTTCCGAGGGCGGTCGGCCACAAGGTGCTGTCCCATGCAGAAGGGGTGGTACCGAGGACGAGGACTTCTGTCTTCTCGGCGTTGAGCTTCAGGCAGCTGTTGGTCATCCAGACTGCGACGTCTTGCATTCCTTTCTGGAAGTTGAGTTTGGCAGTGGTGGTGTCTTTGGTGAGGGAGAGGGTGAGCTGGGTGTCATCGGCGTAGGATACGTTGTTGAGGCCGTGTTGTCGGATGATGGCTGCGAGGGGGGCCATGTAGATGTTGAAGAGGGTGGGGCTCAGTGATGAACCCTGTGGGACTCCGCAGGTGATTTTCGTGGGGTCGGAGAGTAAGGGTGGGAGTCTGATCCTTTGGCTTCTTCCGGTGAGGAATGATCGGATCCAGTCCAGGGCTGTTCCTTGTATGCCTGCGTCGTGTAGTCTGGCGACTAGTGTGCGGTGGGATACGGTGTCGAAGGCTGCTGATAGGTCGAGTAGGATGAGGGCTGCGGAGTGGCCTTGGTCCAGGAGGGTGCGGATGTCGTCTGTGGCGGCGAGTAGGGCGGTCTCTGTGCTGTGGTTACTTCGGAATCCGGATTGGGACGGGTCGAGGACGGCGTTCTCTTCAATGAATCGTGTCAGTTTCCCGTTGACTGTTTTCTCTGCAACTTTGGCTGCGAAGGGGAGGAGCGAGATGGGCCGATAGTTCTTGAGGTCGGTGGGGTCAGCTGTGGGCTTCTTGAGCAGGGGTCTGACTTCTGCGCGCTTCCAGTCGTCTGGGAAGGTGCCTGTTTTGAAGGTGGTGTTGATGGTGCGTTATAGTTTGGGTGCGATGGCGTCCGCGGCTCTGTGATAGATATGAGTGGGGCAGGGGTCGTTGGGGGCCCCCGAGTGGATGCTTTTCATGGTCGAGGCATCGGTGTCCAGTTGGAGACGGTGGGCTGGCTGGTGTTTCTGGGGTGCCATCTGTGGCGCCTGGTGGATGGTCGATGAAGTTGTCGTAGAGGTTTTTGATCTTGAGGTGGAAATAGGTTCCAAGCTTGTCGCAGAGGTCTTGGGATGGGGTGATGTCTGTGGCTTCGCTGCGTGAATTGGTGAATTCCTGAATGACACTGAAAAGTTCTTTGGAGTTGGTGGAGTTGGCCAGGATTTTGTTGTGGATGAAGTTCCTCTTGGTGGCTCTGATCTGGTTGTGGTAGTCCGTCATGGCGTCCTTGTAGGTGGTGTGGTTTTCGGTTGTCTTGGTGTTTCTCCAGTTCTTCTCCAGGCGTCTGCAGGTGCGTCTGGCTTCTTGGAGAGCGGTGGTGAACCAGGCGGCTTTCCTGGGGCGTTGTCTGTCGGGGTTACGTAGCGGGGCGAGCTCGTCTGCGCAGTTGAAGATCCAGGTGTGGAGTTCTCTGGCTGCGCCGTTTGCGTCGGGTGCCCAGGTGTGGTTGTCTCGGGTGAGGGTGGAGTTAAGTTGCTCGACGGTAACCTTGCTCCAGTTCCTTCGAGGTGGGCGTGGGGCTGGTTTGGGTACTTTGGGTTTGTTGATGGCGAAGTGTACGTAGTGGTGGTCGGTCCATGGTGGCTGCGTTGTGTGGCTGAATTGGACGCTGTTTCCTGCCGCGAAGATGGGGTCGAGGGTGTGTCCTGCTCTGTGGGTCGGTGTGTTGACGAGTTGTTTAAGTCCGATGCTGGCGAGGTTGTCAGGAAGGATAGTGGAGTTTGGGTCGCTGGGGTTGTCGAGGTGGAAGTTCAGGTCTCCAATGAGTATGTAGTTTGCTGAGGCAATGGCGTGGGGTGCGATGAAGTCGGTGATGGCGAAGGGTGTTCAGGGGCCGGGGGGTCTGTAGATGAGGGTTCCTCTGAGTGTGGCTTTGGGGGTGGTCTGGATCTGGAAGTGCAGGAGTTCGGCGGAGGGGAAGGTTTCGCTGGAGGTGGTGAGGCGGAGGGTGCTCTTGTGGGCAATGGCGAGGCCCACTCCTGGGTGGTTGGGGCGGTCTTTTCTCTGGATCTTGTATCCGTCTGGGATGGCGGTGCTGATGTCGGGGGCGGAGGATGCGATGGTCCAGGTCTCTGTGAAGAAGGCAATGTCAGGCGAGAGAGAGTCGAGTAGGTTCCAGATTTCCATGGCGTGTTTGTGTACGGAGCGTACGTTGAGGATGCATTTTAGGGTCTCGCCGGTGTTGGCGGTGTTGGAGGCCGGGGTGGCGGTGAGGGTCTGGCAGCAGTGGAGGCAGGAGAACTGGCCGTGGGTCGTGTTCGGCGAGGCCTGTTGGCATTCTCTAAGTCTTCCAGGGTTGAGTGCGAGGAGGGTGGTGGTGTCGTAGCGATGGGTAGTGGGAGGTCCAGGGTTCCTGGCGCTGGCCGCGGTTGCGTCGCGGACGGACGAAGACGGGCTTGTCTTTGGCGCGCGGCGGCCATTAAGTAGGGGAGGTGGGAAGGAGGAGAGGCTGGGAGGCGGGAGCGGGGGAATTCCGGGGGGGAGGGGCCGCAGGGGCAGCAGCGGCGAAAGGCGAAAGGAACAGGCAGGCACGAGAAAATAAAAACAGTGGTGGAATTAGAGCAAGATACAGATGGGCACAATAATAGTAGCACAACAGGGAAAAATTAAGAAAGAAAAAAACGGCTGAGAAAGGTTACGGTGGTTGCAGGCAGTCTGGTCCCAGTTGGAGCGGGCAGCAGGAGCGGGCAGCAGCCTTGAACCTCCCAAGGAGGAGATCGGGGTCTGGAGGCAAGAGACGGCACAGCGGAGCTGCGGCGAGAGAGTGGACCTAGACCAAGGGTCGGAGGTCTTACCTTGAACCTTGAAGCCACAAAAGAAAAAAACGAAAGAACAGGGAAGGAACAGATGGCGTGGGAGGAAAGAAGTAACGAGGAGTGAAGGAAAGATTGGACAAAATGATGTTACAAAGAAGGGGGTAGAAAGGAAAACTGAGGCAGGATGGACAGAGGCAGAGGAAAGGTAAGTAGAGGTCAGAATAGCTCTTGACATGAGGATCCAGAGAATGACTCGAGAGAGAGCCCTATACACCCCCTTAGAGCTCTTTGGCTATTTTTGTGCCTGTATACTTAATCATCCGTGTATGTGTAAAATGTCAAAGTCCACTTTTCCCTGGTTTCCTGTCAGGTATTTTTATGCATCTGCCCTGGTCCCTGAATCTAATTGCTAGCCAGTCGTGACTTATGGATGTACAGCTCATGGGGTTTGTCTTTTAGGCCTCTTTGGGAAAGATCAAAAGGTTATGACACGTTTGACACTCTTAGAAATGATGCGATCAGGTTTGAAGACGCAGTCCTTGGGTCTCTAGTCTGTGGTTCTTAAAAATACTTGCTCCTCACTGACACGACATGTGATCTAGAGTGCACCTCTGTTTCTCTGTACCTCTCTCTATGCTGTGAGGCCCTATCTAATGTGTGCGTGAAGATCCTGCCTCTGTTGGATGCCTTGACATTACCCCTTTTGCACAGGTGCCGACACCTTTCTCACCAGCACACTCTCGAGATCACACGAGAGCGAACGTGACAACTGCTCGGTAAAGATTGCCATCCTGGAGGGTGATGCTACCAGAGGCTGCCTGGTATACACCCACGTATTAATAAGGAGGGCAACGCACGAGCCAAAGATGAAATATACCCCTAAAGACAGCCAACTATCACAGATTTCCCACTTAGAAGCATGGCATCTCTTGAGGACTATGCCAAGCGAGTGTCAGACCTTGCCCAAGGAACAGGGACATTTTGTACATGTCTGCAGTACGAGAGAGGAGGCGGCTCTGATCTCGTGCGCCTGGCATGTTGGCTTCCGGTACACCTGCTAGACTGTTAAGCATCAGCGACAATATTTCACATGCACAGTTTACGCTTCTGAAAGTTTTTATTACGCAAGCCAAGCTTCGCTTAGATCACTATTATCGGCCTACCCACAGTTCCCAACTTCTCCTGCTTTTCCGTTGTGTGCCCTGGCATTATTTTTCTTTGCAAGGTGCCAACACTTCCTCGTGAGTGCTAGTTACTGCTAGAGTAGGGGTGTATTATAATTAGGGCTCCCGGTTTTATGGTATTTATTTTTTTTACATTTCCGTCTGTATTTATCCATATTTATTTTTTGCTAATTTTGTCTGTATTTATCCATATTTATTTTGCGTTTTGTGGAAAAATGAAGCGGAAATTAGTATATTTCCACATTTATTTAACCAATAAATATGCACTCATGCTTGAATGCCTGCCAAGTTTCAATTCTGTCAACACCCACAGAAGATAAATCAATGCACTTATATGAAAATATGCAAATTTCAGTATCAACCTTGTGCGTATCTCCTGCTGGTAAAGCCTCATTACTAAAAGTCCTTTCTTTTTTAACCCTCTTACCTATCAATCCATACAGCTACTGGCCTGGCAGACAGTATTTAGAATTACTGAAAAAGCAACCTATTTTCCGTTTTTATCCACATTTAAAAATAAATACAGACAAGAAAATAAATGTTTTCAGTCTGTATTTATGTGTAAAAATCAGTAAAAACGGAAAACAGGGAACCCTAATTATAATCATGGGTAGTCCGCGCCCGCATATAATCCTTTATTGTGTTAACATTTGTGCCATTAGATTGTGTACTGTAATAACGTGAAAACCGAAGTGTTAGGGGTATTTCAGTATAAACGTGAAAAGAACAACGTTGAATTTACGTGCGGCTAGATGAAAACCTTAATGTGTAGAATTGTATATGAGGCTAATGAACTTTTCATGATTAGTGTGCATATGTGCTGCATTGATTTAAATGTGCTCAGTTATAATGTTCACTTATACATGTGCTCTATTAAATTATATGCCATTTCTTATGTTGACCAATTTCTGTAGGCCTGAATTGTATTTCTCCCTGGAAGCTTTCGTATTAGAATCGCTAGTGAATTTCATGGGTATGTGGAATTTGTTCTTACTCACGATTCTGTTGCAGGTGGAGAAATTCATCCTTGTTAGTTAGAATAATATCTTTGTTTTAGGAGTTAGGCTTAGGGAGGAGAAGATATATTGAACCACGATGCTGATAATGTGGGACTGTGTTCTTTCTCATCGGAGAGAGCCTGGGAATAAAGGTTATCGAGCCAAGGCCTGGTAGCATCGCTGCCGCATGGAAGGTTACCTACAAGGAGGTGCCTTGCTTGGATGGGGTGACGCCGATTAGAATTCTGGGAAGCTACCTGGAGCTCTTGAATTGAAGTTAGGGACAGAGTCCGGGGACTTCAGCCATGCCTTGAGAGAAGACAGCATCTTAGAATGAGCTCTGTAACTTTATGCTACCTGACCCATTCAACGTGAACAGGCTTTTTAGGAAGCGTTCACCAGCTGACACCTTTACGGAACTTGAATGGGAAATGTTAAGTAGGGATGTCACTTTAGCAGTAGTGTAGGGATAGATTAATGCATTTCACCTACGAACCTCCAATGAAGGGTAATTTAGATGTTGGAGCCATCATATTCTGTATCCTGATTCTGGAGCTGGTTATTCTGTGTATGTTGCATTGACTCAATTTCGCTCGTAGATTGGGCTTTGTATTAGTTCCAATGTATTTCTACACCCTCGTCTTGAAGTATTTGTATGTCCAACTGTTCTTGACTTTGTAATAAACTAGCTAAATTTAGGATTGGGAGTCAGTGATTATTTGGAGTTCTAGTTCATTGGGACAGTAATGATCGATTGGCTTACAATTTCCTCCGCTCAATACTTTCATGCAGACAAAAAGAGACATCGGTCTAGGGTTCCAAAGTAAATCTAGAACGTGAAACACGGCTCCTTCAGTTACGATGGAAATTGATGCATCGTTTGCTTGAGAATTAACTTTAAAATTTATTTTCTTCGCGACATTGAAACTGAATGGATGTTGCCTTTTCCCTCTAAATATTCCAAGAGGCACAAAAGTTCCAATTTTGACTTGAAAGCCTACGTGCGAAACACTTTGCAAGTTCCGGGCATTATTCCTAGTACTCACAACAGAAACACTTTGCATCTTCACTCACCCCTAGCTGTAACAACATGGACGTGTGATCTTCATCTTTGTCCTTGAAACCCCTCAAGCTCGTTTTGTTTCTCTTCTCATCTTGTGTTCTTTCATGGACTGCAGCTGCAGCAAACACCAGTAGAGGAGGCAGGTGGAACTAGAGAAGCACCTACTGTGCTTTTAAGGCACATTCCGCAGCCTGCAGGAATATGTAGTTGACATTGTCTTTTTTTATTTCACTTTTTAGGTTCAGGGATGTGTTTGGACTGGGTGTGGTATGTTTTTTAGGGTTTAGAGATGTGTTTCTGTATTGGGCTAAAAGATTTTGTTAGTGATCACAGGTGTCTTTAGAAAAGGTGGGATGGGTGTTTTTTTTTAGGGTTTAGGAGTTTCTTTGTGTAATAGGTCGAGTTTAGGAGTGTGCGTTTAGAACTGAAGGGGGTTTTAGTGGTTAGGGTTTAAACTTAAACATTAAAAAAAATATTACATAAAATTAAAAACAAATTACAATAATGGTGTGTGTATATATATATATATATATATTACCTACTGGCGGTCGCTAGTAGGTAGTTATAGTTAGGATCTAGTTTCCATTGGAAAAGCACTTTTTATTTTGCTGATAACTTTAGCGCCGTTGGACT
Source organism: Calotriton arnoldi (assembly GCA_963921515.1). NCBI lineage: Eukaryota > Metazoa > Chordata > Amphibia > Caudata > Salamandridae > Calotriton > Calotriton arnoldi. The sequence goes on from CAWUFW010005673.1 coordinate 671,615, forward strand.
AATCTCCAAATTTTCAAAACTAGTTTTCAAACAGCAGCTCTAGTGCGTGGCAAAGTTTTGAGGTGATTTTTCAAGCAAGAGAAAAAGGGGGGGGGTCTCAGAACGTGTTTTCCCCATGCAATTTCCCATAGGGATTTTAGACACAACTACAACCCAAACATTGGACGGAATTACACCAAATTTGTCAGAAAGGTAGATCTTGGTCCAGAAAGAACCATTTTTGTAATTTGGTGTAAATCTCTTCAGTAGTTTTGGAGTTATTAAAGAAAAAAGATTTATGTATATCTAGGAAGGGACCGCGGATCAGACAGATCGCAAAATGAGATCTGATTGGCTGCTACCCCTTCAACCAGGAAGTGGTGGCAGCTATCTCAGCACTCGTACCCGACCGAGTCCCAAGAAAAAAAGCAGCAACAAAAAAACATCAGGGAGCAGGGTAAGAATACCCTGACCCCCCTAGGCCTGGTGGTGGGGTCCCAGAGAGACCCCGCCTGGGGCCAAAAATGTTTTTAAAAAATTTCCACTGAGGACCTGTAGATCTCGGCAAAACGTCTGTTTGGCCACCCTGTAAGGGAACCACTCTCATTTGTGAGGGAAGGCTGTAGAGACCCTATCATGTACCAAAGCAAGATGTGGTGGACTATAGGCCTTCGTTCCATTATGGCAGATTACATGCAGAAAGCATCCAAACACCTTGAGGCCAACCAGGAGCTCCAGAAGCTCTGGTATGACCAAAAAGCTGCACTAGTAGAATTCCAACTAGGCCAACAGGTGTGGGTTTTGGAGCCAGTGGCACCAAGGACCATCCAGGACAAATGGAGTGGCCCATACCCTATCATAGATAAAAAAGAGTGCGGTCACCTGCTTGGTAGGCCTGGGCACTAGCAGGTCCCCTAAAACCGCCTCAAACTCTCTTGTGACAGGGTTGATGTAACCATGCTGATGGTTACTGATGAGGATCAGGAGACAGAGAGTGAACCTCTCCCTGACCTCCTCTCTTACAGCCCCCAAGATTGGTCAGTGGATTGAGTCGTCTACTCAAACACCCTCTCTGCCCAACAGCAAGTTGATTGCAGACAGGTTCTGAAACAATATGCACAGCTCTTTTCCTTGACCTCTGGTCAGACACCCTGGTGTACCCATGACGTGGACACTGGAGCCGGCTTGCCTGTCAAAACAAAAATCTATTGCCATTATGACCACGTCAAGGAAAGCATCAAGGCTGAAGTCAGTAAGATGCTGGAGTTGGGGCTCATTGAGCCTTCTGTGAGTCCCTGGGCCAGCCCAGTGGTCCTAGTCCCCAAAACCTCATCCACAGGATATAAAGAGAGAAATTAGGTTTTGAGTGAACTACAGAGGCCTCAATGCTGTCACCAAGACAGATGCACACCCCATCCTCAGGGCTGATGAATTGATAGATAAGTTGGGGGCTGCCAAATACCTAAGTACCTGTAACTTAACTGCAGGATACTTGCAGATTGTCATGGCCCCTTGAGCAAAAGAAAAGACAGCATTCTCTGCACCTGATGGGCACTTCCAGTTTACTGTGATGCCCTTTGGTTTAAAGAATGCCCCTGCCACCTTCCAAAGGATGGTGAATCAAGTCCTTGCTGGGTTGGAAGACTTTAGTGCAGCTTATCTTGATGATATTGCATTGTTTAGGATCACCTGGTCCACCTGGGGAAGGTTTTACAGGTCCTGCAAGCTGCAGGCCTAACCATCAAGGCATCCAAATGCCAGATAGAGCATGGAACTGTTGCGTACTTGAGCTACCTTTTAGGTGGAGGCCAAGTCTAACCCCTCCAACCGAAAATCCAGACCATTCTGGAACGACCCAAGTCAGGGCATTCCTTGGCTTGACTGGGTCCTATAGGAGGTTTTTGAAGGAATATGGGTCCATTGTGACTCCCCTCACAGAACTCACCTCCAACCAGATGGCCAAGAAAGTGAAATGGACAGTTGGCTGCCAAAAGACTTTTGACGACCTAAAAGAGGCAATGTGCTCAGCAACTATTCTAAAGGCTCCAGATTACTCCAAGCAGTTCATAGTGCAGACTGATGCCTCTGAGCTATGGATAGGAGCGGTCCTATCCCAGACCAATGATGATGGACAAGACCAACCTTTTGCTTTCATAAGCAGAAGGCTACTCCCCAGGGAGCAGCGTTGGAGTGCCATTGAGAGGGTGGCCTTTGCTGTGGTTTGGTCCCTGAAGAAGCTGAGACCATACCTGTTTGGTACTCACTTCCTAGTGCAAACTGACCACAGACCTCTCAGATGGCTGATGCAGATAAAAGGAGAAAACCCAAAACCTTTGAGGCGGTCCATAACCCCACAGTGAATGGACTTAACAGAGTTACATAGACCTGGGACTGCCCATGCCAATGCAGATGGCCTTTCCAGATTTTTCCACCTAGGCAATAAAGACTCTCTTGGGAAAGGTTAGTCTCATCCTCTTTCGTTTGGGGGGAGGGTTGTGTAGGAAAGTGCCCCTTTTTGCATGGTTACCCTCCACTTTTTGCCTGACATCTGATGCAACCTGACTTGATGTGCCCTAGGTCCCTGCCGAATAAGACCTCCCAGGGCCTGCGTTCTTTCCCAAGACGGTACCTTTGTACCCACAATTGACACTTCCCTGGCCACAGGTAAGCCCCTTGTAAAAGGTACCATTAGTACCAAGGGCCCTGTGACCAGAGAAGGCCTCTTAAGGGCTGCAGCACCTATTGTGCCACCTTTAGAGGCCCTGCACCTTAACACCCACACACTGCCACTGCAGGCTGCGTGTTTTGGTGCAGAGAAAAGTGAAGAGTCGACATGGCACACATCCCTGTGTGCCAGGCCTACAACTCACTGCCTGAGGCCTAGGTGAGTCACCCCTCTAGCAGGGTGCACTAGCCCTCAGGTGAGGGCACCAGTGGCATGAGCCCTGTGCCTCTACAGTTTCTAAGTCCATTCTCAGACACTGTAAGTGTAGTAAAGCCATAAAGAGTATATGATCTGGGAGTTGGTCATTATGAACTCCACAGCTCCATTATGGCTTTACTAAAAACTGGGAAGTTTGGTAGCAAACTTCTCAGCACATTAAACCCACACTGATGCTAGTGCTGACCCAGGAAGAAGAGGATACCTACTGATTTGGCCCCAGCCCTACCCGCCTGTCCCGACTCTGACCTGCCTACAGTGAATAAACCGGCATAGCCAGCAGCCCGTCAGAACCCAGAGGACCTGCCCTGCACCCATCTTACAGACTCTGTCTCCTGGGAGCACCGGATTTGCTCAAGCAAAGCCTTCAAATCCAGAATCTGGAGACTCTGCGATTCTGCACCCGACGCCCACGGCCCGAGTTCGAGTGGCCCAACACCACAAGAAGGTCTTCCCAGTGATCCTGACCTGGGATCTGGTGAACCCTGACCTGCCTCAAGCCGACACCTGCAGCCTCAACCTGAAGGGACCCCCTGACCGCGACCGGTCAGGGGGTCAGTGACCATCTTTTGACCATCTTTTGAATTGATTTAAATTTGGAGTACATGATGGATTTATTGATATAAGAGAGAAAGTAATGGTGAAAAATATTGTGAACAAAAATGGACGTTTATAAAATTGTATGAATTTAGAGTGGCCTACGGGCCAATTCCATGGCTGTGCACCGGAGTTCCTGTGTTCCAGATCCTGGGTCACTTATATTGTTCTAATAGTCAGTGTGCCTTGGGCGATTGCACACACCTCGGGTTGCACGGCAGCCTTTTTGTGCCTCGGAGCACCTTCTTTAAAACAGCGGTTAAACATAAAGTTTGAACAAAGAAGGGTGTGCATTCTGTCTCAAAATTTCTTAGCACGAATTGTTCGCCCTCGTACAGTTTGCACCCCATGAACAATGGTATAAAGTATGTCAAAATGTTGGAAATATTGTGCAACGTGAAACGCGGATATTCCTGTATGATGTTTTATTGTTTAACAACTGCATGTTTCAAAAAAAAAATTGTTTGAGATATTACGATATGCACGCTATTAAGTTTTGTTTAGAAGGGAGTATAGTGTGATTAATTAGTTGGTTATTTTTACATTTCAACATGCACAAAGCAGTTAATTCGATTATTTCAATATTCGTTTTTATTGTTGATGTGTAGACGTAGATGTAGCAGGGGGTTGGAACACAAGTATATCGTTTATGTTGATGGGGAGGTCACATGACACTAGTAAATGAATTGCGTATTCAGAAGGAGGGAGGGTCCGGCTCAACCTATGAGGAAGTTGTTAAAGGGGATGGGCGAAGTTTGAATTCCGTATGGCTCATTGCTCTACATGGAGCTTGCAGAAGTCACCGGGTGCGTGTTGTAGCAGTGGCATCTTTTGCGATATTTGGCCTTTGTGCCATCCTTATAATTAGTCATCCCTATTGGAAGCTTTGGGCATGATGCGAACACGTAAGTTTGATCAATGGTGGTTTGGGAACAATGGCTGTTCGGGTTTGGTTTGAGCAACAGAATAGGATTGCATGGGGGTGGGTTGGAATATGTGGTAAGAGGATGGCGTCAGCAATTATTGTTCAATTAATTTTCACTTGGTATTGTTTTTCAGGGATTGTTTTATGCGGTCACCATAATGAGTTAGTATTTGTAGTAGGGAATTATTTTTGGTGCGTGGGTGGGTGGAACATGTAACTTGACCTTGATTCTGAATATATGCTTTAAATTTCCGATTTCAGCTAACCCCTGAAGAAGAGATTTTAATCTCGAAATGCATTGGGTGTGTGACATCATGGTTGAATATGGGATTTTAATGATGAACCCCAGGACAACGTGGATTGTAATCTGTTGGAATCATTGTATGAAGAATAAAACACGGACGATCTGAATACCGCGTTTCATCTTTTTAATTGATTTAAATTTGGAGTACATGATGGATTTATTGATATAAGAGAGAAAGTAATGGTGAAAAATATTGTGAACAAAAATGGACGTTTATAGAATTGTATGAATTTAGAGTGGCCTACGGGCCAATTCCATGGCTGTGCACCGGAGTTCCTGTGTTCCAGATCCTGGGTCACTTATATTGTTCTAATAGTCAGTGTGCCTTGGGCGATTGCACACACCTCGGGTTGCACGGCAGCCTTTTTGTGCCTCGGAGCACCTTCTTTAAAACAGCGGTTAAACATAAAGTTTGAACAAAGAAGGGTGTGCATTCTGTCTCAAAATTTCTTAGCACGAATTGTTCGCCCTCGTACAGTTTGCACCCCATGAACAATGGTATAAAGTATGTCAAAATGTTGGAAATATTGTGCAACGTGAAACGCGGATATTCCTGTATGATGTTTTATTGTTTAACAACTGCATGTTTCAAAAAAAAATTTGTTTGAGATATTACGATATGCACGCTATTAAGTTTTGTTTAGAAGGGAGTATAGTGTGATTAATTAGTTGGTTATTTTTACATTTCAACATGCACAAAGCAGTTAATTCGATTATTTCAATATTCGTTTTTATTGTTGATGTGTAGACGCAGATGTAGCAGGGGGTTGGAACACAAGTATATCGTTTATGTTGACGGGGAGGTCACATGACACTAGTAAACGAATTGCGTATTCAGAAGGAGGGAGGGTCCGGCTCAACCTATGAGGAAGTTGTTAAAGGGGATGGGCGAAGTTTGAATTCCGTATGGCTCATTGCTCTGCATGGAGCTTGCAGAAGTCACCGGGTGCGTGTTGTAGCAGTGGCATCTTTTGCGATATTTGGCCTTTGTGCCATCCTTATAATTAGTCATCCCTATTGGAAGCTTTGGGCATGATGCGAACACGTAAGTTTGATCAATGGTGGTTTGGGAACAATGGCTGTTCGGGTTTGGTTTGAGCAACAGAATAGGATTGCATGGGGGTGGGTTGGAATATGTGGTAAGAGGATGGCGTCAGCAATTATTGTTCAATTAATTTTCACTTGGTATTGTTTTTCAGGGATTGTTTTATGCGGTCACCATAATGAGTTAGTATTTGTAGTAGGGAATTATTTTTGGTGCGTGGGTGGGTGGAACATGTAACTTGACCTTGATTCTGAATATATGCTTTAAATTTCCGATTTCAGCTAACCCCTGAAGAAGAGATTTTAATCTCGAAATGCATTGGGTGTGTGACATCATGGTTGAATATGGGATTTTAATGATGAACCCCAGGACAACGTGGATTGTAATCTGTTGGAATCATTGTATGAAGAATAAAACACGGACGATCTGAATACCGCGTTTCATCTTTTTAATTGATTTAAATTTGGAGTACATGATGGATTTATTGATGTAAGAGAGAAAGTAATGGTGAAAAATATTGTGAACAAAAATGGACGTTTATAAAATTGTATGAATTTAGAGTGGCCTACGGGCCAATTCCATGGCTGTGCACCGGAGTTCCTGTGTTCCAGATCCTGAGTCACTTATATTGTTCTAATAGTCAGTGTGCCTTGGGCGATTGCACACACCTCGGGTTGCACGCCAGCCTTTTCTTGCCTCGGAGCACCTTCTTTGAAACAGCGGTTAAACATAAAGTTTGAACAAAGAAGGGTGTGCATTCTGTCTCAAAATTTCTTAGTTGTCAACCCCAGGACAGCCTTCATGTGCAAGTTTCATTTGGCTAATATAGGGTTGAAATGTAGAAATTGTCACTGCAGATCCACCCTGACACAGACACACTTTTTGTGTATAGATAGGAGATATTGATAATAGTGGCCAGTACACGGCTGTGAGATGTGTAAGGGTAATGTAGGCATGAGACAACTACATGGCTGTGCCAGACATGCATGCACGGCAGGTACATTTCAGACGACATGTAGGTGACTGCATTGTAGACCTGATACAGAGTACAGAAGTTTCAGAATGAAGAACAACGTTCAAAAGGTTTTATCATCCGTCCTGTCTGATGAGCTAGTTCAAATGACATGACAGGAAGTACAACAGTAGACAAATGCAGAGGGGCTGCTGACACTAGTGCTGCAGTATTGATGTGGTCAGTCAATATGTGAGTGTATCAGGACATAAATGTGTGTTGAGTTTCAAATTGTGAGGCAACATATGTGCTCAGACAGAGATGGTGATACGTCATCATTTTTTTAAGCAATTTTTATTTTGCAGTTAAAAACAAACTTAACATTGTGACAGCAGTTTGTATCTCGCAGGATACTAAACCAATTTTTACTGTCATACCGTGCATGGACCCCCCCCACCCCCATTGCTACCTTCCATACACGAAGCAACCACAAGCTACAATATTTATCACAAGCAGGATGTTACTCTTGTCCTGGCGGCCATCCATAAGGCCCCGGAATGCGTCCCACCCTGTCCATATTTTCTCCCACTTTCGTGGACATCCTCTACTTTCATAGACCTGGCGTTCTGCAGCCCTGCACCAGTCCATGTCCAGTTTCCACTCCCCAACACTGCCATTAATCCGAGAGCGGTGCAATTAAACTTAACTGTTGTGCGTAGGTAGGACTAAAATTGGATGTACACCTACCTGTTGGAGTAACTGGGATGTGCTGTGTGGCCAGTCGTGGTTGAGCCCCAGCCGTACAGTGGATGTGTGCTGCTGTTGGGCCTTCAAAAGCTGCACACATTGGACCTGGGAAGAGCAATAAGCATGATTGATGCCATTATCTATTGCTACTGCTGTGTGTAGATGTAGTTTTGCTTACAGGTGTGGGGCAGCTTTAGTTTCACTGTGTCTGTTGTGTCATATGTGTGACACCTGGCTCCGTATGAACGTGAAAGACATATGTTGGCACATGTTATTTCTGATAGAGACTTCTAACCCTGGATTCCTCACCTTTTGAATACCTCCAGGTGTCAGACTGAATCCAGAGACTTTTACATAGCATTTCCCTCCAGCATAGGCAGGTGGCCTCAATAGACTTATTGGCATGTAGTGCAACTCTGTCTCTTGCGGACGTGACATCGGGATCAGTGTATATATACGTCAAAGTACGGTACCTCACTGGATCCCTCTGCTGTGCCTTTGGGCACTATAGATCTGGGGAGGCCTCCAGCTGAACTCGGGTTGACAGATCCGACCTAGTCAGCTGTGCCTCTCTACCTCATTCTGAAGTTGATGCCGACGTTTGATTTGGTTCCATTGAATCCAGTACCAACAACACCTTTGCCTCCATTCTTGGTGCCACATGCGTCGCCGCTGTTGCCTTGTCCGGCACCGTTACCAACGCCGATTGAAGATTTGGTCATACTGTTGGATTCAGAGCTTGCTCCTCCTCCTAGGCTAGGAGTTTATGACTAATAAGAACCAGCTACAGAAGGAGAAGAATTCATAAATGATGATGAATATCAACCCTTTTGTGCACAAGGCAATTGTTTTCTTCTAGATTACCTTAGTGGTGCTAACTTGATATAGGATTGGTGTCACCTAACCCTGCAGTGTTTACAGGGGAAACTACTTCTTTCATCACAGTGATACGAAGGGCAGCAGAGACCTTAGACCTTGTTCTTCCTACTCGGGAGGTAAAAACAGCACCCTTGACAGAGGTGTTGAACCCGTCTCGGTCTTCCCAAGAGCCTTTGTTAATCCTTAATAAGGCACATATGTTCTAGTGAGGCACCTAGGCAAATCCAGGGTCTTGCCCATCAATTAATAGGCAGATAGCAAGATGAGATTGGCCAGCTTCTGGAAGTTTTTGTTGCAGTACCCAACCCCAGTAACCATGTGGTTCAGGCTTCTATGACTTGTACCAGCCCAAATGCTTTTCCAACCCCATCCCCCCCATAAGGGGTCGAAGAGAATGGAAGCATGTGCCAAGAAAATCTTCATCGACACGCTTAGACCTTAAGACAGTTAATACATCTTGTCTATTAGGGAGATATTCCCATGCTTTATGGGATAGAGTGGATGATGTTCTGTCATTCTTTGATGAAGTCTTGCAGGTATTACAGCATCTAGTCTGTGATGGACTCAATGGTGAAAGTGTTCCATTAAAGCAGGCTTAGACACCACTGATTGTCTTGATAGAGCAATTGGTAGCAGTGTGTTCCAAGATGTCATGCTTGGATCCTTTCTATGGGCTTTTCCACCGATGTGTAACCATTATTAATTGATATGCTGTTTGATGGTTCTAAGCTTTCTGGGCCAAAAGCAGATTCGGCCCTGGAAAAGTTAAATGACAGTAAAGCTGCTGCATGCTCATTAGGCTTAGATGCTCAGACCAGGGGTGTGGAATTTAATAAAATATGTAATAGATTTTCTACTAGAGCAGCAGCAAAATCAAGTTAAATGGGCGCACACTCTTGCGCAACACATGGTGCTGTTCGTGCTGATTTTCAGCACTGCTCGCGCTATCGGCACTGAATTGCAGTGCAAGCTTCATATTTTCCACCCCGTGGCATAATTCCGCAGAATCTCGCAGAGTTTTTCTATAAGTCTGCGGAGTCAAACTCTGCGAGTTCTGCCCACCACTCGTAGCAATGTGTGCTTTTTGAGATCAAAAAATATTTTTGTTGTTTGCCAATGTTTGTTATAATGGTGAGGGCCCTGCAGCTCCCACAACAATTACGTTTTACAAAAACCATGTCAAAACAAGACACATATTGGCAAAATCAAAAGGCTGACCAACAATGTCAGACCTATTGGCTTTGTCAATGCTTGTTTATTTTCATGTTTTCCATAATCTAGTTGCAACTGGTTACGCTGATTTTTCCATTATGCATATTTTTGAGAAATACTAGCAATCTAACACATTTTAGTTGAAATGGTATCTAACATTTTACAGTAGTTTAGCAAAACGTTGTTTTCCTAGTTGCATTTTTTTGTGAACATTTTATTTTGAAAGCAAAGAATCCTCAATCTTTCTTTAAAGCTTCTGCAAATATGTGCATCTAATCAGCGAGCATTCTAGGAGCATTGTACGTAGCCTCATATTGGTAAACTTTGCAAACGTGTGTACACATTTTTATACTGGAACCACTGCCAGTAGTGCAGTCTGAGCTTAAAACATTTCCTTAGCGCGCTCAACCTAATAATAAAGGTTTTGTATTGATGAACCATAAATACGAGTTCGGAACAGCATTAACAGATGGATACGAATATTACCTTAACTGCAGAAAATGCCCTTCCCTGATCCATAATGTGTTACTGTAAACTGGCAGCCAAAGGGTTTGTGCTGCTGAGGGTCGGGTCTGCTTGTCCCAAGGACAAAATAAACATGAAAACATGTTGTCTTGACCCCAAACAATATGTCCTGGGCGTCGGGCTATAGGAATTCCACACCCCTGTCAGACACTGCTGTTTCCCCAACAACAGCACCCTTTTAGGGGCTTCAAAAGGGGCTTCATGCAGAAATATAGGCAATATTAGTCTCAGCAGTAGCAGACTGCCCAGAGGAAGAGGTCTGAAAGCAAGTCATCAACAGTCAGGTCCCTAAGGACAGTGTTCTAGTCAATCCTCCTCTGTCCCTGTTGCTGCCACAGCAAATCCCCTTTAATTTGGTCTTTGTATCCCATGATCGGCTGTTTGGAGGTCAAATCACCTTTTACCTGCCCAGATGGCGTGGCAGCACTTCAGACTAATTGGGTTCTCTAGTCGTGGAACAACTCCCTACTCTTACTTTCTTATCCTCTGGACATGCCACCCATTCCTCAACATCTCCCACAGTGTCACTTGTCTATACCCCAAGGAAAAGTTTGGCCTCCCTTGGCCAAGGGAGCTTTAGAGAGGGTGCCAGTTTCAGAAATCGGGACTTGTTGTTACTCTTGTTACTTTCTGTTTCAGAAGAAAGACAAAGGCCTTCATCCAATCCTGGATCTTCGCCATCTGAACTTCTTCTGAAGGAAAGACAAATTCAAGATGCTCATCCTGACACAAGTTTTCTCTGCCTTCGATCTGGGAGACAGGATGGTAGCGCTGGACCTTCTGGATGCATACTTCCACATTCCGATCTGGCACTCCTGCAGGCTTTACCTGAGTTTTCAAGTAGGCCAAGAGCACTTTCAGTTCTTCATACTCTCTTGCTCTGACCAGTGCACCTCGGATGTTCACCAGGGTGATGGTGGTAGTCGCAGCCAGGCTACAGGGATTGGGTATACCAGTCTTCCAAACCCCGAAAATTGGTTACTGAAGGTGGGTTTGCCTCAGTCGCAAACCATCTCCAGACGGCCTATTGACATAGTTGGGTTTCTCAGTCAATGTTTCCCTATCAATGTGTCGAAGTCACACCTAACTCCTTAACAACGTCTCTCATTAAAAGGAGCCATCCTCGATATGGTTATCTTCAGAGCTATCCCTCCACCTCAACGAGTCCAGGACATTCAGATTATGACTCCGATGTTAAATACTACAGCATCCTGCTTGTGGACCACATCAAGTGGCACATGCGAGCTCTGCGGTGGAATCTGAAGTATCAGTGGGTTCAGCACTAAGAAAATAAGTCGGATTCCATTCAGGTGTTGGAGGAGACTGCAAAATACTTTGCAGTGATGGCTGCTCACCCGCAATAGGACCGGCGGCAGAACCATTCCCTGCTCCACCCAGAGCTAAAGGTCATGACGGATGCATTGTTACTGGGTTGGAAAGGTTATTTGGGAGAGGTGGGGATCAGAGGACTCTTGTCTCCGACAGAGACTCGCCTCCACATCATCTTGTTGGAGTTGCCAGTAATTCTCCTGGCATTGGAGTGTTCCTCCCATGCATTATGGGGGGAAGGGTGCAGGTGTTCACAGACAACACAACAGTCATGTGATATTGCAACAAACAAGGCAGAGGTGGGGTTATGGACCCTGTGCCAGGAAGTTCTAGGCCTCTGGAAGTGGCTTAACGCTCAGAGCATTTCCCTGATCGTACAACACCTGGCTAGATCTTTAAACGCCAGGGCGTACAAACTCAGCAGTGTTTGCCTAGTGGGTTACGAATGCCGTTTAGACTTGGTGGTGGCACAGGGAGTCTACCAACAGTGGGGAGAATCCTGTATCGATCTGTTCGCCACCATAGACAATGCACAGTAGCACATCTTTTGCGCATTGGAATTCCCAAGGCAGTCCATCCTTGGAGACTCCTGCTGCCTGCATTGGGGTCGGAGCTTATATGCCTTTCTGCCCATTACTCTCTTGCCCAAAATTTTGAAAAAGATCAAGAAAGACCAGGCCAAGTCATCCTAGTGGCTCCGGACTGGGCGAGGAGAGTGTAGTATCCAGAACTTCTGGCCATGAGCATCTGTCATCCAATTCAGCTGCCTTTTTGAGAGAACTTTCTTTCCAGGAACAGGGTCGAGTTTTGCATCTGAGCTTGCTCAATTTACAACAAACCAGAGAGTACCCCTCAAGGGTAAGAGACACTCTTAAGCGGGGGTTGTTATGTGCCACACCTATACACCAATCCCTAAGGAAGTAAGAAAAGGAAAAAATTCTTCTTTTTTTTTACTATCCCTCACCCACTCTAATAGTGGCATGCTTAATCATTGGGGTCACCCTGACTCCTAAAAGTCAGGGTTGGCTCAACCATATTCCAGTAAAGCACTTTTAATAATGTTTAAGATAAAAATTCCTCATCCACTCCCAACGTTTCCCTTTATTAGCAGGTGGATGGGAAAGATTAAACAGTACGAACGGGATTGTAGTATATAATGATCCTATAACCCTAAGTTCACTAACATGTTACAGCTCTATACTATTGGCCTGTTTAGGTCCTGGGCTTTTGTCAGGGTGGGTTCGTTTTCTATCACTCCCCCAGTGACGTATATTTATGTGACAATTTTGTGTGGCATGCAAAATTACTCTACTTGCCAATCTTGTTTATATCTGTAAAAACAAATAACATGGCATAAGATGAACGTGCCACAGTATGTGGCCACTCAAATGTGACGCGCACACCTGCCCAAAGTGTGTGTCTTTTCACATGCTTCAAGCTGTGAACAAAATACCTCACTCATTGGTGTTGCACTTACTATTATGAGGCATCTCATACTGAGAGAAGAGAGGACTTGCACAATTTACACCTCTATGCATGGAGATTAAGTGGCGACAGTTGATAAATTTCGATCTTTCTCCTGATATAGTTAGTGTTATGTTAGCGGCCAGGTGTCCTTCTAACAAAACTGTTTATATCCCATTTGTAATGCACAATGGGATCAGAACCCGGTCGTAACTGATGTCCTTACCTTTTGAGCCTATGCACAGTTGTTCTTTGCGGCTGGTTACTCATAAAATTGTGTTTCTCATTGCTCATTGCTATTACATCAGCAAGATGAGTGAGTGAACTTCAGGCTATATCAGAAGTGCCTCCTTATGTCTCCTTCTTTCCAGACAAGTTGGTCCTTCGTACAAAGGTAGCCTTCTTTTCCAAGGTAGTCACACCTTTTCATGTAGGTCACCAATCACTTTATCATCCTTTTATTTAAAGCCTCTCCCCGCAAAGAAGGATTACCGTCTACATCCACTTGATCCTAAAAGAGCTCTCAGTTTGTATATCGCGAGAACCAGAGAATTCAGTCGAGATGACCAGCTGTTTTTTTTTTTCTGGCGCAACAAAGGGCAAGGTAATGCAGAAGAGGACCATTTCTACATCGATTGTTTTATGTATTACAATCTGCTCTGGGCTAGCCAAGAAGCAGCCTCTAGAAGGCTTGTATGTTCATTCTACCAGTGTGAAGGCTGCTACCACAGTGTTGGTGCACGGTATGCCAGTCTTAGAAATCTGCGAGGCTGCTACGTTGGCATCTCTCCACATGTTCACTAAACATTACTGCCTGGATAGCCAGGTTGGGCGCGACAAGCATTTCACCTGTTTGGTCCTGCAAAAAGTCCTGGTCTGAGCTGTCCCAAAGGCCCAACACCTGGGAGGTACTGCTTTGGTATCAAGTCAAAAGGTGAGGAATCTGTGGTTCTAAGTCTCTTTCAGAAGAACAAGTTGCTTACTGGTAGAGACTCTATCTAACAGCAGATTCCTCACCTGCCCTCCCACCTCCCGGTTCTGTGGAGTGGTCTCATAACAATCTATAGGTAATAAGATTCCTATACTGAAAGTCTGCACACTATTTTAATGACGGTTTGTTAAGACTCCATGTCTGTTGGCACAGACTGAGTACAGAAAGTAACTGGTGCCTATGCAAGCTGGTGTAGTGTGTATATATACTGATCCCGATGTCACGTCTACACAAGATGGAGATGCATGAGGTAGCATGAAGTTGCACAACGCCACCTGCAGATGCTTGAGGGAATTTCTATGCAAAAGTTTCTGGATCCATTCTGATGCCTGAATGTATTTAAAAGGTGAGGAATCTGCAGTTAGTTTCTACCAGAAAAGGCTCTACCGAAGGTAACTTTTTTGTTATGTGTATTTGTAAAGCGCACTATCACCTGAGAGGCTAACCTGGCGCTGAGCAGGTGTGTGGGCCTAGCCTTGCCTATGGTAGGCTGGTTAATTGAAAAGCCATGTCTTCAGCTTCTTGTGGAATTTAAGACGAGAGGAGGCGGCTCTGAAATAGACTGGGAGGCCATTCCATGCTTTAGGAGATATGTAAGAGAACACATGTCCTCCTGATCTGGATTTATGTATGCGTGGGATATGTGCGACTAAGAGTCCTGCAGAGGTGTCTGGGTGGTTGGTGGAAGGGGATGCGGCTGTTCAGGGAGGGAGGACCTACGTTGTGTAGTTCCCTGAATGTGTGTGAGGAATTTTAAATGAGCGTGTTTGTGTATCAGGAGCCAGTGAAGCTCCCTTAGGTGTGGTGTGATGTGAGTTATGTGTGGGAGATTGAGGATGAGTCTGGCTGCTTTGTTCTGGATGGTTTGTAGTCTTCTAGTGAGTTGCTTGATGATCCCAGCATAGAGGGTGTTTCCGTAGTCCAACTTGCTCGTGGCTAGGGCGTGAGTGATAGTTTTTCTAGTTGTGCTTGTGAGCCATTTGAAGATCTTTCTCAGCATCTTCAGGGTGTGGAAGCAGGATGCCGTGATGACATTGACTTGTGCAGTCATGTCCAGTTTGCTGCTGACGCTTATTCCAAGGTTCCTGGCATTAGTGCTGGGTATGAATGTGGGTCTGAGTTTGGCTGGCCACCAGTTGGAATCCCATGGTGAGGTTTTCTTGCCAAAGATCACTACTTCTGTCTTGTCCGTGTTGAGTTTGAGACAATTGGCTTTCACCCATTAAGCGACTTCCGTCATGCAGGTGGTGAACTTGTTTCTTGTGTTGGGGGTCTTGACCGAGAGGAAGAGCATGAGTTGCATGTCATCAGTGTAGGAGAGGGTGTTGATATCGTGTGCGCAGAGGACGTTGGCCGAAGGGAACATGCATGCATTGAAGAGGGTAGGGCCGAGTGATGATCCTTGAAGCACTCCGCAAATGAGTTTGCAGGCTTCCAGTGTGTAAGCTGCAAGGCTTGTGTTCTGTCTGTTAAGAAGGAGCAGATCCAGATCCAGCAGAGAAATGATGAGTTCACCTTACCTGGCATGATGACTGTGGTCATAGGTACATTCAGGCCATGTAGCTGGATGGGGGTGCATGGTGTCGAATATGTTTCTCCAAATGGGATAGGCTGAGGTGTGATCTGCATCTAGCAGCCACTTGGTTTCTAGCAAACCCATCCTTCACATGTCATCCCTCATCCTTACACCTCTTTTAATCTGCTGTTTTACTAACTTCCCCCTTGCTCCTACCCCACATCCCATACCCCCTAAACGGAATATTGTGCAGAGTATGTTTACACTGCACAATATTCTGCATATGACAAATACTCAGAACGCTACCAGGGCTAACAAGATTTACAAATGCAAATGTACAAGTCAAACAATTATGTTCAGAGATTCAGGAGCAGTTTATCACCTCCTGATTTCCCTTTGTAATATTCTACGCAGGTACATGTAAACCATCAACATCTGCAAACAGTGTTTTCTGAATACCAGTGATTCGTAATTTTACACGGCCATATGTGTCTAATATTATGTTCTCATTTTTAACTTTATGAATGGAAATTGCAGATTGCAGAAGACGTTTTTGCCACGAGTTCTTCCCACTTCATAAGGATAGGATAAAAACTGGTGTGGGTTTGGTCAAGTTACAGCCCCCGCACTGCCAATCACATTTTGTGTGTGTGCCTTTGTGAGTGTGGCTAGGTGACATTGGCTGGCCGACGGCCATGGTTTCAGCCCATACTCTTAACAGAGCACCATGGGATGGTGCTCCATTCATCACACATACACAGATTTAACTTGGCTCTTGGCTGCCAGTTTGAAGATCCGGAGATGTGCAACACCAGTTCCTGCAAAGTGCAGGAGATAGCTCTCACAGACCCATGCTCAGAGTAACAGACTAAGGGGCAGGTTTATCAAGTTTTTACACCACAGCAGTCTTTCAAAGTGACAACAAATGGTGCAAAGTCTTGATAAAGTAGTTTCCAGAGTACATATTTTTTTTTTCACTTAAACGTTGCCCTTAAATTACTACTACTTTGTTACAGGGGCGTTCCATGGGTGGTACTTGGGGATTCCAACGCTACCAACCATGGTTTTTGACGCAAAGCCATATTTACAAAGATTGTTAGAACTGGCTTTCTCAGAGGCAAACATGAACTCAGAGAAGTGGTTTCATTTCTCTGAACAGTTGCATGTGTGCTGCCCTGTGCAGGACACATCCAATGTGTGAAATGTTGCAAAAAATTGTCAATCCATAGGACTTTATACTGGAAGGGTAACCGTCCAGTACAAAACCAGTACTAGATCGCACACACACACATCTTTGCGGTATGGTGCAAAGGTGTGTGCATGGCGCTAGGCAGTCTGTGTGTCATTGCAGGGGAAGAGAGCAGCAGCAGCCGCTATATTAAGGAAATATAGCTTTGCTGCTCTGTCACCCTTGCGCAATGCAGTAGCTTTGTTTGCTGTACTGCATGGCACAAAAAATAATTATCCTGTATTTCTGGTGGGGCTCCACTCCAACACCCAGACAGGACATCTACCAGGGGTAAGGGTGAACATTTTTATCCATGGCAGTTCACCTCTGGGAGAAACCTTTAGAGCTACACTGATTGTGGAATGTGATGATGTACGAGAAGGAAGGTGGTAATCATCAGTTGAGGTTATTGATTGGTGCACTGGTGGATTACAGAAACAGCTTCCCTTATGGTCTTTAAGGATTTCCGTTATTTCTTATCTGTGCACTCAGGTCTAATTTATTGACATGTATTTCTAAAAACCGGTGTGGTAAACTTGAGGCAAAATTATACAGGGTGAGCGAGACAAAACCTCAAAATATGACTGCACAATGATGCCAAACCTGTGAATTTTCCTACACGTATGCAGATTTGCTCTAACATTTGTTTCCCTGTAATTCATGGTTGAGCCAATGTTTCTTGAACATCTACCATTCACAAAGAATATCCTGAGCATTCACAACCCACGTTTCTGAAACTCACAAGTGAATTACATAACCAAATGAGTCCATCCTGGCTCCTGTTGGTGCGCAAACGTGCCTTAAATGATCATACCAAAGGCACACCAACGGCTAAGACTGGGAGCAGTGTAGTCCTGATACAGACTTTGGTGCTCCTCGATTGGACCCATCTGAAAGAAAGTTAGTTATAGATTCCTTACCTTAGAATTACCCCCAGGCGTCAGACTGGATCCGGAAAGTTTTATGTCAGCAGTACCCCTGCGCGTCGGAAGGTGGCGTCAGTCGACTCCGCATCCGTCGTCGGCGTCGTGGTCGCCGGGATGACGTCGCGGTAGCTACATAGACACCGCACTCGCGCGCTGACGTCAGTTCTTTCTTTTTCTGCGCCAGCAAGCGCAGATCCGGAGAGAGCGGTACCCCCAGTCACTTTTTGACTGACTTTTTCTCGACTTTTGTCGACTTAGTTTCTTGAGTATTGACTCCTGGTGCACGAGGGATGCCCGGCTTCAGGGCCTACAGTTCCTGCAACTGACTGATGTCGGTGACGGATCCGCATCGCGTGTGCCTCTACTGCCTGGAGCGCGACCACGACCCCAAGTCGTGCTCCGACTGCCAGACCATGGCCCTGAAGTCTTTGCGGGAGCGGTCCCGAAAGCTCCTCGAGGCCCGGCAGTTGGCTCTGCGTCGCGAGGTCCCAGTCGCGTAGGAGGTCGAGGGTCCGGTCGCGGAGCCAGCACCATTC
The DNA here is from genome assembly GCA_963921515.1 of Calotriton arnoldi. Classification (NCBI taxonomy): domain Eukaryota; kingdom Metazoa; phylum Chordata; class Amphibia; order Caudata; family Salamandridae; genus Calotriton; species Calotriton arnoldi. The sequence goes on from CAWUFW010005673.1 coordinate 689,711, forward strand.
TTCATCTAAGTCTTCGCACTCGGGGTCAGGTAAGTCGAAGCACAAAAAGAAGTCGAAGAAGCATCGTCGCTCTTCGACTTCTCCTCGTCCGTGGGCCGACGCAACGAGGGATGCAGGTGGGGCCCTGGGCCTTCGACGCCGGCGGCTCCGGCCCGGCGCCGCAGGGTCCCCTTGGGCCGGGCCTGGATCTGGATCGGCGCCGGTCGACCTGGTTACGCCTTCCCCCGGCGCCGATTCCACCGGCACCACGTCCGCCACCGGCGTCAGCTGTGTCCCAAGCCGACGTCGACCCCGGCCTCCACCTCGAGGTAGACACGGAGCCGGACTGGCGTCGACCGACGCCGACGGGTACTTTTGTGCCCCTGTTCTACCCTGGCTCTATGAGACCTGATTGGCAGCCAGAGGAGGGTGAGAAAGACTGGGAGGGGTCTGGGGACCCTTTGACTGACCAGTTAGTGTGTGAACAGGACTGTAGAGAGGAACTGGGGGAAGCCAGTGGTCTGGATACCTCACCAGACCTTGGCATGTTGTCTTCTCCTACCGTGGCTACGGAGGAGGGTGCGTCATACGCAGTGGTGTTGCGTAGGGCAGCCGAGGCTCTCAACCTCGAGCTTCCTACGGTGGCAGTCAGGACTAACCTCCTGACATAGGTGCTTCAACCGACAGCGAGCTCTTTGGAGCCCCTGCTCCCGTTTAATGAAGCCCTCACGGACATCCTTTTTGGCACCTGGTCCAGGCCCAACACGGGCTCCTGTGAACAGGATGATTGCCCGACGCCACCGCCCGGCCCCGGGCGACTCCACTTTCCTCTCCCAACACCCCACCCCTGAGAGCTTGGTGGTCTAAGCCTCTACCTCCAAGGGCGCATTCCCTACCGCTCCACCTGATAGGGAATCCAAAAAGCTGGACCATCTTGGGAAGAAGATGTTTTCTTCCTCCAGCTTAGGGCTGCGGTCGGTAAACACTGCATGTCTTTTGGGCCGTTACACCCACTCCGTGTGGGACACGGTTGCGCAGGTGCTGCTTCAGTGCCCGGAGGAGGCCCGGGCCGTGCTCTCCCGTGCAGTTGCCGAGGGGAGAGACGCAGCGCGGTTTACCATCCGCTGTGGGCTGGATACCGCCAACGCACTTGGCAGGATGATTTCCACGTCAGTAGCCCTTCGACGCTACGCCTGGTTGCGTTCAACTGGTTTTTCCGGGGATGTCCAATCCACCCTTATGGACATGCCCTTTGATGGCCGTCGCCTTTTCGGCGACAAGGCAGACAACGCGCTAGAGCGCTTTAAGGGCTCTCGGGCTACGGCCAGGTTCTTGGCCTCTCCACCACCCGCCCTGCGCAGTCTGCCTTTCGCCCCTTTCGTGGCTACAGAAGGGGTGCCCCGCTACATCCCGCCCAGAGCCACAGGCCGGCGCAAGCTGTTAAGCCCCAGCGCGGCCGGGGATGTGGGAACCACCGCTGTGGTTCTGGGTGCCAGCGGGCGGGCCAGTCCACCACAGCCCCCTCTGCGGCAGCCTCCAAACCCTCCTAGTCCGACCTTTCAGGGCCACCAAACGCCAGTGGGCGGCAGGATTCGCCATCACCTCCCCCACTGACGCAACATCACGTCGGACAGGTGGGTTTTGCAAATAGTCCGGAGGGGCTACTCCCTCCCCTTCGAGACTACCCCTCCATCCATGCCACCTCAGTACCATCGCATGTCGGAGGATCACCTGGCCCTTCTCCAACATAATGTTTCGCCACTCTTGGCCAAGGGTGCCATTGAGCGCGTTCCTGCCCCAGAAGTAGGTCATGGTTGTTATTCCCACTACTTTCTGGTGCCCAAGAAGGACAAAGGCCTGCGTCCTATCTTGGATCTCAGGAACGTCAACCGCTTCCTCCGGAAGGAGAAGTTCAAGATGTTGACGCTTGCTCAGGTCTTGTCTGCCCTCGACCCTGGAGACTGGATGGTAGTGTTGGACTTGCAGGACGCTTACTTTCACATCCCCGTCCTACCGGCCCACCGGCATTACCTGCGGTTCACGGTAGGTCACGAGCACTTTCAGTTTACTGTGCTCCCCTTTGGCCTTACCAGCGCCCCTCGGGTGTTCACGAAAGTGATGGCGGTGGTCGCAGCTCACCTGCGCAGATCAGGGGTACCAGTCTTCCCCTATCTCGACGACTGGCTGTTGAAGGCGGGCTCACCCCAGGCTGTCGTAACCCACCTCCAGACTACGGCCGACCTCCTGCATTTGCTGGGGTTCTCAATCAACGTGCTGAAGTCACACCTGACCCCCGCTCAGAAGCTCCTCTTCATCGGAGCGGTTCTGGACACGACGCAGTTTCGGGTTTATCCTCCCGAACAGCGAGTCCGGGATATTCGGGCTATGATTCCGATCTTTCAGCCTCTATCCCGGGTTTCGGTCAGGATGACCCTCAGGATGCTGGGCCTGATGGCCTCCTGCATCCTGCTGGTGGATCATGCCAGATGGCATATGCAGGCTCTGCAGTGGGACCTGAAGTTGCAGTGGGCACAACATCAAGGGAATCTGTCCGATTGCATCCAGATCTCGGAGGGCACTGCACACCAATTGCAGTGGTGGCTCACGAACCAGGATTGGGTCAGCGGCAGATCCCTCTCCCTTCCCCAACCAGATTTCACAGTGGTGACCGATGCATGGCTTCTGGGATGGGGCGGCCACATGGGGGAGGCGGAGACCAGAGGCCTTTGGTCTCCGGCGGAGTCCGGGCTCCACATCAACCTTCTGGAGCTTCGGGCGATTCGTCTTGCACTAAAAGCATTCCTTCTCTCTGTCCGGGGAAGAGTAGTGCAGGTGTTCACGGAGAACACCACTGCCATGTGGTACTGCAACAAAGAAGGCAGGGTGGGGTCGTGGACCCTATGTCAGGAGGCCCTTCGCCTCTGCACCTGGCTGGAACATCAGGGCATATCCCTGATGGTTCAACACCTGGCAGGTTCCCTGAACGCCAGGGCGGACGAACTCAGCCGCAGGTCCCTGATGGATCACGAATGGCGTCTTCACTCGGAGGTGGTGCCCGGTCTCTTTCAGCAGTGGGGAGAGCCTTGGTTAGATCTATTCGCCACCGAAGAGAACGCGCAGTGTCAGCAGTTCTGCGCATTGGAATTTCCGAGGCGGCACTCGCTAGGCGACGCTTTTCGTCGCGAGTGGAGTTGCGGTCTTCTATACGCCTTTCCGCCTATACCACTTCTGCCCAGAGTGCCGAAGAAGATCAAGCGCGACCGGGCCCAAGTCATTCTTGTGGCTCCGGATTGGGCGAGAAGAGTCTGGTATCCCGAGCTGCTCAACATGGCCATCGATCCTCCGATCCAACTGCCTATTCGGAAGGATCTTCTGTCGCAGCAGCAGGGGACGGTCCTCCACCCGAACCTGTCCAGCCTCCACCTCCTTGCGTGGAGATTGAGCGGCGGCAGTTGACGTCTTTTGACCTGCCTCCCGAAGTCTGTGATGTTATCTTGGCAGCCAGGCGTCCCTCCACTAAGACGGTATACGCCTGCCAATGGAATAAATTTGTGGCATGGTGCACAGCAAAGGCTGTGGATCCCCTTTCCGCCCCTCTTTCTGAGGTTCTCTTGTTCCTCCTTTCTTTGGCCCAGCAGGGCTCTGCTCTGGCCATTTCTGCCTTCCTTAGGCTTTCTGATCAGCCTTCTCTTTTCAAGTCCCCTGTTGTAAATAGATTCCTTAGGGGCATTACTCATCTCTTTCCTCCTGTTCCCTTCGTAATGCTCCAGTGGGACTTGAACTTGGTGCTTACCTATCTTATGTGCGCTCCCTTTGAGCCGCTACATAACTGTCCTCTCAGGCTTCTTACTTTGAAAACTGCCTTTCTGGTGGCCATCACCTCTGCCCGCAGGGCGAGTGAGCTACAAGCTCTTTCTTCCAAGCCTCCCTTTTTGGCTGTCCATCCGGACAAGGTCGTCCTTAGACCTAGACCATCCTTTCTTCCCAAGGTGGTTACTTCTGTCCACATTGGCCAAACCATCACTTTGCCCACCTTCTTTCCGCCTCCACATCCTTCAAAAGAGGAAGAGAGGCTCCACCGGCTGGATCCAAAACGTGCGCTTTCCTTCTACTTGGATCGCACAAAACAATTCCGGGTGGACGACCAGCTCTTTGTTGGTTGTGTGGGTGCAAAGAAAGGTCGAGCCGTGCACAAACGGACCATCTCCAGGTGGGTCATTCTGTGCATCAAACCCTGCTATTCTTTGGCAAAGAAGGAGCCTCCAGTGGGACTGCGCGCCCATTCCACCAGGGCGACGGCAGCTACCACTGCTTTGGGACGAGGAGTCCCCCTAAATGACATCTGTCAGGCAGCTACGTGGGCATCGCTGCACACATTCACCAATCACTACTGCCTGGACAGCCAAGTCCAGAGAGATGGCTTCTTTGGCCGTTCTGTTCTCCAGGACTTTCTGGTGTGAAGTTAGTTCGCAGACCCACATCTGGGGTTGGTATTGCTGGGGTATCTATTCTAAGGTAAGGAGTCTATAACTAACTGTTTCTTTCAGATGAACTAGTTACTTACCTTCGGTAACGATATATCTGTAAGAAACATAGATAAGTTATAGATTCCTTACCGCCCCACCCATCCTCCCCGTTCTGCAAACTGACTTCTAGGGTTAAGGACTTCCTTTCAGGGCCCTAGTTTTGTGCACCAGTGGTCAGTGTCTTGCATGGCTCTGCGCTTCTGGCGTGGAAAGTCGTGTACAGAACTGACATCAGCGCGCAAGGGCGGCGTCTATGTAGCTACCGCGATGTCATCCTGGCGACCACGACTCCGACGACGGACGCAGAGTCGACCAACGCCACGTTCCGACGCGCAGGGGTACTGCTGACGAAAAACTTTCCGGATCCAGTATGACGCCTGGGGTTAATTCTAAGGTAAGGAATCTATAACTAACCTATGTTTCTTACAGATATATCGTTACCGAAGGTAAGTAACTTGTTCTTCACTAATATATTTTGTTCAAGTTTGAGGTTTAATACTGTGACACTCGTCAAGAATTTCAGATACCGGATTTCAACGAGCCCTTATGCTCTACTCCCCCACCCGCCCTCCTTTCCCTTCTCTCCTCCTTCTCCACGCACTTCACCTCCCTGCTCGCAGCACCCCTCCCCTGAACCTGCCCCTCAATTTACTGTCTGTGACATATTTTACATGTAAGCATGACCTATGTACATTCAATTCCATTGATTGTTGTTTTCATGTTCTGCAAAAAAAAACCTAAAAAAAAATGTCAATAAAAAAATGACAGACACCGGATAATACGTTTAAGGCTTTATATAAGAAATTAATGGGCCTAGTACATTTTGTATTTGTATTGGGATTTGTAAAGCGCAGGAATCACCCCCGAAGGGGTATCTCTGCGCTGTCGAAGCAGGTGAGTCAGATAAACATGGGCAGACAGGTTTACGCTCTAAACAATACTGTTTTCAGGAGTTTCCTGAAACCGAGTAAGTTGGAGCATTTGCGTAGTTCCTCGGGCAGGGTGTTCCACAATTTAGAGGCTAGATGGACAACGGTTTTGCCTCCCGTTCTAAACGTCTTAAACCGGGGAACCACCAGCAACCCTTTACCTTCCGATCTAAGATGACGGTTCGGACAATAGATTTTAAATTTATCTGACAGGTAGCTGGGGCTCGCACCATATAAAGCTTTATGGGTGATACAACAAAGCTTAAAATTAATTCTCTGGCGGATGGGGAGCCAGTGAAGTTGTTGGAGCAATGGACTTGAGGAGGTGCTAGGTGTTTTTTTTAGGGCCAGGCGAGCCGCCAAATTTTGTACAATCTGCAATCTGGTTAGTAGGGACTCATTTGCAGATGCCAGCAATGCATTACAATAATCTAAGCGGCCAACGATCAAAGCCTGAATCAGGGTTCTTCGAACAGAGAGAGGCAGCCATCGAAAAACTCTGCGCAAAAGGTTTAGTGTATGGTAACAAGTCCCTGCTGTAGTCATCACTTGGTCCTTCATGGATAACAACACATCCAAGCGTACTCCCAGGTTTTTTGCCACCAAGGTAGGAGTAGGAGCATAACCCAAAGTTGCAGGCCACCACCCAGGGGACCAGAAATTCTGGGCTGACCCAAACAACAAAATTTCTGTCTTGGATGCATTTAGTTGCAGACAGTGGTTCGTCATCCACTCTGCAATAGCGGACATCCCCTTAGTAAAACGCTGATCAACAAACTCAGAGTCTTTATCAAAGGACAGGAGCAATTGGGTATCGTCAGCGTAAGAAAAAGGAGTGAAACCGTACTCCCTAATCACCTTGGCAAGGGGGCCACATAAATATTAAACAAAGTTGGGCTCAAACAAGAGCCCTGGGGCACCCCTTAGTGAGTTTCGAGGTTAGGGAACGGAAAGGGCCAAAATTGATGGTCTGGGTGCGTTGGTCAAGGAAACTGACCAGCCAATTAAGTGCCTGTCCCTGCAGACCAGCCTCCCTCAGTTGCAAAATCAGTTTCTGATGAGAGACCGTGTCGAAGGCTGCTGTCAGGTCCAATAATACCAGTATCACTGCTTTATTAGCATCCGAAGCCATTTTAATATGATCCGTAACCCCAATAAGGGTTGTCTCTGTGGAGTGGTTGGGTCTAAACCCTGACTGAGAAGGATCAAGAATGGCGTGTTTGTCGAGGTATTCCACTAGCTGAGTGTTAATATACCTCTCTGCCATTTTACTCATCAACGGGAGGAATGAAATGGGGCGGTAATTAGATAGCACATCAGTGGGCAATTGATCTTTCTTTTTAATAGTGAGTACTTGAGCGGACTTCCAGTCAAGAGGCAGAATACCTTCGCTTAAAGAGGTGTTCAAAATCTCAGTCATTGGGGCGGCTAAAAGAGGAGCAAGCAGAGCAAATTTATGAGCTGGCAATACATCTAGAGGAGAGCCGGATTTCGCCGTACTAAGCATGGCTTCCACCTGAGAAATCTGAAAACCTTTGAAACCAACCAGGCCTGAGGCCAAATCCTTAACTGTTTGAGAGCTAAAGTCAAAGGGCTCCACGTGACAGGGATTTTGAGGAAATTGGTTATAGATCAAATTGATTTTATCCTCCAGGTGCACAGCAATATTGTCACACAGTTCCTGAGAGGGGACAATCTGTTGTGCGCAAGCTGAGGGCTTAGTAAAGGCATTAAGGACCTTATATAGTTCCTTTGTTGAATTTCCTGCCTGGTTCAGTTTTAGTATAACATGCTTTTTCCGTGCTATTTTTAAAGGCAGCGAGAGCCAGTTTAAAGTTAGATCTTTCGCTATCTAACTGAGATTTGCGCCAGCTTTTTTCCAGCACTTTACATCTGGATTTTTCCATCCGTAGCTCGCAGTGTACCAATCTTCACTTTATTTCAGAGATTTATTAAATCGATGTTTTAATGGAGCCAGTGTGTCAATTATGTCACCAATTTTATCATTAAAAACCCTTAGCTTCATGGTGCTGTCCATATGTTCATTGAATATCGGGGGCGTATATAGTTTACTAAAAGAGTCATACGTGACTTTGTGCCATTGTCTTTTAAGAGCCATCTGGGTGCCTCCAGCTGATTGCTGTCTGAGGCAGCTAGTGATCTGAAACGGAATCATAGTGTGATCCGACCATATCAGTGGACAAGGGGGATCAGCACTTATGAGAGAGGAATTGGTAAATATAATATCCAGGGTGTGACCAGCCAAGTGTGAGGGACCAGTGTTAATCTTTCCCAGGCCCAGAGTGGCCATGTCCGCTAAAAAGTTGGCAGCTTCAGTGTTCTCTTTGTCCTCACTATGGATATTGAAATCCCCTAACAGCATGAAGTGATTGGAGGCAATAATATGAGGGCGATTTTCTCAATTAATTTTAAATTAAAATCTTTAAGTGGCCCCGGAGGGCGATATATCAGCGCACCCTTTAAAGTTTCCCGATGTGATAGTTCCACTTTGAATATACAGATTTCCATCTAGGTATCTGAAACGGAGTCAATAATAGTAGCTTTCAACTCTTCTTTAAACATTATGGCCACTCCTCCGCCCACTTTCCCTACTCTATCCAGTCTAAGAATCCGATAATTCTCAGGGAGAGCCAGGAAAATGTCAGGCGTGGAGGTAGATTTCAACCAGGTTTCTGTTAAGAAACCAAGGTCAGGGGATTCTGAACTCACCAGATCCCAGAGTTCAGCGGCATGTTTAGGTAGTGAGCGAACGTTTGCTAACAATCCCTTCCAGACACACAGCTGATTGGTAGTGTAAGATGTAGCTCGGTTGTGTGACCCTCCAACCTCCCCAGTCCCACTCTCACCAAGCCCACTGCATGTGTTAGATATAATTATGTCACAGTTATAGCTGCAATCTAAGCAGGCAAAAGGACCTTCCAGGTTGTTCAGTGTACCTGCATGAATACATGGTGTCACATTATGCCTCACCAGTAAAAGTTCGGAGGACGAATAAACTCGTCTACACGCGTTATCTGGTGGAAGCTGGGCAGGGGTCCTGGCTCCTGGCGACGGCCTGGCGCAGATGGGCGCAGACGGGCTTGCCTTTGGCGCGCCGCTGGCGCGCTCGCTGCGCGCTTCCGCTGCACGTCGGCGCCATCTGATCCAGATATAGACCGGATCAGTTCCCTAAAAGCGGAAGACTAGAGCGTCTCCCCGCAAAGATGGCCGCTTGAAATGTCTCACAGGAAGTGAGGAGATTCAAAAGATCCTCACTTCCGCCCAAGTAACTCCCTCCACAACAAACAGCACAACCAGTACATGATATATGGCATCAAATGTCAGCAGCAAAGCCTACAATTCATAAATGCCATGAACTCAGTAAAGTTCTATATGAAATCAGGCATAGATTTGCCTTCTAAAGGTGGGAAATAGGGGTTCCGGCGTACAGAGAACTACACATCCTTTTATAGGACTTCAGACAAAGACTTTCATGCCATATTCAAAGGTACATGATTCTCAGGATATGCACCAATGAGGGACAAGCAAGAAGAAACATTTTACTACAAAATACATTCAGGGATTCTCTCGTAACAGCATGACATTGGAGTTCATAGGTTTACACACTTTAGTCAAGCATACTAATTGATACATTGTACAACAATAGCCTGAGGCAATTGGGATGTCCTTGGTTAGGTACAGTGCTGGAAAGGTCTCTGGGAACACTCTCTGGTTATCAGGGTAAAGCATGCACTTCTTTATTCAAATCGAGAAACAACAGCAGTTATTGTCACCTGGTGTATTATGGCATTGAGGCAAGATGCAGGACAGTGTAAACGCAGTTTGTTAGCATAAGCTCAGTTTATAGCATATTTAAATGAGAAAAGAAGAACTACTCTCACAACCCCCCCTCTAATTTCCAAATCATCACTTCATTACTTTATTACAACACATCCTTCATTAACTTTGGGTTCTTCTCCTTCGATTCTCCCAGGTCCTTTAAGGTGTAATAGAGATCACTTTGCATTACTTCCACCTTCACATTGAGTCTCTTTCTTTTTCTTCCCCCTCGTTGTTGACAGCTTCTTATACCCACAATCCATATCTTGGTTTGATGAAATTCTCTTGCAAACTTTCAGAAAAATAAGCACACATGCAAAGCCGATTAGAATAACCAAGAGAGGGGTTAAAAGCAACCTTAGAATCCCTCCACTTATACTACCAAACCACTCTTCTATCTTGGCAAAGCCTCTTCTAATAGATCGAATATAGATCCGAAACCTTCCCAGGCTCCCAACTCTTCCAACTCAGTCTATGCGTTATGTTCATGATGTTAGTAATCTAGCTGTCAAGCTGCTTATCTATGCGCAGATTGTAAGCGCATCATTTCTGAGTGTGAGTGACTTTGCAAACTCTGCCTTCTTTTGTGAGGAATAAATCCAATGCAGGGCAGTTTTGCAAAATCATAGGTCTCATTGCACGCAGTTCCTTATTGATTACCATTTGTGCTCCTGTTGTGTTAGCAGCAAGTCAATCTACCAATGTGGACAGATTTCTAATTTCCACATCATTTAGTGCCACTCCTATAGAAGATATAAGTACTCCAAAGATTTCACTAAGTATCTTTTTGAACCTACACTTTCTTCGCCTTATGTATTGCTCAAGAGGAAAGTCTAACTCATTAGTGTGATAGATGCCAGGGAAAACCAGAGCTGCATAGCAACTGCCTACCCAATTAGGTCGCAGTTGGGCATAAGATGCCTTGCCCAACTGAAAAGGTTTTCCCTTAACTAATTAATTATGCTCACATTCACTCCATTCCACTTTCTCAACAGTCTCATTTCCCTTTGGCTGCCTTATCATACATAAAGCTCCCTTCTTGGTAACATCAATGCTCAATTTTGGGCGTGGTTCCTTTAATGTCTCCTTACCCTTTCCACTAATAGGTTCTGCATTCGTCTTCCTTTCTCTTCTCTTGGACCTCTCGGCTCCCTTTGTGGGTGGCACAACCGTGTTGTGTTGACACGGTTGACCATAACACTCTAATACAAAGACTCTATGAAGTCGGCATAGAGGGGACTGCTCTAGACTGGATTGCATCCTACCTTCGCAACAGAACTATTGTCATCCATACCCCACCTTCCTCGTCCAAACCGTACTCCACAAAAGCAGGGGTCCCTCAAGGCTCAATCATCTCGCCCATGCTTTTCAACATCTACATGAAGTTATTACCAGTACTGATCAATCAGTTTCACCTCACGTGCTATAACTATGCAGATGACACCCAAATACTCCTTCAACTGGAATGCCCCAAAGACATTGGAAACTCACCTATTTTCAGTTGTCTCAGAGCCGTGGATCAATGGATGACGTGGAGCCATCTCAAATTGAATACTTCCAAAACGGAAATACTCACGTGTGGCGATTGGAAACATTATGACCCGCTCGCCGCCTGGCCTGATGAACTGGGATCACCGCCTAAAATACCGAACGAAGTAAGAAACCTTGGAATGACCATGGACGCCAATCTATCGATGAATGCCCAAGTGGACAAACTATCAAGATCAAGCTTTGTTACTATAAAAATTCTGCGATGAATCTTTCCCCATTTGGGATTTCCACACAAGGTCCAAGCTACCATCTCCCTTGTTCTGTCCAAACTCGATTACGCCAATAGCCTGTACCACGGATCACCTTTAACGACCATGAAAAGACTACAACGGATTCAGAACTCGGCTGCCAGACTACTCCTACATATCAAACCGCGAGACCACATCTCCCCTGCCTTGAAAGCCCTGCATTGGTTACCGGTTGCCAGAAGATCCACGTTCAAGCTGCTTTGTATCACCCACAAAGCCATACCGGGATCACCAAGCAAATTCAACAAAGGAACCTCCGCTCTAGAGTGGCACCTTGCCTCAGAATCTCAAGATAGAAGAAAAAAACCATGGGTGACACATCCTTCTCTGTTCTCTGTTCTCTGTTCAAGCAGCCAAACTATGGAACTCTTTACCCCCCAACATAAGATCCACAGACAACCACTTTATCTTCAGAAAACTACTCAAGAATTGGCTCTTCCCCACATAGGCACCATGGGCAAACAGAAATAAACAGCATATTCCTCTATATATAAGCATTTATTTGTACTATAGATATGTACCTATATATGTGTATTGCTTTGTGTAAACGTGTAGAATAATTAAGTTTTAAAACAAATTAATAAAATAAATTTTTAAGTACAACAACACTTGAAAGCCGGTATTTATTTAATGCATCTTTAATCTACATATACTCACTTCCTTTATGCATCTTTATACTTTCCATGTACTTATGGATCTATATATTTATTACTTTTCTTCTAATTCAGCATATCCAGTGCACTACCCTATTTCTCACCCTATACCTCTATCAATGTATTTTCTACCTCAACTCTGACTCATGTCAAACCTCTTTCTACTACTCTTTCCAATGCACTACCCTATTTCTCACCCTATAGCTCTATCAATATATCCTCCACCTCCACTCTCTCATTCGTCCCAAACCCCATACCACTACTATGATCCCAAAAATAACCCTTTCTAGACTCTCCTCTACCCCTCCTTGCATCATTTCATACCTCTTTTACTATACCGATCCCCCAAAACAAGCCTTTCTAAACCCTTCCCTCTGACTCTTCCCCTCCACATCCGTTTTACTCATCCCAAGCCTCCTCCTACTGCTATGACCTCCAAAACCAAAAAAGTCTAAATCCTTCCCTCTTCTATCCCTCCACTATCCTTTTCAATCCAAATTACAGACTATCATGTCCACTCATATTTCACAATACTAATCCTTTATAGGTTCCAGAGTAGCGTGCTACTCGCCAAAAAAGCGCTTCAACACCCCATCAGGGGTATTAAGTGCTATATAAATGCAATTACAATGACAATCTACGAATATCGTTTCATCTTTACTAATTTTATAAGTTTCATCATGTATGCTTTGGGTAGCAGCGCTCATGGTAAGTGACAAGGTTAAAGAATTTCATCATATACTCGCGCTGTTCCCTTGACTCAAACCTTTTGTAAGAATGATAAACCTGTTTAGTAGCCCACAAATACCGATTTGCGCTGGTCACAACTGATGCATCGTCTAATAGGTTATCAAAATCGGAGTAAAACAGTTTAATAGAATCCTGTTGGTCCATGAGATTTAGGGAAACAGAACAAGAAAAGCAGTAGGATAAAGGCAAATGAAAATAACCTGCTCCTTCAGTCATGGAGGCTGGAAGATAAGAGCACATGAAGCAATCTTCTACTTCCATAACTCACGTATTCAGGTAGCATCTGATAATACACATTTTAACTGTACACCCTCTTGTGCTGTGGGACGTATGAGACCTCGCTCTCATGTGTGAGTGTTTTGACTATAGACTTAAGGCTAGAGTTTTTTGGTGCATTAGGGATATCCCCTCCCATCAGATGAACATCCAACAGCCATCCAAACACAGAAACAAAAATGGCAACTGAGAAATCTACAAGCAGAATTTTTAGGTGTTAATGCACCATGTTAGTTTCAATCAGCTCAAGGAAATCTCAGAATCTCAAATGATAGTACTAGTCCTCTAGGTTCTACCCTTTCGCCACTACCCTATCTCGCAAGCTAAAGGGATTTTAATTCTGCGTCTGCTGGAGGCCTGAAGAAACTACCATCCTCTGACCATTAACCTAACTCCCTGCCTGTCCTTTCAACATTTGAAAGTAATCAACCTGGATGTGGTGTCAGTGTTGCTTATCTTGATCTCAGGGATGTTCGTCAGTGTCAGGCAATCATCAGATTCAATTTGATTTTTGCAAGGTATGTTCAGTCTGGCCTGAATACTTCCTGTTGACCTTTTTCTCCCTTTTGGGTTGCTAATTACTGGTCAAGTCCAAGCTTTCATCCACAATGTCAGGCTGATCAATCTGCTCTAGTTCCTCAAACTCACTATCTTGCCTGGTTGTTTGTGGTCTTTTCTTAGCTGTCAATAGTCTCTTTCGGGTGTTTTTTAGTCTTTGGCCAGACTTCCTCTGACTGGTTTTAATGAGGCTGATTCACTCTCAGAAGTAGAACTTCCTTGTACCACGCTACCCTCTGACTCTGACAACGTGACTGTGGCAAGTTTCAGCTTTCCATGCATTTTCACTGTTCTAGTGAATGCGTATTCTCAGTCCAGTGGTTGTTATCACAGTGGTTGCTGGAACGACAGTGTCTTCACCCAGTGGCGGCTAGCATCTAAGGGGGCGAGGTCATGAAGCCTTGTTGTGAACACAGGTGCCCGAAGTCATTCACAACTCTGAACCCATACTGGCTGTCCGTGTAAATGGTAACTCGTGAGCCTTCAGATGTGCAGCAGACTCTGGTAAGGGTAATTTGTTTGGCTACTTGCGCAGACGTTACATGGCACATGTAAGATGCTTCCACCACCCCTCTCAGTGTACACACAGCATAAGCGGCTCTTAGACTACCTCATTGGTCTCTTAAACAGGACATATCAACAAAGACTGTGGTCAGATTGGGGAAGGGGTATGTCCCATTTGTTGGATCTGGATTTGTGCACAACTCTGTAATGCTAAAACAGTCATGGTCAAATTCGCCCTCAACCTTTCCCTGTGGGGTCAGCAACAGAGAAACAGGGTTTAGTGTTACATCTCCTGATGGAATCATTTTCTGCTGCCAAAAGAGTTCTCTCATAGCGGGTTTAACGGTTACTTTTCAGATTCTGGGTACAGGTCAAGAGAATCTCAATGGAGTGAGGGACCATCACAATGAGAGGGTAACCCATCACTATTCCCTTGGTTTGCTGAATGCTAAGGCTCACCGCTGCAACCGCTTTGTTACAACCAGGCAACGCTGCTGCTACCGGATCAAGAGTAGCTGAAAAATATCCAATGGGGCTCTTCTTCTCCCCATGGGCTTGTGTTAGTACAGACAATACACAGCCATCTCTTTCATTACAAAAGAGTACAAATTCCTTCGTGTAATCTAGCGGGTGTGCTGCAAAGTAGGATTTTGAGCTCCTGGAAGACTTTTATCATCCTTTGATACCGGGTCATTGATATCAGTGTGCATCAGCCTCAATAAAGACTTTGCCACAAAGGAAGAGTTTGGAATCCATTGTCGGCAGTAGCCAGCCATGCCCAGGAAAATTCATGCTTCACTCTGTGTGGTTGAACTTCATTTTGAGAACTGCCTCTATACGTTCATGAGACACTCGCCTCACTCCCTTTTCTATCTGATGTCCCAAATACATAACTTCCTTTTGACAATATTACAGTTTCTCAGTAGAGACCTTCTGCCGTTTGGCTGCCAGATGGTTGAGCAGAGCGATCGTGTCTTGCTTTCACGCTTCCTTGGTTATCGATGCAATCAGGAGATTATCGATGTACTTAGGGTTGAACTGCATGGTAGCTGCAGAGACTCTAAATTATTTTTAAGTATCTGATTGAAATCGAATGGACTCTCAGTATACCCTTGTGGGGAGCGACCACCACACAAGGGTTTTCTCTTGGAACTTGAACGCAATGAGAAACTGTCCCTCTTCGTGCAAGGGAAAAGAGAAAACGGCTTGGCAAAGGTCAGTTACTGTGAACCACAAGGCCTCAGGGGAAATTTGGAACAAAATTCCAGCAGGGTTCGGTACCACAGACAGCATGGAACGACAATTTGATGAATTTTTCGGAGGTCCTGAGTTACCCTCCACTTTTTGTTTGCTTTTTGTAAAGCAATGATTGGTGTATTACATGGACTCCCGATAACCGCCTTTAAAATGTCCTACTTTATCATACTCTCAATGACAGGGGTAATACCTGCAATGACTTCTGGGGTCATTTTATAAGGACTGGTCTGAGGAAAAACGGTATTGGGTCGGAGGGTGATCTTGAGGGTTTTGGCATCTTTGATCAGTCCAATTTCCCACCCTGTGAAATCTCAGACATCCTCTCTGACTGTCTCTCTTATATTGACCAGTAGGTCTTCCTTGGTAATGGCCAGATATAACCCTACAACAGGTTCCGTGACTGTAACTTGAATTCAGCGTTGGCTGCCTGTGTTTCAATCTCGACTCTTTCCTGCGTGCAATTGATGACATATTGAAGGTTACAAATAAGGTCTCTTCTTAGCATGTTTGCAGGAGTAGAATCACAAACTACAAACTGGTGTTGCTCTCTGATGTTTCCTATTTTTACTGGAACGGAGGCAGTAATTTGATTGGTACACTACTGGTATTGCCTACAACTACGATTTCCTTTCCAGAAATGGGTAGGTTAGAAACCCTAAACCGTTCTAACCATTGAACAAGTGGCTCCTGTGTTGATTGGGAAAGATACAGGGTGCTTGTTACCCTCTCCGTCCACATGCGGTCCACTCTGGTCCACTTCCAGGACTACACCACTTACGCACTCCTCCTCTCCTCTCAGGTACCATCATTAGTCCTGACTGAAATCTGTGGAGATCTCGAACATCATGGGAACTGGTCCATTTTGAGACATTATTGGATTTTGGGGTACTCTGTTGCTCAACTGGGAAGGTGGGATCCCTCACTGCATCTGCATAGTGTTAAAGGAATTCTACAGCATGCCATGACGGACATAGGGGGTTTAGGTACTGGGGTAAGCTCTCCCTGCCCCACAGGACTCGCAGCTTGACTGGCTGTCATGATTTGGTCCGGGTTGTAACAACACTCCGTCTTCCAGTGCCCAACCCCGTCACAAATGTGACACGGGATTACCTTCTTTAGGGCACTTATGCTGGTTCCTGGCATGTGACCTCAGCCTCTTCCCATTCCAGAGACATTCCCACCATAGGACATGGAGACTCCTTGCATGCCATCCCTTAAGTGAGGTCTACGTCGAGACCTTGGAGTGGAACTTTAATTCCCATTATCCCCCTCCCCCTGCCACTCTGTGTCAATTGCATGTGGGCTATCATATACTTCTCCTTAAGCACCTTTCGCTTTGCTTCCACCATGTCACTACAATATTTTGCATACTGCAAGATCTTGTAAACAGGTTTGCTCTACCCAGCAAAGGACATCTTGAATGATCTGATTGCTGATCGCTGGTCTCTGTCCCTGTAAAAAGGACGCAAGGAACCCTCCCATATTGTTCCCCAATGGATCGTTCATTCTGCTGTTCTCCCTGTACAACTGCATCAGCCTTCAAAGTAAGCGTGCACTGACTCTCTCGGCTCTTGAGAGGTTCGGAAAATCTTGGGCCAGTTCATCTCTTTTTGGGGGGAATGCTGGAACTGATACTCGTCAGGTAGCGTTTCCTTAAACTTTTTGCTTTTCCCGCCTGGGTTTTGCTGATTCTTTTGTGTGGCCTCAGGGCTTGGCCACTTTCCCACTGTAAATGCAGTTTGAACATGTGTGCGCCCTTCCTACCCGTGTTGGAAAGTGGCGCTGACTCGATGTTCTTTAACATGGGCCGGTCTGCCATCGCAGATTGGTGTGAGCGCACTAGCATCTATAATGATTAAAGTCATGAGCAGCCTGCCAGTACAGACCACTGTGTGTGTGCACCCGCACCGATGGTATCCGTGATTGCGGGTGCAGCCTGCCATCGCAGGCCTGTGCATATGCACTGACACCAGTATTAGTTAAACCGTCGCAGACTGCTATGAGAGCACTTGCACCTCCTGGTGCTCTGCTGGGGACTATTTGTACATCCTGCCATTGCAGGTCGGTGTGCACAATAGCGCACCTGCCCCCAGGTAGGGAGGAATACCTGTGTGTGTTTTCACTACCTATGAGGCTTGCGCTTCCCTTAAGTTAACATGGGGAAGTGGTTGACACTACTTCAAGCTTCAATAGTGGATTGCAGTTAAGCAGCCTCATGATGTTTCCCATCAATGGATTCGCTGTGCAAAACCGTTTCCAGTGGTAAAAGTGGTTTTGGCATAACTCGCTTCGAAATGCCACTTATAGAATATGGGCATTTCTATGCTCTAATAGTCTTGTGTGTCGTGGTGCCTGGCTCCAATGGATACCAGGTGTCGGGGAGCACATCTGTGCATTCCTCAGCAGCATCCATAAACCATGGGCATATAATGGGAAAAACAGACCTTTGCCATTTGAGGGTCAGATGGACTAGATAGGAGAGAGAGGTTTTGACACTTGGCCTCTCAGGCCGAATCATGGGCCCACTAAAGATTAAGATCGACACCATGGCAGACAGCCTTACAATTTAAGGGAGACATCTGTGGTTCAAAGGAAAACCCCTGCACCTCCCCTAACTTCAAAGACACAATGGTATATCTATGGGTGCCATCCTTCAGCACGGGGTAAGATACACTTGTGGGGACGCGGGACCGGAGAACCCGGACTGCGTGATGCGCACTGCCAAAGGACTCTGTTGTGCACATGGAGGCTTACTGCCATTGAAGAGGACAGTGTTTCCTTTCGTGATAGTGGCTGGCCTGGGCTGAAGACCTGCTGCAGTGTGGTGCCCTGAAGTGTGCTCTCCAAGAGCCCGTCGGTGGGCCTCCTGTTCTCTCGAGGATCTCAGGGACACCAAAAATCTCCCGCAAGGGATCTACACCATCTACCTGACATCTGGAGACCAGTGCCCTCTCAAGTGCTCACATCGGCTACTAAATCCCAACGGGTAGCGCGTTGTGAGCATGGAATTAAGGACTTGTCCCTGGAGACCGGATTGTCTAGTGCAGAGCCCCAGAAATCTTGCTGAGTCAAAGGGGTGTGGTTCCCGTATTGCAGGAACCCTGGCGCTCATAAGCATCTTGTTGGTGGTAAGCTGTTTCACTGATTAACCCCTTCCATGCTCATGACGGAATGGTTCCGTCATGAGCGCAAGTGCAAGTGTGCTCATGAGCACACTTACAAAAAATTCCTCTGTCATAAACAGCAGAGGGATTTCCCTTTTTTTTTTGCCTTGGGAGGTGGGGAAGAGCTTCCCCAACCTCCCAAAGCATATTTTTTGTTTTCCTTGTAATGACGATCGCGCACATGGCGCGCTGTCGTCATTACAACGAAAAGGAAACTGAAACTTAGTTTCAGTTTCACAGTTTCAGTGCTCGAGGGGCTATCTAAGCCCCCCGAGCACCGAAACACATGGGAGAGGTATCGTTGGAAAGGGGAGAATCTCCCCTTTCCAATGGTACAACTCCCCAGTGGATCCCTGCTTGGGGATCGCCCCAGGAGAACGATCCCCAAGCAGGGATCCACCCACTAACCACGAGGGAGGGGGGCTCGCCCCTTGGGCAAGGGCCTTTGCTCCCCCCATTTAATTTAGCCCCAGACAGTCTTTCTACCCCCTGGGGGGGCAGAAAGCCCACTAGGCACCAGGGATTTTTTTTTCAAAGTTCGGGGTCTGGGCTGCCCAGAATGGGTATGCCAATGCCCCCACCCCCCAAAAAAGATGCCACAGTCTTTCTGCCTCCCCAGGAGGCAGTAGCCTCTGATCTGCCCCCCCGGGGGGGGGGCAGAGAGCCCACTTCGCACCAGCTATTATATTATGCTGGCTTTTTTATACTTAGGGGTAGGGGCTGCCCAGAATGGGCATCCCAATGCCCCCCCCCCAAAAAAAGCCACAGTCTTTCTGCCCCCCTTGGGGGCATATCGGGGCAATAGCCCCCGATTCTCCCCTCTCCAGGGCGGCAGAAAGCCCACTAGGCACTGACTTTTTTTCGGAATATGACTACTTGTGGATTTTGGGCCCTAGCGCAGCCGGCATCCAAGGAAACCTAGCAAACCTATATATTTTTGAAAACTATACACCAAGGGGAATCCAGATTGTGGTGATATGTGTGGCTCTCACTAGGTTCTGTTACCCAGAATCCCTTGCAAGCCTCAAACTTTGTAAAAAAAAAAAAAAAAAAAAAAATCCTCACATTTCTGTGATGGAAAGTTCTAGAATCTGCGCAGATCCACAAACTTCCGCCCACCCAGCATTCCCCAAAGTCTCCCGATAAAAATGGTACCTCACTTGTTTGGGCAGGCCTACTACCCGTGACAGTAAACGGCCCAAAACGCAACGTGGACACACCACATTTTTACAGTGAAAACTGACCCTTTTTTTGCAAAGTGCCTAGCTGTAGATTTTGAACCGTGGCTCTGCTGACATCTAGGGAAACCTAGCAAACCTATACATTTTTGAAAACTAGACACCCAGGAGAATCCAGGATAGGGTGACTTGTCTGGCTCGCACCAGGTTCTGTTACCCAGAATCCCTTGCAAACCTCAAACTTTGTATAAAAAAAAAACACATTTTCCCCACATTTCTGTGATGGAAAGTTCTGGAATCCAAGTGGGTCCACAAACTCTCCCACCCCGCATTATCCAAAGTCTCCCGATAAAAATGGTACCTCACTTGTGTGGGTGGGTCAAGTACCCATGACAGGCAAGGGCCCAAAACGTATTGTGGAGACATCCAAATTACCGATCACAAAACGACCTGGTTTTGCAAGGCGGGGGCACCTGGGTTTTTGGCCCCGGGCTCAGTGGCCATCTAGGGAATCCTACCAATCCCACACATTTCTGAAAACTAGACACCCTGGGGAGTCCAGTGAGGTATGGCTTGCGTGGATCCCCCAACGTTTCCCTACCCAGAATCGCCTGCAAACCTCAAATTTAGCTGAAAACAAATCACATTTTCCTCACTTTTCTGTGTGGGAAAGTTGTGGGATCACCGGGCTGACACAAATTTTCTACCACCTAGCGTTCCCCCAGGTCTCCCGATAAAAATGGCACCTCACTTGTGTGGGTAGGCATAGTGGCTGCAACAGGAAATGGCCCAAATTGTACTGTGGAGACTTCAAAATTACCTATCACAAAACAACCTGGTTTTGCAAGGGGGGGCATCTGGGTTTTTGGCCCCGGGCTCAGCGCCGTCTAGGGAAACCTACCAAACCCACACATTTCTAAAAACTAGACACCCTGGGGAATCCAGTGAGGTATGGCTTGCGTGGATCCCCCAACGTTTTCCTACCCAGAATCCCCTGCAAACCTCAAATTTAGTCCCAAAAAATCACTTTTTCCACACATTTTTGTGTGGGATCACTGTGCCGGCACAAATGTCCTACCACCTAGCGTTCCCCTTGGTCTCCTGAGTAAAACGATACCTCACTTTTGTGGCTGTCCAATGCAGAATCAGCTAAAACCTTTTTTTTTTTAAATGTAGCGCTTAGAATTAGCGGTGCTATACCCTTAATCCATATGTTTTTGGCCCTTCACAGTCACAGGCCTTTGGCCCACCCACACAAGTGAGGTATTATTTTACTCGGGAGAGCAAGGGGAACGCTGGGTGGTAGGACATGTGTGCTGGCACAGTGATCCCACACAAAAATGTGTGGGAAAAGTGATTTCTTTCAGCTACATTTGAGGGTTGCAGGGGATTCTGGGTAGGAAAACATTTGGGGATCCACGCAAGCCATACCTCACTGGACTCCCCAGGGTGTCTAGTTTACAGAAATGTGTGGGTTTGGTAGGTTTACCAGATGGCCGTGAGCCTGGGGCCAAAAACCCAGGTGCCCCCTGCAAAACCAGGTCGTTTTATGATAGGTAATTTTGAAGTCTCCACAATACGTTTAGGGCCCCTTGCCTGTTGCGGGTATTTGACCCACCCACACAAGTGAGGTACCATTTTTACCGGGAGACCTGGGGGAATGCTGGGTGGTAGGAAATTTGTGTCAGCCTAGTGATCCTACAACTTTCCCACACAAAAATCTGAGAAAAATATGATTTTTTCAGCAAAATCTGAGGTTTCCAGGGGATTCTGGGTAGGGAAACGTAAGAGGAGCCACGCAAGCCATACCTCACTGGACTCCCAGGGTGTCTAGTCTTCAGAAATGTGTGGGTTTGGTAGGTTTCCCTAGATTGCCGCTGAGCCCAGGGTCAAAAACCCAGGTGCCCCCCCCTGCAAAATCAGGTCGTTTTATGATGGGTAATTTGAAGTCTCCACAATACGTTCAGGGCCCTTGCCTGTCGCGGGCACTACGCCTATCCACACAAGTGAGGTACCATTTTTCTCTGAAGACTTTGGGGAATGCGGGCTCGGTGGAATTTTGTGGATACACGCAGATTCCAGAACTTTACATCACAGAAATGTGAGGAAAATGTGTTTTTTTTGGACAAAGTTTGAGGTTTGCAAGGGATTCTGGGTAGCAGAACCTGGTGAGAGCCAGACAAGTCACCCCATCCTGGATTCCCCTGGGTGTCTAGTTTTAAAACATGTATAGGTTTGCTAGGTTTCCCTAGGTGCCGGAAGAGCTAGGGTTCAAAATCTACAGCTAGGCACTTTGCAGAAAAGGGGTCAGTTTTCACTGTAAAAATGTGTTGTGTCTATGTTGCGTTTTGGGCCGTTTCCTGTCGCGGGCACTAGGCCTACCCACACAAGTGAGGTAACATTTTTCTCTGAAGACTTTGGAGGATGCGGGGTGGGTGGAATTTTGAGGATCCACGCAGATTCCAGAACTTTCCATCAAAGAAATATGAGGAAAATGTGTTTTTTTGGGACAAAGTTTGAGGTTTCAAGGGATTCTGGGTAACAGAACCTGGTGAGAGCCAGACAAGTCACCCCATCCTGGATTCCCCTGGGTGTCTAGTTTTCAAAAATGTATAGGTTTGCTAGGTTTCTCTAGGTGCTGGCAGAGCTAGGGTTCAAAATCTACAGCTAGGCACTTTGCAAAAAAGGGGTCAGTTTTCACTGTAAAAATGTGGTGTGTACACGTTGTGTTTTGGGCCGTTTCCTATCGCGGGCACTAGGCCTACCCACACAAGTGAGGTACCATTTTTCTCTGAAGACTTTGGGGAATGCGGGGTGGGTGGAATTTTGTTGATCCACACAGATTCCAGAACATTCCATCACAGAAATGTGAGTAAAATTTGTTTTTTTTTCAAAGTTTGAGGTTTGCAAGGGATTCTGGGTAACAGAACCTGGTGGGAGCCAGACAAGTCACCCCATCCTGGATTTCCCTGGGTGTCTAGTTTTCAAAAATGTATAGGTTTGCTAGTTTTCTCTAGGTGCCGGCAGAGCTAGGGTTCAAAATCCACAGCTAGGCACTTTGAAAAAAAAGGTCAGTTTTGACTGTAAAAAATGTGGTGTGTCCACATAGCGTTTTGGGCCGTTTCCTGTCGCGGATACTAGGCCAACCCACACAAGTGAGGTACTATTTTTCTCGGAAGACTTTGGGGAATGCAGGTTGGCAGGAATTTTGCGGATCCACGCAGATTCCAGAACTTTCCATCACAGAAATGTGAGGAAAATGTTTTTTTTTTTTACAGAGCTTGAGGTTTGCAAGGGATTCTGGGTAACAAAACCTGGTGAGAGCCAGACAAGTCACCCCCTCCTGGAATCCCCTGGGTGTCTAGTTTTAAAAAATGTATAGGTTTGCTAGGTTTTCCTAGGTGCCGGCAGAGCTAGGGTACAAAATCTACAGCTAGGCACTTTGCAAAAAAGGGGTCAGTTTTCACTGTAAAAATGTGGTGTGTCCACGTTGCATTTTGGGCCGTTTCCTGTCGCGGGCACTAGGCCTACCCACACAAGTGAGGTACCATTTTTCTCGGAAGACTTTGGGGAATGCGAGGTGGGTGGAATTGTGTTGATCCACACAGATTCCAGAACTTTCCATCACAGAAATGTGAGGAAAATGTGGTCTTATTTTACCAAGTTTGAGGTTTGCAAGGGATTCTGGGTAACAGAACCTGGTGAGAGCCAGACAAGTCACCCCATCCTGGATTCCCCTGGGTGTCTAGTTTTCAAAAATGTATAAGTTTGCTAGTTTTCTCTAGGTGCCGGCAGAGCTAGTGTTCAAAATCCACAGCTAGGCACTTTGAAAAAAAGGGTCAGTTTTCACTGTAAAAATGTGGTGTGTCCACGTTGCGTTTTGGGCCTCACACAAGTGAGGTACTATTTTTCTCGGAAGACTTTGGGGAATGCGGGGTGGCAGGAACTTTGTGGATCCACACAGATTCCAGAACTTTCCATCACAGAAATGTGAGGGAAATGTTTTTTTTTTTTACAAAGTTTGAGGTTTACAAGGGATTCTGGGTAACAGAACCTGGTGAGAGCCACTCACGTCACCCCATCCTAGATTCCTCTGGGTGTCTAGTTTTCAAAAACGTATCGGTTTGCTAAGTTTCCCTAGGTGCCGGCTGAGCTATGGTTCAAGATCCACAGCTAGGCACTTTGCAAAAAAAGGGTCTGTTTTCACTGTAAAAATGTTGAGTGTCCACGTTGCGTTTTGGGCCGTTTCCTGTCGCGGGCAGTAGGCCTACCCACACAAGTGAGGTACCATTTCTATCGGGAGACTTAGGGGAACACAGAATTGTAGAGCAACTATTATTACTTATTGACTTTCGATGCATTTCTGCCTTCCAAATGTAAGACAATGTGTAAAAAAGAAGTCACTTTGAAAAATGTCCTATAATTCACATGCTGGTATGGGTACCCACAATTTCGGAGATGTGCAAATAGCTACTGTTTCTAAAATCTATATTTGGTTCCCATTTCAGAAATACATAGGTGTCTTTCATACCGATTTTTCACTGTTTTTATTTTCCCAAATGAATTGCTATATACCCGGTATACAATAAAAAATCCATTGCAAGACACTGCTAAGTTATTGGCTCTGGGTTCCTCTGGTTCTTGGTGAACCTACAAGTACAACCAGAAGGGTTCAGCGGATGTTAACGGTATATTGCTTTCAAATATCTGTCATACTTGAAAGAAGTTACAGGTGAAAACGTTGGCACAAATGGCTTTTTTTTTCAACTCATTTTCAATTTTTCCTATTTTCAGCTGTTAGTTTCTATAAAAAAAAGCCTGAAGGATCTACACAAATGACCCCTTGCTGAATTCAGAATTTTGTCTACTTTTTTTAAATGTATAGCTTTCCAGGATCCATTATTGCTCTCATACCCATTTTTACCATTAACTGGAAGGACGTTGAAAGCACAAAAAATAGCAAAAATAGGCTATGTTCCAGTAAAATGCCAAAACTGTGTAAAAAATGTTGGTTTTCTGACAAAAGTCCTGAACGCTGGGAAGATGGTGATTTCAGCACCACAAACCCTTTGTTAATACCATTTGCAGGGAAAAACCAGATGCATTCATCTGCAGCACTTTTTTCCCATTTTTCAAAAAAAAGAAAAATTTGGCTGTATTTTGGCTAATTTCTGGGTCCGCTCCATGGCAGTCAACAAACCCTGGGTACTCTTAAAATCCCCATGATGTTGGAAGAAAAGGAAGCAAATTTGGCATGGGTAAATTATGTGGTCAAAAAGTTACAGGGGCCTAAGTGCGAACTACCCCAAATAGCCAAAAAAAAGGCTTAGCACAGGGGGTGAAAAGGCCTAGCAGCGAAGGGGTTAAGGGATCCAAGGTGACCCGCTTCGTCGATCGTACCGCATCTCTCTTGTGCGTCATGCCGACTGCATGCTCGTTATTGTTAATACAGCTTAGTATAGCGCACGAATCACCTCCGAAGAGGTATCTTGGCGCTAGAGATAAACACAGGCAAAACCTAACATAGAACACTTAAAATAAGATTGTTTTAAGCAATTTTCTGAATTTGATGTAATCAGGGCAGGTGTGAGCATAATAAGGCAGAGCATTCCAATAGTATGGGGCCAGGTAGAGAAAGACCTGCCCCCACATCTAGTCTATCGGACACGAGGGGCGAAAAGCAGATCTTTGTCCTTCGAGCGCAGATCCCTAACTGGACAGTAGTTATTCAGTTTTTGACGCAGGTAACTAGGTCTGTTTCCTGTTAGTGATTTATAGGTAAGGCAACACATTTTAAAGATTGACCTTTTCTTAATGGGTAGCCAGAGCAAGGCTTTCAATGATGGTTCTGCCGCAAAGCGGGTACCCATACTAGCATGAGAATTATAGGACATTTTTCAAAGTGACTTCTTTTTTACACATTGTCTTTCATTTGGAAGGCAGAAATGCATCGAAAGTCAATAGGTAATAACAGTTGCTCTACAATTCTGTGTTACCCTAAGTCTCCCGATATAATTGGTACCTCACTTGTGTGGGTAGGCCTAGAGCCCGCGACAGGAAACGGCTCAAAACGCAACGTGGACACACTTCATTTTTACAGTGAAAACTGACCCTTTTTTTGCAAAGTGCCTAGCTGTAGATTTTGAACCCTAGCTCTGCCGGCACCTAGGGAAACCTAGCAAACCTTTACATTTTTAAAAACTAGACACCCATGGGAATCCAGGATGGGGTGACTAGTCTGGCTCTCACCAGGTTCTGTTACCCAGAATCCCTTGCAAACCTCAAGCTTTGTAAAAAAAAAAAACATTTTCCTCACATTTCTGTGATGGAAAGTTCTGGAATCTGCGTGGATCCACAAATTTCCACCCCGCATTCCCCAAAGTCTTCCGAGAAAAATGGTACCTCACTTGTCTGGGTAGGCCTAGTGCCCACGACAGAAAGCGGCCCAAAATGCAACGTGGACACACCACATTTTCACAGTGAAAACTAACCCTTTTTTTGCAAAGTGCCTAGCTGTAGATTTTGAACCCTAGCTCTGCCGGCACCTAGGGAAACCTAGCAAACCTATACATTTTTGAAAACTAGACACCCAGGGAAATCCAGGATAGGGTGACTTGTCTGGCTCTCACCAGATTATGTTACCCAGAATCCCTTAAAAACCTCAAACTTTGTAAAAAAAAAACACATTTTCCTCACATTTCTGTGGTGGAAAGTTCTAGAATCTGCGTGGATCCACAAAATTCCACCCACCCCACATTCCCCAAAGTCTTCCGAGAAACATAGTACCTCACTTGTGTGGGTAGGCCTAGTGCCCACGACAGGAAACGGCCCAAAACGCAACGTGGACACACCACATTTTCACAGTGAAAACTGACCCTTTTTTTGCAAAGTGCCTAGCTGTAGATTTTGAACCATAGCTCTGCCGGCACCTAGGGAAACCTAGCAAACATATACATTTTTGAAAACTAGACACCCAGGGAAATCCAGGATGGGGTGACTTGTCTGGCTCTCACCAGATTATGTTACCCAGAATCCCTTGCAAACCTCAAACTTTGTAAAAAAAAAACACATTTTCCTCACATTTCTGTGGTGGAAAGTTCTGGAATCTGCGTGGATCCACAAAATTCCACCCACCCCACATTCCCCAAAGTCTTCCGAGAAACATAGTACCTCACTTGTGTGGGTAGGCCTAGTGCCGCGACAGGAAACGGCGCAAAACGCAACGTGGACACACTACATTTTCACAGTGAAAACTGACCCTTTTTTTGCAAAGTGCCTAGCTGTAGATTTTGAACCCTAGCTCTGCCGGCACCTAGGGAATCCTAGCAAACCTATACATTTTTGAAAACATGACACCCAGGGGAATCCAGGATGGGGTGATTTGTCTGACTCTCACCAGGTTCTGTTACCCAGAATCCCTTGCAAATCTCAAACTTTGTAAAACAAAACACATTTTCCTCACATTTCTGTGGTGGAAAGTTCTGGAATCTGCGTAGATCCACAAATTTCCTACCACCCAGCGTTTCCCTAGGTCTCCCGATAAAAATGGTACCTCACTCGCGCGGGTGGGTCAAGTACCAGTGACAGGCAGGGCCCAAAACGTATTGAGGCGACATCAAAATCACCTATCGCAAAACAACCTGGTTTTGCAAGGGAGGTCACCTGGCTTTGGCCTCGGGCTCGCGGCCATCTTGGGAAACCTACCAAACCTACACATTTCTGAAAACTAGACACCCGGGGGAGTCCAGCGAGGTATGGCTTGCGTGGGCCCCCCAACGTTTTACTACCCAGAATCCCCTACAGATCTCAAATTTAGCTGAAAAAATCAAATTTTTCTCACATTTCTGTGTGGGAAAGTTCTGGAATCTGCATGGATCCACAAATGTCCTACCTCCCAGCGTTCCTCCAGGTCTCCCGATAAAAATGGTACCTCACTCGCGTGGGTGCGTCAAGTACCAGCTACAGGCAAGGGCCCAAAACGTATTGAGGAGACATCAAAATTACCTATCACAAAACAATCTGTTTTTGCAAGGGGTCACCTGGGTTTTGGCCCGGGCTCGGCGGCCATCTTGGGAAACTACTAAATCCACACATTTCTGAAAACTAGACACCTGGGAGTCCAGCGAGGTATGGCTTGTGTGGATCCCCCAACGTTTTCCTACCCAGAATCCCTGCAAACCTCAAATTTAGCTGAAAAAACACATTTTCCACTTATTTTTGTGTGGAATCACCGTGCCGGCACAAATGTCCTACCCCACAGCTTTTCCCGAGTAAAATGATACCTCACTTGTGTGGGTGTCCAATGCAGAATTGGCTAAAAACCTATTTTTTTTAAAATGTAGCGCTTAGAATTCTTGGTGCTATACCCTTAATCCCTATGTTTTTTGTAGGACATTTGTGCTGGCACAGTGATTCCACATAAAAATATGTGGAAAATGTGTTTTTTCAGCAAAATTTGAGGTTTGCAGGGGATTCTGGGTAGGAAACGTAGGGGGATCCACGCAAGCCATACCTCGCTGGACTCCCCCGGGTGTCTAGTTTTCAGAAATGTGTGGGTTTGGTAGTTTCCCAAGATGGCCGGCGAGCCCAGGGCCAAAAACCCAGGTGACCCCCCTTGCAAAACCAGGTTGTTTTGTGATAGGTAATTTTGATGTCTCCTCAATACCTTTTGGGCCCTTTCCTGTCGCGGGTACTTGACCCACCCACGCGAGTGAGGTACCATTTTTATCGGGAGACCTGGGGGAACGCTGGGTGGTAGGAAATTTGTGGATCCATGCAGATTCCAGAACTTTCCCACACAGAATTGTGAGAACAATTTGATTTTTTTCAGGTAAATTTAAGGTTTGCAGGGGATTCTGGGTAGGAAAACGTTGGGTGGCCCACGCAAGCCATACCTCGCTGGACTGCCCCGGGTGTCTAGTTTTCAGAAATGTGTGGGTTTGGTAGTTTCCCAAGATGGCCACCGAGCCCGGGGCCAAAAACCCAGGTGACCCCCCTTGCAAAACCAGGTTGGTTTGTGATAGGTAATTTTGATGTGTCCTCAATACGTTTTGGGCCCTTGCCTGTCTCGGGTACTTGACCCACCTACGCGAGTGAGGTACCATTTTTATCGGGAGACCTGGGGGAACGCTGGGTTGTAGGAACTTTGTGGATCCATGCAGATTCCAGAACTTTCCCACACAGAAATGTGAGAAAAATTTGATTTTTTCAGCTAAATTTGAGGTTTGCAGGGGATTCTGGGTAGGAAAATGTTGGGGGGCCCACGCAAGCCATACCTCGCTGGACTCCCCCGGGTGTCTAGTTTTCAGAAATGTGTGGGTTTGGTAGGTTTCCAAAGATGGCCGCCGAGCCTTGGGCCAAAAACCCATGTGACCCCCCTTGCAAAACCAGGTTGTTTTGTGATAGGTAATTTTGATGTCTCCTCAATACCTTTTGGGCCCTTGCCTGTCGCGGGTACTTGACCCACCCACGCGAGAGAGGTACAATTTTTATCGGGAGACCTGGGGGAACGCTGGGTGGTAGGAAATTTGTGGATCCATGCAGATTGCAGAACTTTCCCACACAGAAATGTGAGAAAAATTTGACTTTTTTCAGCTAAATTTGAGGTTTGCAGGGGATTCTGGGTAGGAAGACTTTAGGGAGCCCACGCAAGCCATACCTCGCTGGACTGCCCCGGGTGTCTAGTTTTCAGAAATGTGTGGGTTTGGTAGTTTCCCAAGATGGCCACCGAGCCCGGGGCCAAAAACCCAGGTGACCCCCCTTGCAAAACCAGGTTGGTTTGTGATAGGTAATTTTGATGTCTCCTCAATACGTTTTGGGCCCTTGCCTGTCGCGGGTACTTGACCCACCCACGCGAGTGAGGTACCATTTTTATCGGGAGACCTGGGGGAACGCTGGGTTGTAGGAACTTTGTGGATCCATGCAGATTCCAGAACTTTCCCACACAGAAATGTGAGAAAAATTTGATTTTTTCAGCTAAATTTGAGGTTTGCAGGGGATTCTGGGTAGGAAAATGTTGGGGGGCCCATGCAAGCCATACCTCGCTGGACTCCCCCGGGTGTCTAGTTTTCAGAAATGTGTGGGTTTGGTAGGTTTCCAAAGATGGCCGCTGAGCCCGGGCCAAAAACCCAGGTGACCCCCCTTGCAAAACCAGGTTGTTTTGTGATAGGTAATTTTGATGTCGCCTCAATACGTTTTGGGCCCTTGCCTGTCGCAGGTACTTGACCCACCCACGCGAGTGAGGTACCATTTTTATCGGGAGACCTGGGGGGAATGCTGGATGGTAGGAAAATTGTGGTTTTTCTGACACAGAATATTATGACACAGTAATGCAAGGAAAATGCGTGACTATAAGTCACATTTTGAGGTTTGCATGGCATTGTGAGTAAAAAAAACTTGTTGGGATCCATGAGAGGCACACCACCCAGCACTCCCCATTTTTTTTGCTTTACAGAAATATCTAAAGTTGGTAAATTTTCCCTAGAGACAGACTACACCTTAGCACAGAAAGACAGATGAGACAAATATGACTGCCTATCCATCTGTTCCTCAAGTACACACACATACTGGTTGGATTTGGCACAAGGGTAAGTGAAAGGTTAAAAAATTATTTTTTATTAACAAGAGATTTCACAAAAAGGAAATGCACTGTTAGTAATTAGAAGGTTAAAAACCTGAACCAATGACTCACAGCTCCTGAGCTGTAAAGCCACGACAAGGCATCAACCTCTTTACAGGCCAGTCACACACCTTTCATACTTGACACACACTTTCACACCACCAGCTGCGGCCCCAGTACATTACAACACTCACATCCACAGACAATGTGGGGACAATGTACACCCTGGCAGAGAGAGACAGAAAAGACAAATATTACTTCAAAATGAACAATTCCTTGAGTACTCACACATACTGGTTGGATTTGGCACCAGGGTGAGTGAAGGTTCAGAGCGTAAAATTCTATTAACAAGAGACTTCACAAAAAGGAAATGCACTGTTAATAATTAAAAGGTTAAAAACCTGAACCAATGACTCACAGCTCATGAGCTGTAAAGCCACGGCAAGGCACCAACCTCTTTACAGGCCATTCACACACCTTTCATACGTGGCACACAAGACCATTTACACAGCCAGCCGCGGGCCCAGCACATTACAACATTCACATCAACAGACAGCGCCATTCAAGGGCCCATCTCTTTCATACACCCACATGACTGACACAGCAATCACACCGCTGGTGGTTGACATAGTGTCTGCAGTGGCGTTTGACTAGCAGAGTGTGTAATGACCAGCAGCAAGTCACTACTCTCACACTGCCAGCCAAATGCCAGCCCACGCACACCGCCATCCAAGCACCAGCCCACCCACACTGCCAGCCCACACATACCACCAGCCAAGCCCCAGCCCAGCCACACCGCCAGCCAACCGCAAGTCCACGCACACCGCCAGCCAAGCGCCAGTCCACGCACACCCTCAGCCAAGCGCCAGTCAACGCACACCGTCATCAAATTTTTTTTAATAGGAAAGAAAACACAAACCAATTGCAACTAGATACAAAACTATAACTACAAAAACAACAGCAGATACTAAAGACATCATTCTAATGCCAACCGTGAAACTGAACAACAACTATATAAAACCATACAGACCAGGCAGTACACTATTAGACTCACGGTTGCTCCCAAAAACTCTTTTGAGTGTGATACAATCTGAAACATGTGGGTACACACAGCCCAGGATTAGAAGGACAATCAGCACAGTGCATACGACTCTCCTTCCGCATACCTCTTCGCAAACTGACTCTACATCTCTTACAGGGATTGTTTTTTTGGGGCTTGGGAGGAATTAAATCAGGAAAGTGGCAATCTTTCAATTTAGCCCTCCTGAATCTGAACAAAAGTCATCTTTGACGCAGGAGAACACTCCTTGAACACAAAAAAAGCATTAAAAGTTGCTAAATTGAAGAGATGGATGGCCAACTTCTTATACCAAATGTAAGCCTTACGAACAGCAGTGTAAGGTTCCAACCTCTGATCTACTCTATCGACACCACCCATGTGCTTATTGTAGTCTACAATGCACACAGGTTTGCGCACTTCAGCAACCTGACCCCAAACAGTCACAGGTGAAGTACTGTCATCATGGATGGTAGTCAGCATGTACACATCCCTCCTGCCCACATATTTCACAGCTAGCAGTTGTGAGAAAGTGCCCTCTTTCTGCATGGTTGCCCCCACTTTTTGCTGAATTGCTGATGTGCTTTGACTAAGTGTGCCCTGGGCTCCTGCTAATCAGGTACACAGGGCCTATGTTCTTTCCCTAAAACTGCATTGAAGCCTAAACCCAATTGGCATCTCTGGTCACAGGTCAGCCCCTGGTAAATGGTACCCCAGGTACCCAGGGCACTGTGACCAGAGAAGGCCTCTAAGGGCTGCAGCACTTATTGTGCCACCCTTAGAGGTCCTGTACCATTACACTCACACACTGCCTTTGCAGGCTGCGTGTTTTGGTGCAGAACAAAGTGAAGAGTCAACATGGCACACATCCCTGTGTGCCATGCCTACAACCCACTGCCCTGGCATAGATCAGTCACCCCTATAGCTGGGTGCACTATACCAGTGGTGAGGGTACAGGTGCATGAGCCCTGTACCCCTACAGTGCCTAAGTCCATTCTTAGACATTGTAAGTGCAGTGCTGCCATTAAGAGTATATGGTGCTGGGAGTTTGTCATTATGAACTCCACAGCACCATAATGGCTTCACTGAAAACTGAGAAGTTTGGTATCAAACTTCTCAGCACATTAAACCCACACTGATGCCAGTGTGGGATTTAATGAAAAATGCACACAGAGGGCATCTTAGAGATGCCCCCTGAAAACTAACCCACCACTAGTGTCCAGGCTGGATGGCTGCTTTCGGCTGCCACCACCAGACATGTTTCTAGAGACCTGGTTCGAGAGCCTGCTGCTCTCTGGGGCCTGAAACAATGCACATCCTGGGACGAGGTGCCAAGCCTCCTCCCCCAGGATTGGCAGGGTTCACGAAGGGGAAGCTTCAAAGGCTTGCCACCTTTGTGAGCTTCCCCAGGCCACTTGCTGCTTTCAGCAACTGGTCCCCACTGGTTCTGACCCCCACTTTGGGCGGGAGATCCGGCGGGAAAAACAAGTGAGGAAGAGAGGTGTGCCCACCTCTGCCAACTCCACCCCTCAGGTGGGGGAGGCGAGGTGAAGCACAACTCTCAGTCCCCGCCATCTTGCAGGTGGGGGGGGACTCAGCCAACCAGGGACAGGCTCATGCCCCCCTCCCACTTGAGGGTGGCATAATAGGGGGTTTAATAGCAATAAAGAGGGTATGCAGTTCCTGAAGTGAAAGGCGGGAAAATAGCGATGGAAGTATCAATAACTGGCTAACAAAAGGAAGGATGGGGAATCCTTCCTTTCGGAAATAGTGCCTCACACACCCAGCCCGCTGGGTGTCATGCTTCATCATTGGGCATGCTCCTCGTCGGGTCGGCGCTGCAATACCCGACGGGCACCCTCAGTGGGGGCTCTTTGGCGGAGATCTTTATTCCTGCCGCTTGGTGAGGTGCGTGTGAGGGGCCCTATAGTGTAGAAGTGCAGTGAAGTGTATAGTGCTCAATGGAGACAAAGTGGATTAAAACAGGTCTGGGAGAAACCAGGGCAACTAATTTAATATTCCTGACTCCCCACCTGATTAAAACTAGAAATGTGGCAACTGTCTAAAGTGATGTAAAAGGCAGTTGCACTTTAAATCATACGGTCAACATGTTTCTTGCCCTAGTAGTCCCTAATGGATCAAGCGGCAATTCATCAGGACCTAAATCTGGGTTGGAAATCTACACTAAACCATTGGTAATGGGGTATGTTAACCTAGATATTACCAGTCTTGTCACATCGGTGACGTGCAGTGTTCATGGGTGCTGTAGCCAGTCGAAAATTAGTTAAAAGCCAGCCCCATCAGATACCGGCAAGGAATGGACACGTTGATTCAACATGTGTCAACAGCTCGCGCCCACTCAGCGGAGGACCTAACCTGCAATGCCGGTTCCGGGAACACTGCACGTCACCGATGTGACAAGACTGGTAATATCTAGGTTAACATACCCCATTACCAATGGTTTAGTGTAGATTTCCAACCCAGATTTAGGTCCTGATGAATTGCCGCTTGATCCATTAGGGACTACTAGGGCAAGAAACATGTTGACCGTATGATTTAAAGTGCAACTGCCTTTACATCACTTTAGACAGTTGCCACATTTCTAGTTTTAATCAGGTGGGGAGTCAGGAATATTAAATTAGTTGCCCTGGTTTCTCCCAGACCTGTTTTAATCCACTTTGTCTCCATTGAGCACTATACACTTCACTGCACTTCTACACTATAGGGCCCTCACACGCACCTCACCAAACGGCAGGAATAAAAGATCTCCGCCAAAGAGCCCCCACTGAGGGTGCCCGTCGGGTATTGCAGCGCCAACCCGACGAGGAGCATGCCCAATGATGAAGCATGACACCCAGCGGGCTGGGTGTGTGAGGGCACTATTTCCGAAAGGAAGGATTCCCCATCCTTCCTTTTGTTAGCCAGTTATTGATACTTCCATCGCTATTTTCCCGCCTTTCACTTCAGGAACTGCATACCCTCTTTATTGCTATTGATGCTAGGGCCCGTATGCTGGACCTTTATCGCCCTTTTGGTCTCTCTTTGTTGTTGACATAATAGGGGGTTTACCCACCCCAGGGAAGGGACCCATTGGTCCCTACCTTTTACCTACCTCTAACACCCCTAAATCTAGTATTTAGGGGCACCCCTGAACCTTGCTTCCTCAGACAAGAACCTGCAACAAGAAAAGAAAAAGAAGGACCGAACAGCCTTGCCGAAGCTAACAAGAGGAAGACGCCCACTGACTTGGCCCCAGCCCTACCGGCCTGTCTCCACCTCGAACCTGCTCCTGCAAAATCCCAGTGTGTTCTGCAGCCAGCAACCTCCAAAACCCCGGAGGACCTGCCTGCCTTCAACCCCAATGGCTTTGTCTCCCGTGAACACCTGATTTGTTCATCTGCAACCTCTGGCTCAAGCCGGACACCGCGAATCCGCCCCACTCTGCACCCGCCGTCCACGGCCCGAGCTCGAGTGAGCAAACACCACGAGGAGGTCCCCCCGGCGATCCTGACCCGAGATCCTGCGACCCCTGACCTGCCTCAAGCCTCCAGCCGTCGCCTGCAGCCTAAATCCGGACGGTCCCCCCTACCACGACCAGGAGCTGGTAAGAAGATCCGACCCCAAAAGGCACCCCTGCACCCCACGGCCTTGGGTGGCCAAACCGACGGTGCCTAACCAACCCCTAACTTCCCAACTTACCTCTCGAAGTGGTGGTCGCACCCAGAAGACCTTCGTCCCCAAGCCTGCAGTGCCTTTGCAAACCGGAGGTTCCCCATTGCAAACAACAGGGCGCCCGACGTCGAAACAGCACCCTGCACCCGGCCGCCCTAGTGCCGCTGAGGGTGCACCTTTGGTGCTACTTTGTTTTCCTATTTGCCCTGAGCTAAAGTCCAGGAGCTTTGCTCCCACAACCAAGTGGCCTGCTCGTCAGCAGTCACCAACCAGAGGCCCCCTATCCTCCATTGGATAACATTGAGCCTCAGCACTCTGCACCCGGCCGCCCTAGTGCCGCT
Organism: Calotriton arnoldi; assembly: GCA_963921515.1. NCBI lineage: Eukaryota > Metazoa > Chordata > Amphibia > Caudata > Salamandridae > Calotriton > Calotriton arnoldi. The sequence goes on from CAWUFW010005673.1 coordinate 724,812, forward strand.
GAGGGTGTAACTAGAGTGCATCCTTGACCCTGGGGGACCCCTGAGTCTACCCCCAGAACCTCAACTCTCACTACCAAATACTTACCTCAAAAGAGATAACACTATTTTCCTCCATAGGATAACATTGTCTGTTTTTCTGTGAAACGTTTCTAAGTGTGGAGTTTGAAAACCTAAAGAAATTCTTTAAAATTGTACTGTTTAACAAAAACGATTTTACTTACCTGTTTACAGGAAATGTCCCAGAGTAGTATCCAGGTATACTACTCTGAGTAAGAAAAGTAATCCAAAAGTAACTTGCCTGTAATCTTACTGAAAGTCTCATTCAAAGTATATGTACTGTATTCTGAAAAGCATTGCATTATCAGTAACACTACTGTAATCAAATCAAAGTACATTTACAATTGCAATCCAAACTGTGTTACAATCTGTATATTTACTGCAAAGTACTTATCACTTACCTGTGCCAGGCTTGCTTGGTTCTAGGAAATAAAATACCTAAAAGAATATTTTTGATACAAAAACAATTGGTCTGAAGTTCAGTCTTTGAGTGTGTGAATTAATTTGCTGACGGAGTGTGTACAACAAATGGTTAACACTGTCCTCTGATACTGCCTTACTGCTCGACCACACTACCACAAATAGAGAGTGAGGTGCTATCTAACTTTACCTCTGCCTACCTTTGGGGTTCCACTGGACTCTGTGTACACTATACCTCTCTTTGGTATAGTATATACAGAGCCAGCTTCCTACAGCAGTTCCTCACTACGCAAGGCACTGCACTGTCCCCTCTGAAGCTTTTTGCAAACAAGCTCTTTTGGGTAACCTTTACGGTTAGAGCTGATTGTGCCACAAGCAAAAGCGTCCACTTTGAACAATTCCTTAAACAATTGCACAGCAGTGTAGAAGTTATCAAGTTACAAATGGTGACCTCTGTTAAACAGTCCTCTAGCAAGTTCCGACACAATTTTCGCTGAAACTCCAAAAGTGGACGGACAACCAGGGGGGTCAATAGTGGAATCCCTACCAGTGTACACCAGGAAATTATAGACACATCCTGTCCTACTCTCAGACAACATATACATCTTAATTCCATAACATGCCCTCTTGCTAGGAATGTACTGCCTAAAAACCAAACGGCCCTTGAACAGGACCAAAGACTCATCAAAGCTATTTCTTTCCCTGGAGTATAGATATCTGAAAATCGATCTACAAAGTGATCAAGAACAGGCCCAATCTTAAAAAGACGGTCACAGTCAGGGTGATCTCGTGGCAACGCCAAAGCATTATCAACAAAATGCAGCATCCGAAGCAAAAGTAAATACCGATCACGACTCATAATTGCAGGAAATATGGTTGTTGCCATCAAGGGACTGGTAGACCAATATGAAGCCAGGGATGGCTTCCTTATCAAGCCCATCAAAAAAGTCAAACCCAAAAACTTCTTCATCTCATCCAGATTTGTGAGAGTCCACCGGGTAGCTCTAGAGTGGGGCCTAAGTCTGGCACTGTTGTCCCTCAAAAACTGTTCAGCATACAAATTAGTCTGTTCAACAATCTCAGCCAAAAATACATCATCCATAAACAACTGAAAAAACTGTATAGGCAAAAGAAATTCACAATCCACTCTACACCCTGCATCATCACTAAAGGCAGGCAACACTGGCTGCACCATGTTTGGATCAACCCAGAGTCCAGCACTTCCAGTAGGAAGCCTTGCAGGCTCAGGCTGCAATCCCGATGTCTCTTGCTGCCCCATTGACACATCAGTGTCCTCCTCTAAAACAGGCACTTCATCCACACTGAGAGTAGCTTCATCCGCACTGAGAGTAGCTTCATCATCAGATGATTCCTCGTGGACAGAAAACTCACTGCCAGAATCTTCCCCTCCCTCCTCTCCCTCAGACGCACTGTCAGTCTCATAATCCTGCTCAGAGGAAGATTCAAAAAGTATACCAACCACCTGCTGAGCAGTAATTCTACGGCTAGCCATAATCCTTACTAATAAAGGTAACTTGTCAAACAAGTCAACAAACACTTTGTAAAATAAGTAATAAACAAAATGACATCACAAAGACCTATATACTCCAAAACTATACCACTCACTTGCCAGAAGCAGCTAGACTCACCACCACCTACTCTGCACAGACACAGTAAGGACTAACAATATCCCACAAAAAATAAAAATAAAAGAAAATTACACATAAGACAACGCAAAACACATCGCAAAGAATTTCATGCTCAAAACACTAACTAAATATGCTGCTATTATGACACCACTTACAAAAAATTCATTCATGCATGACAATAATACTCATTTGGAGTAAACACAACAAAAATGTTTTCCTTACCAAAAAAATACAACTACGCAAAACTGCAGATCAACCACTGCCGAAACCGCAAACAAGAATCAAAAGCTTGGCACTAGAATAAAAAAGAGAAATAAAACATTACAATCACATATGCAAATAATGCACTAGTCCACACACTATCCACCAGCCAAGCAAAGGTGGTAGGTGGGCCTAAAAGCATAAGGCCGATCTGCCCCCACGGGGAGCAGAAACAGCCCAAAAATTCACCCTCATAAAGGGGGAGTGACCCTTGCCCAAGGGGTCACTCCCCAACACCAACATTTAAATAACCCTGGTGTCTAGTGGCTTCTGCCCCCCTTTGGGACAGATGGGCCTGAAAACATATGGCCGATCTGCCCCCAAAGGGGGCAGAAACGGCCAGAATAATCACCCCATAAAGGGGAGCGACCCATGCCCAAGGGGCCACTTCCCAACAACACAAACACAATCCCTGGTGTCTAATGGGTTCTGCCCCCCTTGGGGACAGATGGGCATGAAAACATATGGCCGATCTAGAAACGGCAAAAATATTCACCCCCATGTAGGGGAGCGACCCTTGCCCAAGGAGCCGCACCCAACAACACGAAAACAATCCCTGGTGTCTAATGGCTTCTGCCCCCCTTGGGGGCAGATGGGCCTAGAATCACAAGGCCGAGCTGCCCCCAAGGGGGGCAGAAACGGACAAAATAAATGATCCCCAAAGGGGAGCGGAACTTGCCTAAGGGGCCTCTCCCCAAAAACATATTTAAAAAATAAAAATTATCCCTGGTGGCCTAGTGGGCACACAGCTATGTTTTTTTATTTTTTTTAAATCCGATCTGCCCCCCTCAAGGGGGCTGACCCAGCCAAACAAATTGCTCCCCCAAGGGGAGCGACCCTTGCCCAAGGGGCCGCTCCCCGACACAAAGGGCATTTTTAAAAAGACCCGGGCATTCCTGCTGCACGATCGCGCCCCATGCGCGATCGTGCAGCAGGAATGCTTTCGGAGGAAAGGAAAACCCTTTCCTTTCCTCCGATGCCTGTTTTAAACCCCCCCCCCCGCCGACCCTCCCTGAGGAGAAACTCACCTCCTATTCTGCGGACGCGCTGGAAGCAAATGGCTTCCAGCGCATCCGGTATCCTCTGACATCAGCGCGCCTCGCGCTCTGATGTCATTAGATGACGTGGAGAGGGGGACGGGGGGCAGCGGAAGGGCTTCCCCTGCCTTCCCCGGTGGGGGCAGCTTGAAGGGTGGCCCGCGGGGGGAGCCTCAGCGCTTCCCCTGTGGGTGGGTGCTAGGACGGCCGGGAGCCGTCCGACGCACACGCCCACCGTGACATCGGACGGCTCCCGGCCGTCCGACGCACGCAAAGGGTTAAAACTTTGAACAGTTTTAGAGGAGTTGCCTGCTTTCTGAAGTGTCATGAGAATGTGAGATTTACAAGCCAATTTTATACTTCTGTGATATAGCGAGAGTGCCCGTTTGAATATGTCTTTGTCATTCTAATTTTTGGTCCTTCTCCACCTTCTTTTCAATTTTTTACAAGAGGACTTCTCCTGTCGGAGTTACTTAGAGAACCAAGGAGCCCAGGTGGAGGCAAAATGTTTGACGTAGTTTTCAAGGGTGCAATGTTGTCGAACGCCAGGTGTAAAGTTTTATTGAATTCAGCCAAAGCTGTGTCCATATTTAGCTCTTGGGAAGGTAAAAAAGACTCAAACAATTCAGAAAAGGGCTCAGGGGTTACAAAACGCCATCGTCAGAAAACTGCATGGTTAGTAGATTTAGGTTTGACTGATCCACCAGTTTTTTGAAAATGAAACTGGCTCAGACAACGGTCAGTCCAAGTGAGAGGTAGTGGAGACTCACAGTGCAAAGCGTTGGCGTTAGTAAAAATTAAATCTAAAGTATGGCCGGCAGAGTGGGTGGCACCGGTAATTACCTGATGTAGACCCAGCAAGCCCAAGTCAGAAAAAAGTTGAACTACCTCAGGGTTGGAAAGATCTTCCCCATGATAGTTAAAATTACCTAGCAAGAGAAAAACTTTAGAGGACAGTATATGAGTAGCAATATATTCTGTCAGGCCGTGGCTGAAATCTTTCTTTGGACCCGGAGGGTGATACACAAGTGCACCCATCAATGGTCACCAGAAGGAAACTCAATTTTAAAGATGCCAAGTTCAACCCAGTCAGTAATTAGAGTGTCAATAAAAGACATGCTGATGGTATCGTGAAAAATAGCCACCACCTATTTTTGCCTCTCTGTCGAGTCTGAGTATATAATAGTTTTTTGGCATAGCTAGGGTAATTGACGAAAGGGGAGTAGGGCTCGTCCAGGTTTCTGCTAGGAAACAGAGCTGCGGAGACAGAGAAGAGATTAAGTCCCAGAGTTTTCTAGCATGTTTTGGCAGTGATCTTATATTGCAAAGAAAGCTATTTGACCCAAAAGAGGTCTTGGGGGCTGCCAAGAAGTTGATGATTCCTGAAGGTGTATGGGCTATGCCAAGACTAAAATAGTAGCAATATCGTTATTTACAACCTGAATATTGGCATTTGCAGAATCACAGGTGCAAGAAAAGCAGCATATTCGACAGGCCATGGGGCCCTCCACACAAAGGGGGAAGCGGTTGGTGCAATGTGTCACTAAAGGGGCTGAAAGAACGTCTCTTAGCTGATACAACGTAGTCGCAGAGTGATAGATTCTAGTGGAGTCTCTTACTTGTGTATTCGAGGAGATGGGGTCCTGGCTCCTGATGACGTTCAGGCGCAGATGGGCTAGCCTTTGGTGCGCCGGCGGTGCGTCCGCTGCGCGCGTCTGCTGCACGTCCGTGTTGACATCTGCCTTATATGTAAGGCAGCGCCGTAAACACTAGACTACTAACAGTCAAAAGATGGTGGGTGAAGCCACGCCACCAGCTCTCAGCAGGAGTGATTCCAATTAGCTTTCTACACAACAATCGGTCAGAGAGTGTGGCGGACCGGCAAGCTGAGAGGATGCCCTAAACAGTACCCTCTAAGTAAGTAAAAAAAATTGTGAATCAAACATTAAAACATTAAAAAAACAGAGTTCATTAGTGGTATTTAAAATGCAGAATTGTCCCCGTGTTACATCCAGCCTGCACCACCGGCCAGTGCGTGCAGTGTCCTAGTCACAGGGTGCGACCCTCGAAGGTGTGGCTGTACCCGTAGTAGTGCCTCGTTCTACCTCATGTGGGCTTTCTGAACTTGCGCCTGTGTGTGTGACCGGACTAGTCTGGTGCAACCTGATCATCGTGCACTGGACTTGGTGTCTCCTTACCAGGGAAGTACGAAATTTGCAACTCTTTATTGTGTGTGACTGGAATTGCCTGGTGCAACCCATATCAACGTGCACCGGTCATAGTGCCTCATTTCCATGGAGGTACGGAATTAGCAACTCGTGTTTGAGATCTAAAGTGGCTGGTGCGACTCATACCAATGTGCACGAGACGCTGTGCCTGGATTGCCTGGGCATGATCCTGATCATCGTGTACCTGTCAGGGTGCCTCTTCCTACCAAGAAGCTCTCCTGTGTTACTCCCCATTCATTGATTGTTTCCTTTTTGACCCTCATCGCGGCAGACCAACAGCCCTCTCTACACCTGGCCCCTCCTGAAGACATCTTGCCCCCAGGTAGGAGCAAGAGAGATTGACTGGGTTGAAGGAACGCTCGCTTCTGAGACAGTTCGGAAACGGGTCAAGAGACTCCATTGTGTTTTGACACCTGTGGATTAACTTCCTGAGTGGCTGCTAAACTCCCCTTGTTTACGTCTACTTCTTAATTAAAACTTGCTGCAAATTCCCACCTGCTTCCTGAGGACCCAGACTAAGTGAATTCGGCAGTGTGCGGTCTAGTGTCCGGGAGGCGGGGTTGGTTATCTTCCATCTGGGGGTATAAGACAATTAACCCTGGGCATAGTGGGCGTAGGGGGTCTACGCGGAGGTACGAACAAACTCTCACAAGAAATGCGCAGACGCGCACGCATGCGCAGTTTTCGCTTGGATTAGAAGAAACGGCGACGAAGAGGAGGAGGGCAGCCCGGGGACGCCGCAGTACAGGTAAGTGGGTTTTAATTTATTTTTAAGTACTAAAACTCATTGTTAATATAGGGGGGGTGGAGTCGGGTGGTGTAGCGGGGCTACGCGGAGGGCCACGGAGTTTGTTCGTACCTGAGGCGTCCCCGGGCTGCCCTCCTCCTCTTCGTCGCCGTTTCTTCTAATCCAAGCAAAAACTGCGCATGCGTGGACACGCGCGCATGCGCAGTTTTTGCAAGGAATAGAAGAAACGGCGACGAAGAGGAGGAGGGCAGCCCGGGGACGCCGCAGTACAGGTAAGTGGGTTTTAATTTATTTTCAAGTACTAAAATTCATTGTTAATATAGGGGGGGTGGAGGCGGGGGCTGGACAACTCCGCTGCGCTACAGAGTGTGCTGAGATTTGCCTTCTCCGCATTCTCCGTGGAACGCGGAGAAGGCAAATCTCCGCACACTCCGCGGGCGGAGCGGAGGTCTCCGCCCAGGCCTTAGGACAATCAGGGTGAACTGGAGGGTGGAGGGAGGCTGGGGCCACGGAGTCTGCAGAGTGTTATCCATTGACCTGCTGGGTACCAGTGGCACCACATTAGGGTGCTGAGTGTTTAGTTGTGCAAGAGCGTTCTGTACGGGCTGTGCTGGATACCTGTTGCACTGTGTAACAGTGCTGAGTGTGTGCGAGTGGGAGTGATAGTGTCCGGACCGCTTGTGATTCACGACACTGGCTGGTGGTGCAGCGTTATATGTTGATTTCATGCCAAAAGCGCAATACATTTGACATTGGGTTTGCCTGTGTGGTTCCGGCCTGCGGTGCTGCTAAAAAGGGTTCTTGTTTTGTGCATGTACAAATTTTTGATATCGTTTTGACCCAGGGTGTACCATATAACTGTGGTCCTGTATTGCCAGGTTTACCATAGTGGGCCTGGGCTGGACAGCATGTCGCACCGTATAAGGGTGCTCTCTGTGTGGGGTGGTAGGGAGGAGTTTAGATTAGGAATTGTCCACAATGTGCATACTATTGATATCATAACAATATGAGTGGGCATAGTACTGCTAGTAATATTATCAAATGTGTTTTATGCCCAAAAGTACCTGATGTTCATGTTATAAAGATTGATTGTGTGTATTGAATACAAACGTTTTTACATACATTCTGTGTGAAGTTTCTTTTGTGATGCTCAGTGTATTTATCGCGAGTGACTGCTGTGCCTTTGCTTTACACATTGCCTCTGATTTAAGCCTGACTGCTCAGTGCCAAGCTACCCAAGGGTGAGCACAGGTTATACAGCGTGTGAAATCACCCACCCTTGACAGGATCAGTAGGTTCTGCCTGGCTGGGGGCATCTCTTCAGCCAACCAGAAAGTGTCAGTTCCAACAGGGGACTTTTGTCTTTAGATGTTTTATAACTTCGTCATAGTTGATCTTGACAACGGTTGAAGGGGAATTCGTCCCTACCATTCTGCCCACAGATCCTTTGGGACTGCCACCTCAAATATTACATCCAAATCTTCCCACAGGACCATGGAAATGGTCACGATCTGTTCCAAATGGGTATACCACCTATGTGGATTCTCTCTGAGTTTGGGAAGGGAGTTGGTAAAGTGGAAAAGGTCTAATCATAAGCATGGGACATGTACGTATGCTCCTTCCTGTACTTCTCTAAGGACACTCCTTTACCATTCCCTCTGCAGCTCCTTCCCCATCTTCCTTCGAACTCTTTTTTTTTTTTTTTTTCCAACCAGATTTTATTGGTTTTCAAGACATCATCAATATTCATAAGCATTTCACGTCATATCTAGTGCATATTATACTTAGTATACTTAGTCGTTATTCTCTGGCGTACTTCTTTTAACATCCCATTCTAACAAAGCAGCTTCCTTCGAACTCTTTCTTATGTTTCACCTTAACCTTCTCCTTCCTATAGCACAGCTCTCTGAATTTCTCTGTATCATTCCACTCCCTAATGTTCTCGATCAGTTTCCTTACATGAGTCCCTAACCCTCTCCACTTCAAAAGCTTCAACTCCTTTTTGCTTATTATCATCCTAGCATTTTTCACAGGGTTATGTAAATATGGAAAAGGTGGTGGATGAATGCGGCATCCACCACCTTTTCCATCTTTGCATGCGCCTCTCTCCCCACCCTTTCTGCTTCTTTTCTCATATAGAGCAACTCGCTCTCACTGTAAAGCCCTAAATAGTCCATTCCCACATTTCCCTAAACAATTTCTTCAAATTCTGTTTTCAGTTGGGCGACATTAGGTTGCTGCAGGGTTTGCCCTATGCTTAGCAAGCTAACTGGTAATGCCATACCAATTATCCGGCCTTCTGTGCTACTGCCAGGGAAAGTTTTTCCTTGCAGGGACCCTAATGCTATTACTCCAGGCCTCAGTGCAGAGTCCTGAGGTATACTTGGGATAGGTTGACTCGGTAGAGCACTAACAAGTATCTCAACCGAGGATGATAAAGGCAGTACACTGCCTGCTGTGGGTGCCGAGACCTGATCATGGGATGAGACATTAGTTTCTGCATAGTTCGGGTGTGCATGAGCTTCTACAGGGGATTCTGCAATGATCCCTGCTGTGGCACTCTGTGCAGCGGCTCCTGGATTGTATGGAAGTGGTTTTATACTGAGGAGCTTGTCTATGAAAGCTTCTTCCTCCTCACTCTGGGGCCGATTCACAGAACTAATCTGAGATAAAATCCTAAACTTACTACTTTTGGTATTCACAGAAGGCATTTAGCAGTAGTAAAGTTAGGACTCCTAACTTTACTACTACTAAACTGAGATAACATCCTAAACTTACTACTTTTGGTATTCACAGAAGGCATTTGGTAGTAGTAAAGTTAGGACTCCTAACTTTACTACTACTAAACTGAGATAAGATCCTAAACTTACTACTTTTGGTATTCACAGAAGGCATTTGGTAGTAGTAAAGTTAGGACTCCTAACTTTACTACTACTAAACTGAGATAAGATCCTAAACTTACTACTTTTGGTATTCACAGAAGGCATTTGGTAGTAGTAAAGTTAGGACTCCTAACTTTACTACTACTAAACTGAGATAACATCCTAAACTTACTACTTTTGGTATTCACAGAAGGCATTTGGTAGTAGTAAAGTTAGGACTCCTAACTTTACTACTACTAAACTGAGATAACATCCTAAACTTACTACTTTTGGTATTCACAGAAGGCATTTGGTAGTAGTAAAGTTAGGACTCCTAACTTTACTACTACTAAACTGAGATAACATCCTAAACTTACTACTTTTGGTATTCACAGAAGGCATTTAGTAGTAGTAAAGTTAGGACTCCTAACTTTACTACTACTAAATGCCTTTTGTGAATACCGAAAGTCGTAAAGTTAGGATTTTATCTCAGTTTAGTAGTAGTAAAGTTAGGAGTCCTAACTTTACTACTACTAAATGCCTTCTGTGAATACCAAAAGTAGTAGGTTTAGGATTTTATCTCAGATTAGTTCTGTGAATCGGCCCCTCTCTGTTTAAGTCTCCCTGTTTGGTTTCTCCTTCTTCTCATCATTTTCTATTAGGGGATATGCTCCAACGGTCTCAATGAGTTCCTCCCTCCACTTTCCTTGTCCTGCACGCTTCTCCATGCATGAGCCCTACTAGGTATTTTTTATTCAAATTTCTTCTTTATCTTTTCACTTGCATTTACTCCCAAAGATTTAAGGCTTCAAAGTGGGTGGGCCTATGCTGAGGTTTTAAGTCTTACATTCTTCTCCTCATTTTTGGATGTGCATTTGTGTCATTGGCGAAGGAACTTGCACGTATGTAAGCCTTTCTTGGCAACCTTCTCCCTAGCTTGGGTACCTTTGGGCAGGGAGGGGGACTTTTTCTCCTTATTTCCGTCCTTATCCTTTTGTTTGATGAGGGATTTCCCATTCTGGCAAGATTTTAATTACTCTATTCCAACCAGTCACTTTCCATTGATCTGTCCACCAGTGCCAGTGGGTTTCTACCAAAGGGCACCCTCTCACAGTGCGACTACGGCGTCCGTCAGCCAGTCCCTGTGCTGCACCTTGATGACACAACGCCCGAACACTACTAGTATTTCTCAAACCACTCTCCACGGACTTTCTCGTTTCCCGGCTTTGATTAAGAATAAATCATTACAGCAGCAAGAATACTACCTTCTTTCATCCAACAGTGGACCCGCGACCTGCGAAAATCACTTTACTTAGGGCGTTTACTCCTGTGCAATAAAGAGCGACCCACCACCTAGTTCAATTAGTACAACCGTGCATAAAAATGTACGTCCCTCTTGTGGTGCGGCTTATGGCGCCTCACAGCACACCTCACCTTAGAAGGCAAATTAACAGTTTAATACTCTAACTTGAGGTACCTCTCTTTAGCTACATACAAGATAATCAAAGCCACATAATAATTGCTCTCAAAATCCTTCCACTGCATTCTCTGCGCCTACTACAGCTCCCAACATGCACTGTTCCACAGCTCGTTTACTTTTCACATGCGTGCAAATCCCTGTTGATACTCACATCGTTGTTCTCCAGCCACCTCATCTCCTGGAACCAGGATCAGGTTGGGACCATGTCAATTTAAATCTCGGGAAAACCATCTGGATCATGAAAGTACAGTAGTCAGTTCTATTGCCAATTTGTTTACTGGTCGGATCGAATTGGAACAATCCCCTCTGCTACCAGATCTGTTGGCCCGCAAACATGTCTTAAATGATCAGAACGAAGGCACGCCAACTGCTAGGACCAGGAGCGGTGTCGTTAGTCCCAGTACAGGGCCGGCTCTAGCACTGGTAGCGCCCGGTGCGACAATCTTTTTTGGTGCCCTTCCTTCCTCCTCGGATTCACTCACTACTACCCCTCAAAAGTGCCCCTCATCTCTCCATTGCACCCCACTAAAATACATTTCATGTATTTAAAGTTCTGGTAAAGGTTGGCTTTACTAATCCCCTCAGCCATCCATATAAAATACAGAACTGTTCTTTGCAACAGGCATATTATCCCTCTGCACTACTTTATGAGAGTCAAAACTGTCACTAGACAAAACTCTGATCACTCTCTCTAGCAGGAACATTAATCACAGAAGTTATGAAATTTTTACTGCTGCCTGAAAGCAGGATGCACAAGAACTCTGTAGCAGGTGCTTTTAAATTGTATGCTATTGCTAAATACAGCACCCAACCCCCCTCGCCAAGCTCAGTGCCCCCCTCCTTCAGGTCAGTGCCCCCACCCCTCCAGGTCAGCCCCCAGTGCAGCTGCACCAGTTGCACCGCCCTAAAGTCAGCCCTGTCCCAGTATGGACTTTGGGGCATCTTGATTGGACATGTCACTAATATATTTTGATGGAGATCGAGTATCAATACTGTGACACCGGAAACATCGGTTACATCGCGGTGTTTACACCGCAATACCTTTACAACGCGGGTATTACAACGGAAGTCATTACAATGGCTTGCGCTGGATGGCGCTCTAAGCTAAGGAATAGTATGATTTACTATTCCAACACCTTCCCTACTGTAACGTAGGCTGGAGTTGGAATAGTAAATCATACTATTCCTAAGTCCAGCGCCCTCCAGCGCAAGTCGTTGTAATGACTTGCGTTGTAATGCCTGCGTTGTAAAGGTATCGCGGTGTAAACACCGCGATGTAACGTCGTATATTCCTGTGACACTCGTCAGGAAGGACAGACACCGGATAATAAGTTTAAGACTTTATATAAAAAAGTAATGAGCAGAGTACATGATGTTTGGCATCAAAGGTTAACAGCAAAGCATGCAGTTCATGAGTACCAAGAACTCAGTAAAGTTCTATTTGCAATCCGGCAAAGATTCACCTTCTAAAGGTGAGGAATAGGGGTGCTGCTGTACAGAGAAATACACGTCCTTTTATAGGACTTTAAACAAAGACTTTCATCTATTATACACAAGTACATGGTTTTCAGGATATGCACCAATGAGAGACAAGCAAGAAGAAACATTTTACTACAGAATACATTCAGGAATTGTCTAATAGCAAGGTTACTTTGGAGCTTAGTGGTTCACATAGTTTATTCAAGCATACTAATTGATACATTGTACAATGATAGCCTGAGACAGATGGAATGTCCTTGGTTAGGTACAGTGCGGAAAAGGTCTCTGTGAGCACTCTGTCTATCAGAGTAAATCACGCAGTTCTTTATATAGATCGAGAAACAACAGCAGTAGCCGTCCCATGGTGTATTATGACATTGAGGCAAGATGGAGGACAGTGTAAAGCAGTTTGTTAGCGTAAGCTCAGTTTATAGCATATTTGAATGAGGAAAGAAGAAAGACTCTCACAAAGGTCTGCTCTCCTTGCAAGCCGCCACCCCGTCATTCACACACAGCCACGGAGTTGGGAGGGGGTCCTGTCTAATTTAAATCTAGTAGGCAGGTCGTTTGCGAGCCCCTGCCAATGCACATTTTGCAATATGAATTGTTAGTACATAATTAGCATTGCAAATGGTACGCCCATTCAGAAACCAGTCGGTATATAAATTGCAGATCCTGGTTTGTGAATTGGGAAGCACATCAGGTTGTATGCTTCAAAAAAGGATATGTTTGTATGGATGTTCCATAATGTTTTTATTTGGAATGGAAACCTGATTATCATAGCATTCAAGGTCTTGTGCGTTAAGGATTCTAGTTCCAGCAAGATAAACCATTGAGTTTACAACTATGGGGCTCGTACTAATGTTCCAAATAATACATCCTAAATTGTGAATAATAACGATTTGCAGTTTATGATTTCTTATTTGGAATGGACTAAAATGTATTTGGTATTAGTGGTTGCAATTTGTGCACTGACTTCTACCAATGCATTTGGTATTTTGTGAACCAGCCTATGCATTAATAGGTTGGTTCCCAAAATAGTCATTATTATGCATGAGGTAATTCACAAATTGCAACCCAGTACAATTGGCTGGAGTTGCAGGCGTGGTTGCTTGTTGGGTTCAGCAGACCACCATGTCTGTGATCGCTTTTAAATAAATTTATGTTTTCTAAAAGGAAAACAAGATTCATAAAACTAATAAAATAATATAAAAAATTTGACTATTTTTTAGGAAGCTGCTCAAAATGTTTTGTGTCCACATTCACTTCAGGAGGCTCTAATTTCTCTATCCCAGGTCTGTATTACAGAGCAGGTGCTGTGCGTGCGTACATCACCATACTTAAGCCTCGCAGGGGGCATGGAAAACGTTATAGAGATACTCGTACAATGCAATATTTATACCAGCTTTTTGCTGATTTAAATGTGGATAATGTGTGCTTGCGGCCAAAGCATGACTCCACGGAGATCTGTTGAGGTGTGTGGGAGCACCTATGAGCGAGGAGACATTACCTATGCCCCAACAGAGAATGGAGCATCAACCTCAAAAGGCTTGGCAGTCTACTCTGCTCTTTAATTCCTGCATGCTCTAGTAGAACGGGATTACTTTGTGCTGTTCTGTACCGACCGGATTTTCGACTGGACGGTATTTTTTGTAATTCTAGATGTGGAATCATCGTGGAACCATCGTATTGCATTTTCAATCCACTGCTTTACACACGTATCCCTATGTTATACACAATGCAGTTAAATGCTTCACGTCACTCATCACACACATTTTAAATATAACATATAACAATTTGAGCAACATTAACCATTGGCGAGTAAAATCAACAAACAGGGAACCACTGACTACAAAAGAATTCCAGCAGCAAAACAAAACCATTTCCAATCGTTGGTGCGCCCCTCACCCTCTTCCTCTGCAGCACCTGTGCCCCGGTGTGAATGGACACCCGTCTCCTGCCTGGTTTTTGCTGAGGCAGACACGGAGCCTCGGCTGGGGGCCTGCCGCCCAGCCCCTTGCGAGCTGGGCCTGCTCCTTCTAATCGAGTTACCGGCCCGGCACGGGCCTGGAGGCCGGCGCTAATTCAATTCCCCCAGTCGCAGCCTCGTGTTTCTCCCTCAGAGCCGGCCTGCTTTTATTGTTTCTGCGACAGGCCTCGGTGGCCCAGTTATTGGATATGTCACAAGCGGCCCCATTCACCCGGCGCTGTTTGCTCAAAGGCATGCTGGCTCCCTTTTTCCTGAAACACAATTATAAGCAAATAAAACAATCTGGGACTTTTTCTTTTCTGCTGTCTTTAATTTATTCACCCCCCCTCCCCCCCCCCCCCCACCACCACCACCTCCCCCGTTTGGAAATGCTTCGGAGCACAAGTGCCCTAAAGAAAATCCGTCATTCCAATATATTGTGTCAATAATCGTGGCCAGATGCCACCAATGGAGCGCCCGCTTACTCTTACCCTTTGCCAACAGGGGATGGAGCCACAGTCACAACTCTGCGGTTTAATGTGCCTGGTGCAAAAGTGGGTAACATTCAGGCCCCGTTCTAGAGGGTAGGCCAGGCCCCCCAAAGATAGCCCTGTGGCTCACCCAAGGCCCATTCACAAGCGGAAAGCCATCTTCTTTTCTTTTTGTTAATGGAAAAAAACAGCTCGCAATCAAAGCCTAACTGCAACTTTCATATACAACTCCAATTCCTTGGACTACTTTAAGTGCATGTGTGCAGAGGTGAAGTCACAGCTCTTACTGTGCATGTGTAAACAGAAGGGGTACCTGAGACATCCCCACTATGTCGAGACAACAAGCTTCTGACACACAGGAATTAAGAGATTGTAACAGTTTTATGGCAGAAACAGTGAAGGATTTTGTCATTGCAAGAAAAGTAAGTACAACTAGCATACAATCAGGATACATATATCTTAGTATAAGTTCGTTATATTTTCTTTCTTCTTTGACGTTATTCCTAACTTACGGCGGTTTAAACCTGTGGGCTTGATCTCTTCTACTCTCTGCAGCTCACCCTCCTTTCTCTTGGTCTCTCCCTCCTCTCTCCTGACATCACCCCAGAAAATCACCAGCGCCACAAAAATGGTGACCATCTAAAAATAGTTAGAAATTGACCTTGTAACAAATGTATCGAACAGGTTTTCCTTCTCAGTAAAACTCGCTCAGTTCTCTTCTGTCTGCTGGCAGTTGTAAACGAAGATGCAGTGGCCTCAAAACATATCGAGAAGGTTCAGCAGCAGACAATATCCAGGACTGTTCGTCAGTCTCACATTTTGCAGGACAGCAAGCTGAAAGTTTTAGGGCCAGATGTACGAACACCTTTTCCCATAGACACAGAATGGGTAAAACTGTTTTTACATCTGGCCCTAGTTAGGGGCATATCTACAAGGGCAGGCGATACAATTATCG
This sequence comes from Calotriton arnoldi, assembly GCA_963921515.1. Classification (NCBI taxonomy): domain Eukaryota; kingdom Metazoa; phylum Chordata; class Amphibia; order Caudata; family Salamandridae; genus Calotriton; species Calotriton arnoldi. Next base: position 740,447 of record CAWUFW010005673.1, read on the forward strand.
CCGCTTTAGCGTCCGTTTTCGGACGAAAAGCGGCGATAATTTTAACGCCTTATTAGCAAGGACACGCTAACGCGTGAATCCATGCTTTTCGCCCTTTCTCTTATCGCTCAGCTTTGCATCTCTAATGAGATGCAAAGTGGGCGTTACTGGCGTACCCCAGATGGGCTACGTTGTAAATATCGCCGATGTGCACATCGCGATATTTACAAGGCAGCCCACAGGATGATAGCAGACGTTAGATTTTGGCGAAACGGCCGTTTTCGCCAAATTCTAACGTCTGCTATTATCCCGACTTAGCCATCCCTAACATAGGGGTGGATTGTGCTGATACGACCACAGGGTCGTATCAGCAGGTTATCGCCGTTTGCAGGGAACATCGCTGGAAAACCAGCGATGTTCCTGCAAAACGGCGATAACCTCGCTATCTCTGGAATTTTTATCGCCCTGGAGAAGCGTGTTGTTAATAACGCGCTACCAGGGCGATAATTTCCGGAGATAGCCAGCGATAAGTAATCTATCGCTAAGCACGGCCAGCGATAATTATCGCTGGCCGTTGATAATATGCCCCACAGTTTTTAAAGACTGGTTATGTCTCGCAACCTGAACTAGATCCTTCCTGCAGTGATATCACAACTAACGTAATGATTGACACATCATTCAGAGAAATTGACGCTGTTGCCCATTGTGGAGAGGCGATGTGGTCCTGGGCAAAATTATTGACAAGGTAATCAGGAGACATGAGTTTGATCCTGGTCTGATCACTTTAAGAAACTAAGCACAGGACTTTCACTTTGTCAGATAAAGTTGGGAATTCCTAGAAATATCTGACCCTTTGTTCCCAAAATTAAGCGCTATATTAACAGTCTGGACATTTGTGTTTTATTATGTTAGGGACGTGGCTCATATCTTGCCCACCAACAGAATTCTGGCAGCACTCTAAGTATGTATACATTAGGTGCAAAAAGAACAAGTTACTTACCTTCGGTAATGCTCTTTCTGGTAGACAGCACTGTATCTCACCACAGACTCCTCACCTTTTGAAAATTCCCCTGGCGTCAGAGTGGATCCAGAAAATCTCGAGCAGTACCCTTTCACACCAGTTATTAACACCATGCGACTCAGGGCCGACATCGCTCTGCTCTGGAAATGGCACGCAAGCCCCTAAATTAGGGCCACCTAAGTGCGCTGATATCAGTTGCTTTCAGAACTGTCCGTGCCCACAGACATGGAATCCAATCTCATGATTGGTAGAGACCAGTGTGCAGAACTCTAATGGGGACATTTTAAATGAACAGTCCAGTTCAGAGAAGGGGGAGAGTCAGCGCATTATCTGCAGTTAAGAGTCTCTATCGGAAAGAGTGTTACCAAAGGTAAGTAACGTTTTCTTCCGATCGAGACTTCTAACTGCAGATTTCTTGCCTTTCAAATAGATACCATAGCAGTATCTCCCAGCTGGTTTGTGAGCTGACTCAGACCAAAAAGTCCTGCAGGAGCAAGCGGGCAGAGTGCCAAGAGAGGGCAGAGAGACCTGGCTGTCCAAACAGTAGTGCTTTGTGAACGTGGGGAACGATTTCCACATAGCCACCTGGTAAATGTGCAGGACTGGCACCAAGCATGTTACCGCAGTGGTAACATTGACTCTGGTGGAGTGACCCTGCAAGCCTACAGGAGGCCGTCAGTGTGTAGCAGATCTAAATGGAGAGCACGATCCAGCGAGATATGGTCCTCTTCTGCACTGCATTGCTTTTCTTTGCTCGGGAGAATCCGATAAAAAGCTGATCTTCCATCTGGTGCTCTCTGGTATGATCACTATAGAAACTAAGACCTCTTTTTGGATCCAACTGATGGAATCTCTCCTCCTCCTTAGAGGGGTGTGGCAGAGTGAAGAACGCCCGAAGGGTGATATTCTGGCCAACAAGAAATGGAGTCACTATCTTTGGATGAAAGGAGGCCTGAGTCCATAGGACCAGCTTGTCTGGTTGGAAAGTGGGTTTGGGTGGGTTGATGGAGAGGGCTTAAATCGCGTTCACCTGTCGTGCCTATTCTATGGCGACAAGAAAGACAGTCTTTGATTGTAAGGTACCAGAGAGGATAGCTGTGTAGAGGTTCGATGGAAGCGCACATGAGGATGTAAGACTCAAATTCAAATCCCATTCTGGCATAATGAATGGAGAGGGGAAAACATGTATTGTAAACCCTTGTGAAAGCCCATCACAATAGGATTTAAACAACGAGGGCTGGTCCAACAACCGAAAAAAGGCTAAGAGCTGACAGTTACCCCTTAACAGTGCCCAAAGCAACTCTTTGCTGGGCTAGGAACAGCACAAAACTACAAACATGTCCCAATGGCAGGTATATACATACTTGGTTGAAGGGCGTCTGGCTGTCAAAATCACATCAATGACCTCAGGAGGAAGTTCGAAAGCCCTTAATTGCCGCAGCTCAATCTCCAAACAAGGAGGTGGAGTATGTGTACGTTCAACTGCAGGACCTTGTCCTCCTGCTGCGATAGTAGATCCTCCCAAAGGTGCAGCCAGATCGGAGGACAGATGCTCATGCCAGGGCTGGGTCTAGGGCGGTGTGACCGGTGCCATGGCGCCGGGCGCTGACTTCAGTGGTGGTGGGAGGGACGCCGTGTTTGCAAGTATATTGCATTCCTTGCCTCCAGTAATTTTCAGGCAACAATAAAAATGTCAAGATAACTCTGGTGATTCATTTTCTTCCTGGAGAGAGATCGGAGTTTTCTCTAGTGGATTGTGACTAACATAAAGTAGCAGAGTAAGGGTTAATATGCCTGCTGCAAATAATGTGTACCATGCAGATCACAAAATGAATATAATCAAAATAGGTCAGTGGTTACTACTTCGGTCAGAGGGATCCTTTTGTTACTTGCAGTTATAAGTAAAAATCCTAATATAGAACAGTGAGCTTTTAACTGTAATCAAAGAGCTGCATGCAAACTGCAAGATATAGTTCATTATCCTAATGTTTCAAAAAGGGTTCATTTGGGTAAAAATCAATTCTTATTATTGAAGAGAACCCCCAACCATGGTGTTACGTTTTAAATTGAGTTTGTGCTTTTTCAGACCAAGCACTCTTAAACTATACTCTGGGCCACTGGAATTATGCAGCAGCAGAGGGCTAAATTATGCTGCAAGTTTGAGTAACTTAGGTGGTAAAAAAGGTAAGTTATGTGGCGTAATGCGGCACATTTTCTTTATAGTATTACTTCATTATTTTGTACATTTTACACTTCTTAACACTGTCTGGGCATTGAGTGCACCTCATTAGTACCAGTTTAGCACCCAAATATGGCAATAAGCAGCAGAAAGGTAACCAGTCAACCTTTGCAAAGGGCATTCAATTGTGCGTAAACACTGAATGTTTTGTAACATTTCAACCGTTTGAGCTAGAAACAAAAATAGTTTTTTGTTAAAATCTGTAGATTAGACAGCAGATGATGGATTATGTGTCAAATGCAGCAAATGTATAGTAATGCAAAAATCGCTGCAGCCTCACACTCGCATAATTCCACTGGCCTTGACTATACTGCCTATCAGTATGGATGACGTGACTCCTACACCTTGTCATATGTAACATTTCCTATACACTGATTCACACATGTTTGATTGATTGACTCTGTAATGTGTGTGTGTGTTGTAAAGCGCTCTGACGCCCTACACTGGTATGAGGGGTGCTGTAAAATGAATTAAATGCATCTGAAAGAGAGTTGTTATGGAGACTTGAGGGGCACTGTTAAAGGATGGTAGTGAGGGAATTTGTGGCGAAGGTGCTCATTGGGGGGGCGCCAACAAACATAGTCGCACGGAGCACCACCAGTGCTAAAACCAGCCCTGGCTCCCGCTTAGGAGACTGGGATACCATACTATCCGTGCCTAATTCAGGGCCACTAAAATGACATGGGCCTGGTCAGCCCTGTTGTTCTTCAGATCTTGGGGCAGGAGAGGTATCGTGGAAAGGCGTAGAGTAGTCTTAAGTTCCACTCTATGAGGAATGCCTCTGAGAGCGAGAGACTCATTGGAAACTCCAATGCACAAAAGTGCTGACACTGCATATTCTCAGCGGCTGCGTGCCGATTGAGCCAAGGTTCTCCCCATTCGTATAAGAGTCTTTGCACCACCTCTAGATGAAATTTCCATTCGTGATCTGCAAGTTGTCGACTCATGATCTTGTAGCTCTTGTGTTCAGAGATCCCACCAGGTGGCACACCCCCCAAAAAATATGGCATTCCATCCATGTCCAGAGGCGCATGGCCTCTTCACACAGGGTCCACGACCCCATCCCACCCAACTTGTTGCAGTACCATATGGCAGTGGTGTTGTCCGGAGCACTTGCACCAGCTTCCTTTGATGAAAGGAAGGAATGCTTTCAACGCCAAGCAGATGGCTCGGAGTGCCAACAGATTGATGTGAAGATGACCCTTGGCCGTAGAACAGAGCTCTGATCTCCACCTCTCCCAGGTGGCCACACCAAGCCAGAAGTGATGGATCTGTCATCACTGTTAGCTCCAGGTGAGGTAGGGAGAGGGGGTCTGCCACTAACCCAATCACAGTCCAGCAGCTACCACTGCAGGTCTTTTGCTGTCTCCTCTGGAATCTGGACCTGATCAGGGAGATCCCCCTGGTGCTGTACCCACTGGGATTTCAGATCCCAGTGCAGAGCCCACATATGCCACCTGATGTGCTTGATGCATTACGCCATCAGTCCTAGCACCCTCAGAGTCATCCTCACTGAAACTCGGTCCCAGGCTGAAACATCGAGATCATAGGCCCCATATCCTGAATTCTCCACTCCCGGGGATAGGTGTGAAACCTCACTGTGTCCAGAATGGCTCAGGTAAAGGGGAGCGTCTTTAAAGTAGTCAGGTATGACTTTGGCACATTGATAGTGAACCCCAATGATGTCAGGAGGTTTGCCGTAGTCTGGAGGTGGGTGATGACTGCCTGGAGCAAGCCCGCCTTCAGCATTCAGTCTTTGAGGCAGGGGAAGATTGGGACTCCCGACTACCAAATATGTTTTGCTGCCACCACTAACATTTTTGTGATCACCCAAGAGGCCCTGATAGGGCAAAAGAGGAGGACACCGAACTGCAAATGGTCCTGGCCCATCGTGAAACGTAGGTGACGTCTGTGCACCTGCAGCACGGGGATGTGGAAATAAGCATCCACTCTCCAGGGCAGGCAAGATATTGGCCTGGGTGAGCATCTTGAATGTGTCTGCAGTAAGTCACTGACTAGGCAACGGTCTAAGATGGGATGGAGGTGTCCATCTTTTTTGGTACTAAGAAGTAGCAGGAGCAAAAAATACGACCAACCTCTGGCGCCGGTATGCTCTCCATGCCTCCTTAGGCCAAAAAAGCCTACACTTCCTGCTGAAGAAGGGGCAGATGGTCCTCCGTCAGCCGCTCTAAGGATGGTGGAAGGTGCGGCGGGGTTGCGAGGATTTGTGAGGAGTCACCCTGCTGAACAATTTGCAGGACCCACTAGTGCAAAGTTATCTTCTGCCACCCTGGCAGAGAATGACAGATCCCGCCTCTGACAGGGTTGCTGTGTGCTGTCAAGGGCACGCTAATGAGGCGTGAGGCAGCAGGAGGCAGCTGAAGACTGAGCTGCGCACTGTCCCTGTTGTTCATGTGGTCGATGGGTACTGTGGCAACGAAAGGTATTGGGGAGGGATTGCTGTAAAGGTTGCATCTGCTGGTGGTACTGGAAAATCTTACTATATCCATAGAGGGGCGAAACTGGTGATGAGGCTGACACAGATGAGCAGACAAGCAGAAGAAGCACACTGTGGCCCTGCTATCTTGAAAGTGCTCTGGGGCCTAGTCAGCTTTATCCCTGAATGGACCGGAACCATAGAAGGGCATGTCCATGAGATGGGCTTGGAGATCACCTGAAAAACCAGTGGATTACATCCAGGCATGCTTTACCACTTCTAGCTCACTGTACTCGAAGTGAAGCTTGAAGATTAATAGAAGACGGTTTCTTTTTTGGGGAGGCTGACCCTCAAGAGGATGCTGGAGATGGTGGTGACCAGCTATCATTGGACCTGGACTTTGAGGGCTTGATGGAAGAAAGTGATCTAGATGAACCCTTTGAGTGGGAACTACTGTCCCCTACAGTTGTGCCACCTCCAGAGGTGACTTCATACCACTCAGTAGAACGTAAAGCAGCAGAAATGTTAGGCTTACTTCTTCCAACCACTACATTGAAGTTTAACATATTGACTAAGGCCCTACATTCTGCCTCACAATCCTTCACGCTTCTGCTACCTTTTTTTAATGAGGTCTTCATGTAGCCAATCCTTGCTTTTGGGGACATAAGACTACCACGGCTGTCTCCCGAACAATTGCAAGACGTTACAAGCCTGCACATGGAGACCCAGTCTTTCTGTCAGCACATCCTTCTATAGAACATTTGGTAGTCCAGGCCTCTTGCTCCTCTAAATTTACCCCTGGCTTTTTTACATCCACTCCTTCAAACACGGAGTCATAGAAAATGCAGCTATCTGCAAAAAAGATCTCATCTAGTAGAATGGCTCTAAATTCAGTGAATGCCACTGACTCCTCGGTAGATACATTCATGCTCTACTGGACTCTGCTCAAAAGTCATTCCAAAATTGCCATCTGACATGCAAGCTCACTTAATGATAGTCAAGCAGTGGCTCGACTTGTCATTCAATCAGGGCTTGATACAGCTGATTCGGTGGCAAGCGCTATGGGCACTTAATTGTCCTGCTACCATAACACGTGGTTGAGAAACTCTTTTCTCCCAGGACGTACAGAACACCCTCATGGACTTGCTGTTTTTTTTTTTTTAATAACACATTTTATTGAATTTCCATGGTACAGTCTGGGCCGTAGCCCTGCATATACATATCGAAAACAAAAATGATTCGGATGTACCAAGCATGTATACATTAACTGCAAAACTTGCATATATAACAACAAAAACTTGGCGCAGACAGATCCAATACCCGTGCATCTTAGGAAGTCCAGCTGAGTACATGTACAGGCAATGTTGTAGTGTAGTGTATGTTGTATTGTGGTCAGGGGAGCGCGGAAAGAATCTCCCATCAGGGGGTCTGAGAGGGAAGGGGAGGTAAGTCTATACCCCGATATGTTGCCCATCGGGACCATATTTATGCTTGGAACACCGCAATCTCTGCACCCATGCATCTGTCTAGGTTTTTTCTCCATTTCCCCAATGTCGGGTGGAAGCCCCCTTCCATAACTGGGCAATGTCGCGCTTAGCAATTGTGAGGCCCAGGAAGAGCAGGTGCTGTTTATACCGGTTCCCCCCTATCCCGTCAGTGCTATGTAGTAGGAATAATTTTGGGTCATATGGGAGATCCCAGGATAATACCCTGCTCAGACAGGTTGAGACTTGCGCCAGAAGGGCTGTACTACGTGCAGCTCCAGACCGTATGTATAAATGTTCCCTCTTCCCTTTCGCAACGCAAACACTGGGGGGATTTGATGACCCCCATCTTCCAGAGACGGAGTCGTGTATAGTATACACGGTGTATGGATTTATATTGGATGAGGCGGTATCGAGAAGACACAGCCGCTCCCCGGGGGCTAGCTAAGGCTTCAGCCCAGTCGTCATCAGTTAAGTCTGGTATGTCGTCCTGCCACGCCCTTCTAGTCTTATGTAATGTTATTCTGGTGTGTGTCGTTAAGGTCTAATAGATCTGACGGATTTTATGTGCACCCAGGTCTTCCATTAGGAGGCGGCCCTCAAGGGGATGGAACTCCGGCAGGGTGTCCAAGGAGAGAATTGTGGGGATAAGAGCATGGCGCAGTTGGAGGTATTTATAAAATTGCGTCTTATGCAACTGAAATTCTACCTTGCTGTTTTATTTTTTACGCTTCAGCAGAGGGTTTTCGTTTTGAGGACTCCAATATTCAGCACAGCAGCAACAACTGCAGAAGCAAACCCCCTTTACAAATGTTACAGAGGACAGGCTAGAGGAAGACAGCGAGCCCTGCCTCTTCCTCCCTCCTCTTCCTCTTTCTTCTCTTCCTCAGCCAACACAGGACAGCAGCCCTAGTTTTCCCTTCTTTGAACACAATTGCCCGATGGGAGGAAAAGTATCCTACTTTCCACATCGATGGAGGTCTATTACATCGGACCGTTGGGTATTACAAATTGTGGATAGGGGGTATGCCCTCCCCTACGCTTCCAGAAGTCACCCCTCCCTTTCTGCCCCATTCACACACACTACCCCATAATCATCTACAGCTCCTTCCTCATCAAGTTCAGTTGTCCCCAGGAATGGGGTCAGAGATGCTACTCCCAGTATTTCTTGATACCCAGAAAGGAGTGCAGTTTGCGTCTAATCCTAGACCTCAAGCGTTTTAACTGTTTCCTCAAACAGGAAAAGTTCAAAATGCTGTCCCTAGCTAAGGTCCTTCTGGTGCTAGAAACGGAAGACTAGGTGGTGGCTGTCGACCTGCAGGATACCAACTTACACATTCCCATCCTGTAGTCGTACAGGAAGTACCTTCGCTTCATGCTAGCATCCCAGCACTATCAGTTTGCAGCTCTTGCATGTGGCCTCTTTCCTCTCTTTGAGGCTACACGAAGGGGATGGCGGTGATAGTTACCCTTCTCAGGTCGGGAATCCTGGTATTCCCTTATGTGGATGATTGGCTCCTTAAAGTCAAATCTCTAGAATTGGAGTCACACCACTTGCAGGTGACAACTCAGTTGTTGTTCGACCTGAGCTTTTCCATCAACAAGCTCAAATCACACCTAGTGCCCTCTCAGCGGATCCTGTTTATACGGGAAGTACTGGACACTACTGTGAATTGAGCCTTTCCTCCTTCTCAGAGTATACATGACATTCAGGCTATTATTCCAATGTTTTAGGATGGCGCGATCATACCAGTCCTGAAGGTCTTACGCCTGCTAGTTTGCATTCTGTTGGTCACCCATGCATGTTGGCTCAAGGGTTCCCCAGTGGTGTCACTACAAGCAGTAGTTCCAGCACAATAGAGATCTACAAGCATCCATCAAAATTTCTAGAGACATTGCAGTGGATCTACAATGGTGAAGTGTAGGCAGCAACGTTTCTCAAGGAAGACCATTTCACCCTCTTCCTCCGGTGGTCACAGTGTTCATGGATGCCCTCCACTCTAGGGTGGGTAGCCTATCTGGAGGAACTGGAGATCAGAGGTCTCTAGTCTCCAGAAGAACAGATTTTACACATCATTTTATCGGAATGCAGGTGATGCATCTAACTCTCGAGGCCTTTCTCCTGTCCTTTCGCTGTTAGTTGGTCCATATCTTAATAGACAACACAACCGCGATGTGGTACATCAACAAGCAGCTGGGAGTAGGGCTTCTCATCTTTGTTGAGAAGCTCTATGACTGTGGTCCTGGGCTCGGGACCATAAAAGTTTGTGGTGGCAAATCACCTGGCCTGAGTGCTCAAGGTAGACGCAAGCAGTCTCAGTCTGCGTCATCTAGCCGATCACGAAAAACAATTTCTGGCTATCGGGGCTCCTCAGATAGACCTGTTTGCCACTCAGGACAATGCATACTGCCCGGCATTCTGGACGATACCCTGCAGTATCCGATGCAGGGAGCATTGGGGGACGCATTTTAATTGAGCTGGAGCTCTCAGTTTCTATACGCTTTTCCTTCTATATCCTTGATTCCTCAGGTGTTGAGGAAGGTTTGCCTTGACCGGACCCAAATAATCTAAATTGCTCTGGACTAGCCACGAAGGCCAGACATTATCACCTCTCCCTGTGCCCTCCGACGTTATCACCTCTCCCTGTGCCCTCCGCTCCATCTCCCTTACAGAACAGACCTCTCACAGATGCAGGGGCAGTGTCAGAACTCCATAGATACCTGGAAGTAAATCTCTGTACTTACCTAGATTAAAGCATAAGAGCTTCAGTTGGTGTCTAAATAGGAAGAAGAGAAGTTCCAAGGTGGCCGCTGATAAGCCACGACTCTTTCAACACTCTAGTGTTGCAGTTCTGAAGGCAGGAATCGAATGTCCAGCGCGCAGTGCCTCAGAACAATGCACTTTACCAAAGAAGTTTCTTGACTAGGATGTAATCCTCGTTGCTCCGCAAAAGTTCAGTCAGAGTAGCTGCGTCGTTTGGTACACGACGTTTAGTTTGTCACGTTTTGGTTAATTGAGTCACTGGTTGTGAGGCGAGTAGCGTCTCACCTCAGAGTTTACCCAAGAAGCTCCGAGTTCAACAATTCGGCACTCGGCAGGGTTCAGAGAGAGACAGTAGAGTCTCGTCACGGAGTCAGTCAGGAAATCTCTGAATTCCTCCTTGCTCTGACAGATTATCCGTGCCGAGAGAGATTAGTGTCTCTCTTCCTAAATACAATTCAGCCTCTTGCTTAGGATCAATACGAGAGTGAGGCACTCCCGTAAGACTATTCCCCTTATCCTAAAGATTCCAGAGAAGAGTGCTACAGCAAAGGACTAAATCTGAATGAAGAGCACAAAACACTTACCTGAAAGCTGAAAGGAAATTCGTCTCTCCTCTTCATTCTTCAAGTAGCAGAAGACACGCAAGTACCCCTAAAACAAAAACAAAGGAAAATAAGAAATCTATCGCCTACGAACTCTATGATACGTTTTAAAAAGCAATTAATATACACTTGTGAAAATGCAATATCTTTAAAGAAAGACTTCTATAGAAGAAGATTACATTACTGAAGTAGCAGCTTGAGCATAAGTGATTAAGTCTGCATGGGATGCTATAGAAGACAGGCAACAGTCACAGGCTTATTGGGTATATTAACAAGTCAGAGATTGAGAAATTAATTACTGATAGAGCAGTAGTAGGAGATAAACTTGTATGTGTCTGTTTATATCTCCCTCCTGCAGTTTCCACTCCAGAGAAGAACCACAGAAGTAGCACAGGAAGGAATTAGAACTAAGCGGAGACGTATTGTATTGTATTGTATATAGCATTTATAAAGCGCAACAAACACCCTACGGATACCCTGGCGCTGTAGAACGTGGCGCAAGCAAATGTAAAAAAAACTGCGGGGGTAGACCCAAGTAGACAGCACGTATACTGAAGAGGAAACCAAGCTAGGCCTGACTGTCTCTTCTCTCTCCCATTCCCCTTTCCCCCCTTGGAGCTAGTCTGTCAGTCTAGAAACATTTTGGATTGGCAGAGGATATTGGAGAAGGGCATGGGAAAAGATCATTGTACTGCTCCAGTGCGGACCCAGGTGAGAGTCTTCTGACAGGCAGGTTCTGCACCCCCACCACCTCCAGAGCCTCCACCTACAGGCCTGGAGATTGAACGGGGCAGCCTGAATTCCTTCTCACTTCCCCCTGAAGAAATGGTGTGAGGACAATTCCTTGGGTCCTCTTAAAGCTCATCTATCTTATATCCTGGTTTTGCTCTTTTTTTAGCCGGACAGGGCTGCGCAATTGCCACAATTAACGGTTATTTATCAGCCCTTTTGGCTTTTATATGTTTTCCTGATGAACAATCTTTGTTTGAGGGGGCGTGGCCAACAGCTGTCTGCGATGGCCTCATCGTGATGGAGCTCTTGCCGAGCAGTGTGTAAATCCCTCAAATATCCGATCAATTAACCTAATTTAATACCAGAATACCATGGTAACACCACCTTAATGCAACAGGTTCGCCCTTGCAGGAAAGCCTAACCTGAAGTTGTGACTGAAGTGGTGATCGGCAACTGGAGCCTATCCGCGACGCAGAGACCACGTCCTGGCGTGATCCAAGATCCAGAGCGGAGATGCCAGGGGCAGCGTGTAGCAGTGTGGTGCTCGGCTGCGGGGGCATGGGACGGAAGCCGGTGCGGGCGTGACCTCTGAGGTGGAGGCACGTGTAAAAAACTGCATTTGAGAGGACTGAGCCAGCCAAAGAGTCGATCCAGATGACCTTGGGAAGCCGACCGGGTAGCAGCTGCAGCATCCACTGCGGACCGCGGGCCAGGAGGGCCGAGTCAACCCGGCGATGGAGGGCCCCGAGCAGGTGAGCATCCCGTGGGTGGGAGGTGCCGCCTGACGAGTGCTCGAGGTGTGCGGAGTCTGGTCGGGTGACCCAGCGCTCTTCCCCTCCTCCCCCCCCCCCATGGAGTGCCGGAGTGTAGGAAAGTAGGATCAGCTTGCATGGTTACCTCCACTTTTTGCTGGTGTCACTCTGTTTTTCTGACTAGTCTGACTGTGATCCTGCTTATCAGGACCCCAGTCACACTGCTCTTTCCCTAAATTGGACTATGGTCAGTGCTTTGGTACCTTCCTAATTAACTACTGGTATACCCTTCTAAGTCCCTAGTATATGGTACTGAGGTACCCAGGGAATAGGTACACCAGAGGTCTCCCATGGGCTGCAGCATCTATTATGCCACCCATGAGAGACCACTCAAACTGTGACTACAGGCCTGCCATTGCAGGCTGTCTGAGCTGGTGCTAGCACCTCTCACAACAGTATAGGAAAGAGAATCCTTTGGACTAAATTGCTGGTAACAGTGGAACTGGGAGTTTTGATCCTAACAATGTCATGCAACACACACTCAAATACTATCACTTCAAGTATATCTTTGGGAAGACTGCTCATACATCTGAAAAGACAATCTAAACGATGTACCACATTTTTAGAAAAGTATCAAAATATTTTATTAAAAGTCTCATAGAGCATACAAAACCACAACGACATAAATCATAAAATTACAATGCACAAAATATCTGAATGAGCTTGAACAAACTCCTAAGTGTAATTCATGCACATATATATCAGAAAACAATTTAAAAGAAACATATGAGAGTACATCAAAATAGACAGAAATAATATGTCATTGAAAATCAACCATCCGTGATTACACAAAATCTAGGGCTGGAGCCCGGTATATCTCACTTCGTTGAATACTCAAAGGCCCAGACCGTGACACAGATAAGGTTGTATTCAAAGGGGCATCGACGCGTTTCGATGGCTAGTGGATGATACCATCTTTATCAAGACAAACAGATTCCGACTCTCAGGAAATTAAAAAGCAACAATGCTGCAGTCAAAAAACACCTATTGTCAATGGGGTGGGCCACTGCGACTTCCAGAAACTGGTATGGTCATGGGAGGATAAGATGAATCCTTCCTTCGTCCAAATGAAGATATATATATATATCTGGATTATTGGTATGGACTGACCTCCTCGTTTTTCATTTCACCAGGAAGTGATAGTTCGAGGATAAACTATATCTCTCGTCAGTTCTTTAGTCACTGATCAAAGGATGACGAGATTCAAGGATTTTAGTTTTATGTCCTTGGTACTTATTTTCGTATTTTCCTTTCTCTGGCTTCCACGTGCCCTTTTATAATTAGGATTTGTGGCAATATTGTCCGGTCATAGAAGCGTCTTCCTGGTGGTGTATGATGGCAGCCCTAGATTTTGTGTCATCACGGATGGTTGATTTTTAATGACATATTATTTCTGTCTATTTTGATGTACTCTCATATGTTTCTTTTAAATTGTTTTCTGATATATATGTGCATGAATTACACTTAGAAGTTTGTTCAAGCTCATTCAGATATTTTGTGCATTGTAATTTTATGATTTATGTCGTTGTGGTTTTGTATGCTCTATGAGACTTTTTAATAAAAGATTTTGATACTTTTCTAAAAATGTGGTACATTGTTTAGATTGTCTTTCAGATGTATGAGCAGTCTTCCCAAATATATACTTGAAGTGATAGTATTTGAGTGTGTGTTGCATGACATTGTTAGGGTCAAAACTCCCAGTTCCACTGTTACCAGCAATTTAGTCCAAAGGATTCTCTTTCCTATACTATTGTATACAACCCTATTCCTTTGGCATTAAGGGGTTCCTCTTATTTACTCTTAACCTCTCACAACAGACATACGTTTACTGATATCTGAGGTCACTGCACTTAAAACCTATGTCACCCCTAAGGTAGGCCTTTCAATCCTGAAGGCAGGGTGCTTGGTTATAAGTATGAGGGTGCCCTGCATGAGCAGGACACCCCATACAAACCTAGGAGTTGATTCTCCCGGCTTTGTAAGTGCGGTCAGCCATTTTAGACATATAGTGGACATCAAGTCAAGTACGAGATGTCTAACTATATATTGGCTGCACCGAAACTGGTCATGTTTGGTATCACACATGTTGGAGTCCTACTCCAACACCGATTCCAGTGTTGGATGTAGGATCCTATGTTCTGGGGGCCTCCCCTAGGGAGCCCCCCTGTATTCCCTGTACAAACCTTTCAGGGTATAACAGCAAGCTAGTGCTGCTGCCGACCACAGGCACGATCCTGCCCTCCTGCTGCTGAGCCAGGCTCGGGCAGGGGAAGGTAGGACAATAGGTTTCCTGTCACAGGGAGGTGTAACCACCTCCCAGACAGGACTTAGTGTATTGGGCCAGGGTGGGGGGCGCTTGCCAGCGCCACCAGACTGCTTTGAAGGGCACATTTTGTGCCCTCCTTGCATACTCCAGGTGGAACCAGTTCAGGGCTCCCGCTATGGTGCGAAACTGGACAAATAACATGAGAGTATCCTCCCCTCTGTCCACCCCTCCTCTGGGAGGGACCCCTTAATCATCCCAACCCTTTCCCTTGGGTACTTCAGGGCTTACCTGTGGGTGGCTCTTCAGATTCGTTGTGGGACAAGATTGCGATCTGAAATCACTTCATCTTCAACCGTCTGGGCATGTTGGACTTCGCTGGATGTCGCTTTGGGAACCGAGACGGCATCTGGAAGACTCCTGCTGCTCCTGGTCTCGTCGTCCTGCCAGTCTCCAGCGTCGTCTGTGCCTGTGCTACAGACAGGTACTTCTCCAGGCCTGTGGGCATCCAAGACACCTGAAGGAATCTCCCTTGGAGTGAAGGAGTCAATTCCCTGCATCTACAGGCACCGCAACTAAGCTGACCGGTCTGCTGTTCCCGACGTCCTACGGACTCCAAAAGGCTCAGCAACACAGGTGGTGGTTCTGCAACTCCCTCAAGGCCTGCACTGTCTTCTCAGCAAGTTTGAAGTCAGTATCCCTCATCGGAACCGCTGGAGCAGTACCCCTGTGCACCGCCTCAACTTGCCGTTGCCAAGGCTTGTGGATTCTCTTCTCCAGAGATCTTCGGGCTCCAAGAAGCTCCAGTCTCCAGCATCTCCTGCTACCAAGATCTTCGTCTTCACCGCATCCGCTGGACCGTGGGCCTGCATTCTTGTTGAGCTGCTCGATGTCCTCTTGCGACTCCTCTGCCTTCGGCCTCTGGGTCCTCTTGAGGGTCTTCTTTAGCTCCATTGGGCTCCCCTGCTTGCTCGGGGCCCACTCTGACTCTCCTGCACGTAGTGAGTCCCTTGGTCCTTGCTGGTCCCGACACTGCACCTTCTTCGCTTTCTTCATCTGTTGCTGCTGCCAAGGCTTGTTGGTGCTCCCGCCGGACACTGACCCACCTGGCTCTCGCCTTCCGACGTAGGACAGCTCGTGAAAGGCTTCTGGTCTTCCACAGTGTCGCCTGGTCCTCACAGCTGCAGTGACAAGGGCACCGTCAACTCTACTGCATCTTCGTTCATTGGTGGTCATTGGTCTTCCGTACCTCCTGGTCACTCCCAAGTGGCATAGACTCTGTCTCCTCTATTTGCAGGTACTCCTCTTCAAGAATCCACCCTTGGATTCCACCGGACTCTCACCTTCTTTGCCAGCGGCATCTTCACTGAAGTCCTCCATTCTGGTCTACGGTGGTTTCCGACGTCACTTCACACCTATGCACCCGGCTTCCCTGGTGTAGGTATCCTGTTTCCTGTGGTATCCACGGGTGGGCAGACTCTCCAACCTTCCATCTTCCACTGGGTTTCTTCAGGGTCCTCTGGGAAGGGTCCTTCTTCTTGAAAACTGCAACCACGACTTCCCCATGTATTGAGCACGTGGTCGTGTTTCCACTCTGCACACGCCCTCCGTGGGGTTCCTGGGTACTTACCTTGGGTTGTTCCTTGGGTCCCCGGCTCTTCTAAGTCTTCTAGATCCAGTCTTGACTTCGGTCTCGGTTCGCATTCCACTTTATTAGCATAGGGTTTGGTCTCCCCCGGGAGACCACTGTGCATTTGTGCTACTTACCTGTTCTACTGTTGAAGTATTGTGTGTATTGTGATTATATCTCCGGGTAGGATATATACCAATGTGTTAGTGAGTGTTTATAATAAATACATATTTTTATAACTACACTGTGTGGTTCTTTTTCACTTAACCTACACTAAATGATTAGTACTGGTAAAACTAGCTGCTTTACACTCCTTCTGGACTAAGCCTGAAGGCTGCTTTCCACAGCTACCACTTAGAGAGCTTTCTATGGTTGTTTAAGACCACTAAAATCACCATAAGGGTTATCTGTATTAGTGCAGGGTGCTTCACTTAAATAAGTGTGCACCATATACTAAGCCAGCCTCCTACATTGGTGTGCAGCGGTTGGGATCTAAGCCTGCATTGTTTTACCAGCTAATCTAGGTGTGGATTAATTGAAAAACCATCACTAGCATTAGGCACATATAATATTTTTTTAGACAAGTAAGTTCCACTGAACTTTTAGATTGGTTGTTCAGGGTCTAGCACAACCCTTTCTCCAATCTTAGGAAGTTTAGTTTCTGCTAACGTAGGGCCCTACACCTAGACACCATGTCTATACTTATAGAACCCAGTGTGTCCCAGTCCTCTAAATACAGTGGTTTTAAGTTCCAGGAACTAAGGACCCTGTGTACCTCTAGAAATTTGAAGACCGGTAGTGACCGGTAGTAACCCCACCACTAAGCATCTCTTAGAGCTGCTTATCCTAGGTGACCACCAGAATCCTGATAGGTCAGAGAAACAGGACAAAGTGGGTGGGGATGCTCCAGAAGATGGGTCGGGAGGGGTTACCCCTAGTGAAGCTAATTCTGAGCATGACCAGGAGGAGTCTGATGACTCCACCTTGGTGAACTCTGATCCCCCAGGGAACAGTACAGATGAGCCAGAGGGTTCCCAGACTTAGGTCCACCTTTGTCCCTCCTGGGAAGGTGCAGAGGATACAGGGGAGGTCTAGGTCCTCAGCTGCTAATTCCAATGCTTGTGAGAACTCCATTGGGACCTTCATCTTTAGCAAGAGGGAGGACTCTTTAGAGAGGGAATACCACCTGATCAAACTTGAGAGAGTTAGACTCAAGCTCAGGCAAGAACAGTTGGCACTTGATAAAGAGACCCATGAAGTCCAGAGGACTAGGAAGAATTTAGGACTAGAGTACCATGGTGGTATCACTAGTGTACCTAGAGTCAGGGAAAACTCCTTTGATACTAGGAACCTGAGTAGGATAGTCCCTCCTTACCAGGAGGGGGATGACATCCATAAATGGATCACTGCTTTAGAGAGGGCCTGTAAAGTTCAGAAGGTCCTTGAAGGGCAGTGGGCAGATATCCTGTGGCTCTCCTTTGCTAACAAAGGTAGAGACAAGCTCCTCACTGTTGGAGAAGAGGATGCTGACAACTGCACAGTTTTGGTTTTACCACTGAGCAATACAGAGTTAAGTTCAGGGATACTCAGAAGGCACACACTCAAGACTGGGTTGATTTTATAGACAGTGCTATTAAGGCTTTGAAAGGCTGACTTTCCTTGAAGCAAGGTACGGGACTATGAGGGATTGTACAATTTGTTGATGAGGGATCACATCTTTAATAACTGTCATGATCAACTACTGCACCAGTACCTGGTGGACTCTGATCTGACCTCTCTCTAAGAATTGGGAAAGAAGGCAGACAAATGGGTCCGCACCAGGGTTAAGCAGAAAAACCATGGTGTTGGAGGTGACCAGAAGAAGCACGATTCTTCTAAATCCCAAGAGAAGGGTGGGGAGAAGGGCAAAGACAACAAGGAGTCTTCTCAAGGTCCCCCAAAACCTGCATCTAAGGGTGCGTCCCAAAACTCTAAGAAGGGTAAAAAGAAACCTTGGTGTTATTTATTTAAAGTAAAAACCCATTGGACAAGAGATGCTGAATGTCCTAAGGCCAACACCAAGGACGCTACTACCACTGCCCCTAAGGCACCTGTGCTCCCTAGCACCAGTACAAGTGGTAATATAGCAAACAAGGGAATAGTAGGGTTAACCTTGAGCTCTGAAGTGGGGTCTGACCTAGTCAGAACTCCCACTCAGGCTGTCTTTGTCTGTGATGGTGGTATGTATCTTGCCACCTTACTAGTAAATCCCAATAACTTGGGCAAGTACAGACAACAGCCTTTAATCAATAGAAAGGAAGCAATGGCTTACAGGGACATAGGGGCCAGTGTCACTGTGGTGACAGAGAAACTTGTGTTCCCTGAACAGATCATACTTGGTCAGTTGTACGAAGTGACTAATGCTAGCAATGTCAGGACTGATCATTCTTTGGCAGTTGTGAATCTCAGCTGGGGAGGGGTAACTGGCCCTAAAAGAATTGTAGTTTCTCCAGACCTACCTGTAGATTGTCTGTTGGGCAATGATTTGGCAACTTCATCCTGGTCTGAAGTGGAGTTCAGTACACATGCAGAGAAGATGGGAATCAGTGCATTTGCTGTCACCAGGGCTCAGGCCAAACATCTTAGCACTGAGGGAGCAATGGATCCTGGAAGAATGGACCAGCTGGCTCCTAAGAGAAGGAGCAGGAAGGGTAAAGAGTTATCCTCCCCCCAAACTCCCAGTGAGGATCAGTCTCCTGAGGGAGATGATCTCAGTCCATGTGAAGGAACTGTCCCAGAGGAACGTGGGCCTGACCAGGCAGAGTTTTTGGGGGCAGGGGGCCTTTCCAGGGCAGACTTGAGTTTGGGCAGAAATCCTGCCCTTCTCTTGAACAGCTCAGACAGAAAGCTGTTGCTGAGGAAGCAGGGAATGTTAGTGGGTCCCATATGATCTATTGGGAAGATGGGCTCCTGTTTTCTGAAGGTAGAAACCCCAAGCCTGGTGCTACAAGGAGGTTGGTAATGCCTCAGAAGTTCAGAGGTTTTCTTCTCTCCCTGGCACATGAGATTCCCCTTGCAGGACATCTTGGGCAAAGCAATTCTTGGGACAGGCTTGTCCCTCATTTTCACTGGCCCCATATGTCTGAAGACACCAAGGAGTTTTGTCGCTTCTGTGTCACTTGCCAAGCCAGTGGTAAGTCAGGTGGCACTACAAAGGCCCCCTTAATTCCACTTCAAGTGGTTGGGGTTCCCTTTGAGAGGGTAGGGATAGACATTGTAGGTCCCTTAAACCCTCCAACAGCATCTAGACACAGTTATAGCCTAGTGGTGGTGGACCATGCCACTAGGTATCCAGAGGCTATTCCCCTTAGAACCACTACAGCACCTGTAGTGGCCAGGGCCCTCCTGGGAAACATTTCCAGGGTGGGTTTCCCTATGGAGGTCTTAACAGACAGAGGTACAAACTTCATGTCTAGTTATATCACAGCAATGTGGAAAAGTGTGGAGTAAACTACAAGTTTACCACACCCTACCATCCACAGTGCAAAGTGCTTGTTGAAAGGTTCAAAAAGACCCTCAAGGGTACGATCATGGGGCTTCCAGAAAAGCTTAGGCGAAAATGTGATGTCTTACTACCCTGCTTTCTCTTTGCCTACAGAGAGGTTCCACAGAAGGGGGTTGGTTACAGCCCATTTGAACTTCTGTTTGGGCATCCCGTTAGGTGTCCATTGTGTCTGGTTAATGAGGGCTGGGAGCAACTTCTCAAACTCTTAAACAGGATATTATGGACTATGTCCTTGGCCTGCGTTCACATATGGCTGAGTACATGAAGAAGGCAAGCAAAATCCTTGAGGCCAGCCAGGAGCTTCAGAAAGCTTGGCATGACCAAAAGGCTGTGCTGACTGTTTACCAGCCAGGACAGAAAGTGTGGGTGTTGGACCCTGTGGCCCCAGCAGCACTCCAAGACAAGTGGATTGCCCCCCACACCATCCTTGAGAAGAAAGGTGAGGTCACCTTTTTGGTGGGCCTAGGTACTCCCAGAAGTCCCCACAGGGTACTTCATATGAACCGCCTAAAACCTTTTGTAGACAGGGCTGACAAGAGCTTGCTCATTGCCACTGATGAGGGACAGGAGGAAGAGAGTGACTCTCTCCCTGATTTCCTGTCTCAGAACCCTGTTGATGGGTCAGTTGAAGGAATAACCTTGGCAGGCAGCCTCACTGACCAGCAGCACGCTGATTGCAGGAAAGTCCTCAATCAGTTAACCACATGTTCTCTCTGACACACAGTCAAACCACTTGGTGTACCCATGAAGTGGACACAGGTGACAGTCTGCCTGTGAAGAAGAACATTTACAGAGCCTGACCATGTCAGAGACTGCATCAGGACAGAGGTCCAGATGATGGAATTGGGGGTCATTGAGCCTTCAGATAGCCCTTGGACTAGTCCAGTAGTCCTTGTACCAAAACCTCTCACCAAAGGTGGCAAGAGAGATTAGGTTTTGTGTGGATTACAGAGGCCTCTTTGCAGTCACTAGGACTGATGCCCATCCTATTCCCAGGGCAGATTAGCTCATAGATACTTTTGCTTCAGCCAATTATCTGACCTAACTGCTGGCTACTGGCAAATCAGACTTGCCAAGCCAAAAACAGCATTCTCAACCTCCAGTGGGCATTATCAATTTATTGTGATGCCTTTTGGCTTTAAGAATGCACCTGCCACATTTTAGAGGTTGGTGAACAAAGTCATAACAGGTCTGGAAGCCTAAAGTGAAACATACTTAGATGATATTGCTGTTTTTAGCTCCACCTGGAAATATCACCTGGTCCACCTCAGAAATGTTCTGGAGGCCCTGCAAAAGGCAGGCCTCACTATCATGGTCTCCAAGTGCCAGATAGGGCAGAGCAAGGTTGTATACTTGGGTCACCTGGTAGGTGGAGGCCAAGTTCAACCATTAGAGAGCAAAATCCAGACCCTCATGGATTGGGTTGCTCCCACTACCCAGACTCAGGTCAGAGCTTTCTTGGGTCTGACTGGGTACTACAGGAGCAGGAGGTTTGTTAAGGGATATGGGTCCATTCTGACTCCCCTTAATGATCTCACCTCCAAGAGAATGCCTAAGAAGGTTCAGTGGACAGTTAGCTGTCAAAAGGCATTTGATGACCTGAAGCAGCCCATGTGCACTGTCTCATTTTGCGAAGTCTTGATTACTCCAAAATCTTCATTGTTCAGACAGATGCCTCTGAGATAGGGGTAGGAGCTGTTTTGTCACAACTTAATGCAGAGGGCCAGGACCAATCAGTAGCTTTTATAAGCAGAAGGTTGACCCCCATGGAGAAACGTTGGTCAGCTATTGAGAGGGAGGCCTTTGCTGTGGTCTGGGCCTTGAAAAAGTTGAGGCCATACCTGTTTGGTGCTCACTTCCTTGTTCAGACAGACCATAAGCCCCTCTTATGGCTTAAACAAATGAAGGGTGAAAACCCCAAACTTTTGAGGTGGTCCATTTCCCTACAGGGGATGGACTTTTCAGTGGAACATAGGCCTGTCAGTAACCATGCCAATGCAAATGGACTCTCCAGATATTTCCACTTAAAAAATGAAGACTCAACTGGGTAAGGTTAGTCTCATCTCCTTACGTTTGGGGGGATGGGGTGGTTGTATAGGAAACTAGGATCTGCTTTCATGGTTAGCCCCCACTTTTTGCTGGTGTCATTATAATTTTCTGACTAGTCTGGCTGGGATCCTGCTAATCAGTACCCCAGTCTCTGTGATTCCTCCCTAAATTGGACCTTGGTGAGTACTTAGGTATCCCCCAGATTGGCTACTGGTGTACCCTTATAAGTCCCTAGTATATGGTACTAAGGTACCCAGGGCATAGGTACACCAGGGGTCCCCCATGGGCTGAAGCATGTATTATGCCACCCATAGGAGGCCGCTCAAATTGTAACTACAGGCATGCCATTTCAGCCTGTGTAAGCTGGTGCTAGCACCACTTACGACAGATATACGTTTTCTTATATCTGAGGTCACTACACTTAAAACCTATAAGTCACCCCTAAGGCACGCCTTTCAATCCTGAAGGCAGGGTGCTTGGTTGTAAGTGTGAGGGTGCCCCTGCATGAGCAGGACACCCCTACAATTCCCAGAGTCCATTCTCCAGGCGTTGTAAGTGCATCAGCCATTACGATACTTAGAGTGGCCATGTGTCATTATGCAATGGCTAACTCTAAATTGGCTGTAACTAACCCTGGCATGTTTGGTATCAATCATGTTGGAATCATACCCCAACACCGTAAATGGCGTTGGAGGTATGATTCCATGCACTGGGGCGGCTCCTTAGGTACCAGTCTTCCAGACCCGGACAGCAAGCTATGGCTGCTGCCGACCAGAGACATGATTCTTCCCTCCTGCTGCTGAGCCAAGCTCAAGCAGGGGAAGGTAGGACAATAGGTTTCCTGTCACAGGGAGGTGTGACCACCTCCCAGACAGGACTTAGTGTATTGGGACAGGGTGGGGGCGCTTGCCAGCGCCACTAGACTGCTTTGAAGGGCACATTTGGTGCCCTCCTTGCATACTCCAGTTAGAACCAGTTCAGGGAGCCGTTGGCTCCTGCTCTGGCACAAAACTGGACAAAGGACATGTCCTCCCCACTGTCCAGCCCCTCCTCTGGGAGAAACCCCTGAATCGTCCCAACCCTTTCTTTAGGGTACTTAACAGCTTACCTGTGGGTGGTTCTTTAGATTTGTCGTGGGACAAAATTCAGATCCGAAAGCACTTCATCTTCAACTGTCTGGGCACTTTGGACTTCGTTGGACTTTGCTTTGGGAACCGAGACTGCACCAGGAAGACTCCTTCTGCTCCTGGTCTCGTCGTCCCGCCAGTCTTCTGCGTCGTCTGTACCTGTGCTCCATACAGATTCTTCTCCAGACCTGTGGACATTCAAGACACCCGAAGGAATCTCCCTTGGAGTGAAGGAGTCACTCCCCTGCATCTGCAGGCACCGTAACGAAGCTGTCCGGTCTGCTGTTCCTGAGCTCCCACGGACTCTGGAAGTTTCAGCAACACAGGTGGTGGTTCTGCAACTCCCTCGAGGCCTGCACTGGTTCACAGCAAGTTTGAAGCCAGCGTCCCTCGTCGGAACCACTAGAGCAGTACCCCTGTGCACCACGCTGATTTGCCGTTGGCAAGGCTTGTTGATTCTCTTCACCAGAGATCTTCGGGCTCCAAGAAGCTCCAGCCTCCAGTATCTCCTGCTACCAAGATCTTCGTGCTCATCACATCCTCTGCACCGTGGGCCTGCATCATTGGTGAGCTGCTCCAGGTCCTCATGCAACTCCTGTGCCTCCGGCCCGTGGGTCCTTTTGAGGGTCTTCTTTGGCTCAAGTGGGCTCTGGGCCTACTCTGACTTACCTGATCGTGGTGAGTCCCTTGGACCTTGCTGGTCCCGACACTGCACCTTTTTAGTCTTCCACGTTTGTTGCCGCTGCCAAGGCTTGTTGGTGCTCCCGCCGGACACCGACCCCCTGGCTCTTGACATCCGATGTGGGACAGCTTGTGAATTGCTCCTGGTTTTCCACAGCTTTGCCTGGTCAGCACAACTACAGCGCCAAGGTCACCGTCAACTTTCCTGCATCTTCTGACATCGGTGGGCATTTACCTTCCATGCCTCCTGGTCACTCTTGAGTGGCATAGACTCTGTCCCCTCTGCTTGCAGGTACCTCTCATCCTGAACCCACCCTTGGGTTCCACCGGACTCTTTCAACTTCTTCGCCAGCGGCATCTTTACTGCAGTCCTCCATTGTGGTCTACGGCGGTTTCCAACATCACATCGCACCTATGCACCCAGCTTCCCTGGTGTAGGTATCCTGGTTCCCGGGGTATCTACGGGTGGGGTGATTCTCCAACCTTCCATCTTGCACAGGGTTTCTTCAGGGTCCTCTGGGAAGGGTCCTTCTTCTCAAAAACTGCAACCACGATTTCCCAATTGACTTGTGTTGATCACGCGGTCGTGTTCCCACTCTGCACATGGCCTCCGTGTGGTTTTGGGAACTTACCTTGGTCCCCAACACTTCTACGTCTTCTGGGTCCAGTCTCGACTTAGGTCGTGGTTCGCATTCCAATTTCTTAGTATATGGTTTGGTCTCCCCCTGGAGACCACTGTGTAATTGTGCTACTTACGTGTTCTGTTGTTGAAGTATTGTGTGTATTGTGATTATATCTCCGGGTAGGATATATTGCAATGTGTTAGTGAGTGTTTATAATAAATGCATATTTTTATAACTACACCGTGTGGTTAATTTTCACTTAACCTACACTATATGATCAGTACTTTTAAAACAAACTGCTTTACACTCCTGTACTAAGCCTGAAGACTGCTCTCCAAAGCTTCACTTGAATAAGTGTGCACCATGTACTAAGCCAGCCTCCTACAATAACGATGTCACTAACATGGTATAGGGGATTTCGATCACTTGATTGATTAAACCCTAACACTAGATTTTAAAATGTATTTTGTAATGACTTCTAATTGTAGTCAATTCTGACCTTCACTTTATATTGTTAAGCTATTGCATCTTCCACAAAATCCGCGTCCACTCCTAGCAGTGCACCAAAATCCGAGTGGCACCATAGAGCACACGTATGGTAGAGACTGGTATGTTAAATATGTGCTCTTTTGGTTTGAGGCCTGACCTCTTTATTTATTTGTTATTGACTGAGTAGATGTATGTGTATTGTCACACTTTGGTATTTGCACATTGGTCAATATGTAATGCAGTCTTTAAATGAATTATATATTGTCTGATAAAATTGCCCTTAGACATGGCATTGTATGGGAAGCACTATAAGATATCTGTTAGGCCATGTCTTAACTTGCAGGAGAGGAATATTTGTGAATCTCAAAATTAGTATGTAAACCATCAAAATGTAATCTTCACATATGATTTAGGATGTCTTACCATCCCATGTATGTGTCTCTCCCATCATCTTCTGTCATGTAACAGCCCCTGGTGTCTACCTTGCAAACATCAGCACCAATGACATTAGGGTACACCCTGGCAGCTGCAATTGGGCCGTCTACTATCCTTCGGTGAGACGAGCCTGGGACATCTGATCTTAATTTCTGCATCACATTAGTCCTTTCACTAACTTAGTTTTCATATTTATTATAATATATTGCATTGTATAATATGTTAAAATGTTTTGTTGGTGTTGATTGTTTTCCTTTCATGTATGTATATTTAACGTGTCAGCATTTCTGGTCATGATCACTTTTATCAATTGTCAGTAATCATTGAACATAACTCTTCTCTCAATAGCTGCTGGTGCAACAGCAACAATGAGGATCTAGGTTCAGTAGCTGACCTCCTGTGGGTTATCCGGAACCCAAATATCTATGGCTTGAGCTGGGAGGGGACATTGTTGAGATATATTAATTACATGCATGGATCGACCTTTAATTATATATGTTTCTTTATGTTCCCATAGTACTATAATGTGAACTTTAGACACAGAACTGTATTTGATGTACTTCAACTGTTTACATCTTTCTGTGGATACTGGGGTCATTGCACTGGGCGAAGATACTCAACCATCTACAAACAAAGGATGGCAGGCAATCGAGAATCCAAACCTCCAGGCAACAATCTCCGTGGCTAACACTGTTCAGGAAGAAGAGGAGGAGCAGGAGCTTGTCGAGGAGGAGGAGGACCTGGACAAGGAGGAGGACATTGTTACCACATAGAACATCTCCAAGAAGGCCACTTCATGGCTGGGCAGCAGTCTTCCTCCAAAATCAGTTCTGAGGATCGCTAGTCCCCAGACGTTAGCTAAGCAGCCACGGACGTGTTCTGCCTTAGCAAGACTCCTCTCCACACATCCCTCAATCATGTGCAATCTCTGAAAAGAACGACTACAATGAAGGTGCATCTCCAGTCTTCTCTCATTCATTTGAGGGAAAGAATACCCCTGATGAGGAACAGGTATCTGTCATTCATCATTTTCCTACTCATAACCGACCAAGTGGCACCCTTTTCCATGCTGGACAACCTGTGAGAAAGGCACACATGCTGGGTAGAGGAGTTGGCATAGTTTAATGCTGCTCTCTGGGAGGATAATTGTTTCCAACACTAGTCTATTGTGCAGGTGGTCATTCATGCAATGGGGGCTACGCTGGATGGGCTAGATTTCACCCGTAAAAGATTCCCTCAGGTGATTAACAGGTCGACCTGTGCCTTGGATAACGTTGCAAATTCTTACCAAGACATGGCAACTATGCACCGAGAACATCTCTGAAGGTTTAGGAAAGAGTGTAAGACAACATGCCCTGACCATGAATATGATGAAGGCAATAAGCCAAACACGTCAGTATCATTATTCATGGACAGTGGTTGCACAAGATTCTATAGAGGCATGCACATCTCCTGCCTTCCACACACCTTTGCCACAACTACTTGCAACACCTTCACCTCCACCACCTCCAAAACGACCACTTGCAAGACAAGCACACTTCTCCAATATTGTATCTTTTATAGAGTCACATGCTTGAATCTTCCCCGTTGTCATGGTGGGAGTCCCATGGTAACAGTAAACAATAGCAGTAATGAACATTACCATTGACCTCAATAGGACAGAAACCACAATTTAGTAACCTGTCAACCTTATTTTATAACATCCAAAATTCAGCCAGTCACAGGAGAAACCTCAGAGTGCCCTTTCCCTACAGAGCCACCATACCTCAGATTTCTTACCGCACGTCGTGTGATAGGGAGTCTCTCTGAGCTCTGCTCAGTAGCAGTGTTCTATCTTCAACTTTTGACCTCCAGTTTCAGCTTCTGCTACATTCAAGGTATTTCTGAACTGTGTCTTTGCCTCTCCTTCTTATTAAGATGCCAGAGCCTAGAAAAGGCTGTTTAGGCCCTGTAAGGCTGTTCTCTGAAGACCCCCCCCCCCTCCCACAGACAGTGTCTATATTGCCTCTACCCTGACCACAAACCCAGGGAATGCAAATATTGCCGCACTTTTTCGGCCAAAACCCTCTAGGACAGGGAGAGTAGGCTATTGCTCTGGTACCAGAAGAAGAAGGCTGTCTCAGATTCGGAGTCTGAACCTAAGGAAAAAGCTCATTCTTCCTCTAGAAAGAGAAAGGAGGACAGCGCTTCTTCCCATCATGGGGAATCAAAAAGATCCAAGTCCCAGGATAAATCTGAGGTGAAACACAACAGAAAACCTCAGGCGGAGACTTCAAAATCTTCTTCAGCTCCGGTTTCTGCTCCACTGTCAGAGACCAGTTATCTCCTCCGTTGATGGCTTTGTCGTTGAAAATTCCGGCATCCACGAGAAAACCTGAGGTTTCCGCACTGTCGACATCCTCTTCGGCGACGGCTACTACGATGACGGTCACGACGTCGACGACAGCAACATTGGCAGGATCGTTTCAAACAGTGACTACTTCGTCATCGTCCACGAGACCTTCACCGTTGACGAGAATTTCACCGTCGACCACCGCCCATCGACGACTCTGGCGATGGCAGTCCCGCAAGTGAAGACCGTCCATGCAGCGTCGACGGTGTGGCAGATAACTAAATCGGCGATGGCACCGTCGTCGTGCTCGTCGACAGAGGGAAAAACTAGCTTCCTACATCCCAAGCAAATACAGGATTTCTCTAAGATTTCCCCTTTGCCTCCAGCTCGCCTTTTGAACTGCCAAGAGTCGGAAGATGAAGGTTTGTTTGGCCCTGCATATAGTCCATCACAGTTAAGGGTCAAATGCCAAGATACAGATGATGAAGACATTGAGGACAATGATCCTTCTTCTTACCTTGCTGGGGAATATTATTTTACAGATAGAGATCCTTCTTGAGTGCAGCAGCCTGATTCCTTCTAGGAGCCTTACCCATATGATGATCGGGAGGAGGAACGCCATTACTTTGGAGAACCATCAGTGAACGTTCCAGTTTCCCTAGTGTCAGATTTACGTTATATGATTGATGATTATTATAGACTTTTCCTATATGCTAACGCTCCTCAACGGCCTCTGCAAGAGGCTCCTATTTATCTGGCTGTCCAAAGTACTCCTAAATCCACTAGGGAAAGAGTTTTGCCTCCACCAATCATCACGGAGGACACCCAGGAGGCGGACCAGCAACAAATAGAAGAAGGTGAGATTCATACTGACATAGATGTCCATGATGAATGGGATGACTATATAGCCCCCACGCCGCCATCTCCTATCCCACCTTCTGCTGATTCTCCACCTGCAGACATCAGTGGGTTTCACAATCTTTTAGAGCGTGCCTCCAAGCGTTTCGATCTACCAATGCCAGCTAAACAAACAATGTTTTTGTATGACTTCACGCCAGGCACTCAGCGTTCCATTAGAGCAATCCGTATAGTGGATTTTTCATGGCAAGAGGGCCTCAAGCTTATGAAAATACCTGCTTCCATTCCAGCGGTGATTTTGGACAAAAAGCACAAGGCCCCTGTCAACTCGCCCACTTGCCTCATTGACCATCCTAGGCCGAACTCGGTCATCATGCAGGCAGCACAGAGGAGAGCCAAAAATCCATCCTCTCCATGTGCAGCTCTACCTGACAAGGAAGGTAGCCGCCTTGACAACATATGAAAGAGGTTCTCTGCTCTGGCGGCCACCTCCATTAGAGCCTCCAATGCCATGGCCATCTTAGGGAGATATGACCAACAGATGTGGTCAGACATTTCTGCACTGTTGGAGTATCTTCCGGACAATATAAAGAAAGAGGCTAAGGACATTCTGTTGGAAGGGGAAAGAGCATCTTCAGAGCTCACTGAGATCGCCATGGATGTCTCTTTTACCGCCTTTCGCCTGATGGCAGGAGCAGCAGTGCTGCGTCCTCTGGGTTGGCTGAGAGTGACTACCTTCCATCCAGAAGTACAGGTCAAGGTACTTGATATGGCATTCGATGGAGAGTGCTTGTTCGTTAAGCACGTAGATGAAGCACTACAGTCCATAAAATCGGACACAGACACAGCTAGGGCTTTAGGCAGGCTCCAGCAACGCCGTTTTCAGTCCTTTCGGGATAGAGTTCAGGGGCAGTATTTATCCTGGCTGCAATTCCAACAGCGGTGCGAGCCATATCCGCAGAATACCTACTAGCAATACAACCAAACTTTCCAATTCAATGCTGCTCGGTCTTATTTAAGACCAACAGGACGCAAGAGGCTGCATTCTGCTGGAAAATCCCAGGACTCCAATAGGAGACGATGAGATTCGCCAGGTCCCTGCCACCACAGTCCCACTACAATTCGGTCCCGCCTTCTCCAAATTCTTTCTGAAATGGAACTCTATTTCTTCAGACAAATGGGTTTTAGACATCTTCCAGCACGGTCACACCCTGGAATTCGTTCAGCATCCTCCAATTGTTTGACCGAGGACAGTTCCGCTTGTCATCTTCTGGATCTCAAAAAGGAGATAAGATCGCTTCTTTTCAAACAGGCCATAGAGGAAGTACCCCTCAACCAGCACAATCACATTTCTTCTTCATCACGAAAAAGACAGGAAAATGGAGGCCGGTCATAGGCCTCAGAAAGCTGAACAAGTTCATCAAAAAACAATCTTTCAGGATGCCCTCTTGCCATGAGATTCTTCTTCTCATGGAAAAAGGAATTATCTGCCTTCTCTCGATCTCCTCGATGCCTATTTTCATATTACCATCCAACCCAAGCATCGAAAAGTTCTCAGGTTTGAAGTGGCAGGGTGCCATTACCAATTTAAAGCGCTTCCATTCGGTTTAAAATCCGCTCCCAGAGTTTTCACCAAGTGCATGGCACCGATAGCAGCTTTCCTAAGACGTTCAGGTCACCAGGTGTTTCCCTACCTGGACGACTGGCTTATCAAAGCTCTGACTTTTCAGTCGGCAAAAATTTCAACACAGGCCTGTCGGAATCTCTTCCTGTCTCCAGGACTTCGCCTCAATCTGGAAAATTCGGTCCCGCATTCCTTCCAAATCTCTGACTTTTCTGGGACACCGATCTAAGCAAAGCCTTTCCCACTCACGAAAGAATATTGCATATTCAAGATACAACACGGCTTCTCTCAGCAAAAAAGTTTGTTTCTGTGAGACAATACAAGTCCATGTTGGGGATGATGTCCTCTTACATCCCGCTAATCCCCAATTGCCGTCTCTGCATGCGACTGCTGCAGGGGCAGCTGGATGCACAGTGGATTCATTCTCAAGGATCGTTCAACGACAAGGTTCACATTTCAGCAGCAATGAGAGCCGCGATGTCCTGGTGGTTGATCAAGGAAAACCTTTTGCAAGGCCTGTCTTTCTTTCACGCTGTGCCGCAGCTGGAGATGACCTTGGATGCGTCGATGGACGGATGGGGGGGTTCACCTCCAGGAATTACAGGTTCACGGCAAATGGTCCATGCAGGTGTCAGAGTGCCACATAAACCTTCTAAAGCTCAAGGCAGTATTCCTGGGCTTGAAAGCTTTCCTGCCTCAAATCCAGGGTTCGTCGGTGCTGGACAGGACAGACAATACTAATACAAAGTTTTACCTTCGAAAGCAAGGAGGCACAAGATCACAAGCGCTTTCCCTTCAAGCTCAACAGATTTGGGAATGGCTTCTTGCCAACCACATCTCCTTGCGAGTGGAACACGTGCTAGGAGTCCGCAACGAGTGGGCCAACTCTCTCAGCGCAGGGTTTCCAAGCAATGCCACGAATGGGAGCTCAACGACCAACAGCTGCAGCTGGTCTTCCAGTCCTGGAGTTATCCAACGTTAGATCTGTTTGCTACGTCCCTCAACAAAAAGTGCGCTTTTTCGCAAGCACGAATCCTCATCCAGAATCATGGGGAGATGCCTTCCAGTTTTCTTGGACGAGGATGTTCGCCTACGCTTTTCCCCCGATTCCGCTCATCCCTTGGGTCCTTCAAAAAGGAAGCAGGAGCCATGTCAGCTCATTCTGATTGTCCCCGGATGGGCAAGGCAATTCTGGTACACTGAGCTGCATCGCTTATCAGTGTGGGCTCCGATTCTCTTTCTGCCAAAAGAGAACCTTCTCTGTATGAACCAGAGCCAAGTGGTTCATCTGCAAATTCCCTCTCTTCATATGTCGGCTTGGCTCCTCACCACGCTGAATTTGGAGACTTAAGCCTATCCGAGGAATGCAAGTCAATACTACAAAAGTCTCGAGCTTCTTCCACGCTCAAATGTTACACAGCTAAATGGAAGAGATTCTGTGCATAGTGTACCATTCAGTCATTGCATCCTTTTACATCTACTTCATAGCAGGTGTTGTCTTATCTCTTGCATCTAGCCAAAGCAGGGCTTTCATATTCTTCCATAAAAGTTTACCTTGCTTCAATCTCTAGATATAGAACACGCTCAGATCAGTCTTCTTTGTGGTCCAATAGACTTATCAAAGAATTTATGAAAGGACTCTTTAGAGCTTTCCCGCCTGTTAAACCTCTTCCAGTACTGTGGTAACTAAATACAGTCCTGTTGCAGCTAATGCGTACTCCATTTGAACCAGTGCACAAATGCAAGTTGAAGTTCCCTTCTTGGAAAGTGGCTTTTCTCTTGGCCATTACGTCAGCTAGGCGTATCAGTGAAATCCAAACTTTTACCTTGAAAGAGCCATATCTTCAGTTTCTGCCAGACAGGGTTATCCTGCGCACTAATACTTCATTTATACCTAACTTATCTTCAACTTACCATCTCAATGGGCCTATTGTTTTACCCACGTTCTTTCCTAATCCATCCTCGGCTGCAGAGAGAGCTTTGCATTCATTGGACATTAAGGCCCAGTTGTACGACCAATTTGTGAGCGCAAAATTGGTCGTAAACCGATTTGCGCATGCAAAATTGGCTGTTTGCGATGTATGACAGGCACGCTCAAAACAAAAATTTGCGCTGCGAATGAATACCGAGTCGCAATAAAAGCAACCAGTATTTGCGCACCAAAAATAGCGACTCGCAAATTGCGAGTCGCAAATCACAATGTGCAGACCAGTCGCAAATAGCGAACATTCGCAAAATGGCACGTTTGCGCATGCAATTTACCATGAATCAGAAACAGGTGATAACCAGGCCCAACTTATAAAAACAGGCCGAGAAGGCATCAGAAATCTTTCCACAATGGCTGCCCTGTACGTGCTAGCGAGGAGGATGCGGATACTGGCTGCTCAGCAGAGGAGGCGGAGACAGGAGAGGATAGTCAGAGTCAGGCTAACCTTGTTTGAGAAGACAGAGGAAGAGATATATGACCAGTACACTCTGAGTAGCACCGTCATCCTAGACCTCATAGACACCTTGAAGCCACAACTGGAAAGCAGAACCCTGCGCAGTAATGCAATCCCCACACTTGTGCAGGTGTTGTGCTCCCTCCACCTATTGGCCACTGGTAGCTACTAAGATGTCATTGCAGTGGCTGGAGGTGTGTTGCAGAGTGCACTTTCGTATTTCTTTCACAATTTCCTAGATGCCTTGCTAAACCACATACATCAACACATCTACCTGCCCAGGGATGATGTTGAACTTGAAAATACAAAACTGCAATTTTACAGAATAGCAAGGTTTCCACAGGTCATAGGGTACATAGATGGGACCTATGTGCCCATATGTCCCCCATCCCGCATAGAATACATATTCCGTAATAGGAAAAGCACACATTCCCTCAACATCCAAGTTGTCTGTGATGCAAACAACAGCATCACAGACATTGTGGCCAAATATCCTGGGAGCACCCATGACTCATACATCTTGAGACACAGTGGCATATACCACAAATTAGAAAGAGGTGACTTTGATGAAGGATACCTACCAGGTACTCATATGTCATGTCCACACTGAAATGTATTTGCACTTTCATGTCTGTCTGCATGTTGCCTCACCATCATATTTTCCTTACCAGGTGACAGCGCGCATGCCCTGCGGCCATGGATACTCACACCGTACTTGTCGCCAAATAACCCAAATGAGAGGCGGTACAACATAGCACATAGGCGCACCAGGTCCATGATTGAGCGCACATTTGGCATCCTAAAATCGTGGTTCCGGTGCCTTCACAAGAGTGGCGGAGCCCTGCAGTATGCACCTGAGACTGTCTGCAAAATAGTGGCAACATGTGCCATGCTCCACAACATGGCCTGCAGGGGTGGATTGTCCATGGAGATGTATGAATCAGAATTGGAGGATGATGACCCAGGACCCTGTGACAGGAGTTCGTTGTGATGGTGCTGACTGCCATGATGCTGTTGTCACACTGGCTGGAGCCTGTGTTGAGGTCGATGCAGCAGTGTCTGGGACTTCAGGACAACTTGGCCCACTTGATGTTCCCCCATCCTGCCCTTCCTCCATCTGCACCTGATCCTGGCTTCCCTCAGTGTCATCTGCACTATGCTCTCCTCCCAGAGGTGTATCTGTGTGGCAAAAGATGTGAGGAGACAATAAATTATGTGAGTCACTATCTCAGTGGTGTTGCAATGTTTTTAAGCTCATGTAATTCCGTAACTACACTGTATATTTCAGTGACTATGTTTCCCATAATGCACCACTTGGGTTTTTGGGTGTGGCGATGGATCTTTGGGTGTGGATGATTTGCATGCATGCGCAGAACAGGCTTTTGTGGTGAAGTCAAGATATCTTACACATTTCACACTTACCAGGGTTTGGTGGTGGCTGTGATGTGTCGAGGGTCCCAAATCCGACAACTGCCTCCCTCTCCAGGGTACTCTCCACCATGGCCTCTGCTGCAGATGGTGCCGATACGGTAGATGGCCCTCCTCCTGTCCCTTGGACTTCTCGCAGTCATGCTGTCACCCTCTCTTTGGCCCTGGAGCGCAGATCATACCATCTTTTTTTTACGTCGTCCAGTGACCTGTGTGCCACACCCAGGGCATTGATGCGCTGCTGCATTTCTCTCCAGATCTTGCGTTTGTCTGCTTCTGGGACACTGTGCGATGCCCTCCCAAACAGCTGCTCATGGTTGTTGCAGCATTCCTCTATGACGATTTCAATCTCCTTTTCAGAGAATTTGAGCTTCTGCAGACGCTCCTTTCCTGCCTTGTCACTGCACTTGCTGCACATGTTGTTTCAGTGGATTTTTCATGGCAAGAGGGCCTCAAGCTTATGAAAATACCTGCTTCCATTCCAGCGGTGATTTTGGACAAAAAGCACAAGGCCCCTGTCAACTCGCCCACTTGCCTCATTGACCATCCTAGGCCGAACTCGGTCATCATGCAGGCAGCACAGAGGAGAGCCAAAAATCCATCCTCTCCATGTGCAGCTCTACCTGACAAGGAAGGTAGCCGCCTTGACAACATATGAAAGAGGTTCTCTGCTCTGGCGGCCACCTCCATTAGAGCCTCCAATGCCATGGCCATCTTAGGGAGATATGACCAACAGATGTGGTCAGACATTTCTGCACTGTTGGAGTATCTTCCGGACAATATAAAGAAAGAGGCTAAGGACATTCTGTTGGAAGGGGAAAGAGCATCTTCAGAGCTCACTGAGATCGCCATGGATGTCTCTTTTACCGCCTTTCGCCTGATGGCAGGAGCAGCAGTGCTGCGTCCTCTGGGTTGGCTGAGAGTGACTACCTTCCATCCAGAAGTACAGGTCAAGGTACTTGATATGGCATTCGATGGAGAGTGCTTGTTCGTTAAGCACGTAGATGAAGCACTACAGTCCATAAAATCGGACACAGACACAGCTAGGGCTTTAGGCAGGCTCCAGCAACGCCGTTTTCAGTCCTTTCGGGATAGAGTTCAGGGGCAGTATTTATCCTGGCTGCAATTCCAACAGCGGTGCGAGCCATATCCGCAGAATACCTACTAGCAATACAACCAAACTTTCCAATTCAATGCTGCTCGGTCTTATTTAAGACCAACAGGACGCAAGAGGCTGCATTCTGCTGGAAAATCCCAGGACTCCAATAGGAGACGATGAGATTCGCCAGGTCCCTGCCACCACAGTCCCACTACAATTCGGTCCCGCCTTCTCCAAATTCTTTCTGAAATGGAACTCTATTTCTTCAGACAAATGGGTTTTAGACATCTTCCAGCACGGTCACACCCTGGAATTCGTTCAGCATCCTCCAATTGTTTGACCGAGGACAGTTCCGCTTGTCATCTTCTGGATCTCAAAAAGGAGATAAGATCGCTTCTTTTCAAACAGGCCATAGAGGAAGTACCCCTCAACCAGCACAATCACATTTCTTCTTCATCACGAAAAAGACAGGAAAATGGAGGCCGGTCATAGGCCTCAGAAAGCTGAACAAGTTCATCAAAAAACAATCTTTCAGGATGCCCTCTTGCCATGAGATTCTTCTTCTCATGGAAAAAGGGAATTATCTGCCTTCTCTCGATCTCCTCGATGCCTATTTTCATATTACCATCCAACCCAAGCATCGAAAAGTTCTCAGGTTTGAAGTGGCAGGGTGCCATTACCAATTTAAAGCGCTTCCATTCGGTTTAAAATCCGCTCCCAGAGTTTTCACCAAGTGCATGGCACCGATAGCAGCTTTCCTAAGACGTTCAGGTCACCAGGTGTTTCCCTACCTGGACGACTGGCTTATCAAAGCTCTGACTTTTCAGTCGGCAAAAATTTCAACACAGGCCTGTCGGAATCTCTTCCTGTCTCCAGGACTTCGCCTCAATCTGGAAAATTCGTCCCGCATTCCTTCCAAATCTCTGACTTTTCTGGGACACCGATCTAAGCAAAGCCTTTCCCACTCACGAAAGAATATTGCATATTCAAGATACAACACGGCTTCTCTCAGCAAAAAAGTTTGTTTCTGTGAGACAATAC
Organism: Calotriton arnoldi; assembly: GCA_963921515.1. Taxonomy (NCBI): domain Eukaryota; kingdom Metazoa; phylum Chordata; class Amphibia; order Caudata; family Salamandridae; genus Calotriton; species Calotriton arnoldi. Next base: position 776,181 of record CAWUFW010005673.1, read on the forward strand.
AAGTCCATGTTGGGGATGATGTCCTCTTACATCCCGCTAATCCCCAATTGCCGTCTCTGCATGCGACTGCTGCAGGGGCAGCTGGATGCACAGTGGATTCATTCTCAAGGATCGTTCAACGACAAGGTTCACATTTCAGCAGCAATGAGAGCCGCGATGTCCTGGTGGTTGATCAAGGAAAACCTTTTGCAAGGCCTGTCTTTCTTTCACGATGTGCCGCAGCTGGAGATGACCTTGGATGCGTCGATGGACGGATGGGGGGGTTCACCTCCAGGAATTACAGGTTCACGGCAAATGGTCCATGCAGGTGTCAGAGTGCCACATAAACCTTCTAAAGCTCAAGGCAGTATTCCTGGGCTTGAAAGCTTTCCTGCCTCAAATCCAGGGTTCGTCGGTGCTGGACAGGACAGACAATACTAATACAAAGTTTTACCTTCGAAAGCAAGGAGGCACAAGATCACAAGCGCTTTCCCTTCAAGCTCAACAGATTTGGGAATGGCTTCTTGCCAACCACATCTCCTTGCGAGTGGAACACGTGCTAGGAGTCCGCAACGAGTGGGCCAACTCTCTCAGCGCAGGGTTTCCAAGCAATGCCACGAATGGGAGCTCAACGACCAACAGCTGCAGCTGGTCTTCCAGTCCTGGAGTTATCCAACGTTAGATCTGTTTGCTACGTCCCTCAACAAAAAGTGCGCTTTTTCGCAAGCACGAATCCTCATCCAGAATCATGGGGAGATGCCTTCCAGTTTTCTTGGACGAGGATGTTCGCCTACGCTTTTCCCCCGATTCCGCTCATCCCTTGGGTCCTTCAAAAAGGAAGCAGGAGCCATGTCAGCTCATTCTGATTGTCCCCGGATGGGCAAGGCAATTCTGGTACACTGAGCTGCATCGCTTATCAGTGTGGGCTCCGATTCTCTTTCTGCCAAAAGAGAACCTTCTCTGTATGAACCAGAGCCAAGTGGTTCATCTGCAAATTCCCTCTCTTCATATGTCGGCTTGGCTCCTCACCACGCTGAATTTGGAGACTTAAGCCTATCCGAGGAATGCAAGTCAATACTACAAAAGTCTCGAGCTTCTTCCACGCTCAAATGTTACACAGCTAAATGGAAGAGATTCTGTGCATAGTGTACCATTCAGTCATTGCATCCTTTTACATCTACTTCATAGCAGGTGTTGTCTTATCTCTTGCATCTAGCCAAAGCAGGGCTTTCATATTCTTCCATAAAAGTTTACCTTGCTTCAATCTCTAGATATAGAACACGCTCAGATCAGTCTTCTTTGTGGTCCAATAGACTTATCAAAGAATTTATGAAAGGACTCTTTAGAGCTTTCCCGCCTGTTAAACCTCTTCCAGTACTGTGGTAACTAAATACAGTCCTGTTGCAGCTAATGCGTACTCCATTTGAACCAGTGCACAAATGCAAGTTGAAGTTCCCTTCTTGGAAAGTGGCTTTTCTCTTGGCCATTACGTCAGCTAGGCGTATCAGTGAAATCCAAACTTTTACCTTGAAAGAGCCATATCTTCAGTTTCTGCCAGACAGGGTTATCCTGCGCACTAATACTTCATTTATACCTAACTTATCTTCAACTTACCATCTCAATGGGCCTATTGTTTTACCCACGTTCTTTCCTAATCCATCCTCGGCTGCAGAGAGAGCTTTGCATTCATTGGACATTAAGGCCCAGTTGTACGACCAATTTGTGAGCGCAAAATTGGTCGTAAACCGATTTGCGCATGCAAAATTGGCTGTTTGCGATGTATGACAGGCACGCTCAAAACAAAAATTTGCGCTGCGAATGAATACCGAGTCGCAATAAAAGCAACCAGTATTTGCGCACCAAAAATAGCGACTCGCAAATTGCGAGTCGCAAATCACAATGTGCAGACCAGTCGCAAATAGCGAACATTCGCAAAATGGCACGTTTGCGCATGCAATTTACCATGAATCAGAAACAGGTGATAACCAGGCCCAACTTATAAAAACAGGCCGAGAAGGCATCAGAAATCTTTCCACAATGGCTGCCCTGTACGTGCTAGCGAGGAGGATGCGGATACTGGCTGCTCAGCAGAGGAGGCGGAGACAGGAGAGGATATTCAGAGTCAGGCTAACCTTGTTTGAGAAGACAGAGGAAGAGATATATGACCAGTACACTCTGAGTAGCACCGTCATCCTAGACCTCATAGACACCTTGAAGCCACAACTGGAAAGCAGAACCCTGCGCAGTAATGCAATCCCCACACTTGTGCAGGTGTTGTGCTCCCTCCACCTATTGGCCACTGGTAGCTACTAAGATGTCATTGCAGTGGCTGGAGGTGTGTTGCAGAGTGCACTTTCGTATTTCTTTCACAATTTCCTAGATGCCTTGCTACACCACATACATCAACACATCTACCTGCCCAGGGATGATGTTGAACTTGAAAATACAAAACTGCAATTTTACAGAATAGCAAGGTTTCCACAGGTCATAGGGTACATAGATGGGACCTATGTGCCCATATGTCCCCCATCCCGCATAGAATACATATTCCGTAATAGGAAAAGCACACATTCCCTCAACATCCAAGTTGTCTGTGATGCAAACAACAGCATCACAGACATTGTGGCCAAATATCCTGGGAGCACCCATGACTCATACATCTTGAGACACAGTGGCATATACCACAAATTAGAAAGAGGTGACTTTGATGAAGGATACCTACCAGGTACTCATATGTCATGTCCACACTGAAATGTATTTGCACTTTCATGTCTGTCTGCATGTTGCCTCACCATCATATTTTCCTTACCAGGTGACAGCGCGCATGCCCTGCGGCCATGGATACTCACACCGTACTTGTCGCCAAATAACCCAAATGAGAGGCGGTACAACATAGCACATAGGCGCACCAGGTCCATGATTGAGCGCACATTTGGCATCCTAAAATCGTGGTTCCGGTGCCTTCACAAGAGTGGCGGAGCCCTGCAGTATGCACCTGAGACTGTCTGCAAAATAGTGGCAACATGTGCCATGCTCCACAACATGGCCTGCAGGGGTGGATTGTCCATGGAGATGTATGAATCAGAATTGGAGGATGATGACCCAGGACCCTGTGACAGGAGTTCGTTGTGATGGTGCTGACTGCCATGATGCTGTTGTCACACTGGCTGGAGCCTGTGTTGAGGTCGATGCAGCAGTGTCTGGGACTTCAGGACAACTTGGCCCACTTGATGTTCCCCCATCCTGCCCTTCCTCCATCTGCACCTGATCCTGGCTTCCCTCAGTGTCATCTGCACTATGCTCTCCTCCCAGAGGTGTATCTGTGTGGCAAAAGATGTGAGGAGACAATAAATTATGTGAGTCACTATCTCAGTGGTGTTGCAATGTTTTTAAGCTCATGTAATTCCGTAACTACACTGTATATTTCAGTGACTATGTTTCCCATAATGCACCACTTGGGTTTTTTGGGTGTGGCGATGGATCTTTGGGTGTGGATGATTTGCATGCATGCGCAGAACAGGCTTTTGTGGTGAAGTCAAGATATCTTACACATTTCACACTTACCAGGGTTTGGTGGTGGCTGTGATGTGTCGAGGGTCCCAAATCCGACAACTGCCTCCCTCTCCAGGGTACTCTCCACCATGGCCTCTGCTGCAGATGGTGCCGATACGGTAGATGGCCCTCCTCCTGTCCCTTGGACTTCTCGCAGTCATGCTGTCACCCTCTCTTTGGCCCTGGAGCGCAGATCATACCATCTTTTTTACGTCGTCCAGTGACCTGTGTGCCACACCCAGGGCATTGATGCGCTGCTGCATTTCTCTCCAGATCTTGCGTTTGTCTGCTTCTGGGACACTGTGCGATGCCCTCCCAAACAGCTGCTCATGGTTGTTGCAGCATTCCTCTATGACGATTTCAATCTCCTTTTCAGAGAATTTGAGCTTCCGCAGACGCTCCTTTCCTGCCTTGTCACTGCACTTGCTGCACATGTTGTTTCAGTGAGCCTGCCTGCAGTGTTGAGCTATGCTGCTGCATGTACTTGCTGATCTGCTCAGGAATCTCCAGGAACACCACTTCCTGTTTTGGTGTCCTTCAGCTCTCCCAGGAAGTGTTTTTGCCTTTTTTTTTCTCGCTTTCGCAATTTGCGTGCGCTAAATTGGCTTGTTTCGGGCGCTCTTGCTATTTGCGCACGCTAACGGTCCTTTTCAGCAGAGGACGCTATTTACGAGCGCTTACGGACTCGCAAATAGCCGCTATGCTAAATAGCGATGCAAGTCATTAGCGACTCGCAATCGTGGTACCTGTTTGATACGTAGGTTTCGTTTTGCGAGTCACAAAATGGCACCATTTGTGACTCTCAATTTTGGATGGTCGTACATCTGGCCCTAAATATTGTTTGAAGTTTTATCTGCAAAAAACAAAGGTCTTTTGTAAATCTTCTCAATAACTGATTTCCTTCTCGGCTCCCAGAAAAGGACAAGCCTCAACACGGGCCAGCATTGCTCGTTGGGTCACCTCAACGATTGTCTTCTGTCATGAAAAGGCTGGCCGTCCACTGTCTGCAAAAACGCAGGCTCACTCAACAAAGAAAGAGGCAACTTCTTCAGCCCTGTTTGCAGGAGCATTACTACCTGACATCTGCAGGGCAGCAACGTGGGCAAATGCTCACACATTCACGAAGCATTACTGCCTCGATGGTTGGAAGAAGGCAGGTATAGCTGTTGGACAAGTTGCTCTTTGACGCCTCTTTGCTTAAGGTATTTCGGCTATTGGATCACTGACAGAATATCGACAGTCAGAATATCGAGCTACAAAAATATCGACGCAAGAATATCGATGTCCAGAATATCGAAGTCCTATCTACATAACGGTAAGTACAAAAATATCGATATAAAAATATCGTTGTTAAAAATATCGTTTTTTTTTATGTATACAAAATAATGTAAAATAAAGTAAATAATACATATAATTAAATAAAACATAGTTAAAATTATTTAAAAATGTTTAAAATTATAAGTAATACATATAATGTAAAAATCACTTAAACATATATGTATAAAATATAATATATATACTTACTTAATAATATTTATAAATAATTATTTTAATAACTTATAAATTGTTAAAAAACATATAAAAAATTATAAATACATATATATATACACATACACCAATAATATAAATAAAAAATAAAAAATATATATAACAAATTAAAATATTACAATATTTTTAATCTTTTTAAAATACATTTTACACTACATTAACTAAAACAGTAGAGAAGATATTGGATAGCGGAGGGGATACAATTACTATTCCCACTCCAGAGAGTGCAACAGTAGGGAAAGTGTTGGATAGCGTAAGGGTAAAAATTATGATTCCCACTACAGAGAGTGCAACATTAGGGAAAGTGTTGGATAGCGTAGGGGTAAAAATTACTATTCCCACTCCAGAGAGTGCAACAGTAGGGAAAGTGTTGGATAGCGTAGGGGTAAAAATTACTATTCCCACTCCACAGAGTGCAACAGTAGGGAAAGTTTTGGATAGCGGAGGGGTAAAAATTACTATTCCCACTCCAGTGAGTGCAACAGTAGGGAAAGTATTGGATAGCGGAGATGTACAAATTACTATTCCCACTCCAGAGAGTGCAAGAGTAGGGAAAGAGTTGGATAGCGTAGGGGTAAAAATTACTATTCCCACTCCACAGAGTGCAACAGTAGGGAAAGTGTTGGATAGCGGAGGGGTAAAAATTACTATTCCCACTCCTGTGAGTGCAACAGTAGGGAAAGTGTTGGATAGCGTAGGGGTAAAAATTACTATTCCCACTCCAGTGAGTGCAACAGTAGGGAAAGTGTTGGATAGCGTAGGGGTAAAAATTACTATTCCCACTCCAAAGAGTGCAACAGTAGGGAAAGTGTTGGATAGCATAGGGGTAAAAATTACTATTCCCACTCCAGAGAGTGCAACAGTAGGGAAAGTGTTGGATAGCAGAGGGTTAAAATTAACATACTTATCAATTAAATAATTATTAAAATTAAATAACCAATTAATAATAAATTAATGATAAATACTAATAAATAAATATTAATAATTACTTTATTATAATTAAATTACTTCCCACCCTATTCCCCTATAAACCCACAACCGCTCCTAAAAAAATAACACAATTAATACAATTATCTGTTAATTAATTAATATTAATTAATAACCAATTAATAATTAATTAATAATAAATACATTATAAATACTAATAAATATTAATAATTACTTTATTATAATTAAATTACTTCCCACCCTATTCCCCTATAAACCCACAACCCGCTCCTAAAAAAACCCACAATTTATATGATTATCTATTAAATAATTAATATTAATTAATAACCAATTAATAATTAATTAATAATTAATTAATTATAAATACTAATAAATAAATATTAATAATTACTTTTTTATAATTAAATTACTTCCCACCCTATTCCCCTATAGACCCACAACCCGCTCCTAAAAAAATAACACAATTTATATAATTATCTATTAATTAATTAATATTAATTAATAACCAATTAATAATAAATTAATAATAAATTAATTATAAATAATAATGAATAAAAATTAATAATTACTTTTTTTTATAATTAAATTACTTCCCACCCTATTCCCCTATAAACCCACAACCCGCTACAGAACTAAAATACGGAAAAATTAATTTACATAAAAGTATTTACTGCTAAAAATTTAACACATACATTAAAAAAAACTACACTTATACCAAAAATTACATCACATACTTTTAACACACATACTAAAATACAGAACACTAATATAAACATCAATATTATTAACAACGATATTTTTACAAACGATATTACTGTCTTCGATATTAAAAAAACCGATATTTCTTACCTTACTGTCGATATTCTGTACCACGATATGCTTGCAGTCGATATTCTTGACCTACGATATTTAAAACTCGATATTATGGTAGGTCGAAATTAAAAACTCGATATTCTGTCTGCACCGCGGCTATTAGCCTGTTTTATTTTATATGCTGATTTGCTATTTTATGCTTGCATGTTTTGTTTATATGTAACTGAATGTTTTCATATTTCATCTTCTTGCTTTACGTTGTTTTCTTTTACATCATGGTGGGACAGTTCACCTACCCACCTTCATCATTTTGTCTTTTAGCTAGTAAACTGCTTACTAGTCGGATTCAAGCATGTGAATCTATAAAAGATACAATACTGGAGAAAAAACAAGTTACTTACCTGTACACTGTGATTCTCCAGTATTGCTGACTTTCATAGATTCACAGGCGACCCTTCCTCCTCCCCAATTAGGCTCGCCATATACATCTGAGTGTTTTCTATATATGCACTTGTGCTCGAAATCTGAGGTACGGTGGCTCTGTTGGGGAAGGGTACTCTGAGGTTTCTGCTGTGAGTGGCTGAATTTTGGATGTTAGAAAATAAGGTTGACAGGTTACTAAATTGTGGTTTCTGTTCTATGGAGGTCCATGGAAATGTTTTTCAGTACTGCTATTGTTTGCTGGTACCGAGGGACTCCCACCATGACGACGGGGAATATTCAAGCATGTGAATCTTTAAAAGATATCAATACTGGAGAAAAACAGTGTACAGGTAAGTAACTTGCTTTTTCAAATGATCTCACCACCAGCATTGCATAGTTGGAGTAGTATGATAAGCTCCCCAAAATAATTTGTTTTGGGGAATTTCTCAACTCTATCCCTAACACACACTCTGAAACCCTCTGAAAATAAAATACTGTATACCTTTTCTTTTTATAAAATATCTGTGTCTATCTTTCATCTGTGTAGACTATTTGATGTTGAAGTTACTACATAGCAAAGTGTTATTTATGTTCTCTTTGTTCGCTTTCAAGGGGTATTGCCTTTATAAAATGTCATTATGATACTGAAAGCATATTCTAAATAACTAAACATTTCTTTTGCCTGGCATATAACACATAAATCTGCAAATATTTTAAAAATCAAGACAGACCATAATGTGTTGTATTTTATGTTTGGTTTTATGTATTATTCAAAAAGTATTTTCTGTAAAAGATTATTTTGGGGAAATTAAAAATTCTCCTAGCCAGTTGCAAAGGAGAGTCCTGATTTTATTAACTATAAGGATGGGAGAATTATGCAGTCTCTTTTCTTACTCTTTATTTTCACAGCCATTTTAAGAACTACAATTCCCATGACCCAGTACTTTCAAACAGGAAATGCCAATTAAAGAAACAATTAAGTCCACAGGGAAAGAGGGCAAACTCCACAAAGCCAACCTTTTTTTGTAATGGGTCGTACAGTTCAAATGCTGTATGCAAATCTAAATATCAAAAAACTAAAGGAAAAACTCCAAAAGTGACCAAATCAAATCCTCCTGGCTCTGTCCAGTCTCCATTTGAGATGTCCGTCCAAAGTCCAGGTAGCATTCCGCACTGCGAATTCTACACCTTGTCAATTCAGTTTGTTGCTTGATTAATTGAGGGCGGTACTAGAAACAACCAAAACATGTCAAACATCACTTATGGGGTGAGTACACTTACAGTGGTGAGATAATACTTGCCTCTTTGTCTTTAATAAAATAGGGACTGTCCTTCACAACTGGTTCGGAGAATCTGCAATTTCATTACAAGACTAAGGTGCACATGCATCAATGTCAGAAATAACGATTCCTTAATAGCGATTTTTAACGAATTGCTATTAAGAAATCGCTAAATTCAATACAGGAACAAATTTGGAAATAATTGGCGAATCGGTAAAATTCGCAATCGCAAATAGCGATTGCATGTTTCCGAATCGCAAATAAAGAAATCGCTATTTGCGACATCGCTATTAACGATATCGCAAATTGCAAAATCGCAAATTGCGAGTCGCTTTTGGTGCAGGGTGATGACATCACAATCAGGAAGTGATGCATCCCATGCTTTTCCAATGCACTGAGAGAGTCAGAGGAGGAGGCTGAGTGCAGGAGCACAGCAGAAGAAAGGAATTTTGGGCTTGCAAATACTGTCCTCTTCCAAAAACATGGAATCAGCAGCACCAGGGAAGAAAGCAGCTACACGAAAACGAAAATTTAGTGAGGAAATAGAAATCCTCATTGAGGAGGTTGTGAGGAGCCACAATAGGGTTTTTGGAAAACTATCTCTCCAGGTCCCGGAGTCAGAGAAGAGAAAGATCTGGCTCAGGATACAATCAAAAGTAAACGCAGTGGGGGTCACCCACCGCAAAATTGACGAACTGAAAAAGAAGGTGGTATGACCTGCGCAGCCGTGCCAAGGAGAGGCTCAATGAGGCAAAGAAGACTGGAGGGGGACCTGCAACACTGCCTGGGAATACACCGATGGAGGACCTAGTCGAGTCCACACTCCAGCCTGAAGCTGTAGTGGGAGTGACGCAGTTGGACACCTCAGCAGCGGCCAGTACTTCACAAGGTAAGATGCATGCAAATGTCCATTTAAAGTTGATTATTAATTTAGAAACATCACGTCAGTTCAGCTCTAGTGTTCAGAATCAAACTCCAGTCCACATTTTACTTGCAACACCCAAATGCATTATGGGAATAACAGGCAGGGTAGGCAAATACAACAAGGGAGTAAAACACGTGAACACTGTGTGTCAGATAGTAATTTAATGAGACTAAAAAGATGCTGAATATGACACGACATTATTTTGAGAATTACTAAAAAATGCACTGTTTAACATCACAGATGCAGCAGCAGAGGAGTCGGAGGAAAGTGAAGGCGGAGACACACAGGAGACTCCTGCTGAGGCAGATGTGGAAACACCTGTGGCCCCACAAAGCACAGACCCTGCACCCACTAGACGCAGGTCCCCAGTCACACCACTTCAGCTCATGGAACTTGAGGAGGAGAGTGAACCAGCTCCCCAGACAACCCAGACTGGAGGTACAGCCACAACAAGACCCCAGTCACAGGTCCGGCGCAGCACAAACCAGAGCCGGAGGCCCAGGTCAAGGGCAATGATGTCATCACAGGAGGACGAAAGTCCAAAGTCTGGGGTGGGCTGGAGAGCCAGATGCTGAGGGTGCAGCGCCTGCAGGCAAAACACATGAGATCAATGCAGGCACAACTCAGCAAAATGGCGAACAACATGGCAGAAATGAGAGACTGTGTGAAAGAGCTAACTACAGCAGTGGTGGAAGGCAATAGGCAGTCCAATGAGGCCATGCAGGAGCTATGCAGGGTGATGCAGGAGGACCAGGTGCCACAAAGAAAAAGGCATCGCCAATTATTAGTGCGCCTAGATGGCTACACGAAATCCAACAACCGCCTGAGCAACAACACAGCACTGCTGTCCCGTTGGTCGGTGGCCATGCAGCTCGAAAGAGGCCATTGTTGTGGGGATGTGGCAAGGGCACTGGTCCAGGTTACTAATGCCGTAGAGCAATTTCAGACTGCTACTGCTGGGGGCAGCAATGTAACGGGGTGAGAGGGGAGTGAGGAGGCGTCCAGCCTCAGTAGTCTGTTGGTGCCAGTCACTACATGCAGGAGGCCCACCACTAGGAGCACAACACCTTCCGAAGCCTCCATGAGGGACGAGAATGAGGTCGGCGAAAGGCGTTTGGGAGTGCGTGGTCGAAAAAAATTGTGTGGCCTTGGCAGACTAACTCACAGATGGTGATGTAACCATTGACAATGCTACATTCATACATCTTCTGGTCAGTCTCAGCGCCAGGATACCCTTGGGGTGACAGCTGCGCGGTATAAATATTTTTTACATTACATTACAGTAGTGACTGACATACAAGTCTGATGAGGAGGTCTTGTTGTTTATGTTGTTTACACTCACTGTGCTATTTTGCACCTGGTATGTGTGCTTTAACACAACCACATTGTTAAATGCAGATACATGCAGTACAGTTCAAACATGCTGTGTCGTGTCTCATCATTACCCACCTCAAAAATAATGTTGTGTCATTTCTGCACATCTCCTTCTCCCTTCTGCTAAGCTTGCCCCAGCTGCTGCTCGTAGTTGTGGCCTTGGCTGGTTGTCCTCCTCAGGCTCGCTGTCTGACAGTTCCAGGGGTATGCCTCTCCTAGTAGCGATGTTGTGCAACATGGCACATGTGGCCACTATTCTGCAGCAGGTGTCTGGTCGGTACTGCAACGCCCCGCCAGTCTTGTGGATGCAGCGAAACCTACTCTTCAGCTGTCCGAAGGTGCGCTCTATGACGTTTCGTGTTGCTATGTGCGCTGCATTATAACGCTGTTCACTTGGGGTAGTTGGGTTGAGGTATGGTGTCAGGATGTAGTTGCGCACGGCGTATGCGCTGTCACCTACAGGGTAGTAAGCAAACGGTTAGTAACTGATATGCATTTCCGTTAGGCCATAGTGTCAGAGCGAATGTAACATATGTTTACCAAGCAGGTGTCCTTCTCCAAATTCACCCCCAAGGAGCCGAGTGTGTATGCCACTGTGTCTAAATATGTATGAGTCATGTGTGCTGCCAGGGTATTGTGCCACAATGTCAGTGATGATATTTTTTGCATTGCAGACTACTTGGATATTCAGTGAATGATATGATTTGCGGTTCCTAAAGATGTACTCATTCACTGATAGTGGACAAATGGCAACATGAGTTCCATCTATGCAACCTATTACATGGGGGAACCGGGCTACCTGATGGAAGTCTAGTTTAGTCTTAAGCAAATCTTGTGGGGTTGCGGGGAAGCTAATGTGGTGGTGTATCCTTGTCAACATGGCCTGCAGGAATGCATTGAAGAAACGTGACAGGGAACTTTGGGACACCCCTCCAGCTACAGCTACTACACCCTGGAAGCTGCCTGACGCTAGTAGGTGCAGGGAACATAAGACCTGCACGTGAGTGGGAATAGCATGTGTCCTGAGAGTCTGGCGCTGCAGTAGAGGATCCAATTCTGCAATCAGATCAAGGATCATGGCAGCATTTAGCCTGTACTTGTCATAGATCTCCTCTTCAGTCTGCCCCAACAATGTGATGCACACTCTAAAAATGCGCTCCTGTAATCTCCTTCTTCTCTGTGCTGTTGCTCGTAGCCTCATCCTCCTCGCCATGACGTAGAGCGCTGCCATAGTGAAACATTCTGAGTCCTCCTGGGCCTGTTTAAATACTTTGCTGATGTGCTGCACCTGATGAGATTGTTTTCACCTGTTTACCACCTGCCTGTAAAATTCGGTAAATTGCGAGCGCTAAAAAGCAATTTTGATGGAAATCGCTATTTGCGATTTTTTGTGCATAGCTTTGCGATTCCTTATTTGCGATTCGCAAATAAGGATTCACTATTTCAGGTCTCGCAATTTTGCGATTCCTTATTTTTGCGAATTCCTTGTAATTTCGCTATTTTGAGTTGGTGCATTGCGAAGGGCTATTTTGCGATCGCAAACAGCCTTTTTTTGCAATTCTCAACGTTTGCGATCGTAAAATAGCTTGATGCATGTGCCAGTAAGGCTCATAATATGCATGTTAAAAGCATGTTAACTACTGTCATTACTGCATGCTGCAAATGCTTACTATACAAGGTTTTAAGAGTCGATACCTTAGCCCAATCCGCAGACTTCAGTATATCCTCCAACATAGCCCAGACTAGAAAACCTTAGAGGCCATTGCCCCCCCAACTGAATGAGCACCAAAGTGAACTGTCTACTTTTGCCAGTGCCATCAGTCCTTTAACCCATCTGCTCATCCTAGTTGATGTCACTGACCAAAGGGTTTACGCAGAGATACTAACAACTGTGGGGATGCTGTTCTCACATTTGTCTCTACAGCCTCCAACCAGAGTCTTTTTGTAACCGATCCTGTTTGTCTCTTGACGGATGCACTTCCTCTGCTTGTATGGGCTTCCTCCTCCTAGCGGGTGTGAGGAGATTGGGGTGAGGGAGAGCATACCAGACAGCATCTGCAACAGAGACGTGAAATTTCTTAAAAAGGGGCTCGAGTCTAAATGAAATTTATCATGCCTAAGTACATGCGGTTTTGGGTAATGTGCATGTGTATATTTTATTGTAATGATTAATGATTATGTTTGAGGTGGCACCTCGCAGATGCACAAGAAGCCCCAGTGTGAAATGTTGTTACGTCCCAGCAATGAGCCACATGTCATGGAAATCCCCAGCAACCAAATGACATGCAAGAGATGACTGATGGAAGATGTCTCTGTTGTGTGTCTCTGTTGTGTGTGCTTTTAGCAAAGGCAGAATACACATCAGTGAAGGAGCTTGTGGCATCGCAAGCAGCATTCATTTTGATGGAGTGCCAGCAGTGTCTGTTGCGGAAAAGTTGTGCTGTGTGGTAAGGTGGCTAAAGTGCCACATGGGTGCAGTCAGTGCAGTCAGTGGCACTTACCACACGGAGTGAAGTGGGCAAAGGCATAGCATTCCCCTCCCAGCCTTTGCCTTTCTGCCAGTGATTGTGGCATGGTGATCAACTGATGCACTCTTCTGTTGATGCATCCCAGTACCTGATGCAAGCAACAAGACTGGCTTGCTTGTGAGATACCGACCTTGTTTTAGCTAACCCTTTTGAAAGATAAAGTGTCCATGAAATAGAGTGCAGCCAGTATATTTACATGGGCATGGATAGCCTGGGAATGGCCTGTACGTTAATCAAGCTCCTGCTTCCAGTCTGCAACCCTTTCATGGATCACTTCAGGTGAGAAGCGGTATCTGCCAATGACTTCTTCCCTGGACATCCCAAAGATGCTGATCCTTTGTCTGTAAACCCTCTCTCGCCTCCTCAAATAGGTATTCCTCAAAATGAAGGTCTTAACCAACACATTCACCAACATTGTGTGGGCAGCAAATGTTGTTTGGTGTGTGGTGGAAAGTAGGATCTGCTTTCATGGTTACCCCCACATTTTGCTGGTGTCAGTATGTTTTATTTTACTAGTCTGGCTGGGATCCTACTAATCAGGACCCCAGCCACTGTGCTTTCTCCCTAAATTTGACATGGTAGGTACTTTGGTACCTCCACAAGTCCCTAGTATATGGTACTAAGGTACTCAGGGCATAGGTACACCAGGGGTCTCCCATGGGCTGCAGCATGTATTATGCCACCCTTGAGAGACCACTCAAACTGTGACTTCAGGCCTGCCATGGCAGCCGGTGTAAGCTGGTGCGGGCACCACTTACGACAGATATAGGTTTTCTTATTTCTGAGGTCACTGCACTTGAAACCTATAAGTCACCCCTAAGGCAGGCCTTTCAATCCTGAAGGCAGGGGGCTAGGTTTTAAGTGTGAGGGTGTATTTCTTGAAGGGTGGTTGGGTGTAGGGATTGGTGCTCTAAAGAAATCCACACTATATCTGTAGTTCAGGAATTGACAATGTGGTGCTTTTGGGGTAGGGAGATCCACCCACTCCCCAACCCATGATCACCAATTTAATACACAAAATATCCTCCAGCTCATGCAACCATATAGTGACATATGATCCAATCAAAAATTATCAGATGTCTTTCTTTTATTCCTTGGGATCTTTTGTTCAGTTGTTATAGTCAACGTTTGTTTCGTCGCACAATGAGAAATGTCCCGCAACTTTCTCAGGGCTAAAAAGGTACAAAGAAGCACATTCCATTGTAATGTACTACATTATTTCCATGATATTCATGTCCCAGTATTGTGACTTCAGTGGTAAGGGTCATCTAAGTTTGAAAATCTTAACGGTGTGCCATTTGCGTAAACATATGTGCATAATATGAACTGCATGCCAGTTCAAATCATCAGTACATATAATACATAGTTCCATGTTATTATGAGAGTCTCTTTTTACTTGATAGAACGTAGGTCAATGGGGTCAGGTGCGTCAACACCCCTCATCAGCCAGGCTAGCTTGAATCCAGTGGAAAAGTGAGCAAGGGACCCATGTCTGGGCATACCCTGCCAACTTAGGGCAAACAAAGCAAACACAAGGAGATGATGAACGGAGGCTGAAACTTTTCAGACACCCCCCAAGTCACAGATATGCCTAGCCAGGTCTTCTAAGTTGGCAGGGTATGCCCAGACTTGGGTCCCTTGCTCACTTTGCCACTGGATTCAAGCTATCCTGGCTGATGAGGGGTGTTACCCCGAAACCGGGCTCAGGAATGCTTGTTTCCGGTCCAGGGAGGACCTGGCTTGGCAGTTCGGGCTGGACTGTTCCCATGAGGAACAGGGTCAAGACTGATTTGCATATGGCTGGGTCTGAACTGGGGTAGTGAAGTGAGCTAAATAACAATGATGGATTTAACACAGATCTAATAGTGACTGGGGTGAGTGTCTGAAAAGTCTCAGCACTCCTTCCATCATCTTATTGTGTTTGCATAGTTCCAGTGTTTGGCCATGTGTGGACATACTCCAAGGCTGAGGTGGAGTACATTTTCGAGCCACTCTCCCCACCCTGTCTCTCCCACATTTACCACAAAGACTTATGTGTACATGTGTGGAGATTTGTGCATGAATAATATAGGAGCAGCAAAGGCACAGACTTCCACCTCTAGGTTAGCGAGTAACATTTTGTAATAGTTTAGTAGTTCAAGTCTATTGGAGCCCCAATGTTGCCATTAGGTGCAGGAGTCCTCTGGAGAATAATGAGGAAGTACTGAGGATAGCAATAATAATCATGATGAAAATCAGCCTATTCCCACCTATACAACATGGTGAAGTTGATGGACAGCTGCTATTAATGAGAAATAAAACACTCTTGAACATACTCTAACCCTAACTCCTTCAACAGGCATATGAAATGCAGTCTCCTTCCTCTTCGCTAACTCCTTGGCAAGCCTTTGAAATGCAGTCATCATTCTAACACTGCAAGCCCCAACCACTGCTCAATACCTAATCTTCATGGATGGGGTTCTGCATAGGCCTATCACGCGTGCACACCTAAGTGGTGCACTGTTGGGGGACTGCTGGAACTTGAGACCAGTAGGAAGGATGGATGGATGAAGAAGCAGACGGGTCAGTTGTTGAAAGTCATCATTGCAAAGTTGTTGATGGCACCTCTTACATCTAGTGTATACATGTCTTGGCACAGATCTGGGGCTCTGCTTCATCCTCCTTGTTTAGGGTTACTATGGATGGTTACTGGTAACTATAGGATGGTGCTGCAGATGCCTCTGCGTGGTTTTGACCATGTGGCCATTAAGGTACAGATCTCTGCTGGGGTGTCAGGTGGTACTCATTGCTGGGTTCCCGTTGATGGAGGTTGCTAGAAATTACCATTTTTTGCATGTTGTAACCCCCACCCCCAGATTTTTGTCTTGACTATTTTTGCTGGATGTAGACCTCTGTGCACTTTACCCCTACTAACCAGCAGTAAATTGCCTGTACTCCCTTTTTCAACATGATGAAATTGGCATACTCTTAAATAGCATATTTAACTTACCTTTAAGTCCTTAGTATAAAAGTGTACACTGAGCCTGTAACTTAAATTTCACCAGTTAGCTGCAGCACACACTATGCCACCCACTGTTGTGACAGGACAAACATGACTGCAGGCCTGCCATGTGTAGCACAGTTGTGCAGGTTTTAACTGCAAATTTGACCTGTCAAAATAACACCTCTTAGCAGGCCTAAACCCTCCTTTTTACTATTAATAAGTCACCCCTAAGGAGGCCTTACTGCACATTAAGGCAGGGTGCATGGTATTTAAGAGTAGGGCATGTAAAGGTTTAATGTTAATCATGCCATTACAGTGAAAAGGCTATTTTCGCTGAAGCAGGGTTAGCTATTCTATAGGAAAGCATTGGAATACAATATTACATTTATTATTGTTATCTCTGCTCCGCAAAAAGCTACAGATTTCATTCTCAGACTATTTAAAATCTTTATTACAAACACCATTATTTGGTAAAGTCAGATTTGTAGTACCTAGTTTAGAATATGAACTTTTTAAAAGTTGCCTGTTACCTGCCTAGAGCCTCTAGAAGCCCATTTACATGAACTTCCAACTGTCACCCAGGAGCTGAATAGCCCTTTTGATGAAGTGTGAACTTGCTCCCTGAGTGCAGACAAATGCCTTGGGTGTGGAGAGGTGTTCTGTTTCTCTGGCACACTGAGCATCTGGGCTGTGCCCAGGAACTTCATTAACTTCAAAGAGGCCTACCCTGTCACAGGCAGATTTAGCCTGCTCCTTCCTTTTTCCCGTTAGCCAGTCAGTCACCAGGCCCAGTGGGAGAGGAGCTGTCCCCGGAACTGGTTCAGAGTGACCGCAGAGGAGGGATTACTCATGGCCTTTGACTCATTTCTAGCTTGGGCACAGGATCTCTGCACAGGGAAAGAAAGGCTCACCATGTTGGTTTTGGGCAGAGAGGGGCATTGTGGGCGTGATTACAGTAAAAGACACTGGAAGAGCTGCAAAGGTGGGTACGGGTCACTCCTGGGAACATTTATCCCATTACTTACAGAGTAGCCAGATATTTTCCCCCACCCACAGGCTGGCATTGGGCATGAATATGTCATCCCCAGTACCCTCTCCAGATCACTTCTGGACCTTTGGAAGACCAGGAGAGAACTGGACCTGCTGCACCTGCCCTGAGAAGAGCTCAGAAGACCGGACCTGCTCTCCCTCTTGTACCCAGGACAAAAGAAGTGGACTCCAAGTGTCATAAGGCTTGACACCTGTTTGGGCTACAGGGACACAACAAACATCATGAGGCCCTTTTCCTTAATTTCCAGCTGGCCAATTTCAACTAAATCTGCCCTGGAAACTGCTGCTGACCTCTGCTGGAGTGAGTCTTGACCCCCAAGTGCGGTCTCCAAAGTCCTAAACCCTTGGCTGGTGTCAAAGTGTACTCCGAAGGTTTCCTGAAACCAAGGACTCAAAAACTTTTTGCCAACTTCTTTCCTTGTGAACCAACATGGGACCGGGACCAACCTGCCAAGCCAATCCGCCGAGGGTGCATTGCGCCAGATTTGAGTTTGCAACAGCTCTGGCTACGTTCTTCTCCACAGCAGCAAATCTTATTCTGCGGGACCACCGTTGACCGGCATCCAACAACATCAAGCTCTCTTCGGCCACAGCCTGCAGCCTTGCCCTGCTGAGGAAAGCTGAGCTCCAGAAAAGTTTCTAAGTCTGAACATAGAAAGCTCCACCAGACCAAGCAGGCACCTGTATCCAATCGATGTTGAGGGCTGTTTGTGTGCGAAACCTGAACTTTCCCAGCTCAGAGTTTTCCCACATATGTCGACAGCTTCACTGGAACCTCGGACTTCGGCTCCCCATCTTTGTCGAGCCCAGCTTGAGCCACAGCCTGCTGCCTTGCCCCGCTGAAGAATTTTGCTCCACAAAGGTTTCTAAATGATAAGGTAACCTTTTGACTGGGATGAACCTGGTAGTTGTATGTGACCACTTCTTCATCGCGGTTGGCCTTAAAACATACTCTTGTCCTGGTCACATGCGCCCATATGACTTCGGTTGGTGCTTAATGCTTTTTGCCACTAATTTTAAATTCAAACTTTAAAACTCCATAACTCAGGTTCTTTGGGATTTTTATTGTGTTATGTTTTGACTTCATTACTGTTACAGCACTGCATTACTGCTTTACACATTGCCTCTAAGTTATTTATGCCTGTTGGCTCTATGTCTTCGCTACCAAGGGGTTGAGCTCAGGTTAATTTAGTGACTTTAACGGTTCACCCTGACAATGATTGTGGTTATTATTCGAGGTGGGTACTCGCCCCCTCAACTAATACCTCCATTTTCCTACAGAGGTGGCATAGGTGGTAGAACTTTGTTTCTAGGTTTGTCTGTGTCCTCTGGATTCAAGACTTCAACAATGTCACCAGAACACAGGTTTTGTAACATGTGAATGAAAACTTTGAATTTTGTTGGTATGTCAGCTTGTGTGGCTTTGGGCCATAGGCGGGTATTCATGGCCTTGGTGATGCATGTACTCCTTATTTGCAGGATAGGTTGGCCCACTGCCCAGGCCTGCTGAGTGTAGGTGGCATCTAGCTTCCTGTGCTGATGGAAGGAGAAGTGTGCACTGGTCCTGCTGATGCAAGTGGTGCAGGTGTCCTTTCTGGGTCATCAAGAGGCTCTGTGACGTTCACTTTGTCTTCTTCTTTGTCATCTTTGGGGCATGTTAAAGGATAAGAGCCCATGGCGTGTACACAAGCGCAAAGGAATGTTTGCAT
The DNA here is from genome assembly GCA_963921515.1 of Calotriton arnoldi. Classification (NCBI taxonomy): domain Eukaryota; kingdom Metazoa; phylum Chordata; class Amphibia; order Caudata; family Salamandridae; genus Calotriton; species Calotriton arnoldi. The sequence continues at coordinate 795,293 of CAWUFW010005673.1, forward strand.
TGACGTTCACTCATCCTGCTGCCTCAGTATTCGGAACACCACTCCCAGCTCTCTCAGGGCAGGTGACGGCTCTAGCGGTATCTCTATCTTATCCACCCAAGGTCTCAGTGCCAAGACTAATGTCGATGCCCCTGCACATCTCACAACTTCACTGACTGCCTGTATACCGTGAATTGTCCCTTAGGCAGTTGTGGACAAAGCCATTGCACGTGTACTAGGTTGTACCCTGGCTATCACGTGTGTTTGATACAGGACAATTCACGTAGCCATTTCAAACCATTCTCTGAGGCAGCCCTTGTGGAGGTGTCACCTACAGTCTGTAATAGTATAACATGGTGATGGCACAGAGCAGAGCTTTGTAAGGTAGTGCCTGCTTAGGGATTACCCGGGCTGCCTTATTAAACTTAAAGCATATTATATGATTGAAAGACAAAAACATCTGTTGCTGCAGCTTTTTGCCGACAGCGCTGCACTTGTCATTCGTGGCTCACAATCCTCGAGGTCCAAGCAAGTAGATTTCTTTACATCTTGTCAATCTGGCACATGCATCAAGGTAGGCTTTTGCGATTCCTTAATTGCGATTATTAAGGAATCGCAATTAAGGAATTGCAAAAGCCTATGCATGTAGGAATCGCTATAAAAATAGAGATTCCTAAACATTCCTTAATTGCGACTCGCAAATTGCGAGTCGCAATTAAGGAATGCCGTCCCATTCATTCCTAGGGGCCTACAGGCCCCTAGGAATGAATTGGAAGATGCATGCGCAATTTGCGAGTACCAGTAGGTACTCGCAAATTGCTCATGCAACTTCAGGATGCAAGGGTGTCAAAATGACACCCTGTTGCACCCTGAAATTGTGATGTGCACCCATGTTGCGCATACACATGCCCCAAGGGCATGTGTGTGTGTAACCTAAAACTTTAAAAAATGCATTTTAGTGCATTTTTCAAAGTTTTGCAAATTACAGACAAGTTTGATTTGTCTGTAATTTGCGGTCCCAAATAGCGAAATCGCTATTTGAAAGTGCTTCTAGCATTGCATTTAAGGAATCGCAAATTGCGATTCCTTAAATCTGTCATAATTTAGGAATTCGCAAATAATTGCAAATTCTTAAATTGCGCATAGGAAACACTTTCATGCATCTCCAAAGGCCAATTTGCGATCGCAAACGGCCGATTTTTGCGAATCGCACCGTTTGCGATCGCAAAAACCTTTGATGCATGTGCCCCTTGGTCTTTTAGAGAAGGAGAGTGCAAAGGGTCAACCACTTTCTTGGTATTTCATGCTGGCTCGTACATTAGCATAGGAACATTGTATACTGTCACAAACGTATGCTGTCACACACTTTATCACGGAATAATGTAATGCTGTCCCATGGTAGCCAACAGTCCGTCGCAGACTGGCCCACATATTAGGACATAGCATAGTATGTTATCCTGTTCTTTAGCATAGAACTTACTAGGGAACAGCTCACCTTAGGGCAGCACACTGTATGGAACAATGCACACTCAACACCCTAGCAGATACCATACTGTAGTTAATATGGAACAGCACAAGCTCTCTGACTCTGAAGAACAGAGAACTACATAATATACCTCCTCATAGAGCATAGCTTTGATACTGTCACACACCTTAGCGCATATAATTATAAAACGCCACACTGTTTAGCACTGAACTTCTCACACCGCCACAGGCCTTCACTCAGTACATTGTACACTGTGCACTCATTTCAACTCATTACATTGTACACTTCGATCCACCTGAGCACAGACCATTGTAGCATACTGTTGCAATACTTAGGGGCATATTTACAAAAGAAGTGACGGAGCATGGCGTTAGGCTTATTGGCTTAACGCCGCACCCCGCCACTTCTGAAACGCAGGGCTGCACCGTATTTACAAGAATACGGTGCAGCCCTGTGTTTCTCCCGGCGCGGGTGCTAAATTTAGCAGCCTAGTGCCAACGCACGCACCCTTGCAAGGTGCCTGCGTTGAGGGGAGGGATTGTATATGTGCAGATAAACAATATGAAATGGCGTTTTGTAACTTCTATGTGTGCTGCTTTGTGCAGCACACATAGAAGTTGTAACTTGTCATTTATTTTTTAATGATTGTTTATCTGCAGGAAGGGACACCTTCCTGCACATAAACATCAATGGCATTTTGCTGTTTCTGTGTGTGCTGCACAACGCAGCACACATAGGGGCATATTTACAAGCCCCTATTAGTGACGTTATTGTGGCAATATGGGCTTTGCCTTATTTACAAGTCAGCGTTAAGCCACTTAACGTGGCGTAACGCTGCCTTGTAAATAAGGCCACCCTATTTAGCGTGAAATGCAGCACACATAGAAGTTGCAACTTGTCATTTTTTAAAAATGATTGTTTATGTGCAGGAAGGGAAACCTTCCTGCACATACACAATCAATGGCGTTTTGCTGTTGCTATGTGTGCTGCACAACGCAGCACACATGGAAACAGCAAAACAAGGAGAAATTAAACATTTCTCCTCCTTGCACCAGGGTAAGACCAGGTTTTCCCTGGTCTTAATTTTGTCGCTGCCCCATATTTACGCCACCTTTGTAAATATGGGGCAGCGTCAAAGTCAATGGGTTTTGCGGTGGAACTCCCACCACAACCAGCGCCTTGAAGACTTGGAGGTTATATCCCGTCCGCCTCCTGATAAGAACACTATAGCGTCCTCTTAACGTTCTATCATTTGGACCCGCTATTTATTTATTCTAGCGGAGCGGGACCGCAACGTACCATATGAAAGCTATATGGATATTTGGGAGTTTGCACTTTAACGATATTGTGGACCCCATTTTATAGATTACTTCTTTTCGAAATCTGCACAGTCTATCTCTGATGCCTTACCTTCATACTTTGTTACCGAGACGTTAATTGGCCCCCTTTACCGCAAAATAATAAAAAAATCTCTATTTCGTAGGGACGGCACTACTCAAATATTGGTTACGCCCTTTTTGAGTATACGAAATTATACCTCGTGTGGCTGAAATTCATTTTCCAGTGTGAGACCCAGTTCCCACTGAATTGACTAAAATTTTTTTTTAAATTTAAAGTGATTGTGATAATGAGCCCTCTGCAGCACATATAAGAAACTTCTCTGATTATTTGGATGTCGATTGACCGCTCAATGAATTATTTACCTGCTGCGCCCTGACGAAGGAATTGGTGGTTCAGACTCCACTCCGAAACGCGCGTCGGCGCCTTTGCTCTTTTCATGTACTAATGAAATGATTACGATATGTATTGAATTGTTCAGTTTTTAGTATGATTGTGTTGTGTATGTGTGATAGTTGTATGTTTGGTGGTGTTTGACTGGGTTTTGAGATGTTCATGTAACATGCTCTTTGGGCTCAATTTATGCTAAGATCATGTAAATTATTTATACATTAAGTAAAACATTATTTTTATATCTATGGAAAATAACAAAAAGAAAAAATATTTTTATAAATGAAAAAATGAACAAAACAATTACTGTAGTGGGACAATGTATTTTCTAATGATGGATGTACCACCTGATTACTAATTGAATGTTAAGGAGAGGCTCCTTGTTGTTATTGTTCACTCCCACCACAACACCCATTGCCCGCCCCTTTCACGCTAAGTATCGCGTGAAAAGGTGCCTTATTCACGTTAAGTGGCTTTATGCCGCCTTGTGAATAAGGAGAAGCCCAGGGTTTTAAGTGGGCTGGGTGCAGGTGCTGAGATGGGTCCCTATCAGGCTCTCCATTTTTGCACTCACCCTCAGGGTGAAAAAAAAAAATCTTACCTCTGCAGCAGTACCATCATTTTTCACTGCCTTTGATGTAACTTCAAAGAGACTCGTTATAGTTCTTTCACAGTCTCATCATGTAAGAACTGCAGCATTTTCAATATGTTATAGAAACAAAGCCATAGTTGTTGCTTATTCATCTTATGCAATTAACAATCATTGACAAAACCAATAGTCCTGGCTTGTAGTAGGTATAATATTACTTGTTGCATTATATATCTGGCTGCAATGACAGAAACAGCAAAATATCAGTCGGGAGCAAACTATGCTAAGCACAGATTTTTGGCTTGCATGTTTTTAAGCCACGCCCTTAATTACATTGGTCACGCCCCTTTGAGAGGACACCCCAGTGTTTTCCTCCCACTTAAAGCCCTGACGAAGCCCCTAATGCCACCACAAAGTCGAGGAAAGTGACGTTGTGGTGGCGATAGTGGCTTGTAAACATTCATATACAAAAAAGGAGCATAAGGGGGAAAATTAATCAGGTTGCCCCCCACTCAATCACTTATAAATCCACAAAACCTGATTAATTACGAACATTCTTTTATCGCCGGATAGCAGGAGCAGTTAAAACAATCTCTCTGCTCGTGGGATGGTCTAAATGCCATTCACCTCCCGGTCCAAATGTTCAATTCTAAATGTTTGTCAATACACCACGTGTCATTTCATCTTGTGAACAGCAAGAAGAAAAAATGTGTGAAAGGTCAGAAAGTACCTCACGTAAGCATCACCAAGGGAGCTGCTGGTTGGTACTCACCAGTTTGCTCACGCTATCATCATCGGTAACTTTCATAACCATAAAGGAAGAAAAAAGTGTCAAAATTTTGAGAGGTGAAGAAAAGAAAAGAAACGGAAGACAAAACAGTGATGTGTTTACAGATGCACTGTAAGTGCTTGTGTCATTCTATACCCACTGGGCCCCGTCGTGAAAAGAAAGAGAGATTAGCTTCTCCAAGCTAAAATGAGGTGTAACTCACTTGCAAAAACTCATACTTTATTGGGTGCAGTGAGTACCCTCAGATTAAAAGAATGGCATGTATTTGACCATTTCAAAAGCAAAAGGCCAACATGTTTCGTTGCCAATCTATTTGCAGCAACTTCATCAGGGCTAGGGGGACCGGTCTTCACCTCACTGGTACTTCAAGCTTAACCTGTGGTTATTGACAAAATAAAAGAGAGAACGTGCCAGCCATAAATAACATATAAAAAGCAACTGCTTGCAAATGCACCCAAAATTCAGTGTATGCCATCTCCTCGAAGTGGCATATTTACCAGGTGGTTGCTGTCATCTCTCGTACCCGCAACACACCATTATGAGGATCCCGCACCTATTAGTCACGCATCCCCACTGAAAACCAGGGTCGCCCCACATCAACCTGCAGGTATATAGATGTACATTTTTAATAGAAAGACCACATTATCCACCTCCCGTGGCCATGCCGCTCAAGCCACATAGTAGTCAATAGCCCTCCTCTCACTCATTCTTCCATTGCACTAAATATCCTGAGTTCATCCCAATACCCAGGGGGTCCTTACATCGATGCCACCCCATATTGGATACCGGTAGGATGTATCAGCTACTCTTATTGCACTCCGATGCCTCACCTCCAAAGCGGGGCTACACGCGCAACAATGGACCTACGTGCTCGCTCTCTCACAGTGAGTCCGCACCACCCATGTATTCTGGAACCCTCTTACCGCACTCGCGGATGCCTCTGCTTCGTGCTCCGTCACGTTGCACGTGGAGTTCGCCAGTGCTTTCAAACAGAGCGACCCGGAAGTCTTACCCGGGACACGCCCACGCCCCATATTGTACATTGCAGAACTACCTCCTCAAATTCAGCGGCCATTTTGAAGTGGTGTTTCATAAACGGCTAGATAGTGAATATATATTAACAACATAACATCTTTTTCCAAAGAACCACTTTAAAAGACGGGGAGCACTCATATTCAGCTTTTTATTTAGTCCCAACGGCGTATTAAGACAGATTTTTCTATATAAGCCTTGCTAAGTGTGTTCTGGTATACAAGCCTATAATACCTTACATACAACCTACTCTTTCGCAGGGGCCATATTGAAACAATATTACATGTTAGCTGATGTGGTGTATACTAAAACATAGGAGGGGCAAAATGGATTCCAAGTGGGTACCCCACTCAATGCACGATGATGGAATTGGTATTTCTCTCCCCAACAGAGATTTATATAATCAAGGAGTTAGCCAATGTGAAATGTGGAGAGACTCAATATGTGTAGCTTGATGTAAGTCACTACTGTTCTATTTGCCCACTTTGTTCCATTCGATGGAATCGTTCAGGCCGATTTGGTCCGCCTTCTCTGTGAAAATCCACCGAGCCTCCTTCCTTGCTAGAATGTCATCGAAGCTGTGTGCATCACCCACTATCCTCTCAAGCACAGTCCATTTCAGATCCCTGAAATTGTGTTTTTGTTCCTGATAGTGCTGAACAAAGCGTGTGGTCAATGTCCCAGCCTTGAGGGTGCTCATATGTTCTTGTATCCTCATCTTCACTTTACGTGATGTGAGACCAATATAATGCAACCCACATGCACAGGTAAGCCTGTAAATTACGTGCGTTGTGTTGCAATTACTGAATTTGTTGAGATACCACATCCTCCCACTTGTGAGTTGAATGCTTTTGGTCACCTCAGTAAGATCACAGACCGAGCAACACCCACATGGGTGATGCCCCTTAGGTATACCTGACTCTTTTTTCTGCTGACTGGGGCGGGTATGAACCAACCAATCTCTTAGGTTGGACGCCCTTCTAAAAGCAAACCTTGGGGGAGGCATCTTTGTTTCCCTTGTGTCCAGCAGTGACCAGTGTTTCCTTATTATTTGCCTGATTTTAGTTGACAGGGGGTCAAAGGTAGTGACCACCGGTAAACACTGCTCCTTCTGTCTCACATTCCTCTCTAACAAGGCATCGCGGGGGGTATTTAAGGCCCTCTTCCGTGCCCTTTTGACCACCGTGGTGGGGTAAGCTCTATTTTTTAACTTAGTGACCAACTCCTCAGATTGTTCCATATACATTTCTGTAGAGGTGCAATTCCTGCGGTATCTTAAAAACTGACCCACGGGAAGGTTATCCCACAGGGCTCTGGGGTGGAAGAAGCGATAATGAAGCAGAGAGTTCCTGTCCGTAGATTTTTGATGGACAGTTGTATGCAGTCTGTTATCCATTGCAGCTATGTCTAGATCTAAATAGACGGCTGAATGCCTGTTGATTGTCCATGTAAATCGTAGACAGCTGTCTGCCTTGTTCAGCCATTCTGAGAAGGCCAGCAACCGATCTGGCCCAGTCCAGATACAAAGAACATCATCAATAAACCTCTTCCAAAGAGAAATATTCTCTTGGAAGGGGTTTGAGGCATGATAGATGACATTCTCCTCAAACTGGCCCACGTAAATGCTGGCCAGACTGGGCACAAATGTAGCCCCCATTGTCCATCATTGTATGCTATAATACACCCAAATTCAATATTTTGCACTAGAACAAATTGCAGCAGTGAACTGTGCACAGTCACATCTTACAACAGAGCCGTGCATAGTGTCACACTCCTGAGCACGCAGTGACAAAACGAGGATGGCCCATCGTGCAATGTTATGCCTCCTTAGCAACAAATATTACCAAAGATCTTTGCAGCTTTAAACGCTCATTAACACAGAACATTAAAGTGTGTCACGATCCTTAATGTAGAACACTGCACACCGTCGCATGCCTAAGCGTGGAGCATGCGACAGCATAGCCCACTTTAGCAGGGGCTGTTGTATAGTGCCGTACTTTTAGTAGAGAACATTAAACACTAATAAAAACACTGCATTATAGCCTCACACATTCTAGTGCAGAATGGAAGTGTCACATATTTTAGCACAAACTAGTGCACCGTATCATACATGTTAGCACTTCACCTTACGGAGTGTCATGTCTAAACAGGAGTATTTTACACTGCCACGTTGGTTGGTTCACAAGCTACACACCTCGGCACAGAGCATTGTAGCTGTCACAAAACAACTCAGAGGACTACACTCTGTCACAGCCGTTAGCATGGAACATTGTATGCTGTCACACATCAGCACAGAACATTGAAATACACCTCATTCAATCAATCAATCAATCAATCACAGAATTTGTAGAGCGCACTACTTACCCGCGAGGGTCTCAAGGCGCTGGGGAGAGGGAAGGGGGGGTGCTGCTACTGGTCGAACAGCCAGGTCTTGAGTAGCCTCCTGAAGGTCAGCAGGTCTTGGGTCTGTCGTAGGCTTAGTGGAAGGGTGTTCCAGGTCTTGGCGGCGAGGTGTGAGAAGGATCTGCCGCCGGTGGTTGTTCTTCGAATGCGAGGGACGGTGGCGAGGGAGAGGTCGGCGGAGCGGAGCTGGCGGTTGGGGACGTAGAAGAAGAGTCGTCTGTTGAGGTAGGCTGGGCCAGTTTTGTGGAGTGCCTTGTGTGCGTGGATGAGGAGTTTGAAGGTGATCCTCCTGTCGACGGGGAGCCAGTGCAGGTTCCTCAAGTGGGGGTGATGTGGCTGTGGCGTGGTACGTCGAGGATCAGGCGTGCGGAGGCGTTTTGTATGCGTTGCAGTCGCTTGATGAGCTTGGCCGGGGCTCCCGCGTAGAGGGCGTTCCCATAGTCAAGTCTGCTACTGACGAGGGCCTGGGTGACTGTTCTTCTTGTGTCTGTCGGGATCCACCTGTAGATCTTGCGAAGCATGCGGAGGGTGTTGAAGCAGGAGGAGGAGACTGCGTTGACTTGCTTGGCCATGGAGAGCGTTGAGTCGAGGATGACTCCCAGGTTGCGTGCGTGGTCGGTGGGTGTCGGGGCTGCTCCCAGCGTCGTTGGCCACCAGGAGTCGTCCCAGGCTGAGGGGTTGGAGCCGAGGATGAGGACCTCCGTCTTGTCCGTGTTCAGCTTTAGTCGGCTGATCTTCATCCAATCGGCGACGGCCTTCATTCCTTCATGGAGATTGGCTTTGGCGGCGAGGGGTCCTTGGTGAGGGAGAGGATCAGTTGAGTGTTGTCGGCGTAGGAGATAATGTTGAGGTCGTGCTGTCTGGCGATGCGTGCGAGCGGGGCCATGTAGATGTTGAACAGTGTTGGGCTGAGGGAAGATCCCTGGGGTACGCCGCAGATGATCTCGGAGGCTTCGGATCGGAAAGGTGGGAGGCGGACTCTCTGGGTTCTGCCGTCGAGGAAGGAGGTGGAACATTCCAGGGCCTTGTCTCGGATCCCTGCGTCGTGGAGGCGTGCGCGTAGAGTGCGGTGGCAGACAGTGTCGAAGGCGGCGGAGAGGTCCAGCAGGATGAGGGCTGCGGTCTCACCATTGTCCAGCAGGATCCTGATGTCGTCGGTGGCGGCGATGAGGGCAGTCTCAGTGCTGTGGTTGCTGCGGAACCCTGATTGGGATGGGTCCAGGATGCTGTTTTCTTCGAGGTATCGGGTTAGCTGTTTGTTGACGATCTTCTCGATGACCTTGGCTGGGAACGGAAGCAGGGAGATGGGCCGGAAGTTCTTGAGGTCTCTCGGGTCCGCCTTGGGTTTTTTGAGTAGGGCGTTGATCTCTGCGTGTTTCCAGCTCTCTGGTAAAGGTCGCGGTCTTGAAGGAGAGATTGATGACGTTGCACAGGTGGGGTGCGATGGAGCTGCTGGCTTTGTTGAAGATGTGGTGCGGGAAAGGGTCTGACGGGGAGCCGGAGTGTATTGTGCACATGGTCTTGATGGTGTCCTCGATGTTCACGCTGGCCCAGGCTGGCAGGGGGTCGTGGTCGATGGTGTGTGGCGGGTCTGGTGCATCGATCTTAGTTGGGGCTGTCTGGGTGTTGAAGCTGTCGTGGATGTCGGCGATCTTGCGGTGAAAGAAGGTGGCGAGGGAATCGCACAGGGGTTGCGACGGCGGGATGTCGTTGGTGTTGGAGCTGGGATTGGAGAGTTCCTTCACGATGTTGAAAAGCTCCTTGCTGTTGTGTGCGTTGTTGTCGAGGCGGTCTTTGAAGGAGATTCTCTTGGCGGACCTGATGAGGTGGTGGTGGTTACGGATGGCGTCTTTGTGGGCTGTGTGGCTGTCCGGTGTCTTATCACTGTGCCATTTCTTCTCTAGTTTCCGGCAGGTACGCTTGGAAACTAGGAGTTCCGAGGTGAACCAGCTGGCTCTTTTGGTGGTGTCGCTGTAGGTGAGCTTTTCAGCGGGGCGAGGGTGTTGGCACAGTCGTCCATCCATCGTCTGAGGTTGCAGGCAGCGTCGTCGGTGTTGGATGGGTCGGAGGGAGGGCTGAGAGCGAGGGTTGCCCGAAGTTGGTCTTCGGTGACTTTGCTCCAGCAGCGGCGTGGGATCTGTTGGGTGCGGTGGTGTGTGGTGGGTTTCTGGAAGGTGAAATGGATGCAGCGGTGGTCGGTCCAGAGAAGTTCCGTGGTGTGGCTGAAGGAGACGTGGGAGCTTGAGGAGAAGATGGGGTCAAGCGTGTGGCCGGCGGAGTGGGTCGGTGTTGTGACGAGCTGGCTCAGACCGAGGTTGGCGAGGCTGTCGATCAGGGTGGTGGAGTTGCTGTCGTTATTGTTCTCCAGGTGAAAGTTCAGGTCTCCGAGGAGGATGTAGTCGGTAGAGGTCAGGGCGTGCGTGCTGATGAAGTCGGCGATGGAGTCGCTGAACTGGGGTTGGGGCCCAGGGGTCTGTAGACAAGGGTGCCTCTAAGGGTGGTGTTGGGGTCCGTGTGGATCTGGAAGTGCATGTGTTCGGCGGTGCTGAGAGTGTCGTCGGTGCTGGTCGAGACCCTGATGGTGTTCTTGTGGACGATGGCGATTCCTCCTCCTACTGCGTTGATGCGGTCTCTGCGGGTGATCTTATAGCCGTCTGGGATGGCTATGGCGATGTCTGGAGACTCTGTTATACTCTGTAAAATGTCAGCACACACAGTTGCACACTCTCATACTCCAAAGCATTGTCTGCTGCCACATACCTTAGCAGAGAACAGTGCACACCGACACACCACCTCCGCATCCTGACACACCTTTCTCAAAGGACTCCAAGAAGTGAGGTAAGAGCTCTATTCAAAATAGGATACAATCAGACAGGGTCTCCAGTCTCACCATGATCTGACAGACATATGATCATTCACAACTCCCAAGGAATGTTCCAACTGCAGAGGTAAGGTGGGGGGAGAAGAAACCAAGGGAAGGATTGGTGAATGGAGGCAAGAGCACACAGTCTAATACCTAAGGTAAATCACAACACTGTACGCCGCCATATTTCTTAGCATGAAGGCCCACATGTGCCCAGAATCATGACATAGACCACTGCATACAGTCACATACTTTGTCACGGTGCGGTCCACAACCTTAGAGAAAAATACACACGATTACAGAGTATTAGATAGCATCGTACAATCAGAGGTAATTAATGATACGCTGCGCTCCCATTTGACGCACAATCTTGTAGACAAATTATGTAAGCTCTCAAACGTGTTTCCTGCGATGGCCGCTTTCCCACGGAAGTGTATAGGCTCACGGTTTGTTTCACCACTAGAAACCTTCGCTAAGAGTCGTGTACACGAACCCAGGTGGGCGCGCCACTAGACAGCTTTCTGGACACCGCCTCAGGACCGTGGACAGCGGCAGCCCTGCCAGGCCGCAGTGCCTCGGTCTGTTCCGCTCATCTATAAAGGCTCGTAACTCAAGTATCCCTATTCCATCACATTCTCAAACCTGTCCGTGTTTATATTACGATTCTGCCCGAAAGATTACGAGAGTGAGGCTAGGTGGCGGGCAGGGGATATGTGGTCCAGTGAGGCTATGGTAAGAAGTAAGTAGTAACTCTGCTGATATCCAAACTCGGGTACCCTTGCGGCGAAGCAGTGTCATCCTGACATGCTGTGGGCCCTCTATACAATTCCGACTGATTTATGAGCGTTTATCAACCAACACAAAACAGCAGCCTCGCGCCGTGTAAAAAAGTGAACGTTCACGTGTAGAATATATCCCTCCACACCCCCTGCTGGAGTAATCAACAGTCTCCCCTCCCCAGCATTTGCCCTAAACTCTGCCCCCTCCTCTGACAGTGTCCCCTCTGTGAGCGCACAAAGGCTGCGGCCCTCTCCCTCATTTGCCTAAATAGGAGCGTGGAATTACAGATAGCGCTGGGGCAGGGGAGAGGCGGGCACGGATTGGCGGAATTACCATTGTAATGCAATTTGAGAACAGTGGAGGAGAAGCAGGGACTCTGCAGGACACCTGAGAGCAAGGAGAATGGAGGAGCGCAGGGGAGCCAGAACCCATGAGACAAAACTAATTGGATGGCATTAAATCTCGGCTGCTCCCTGTCATGGAAATGACGGAAAAAAACATTTCAGCTCACACCATAGACCCTTTTCCTGTAAAATAACAGAATCTGCCTGTTGTAGAACACCCGTAGTAATGAACATGTTGGTACTAGTAATAAATATGTGTGTTTTATATAGCTCCTCATGCCTTACTTCTGCATTGCTTAAGCGCTGCACGCATCAGATCATCACATCGCCCACTTTAATGGTACTCTAGCCTGGATTGGAACTCGTGACCTGCTGATCACAATAGGTGTCATCAGCTAGTGTTAATTCCTGGAACCATCTTGGCCATTTATACAGGTCCCACCACCAGCTGGAATATCTGTCCGGCCTTAAACAGAAGGCAACATTATACCACTATGAAATCGTACAAGGGGGTGCTTTATGGGAATTGTGGTGTCATAAAATGTATGTTTTGTTGGTATTTGTTGCCTTCTGTAAATAGCAAGTGTTGTTATCACTTCAGATGTTTCCTCCAATGTAATATATTTATTTCGGTTTACCTAAAAAGCATACACGTCTAAGTTATCAAAACTGTGAATATATTACGCATGAATATTTATGTCGCTGTTAATTCAACCATTCATTACTGTCTACGTCGAATCAAGTTTGAAAAGAAATATGTTTAATACAAGAAATATATGGGATAAAGTACCTCCCTTCCGTACATTATAAAGATATTGCAAATCATCAAGGAGTTGCGTGACTACATAGAGGAACACAGTCGAAGGTCAAGTTCCTTTATAAGGTCCTGGAACTCAGGGTGACTGGCAATATCCTAATCCCTAATCAGGTACCCAGGGCATATGTTCTTTCCCTAAAACTGCATTGAAGCCTAAACCCAATTGGCATCTCTGGCCACAGGTCAGCCCCTGCTGCAGCACTTATTGTGCCACCCTTAGAGGCCCTCTACCCTTACACACACACACTGCCTTTGCAGGCTGCGTGTTTTGGTGCAGAACAAAGTGAAGAGTCGATGGCACACATCTCTGTGTCAGTTAAAGCAGGAGAGGTACCTGTGTGTGGGGAGCACTGTTCCTTATACAAATAACTGATTTTTGACAATTTACATCAAAAGTACACACTAGACATCGATTAATAACTGGTTCATTAATGTCTATATTTTTCCACAACATAGAAAAAATAATAATAATAAATGCAGACTTTTTCCAATTAACAATAAACAATTATGCATTCATAGCATACAGAAAAGTTTTTGTCACACAAAATTTTCCAAAACATAAATACATAGTCTTTTATGAGACATATGGGTATCTTCCCATTGATGACAAATTCTTGTGATTAAGCCCTATGCATTTCGGGACTCTGGGGTCCCTTCTTCAGGGGCATGTCTGTGGACAAACAAATACAAGAGATGTACTTTATTTACATTGGTACATAGAGGAATTCTATTCATCAACAAATGGTTGTGATAAAAGACCAAATCCGAATCATGTGACATATGTATAAAACAAGCTTGGAGTGATGTAAGTGCACCAGATAGTAAGTAAAAATTCCCAAAGAGAAATAAACCCTGGTGGGGTGTAGAGCCTATTTATTGTGTTGAATGCTAGTAACGAATAGAAACGAGGGAAAAGTGACCAGAAACAAGATGCCTAATTTTTAAAAAAAGAGTGCTCACCTCAACAATAAAAATAATGTCTCAGGGAAAATACAATTCAATGAAATGCCCATAGAAATGAGCAAACTGTGAAAAAAGGAAATTACGGTGAAAATAGAACGAAATGGTAAGAAGTGCAAAATAATTAATATTCGAGGCTGTTCTTACCGAATTGGTCGGCCACGGAGTGTGTGATAGTGCGTTGTATTTTAATCCTCCTGAAAACGGTGCCAATAGATTACTACAAAGCAGGGTTGATACAAAAAGTGAACGGTGATGTAAACATGCTAACACTCACCCGTTGGTAAAATGACTAACCGAGACGTGGTAAATCAAGTCAACCCGCAAAAAACATCTATGAACAAAGACATAAACGGAAGCTTCCATGTAAAAAAGGCTGTGAGGTATGCAAAAGGTAAAGCCCCGAGGGGTAAGAATAAGGATTAATAAAGCCCTTACCCGAAAGTTTTGTCAATGTCAATAAGACCCGCGCATACTCCGTGTAAATCAGGAAGTGAACGCTGAACAGTGGACCCGGCGTGAATGAATAATAAAAAGAGGACTATGTAATAGAAATAGAAAACAGACTATACAGACATACCGAGTGAAATAGAAGCTAAGTAAGGGATTGTAATGTGTTTTGTCCTAGTTTAAAGTGCGAATAAAAAAATAAAAACGAAGTAAAAACGAAGAAGAAAAAAAGAAAAAGAAGTATAAAGACCCTGTATAAGCTTGTTAAATGCCAAATGCCTACTGATACATTTCAAGATGGTTCAAGACATAATGATGTCAACACTGCGTGAACAACCATGATGGACACACATTATAAAAAGCAACTATAGTCCACCCGATCATTTAAACCTTTTGGAAATAAGGTTTCAAGAAAGTCTATCCAAAAGATTTCTCGTTGTAATAATCTTTTTCGATTATCAATGCCTTCCAGTAGTTTAACTACCTCAACTACCTGACATCGTAACTGAGAAATGGTGTGCTTTGCCTCTTGCCAGTGAACGGCTACACTTGATGTTTTGCTCTGTGTCCGAATTTTACTTTTATGTTCCGACAATCTTACTTTTAGTTTACGTTCTGTCTTGCCTACATATGCCTGGCCACATGGGCATTTTAAACAATAAACCACATTAGTTGTGTTGCAATCAGCAGAATGTTTCAATTTTATATTCTTGCCTGAATGTGGGTGTGAAAGAATATCCCCTGTTATAATGTTATTGCAATGAGTGCAATTAAAGCAGCGCAAAGTGCCTTTATGTGATTCATGATCTTGGATCTGTGGGGTCGAAATGAGTTCTTGTAAGTTCTTGCCTCTTGTATATGCAAAGGTTGGTTTGGTGTGAAAAAGTCCTTTGAAATCTGCTTCATTTTGAAGTAATTCCCACCTCTTATTGATTGTGTGTTTTATCTGGTTGGAACACGTCGAATATTTTGACACAAAGGTTGGTGTGTTGGACTTGATCCGCGTAGCTTTATTGAAAAGTGACATACGATCCTTTTCTGCCAGACTAGTTAAACTTGCCTGTAGGATTTCTTCAGGGTAACCGCGATCTATGAATCTTTGTTTAAACTGCAATGTTTTCACTTTTTCATTGTTAGGATCAGAACATATTCTTTTGATTCTGGCAAATTGTGAAAATGGTAGGTTTCGGATGAGACTTCTGGGATGAAAACTTGTGAAATGAAGTGTGCTGTTCCTGTCCGTGGGTTTTGTGTAAACCTCAGTTTGAATGCCTGTATCATTTAAGTTCCTTTTGACAAGAACATCCAAATAATTGATTTGTGTGTGGCTGATAGTATGCGTAAATTGGATCCTAGAGTTCCTACTATTCAATTCGTTGATTAGATACTCCAATTGTTTTTGGGTTTTAGTCCATATTAAGAATATGTCATCAATGTATCTTGTGTACTGTGCAATGCCAGATGTCCATTCTGTGTTGTTTAAAATGTAATCATCTTCAAATTTCGCCATGAATATATTGGCATACGCCGGAGCTCCCGAAAAACCCATTGATGTGCCTGCCAGTTGAGCGTAAAAATTAGATTGCCATCGGAAATAACTATGATGTAGACAAAAATGTAATAGCTTTAGCAAAAAAACCTTATCAACATGAATATCTTGCATCTTAAGTAGGGCCCACTCCACAGATTCAAGTCCTGCCTCATGTGGAATTGAAGTATACAAAGCAGTTACATCTATTGTGCACATGCACCAGTGTTCCTGAATGTAAGGTTGAATAGTTTGTAGTTTTTGTAAAAAATCAGTTGTATCTCGTGTGTATGTGCACCATTTTTAGACGAACTTCTGCAGGTAGTGATCCAGAAATTTTCCCAGTGGGTCAAAGAGTGACCCACACCCTGATACAATTGGTCGGAAAGGCGGGTCAGCTGGATTTTTGTGAATTTTGGGTATCATATATATCTTGGGTCTTCTCGGATTGTTGGTTGTCAAATACAATTTGCATTGTGTGTCTATGAAACCCATATCCTCAGCTTCCTTCAATAGATTTTTTAGAATGGCTTGTAGCTGAGAGGTTGGATCATTGTCAAGTAACATGTAGGTAGCATTATCCGAGACGTGTTCATTCACCTTGTCATTGTAGTATGTAGTGTCCATCATGATAAGAGCTCCACCCTTATCTGCTGGTTTAAATGTAAGAGACGTGTTGTTAGATATCGATCTAATCAGTCTTCTGCCATGTTCAGTGATGTTTCTGAATTGATTTTTCTTGTAGTTTAATGTAGATAAATCCTTCTTCACTAGGTTCTCAAATGCATCTAGCATTTTATGTGAGATTGGTGCTTGAAAAAGACTCTTTGGTTTAAATCCTGTAATTTCCTCTCCTTGATCATTGAGAGATGTTTCAACAACATTGGTGAAATAATGTTTTAGACGTAGCTTACGCATGAATTTGTAAAGGTCAACTTCTGTCTCCAATCTGGTTGTGCTGGTAGCAGGAACAAATGACATACCTTTGGTCAATAGGTTGGATTGATGCGTTGTAAGATTAACTGAAGATATATTTATAATTAAGTTTTGGTCTTGCTGCTGCGTACATTTTTTCCGCCCTTTTCCTCGCCTAGTTTTGTTGCGGATTCTGTTATTTTTGGCTGGTTCAATAAAGGCGGGTGCCCTAGGTCTGGGGCCTGTGACAAAAAAGACGCAGTGGATGACGATAATATTTGTAAATTGCTTGTTTCACCTGGTTGTGTTGATGGTCCTGTAGTTGAAAAATTAACTTTAGCAATGGGTGGTCGGTTGGTAGCTGTATCTTGGTCGGTAACCACACTTTCTTCAGATGATGTATTAGTTTTAGGTTGGTTAAATCTTCTCCGTGCGTAGATATCCGCCCATCTATACACCTCATTTAATTTGTAGTCAATAGTGTCACGGCGGTATTTACGAATTTTACCTTCCTGCCATTCCTTATTGTATTTATCAAGTTTCTGGTTAATGTCATCCAAAGTTTCCTTCCAAATTTCATTGTCCATGCGCTGTTCCAATTCATTTTTTAAACCAAATATTTCTTCATCTAATTCTCATATTGTTTTTGATAGCTGTTCGATAATTAATAAAATCAAATCCAATGAGCATTTATTTAAAATTGAAAACCATTTGTCCATAAATGCGGGATTGAGGTGTAATCTAAATAACATTGGTCTGATAGATAGTCGAAGACCTCTGGGAATGCGTTTTGCTCGATGATATTGCACGAGGGTGGATGCGTGCAATCTCTGGTTTAATTGTCTTCGGGTCAAATATTCTAGTTGCTTGATTTGTTGAGAAATAGATCCTCCATGAGTGTCAGACAACTTGACTTCTTGGATTAAGGCGTATATATCTGATGCCTGCTCATTGGTATATGCTAAAGTTGTAGCTCGATTATCTGTAATGTTTGTGATAGAATCAAAAGACATATTGTCTCTGGTATTTAGTGTGCGTGCTACCTCAAAAAATGGTCAATGGTTAAGTATTAGTCTTAAGGTAAGAGGTGCACTGCCTATTTTATACAATTCTGCTCCTGTAGATCTGTTTTAACCAAGGGTGCTACCCCACTGCCTGTGTTGACCCCACGGGCTAATAAATGTCAGTTAAAGCAGGAGAGGTACCTGTGTGTGGGGAGCACTGTTCCTTATACAAATAACTGATTTTTGACAATTTACATCAAAAGTACACACTAGACATCAATTAATAACTGGTTCATTAATGTCTATATTTTTCCACAACATAGAAAAAATAATAATAATAAATGCAGACTTTTTCCAATTAACAATAAACAATTATTATGCATTCATAGCATACAGAAAAGTTTTTGTCACACAAAATTTTCCAAAACATAAAACGGGTCCACTGTTCAGCGTTCACTTCCTGATTTACATGGAGTACGTGCGGGTCTTATTGACATTGACAAAACTTTCGGGTAAGAGCTTTATTAATCCTTATTCTTACCCCTCGGGGCTTTACCTTTTGCATACCTCACAGCCTTTTTTACATGGAAGCTTCCGTTTATGTCTTTGTTCATAGATGTTTTTTGCGGGTTGACTTGATTTACCACGTCTCGGTTAGTCATTTTACCAACGGGTGAGTGTTAGAATGTTTACATCACCGTTCACTTTTTGTATCAACCCTGCTTTGTAGTAATCTATTGGCACCGTTTTCAGGAGGATTAAAATACAACGCACTATCACACACTCCGTGGCCGACCAATTCGGTAAGAACAGCCTCGAATATTAATTATTTTGCACTTCTTACCATTTCGTTCTATTTTCACCGTAATTTCCTTTTTCCACAGTTTGCTCATTTCTGTGGGCATTTCATGAATCGTATTTTCCCTGAGACATTATTTTTATTGTTGAGGTGAGCACTCTTTTTTTAAAAATTAGGCATCTTGTTTCTGGTCACTTTTCCCTCGTTTCTATTCGTTACTAGCATTCAACACAATAAATAGGCTCTACACCCCACCAGGGTTTATTTCTCTTTGGGAATTTTTACTTACTATCTGGTGCACTCACTTCACTCCAAGCTTGTTTTATACATATGTCACATGATTCGGATTTGGTCTTTTATCACAACCATTTGTTGATGAATAGAATTCCTCTATGTACCAATGTAAATAAAGTACATCTCTTGTATTTGTTTGTCCACAGACATGCCCCTGAAGAAGGGACCCCAGAGTCCCGAAATGCATAGGGCTTAATCACAAGAATTTGTCATCAATGGGAAGATACCCATATGTCTCATAAAAGACTATGGGGCATATTAGCAAGAACCTCGTTAAAATTATCGCCGTTTTAGCGGCAGGAAACTGCCGCTAAAACGTCGATAATGGGCTTGCTAATATGCGTTATAGAATTCCAATAGAAGCCCAGGTTAGATGTCCTGCCGCTAAAACGGCGATAATTTTAACGAGGTTCTTGCTAATATGCCCCCATGTATTTATGTTTTGGAAAATTTTGTGTGACAAAAACTTTTCTGTATGCTATGAATGCATAATAATTGTTTATTGTTAATTGGAAAAAGTCTGCATTTATTATTATTATTTTTTCTATTTTGTGGAAAAATATAGACATTAATGAACCAGTTATTAATCGATGTCTAGTGTGTACTTTTGATGTAAATTGTCAAAAATCAGTTATTTGTATAAGGAACAGTGCTCCCCACACACAGGTACCTCTCCTGCTTTAACTGACATTTATTAGCCCGTGGGGTCAACACAGGCAGTGGGGTAGCACCCTTGGTTAAAACAGATCTACAGGAGCAGAATTGTATAAAATAGGCAGTGCACCTCTTACCTTAAGACTAACACATCTCTGTGTGCCATGCCTACAACCCACTGCCCTGGCATGGATCAGTCACCCCTCTAGCTGGGTGCACTATACCATTGGTGAGGGTACAGGTGCATGAGCCCTGTACCCGTACAGTGTATAAGTCCATTCTTAGACATTGTAAGTGCAGTGTTGCCATTAAGAGTATATGGTGCTGGGAGTTTGACATTACGAACTCCACAGCCCCATAATGGCTACACTGAAAACTGAGAAGTTTGGTATCAAACTTCTCAGCAAATTAAACCCACACTGATGCCAGTGTGAGATTTAATGAAAAATGCACACAGAGGGCATCTTAGAGATGCCCCCTGAAAACTAACCTACCACTAGTGTCCAGGCTGAATGGCTGCTTTCAGCTGCCACCACCAGACATGTTTCTGGACCCCTAGGTCGAGAGCCTGCTGCTCTCTGGGGCCTGAAACAATGCACATCCTGGGACGAGGTGCCAAGCCTCCTCCCCCAGGATGGGCAGGGTTCACGAAGGGGAAGCTTCAAACGCTTGCCGCCTTTGTGAGCTTCCCCAGGCAACTTGCTGCTCTCAGCAACTGGTCCCCACTGGTTCTGACCCCCACTTTGGGCGGGAGAACCGGCGGGAAAAACAAGTGAGGAAGAGAGGTGTGCCCACCTCTGCCAACTCCACACCTCAGGTGGGGGAGGCGAGGTGAAGCACAACTCTCAGTCCACGCCATCTTGAAGATGGGGGGACTCAGCCAACCAGGGACAGGCTCATGCCCCCCTCCCACTGGAGGGTGGCATAATAGAGGGTGTACCCACCCCAGGGAAGGGACCCATTGGTCCCTGCCTTTTACCTACCTGTAACACCCCTAAATCTAGTATTTAGGGGCACCCCTGAACCTTGCTTCCTCAGACAAGAACCTGCAACAAGAAGAAGACCAAGAAGGACCGAACAGCCGTGCAGCAGCTAACAAGAGGAAGACGCCCACTGACTTGGCCCCAGCCCTACCGGCCTGTCTCCCCCTCGAACCTGCTCCTGCGAAATCCCGGTGTGTCCTGCAGCCAGCAACCTCGAAAACCCCGGAGGACCTGCCTGCCTTCAATTACAAAGACTGTCTCCCGTGAACACCGGATTTGTTCATCTGCAACCTCTGGCTCCGGCCGGACACCGCTGATCCGCCCCACTCTGCACTCACCATCCACAGCCCGAGCTCGAGTGGGCAAACACCACGAGGAGGTCACCCCGGCGATCCTGACCCGAGATCCGGCGACCCCTGACCTGCCTCAAGCCTCCAGCCAACGCCTGCAGCCTAAATCTAGAAGGCCCCCCTAACCGCGACCAGGAGCTGGTAAGAAGATCCGACCCCAAAAGGCACCCCTGCACCCGACGCCCCACGGCCTTGTGTGCCCAAACCGACAGTGCCTAACCAACCCCTAACTTCCCAACTTACCTCTCGAAGTGGTGGTCGCACCCAGAAGACCTTCGTCCCCGAGCCTGAGGTGCCTTTGCAAATCGGAGGTTCCCCATTGAAACCAACAGGGCGCCTGACGTCGAAACAGCACCCTGCACCCGGCCGCCCTAGTGCTGCTGAGGGTGCACCTTTGGTGCTACTTGGTTTCCCCATTTGCCCTGAGCTAAAGTCCAGGAGCTTTGCTCCCACAACCCAGTGGCCTGCTTGCCAGCAGCCACCAACCGGAGAGCCCCTATCCCCCAGTGGGTAACATTGGGCCTCAGCACTCTGCACCCGGCCGCCCTAGTGCCGCTGAGGGTGTAGTGAGAGTGCATCCTTGACCCTGGGGGAACCCTTGTTCTAACCCCAGAAGCTCAACTCCAAAGACCGATTACTTACCGGGTAACTGTTAACTTCATTTCTCTCCATAGGAACCTATTGACTGTTTTTCTCAGAAAAATTTTCTAAGTGTGGAGTTGATTTGTATGGAAACCTGAAAAATAACAATTGTGCAAAACTGATTTTACTTACCTTTTCTCTAGGAAATGTCCCAGTGTGATATCTAGGCATATCACACTGAGTAGAAAAAGTAATCTAAAAAGTAATCTCAAAAGTAACGTAAAAGTAACTTACCTGTAATTTTCATTGCAAAGTCAATACAAAGTATATGTACAGCATTTCACAGTATTGCATTACCAGTATTTCAAACTGTAACCATTTCAAAGTACATTTACAATTGCATTTCAAACTGTATATTTACTGCAAAGTATTTATCAACTTACCTGTGCCAGGCTTGCTTGGTTCTAGGAAATAAAATAACTAAAAGAATATTTTTATACAAAACCAATTGGTCTGAAGTTCAGTCTTTGAGTGTGTGAAATCATTTGCTGATCAAGTGGGTACAACAAATGCTTAACACTGCCCTCTGATACTGCCTTACTGCTCGACCACACTACCACAAATAGAGAGTGCGGTGCTATCTAAATTTACCTCTGCCTACCTTTGGGGATCCACTGGACTCTGTGCACAATATACCTCACTTTGGTGTAGTATATACAGAGCCAGCTTCCTACATTGGTGGATCAGCGGTGGGATATACAACTTTGCATTTGTTGGACTACTTGGTTACAGAGGGTTTCTTATTCCTTATAAGTAGGCCTCCCGTATTATGGTATTTGTTTTTTGGACATTTCCGTCTGTATTTATCCATATTTATTTTTTTCAACTTTATCTGTATTTATCCATATTTATTATGGGTTTTCTGGAAAAAAATAAAGCTGAAACTGGTATATTCCGCATTCATTTAACCAATAAATATGCAGTCACGCTTGAATGCCTGCCAGGTTTCAGTGATGTGAACACCTGCAGAAGATAAATCAATGCACTTATATGAAAAAATGCACATTTCAGTATCAGCCTTGTGCATATCTACTGCTGTTGAAGCCTCTTTACTAAAATTCCCTTTTGTTTTTTTAAACCCCTTGACCTATCAATCCACACAGTTAATGGCCTGGCAGTCATGTCAAAGTGTATTAAGAATCACTCAAAAGCACCCAATTTCCGTTTTTATCCACATTTAAAAATAAATACAGACTAGAAAATAAATGGTTTTCTGTCTGTATTTATCTGTAAAAATCAGTAAAAACGGAAAACAGGAAGCCTTACTTATAAGTAGGCTTTACAGTTTCTATTTGTGGTAAATATCTGGTAGGATTTTGTCAGTGTTTTCTAATGTTTCCAAAAATTGGAAACGTCAGTAGTTGTCAGTGTTCATAGTGTGTCATGGTCTTTCTTCGCTCTGTAAAAAAAATCATAAGAATGTAAAATTTCCAGTGCTTTTAAATAATTTGGTGTTTATTTCCTTCATTTATCCCTATTGCCAATTCTTCCTCCCTTCTTTCCTTCACTTCTCGGGACCTTTTGCTTAAATTCACTTCTCAGTACCTTTTGCCTGAATTTGCTCTTCCAAGTAACTTTTCATTATTTCCCTAATCCCCCTTCCTCATTTCCCAACACTCAAATTACTCTCTCCAGGAGTCCAGCCCCACTGATGCTCCTCATTAAGATTTGATCACAGTAGATAAAATGTTAACGGTGAGCATTTAACACACCTTAATGCTGCTTTGTTCTTGAAAGATTGGCTGAATGCAGAACTTTGTGATCCTAGGGGTGTATAATGATCATGTTCTACTTCAGTATGCAGGTTCAGAACTGCTCCACTAACATCTTTTTGCACAAATTGTGCTGTCCGTAGCACATACTTGAAAACAGAGCAGGTGCTGTCTCCTCATGTTACTGAGTTGCACAGTCTGCAGATCATAGAGTTTCAATTAATTGTTGCACTGTAGGCAGCTCAGTTTCAGCAAAACCGGAATATGGACCTCTTTTGGACCTGTGCATGGTTTCTGAAGGTGTTGATCACAGGGTCCTTGTACTTCTGTATAACGGGTTATGGCTCCTAAAGAACAAGTTACTTACCTTCGGTAACGCATTATCTGATAGAGACAATATCTAGCTGCAGATTCCTTACCTTTAAATTCCCAGGCGGCAGGCTGGTTCCGGAAACTTTTGTGTGAGCAGTACCTCTTGTGTGCGCCGTTGGGGGGCTCCATTCGGCTCCGCGTGACGTCATCTGCGTTGTTAACGTCGGTTATGACGTCGCGGTCATCTATATAGGCACCACCCAGGCACTCGGACGTCAGTACTTTTCCACGCCAGAAGTGCAGAGCCATGAAGTGACTGACTTGAATATGTGTCATAACTAGGGCCCTGAAAAAGGGAACAACCTTAGCACCAATAAATGAGTCCACAGAGCGGGGAGGCATGGGTGGGTCTGTAAGGAATCCGCAGCTAGATATTGTCTCTACCAGATAATGCGTTACCAAAGGTAAGTAATATGTTCGTCTGATAGGAGCCTTCTAGCTGTATATTTCTTACCTTTGAATAGATACCCAAGCCATACCATCCTAGAGGTGGGCTGCGGACAGATTTCTACACTAAGAAGTCCTGCAGGACCAAACGGGCAAAATGTCAGTCCCTGCGGACCTGACTGAGTGCCTGGCAAACGTGTGCAAAGATGCCCACGTTGCTGCCTGGCAGATGTCCAGGACTGGGACGCCCCAAGCCAATGCCCTGGTTGCAGCCTTCCCCCTGATAGAACGAGCTCGTCAGCCCTCAGGGCTTCTACTTATCCAGGTATTAGCAGATCTTAATGCAGAGAACGACCCAGTGAGGAATGGTCCGTTTCTGCACTGCCCAACCTTTTTTAGCGCTTACGTACCCCACAAAGAGTTGGTCGTCCACCCAGAACTCTTTAATGGGGTCAAGGTAGAACAACAACGCTCTTTTTGGGTCCAGGGGGTGGAGACACTCCTCTTCTTTAGAGGGATGTGGGGGAGCAAAAAAGGTGGGCAGTGTGATAGATTGACCCAGATGGAATGGGGGTGACCACCTTTGGCAAGAATAGAGCCCAGGTGCGAAGCACCACTTTATCTGCAAAGATCGTCATATATGGAGGTTTTGATGACAATGCCTGCAACTCACTCACCTCTGGGCCGATGTTATTGCCATTAAAAAGGTTGTTTTGATGGTAAGCAGCCGGAGGGGACAATTGTGCAACAGCTCAAAGGAAGCACACATAAGAAATGTGAGGACCAAATTAAGGCCCCACTGTGGCATGATAAAGGGCGTAGGAGGAAACATATGAACAAGCCCTTTTAAGAACCTATTTACAATAGGGGATTTGAACAAAGAGGGTTGGTCCGGCAGCCACAAAACAGTGGACAGACCAGAAGGATAACCCTTGAGAGTACCAAACGAAGAGTCCTGCTGGGCAAGGGTAAGAATGAAAAAAAGGATAGTAGATGAAGAGGGTCAATAGACCTCTCTGTACAATTGTTTACAAACTTTTGCCAACGGCAGGCTTATACATCTTAGTGGAGGGCTGCCAAAATAACATCACACGCATGGAGGCGGAGAGTTGACAAGTTCGGGTGAAGTACCCTCCCCTGCTGCTGCGACAGAAAATCCTACCGAAGGGGTAACCTGATCGGTGGATCGATGCTCATTCGAAGAAGCTCTGGATATCAGACTCTCCGTGCTCAGTCTGGAGCTACAAGAATGACTTGGTCCCAGTCGTTCTAGATCTTCTTGAGAACTCTGGGCAGAAGTGGTATGGGCGGAAAGGCGTACAGGAGGCCTGAGCTCCACTCATGACGAAAAGTGTTGCAGAGTGATAGCCGCCTTGGAAACTCCAGCTCGCAAAACTGCTGACAATGCGCGTTCTCTTCGGAGCCAAACAGATCTAACCAAGGCTCTCCCCACTGTTGAAATAGACCTTGTGCCAACTCCGACTGGAGATGTCATTCGTGATCCGCTAGACATCTGGGGATGTGTCCAGTCCACTGGCTTCCCCAAGTTCCTCTTACCAGTCCATCTGTTCTACAGATACATCCTGGTGTTCTAAAGGGTCCATAGACCCCTCCCAGTCCTCTCCCGTGCCTGAAAAGTCCTCAAAATGTGCAGGCAACAACATAGAACCTCTGGGTACTGCTGGAGTCAGCGTTGAGCATCGCCGATCCGAGTAATCGGGAATAAGGATGAGACTGACACCGCCGGTGGGCGCAGGCGGCACCAAAGGCACGACTTCGGGTCCAACGCCAGGGAAGGTCACTTTGGCACGACCAGCGTCGTCCCGGATCCAGGATCGGATCCATAAGGCCACACTGGCGCTGTGGCCTGAGGCGACGACGTCGAATCCGATCGGGCCCCTGTCAACTCCGCGGGGCCCAAATGCTCACCAGAGGGGTCGGCCGCTCAAATGCACGGTGCATGGCCTCGTAAAATTATTTTATTTGAGTGGGGGTCACTCCCACTCCTGCAAATGGGGGAGGCGCAGAGTCGAGCCTGGCTCCGGCTCTGCAGAATCATGCCTAGTGCATCAGTGCTCCTTATCTCATTCATCAATGGACGACAGCCGAGGCGAAGATGAAGTCCGCTTAGACTGCCTCTTTTTCTTGTGCTTCTGCCCCGAGTGTCCTGAAGACCTCGAGTGGGAGAAAGAAGACTTGCATTCTGGGACCGGTCCCGTGACCTCCTCTTCTTCGAACGGGACCGGGATCTCTGCGGAGTCTCGCTGGCGGGTGTCAACTGCTGGGCTACAAGGAGCTTCATAGTTCACTCCCGCAAGGCCTTCAGAGCCATGGCCCGACAGTCCAAGCATGACTTCAAGTCATGGTCGCACTCGAGACAGACGAGTTGGGGGTCGGTTACCGACATGGCGCAGTGACAGGCGCCACACGGTTTAAACACTGCCTTTCTAGAAGACATCCCTTGACACACCCAAAAATATTTGCTCATCAAAAAGTCAAAAAAGCCTGTCAAAAATGGACAGAGGGGTAGCTCTTCTGCGAATCAGCGCTTAACTGGTGCGGAAATAAAAGAGAAGAACTGACCTAAATAAGCTTGGGTGGCGCTTATATAGGTGACCGCGACGTCATAACCGACGTTAACGATACAGATGACGTCACGCAGAGCCGAATTGAGCCACCTGATGGCGCGCGCAAGGGGTACTGCTCACACAAAAGTTTCCAGATCCAGCCTGACGCCTGGGAATTCAAAGGTATGAAATCTGCAGCTAGAAGTCTCTATCAGATTTCATGCACTGCAGGCCATCATAAAACTTAATAACAGGAGTGTTGGGTACAGGACTGTAGGCCAGATGATGAATATATGGTAGCAAAATACTGGTCGCAAATTGGGCCCAGTATTTTTGCGACCCCCTTCTGTTTTGTGAAACATTAGCACCTCCTTAAAGGTATCAATAAAATATCAATGTTCTGCAACCGGATTTCGGTCGCAAAACATTGATACATTAAATATTGATTTGGTATTTGGAAGGGATGCGTAAAATGCCCTTTCCAGATACCAAATAAATATCCATTCACAATTCAATTTTAGGATTTGGAAAAAAGTTTCTCACTCCTAAAAGGGATTAGTACATAAGAAAAAGCATTTTTACATTTGTAAATGCCAAATTGGAGCGTTAAAATTAGATTGCTTATTACATCTGGCTCATTGATTCTAGGGGCATCCATATGCATAGTGCTCTTTGTTGCCGCAATCTTGATACCTGAACTTTTAGAAAAAAGAGCTTCATCCCGCTCTCGGTGAAAGAGAATGACATTATGGTGATGTCGCTTGCCGTAACTGAGACCCCGCTAAGGGAGTTCAGCTGTGACCATGCTGGCCCATACACAGCAGTCTGCAGTGAAGAGTAGTGAGCTGAAGCCATATGAATTGAGCCTTGTTCCTGGAACAGGAGTGTCAATAGGTTGTAGGAGTCCCGGGGACCTTGCACATGGTCAAAAGGGCCTATTAAATGGCATACACTGGCTCAAGCGGGTCCTAATAGGAGGATCCATCAGAGAAAAACATTTAGAGTTAGAGGCTGCACCTATACAGCTTCGACACCAGAGGATATCAAAGAAGTAAAAGTGCAGCGGAATCTGGTATTTTCCAGTTTTTGCAGAAAAGCAAATGTTCCCTTTGATGGCGTTTTATTGGTTATATTCAGTTTTAACAGAAAAACAGAAACTCTACTTGTAATACCTGGTCACACCATCACCTTTCCCATAAACGGTTCATTGCAGAAAAGTAGAATAAAAGCACAGTGTGTACTGAGAAGTTAAACACAACAAAAAGCAATTAGTGATTTTGTTTAAAAGATGTTAGAATCTGTTTATTGTAAATCAGGTAAAAAAAAAAGCAATGTTTTTGACTGTGTAGAAACATGCAGAAAATCTATGGGACATATTTACAAGATAATGACGCGGCGCTGCAAGCCATTTTGCTACGCCGAGATGCGTCATTAGGAAAGTGCAGAGATGCGTCTTATTTACAACAATACGACGCATCCCTGTGCTTTCTTCTGCGCTGGCGCACAATAGGCTGCCTAGCGCCAACGCAGGTACCATGGCTGTTACTCCTTTTTTCTTGAAATATATGGGATACTATATTATATTCTGATGAAATAGAGGAGAGAGTAAGCGATTATTCTCCTATATATGTATCTAAGGGACGTAGGGAGTCTTTCCTTTTTCTATGTCACCTATAGGCACTTTTTGTTTCCTATAAGATGTATATAGGGTTGTTTTTTTCAGGTCGTGGTCGACTGGAGCCACTACATGTATGTTTTTAGTATTCACACTTTATGGTGTTTTCTCTCAGGGCTTTTTAACAAAGACTGTGTAGTGGGAAGCAACCAATTGACTACCGGGTGTCTGTAGATAGATGCATGGACAAAAGTAAGTATGGACATCTGTAAGAAAGTGCCCCTTTTTTTATGGCTACCCCCCACTTTTTGCCTGACATCTGATGCAACCTGACGATGTGCCCTGGATCCCTGGCAATCAGGTTCCCAGGGCCTGTGTTCTTTCCCAAGACTGTACCTATGAATCCACAATTGGCACATGCCTGGCCACAGGTAAGTCCCTTGTAAAAGGTACCATGGGTACCAAGGGCACTGTGACCAGGGAAGGCCTCTAAGGGCTGCAGCACCTGTTGTGCCACCCTTAGAGGCCCTGCACCTTAACACACACACACTGCCACTGCAGGCTGCGTGTTTTGGTGCAGAGAAATGTGAAGAGTCGACATGGCACACATCCCTGTGTGCCATGCCTTCAACCCACTGCCTGAGGCCTAGGTATGTCACCACTCTAGCAGGGTGCACTAGTCCTAAGGTGAGGGTACAGTGGCATGAGCCATGTAGCCCTACAGTTTCTAAGTCTATTCTTAGACATTGTAAGTGTAGTAAAGCCATAAAGAATATATGGTCTGGGAGTTGGTCATTATGAACTCCACAGCTCCATAATGGCTTTACTAAAAACTGGGAAGTTTGGTAGCAGACCTCTCAGCACTTTAAACCCACACTGATGCCAGTGTGGGATTTAATGTAAAAAGCGCTCAGAAGGCATCTTAGAGATGGCCCCTGAAAATCGACCAGCCCTGGTGTGGTTCCTGAATGGCTGCCCGCCATTTGCCACCACCAGACAGGTTTCTGGACCCCTGGGTTGAGAACCTCCGCTCTCTAGGTCCAGAAACAAAGCCCATCCTGGGCAGAGGTGTCATGCCTCCTCCCCCAGGATGGACTGGGTCCACAAAAAAGGAAGCTTCAAAGGCCTGCCGCCTTTGGACGCTGTCCCTGCCATTTGCTGCCCCCAGCAACTGGCTCCCACCGGTTCTGGCCCCTACTTTGGATGGGAGAATCGGTGGGAAATGCAAGCTACGAAGAGAGGTGTGCCTACCTTTTCCACCCCCACCGCTCAGGTGGGGGAGGCGAGGTGAAGCACACATCTCAGTCCCCTCCATCTTGAAGATGAGGGGACTCTGCCAATTAGGAAGAGGCTCATGCCCCCTCCCACTGGAGGGTGGCATAATAGGGGATGAACCCACCCTAAGGAAGGGACCAATTGGTCCTGACCTGCACACCCCTTTAACACCCATAAATTTAGTATTTGGGGGGACCCTGGACCTTGCCTCCTCAGATTTGAGGAAGAAAGAAGGACCGAAGAGCCGTGCTGACCCAGGAAGAAGAAGAGGACACCAACTGCCTTGGCCCCAGCCCTACTGTCCTGTCCCGTCTACGACCTGCCTACAGCAAGAACCCGGCGAGCCCAGCAGCCAGAAACCCCCAGAGCCTGGAGGACCTGCCCTGCGACCTTCCCACAGACTCTGTCTACTGTGAGCACCGGATTTGCTCAACCAAAGACTCACCTCCAGAATCCGGATTCCGTCGACTCCGCGATTTTCCACCACTCTGCACCCGATGGCCCGGGTGTGAGTGGCCCAACACCCCAAGGAGGTCTCCCCAGCGATCCTGACCTGGGATCTGGTGATCTCAGACCTCCCTCTAGACTCCTGACGACGCCTGCCTGAAGGGTCCCCCCGACCGCGACCGGAGCTGGTAAGAAAAACCGGACCCCAGAAGACACCCCTGCACCCGATGCTCCACGGCCTTGGATGGCCCAACTGACAGTGTGCAGGCACCCCCCAAGATCCCAACTTATCTCTCCAGCCGGTGGTCGCTTTCAGGAAGTCTCCCTGCCCGAGCCTGCAGCATCTTTACAAAATGAAGGTCTCCATTGGGAAGCACAGGGTCCCTGACGTCCGTTTTGCACCCTGCACCTGGCCGCCTGAGTGCCACTGGTGGTGCAGCTCCTGTGCTGGTTGTTGGCCCTGCAGTGCTGACCTTAACTCCAGGAGCGTGGCTCCCACAACCGAGTGGCCTGCTCATCAGCAGACCCTAACCGAAGACCCCCTTAGCCCCATTGGCTAACATTGGGCCCCAGCACTCTGCATCCGGCCGCTCCAGTGCCGCTGGTGGTGCAACTTGAGTGCCCCCCTAGACCTTGGGGAACCTTGGTCCTATCCCCCAAAGCTCACCCTCGTGAGTCAAGTACTTACCTCCAAAACTGATTACCATTTTTCTCCCGTAGGAACCCATGTTATAAGATTTTGGGCCTAAAATGTTTCTAAGTGTGGAACTGCTAATGTATGGAGAAAAGTGAACTTAATTGCAAAGTATAAAAAGTCGTACTTACCTTGTATGTAGAACTCTTAAGGTGTGGTATCTAGGCATACCACCCCAGTACTCAAAGTAATCCAAAGTAACTCAAAAGTGATCTAAAAGTATTTACTGTATGATACAAACTGCATTTAAAAGTGATACAAACCTGTAACGATTGTAATTTCAAGCACAACTGCATTACCTTGAACAGTCTTGCATTTTGAAAGTATCTATTACTCACCTGTGCCAAGTCCTGCTTGGTTCTAAAATAAAACATAGGTATACTTACCTAATTGGTCTGTAATCTGTCTCTGAGTGTGTGTGTGTGTCAGTCCTTGATTGACAGAATACAATAAATGCTTAACACACTCTCTGGATAAGCCTAACTGCTCGCCCACACTACCACAAAGAGCGGTTAGTACTTACCTAATTTAGCCTCTGCTATACCTCTGGGGAATCCCTGGACTATGTGCACACTATACCTTACTTTGGTATAGTATATACAGAGCCAGCTTCCTACATCATCTCTCTAAAAAATTGCCTGGAGAGATAAGAGTCTATGTGCACAGTTTTGTTTGAGCACTTTGTGGTGCTAGGATAGTCCATTTATGTTGTTCCTTTTAAATAATGTGAAAGCTTTGCTCCTATTTAAATATGTTGAACAGATCCAGAATGTAGGAGGTTGGCTTCGTATATGGTGCACACTTATGTAAGTGATACACCTTGCACTAATCCAGGCAACCCTTATGGTGATTTAAGCAGTCTTTGCTTACCATAGAAAGCTCTCAAAAGTGGCAGCTGTGGAGAGCAGCCTTCAGACTTATCTTGAAGGAGTGTTAAGCAGCTTGTTTGAACAGTTTAATCATGTAATGTAAGTTAAATGAAGAACAACCACACAGTGTATATATAAAAATATGTCTATTTATTACACAACACTCACTAACACATTGGTATATCTCCTACCCAGATATATCAACACAAATACACAACAATATTTCAATTGCAAATAGGTAAGTAAGCACCAAATA
Organism: Calotriton arnoldi; assembly: GCA_963921515.1. NCBI lineage: Eukaryota > Metazoa > Chordata > Amphibia > Caudata > Salamandridae > Calotriton > Calotriton arnoldi. The sequence continues at coordinate 826,877 of CAWUFW010005673.1, forward strand.
TAGTGGTCTCCAGGGGGAGACCAAACCATATACTAAAAAAGTGGAATGTGAACTACAACCGAAGTCGGTACTTGGACCAGGAGACTCAGAGGAGCTGGGGACCCAAGGAACCACCCAAGGTAAGTATCCAGGAACCCCACGGAGGCTGTGTGCCGAGTGGAAACACAACCGCTTGTCCAATAGAAGTCAACGGGAAAGTTGCGGATGCAGTTTTTAAGAAGAAGGACCCTTCCCAGTGGACTCTAAAGAAACCCCGTGGAAGACAGAAGGTTGGAGAATCACCCCACCCGTGGATACCCCAGACACCAGGATACCTACACCAGGGAAGCAGGGTGCATAGGTGTTAAGTGACGTCAGAAACTGCCGTTGACCACAATGGAGGACATCGAAGAAGATGTTGCTGGAGAAGATTATGCCAGAGTCCGGTGGAATCCAAGAATGGACTCTTGATGAGGAGAACCTGTAAGCAGAGGGGACAGAGTCGATGCCACTCAGAGGTGACCAGGAAGCATGAAAGAGCAATACCCACCGATGCCAGACGTTTCAGAAATGCCAATGGTGAACTTGCCGCTGCAGCTGTGAGGACCCGGTGACCCTGAGGAAGAAAAGGAGACGTGCACGAGCTGTCCCACGACGGAAGTCAAGAACCAGGGGGTCGGTGTCCGGCGGGAGCACAAACAAGCCTTGGCAGCTGCAACTGGCATGGAGCGCAAAGGAGCAACGTTGGGACCAGCTAGATCCAAGGGACTCACCACAAGCAGGACAGTCAGAGCAGGCCCCGAGCAAGCAGGGGAGCCCACTGAAGCAAGAGAAGACCCTCAAGAGGACACACAGGCCGAAGGCACAGGAGTCGCAAGAGGACCTCAAGCAGCTCACCAAGAAGGAAGGCTCACGGTGCAGAGGATGCGGTGAGGATGCTGTGCTTGGCAAGAAGGGATGCTGGAGGCTGAAGCTTCTTGTAGCCTGAAGATCTCTGGAGTGCAGAGGCAACAAGCCTTGGCAACGGCAAGTCGACGCGATGGACAGGGGTTTCGGTCCCAGCGGTTCCGACTAGGAATAGTGGCCTCAAAATTGCAGAGAGGACAGGTCAGGCCTTGAGGGAGTTGCAGAATCACCACCTGTGTTGCTGAGCCTTTCGAAGTCCGTAGGTCCGTGGGACATCAGGAGCAGCAGACCGGTCAGCTTTCTTGTGGTGCCTGCAGATGAAGGGGAGTGACTCCTTCACTCCAAGGGAGATTACTTCGAGTGTCCTTGATGTCCACAGGTCTGTTGAAGATCCTGGAAGAAACACAGACGACAAAGAAGGCTTGCAGAACAGCGAGACCAGGAACAGCAGGAGTCTTCCTTGATGCAGTCTCAGTTCCAGGGGAAGTCCAGCGAAGTCCAAATGTGTAGACGGTCGAAGAGTGACGTGGTTAAAGGCTTGAGTCTCAACCCACAATGAATCTGAAGAGCCACCCACAGGTAAGCCCTTAAATACCCTAGGGAATGGTTGGAACGACTCAGGGGTCCCTCCCAGAGGAGGGGCTGGACAGAGGGGAGAATACTCCCATGTCCTTTGTCAAGTTTTTCGCCAGAGCGGGAGCCAAGGGCTCCCTGAACTGCCTCAAACTGGAGTATGCAAGGAGGGCACCAAATGTGCCCTTCAAAGTAGTCTGGTGGTGCCAGCAAGCACCCCCATACCAACCCAATACACTAAGTCCTGTCTGGGAGGTGGTCACACCTCCCTGCGACAAGAAACCTATTGTTCTACCTTTCCCTGCTCGAGCTTGGCTCAGCAGCAGGAGGGCAGAATCACGTCTGTGGTTGGCAGCAGCACTAGCTTGCTGTCAGACCCTGAAAGGCTGTTACTGGTAGTACGGGGGTACTCCAAGGGAGCCCCCCAGTACATGGGATCATACTTCCAACACTGGAATCGGTTTTGGGGTATGATTCCAACATGTTTGATATCAAACATGACTGGGTTCGGTGCAGCCACTATATAGTTATACATCTCGTAATGACTGTGAGAGGCTGGCTTAGTATATGGCGTAGCACCCTGCACTAATACATACAACCCTTATGGTGATTTTAGTGGTCCTAGACAACCTTAGAAAGCTCTCTAAGTGGTAGCTGTGGAGAGCAGCCTTCATGCTTAGTCCAGAAGGAGTGTAAAGCACCTTGTTTCACTAGTACTTTATCTTATTTATTTATTTATTATGGTATAGTTTAAGTGAAAAAGAACCACAGTATAGTTATAAAAAATATGTATTTATTATTAACACTCACTAACACAATGTATTATCTCCTACCCGGAGATACAAACACAATACACACAATACTTTGTCAATAGAATACGTAAATAGCACAGAATACACAGTGGTCTCCAGGGGGAGGCCAAACCATATACTCAAATAGTGGAATGCGAACCATGACTTAAGTCAAGAATGGACCCAGAAGACGTAAAAGAGCCGGGGACTCAAGGAACCACACAGGTGAGTATATAGGAACCCCACAGAGGTCGTGTGCAGAGTGGGAACACAACCGCGTGCTCAATGTTAGTCAATAGGTAAGTCGCGGTTGCAATTTTAAAGAAGAAGGGCCCTTCTCAGCGTACCCTGAAGAAATCCCGTGGAAGATGGAAGGTTGGAGTCACCCCACCCGTGGATACCCCAGGAACCAGGATACCTACACCAGGGAAGTTGGGTGCATAGATGAGAAGTGATGTCGGAAACTGCCATAGACCACAATGGAGGTCTTCAGCAAAGATGCCGCTGGCGAAGAAGGTGAAAATGTCCGGTGGAACCCAAAGGTGGATTCGAGATGAGAGGTACCTGCTAGCAGAGGGAACAGAGTCTATGCCACTCAGGAGTGACCAGGAGGTACGGAAGACGAATGCCCACCGATGTCAGAGATGCAGGAGAGTTGATGGTGCCCTTGAAGTTGAAGCTGTATGGACCAGGTGTCGCAGAGGAGTACCAGGAGGCATGCACAAGCTGTCCCATGTCAGATGTCAAGAGCCAAGGGGTCAGTGTCCGGCAGGGGCACCAACAAGCCTTGGCAGCTGCAATGAACGTAGTTGAAGAAAAAAGGTGCGGTGTCGGGACCAGCAACTCAGGACTCACCATGAGCAGGTAAGTCAGAGCAGGCCCCAAGCAAGCAGGAGAGCTCACTGGAGCCAAAGAAGACCCTCAAGAGGACCAGGGGCCGAAGGCACTGCAGTCGCAAGAGGACCTCGAGCAGCTCACCAAAGGATGAAGGCCCACTGTGCAAAGGATGTGATGCAGGCGAAGATCTTGCATGCAGGAGATGCTTGAGGTTGGAGCTTCCTGGAGCCTGAAGTTCTCTGGAGGCGAGTCAACAAGCCTCGGCAACAGCAAGTCGACAAGGTGCACAGGAGTTCTGTTCCAGCGGTTCCGACAAGGGATACTGGCCTCAAACTCGGTGAGAAGACAGTGCAGGCCTCGAGGGAGTTGCTGAACCACCACCTGTGTTGCTGAGCCTTTCGGAGTCCGTTGGAGCCCAGGATCAGCAGACCGATCAGCTGCGTTGTGGTGCCTGCAGATGTAGGGGAGTGACTCCTTCACTCCAAGGGAGATTCCTTCGGGTGTCTTGGATGTCCACAGGCCTTGTGAAGAACCTATATGGAGGACAGGCACAGACGTTGCAGCAGACTTGCAGGACGACGAGTCAAGGAGCAGCAGGAGTCTTCCCAGTCGCAGTATCGGTTCCCAACGCGAAGTCCAGCGAGGTCCAGAGTGCCCAGATGGTTGAAGTTGAAGTGATATGTGATCTGAATCTTGTTCCACGACGAATAGGAACCCAACCACAGGTAAGCCCTTAAGTACCATAAGGAAAGGGTTGGAACGATTTAGGGGTCCCTCCCAGAGGAGGGGCTGGACAGTGGGGATGATACTCCCATGTCCTTTGTCCAGTTTTGTGCCAGAGTGGGAACCAACGGCTCCCTGAACTGGTTTGAACTGGAGTATGCAAGGAGGGCACCAAATGTGCCCTTCAAGCAGTCTGAGTGGCGCTGGCAAGCGTCCCCACACTGTCCCAATACACTAAGTCCTATCTGGGAGATGGTCACACCTCCCTGTGACAGGATACCTATTGTCCTGCCTTCCTCTACTCAAGCTTGGCTCAGCAGCAGGAGGGCAGAATCGTGTCTCTGGTCGGGAGCAGCCAAAGTTTGCTGTCCGGGTCTAGAAGACTGGTACCGGGAGCACTGAAGGCCTCCCGGAGGAGCTTTACAGTGCATAGAATCATACCTCCCACACTGTTTACGGTGTGGGGGTATGATTCCAACATGTTTGATACCAAACACAACAGGGTTTGTTACAGCCAGTTTAGAGATGGTCATCGCGTAATGACGCATGGCCACTCTGTGTATCTTAATGGCTGATGCACTTACAACCCGGGAGAATGGACTCCGAAGGTTGTAGGGGTGTCCTGCTCATGCAGGGACACCCGAGCACTTAGAACCGAGCACTCTGCCTTTAGGATTGAAAGGCCTGCCATAGAGGTGACTTATAGGTTTTAAGTGCAGTGACCTCAGATATAAGGAAACTTATATCTGTCGTAAGTGGTGCTGACACCAGCTTACACAGGCTGCAATGGCAGGCCTGTAGTCACAATTTGAGTGGTCTCTCATGGGTGGCATAATGCATGCTTCAGCCCATGGGAGACCCCTGGTGTACCTATGCCCTGGGTACCTTAGTACCATATACTAGGGACTTATCAGGGTACACCAGTAGCCAATCTGGAGTGTACCCAAGTACTCACCATAGCCAATTTAGGGAAGAAGCACAGAGACTGGGGTCCTGATTAGCAGGATCCCAGTCAGACTAGTCATTAAAACATAATGACGCCAGCAAAAAGTGGGGGTGACCATGAAAGCAGAATCTACTTTCCTACAATGACTGATGTCTACTATATGTATTAAAATGGCTGACCACACTTACAAAGCCTGTAGAATTGACTCAGGGGTTTATAGGGGTGTTCTGCTCATGCAGGGGCACACTGACACTTATAACCAAGCGCCCTGCCCTCAGGACTGAAGGGCCTACTATAGGGGTGACTTATAGGTTTTAAGTGCAGCGACCTAAGATATAGGACAACGTATATATGTTGTGAGAGGTGCAAGCACCAGCTTACACAGGCTGTCATGGCAGACTGTAGTCACAGTTTGAGTGGTCTCTCATGGGTGGCACAATATATGCTGCAGCCCATGGGAGACCCCTGGTGTACCTATGCCCTGGGTATCTTAGTACCATATACTAGGGACTTAGAAGGGTACACCAGTAGCCAATTGTGGATGTACAGAATTACTTACCATGGTCAACTCTGAAAGAGACAGTTAGTTATAGATTCCTTACCTTGTGAATTAACCCCAGGAGTCAGACTGGATCCGGAGAATTTTGTGTCAGCAGTACCCCTGCGCTTCGAAAGCTGGCGTCGGTCGGCTCCGCGTTCGTCGTTGGCATCGTGGTTGCTGGGATGACGTCGCGGCAGCTACTTAGATGCCGCCCTCGCGCGCGGACATCAGTTCTTTCTTTTTCCGCGCCAGCCAGTGCAGATCCGGAGAGAGCGGTATCTCCAGTCACTTTTTGACTGACTTTTTTGCGACTTTTGTCGACACCGTTTTGAGTCTATCGACTCCTGGTGCACGTTAGGGACAAGGCTTGCGGTTCCTGCCGAAAACTGATGTCGGTGATGGATCCGCACCACGTGTGCCTGTGGTGCCTCGAATGCGACCACGATCCCAAGTCGTGTTCCGACTGCTGGACCATGAATCCGAAGTCTTTGCGGGAGCGGTCCTGAAAGCTTCTCGAGGCCCGGCAGTCTGCTCCGCGCCGTTCAAGGTCCCGGTCGTGGAGCCACCACCACCACCACTCGTCCTCGAAGTCTTCGCACTCCTCAGGTAAGTCGAAGCACAAGAAGAAGTCGAAGAAGCATTGTTGCTCTTCGACTTCTCCCCGTCCGTCGGCTGCCGCGACGAGGGATGCGGGTGGTACCGCTCCCGTGGCTCCGGGTACCTCATAACACCTCCCCCGGCTCTGATTCCACCGGCACCAAGTCCGCAGCAGACGCCGGTTGTGTCCCCAGCCGGCGTCGACCCCGGCCTCCACCCTGACGTAGACACGGAGCCAGACCGACGGCGACCGACGCTGGATCCGGCGCCGGATCTGGCGCCGACGGGTACTTTTGTACCCCTGTACTACCCTGGTGTTCCTTTCAGGCAAGAGTGGCAACCAGAGGAGGGTGAGGAGGACTGGGAGGGGTCTGGAGACCCTTTAACTGACCAGTTAGAGTATGATCCGGACTGGAGAGAGGAGTTGGGGGAAGCCAGTGGTCTGGACACCTCCCCAGACCTTGGCCTGTTGTCTCCTCCTACCGTGGCTATGGAGGAGGGAGCGTCTTACGCAGTGGTGTTGCGTAGGGCAGCCGAGGCTCTCAACCTCGAGCTACCAACGGTGGCAGTCAGGACTAACCTCGTGACAGAGGTGCTTCAACCGGCAGCGAGCTCTTCGGAGCCCCTGCTGCTGAAGCCCTAACTGACATCCTTTTGGGTGCCTGGTCCAGGCCCAACACAGGGACTCATGTGGATAGGATGATTGCCCGACGCCACCATCCGGCTCCGGGCGACCCCACTTTCCTCTCCCAACACCCCACCCCTGAGAGCTTGGTGGTCCAAGCCTCAACGTCCAAAGGCGCATTTCCTACCGCACCACCTGATAGGGAATCCAAAAAGCTGGACCATCTTGGGAAGAAGATGTTTTCTTCCTCCAGCTTGGGACTGCGGTCGGTAAACACCGCATGTCTGTTGGGCCGTTACACCCACTCTGTGTGGGATATGGTAGCGCAGGTGCTGCCACAGCGCCTGGAGGAGGACTGGGCCGTGCTCACCCGTGCAGTCGCCGAGGGGAGAGACGCAGCCAAGTTTACCATACGATGTGGACTGGACACTGCTGACTCGCTAGGCAGGACGATTTCAACGTCGGTAGCCCTTCGACGCTACATCTGGCTGAGGTCAACTGGTTTTTCTGGGGATGTCCAGGCTACCCTCATGGACATGCCCTTTGATGGCCGTTGCCTGTTCGGCGACAAAGCAGACAGCGCGCTAGAGCGCTTCAAGGACTCTCGGGCTACGGCCAGGTCCTTGGGCCTCTCCACCACTCATCCTGCGCAGTCTGCTTTTGCGACCCCTTCGTGGCTACGGAAGGGGTGCCCCGCCACGTTCCTCCCAGAGCCACAGGCCGGCGCAAGCTGTTCAGACCCTGCGCGGCCGGGGACGTGGGACCCACCGCCGTGGGTCTGGGGGCCAGCGAGCGGCCCAGTCCACCACCGCCCCCTCTGCAGCAGCCTCCAAACCCTCCTAGTCCGACCTTTCAGGGCCACCAGTCGCCAGTGGGTGGCAGGATTCGCCATCACCTCCCCCACTGGCGCACCATCATGTCGGACAGGTGGGTTTTGCAAATAGTCTGAAGGGGCTACTCCCTCCGCTTCGAGACTACGCCCCCAGCCATGCCACCTCAGTATCATCGACTGTCGGAGGATCATCTGCCCTTCTCCAACAGGACGTTACGGCTCTTTTGGCCAAGGGAGCCATCGAGCGAGTTCCTGCCCCAGAACTAGGTCATGGTTGCTATTCCCACTACTTTCTGGTGCCCAAGAAGGACAAAGGCCTGCGTCCTATCTTGGATCTCAGGAACGTCAACCGCTTCCTCCAGAAGGAGAAGTTTAAAATGTTGACGCTAGCTCAGGTTCTGTCTGCCCTCGGCCCTGGAGACTGGATGATAGCGTTGGACTTGCAGGACGCTTACTTTCACATCCACGTCCTGACGGCCCACCGGCGTTACCTGCGGTTCACGGTGGGCCACGAGCACTTTCAGTTTACTGTGCTCCCCTTTGGCCTTACCAGCGCCCGTCGGGTGTTCACAAAGGTGATGGCGGCGGTCGCAGCTCATCTGCGCAGATCAGGGGTTCCAGTTTTCCCCTATCTCGACGACTGGCTGTTGAAGGCGGGCTCGCCCCAGGCAGTTGTCTCCCACCTCCAGACTACGGTGGACCTCCTGCACTTACTGGGGTTCACTATAAACGTGCCGAAGTCACACCTGACTCCCTCTCAGAAGCTCCTTTTCATCGGAGCAGTTCTGGACACGATGCAGTTTCGGGTTTATACTCCCGAGCAGCGAGTCCGGGATATTCGGGCTATGATTCCGATCTTTCAGCCTCTATCCCGGGTTTCGGTCAGAATGACCCTGAGGTTGCTGGGCCTCATGGCCTCCTGCATCCTGTTGGTGGATCATGCCAGGTGGCATATACGGGCTCTGCAGTGGGACCTGAAGTTCCAGTGGGCACAGCATCAGGGGAATCTGTCCGATTGCGTTCAGATCTCGGAGGGCACTGCACGACAATTGCAGTGGTGGCTAACGAACCAGAATTGGGTCAACGGCAGATCCCTCTTCCTTCCCCAGCCACAGTGGTGACAGACGCATCACTTCTGGGGTGGGGCGGCCACATGGGAGAGGCAGAGATCAGAGGCCTCTGGTCTCCGGCGGAGTCCGGGCTCCACACCAACCTTCTGGAGCTCCGGGCGATCCGTCTTGCATGAAGGCATTCCTTCCCTCTGTCCGGGGAAGAGTAGTGCTGGAGTTCACGGACAACATAACCGCCATGTGGTACTGCAACAAACAAGGCGGGGTGGGGTCGTGGACCCTATGTCAAGAGGCTCTCCGTCTCTGGACATGGCTGGAACATCTGGGCATATCCCTGGTGGTTCAACACCTGGCGGGTTCTCTGAACGCCAGGGCGGACGAACTCAGCCGCAGGTGCATGATGGATCACGAATGGCGTCTTCACTCGGAGGTGGCACAAGGTCTCTTTCGGCAGTGGGGAGAGCCTTGGTTAGATCTATTTTTTTTATTTTTTGTTGAAAATTTATTTATTAAATTTTGTTGAAAAACAAGTCAGCGAACACCAATTACACAGATACATTTCCGTCTGAAAGAAATTGTCACTATATACATGTACCAATAAACATATCACAGTGCACAGGAATTGTTTGCACCCAAGGGACGGGGTGTCGCCTTATCAAATGACTCAATGAATATCTTTCAATGTTCGTGCAATCCTTGTCCAATTCAGGCAACAATATATATAATCATTTATCACCATTCTTCAAACCAAAAAAGATCGTTCTGCACACTAACATGAAAGTAAACTTAATTAATACGACTACAAAAAGAAAAAAATCAATAACTGCCAGGAGTCAATGTGGTTCAACTGCATGAGAGGAGTTAAATGTCAGCAATATAGTAGTGGTGGTGGGGGGGGGCCCGGGGAGGGGGTCAGTCCTGTCCACCGTTCAAAGCAAATAGCGCAGAGCATTCAGGGCATCCTCCATGTGTGTACCTACTCTGCAGTCTCCGTCCCGTTTCCCTGGGGGTCCTGGTCCGATCCATGACGTGCTTCCCACGACCTGGCGATATCCCCCCATGGCTCGCGTACGGCTTACGCCGCCTAGTAATCTTATCCTCAGAAACTAACACCCGTTCCTCCGCACGGACCCAGCAAGTAACATCTGCTTCCCATGAGGTAACGAGAGGTGGAGTCTTAGCTTTCCAGTGGATCGCAATCCTCCTCTTGGCCAGGAGGAGGGCCAGATCTACGAACCTGTGCCCCAACTTACGGGACTTAGGTCTCAGAAAGAGGCCCAAAAGGCAAACCTCCGGGTTGCACGGCAAAGTGCGATTCAGCACTATATTAACCAAATCTACAATCTTGTTCCAGTAGTTAGAAAGCATCGGGCAGGACCAGATCATATGATCAACGTCCGCATCCCCCAATAGACACCTAGCGCAGACCTGATCGTCCCTATTGTAAACCACGTTCAACCGATGCGGTGTGAGGTAGGTTCTATGGAGGACGTTGAACTGGAGGGCCTTAAAGGCCGTATTCCTAGAGACCTTTTTCGGGCTCGCCAGAACTCTCCGCCATTCCTTATCTGTCATTGGTCGCGAGAGCAGTCCTTCCCATCTCTCCTGTAGGCCCGACAACGTCCTAGGCGCCAGTTCTCTTATGGCTAGATAAAGCCAGCGTATCAGGTGCCCCGCGGAACCCAGAGTCACCACCGCTTCCAGGACCGGGTGTGTATCCGGCTCGCCGATGGCAGCACCCCAAAGTTCCGACACCGCCCCTCGGAGCTTATGGTAGTTTAAGAATTGGCCCGGTGGAAGGTCATGATATGTAAGGAAATCAGCCAACGGGAGCCACTCCCTATCTCTGTAGCAGCCGCCCACCGTACGTACTCCCGCCTCCTCCCAACCCTGCAAGTGTCGCTGCGTAAGGGGAGGACCCAGCCCTGCCTGAGGAATGCCCACAAGCGGAAGGCCCGGGGCGTAAAGCTGTCTCTCACGGGAGCGGGCCACACACCTGTCCCAGCACTTCACCGCCACCGAAAGCAGCGTTCCTATACTTAACATCCTCTGGCGACGGTTAAGAAGCCTAGGAAGTAACCGTATATGCAATGCCCCGGCAGGAAGGGAGAGCGTAGTTGGATCTCGGCCATCCAACCATCTTGCCAACCATTGGAGTTGGGCCGCCAAATAATATGCCTCGAAATCCGGGGCCCCTAAACCCCCGTCCGCAAGCGGGAGGCGCAGGGTCTGCAGTGACACTCTATTACGGCCGCCATCCCAGATGAGGTCTCTAAGAAGCCCATCCAAAGTCCTAAACCACGATTTCGGTATTAATACTGGAAGATTAACGAAATAATACAAGAGGCGGGGGAGAACAATCATTTTCGATAATGCCAGCCGAGCCATGAGTGGCAATCTGGGGGTGCGCCAGAAGGCCACCTGCGATCGCAAAGCCCTCAGGGTGCCTCCAAGGTTTCCATCGAACAAGTCCACCTGCGTATGGTAGATCTGGATCCCCAGATATTTAACAGATACAGGTGCCCATGTCAGGGTAGCCGGGAGGCTCAATGGCCGAGGCATGGTGTGGTGCAGCGGGAACACAAAAGTTTTCCTCCCATTTACCCGGAGGCCGGATAGAGCGGCAAACTCATCCAGGATGTCTAGAACTTGGCGGACTCCCGAAGTCCCGTCCCGCAGATAGATCAGCACATCATCCGCGTAGAGCGAAATTATATGGGGAGTCCCAGCGAGCGTCACCCCCAACCCCCCACATTCCCTCCGCATTTTCGCCGCCAGAGGCTCCATTGCAAGAGCGAAAATCAGCGGCGACAATGGGCACCCCTGCCGGGTCCCCCTATAAATGGGATAGGACGCCGAGATCGTGGTCCCCGTTCGCACACGTGCCGTGGGGTGTCCATAGAGCAATCGAAGCCACTGCAACCATCCATCACCCAGCTGCAAAACGCCCATAACCGAAAATAAAAAGTCCCACCGTAGGGTGTCGAAGGCCTTTTCCAGATCAATCGCCACTACCACTGCATCAGGATAATCTCGCAAGTCAGGATGAAACATAACATGATACAATCTTCTCAGATTACTGGACGTAGAACGTGAGGGGATAAAACCACTCTGGTCCGCATGCACCAGCCGGCACATGTGGGGTAGGAGTCTCAGGGCCAATACTTTACTTAAAATTTTTAGATCAGTATTTAACATGGAGAGCGGCCGAAATTCCGTTAACCTAGGATGAACCAATTTAGATTTGGGCAGTGGGATCACTAACGCCTCCCGGAGCGAGGCTGGTAGGTTCACATCGCGAAGTGCAGCGGCCCTTGGTTAGATCTATTCACCACCGAAGAGAACGCGCAATGTCAGCAATTCTGCGTGTTGGAATTTCCAAGGCGGCACTCGCTAGGCGCTATACTTTTCGTCGCGAGTGGAGTTGCGGTCTTCTATATGCCTTTCCGCCTATACCACTTCTGCCCAGAGTGCTGAAGAAGATAAAGCGCCACCGGGCCCAAGTCATCCTTGTGGCTCCGGATTGGGCGCGAAGAGTCTGGTATCCCGAGCTGTTACACATGGCCATCGATCCTCCGATCCGTCTGCCTCTTCGGGAGGATCTTCTGTCACAGCAGCAGGGGACGGTCCTCCACCCGAACCTGTCCAGTCTACACCTCCTTGCGTGGAGATTGAGCGGCGACAGTTGACAGCCTTTGACCTTCCTCCCGAAGTCTGTGATGTTATTTTGGCAGCCAGGCGTCCCTCCACTAAGACGGTATACGCCTGCAGATGGAACAAATTTGTGACATGGTGCACAGCAAAGGCTATGGATCCCCTTTCTGCCCCTCTTTCTGAGGTTCTCTTGTTCCTCCTGTCTTTGGCCCAGCAGGGCTCTGCTATGGGCACTCTAAAGGGCTACCTCTCAGCCATTTCAGCCTTTCTCAGGTATCCTGATCAGCCTTCTCTTTTCAAGTCCCCTGTTGTAAATTGCTTCCTTAAGGGCATTACTCATCTTTTTCCACCTGTCCCCTTCGCAATGCCTCAGTGGGACTTGAACTTGGTTCTTACTTACCTTATGTGCGCTCCCTTTGAGCCGCTTCATAACTGTCCTCTCAGACTTCTTACTTTAAAAACTGACTTTCTGGTTGCCATCACCTCTGCTCGCAGGTTGAGTGAGCTCCAAGCTCTTTCTTCAAAGCCTCCCTTTTTGGCTGTTCATCCGGACAAGGTCGTCCTAAGAACCAGACCTTCCTTTCTTCCCAAGGTGGTTACTTCTTTCCACATTGGTCAAACCATCACTTTGCCTACCTTTTTTCCGCCTCCGTATCCTTCTAAGGAGGAAGAGAAGCTCCACCGTCTGGATCCAAAACGTGCGCTTTCCTGGGTGGACGACCAGCTCTTTGTTGGCTACGTGGGCGCCAAAAACGGTCGGGCCGTGCACAAAAGGACCATCTCCAGATGGGTTGTTTTGTGCATAAAAGTTTGCTACTCTTTGGCAAAGAAGGAGCTTCCAGTGGGGCTGCACGCCCATTCCACCAGGGCGACGTCAGCTACCACTGCTTTTGGACGGGGAGTCCCCCTCAATGACATCTGTCAGGCACCTACGTGGGCATCTCTGCACACGTTCACAAAACACTACTGCCTCGACAGCCAACTCCGGAGAGACAGCTTCTTTGGCAGTTCTGTTCTCCTGGACTGTCTGGTGTGAACTTGGTTCGCAGACCCACCTCCGGGGTTGGTATTGCTGGGGTATCTATTCACAAGGTAAGGAATCTATAACTAATTGTCTCTTTCAGATGAACAAGTTACTTACCTTCGGTAATGATATATCTGTACGAGACATAGATTAGTTATAGATTCCCTACCGCCCCACCCATCCTCCCCGTTCGGTGAACTGACTTCTAGGGTTACGGTCTTCCTTTCAGGGCCCTAGTTTTGTGCACCAGTGGTCAGTGTCTTGCATGGCTCTGCGCTTCTGGCGTGGAATGTCTTGTATAAGAACTGACGTCAGCGCGCGAGGGCGGCGTCTAAGTAGCTGCTGCGATGCCATCCCGGCGACCATGACGCCAACGACGAACACGGAGCCGACTGACGCCACCTTTCGACGCGCGGGGGTACTGCTGACGAAAAATTCTCCGGATCCAGTCTGGTGCCTGGGGATAATTCACAAGGTAAGAAATCTATAACTAATCTATGTCTCTTACAGATATATCGTTACCGAAGGTAAGTAACTTGTTCTTTAGGGAGAAAGCACAGTGACTGGGGTCCTGATTAGCAGTATCCCAGTCAGACTAGTTAAAAACATACTGACACCAAGCAAAAAGCGGGGGTAACCATGAAAGCAGATCCTACTTTCTTACACGGATCATATATGTAACTAAATTATGAAATGCAGAGTATTGACACCGTTTTTTGTTGCATTTTAGATTTCTCCTTTTGCCCTCCTTATGAGTTATAGACTCTTATTTAATTACAATACGGTCCTGAAGAAGGTGGTAACATAACATTAAATACCACGAAACGTGCGTTGACTCTTAGAGTGTACAGTCCGGTGCCAATACACCAGAAAGAGAGAATTAAAGAGACTCCGCCGGTGTACATAGGACATTTGTTGCATTTCTGGACAGGTGTATGATGAATGTATGGTTTGTAGTGTGAATGGGATGTCATGTAGAGAGTGTGATTCGGGAGGTCAGAGGAAGGTGTGGGTTTTCTGAAGTATATGTGTTTTAAAATTTGTAAATTTAATGTGTACAATTTACTAATAATTGAAATCTGCATACAGTGTAAAGAAATGCACATTTGTCTGATATGATGTAATAAGTAGCAGATATTGAATTCTTTGTAATGACGATAAATAGAACAAAAATAAAAAAATGGCAAAGTAATATGCTATATATAAAAAAATAAGTTAAGTGTGGTCTGGATTTGTTCCCTTGTGGAACAGATTAAGGCAGGTAGGACCCTCTATTATATTTCTTTAGGTATTTTTCCCCCTGGTCCTATGCCTTTTGTACTTAAAAGTGAGGGGAGCCCTTTTGTATATTATGCCATGGTGCAAGGGTGCCTGCGTTGCAGGAATGATTGTTTTGTGCAGGTAGGGACACCTTCCTGCACATAACCAATCATTGATGGCGTTTTCCTCGTTCTATGTGTGCTGCAGATTGAAAAGAGGAAAAAACGCAGAGAAATAAAGGTGTTTCTCCTAGCTGTGCCACTTTTACGCCTTCTCTGGGGAGGCATTAGAATCTGACGCATTCCCAGGTTTATGAAACCTTGTAAATCTGGGAGTGTGTCAGAATGCATGGGTGTTGTGTGGGAACACCCACAGCGACACCCATTGGAACGCCCCTTTCACGCAGAATAATGCATGAAAGGGGGCCATATTTCCAAGCCCATGAAAATCCACGTAGGGTGGCTGTGCATGACCTTGTAAATATGGGCCAGCACACTGTGCCACCGGACCGTCAAAAAAAGCGACGCTCCGGTGGCGCAAGGGGCTTGTAAATATGCCCCTATATTTCCTGCAATTACTTATTGGGTGCAAATAAAGATATTGCTATAAATATCTCCTGATGATCACCTTTTCTTTTTAGAGAAGAACATCCGAAGCAGGAAAAAGCCAGGTCCTAATTTCTTTGTTTAAACTGCGGCGCTGTAATTATGCTCAGTAACCTGATTTTCACCCTGGCTGCTCCCTTTGGAAGCAGGCATTGTGACTTCAGAACTAAACTGTAATAATTTATTACAGTTGGGCAGCTACATCAGTTCTTTATTACTGTGACTAGAGAGGTCACAACTTGCCTATTATAAGGAAATTAGAGACCGGCTTTTATACTGGAATTGCATTTTTTCCATGCATTGTAGCATTGTTAGCAGCCATCATTATCATGCTGCAGCCCTCATTCTCAACAAATGCATTAGTTTCAATCCAGATTGGTCCTAGCATGTTAGTGTGTTATATACTCTATCTGGAGCATCAAAATATTGTGTTATGGATTCAGCTTCAGATGCATATAATGAACACAACCCATTTACTTACTCTCCTCCAAGAGACTACCTCTGTTTCCCATATGGGATCCAGGTGATGCCTAAAACTCATGAACTTATTACGCTTATCAGGAGTACTTGTGAGAAAAAGTTACTTACCTCCTAACTACTATGGTTCAGCCTTGCAGTCTTTCATAGATTCACCTGACTGCAGATCCTAGAAATGTATATATAATCAGACTGAAGTCTTTTGTTAGACAAAACATCAAAAGCCTCTGCCAATTTAAGCACTGCAGTTTTGCATCTTTGTGGCATTTCAATAGCCCAAACCTAGCCAAAAGGCAGCAGAATGTTGTACATGGTCAAAGACAAGCATATAGTCAACTAGTGATGGGAGAGACAGCTGGTTTGTGAACTGTTGACGTGTTTTTCACAGAAGTGCATCTTCAACTCTTTCCTAAATTGGAGCAGCGTTGGGGTGGTCCTGATGGATACAGGGATATTGTTACAAAGCCTGCTGTTTTTTTTGTTTTTTTTACACTTCTTAGGCTGCAGTCTGATGGTGTCCTGGCTGCAGGTGTGGGTTTGCCGAGAACCACCAGAGACGGTGAGCTTGTTTATAAGATAAGAGGGGGTCTTGTTCGTTATGGCTTTGCAAACAATGCAGCTGGTTTTAAAGATGGTGTGAGCTAGCAAGGAGAGCCAGTGGAGTTTCATCAGTATGACAGTGACATGATCATATTTCTTTAGGCCCTGGATGAGGTGTGCTGTGGCCTGTAGGATGACCTTACAGGGAGCTAGTGTGTACAGGGCAGTACCTCCATCCAGGGCAAGAGTATGATTGTTTGAACAGCAGTTTTGAAGTTGCTTCTTGGAAGAAACAGTTTCACTTTCTTTAGAAAAGAAAGCCTGTATCAGGTCATCTTAGTTATTTGGTAATGTACTCCTTGAGGGTGAGATGGGTGCCCAGGATGAATCCAAGTGATTTGGCATTCACTGAAAGTTGGGATTCAAAGCTGTCAAAGTTCATGTAATTGAACCAGGTTTGTACTGTTTCTTGTTTGTGGTTCTTGGCATCTAAACAGCAATTTTGTCTTTGTTGGGTTGAGCTTCAGTTTAAAAAAAAAAAAATTATTTATTGAGTTTCCAGACAAAAAAAACATGCAAACAGTTTCAATTGCAATAAAGGAAAGAAACAATAAAAGAAATTCCGTCACAGTATACATATATCTGATGCAGGGGAACTTCCTGCAAATTAGTGTACAGAGGCATAGTACTATACAGTAGATTGGAGATCATTTACAATCATGTCTGGAGTGTTCTGATAAAATACAGGGTTACACTGTGTGAAGACCAATTCCGAGGTAGGGCCCAGAGGCGACTCTTGGCTACCTTGTACCTAGTCAGTACTTGGAAACAAATCCCCGATGGAGAAATCGATATTGCCTCGCTACTGCCCCATGACGCATCCCCGCAGTGAGAGGGAGGAGTTATTACCTCAGTGCTCCCATTTACTCCTTACCCGCTATAGACTCCTGGTATAGACTCCAGAAATTCTTGGGGCGGCTTTTGGGGGGGGAGTAGTTCACTATATAACTCTGACTGTGTATTACAGTATAGCATGTCCCGGGACCATTGTGCCATGGTGGGGGGGTCCTCTGACCCAATGTATTGCTACCACCCGTTTAGCTATTAATAATCCCATCTCTACAAGGCGCCTTACACCTTTAAGTATGTTTTTGGTAAAGCCCAGTAGAGCCAACAATGGGTCCGGATGCAGGGGCTCCCTGGTAATGTTGCTAAGTTTCAGAAAAATAGCAATCCAGAAGTTGGCTACTTCAGGACACAGCCATGCCATGTGGATAAACCCTGCTGGCTCCATACCACATCTCACATTTCGCCGTGTCTCGAAATCCGTATTTATGTAGACGGATCGGGGTATAATATACTCTATTTATAAATTTGAAGTGAATAAGACGATGTCGCCCATTTAGTGAAACGCGGCGTGTAGCTTCACAGCAATAACGCCAGGTGTCATCGTCTATTACTAGGTCTAGATCAGTTTGCCAGCCTAGCCTGGCTTTAGTAAAGTGGTTCTTCCTGTAATCCTGAGCTAGAGAGTAAATACTGGAAATTACCTTCCGGGGGGATTCTGCCCGCAACAGAAGGGAGAAGGGGGCCACCTCGGGCGGTTCGATCAGTTCATCACACAACATATCGCGTAGCGCGTGTCTAACCCTATAGTAATGAAACATAACTAATGGAGTGACCTCCTGCCCAGCCAAGACCAAGTCTTCCCATCCCCGCCCCACGCCGTCCTCAAAGAGATCACCTATGCTAGAAATATTAAGTGTCGAGAGTGCTCGCAGTACCTCTGGTCGACAAGCACTGGTAGCCAAAAACACAAATCGACTGGAGTAAGTGGAGAGTATAGGATAGAGGCTGCCTGTCGCTTCAAAATATTATTCCATGCATGTGCTGTAGCATTAATTGAATCGAGCGTACCATCGAGTCTATGCGGGGCTCGAAACAAGGATGTAGTCAACGGGGAGGGCTCCGCCGCGACCTTCTCGATATGTTGATGTGATGGGGGGGGTTTGTTGATGTAGCCAATAAAATCCAGGCAGACATTGTGCAGCGTGATAATAGAGTTCCATGTCCGGGGCGCCTAGGCCCCCCATGGCGTATGGGAGTGTCAGGATGTCCCATCGGACCCGGGGTTGTTTACCGACCCAGGCCAAGTGGATCAGTAAGGACCTAAGTTGTTTAAAAATGGAGCAGGGGGAACCATTGGTATATTACAAAACAAGAACAAGAATCGTGGAAGGACCACCATTTTCATTAAGGCGATGCGGCCCATAAGGGATAGCAGTAACCGCACCCATCTCTTAATGTCATCTTCCAACTTCGCCATTACCCTACCATAATTCTCTGTTACCATCACTTCCGAGCTGGTGTGTACCTGGATACCCAAACACCGCACAGGGTCTGTAGTCCACTGAAGTGGGAATTCCAGCTCAATAGGGCCCAACGCTGGAGTAAGTGGGAACATTGGGCCCAGTTGATACAAAGGCCAGAGAACTCGCCATATCGCACCAACTCCCTCAGTACCGGGGACAGGTTAGTCTCGGGATCCCTAATATAGAGGAGAAATTGAAAATTAGCGCCTAAAAAATCAAAGTGCCAATTTACGACATCTCATTGCACAAGACTGGGGCATAGTCAAAAGACTGATCACTATGGAGTGCGGGTCGGATACAAGAAGTGGATTGGGCACAGCCTCCACTTACCTTCGGACTTAGAGGAAATTTTGTAGAAAAATGTCTGGGAAGGTAAAGTTCAGCGAGGCAAGGCAATTGGCAGTGTCTGAGGTGGAGGGGTAATCGTCAGGAGCTGCTGGTCGAAGTCGTGGGGAAGAATCCTTCGATCAGACTTAGGGGCCGATTATGATGTCAGGCGGAAAGCCTCCGACCGACAGTCAGATTCTCCAAGACCGTGTCAGAACCCATCCGCCTGACTCGGTTGGAAACGATTCCGACTGACCTATTAGGATGCTCGCGGCCGGGAGGGAAACCGTTTGGTCATTTCAAATCGGTTCCGACCGGCATTCGGAGAATCCGAGTAGGTCGGAGCTGATTCGTACAGCTCTACGGACAGCGTTTCCGACCCACCGTTTACGATGTCGGATTCTGACGGCCTTTTCGGCTCGGTCTGTCCGAAAAGGTTGTCGGAAACTGACTTTGGGGACCCTAGCAGGCCCCCCTTCATCCTGAGCCCTCCAGTAGGGGGCGGTGGGGGTACCCAAGGGACCCCCCTGTACAACCATGCACTGTGTGGCAGGCACCATGGGGTGCCCGCTACAGGGTGCAAGGTTTTCCGCAGACACTCATTTTCCCCATAGGGGCCTGTGTTGTCGGTCGGAACACAGGCTCTCATTGAAGTCAATGGGAGTCCTTCCGAACGGTGTTCAGGAGCATCGTAATCGGTCGTGTGGAACCGCAGATCGCGAGTCGGTCAGAACCGAATCCGACAAGGAGTCGGGCGGAAAGTTTCTGCAGAACATCGTAATCGGCCCCTTAGTCTCTATTTTGGAAGTTGAAGATCTCTGGAATGAAGCTGCAGGCTGTAGCTGACGAGGGCTCTGCGGGGCCAAATACCCCTTCTGCTGAACAGGATTTGCTGCTGCGGAGAAGAACGTAGCGGGTGCTGCTGTGAAGTCAGACTGACTGAGGATGCACCTTGGGCGGATCGACAAGCAGGTTGGTCCCGGTCTCCTTTCGTTTCTCAGAGCATCTTTTGGTCGAAAATTTTCAAAGTCCCATGTTTTGGATATGTGCTATCTGGGCACCACTTCCAAGGGTCCACGACTGCAGAGGCACCACTTGGAGGGTCAGGACTCACTCAGACAGGGTCCAGGTGCAGGTTCAAGATGTTTGGACCTTTTCTGCCCCTGAGGCTCTGATCAGTAGGCCAGCCAATTTACCCTTGGTGTCACTTCTGAAAGTCCTGTGTTCAAGGAAAAGAGCAGGGCAGACCTCTGGGGTTCAGGGCAGATTTCAGGCAGCAAAGCAATCCTTGGTGTAGCAAGCAGTACTTCTGAAGAACACAGCAGCAGACAGTCATCTGGTAGTCCTTCCGCAGGTCTAGGAGCGAACTGAAGAGTGAGTGTGAGCGTCCCCTTTTTATCCCTGGTACCTTCTTTGCAGTGGGAGAAACTTCTGGACGATCCCTCCACAGAAGTGTCTGGAACTTCCTGCCTCCCTGCCCCGACTCCAGCGTGGCTACAAGCTCAATGGACTAGTGAAGTTCTTTGTGGTACAGCAGGGCTCAGCCTACTGATGTTTAAGTGGGGCTTTACACAGCTGCACCCCCCTATCCTGCCTGAGATAGCCCATCCAGACACACCTAATCCCTCTATTGTGTGGCTGTCTGGGAGGAATATCCAAAAGGCCAACTGTCACTCACACCTAGTCATGTGACCCAGGAACAGGCCTCAGACACCAAATGGTTGGGACAAGAAAATACCAACTTTCTAAAAGTGGCATTTTCAGAATTGTGACTTAAAATCTGACTTTACCATTAAAAAGGGTTTTAAACTACAATTCCTCAGATACCAAACATGACTTACTTACCTGTTCCAATAAAATGTTAGCACTTATTCAATGTAATAAAGTAACCCAATTTTATCCTGTGGGAGAGGTCGGCCTTACAGTAGTGAAAAATGAATTTGTGAGTTTTTTACTATTAGGGCATATAAAACTTAAAAGTACATGTCCAATTTTGTATTTACGATGCACCCTACCCTATGGGCTGGTTAGGGCCAATTTTAGAGGTGACTTATGTGTAATAAAAAGGGAGTTGAAGACTTGGTAAGGGGGTTATACTGCCAAGTCGAATTGAAAGTTTAAAAGTGCTGGCAGGCTGCAATGTCAGGCTTATTTACATCCTACTATTTCCTATTGTCCTCTCTATTGTTACAATGATTGTGCCCAGTTACTGCCTACTTCTGACTACCCCTAACTGGTATGGACTATTAAACAGTATCAGAGAATCTTAACATTGTATTTGTCATCACAATGCCTCCTGCTCTATGATTAGGCTTAGAGGAATCTGGGTCTGACCTAAATCGATCACAAGTTAGCTTCACAGCACAGAAACATCCTGTATCACATTATTTCAGAAAAACTGCAATAAGAATAATAAATAATTTCATTTTTTGAGTAGAATCGCACAAATGCTTCTGCCTCTTTGTAATTGCAACTATACTTACTTGGCAGCCCTTATTAGCCTGATCATTTACGCCTTACGTATGCTTAAAGAGCTCCCTGCAAAATGTGAAGTTGGAATTTTTGAAAAGTTACTGGCCTTATTCTATCTTTGATGTATTTTACAGTGCAAATCGGGCCACTGGAGGGCTAGGAGCACTGTATGTGAGCAGGCGTAGACCAGGGGCCAGGGGGAGAGCTAGTGGGCACGAATATTGATAACATCGTAAAAGAGGACAAGATGAACTATTGTAAAATAGTGATGGACAGTCAGAAGGGAGGGTTCAGGCAAATGGTCCATGCCCTTTGAACTGTAACTGTTGTACACAGGAATTGAGGTCCGGTTGCTGGACGGGAGATGGGAAGTATTCAATTAAAGTTCAGATGTGCAAAGGTGGGCTGTCCGTGGGGAACAGTTGGACACATAGGGTCTCATTTATGAGGCCCCACCGGCACTTTTGTGCCGCCGGAACATCACTTTTTTTATGTTCTGGTGGCGCAATGTGCCACAGCATATTTACAAGGCCACGTAAAGCCACTTTACGTGGCTTTTCATGGCCTTATAAATATATGCCCCTTTCACGCAGAAAACTGCGTTAAAGGGGTGTTCCATGGGTGTTGTTGTGGGTGTTCCCACACGACACCCATGGACCCTGAAGCATTCCTAGATTTACGAGGCATCGTAAACCTGGGAATGTGTCAGAACCTAACGCCACCCCGGGGGTGGCGTTAGGGAGGCGCAATGAGGAGAAATGTTTTAATTTCTCGTTTTTCCTTTTTCTTTGTATGCTCCATTCTGCAGCGCATATAGAAAGAGGAAATCGCCTCTTGTGATTGATTTTGTGCAGGAAGGGGTCCCTTCCTGCACAAAATCAATCATCCCCGCAACGCAGGCACCCTTGCACCATGGCGCAAGGATGCCATGGCAGCCCTTTGTGCGCCAGCGCAGGGAAAAAGGACAGGAATGTGCTGTATCTTATAGATACGGCGCATTCCTGCCCTTTTGTTTCGACGTAGGGCAGCGCAGCAAGATTCCCTGCGGCACTGCCCTACGCCAAAACCTCATAAATGAGGCCCATAATGTTCAGGCTTCTGTCCCTTCGGGAAGGGTTTGACATGACTGTTTCAGATGAGTTTCGCAAGAACATGAGCTGCAATCATCATATTTGGTTGACCGATTCGATTTGGAGTCATTCAAAAGTAGTTGAAGGTGAGTATAGTTTTTGAGTGAGTTAACAAAATGGTAGATAGCAATCTACTGGAATGTAGGTGATCATGTTTTTTCTCCTTGAAGTGGCAGCAGAGCTGCTTACTTCTCCAAGTGAGAAGAGGAATAAGCACTGATGTATGGATGCTGTTGGCTGGTCAAGTTACCATTAAAATGTCAGATGCCTTGATAGTCGGTGTAAGGAAATGCCTCTTTGTGTATGGTCACCCCCAAGTTTTTGACTGATGCTTCTGGTTTTTCGACTCCGAGAGTGCACCGAGGCCTGCTGATTAGACCTCAGTGCCTGTACCCTGACCTTAAAAGTGAATATGTTTGATTGGCTTTCCATTCAGTTGGCCTCAGCTAACTTACTTATAAGACCCTTGTATGTGGCACTTTTTATACCAGGTGCTGGGTAAGCTGGGACTAGGCGGGGGATTCCGGGGCTGGGTAACCTTACTATACATGAACCCGAAGGCTAGAATCCGCACTGGGAGGGTTATCAAAAAGTGGAGAGAGGCACGCTGCAGGGATGCCCCCTTTCTCCGCTGCTGT
The DNA here is from genome assembly GCA_963921515.1 of Calotriton arnoldi. Classification (NCBI taxonomy): domain Eukaryota; kingdom Metazoa; phylum Chordata; class Amphibia; order Caudata; family Salamandridae; genus Calotriton; species Calotriton arnoldi. Next base: position 849,796 of record CAWUFW010005673.1, read on the forward strand.
TCGCCTTGGCCATGGAGCCCCTGGCATGCTGCGCGAGGATGGGCCGAGATTACAGAGGGTTGGAGGTGCAGGGGATCCAACATCACATAGCCCTATACACCGATGACCTTCTGCTCTTCCTCCGAGATATAGAGGGGGATCTACGGGGTGCTCAGAACATGCTGGATGGGTTTGGCCGACACTCTGGGCTGAAGGTGAATTGGCAGAAATCGAGACTGTTCCCCGCAACAGCCGATAGACCGCTCCCAAGCGAGCTGGGATGCTTGCAATTAGAACCCACTTGCCTAGAATACCTGGGAATAAAAGTAAATCACAAAGCTGCTGACCTTATAGAGGGCAATGTGAGCAGAGTGATACAATCCCTCCGTTCTTCCATGAAATTTTGCGGGACTCTCCCAGTGTCGGGCAGGGTAGCCCTCTTGAAGATGGTGGCCCTGCCGCACCTGCTATACCTCTTCGGGACTCTCCCGGTATGGATCGCGGGATCCATATCGGGAGAGTCCCGAAGAGGTATAGCAGGTGCAACATTCTGGGACCTGAACTAGCAACTCCCAATGTTTATTTGGGGACGAGTGGCATTGGCAAGGATGCAGCGCTCCACTGCGACGGGATGGTGGTCCCGGACCTTGAAGCATACTACATTGTAGCGCAGTTCAATGGCTGGTACGATGGCTGGCGGTTGTGAGGAATCTGGAGGAGACCCCCTACCCATTCACCCCAGAAACCTCAAAGTTAGCGAAAATAGTACTGCAGATATAAAGGAGGCCACATGGGGACCCGGAGAAGACTTAAGTAGTGGCTCGGTGCTGGACTAGATACCTTAGCACGCCCAGTGTAGGGTTCCTTACTCCCCTGACCTCCCCTGGAACATCTGTGGTACCTACCACACAGGGGGAACTGGACGGGTCTAGACGACTGGAGAGAGGCCGGGGTGACAGTGATATCTTTAGGGACTCCGAGATGCTCCCTTTTGAGGACTTTTGCATAGAGTTCGGCCTGCTGCAGGGCCACTTCTTGCTACATAGGGCCCTTACCACGGCGTTTAAAAAGCATTGGGGCTCTGGATCCACGGAACCTCGGGCACTGGACTGCTGTAGATATGTGGCCCTGTCGGCGGGTAGAATCAAAACGATATCCTGTATAGGGAGATCAGGAATGATGTACAGAGACCCATGGAGCAGCTACGGCTCCAATGGGAAGAAGACCTGGGAGTTCCGATCCCCGAGCTGGGATGCCATTGTGGAGAGGACCTTTAAGATATCTAGAAACACGAGGTTTAAATTAATAAACTATTACGTATTGCACAGAGCGTATCTTACACCTGTGCGGATTAGAAGATACTTACAAGCGGAGGCAGCGGCTTGCCCAATATGCGGGGAAAGAGAGGAACATGTGCTACATATGTTTTGGGATTGCCCCCATCTCCACACATTCTGGGAAGAGGTACTAGGAATAGTAGAAAGCATCAAAGAGATTCCACGCATGCCAGGACACAGCTTACTGAACTGGTTCCCGCACACAGCCAAAACAAAGGTAACAGGGAAATTCCAAGACCTTGCATACGTACTAGCTAAGCGGGAAATTACTAGAAATTGGGAGTCAATGAGAGGACCGAGAACAGGGATATGGAAAAGAGAACTCAAAAGGTGGGCGAGCTCCGAGAGCAGAATACTGTTGCGAGAAGCGGGGCGAGGCATAGGAACAATATACACAGCATGGGCTTGGGGGAGATTAGTGGATGACTTAGGGACAATTGACTCGGACGAGGCAGTGGTGAATCCCTGATGAGCCCCATCATCTGAGAGAGGAGGAAATGGAAGAGGCCAGAGAGCATAGGAGGAAATAGGCCTGGCTGATACCCTGAACAACAGTGTGACCCCGCCAAAATGGGTAGTACACCCGAAAGCATAATCATAAATATATATATAGAACTAACAGTCAACAGTGAAGCGACTCATAGGGGGGCGGGAGTTGGGATAACACTGTTAACAGGAAGGGGATGACGATAATGCAAGAATGTCTATGCTTGAGAACCAATGACCACGGATAGTTGCATTTTGTTGAATAAAACCCCAATAAAATCTGTCCTAAAAAAAAAAAAAGATCCTAGTATATGGTGTCCGGGGTACACAGGGACTGTGAGTTAGAGGGTCACCACCTTGGACTACAGCACTGGTTTTGCCACCCTAGGGGGGCCAAGTTAACATGGCTACTAGTCTGCCACTGCAGACTAAAAGAGCAGTTTTTCAACTGCTAACTCGACTTTGCCTTTTAAAGCAATGGCAAAGCCAAGTCCTCCCTTCTGATATATGTAAGACACCTTTAAGGGAAGCCTAACAAGCCTTAAGGCAGCGTACTGTATATTAAGAAGTGGAACATGTGTTTTTACATGTTCCAACAGTAAAACCCCCCAATGGCAAAAACCCGCAATTGTCGTTTTTACCATGGAAAAGGCTAGGATCCCCATTGGCGAGTCCAGAGTTGCAGGCTTCCAGAGAAGCCCTGCAAACTTCTGACTGAGACTACTAATGTTGATACTGTAAGGTATCAAACAACTGTTACATTAAGCCCGGCTTGATGCCCAAGACAAGAATAATGTAACTTGCTGCAGTGTGCAACTTTTACAAAGTTACCCCTTTGTTGCCCTGAAACCCCTCTGCCCGTCCATGGTTGCACACAGGGTCTGTTCCTGAGACAGGTTCTTGCCCTCCGGGGGAGACATGCAAACGACTTCCAGGAAAGAAGACAATAGCAGCCTGCACGGGAGAGAGGTGTTACCCCTGCCTGGTAGGAAGCCATACAGGTGTTGGCCCAAAAGGCGAGCTTCAAGGAGAAGCCACCTTTGAAGAGCAAATGGGGAACACTTAGGAGATGGACTGCCCTATTGTTTAGGTAGACAGGCTGGGCCTCAAGCAGGAGAGGGGAAACTGGTTGCTACACCGGTTTTTGGGGGCATGTATCCCCCTTGTTAGCTACACCTTTTGAGTTGGGATAGGAAGCTTTGCATGCTAGGAGATGGGTCCTGCTATCTTGATAGTGGGCAGAATTATGCATCTTGGGATGGCCAGATGCCACAACTCACAGGAAGCAGCCTAGTAACCCATTGACCACTAACTGCATCCTACCATGAGAGCTTTTTATGAGCATAAAAAGGGCACCCCTGCCACTCAGATCTTGACTGGACTGGAAGAAGGACTGCCCCAAGGCCCCTGCGAAGAGCGACTGCACCGACATGGACTGCACTTGCTGAACCAGGTAGCTAGCAAATGAGAAGGTACTGTGTCTGCTCATGGAGAAGTTGTCTCCTGAGCCCAGGCGAAGAGACTACAAGTGTCAGTTGGCTGACCTACTGTTCGCAGCACTGGGCGGCGGGCCACAACAGTTGAAGAAGCCTGCTAGGGCAGGTTGGTAGCTCAGATCTTCGCCTCACTGCCGTGAAGCATCAGAGACCAGGACCAGATGATCGAAGTTGCACCCGAGTCTGCTAGATCCGAGAGAGTTGTTAGAGTGAAGCTTCGTTGCCTAGAAGACGAGTTCCCGCCTAGGAAAGGATTTGCTTGTAACTGCAATACCAGGCGACTAGACTTCTACCTGGACCGAGAGGACTTTGAGGGACATTGACCCTGTGGCCAGGACCATCTCACCCCGCCCATGGACCGAGGAGTAGCTGAAGAAAGACCTCCCTAGACAGCATTTCATCCACAGCATCCTTGAACTGCTTCAGAATCCTGTATCTCTTGCATCAGGACCACTCCTATAGAACCCTATGACAAGGAGATAAAATTGCCAGGAACTCCCTGAAGACTGCTTCTACCTTTTAGGTAATTGCTTCTGTAGGCCTTGCTGTCCTCTTGACTGGCTCCCTGCTGGAGTTGGTCGCCTAAAGTAACTGAAAGTAACTGCAGTGATACTTACGGTTTTTCCTGAAAAAATTGTTGAATTTGCCAATGCTTGTTCACAGTTAAGTGAAAAAGTACATATTTACTATACCTTGTAAAATCTACATCTTCAGAACCCTCCAGTGGATCTTTTCCGTTTTGGGGTCTAAAAATACATAAAAATACAGTTTGTTTTTATAAATGGGTATCGGATTTCTTCAGTGTTTATTGCATTTCTTCTTTTATTTGTTTTGGTGTACAAGTTACTTACCTTCAGTAACGTAATATCTGGTAGAGACACAGTCTAGCCGCAGATTCCTTAACTTTTGAATTAAATACCATAGAGCTATACCCACCAGAGGAGGGTCTGCGAACTAATCCTACGACAGTTCTCAAAGAGAACCAGCCGATCAAAACCAACAATCGACTAAATGTACGTAGGAACAGTAGGAAAAGACCCTGGCTCTTAATAGTACCTATGATCGCTATCACAGAATATTTAAATAATAAACCACTCCATAGGCCCGAAAAAATCGAGCACTGAGGGAAAAGGTGGAAAAGACCTCTAAATAGACATCTGAGAGTTATCAGAAACTATCAACTAGCCTCCAAAGGGGAAAGAGAAGTTGTGCACCAAAAAGGGCCAAAAACAAGGCAGAAGCCTTGTAATCTATATTAGAACATTGGAATGTTGGGAGCTCCATTGAAAACAATGGAGTAGCTCTGGGCTTATAATGGCTGGTATAAGCCCGGAGCTCCAACATTCCAATGTTTCTTTGTTCACAGCTGTGGCTGTGAACAAGGCTTCAGGGAGCCTGAGGGATTTCAATCCCTCGCGCTCCCTGAAGCCTTTGTTTTATTTGTTAGAACATTCTGCCCTCTAGTGGCAGAATGTTCTAATAGTCTTATAGCCCTTCGTAGCTGGGCTATACCGGTTATTAAAGTCCCGCTCCCTTGTTAAAGGCCCTCGCCTTCGGCTCAGGCCTCTAACTCTGTAGCGGGCCTTTAATAGCCGGTATAGCCCGCTACGGCGGGCTATAAGGCTATATTCTTCACCTCAATCAAGTAATATCAGAGAAGAACCACCCTGATAAAATCTATAAAGAAGGACAACCAGGACTCATCTCCATTATACTAAAATGAATGAACCTCAATACAAAACGGAAGACATAATCCTTCCACCATGAAAGGAGAAGAATAATACCTCCCTGGTATAAAGAACATTTGCTTGACCAAATGACCACCTGAAGGTTACGTCCTACATCAAATCAGCTTTGAATCTGGTATAGGCTTCCATCAGTATGCCAGAAGTATAAAATCTTGCCACGAAGATATATATATATGGACCCATGCAGAGATATATATATATATATAGCAGCGCGCACAACAGCAGGTGCGGGGGCCGAATCCAAGCCCCGGATTCGACTTTGATGCAAGAGAACGCCAGGCTTGAAATCTGATATTTCAAGTTTTAATTGCACAAGTGCAATTAAAACTTGAAATATCAGATTTCAGAGTGCGGTGTTTTCTTGCATCAATATATATATATATATATATATATATATAATATATATATATATATATATATATGTGTGTGTGCCAGGTATCCCTGACAACTCACAAAATTTCACCTGCCAATGTCCCCTGCAGGACTGCAAAGATCTACATAAGTTTGTCCCCGCATGGCCTTAAGAGCCATGACCCGCAGTCTGAACATGACCTCGAGTCATGGACACCTCGAGTCACCAAAGGGAAACAAGTACAAAGAAGCAACTGCATCTCACATTAAAACTTCTTTCTGTTTTCTTTTTTTAAACCAAACATGTTTTACACATGTACACAGCCGTGTATATACTATACTGTGTACACGATGGCAAAACAGAACTGAAAAAACAGTTAAAAATACTTTATAATATTACTGAAAAAGGTACCGCACCGAGCAACAAACCACCTTAGGTGACATGTACCATCACAGGTAACCTGGCATTAAAATAATGGCGCCTGTAAAACTGAACCTTGCCATCAGTAAACATATGCAATCACACTTGTGATCCAAAAGAAAATATGATTGTTAGTCCACCCGTATATTGATTTCTTGGTGCTTGCACAATAACTATTTTTTATTTGGCAATGATATCTACTTACAGAAGAGAGGTGTGGCGATGGGGGCCTGCTTTTCCCCTAGCTATGCATGTTTGCATGTGGGCTGGTGGGAGGAGCAGGTCCTCAAGATTAAGTATGCCACCACGTTCAATAATCATGTTCTGTACTGGTTACGTTATATTGATGATGTTTTTATCGTTTGGCGAGGAAGTGAATCCAGTGCATCTAATTTTATTGAGCAGATAAACAACAACACTGCTAACCTCAAGTTTACTTCTAATCTCAGTAAGAATAGTATAGAATTTTTAGACGTCAAGATTTACCAGAGTCAGGGGCAGCTTTCTACTACTCTATATAGAAAGGACACTGCTGGCAATTTGACCTTGCATGCCAGCAGTGCACATCCTAAGCATTTGATTAGCAAAATTCCATTTGGAGAATTTTTGCGGCTTAAGAGAATATGCAGTAACAGTGAGGATTTAACTAGATGCACTGAGGAGGCCTATCAGAGATTCAGACAAAGGGGCTATAGTGAGAAGATCCTAAAGGCGGCTATTAATAAAACTAAGGGCCGATCAAGGGATTCCCTACTCGTCAATAATGTAGGTTTACAAACTACCAAGAATGATAATGCTGCCCCCAGATTGATGACTACTTTTAGCAAACAAGAAAGGAAAGTACGTGCCATTATTAAACGACACTGGCCGATTGTTTTGACAGATGGGGTGTTGTCGACCAGATTACCGTCTCAACCAATTGTTACCTATAGGAAGGGCATCTCTATGCGCACGCAGATTGGGAAATCCTGCCCGGAGTTGGCAGCAGCTAAAATGTGGTTACAACCCAAAAATGGCTTTACAAAATGCTCTACTTGTAGAGCATGTAAGTTTGGAAAGAATACCACACACTATTCTTCTCCTTTTAGTCCAGACGAAATAGCAATTAGGGGTAACTTTTCATGTAGGACGGAGTTCGCAGTGTATGTTCTGACATGCACCTGCGGACTGAGACACGTGGGCAGCACAAAATTGCAGGTGCATGTCAGAATATTACAACATCTACGTGCCATAGTCAACAATGACTCTTCCTATTCAGTGGCTCGCCACTTTAAGCAAACACACAATAATGATCTCAGTTGTTTAAGCTATTTTGTGGTGGCAGCTATCCCTAAATTACGTCGAGGGGGAGATCGAGAAAAAGCTCTTAGACAGTTGGAGACTAAAATGATTTTGGATCTAGACAGCAAATTCCCTTATGGCTTGAACAATACGGAAGATCTGCACGATTTTTTATAGAGGTCGGCTGGGATCAACCGACATAGGGTTTTATTAATAATACACCTGTTGGCCCTCATCTAATGGTGATGAAATTTCTGTATCCGTGTGTAAATAGGTATTAATTTTCGGCAGCGGCCTTTTTTATTGGATGCAAGCTTAATGGGATTTTTTTTCGGTTTAGTTGCATTCAATATTTTAAAGCCCATAAATTGAGAATTGTTTTTACATTATGAATTGATTGTTGATGGGACAAAGGTAGCACTTGCACTTTAGGACTGTATGTCATTTTGCACATTGGATAGCACTTTATACACTTGATGCACTTTAGGCCAGGAATGTTGACAGGTATTTGTAGTTTTTAGGTATAACAATAAGGAGTATGCTCTAGAAGTAGTTCTGATACATCAGCATTTATGCAGGAATTGAAGGCAGTTCTATTACAGTTTCAGAGGTCCAGCATTTGCTGAGATCTGCAATAAATATTCACATCTAGGAGAACTCATGTAAACACATATCTCGATGTATTAGATACTATGTTGGTGACATTATTCATTGAGTGTGTTTTTATGGGTATTTAATTGTATATTTATTTATTTATTTATATTCTCCTATATTACAGATGGAATTGGAAATATTTATTTATTTATAGTATTTATTGAAACTGCCACAGAACTTTGGACATATTATCCGTGCATGGACATTAAAAAAATTTTTTTAAAAAGAGGATTAAACCAAGAGAAGAGAAATAGGAGAATAAAATAAAGATAAAAACGGAGCAAAAAAACGGAAAGAGAGAGAAAATAAGAAGAAAGACTATGTAACAAAGGCTGGTGTATGTATTTTCACTATGTTCACTTTTTGTGTGTTCTATCACGTGGTCTCAGCATTTAAAAAACATGGCGTTTTTTCCCCTCGCTTGTGTGATCAAGGGCAAGTGGTGCCCGAAACGCGTAATCTGAGGAAAGCTGCAATAAACATCTAAATTGCCTACATTCCGGTGGTTCGTGATTCCTTTGCGGCAGAAGCGAGGGCTGACAGCGCTGCGAGCTGGCGGAGGATCTTTGCGATTTTTATTATATATATATATATATATATATATATTTCATTTACCCTTCTTTGCGATTTTTATATATATATATATATATATATATATATTTCATTTACCCTTCTTCAAGAAGTAACAGCCATGAATTCTCCAGCACTGTTAAGTACTGAAAAGAGAATTGGATACATACTCCAAAAAGACCGGTAATATCCAACCTTAGACAGAAAAACATATGCAGAAACATTGTAGGAGAGTAAGAAAAATCCCCAAAAGATCTCCTACTATGTAGCACATGACTGAAAACAGCCTTAATCGTTTCAGACACTACCTCTCAGACGGTCTAAGGCATTGAGCTTATACCACTGTGTTCCAAGATTGAACAAAGAAATTACCTATGCCTTCCACGAAAAAAGGATCTACAAACCTTTGTATTCTAAGAATACAATCATGGTTGTTCAAAATCGAAACACTCATAATACATATGCAGTCCACTTCAAGTAAAAAAACGAACTGCACAAAATACCCTGGTTAAGAAAAACCGACGAGAGTGAAAGGTAGCATTGAAGGAAAATAATGGCTATGAGCCCACCATAATGGCACCTAAAAGGCATATAATATAGTCCAAGAAGGACCAATCCAATAGCAAACAAGTTGACTACATAAGTAGTACACATACAAGCTATACAATTGCCAACCAAACCTCCACATAGAGTAAGGCGTGTACCATAAAAGGTACTCTTGAGACTGAGCTCCTCATCAGAGTAAAATAAAAGAACAGAACAGCTATGCAGCTGCAAGGACCATCTGGAAATCAGAGAACGGAGGCAAACACTCTCTCAATAAGAAAGAAGTTGTGCCTAATACTTCATCACCACAAGCACAACAACAGCGTAGTCAAAAAATAAACCTTTACCCAACTTAAAGATCGACGACCGTGGCGGCATAAAAAGGGAAGTTAAAAGACCTGAAAAGGCCATACTGCAGACGCTCAGCTCCCGCAACAAAGCGTGTTTGCAAAGATCAGCAGAACAAGCCATAACACCAGCAATAGAATCAGTGGTGCAAAGATCATACCGACTGAGTCAACTCAGGTACAATGGAAGAAAGTCAGCAGAAAAAGGGGGCCCTCATCCACACAAACTGAAAAAGGAAGGAGGAGACAGGCTTAGGGTCTGACCTTCCCCGACTAGCCTGAAACTTACGTAGGGCCGTATCCGCTTGGGCTCCAAAAAGATGAGCCCCATCAAATGGCATGTCAATCAAGACCGACTGGACAGCCTCGAAAATCCAGACGTCCGGAGCCAAGCATGTCATCAAAGTGCCACAGCAGACGCCATGGCCCGTCTAATGGAGTTAGTGGAATCCATTTCCACATTTGATGAGCAGCTTGGCTGCTTGACGGCCATCTGAAATTGATGCAACTCCCCCCTGTTAGCTTCAGGGAACAAGGTTAAAAATGGACTCAAAGACTTCCACAGGGTATGGAGAAAACGTCCAAGGACGCAGACCGTATTAGTGGAGCGTAAATCCGCACTTGTCGAGGAACAAATCCGCTTCCCCAGAGAATCCTGGATTCTTTACCAAGAGGGGAATGAGGGAGGTTTCCCATCTCAGGGAACGCCGTAAGGGTCTGGACCATGAAGCTGTGGTGGTTCGGCTGCCGAACCAGGCAAGCGGGGTCACCCAGGGCAGGACGGTATGTGGGCAATGATGTGGTCCACTGGCACACCTGACTCAGGTTTTACCCATGCCCCCAACAAAAGGTCAGTAAGGGCCTCACAGAAAGGGAGCGCCGGCTCAACCCCCGATTGACCGGGATGTAGAACCTCAATAAGAGGGTCCATAGCCTTCTCCACAGTAGGCAGAGTAAGATGCAAGATATCGGCCACTCTCCTCAAGACCTCTGCCAAAGTGGAACTGGCGTCCGAGGCAAGGCCCGGAGGTGACAAAAGGGAGGAAGCCGGGGAAAAATCCTGCTGTCAATGACCGGCACAGCATACAACTTCATAAACAGCGTCGAGGCGACGTCAAACGGCGTCGAGGCGACACCGCGCCGACGTTCACCTGGGAAGGAGGAGAGACTTCAGCTGGTGTCTGTGTTGATATCCAGAGTCGTGGCAAAGCCGGCTCCACAGTGCACACCGACTCCTGATCGGAGTCTACCGGCGCCACTATGACTGGCACCGAAATGAACTACGTCGCGCCGGAGTCGAGCACCATTGATGGCCTGCCGGCGATGACGCAGTTACGGCGTCTACAACCTCCTTGGGGCCCACAGGCGCTCCAGAGAGAGACGAGGGCCCAAAGACCAGATGGAGAGCTTCATAGTAATCTTGCATCTGCTTCCAGGTCGCTCCGGCTCTAGGGAAAACCGGGAGGCTTGAGAGTGACTCCGGAGTGGGAGTCTCAGCACTAAGTCAAGAAACACCCACATCACGAGTCGAAGACGCCATGGAGGATCGAGCCTTCGACTTCTTGTGACGCCGCTTACCGTGTGATGTCGATGGAGACTGGAAACATTGCAGTTGACCACGGGGTGAAGAGCAGCGCTCCGGGAACAACCTCTGGCCCGGGAGGAAGATCGACGGCATGAGCCGGAGGAACGCGACAACCGCGCCGTCAGAAGCTTCATGCGCCACTACCGCAGCGCCTTTGGCTTTAACTGCTGACAGGCGTCACACTCATCGGCGTCTTGGTGCTTGCCCAGGCACCACAAACAGATAGAATGTGGGTCCGTACCCAACATCTTACGAGCAAAGGACCAAGACTTAAACCCAGAGGGCATAGAGCACACTATTTCTGATGAAAAAAGATCGTCACAGCAGGCCGAAAAATGGCCAGAGATACGCTTCTCCAGATCCACATTGCAGCTTGGAAAAGAAGAAACTGACGTCCGCACGCCGGAGGGGACTTATATGGCTCCATTGACGTCATATCCGGAGACAACATCATCACGGAGCTGTACAACGCCGTCCTCCGGCGCGCAGAGTTACTGCTGAAACAATTTCCAGATCCAGACTGGCGCCTGGGGAGAATTCAAAAGTTACGGAATCTGTGGCTTGATGTCTCTATCAGATGCAGTTTATATGCTTAATACTTGTTCCTTTGTGTAGGCCTGACTGCTCAGAGCGACAGCTACCCAGGGTTGGGCTAAAGGTTTCAGAAACTAAATCTACTGGTCCTAAAGGGGTTGATAAGAGTATTACATGGTGAAGTTCCACAACCACGCCTTATAATACACCCCATTTCCTCACAGTTGTTGAAAAACTGATTGTACAAAATATGAAATGAAGGTCTAAATCAGATATCTGTTGCTGGATTCAAGGTATGATTGATTGGGTCACTGTGGAAATTTTGTTTTTACAATTCCATGGTTTGTGTGATTAAACATAATACTATTTGGGGTGATTTTTGGAAGCTTTATTCCTCTACCAAAAGGTAATGACTCTTGCTAATGGTGTACTGTAATTGGCCATTGTATGATCTCCACATACCTTGTTTTCCATATTTTACCTTACTTCCCCGTCCGGTAGCATTATTAGCAAACAAATGACATTGATACTGGATATCGTCATTTATTGTTTTGTTTCCCGAATAATGTTAATAAAATGGTAGGGGAATCTATATTACAATGTGAGCGGAAGGCTTGCCAGAACCGAGGTGTGGCTGTTTAAGCAATATTATCCGAACGGGAGAGTACTCCCACATAGTTATTGATCGGGGGTGCAGTCAGAGGGCATTGGGAAAAAGTGGACCAGTTATTTAAAAAGCTATAAAACTGCAGTGTGGTATCAAGAGTCATAAAAGCACTTAATTAAACCTATTCATAGGTAAGCAGTGACCGCTTGATAACATTGATTGATCAATGGGTGCTACACTACCCAGTGCGAGATACAGTAAGTGACCTGGCATACAGGTGCAGCCTGTAGTGTGGAGAATGGAACAATGTCAGCCAGTAGGCAGGGGACAGGCTAGAACTCGCAGGGGATTTTTAGGTCATCTTGGGGACATTCAGAAAGCTTCCTTGGGAATGCATTCCGCCCATTGGCTTTGTGGTTTGTTACTCACATTTGCTTGCTTTCTATTTGATGGCTATTTGTTTTGGGATGTCCAGCTTGAGTTTGTTCCCTTCTGTTGACCAAATCCTATTACTGTATTCTTCCACTAGTACTGGATTTCTGTGAACAGACCTTTAAATCTTGTTCTTTTCTTGTCACATTTGCTGTGGTCAAAGGTCAAATGTCAGGCTCTGTCTTCCAGGGACCTTAGTGTTTACTGTTCTTTCTCTGATTTCAAAGTGAGAGGATTTACGTGACAATCATGCTGGCTACTGGGGGTGTGCTTGAGGAAGGCTGTACGATATGATTTTTTTTCCTAGCTCGCAACAAAATTTAAATGTCTGTAATGAAAGGTGCAGATATTTCAGAATATATCAGAATTAGAAAAGCACAAACGAAGCAAATTTTTGGGTAATTCTGAAGTGTGGCGGAAACAAATATTTGAATACAATCAAAACAAGTCAGTACTCTAGGTGAAGACATTTCCACACATCGCTGTATACTTTTTGTTAGAAATGGGGGTCTCTAGTTGGCAATGGCTGGTCACTGTCCAAGTAGGGACCCTTCTTCCTAAGTCAGAGTGAGAGGGCAACCCTGTTTAATACCCCTGCTCAACCCTGTGGTAACGTAGCACGAGCAGGTAGGCTTATTTCAGAGGCAGGGTGTGAAGCATTTATGACCATACACAGTAACACAGTGAGGAACACTACAGAGGGACACCACACAAGTAGTTATAAAAAATAAGTATCTTTATATAAAGGCAGATTTATCACAAGACCAATAACTGTAAAAGCCACAATACTGTCAAAAATAGGATAGCTGTTGAAGGGCTGTCAAAGATAGTTCAAAGGTTGCAAGAATAAGGTTCAAATTCAAGGCAGGGGTCTCTGCGCCCTTTCTCGTTCAGAGGTTGCAAAAATAAAGTTCAAATTCAAGGCAGTGGTCTCTGCGACCCTTTCTCTCATAAGACTGTCAAAAATAGGATGGCTGTTGAAGGACTGTCAAAAAATAGTTCAAAGGTTGCAAAAATAAGGTTCAAATTCAAAGCAGTGGTCTCTGCGACCCTTTCTCTCACAAAGTACCTGGGTTTAGTAGCAAAACCAACAAAATGTCGCAAAGAAGTGGTAGCGATGATTCTCGGCACGCGAGGCCGGCGATGCGTTAAAATCCTTGCCGCAAGGGAGGATGATGCGCCGATCTGCGTGATGCGTGCGGAGACACTGCGACCAACTTCTGCACGCTAGGCCGCCGATGCGATGACTTTCTTGCCGCGAGGGAGAAGTCGATGCGACGATCCTGTTGCGCTGTGCGATTGGGTTGCGATGCGAAGAGATGACGCTCCGCGAGGGAGCGACGAAATCCGGTGCGATGCGATGAAAATGGCGGACGCATGGCGTCCGCAAAGCGATGTCTTGAAGCGATGATTTCTTTAGGGGTTGCTAGCACTCTGCGACAGCAGCGCGATCATTTTTCCAGCGCGTCTCAGCTGCAGCGGCTCGCAAAGGGGCGTTAGCGATGGTTTCGTGTTGCGAGCACCCAGCGGCAGCAGCGCGATGATTTTTCCAGCGCTCTCGGCTGCAGCGGCTCGCAAACGTGCGTTAGCGACGATTTCCAGCACTCTTTTCTCTGAAGCAAAACTAGAGGCCCTGGAACTCACAGGAGCCTCATCAGCAGATGGCAATCCTCGCAGGGAGGAAGCAGGAGGTTGGTGGTGGAGTCAGATGTGCCTGAGACTCCAGCAGGAGGCTAGCTCTTTTCCTAGCCCTTGGGTAATTGCTGTAACAAAAATAAAAGTTCTCTCAAAAGTTCCTTTTCCTCTTCTTCAAGGTCCAGTGGTCACTGCTGCAGGCCAGTGCAAGAAACAACACACAAGCACAAGGATAGTCACTTCCTGCAGATTCCTCCAGTGGCACGGACAGAGTTTCCTCTCCAGATCCAAAAGCAATACAAATTGTAGGGGTTTGAGCACAGATATTTATACCCCAAAAGTCTTTGTTCTCAGAAGCTACAAGTCACTGAACCTAGCCAGAACCAGTTCTGCTCAGGCCTGGAGCACTTTGTTTACCAGGCTGCATCCTTCCTTTCAGAAAGAGGGGGTCTGCTAGCAGACACACAGTAGGAGGTGGAGCCAGCAATCACCTTGCCAGGCACAGCCCTATTCAGGTCAAGGAGCCACCCCTCTCCATACTCTAAATGCAGATCTCTCTATTCAACCCAGGTCTGACTCAGCCTGCCCTGCCCCTCCAAAACCAGACAGCCAATACACATAACAGCAGAGCACACTGGAGGGCTTAGGCAAGAAAATACCTACTTTCTAAAAGTGGTATTTTCAAACACAGAATATAAAAATAAACTTCACTAAAAGATGTATTTTAATATTCTGAGCTCAGGCATACTAAATTCGTTTTTCTACCATGTTCCTGGGGCCAGTTAGGACTATAGAATGTAATAGTCAAACTGCCCATTCTAGCCTATGAGGAACAGGTAGCCTTACAGTAGTGAAAAACGAAATGGGGTGTAATTCACTACCAGGACATGCTACACACACCAAGGCATGTCCTACCTTACACATACAATGCACCCTACCCTAGGGGCGACTTACAGGATGCCAAGGGAAGGTTCAGGGGCTGGGAAGTGGGTGCACTTCACAGCCAAGATGGCAGTTCTGGACTGCACACAGACACTGCAGTGGCAGGTCTGAGACACACTTTACAAGCTGCTTCTGTGGGTGGCGCAAACCAGCGCTGCATGCCCACCAGCAGCATTTGGTTTACCAGCCCTGGGCACACACAGGCCACACTACTAGGGACTAACAGGTAAACCAAATAAGCCAATCAGGAATATACCAATTCACATAGACATATTTACCAAGGGAGAGCATATGCACTTTAGCACTGAACAGCAGTGGTAAAGTGCCCAGAGTCATAAAACCAACAGAAACAGGTCAGCAAAAATACAGGAGGCAGGCAAAAAGTTTAGGGGTGACCCTGCAAAAAGGGCCATTTCCAACACAACCCCTTCCAGCCAAAACGCAGGGTAGACCAATCACTACTCTGATGGGCTTCCCTGCTTCGGGCGATAGAACACGGAACTGGCCCGCAACTGCAGGGGCATATGCCAGCTCTACTCCAATCTGAACCCTGGTGGATCCCTCTGTCCACACTCCCAGGGCCTACTAAGATAACCAATGGGGAACTCTGCCCCTCACCTGTGGACACCACCTGTGCAGCACCTAACCTTAACTGGCCCCCAGGTGTGTCCCAACAGATAAACAATAAGCCACAGTAGCCACTGACAGTAGTCAGGGATGAGACCCAGGCCTTATACCTCTCAGGGCTCACTAAGACAACCAATAGGGAACTCTTCCCCTTACCTGTGGACACCACCTGTGCAGCACCAAACCTTAACTGGCCCCCAGGTGTGTCCCAACAGATAAACAACAAGCCCCAGTAGCCACTGACAGTAGTCAGTGATGAAATCCAAGCCCTATACCTCTCAGGGCTCTCAAACTTTTGTGGCATCAGAGAGTGAGGGGCAGTAACCCCAGGTGTCTGGCACCTTTTGTCCACTCTCCCTCCTGTCAGGTCAGGTGACGCACCCTGACACTGACCCACCAGCCCTGGGCCTGTTCCCAGCGGCGGGGCCAGAGACTGGGGTGGGCTCCCCCACACCCGGTCCCTCTCTTTGGGGCTCGGTACCCTCCCACTTGGAGCGGTACCCCCCTCCAGAATTGTCAGCGCACCTGAGGCAGGTGTCCTGCATAATTCACCCACCAGTTCAGGGGTTCTATCCTGCAACTGGTATCCCAGCATAGGGTCTGTACCCTTAGACTGGGCGGAGGTCAGGGGTGAGGCTGCCCTCTCCCCGCCCCCTTTACTGGGGCCCGGCACCCTCCCACCTGGAGAGGTGCCTCCATAACACAAACCGGGAGGGGCACTGTTAGCAGTTGCCCCTTTCTCCAGATCAGGGGGGACACCCTGAACCTGGCCCCCCAACCTAGGGTCTGTACCCTTAGGCTGGGCCTGTGCCTGGCAACACAGGACTTCTGGGGGAGTACACCAATTCCCCCAAGGAAAATACACTCTTCCACTAGTTCAGGGCCTTGTCCCTGCAACTGATCCATCAACCTGGAAAAACCCTCAGGTGGTACTGGGGTCAGAGGCGAGGACTCCTCCCTCTGCACCCCCTTCCAGCATACTGCACCCTCCCACCTGGAGTGGTGCTTTTAGAAAAAAAAATGGTCGGGACACTGCTTACAGTTGTCTCTTCCTCCAGGTCAGACAACACCTGGACCTGACTTACCATCCCAGGGACCAACCCCTGTGGTTGAACAACCGCCTGGCCACCCAGGACTTCCTGGGGAGCACACAGGCTCCCCTCAAGGGAAACACACCCTCCACCAGTTCAGGGCCTGGACCCTGCAACTGACCTACCAACCTGAAAAACCCTCAGGGTGCACCGGGGTCAGAGGCGAGGACTCCCTCCCTCTGCTCCCCTTCCAGCATACTGCACCCTCCCACCTGGAGTGGTGCTCTTGGAAAAAATGGTCGGGACACTGCTTACAGTTGTCCCTCCCTCCAGGTCAGACAACTCCTGGACCTGACTTACCAACCCAGGGACCAGCCCCTGCGGCTGAACAACTGCCTGGCCAACCAGGACTTCCTGAGGGTGACACATACCTAGCGTGTTGCGTGACAGTCTGCCTGGCACAGAGCTCACGACCTCCTGTCCCTCTGACAGTGCGTGAAGATGCCCCAGGACAGAAGTGGCGTCACCATGGCCAATCCTATGAGGCTCAGCCCTTCTGGCTGGCTCCTGACCCACTGGTTCTTCCACTGGGGACTCTTTCCCCCTTTCATCCCTCAGACTGGACTTCTGTACCCTCCCCTAGGAGTGGCACTGCCAGGCACAAGAACTGATGGAGGCCTGACTACAGGCACTCCCAGCTCACCTAACACTGGGGTACCCCCCACAATGGACGGTCCATCCAGACAGACTAGGCTCCCCACCTGGTGTTCCCTCATGGAACCATCCAGTCCTGGGGACTGAGGCTGGGGCACTTCGGGACCTATCCCAGTCTCACTCCTGCTCCCACGAGACAGGATGTGAGGCCCTACAACCTCCTCACAACAAGGGGACCCAGCTGTAACACTCCTAACCTTTCCCAGCACTCTGGGTTGGAAAACTTCTGAACCACTTCTCTTAGGGTCATTCCCTAATGCCTCTACAGAGCCTCTGGTACTCACCCAGAGGTCTGCCTCCTGCGCAAGTTCCCTAGGATCAGAGAACTCGCACTCTAACACATGTTGGTTTAGCTCTGGAAAATAGGAACTCACAATATGCTCTCCCACAATTGGATTACACAGTTCCACGCAGGTGCTAACCTTTACCTCACAATCCAGTGTCTCACACACGTACCCCACACCACTCTCTTGAAGTGGGCAAGACATTAACTGACTGTCTCTATCACTCAACCCACACTCTTCTGGGCGGTCCTCACACTCATACACCAGGACTTCAACCACGGGGGAACCCCTCTCCCTGCACCTCTCATCCAGAGTCGGTAGAGTATCCCTCCTTTCACTAGGACTATGGGCCCCTGCGCTAGTTCCCCAATCCACCTCAGGGACACTGCATATTAATGGAGCTACCTCATATCCTTGAATCCCCTGGTGTAGATCAACCCCCTCCTTCAAGTCAGGTGCTACATCTCTGGGTGGGTGTACTACACTGTCATCACTATATACTTCAATTTTGCTGCCACCACTGGACCCCACCCTCTCTGGGGAATCAAGACAATTAAAACTGCGCTCCAGGGGTAACCTACCCTCTTGAGCTAACTTCTCCTTTTCTGCTATCTGCGCTAGGTGCGCTTCCAGCTGGGCAATCTCTATTTGGAGCCTCTCCAATTCCAGCTGGTACTCCCTCTCCCTCTGTCGGCCCAACTCCTCTGGGGACCATGAAGGGGATTGGGTGCTACCCTGTGCACTAGATCCAGCAAGGGACTCCCTACCTATGGGACCTTCCCGCCTGTCCACCAACTCCTCTGGGGACCCTGAGGGGAATCTGGCACTACCATAGGCACTAGACTCATCAAGGAACTCCCCACCTATGAGATATTCCATAACTCTTTCTTTCTCCTCTTCAGACTCTCCAGAGCCACCCTCAGACCAACTACCCTCTTGGTAGGTGTACTGGGACTCCAAGAATCTCCATCTGTCTTGTTGACAAAGTCTCAGGGATGTCTGCAGGGATAGCTGAGTCTCCTTCCTACTCACTGCTAAGCCCCTCTTCTCACAGAACCCCCTTAGCTCCTCTAGACTGTAGGTCAACAGATCATCTATATAAAAGGTAGGTCTCATTTTAGCAAGACCCATTGTAGCAATATCTGGCAATATCAATAATAAAAAAATAGGCTTGCCCGTTGTAACAATCACGGGCAATATCAATACAGATAGAAGAAAACTTCTCAAGAAAATGTATGCGGGTAAAAATCACCGGCAATATCAATCACAATATAGGATCCAAAAACTTTCAAAAATGTATGCGGGTACTATCACCGGCAATATCAATAAAAATAGGCTTGCCCATTGTAACAATCACGGGCAATATCAATAACAATAGAGGATCCAAAAACTCTCAAAAATGTATGCGGGTACTATCACCGGCAATATCAATAAAAATAGGCTTGCCCATTGTAACAATCACGGGCAATATCAATAAAAGATAGAAGAAAACTTCTCAAGAAAATGTATGCTGGTAAAAAATCACCGCAATATCAATTACAATATAGGATCCAACAATTCTCAAAAATGTATGCGGGTACTATCACCTGGCAATATCAATAAAACTTAGGCTTGCCCATTGTAACAATCACGGGCAATATCAATCAAAGATAGAACCAAAAAAAAACTTCAAAAATGTATGTGGTACATTATGGTCTGCACTCACTAGTAGTGTACACTATAATTACTGTATGCGATCATAAATGCAAGTCCAGATCCCACCGCTGCCACCAATGTTAGAAATGGGGGTCTCTAGTTGGCAATGGCTGGCCACTGTCCAAGTAGGGACCCTTCTCTGTGGGTGGCGCAAACCAGCGCTGCATGCCCACCAGCATTTGGTTTACCAGCCCTGGGCACACACAGGCCACACTACTAGGGACTAACAGGTAAACCAAATAAGCCAATCAGGGATATACCAATTCACATAGACATATTTACCAAGGGAGAGCATATGCACTTTAGCACTGAACAGCAGTGGTAAAGTGACCAGAGTCATAAAACCAACAGAAACAGGTCAGCAAAAATACAGGAGGCAGGCAAAAAGTTTAGGGGTGACCCTGCAAAAAGGGCCATTTCCAACACTTTTACTAGTAAAACTTTGTCTCAACACGATCCTACAAGCCATTAGTTCTTCTCAAGCCTCAGTAGAAAACAAAATCGGAGAGGTCAGGTAGATATGGCGCTTCTCCGGCAGGACCTCCGAAATGCAACGGCCCGCATTTCAGAAACTGAATCTCGCATCTCCTCTGTTAAAGACGACATAAACAGACTGAAGGAACAAGTAGTCCACCTACAAACCCACACCAAAGAGTTGCATAAAAGGGCTGAAGACTCTGAAAATAGGTCTAGGCGCAACAATCTCCGCCTGGTGGGGTTTCCCGAAGGGTCAGAACAGGGACAGGTGGAGGCTCTCATCGAGAAATGGCTCAAATCATGGATGCCTAAAGACGCATTGTCCGCATGGTTCGCAATAGAACGAGCCCACCGATCTCTGGCGCCCAAACCTCCTCCAGGTGCCCCGCACCGACCCATCATCGCCAGGATCCTTCATTTCAAGGACAGAGACTCAATTGAGAGAAGCTCGCAACCAGAAAATCCTGACCTACCGGAATCACACTATAATGATCTTTCCTGATTATACGAGGGAGGTTCAGGCTCAAAGACAATCATACACCGACGTTAAGCAAAAGTTGTGTGCTCTCAATCTTCAATACAGATTGCTTTTCCCGGCCAGTTTCCAAATCGTCTTCCAAGACAAGACCTACTTCTTCGAAACTCCAGTCGACCTGGCTGACCGGAGAAGGTTCTTAGATCCGGAGCCGCAGATCCGCCCTCAGGGGCCTGAGCCGCCCCTGCGACATCCCCCAAATCAAGAAGAAGACGCACGCACTCCCGCAGGGGCCGGGGAACGCACAGGGCAGTCTTGGGTTCGCCGACGGCTGCTGCCCAGGGCCCCAGAAATCAGGAACTGTCGTCCGAATCCCGCCCCCTGCAACAAATTGGTTCCCTGGATCTCTCACCTGCGAGAAGCAGTCCCCCAAAGACTTTGGGCATTGAATCCACTGACTCAGATCTCTCCCGAAGCCCGGCGCTCCCGGGGTGACAGGCCCCTCGGGGACCCACGAGCACTGGGCTGCAGCTTCATGACGAACTGAAGATAGACGAGCCCAGCACGCAATACTAGTCAGACAAATCTGCCAATGCATGAACTTATCCTGCTAAGAGGGGGGTCCTCCACGCAACTCCGAAGCTAAGCGTTGTAGTTTAGCCTGTTACTTTCTGAGTACATTAGGACGACAGATGCTTCTGTTCTCGAAGTATAGGGTGGGGGGGAGGGGGTTGGGACCGTTGTCCCATGTTTGCGTTCAAATACACAGTTTAGTGTTCTCAGCACCTCAGCCTTGCACCAACACAACACCACACATCGCCCGCACACCAAAAGACGAGACTTTCTACCACAAACGTTAGCATCCCGACCTGTCCCTCCACAACACTGGGACTTCACGACTCCTTGGCCCACCTATACAGATCATAACACAGATGGCACATAGGGGAGACCATCTCCGAGTGATGTCATGGAATGTCAATGGCCTGCTGGATAGAGTCAGACGGACTGCAGTCCTTCGATATGCCCAGAGACATACTCCTGCTCCAGGAAACCCACCTCATGGGCAACCTTTTTCCCTTCCTCGCAAGATACGGGTTCAATAGAACTTGACACTCAGGCTTCGAACAGGGTTCACGCCGGGTGGCAATCCTCCTGAGACGTAATCTGCCCTTCGTACCCATCAGACCACCAGGGATCCCCACGGGCGCTTTGTGGCCCTCTCCGGAACGCTGGGAGGGAACACCCTCAACTTAATGTCCATATACATCCCTACTGCTACGCTCACACAAACTCTGAGTCGGATCAGTGACGTGATTACCTCCCTACCCCTGGGTGAGACGGTGATATGGGGTGACTTCAACACGGTCATGCAACCCAATCTTGACACCACGGTAATCCCCTCCGCCAAAAGGACACTACATGCCAAACAGTTAGTAGGCTGGACAAATGCCTTGGGTATTTGTGATGTGTGGAGGGCATGGAACCCCCGAGACACCCAGTACACCCACACCTCCGCGGCATACCACACACATGCACGCATAGACATGATATTTATGCCCGCTCCAGAGTGCCGCAGGGTCAGACAGATAGTCAGCCTCCCCCTGGCATCTCGAACCACTCACCTCTGCTCATAACTTTAGGCGACCCCTCTGACACACTCCGCCCCATGTGGAGGATGAATGCTTGGTTTCTCCAAGATAAGAAATTCAAGAAGGCACTCGAAGTGGAGCTCAGACAATACTTCCTCACTAATCAGGAATCCGTCCCATCCCGGGTACTCTTTGGGAGGCGGGCAAAGCCACCATTCGCGGTTATGCTAAGGGCCAACTCAAAGCTAAACGTGTGGCTCAGCACCGCTGGCTTGCCCTCCTCGAGGCTCAAGCGACACGGCTGGAAAGAAGCACGACCAATGCGGCAGATGGCCCCCAAGAGCGTCAACTTGCACTATTAAGGGATAAAATTAAACAAGTCTCACTGGATTCAGCTAAGCTGCTATGGAGGTCCTCCATCACCCGAGTATATGGGTAAGGAGACAAAAATGGGAGGATATTACACAGACTGGTGTCGTACCCTTTGGCTAACCATATAATTCCAGAAAATCGGGGCTCCGGGGGGGTCCTCCACCGCACGCCCAAGGCGATAGCCCTAGCTTTCGCCGACTACTATTCCGAACTCTACTCAGCCCAGAGACCCGAGACCTCACTGTCGAAGCTGACTAACCTAGAGAGACTCCACCTTCCCCGCCTCAACGCAGTTGAGTCGGCTGGAACAGATCTCCCCATTACGCACGAAGAAAATGACGCTATATCGCAAATCGCAGCTGGGAAAAAACCAGACCCTGACGGCTTTTCACAGGAGTATTACGCCTATCGAGACATACTTGTCCTCCACCTCTCTGCTCTATTCACAGAAGCTGTAGAATCGGGATCATTCACTCCAGAGACTGATGCGGCCACTGTAGTTGTCATCCCTAAAATGCAGCCACCCTCACCAGCCTGCACAAATTACCGTCCAATATCTCTAATCAACACAGAGATCAAAATCTACGCCGCGATTCTGGCCCAACGTCTACGACCGTACCTCAGCAAACTGGTCCATCCAGACCAATGTGGCTTCATGCCGATGCGGAGTACTAGACATTGTCTCCGGCGCCTACACCTAGCCAACCGCTTACCCCCTATTTGGCACTTCTCCTAATCGACTTCGAGAAGGCCTTTGATTCGGTCGACTGGAAATATTTGGACGATGTTTTGGCTGCCATGGGCCTGGGTCACCACTTCTGCCGCTTTGTCCGAGTCCTATATTCCAAACCTAACGCGAGGGTGCTCATAAACGGAGCGCTCTCAGAAATGTTCCCGATCAGGAGGGGCACGAGGCAGGGGTGCCCCCTTTCACCCCTCCTCTTCACCCTGGCGATGGAATCCTTAGCTTGCCTCATTCGAGCTGATGACCAGATTCAGCGTTGGAAATGGAGGGGCTCTCATGAGGACAAGATCACCCTATACGCGGATGACGTCCTGCTCTTCCTTGCAGAGCCGGCCTAGTCCGGTCACAGATGCCTTCAAATACTCCACACATTTGAACAAATCTCAGGCCTGCACTTGAACTCCGCTAAATCGACCCTGGTACCCCTACACTTATCAAGAACCTGCTTTGATTGGCAGTCTACTATACCCATCAGGTGGCAGTCATTTAAGTACTTAGGGATTTGGGTCGCCTTACTCCCCGAATTGGCATGGCCACTCAACATCACCCCGCTGGTCAAGAAAGCTAAAGAAGATCTCCAGAAGTGGCAAACTTTGCCGCTTAACCCGCTAAGAAGAATTGCCCTCTTCAAAATGATGATTCTCCCCCGCTTTCTGTACATCGTCCAAAATACCCCATTCCATCTTCCCCGGACTTGGTTCAGAGAACTGGACAGTCTGGCTACAAGGTTCCTCTGGAGTGGCTCGAGACCCCGTATGGCTCTCACCCACTGCCAAATCCCACCCTTCGACGGGGGTATGGGTATGGCAAATCTGTACTTATATTACCCAGCAACCTGTCTACTCACATTACACGACTGGTTCAATGGGGGCTGGTCCGACCCAGCCTACAGGATTGAGCTGAAAGAACTGGGACTTCCACAAATTTAACCAATGATGTACGGAGGGCCCATACCCAAGGCCCTACCCACAGTGACTCGTGCGGTTCTGCTGGCCTGGCGTGCTTCCTTGCGCCATACCTGGAGGGAGAACAAGCGGACCCAGCAAACACCTCTCTGGCAGGGCGCCTGGCTCAAAGACGTGGGGAAACTGGAGGGGTTCCGGGGCTGGGACCTTATTGGTATCTCGCAACTAGGCAATGTTTGAGTTGGTGACCATATACGTTCATTCCCAGACCTACAGGCCAGACACTCGTTCCATTCTTCGCAGTTTTACAAATACCTGCAACTCCGCCACGCCCTCAATGTGTAAATAGTAACTGGCACAACACTCCCGGAATACAGCCCCTTAGAAGCACAAACCATGATGGGTGACCTGGGAAACGGAGGGGTATCACGCATCTATTGTTCCTTAACTAACAACGGCCCAACCACCCTAGACTTGCTCATAGTCCGGTGGGAGTCTTGGTTGGGGGCCCTGGAGGACGATGACTGGAGAGATGCCTTGATGGCTCCCAAAACCATCACTGCTTCAGCCAGGCTCCGCTTGGTCCACGCCTTCTACCTTACTCCAGACCGCCTTCACAGGGCAGGCCTAAAACCAAATCCATCTTGTACACGGTGTGGGTTACAGCCGGCGGACTTCTACCATATGGTGTGGACATGCCCCCTCCTCGCCCCATACTGGGAATCATTAGAAGCGGAACTCGCTGAAGTCCTGGGGTGGGAGGTCCCACACAACCCCTTGAACATGCTCCTGGGGGTCATGGACGGGTTGGATGGGTCTAGGGCGGACAAACTATTCTTGGGGACCGCCATCATGGTGGCCAAGCAAGATATCGCTGCCGCTCCCTCCAAGTATAAGTAGGTGGCGCAGAGGAGTGGACTGATGCGCAGTGCAGGAGAAACCATTATACGAAGCCAGGGGGTTCCCGGCCAAACATCGTAAAGTATGGGGCAACTGGTTGGGCCTGATTGGGTAGAAGAGTCTCTCATCTCTTCCTTGTCTAAACCTGTACATAACAACGTGGGTTCATGGATAGTAATGTATGTTAATACACTACTGATTTATCTTTCTCTCATTGTCCGTTACTGCATTGCTGAAATGTGCTGTACTGTTCCTTTTGTTTCCTCAAAATCAATAAAATTGAGTATAAAAAAAAAACTTTGTCTGTGCAAATGTAATAGTCATTTCAATTGAAGATGTGTTGTCAGTAATGGCAGTGCACTACCACACCACACATACTCCACTTTACCCCACTCCATACCACTCCACACTACGCCATGCCACTCTAGTCTGCACCACTTCACTCTGCACCACTTCCCTCTACATTTCTCTACTCTATACCACTCTACTCTGTCATTGCACTCTACCCCCAAACTACTCTACTATGCACCACTTCACTCCACACCACTCCACAACACTGCACTCTATTGCACTGCACTGTACACCAATACATTCTACTCTGTACCACTCAACTTTATACCAGTCCACTCTATGCCACTCTACTCCACACCAATGTACTCTGCAACAATCTACTCTACGCCATTGCACTAAGCGCCACTCCACTTTGCACCACACCACTCTACTCTGAGCCATTCCACATCGCGGCACTCTATGTCAGTGCACTCTACACCACTTTACTCAAAACCACTGCACTCTATGACAGTGTACTCTGCACCACTGCACTCTACACCACTATACTCTGCAACACTCTATGCCATTGTACTGTAGTAACTGCACTCTATGCCACTGTATTCTACTCTGCACTATTGTACTCTACGCCACTCTACTCTACACCACTCCACGCCACTGCACTCTACCACATACCACTGCACTCTACCACGCACTGCTGTACTCTACCAGTCTACTCTGCAACACTGCACCACTCTACCCCAAAGCACTCAATGGCCCTACACTCTGCACCACTCCACTCTGCATCACTCTACGCTACTCTATAACACTGCATTCTCCACCACTGAACTCTACACCACTCTACTCCACTGCACTCTACGCCTTTCTTCTCTGCATCACTCCACTCTACCACAAAGCACTCTACACCAATCCACTCTAATCTACTGTGCACCACTGCACTCTGACACTGCACTGTACTCTAAAACAATCTACTCTTCGTCACTGTACTCTACGCCACTCTAGTTGATTCTCCAGTATTGAATCGTTCATAGATTCACATGCTTGAATCGTCCCTGTCGTCATGGTGGGAGTCCCACAGTTCTTAAATAAGCAGTACTAAAAGAAGTACATTAGAAAGCAAGTGAATTTGTTAACCAATTCACATCCTTATAAAAGACCCAAACTTCAGCCAATGAGATATAAGCCATAACACCACAGGTACCCTGCAGAGCCACCACACCTCAGATTTCTAACCGCAAGTCGTATGTGAGGGAGTCTCCCTGAGCTCTGCTCAGTTCTTACTATTGGTGAACTTTTGACCCTGCTCTGTTCCTCTTAAGGACTATTCTTGGGAATTCAGCATAAGGTATTGTGCGTTTTATTCATTTAAAATGTCAGAAGGATCCAATAAGAGACTTTTCAGACCTTACAGGTCTTGTAGGAAAGCAAGGTTGTTTCCAGAAAATCCTCATAAGGACTATTTGTATTGCTTACATCCCAACCATATACCATGGGATTGTAAATATTGCAGAACCTTTTCTGCCTAGACTCTAAAGGACAAAGGGGCCAGATTATTGTTATGGCTTCAAAAGAAAAAATCCAGATCTAAATCTGGCTCAGTTAATGAGAAAAGTTTAAGTTGCTCTACTTCTGAGCGAAAACGTAAAAATGAGGGCTTTATCTCATTACAAACTGAGTCTAAAAAGATGAAAGCTGGAAAAAACATCTGAAAAATCAGCCTATAAAGAGCCATGTACAAAATCTGATCACAATAAGCTATGGAATGCTTCTGTGCCTCATACCCCTCAAAACAGACTTAGGGCCATATGTATGAAAGTTTGCTTTTGCGATTCTCAAATAGCGAACTTTAGAGAATCGCTATTTGAGAATCGCAAAACGAGATGTATGTAGGATTTGCAAAAAAATTGCGAATCCTACATATTCCTTAATTGCGAATCGCAAATTGAGATTCGCAATTAAGGAAACCCTCCCCATTCATTCCTTTGGGCCTAGAGGCCCATAGGAATGAATGGGAAGACATTCTCAATTTGCGATTAGCAATTAGAGAATGCAATTTCAAGGTTGCAAGGGTGTCAAAAAGACACCCTGTTGCACCCCTGAAATAAGCATGGGTGCACATGTGGCGCACATACATGCCCTAAGGGCATGTATGTGCGCCACATTGCACTTTGAAAAATGCAAAAAGTGCATTTTTCAAAGAAATGCAAATTACCACCAACTTGAAGTTGGTGGTAATTTGCGATTCGTTAAGGCCAAATTGCACTTTTTTGTGCTTCTTACATTGCATTTAAGGAATCGCAATTTGCGATTCCTTAAATGCAATCGCAAAATAGGGAATCGCAAATTTTGCGATTCCTTATTTTGCGAGGCAGTTTTTCATTTATACATACCACTGAGCCCAATTGCGATCGCAAACGCCGAAATTCTGTGAATTTTGGCGTTTGCGATAGCAATTTGGAATGATACATATGGCCCTAAGTCGTCGAAAAAGACTCCGTCGACGGACCCGTCGTCAATGGCAACAAAATTGAAATCGCCGATGACGGGCACTTCCAGTTCTATGCTGACAACGAGCACTCCAAGTGCGACAGTGACGATGGCCTCGTCGATGAGAGGAGTGACGACGATCAACTCATCGACGGCTTCATCGACGCCCATCCCGGCGACGACCTCGACGATGAACACTCCGTCGACTACGGTTGTCAAATCTCCAATGTCAATCCAGGGGTCGTCGAAGACGATTACTATAAAACGCATCTCTCTGTCGACGGAACAGTAAAGAGACGCTATGCTACCTGAAACTGCACGGATGCCTTCATATTTGACATCACTGA
Source organism: Calotriton arnoldi (assembly GCA_963921515.1). NCBI lineage: Eukaryota > Metazoa > Chordata > Amphibia > Caudata > Salamandridae > Calotriton > Calotriton arnoldi. The sequence continues at coordinate 877,683 of CAWUFW010005673.1, forward strand.
GCAAGGTATCTCCGCTTCCTCCATCACATCTTCTAGATATGGAAGAGTCAGCAGAAGAGGGCCTTTTTCAGCCAGCGTACAGCCCTTCACAATTAAGTGTGAAGTGCCAAGACACTGACAATGAGAGAGAGTACCATGGTGATACTTCTGACTATATGGATAGAGATTTTTTTTTTAAAGATCGTCCCCAGCCCAGGCACACCGATATGACTCTTTTCAACAGCATTATACCTATGAGGAAGAATATGAAAATATGCAACCTTCAAGGGGTGACACCATAGCAGTGCCAATCTCACTGGTCATGGATCTCAGGCACATGCTTGATGACTATAATAAGCGTTTCCCGGACACTCAGGCACCAGTCCCTCGCACTCCGAGACACCTGAAAGGCAAGTTGAAACACCACTACCTGATGCTTCTGAACCTCCACCATCTAAAGAAAGTATGTCTGCCCCTCGGATCATAACCATCAGGAATGACTACATTGAGAGCGACCCGGATGATCAGCCGGAGGAAGGAGAGCTAATTCAGGACACAGACTCTGCAGGTCGGAAATGGGATGACTACATTTCACCATCCTCACTGTCTCCTTCACCATTCCCAGCCAGTTCTCCGCTAGAGGACATTGGAGGATTCCATGAGTTGTTGGAACAGGCCTCTAAGAGATTTGATTTACCTCTCTACAAAGCAAGCAGAATGCTTCCTTTATGACTCTAAGGATTCCACCACAAAGTCTATAAGATCCATTCCTATGGTGAGCTACATTTGGTAGGAGGGGCTAAAATTAAAATTAATGAAGAATCTGGCTTCCGTCACAGCTGTGGTTCCGAGAATGGATAAGAAATACAAAGCCCCGGAGTCTTCTCCTGCATGATTGAATCCTTGTCCCGCTCCTTCCAATAAGGAAGGCAGAAGTCTGGATAGTATTGGAAAGCGTTTTGCAGCAATGGCAGCTACATCCATCAAAGCATCAAATTCCTTAGCCATTTAGGGTGGTATGACCGTCAGATGTGGTCTGACCAGGCCCCCTTTCTAGGCCATCTCCCTGACAATAAGAAGGCAGAGGCTAAGCAAATTCTTCAGGAAGGTGCCAGGGCAGCTTCTGAGGTCATAGACATTGCTATGGACATATCTTCCTTCGCATTCCGATAAATGGCAGGAGCTATAGTTCTTTGCAGGCAGGGCTGGTTAAAAGCTACCTCTTTCCGCTCTGAGATTCAATCGAAAATCCTAGACATGCCATTCGATGGTGAAAATTTGTTTGGAAAACATGTCAATAACGCACTTCAGGGAATAAAGGCGGATACTGAAACGGCACGCTCCCTAGGAACTCTCCAGCAGCAGCGTTTTCAAAATTTTCCGTGGAGGGAGAGGAAGAGGTCATTATCAGCAAAGATCCCCTTTTCAATCGTATAGATATCAGCCATATCCACAACAAGGCTACAACCACAGTACACTTGGCAACAACCTTTTCCAGCCTCTAACATGCCTTACACTCAGCAATCAGCTCAGCGACGACCTCCAACAAGAGGAAAATCCCAGGATAACACCAGATGTCAGTGACATTTCGGCTCCACCAGTCACCTCATACCAAACCAAGCCTCAGGAGGTCCATTACCTGTCTGCCTTTTATCATCAATGGCACAATATAAAAACAGACAAATAGGCGTTCGACATTATACATCAAGGTCACACCCGAGAATTTGTCTAAAAGCCTCCCGGTCATCCACCTGTCAAGAGAAAACATCAACATCTGACTCTATTAAAGCAAGATATTTCCTTACTTCTTTTAAAGGGGGCAATAGAGGAAGTTCCCCAACAACACTGTGAAAAGTGCTTATACTCAAACTTCTTCCTATTAAAAAAGAAGCAATGTGCCAAATAGAGACAGGTCATGGACCTCAGATGCTTGAACAAATATATAAAAAAAAATAGCCCTTCAGAATGCTGTCTTTGCAAGAGATTTTATTGATGATAAACAAAGGGGACTTCATGACATCTCTCGATCTCTTAGACGCATACTTTCACATTCCCATTCACGTCAAACATCGACAGTTCCTATGGTTTGAGGTAGCAGGGTGCCACTATGAGTTCAAGGTCCAGTCTTTCGGCCTCCGAGCAGTGCCCAGAGTGTTCATGAAGTGCATGGCACCAGTGGCCGCCTTCTTGAGACAGCAGGGGCACCAGGTTTATCCCTACCTGGACGACTGGCTAGTCAAGGGACCCACATACCACTCTGTGAAAAACTCGTCATGAGCTGGTCGTCAACTTTTCAAATCGCTGGGACTGCAGGTCAGTATAGAAAAAGCATTCCTCGTCCCAAGTCAATCGCTGGTGTTCCTTGGGGCTGTTTTGGGCACCAAGATAGCAAAAGCTTACCCCACAACGGAACACATACACAAGATATTGCATAAAATGGCTCAAATACAAAAAAGAAAGTCTGCTTCAGTGAAGATCTACAAATCCATGCTGGGAATGCTATCCTCGTGCATCCCATTGATTCCAAACTGTTGCTTGCATATGAGGCCGCTTCAGGAACAACTGGATGCCCGGTGGATTCAACTACACGGCTCGTTCATCGATATCATTGTCATCACCCTGGCAATGAAACAAGCCCTGTCATGGTAGGAAATACAACAAAATATATCTCCAGGCCTCTCCTTCGAGGTGCAATGCCTCAGTTACATTATGACTACGGACGCTTCCCTCCACGGATGGGGGAGCACATCTCCAGGAACTAGAGATTCACTGAAAGTGGACTGTCCAAGAGGCACAAATGCATATCAACCTCATAGAGTTGAAGGCGGTGTTTCTAGAACTACAGGCATTCCTCCCCAAGGATTCGTGATTCTCCTGTTCTAGTAAGAACGGACAACACCACAATTATGTTTTACCTTGCCAAACAAGGGGGAACCAGATCACAAATACTATCATCTCAAGCAATCTGGCAGTGGTTGCTGAAGTACAACATCTCACTTCAAGTGGAGCATGTCCAAGGCATACACAACACTTGGGTAGATTGTCTCAGCAGAACCAACAGTCAGTGCCACGAATAGGAATTGGATCAGGGACAGCTGGCCCATGTCTTCAAAAAAATGGGGTAACCCCACACCACTGCAATCTACCATGCACCAATCCACGCCACTCTATTGTACGCTGCTGCACTCTACACCACTGCACTCAACGCTAATGCACTCTACACCCCTTCACTCAAACCCAGTACACTCTACGCCCCAGCTCTCCATGCCAATCTATTCTGCACCACTGCACCGTATGCCACTATACTCTACAACACTCTATGCCCTTGTACTCTACACCATTTTACTCTGTCACGTTACGCCACTCCACACCACTGCACTCTACGCAGGGTGCCCAGATTTTGAAAAGCAAAAACTATGACAGTCTGGAAATACAAATAGGATTAAAGCCTTCTGTCTTACTAAAGGCCTGTCATGGTTTATGCGTAGCCCTGTAAATGTGTGCCTACATACATATATACATGTATATATAAATATATGGATACATACATATGTGTGTGTGTGTATATGTCTGTGTGTGTGTGTGTATATATATATATATATATATATGTTTATATATATACAAACACACACACAAATGGCTAGCACTATTCTGCTGTACGGAATAACTTGACCTTTGTCATAAAAACCGGGATATGTATTTAAAATTAAGGAAAGTGTCAGGACACCGGGACAGTCCTCAGAAAACCGTAACTATCGGGGAAATCCAGGACGTCTGGCCACCTTAACTCTACGCCACTCTACTGCACTCTACGCCACTCTAATCTACTGTGCACTACTGCACTCTATGCCACTTCACCCTCCGCCTCTCTACTCTGCACCACTCCACACCAGTGCACTCTACCCTACTCTACTATGCACCACTCCAGTCTAGGCCACTCCACTCTATGCCACTCCACTCTGCGCCACTCCACTCTGCAACACTGCACTCTGTTCGACTGCACTCTACCCTGCACCACTCCACGCTACACCACTTCACTCTACTCTGAAACAATCTACTCTAAACCACTGAACTCTACACCTCCCTACTCCACTCTGCACCACTCCATGCCATTACTCTGTGACTGCACACTACCCTGCATCACTCCACTCTGACACTTCACTCTACTCTGAAACAATCTACTCTATGCCACTGCACTCTACCCCACTCTGCGTCACTCCACCCCACTGCACTCTATGCTGCGCCACTCTACTCTACACCACTCTACGCCAATGCCCTCTATGCCATTCTACTCTAAACCACTGCACTCTACGCCAGTGCACTCAACACCATTTTGCGCAAAACCAGTGAACTCTACGCCAACTACTCTGCACCACTGCACTCTATGCCACTATACACTGCAACACTCCACTCCACTGCACGCTACACCACTCTATTCTACTCTTCACCACTGTACTCCACCCCACTCCTCTCTGCACCACTTTACTCTGCACCACTCTATGACACTCTATTCTGCAAGAATGCACTCTCCGCTACTGAGCTCAACGCTACTCTACTCTGCACAACTGCACTCAACGCCACTGCACGCTGCGCCACTCTTCACCATTGCACTGTCACTGCACTCTATTCTGCTCTGCACTACTATACTCTATGCCACTCTACTCTGCACCACTGAACTCTATGCCATTGCACTCTACTCTGCACCACTCAACTCTGTGCTAGTCTACTTCACACTGCGCCACTACACTCTGCATCACTCCACGCCACTCTGATCTATTCTGCACCACTGCACTCTACCCTGAACCACTCCACTATACACCACTTCACTCTGAAACAATCTACTCTACGCCACTGCACTGTACTCTACGCCACTTTACTCAAAACCAATGCACTATACGCTATTGCGCTCTATGCCAAAATACTCTGCACCACTGTACTTTGTCATTTCAGTCAAGACCACTCTACGACTCTCCTCTATGACGTACTACCCCATTAAACTCTACTCCACTCTGACACTCTACTCTACAACACTCTACTACTATGCTCCACTCTATGCTCTACGCAACTCCCTCTGCCACTCCATGCCACTTTACTTCACTCTATTCAACAACACACTACTCCACTCAACTCTGACACTCCACTCTGTGCTACACGCTGACTCTACAACACTCTACTCCACGCCATTCCACTCTCTGACACTACTCCACTCTATGCCACTCCATGCTACGACAATCTACTCCATTCTACACCACTCTACTCAACACCCTTTATGCCACTCTGCTCTACACCATTCCACAACACATTGCCACTCCACTCTATGACACACTACTCCACTCTGACACTCTACGCAACTAAACTCTACTCCACTATATGCCCTTCCACTGTAAGCCACTGTACTCTCTCCACAACAGTCCACGCCACTCTATGACACTCCACGCCATGACACTCAACTCTGCACCACTCCACTCTATTCCACTTTACGGCACCCCACTCCACACCACTCTCCTTTACCCCACTAACTTTTAGCCAGGCTGAAAAGCAGATATGCTGCTGTACAACATGGCTAAAACATACTGGTAAAGCCAGTAGCTCTTGCATAGGCAAGACCTATTGGCAAAGCCAATGCTTGTTCTCCTTAACATAGAGTTAAAAGTTTTAATACTAGTACGACAACTTTGTCTCCCTGTCTATTGAGGTTGCAGTAAGCATTTCAGACAGATATTGTATAGAATTAACACGCAAGGTCAATGTCTATTTAGGTGGGCCTATATTTAATTTCCTAGGCATGGAGCTGATGCATGATCGGTTAGGCACAATCAGTGGTGGCACATACACTGTGGCACAGATTAACTAAGAAATCATGCAACGCAGGGCAGCAAGTAAAGTTGATGCATTGCGTGAATGGGAGGGTGCAGAACAGCATGATATCTATTAAGAAGTGTCACTGTTATGGTCTCTCCTGGCTCAAGGGTACCTGTGTTATGGTATGCATAGTTCCTTCCTGTTCAAAAACTATGCTTTAAGGCATATCCTTCGATATATGTGTGCTGTAGAATGCAGCAGACATGCAAAGAAAGAAAAATGAGACATTCCTCCTCGTTGCCCCTGCCTCAAGGAGGTGCAGGATTTTGGCACTAATCCCGGTCTACAATTTATTGTAGCCAGGGATTTGCTTCAAAATGCATAGGTGGTTGCATGGGAATGCCCATGCATTGTATGCCCCCTTGACGCAATGCAACACAAGGCAGAGCATTGCGCAGCTTTATGTTACTATTTGTTATAATCCAACGCAAATTGTGATTTGTGTTGGATTGTAAAAACCAACACAACACTTTGGGTCGGGGTTGCGTTAAAAAAGTAATTCAAAGCGGACACAAAGGGGCTTATTTACAAGCCCCTTGCGCCGCCTGTGCGTCACTTTTAATATGGGAAAAAGTGACGTACGGCGGCGGAAGGGGCTTGTAAATAAGCCTCAAAGTCTTTTAAAATCTGGGCCTAAGTGTATATTACATGTGATACATTCGTTGGCATTAGGTGAGGACGGTAGACAGGGTAGCTGCTGGGTATTGAATATGATAAACATTCACACGCATTTCATGCCACGCAGATAAGACAACATGCCTGTTTAAACAATCGGGACATTCATACGGTAAATCCATTTTACGTGTAAAATTTTATAGACAAGGGGGGCCTGTGGAGAAGAAATCTCTGAGAAACGGTCCTTCTATCCCGTACATGTCCAAGTCTTGTTCGAGGAAGCGGGGAGCCCATCCCCGGCCATGTGGGGGGCCTGCAGAGATGTTTGCCCACTGACAATACTCGGGGCTCTGTAAGGCAGTGGGAGGGGGCGCGCACACTGATACATATGTATGGAATGTGTGGGGACACAGCAGGAATGTAGCTAGCGACATTGGCCCAGCCGCCCTCTTTCATACCGCCCTGCCGAGCCATTTCGCCGACACATTCCCCACACAGCTGTGTTGCGTTACATTTTCTTTCTGAAGATGTCACTCACTGTGCAGTTCCACGCAGCGAAGAGACGCACCGTGGCCGAGTGCGGATAATGTGTTGTATTGTGTAAGATGCGCCTACTGTCACCGTTTTTGAATATATGCTGAATCGAAATTTAGTAAAACACCCCCGATTTAGTAAAACATCCCTACCTGTAACAAAATGTTACAGGTAGGGATGGATTTTCACATCATAGGAGCACTCAAAAAGTCTAAAACTTGTTAATGTCTATTTTGTAAACAGTCTATTGTCGAATTTAGCACAAACATGAGTATGTGAGTTCACAGCGTTCAAAAATTCTTTCAGAGTCCTTGGGTAATTTAGGCAGAGCCTCATCACAGAAACTGCCACTCCTTCCCTCATATGTTTGCACCGAGATTCCCATTCCTACAGGCCCTACTCAAGACAATCTCTGAAGCCGGGATAACCCATCAGATTTATATTACAACTATCATCTTAGCCGGGTCTTGTGCCTCTGTGTGCGCCTTCCATTCTACCCTATCCTATCACAGGCGCTGTCTGCAGGGCCCGTTTCTGCGTTATCATTTGACACTAGAGCCCAGATTTATCAAAGGATTCTGTTGCCCTGGTGTCAAGTAAGGACAATGCAAAGTCTTCTGTGACATTTACAAAGGCACACAATGCCTGATTTGCATGGCTTTGTAAAGAAATGCGCTGCATTGGAAGGCGTTCCATGGGTGGAGCATAGGTGTTCCCATGCATCCAACCGTAGATTTTGGTGCCTTTCCAAGTGAGGTGTAACGAGAAGTGTCTTTATTTCTCCTCCTTATTTCCTCTCTCCACGTGTGCTGCATTGTCCAGCACACACAGAAAAAGGAAAATGCCTCTGTTCTCCTTTTCTAAAGATTGTTTTTGTGCAGGAAGGTAGGCCTTCTGCACAAAAACAATCCTTGCAAGGAGAGAGCAGAAATACTCCATATCTTTGTAAATATGATGCATTTCAGCGCTCTCCCTTTCACGCAACACAGCGCAGCAACTTTGCTTGCTGCCCTGCATTGCGTGAAAGTTTAGTAAATGTGTCCTATTATCTTGGCCGTGGACCATGCACTCTTCTCTTTTCTCCTAAACCAGAAACGCTTCACCCCTTCTCCCAGACATCCTGCACAGGCTCCACACACCTCCCCTTACAGCTGGTCCTACCACCCCATCTCCTCTCCTGTTGAACGGAGGCCCTTGCTATTTCTACAGCTCTCTCTGTGTGATAAAGCTGCCTGCGGCCAAATGGGGACAAGTTGTACTGATCCTCGCCCCCTCGCCACTAGTTGCCCAACTCTGCTGCTTGTTGGGCTGACATCCCGTCTCCCCCACTCCATGTGACTGTTACAGCCGCCTGATCAATGACTTTGTCCCAGCTGGCAGAAAACGTTTCACTTTTTCATTTGCCCCTATCCTACACCTAGTACAAACCACAACCTTGTTCTGTTTCTAAGCACATCACACTAAATAATCATGTTTATGCAACAGTGGTTGCAAGTCCTCCAATGTTTGTCTGTTAATGCAATGCCTCACCGCTAATTACTGCTTGTTCTTTATGTTGCCTGTGCCTCATGTTCAACTTTGTTTTCCCTATTTCTCTACTGTTTCAACCCCATAACCTCCTCATCCCTCCCTGACTGACTCTTGCACTTGGCCTGTGCAGTCTAACAACCTACTTGTAACTGTTGGGGTTACACCCGGTTCATTATATAGTCTTGTGGTTTATCAATCAATCAAGTGGCTTTTAAAGTATGACTACTCACCCATAAGGGTCTCAAGGTGGGGGGCAACTGCAGATCTGTCACAAGGCACTGTGGTTCAGTCAAAGAGCCAGGTCTTGAGGTCTTTCCTGAATTGGGGCAGTGACGATGATTGCCTTAGGGGGAGAGGCCTTTGCTGCGAGGTAGGAGAAGGATCTTCCCCCGGTCGTGGTCTTGCGGATACGTGGGATGGCAGCCAGGGCCAGTTGAGCAGAGCAGAGGTCTCTGGTGGGTGCTTGGAACGAGAGGCAGTGGTTGAGGTATGCAGGTCCCTTGTTGTGTAGGGCTTTGTAGGCGTGTGTGAGGAGCTTGAAGGTGATTCTTTTGTTGACTGGGAGCCAGTGGAGGTCTCTCAGGTGGCTGGTGATGTGGCTGTGGCGGGGGATGTTGAGAAAGAGTCTGGCGGAGGCGTTCCGGATGCTTTGCAGTTTCTTGAGTGGGTGACCATCTTTATGGACTCAGTGGGGATCCACTTGAAGATCTTTCGGAGCAGGCATAGCACATGTGGAAGCAGGATGATGACAGCACTCATCTGGCGGTTTATGGATAGTGAGGAGTCCGAGATTTCTTGCGTGGTCTGTGGGTGTGGTGGGAGGTTCAAGATCTGCATGCCACCAGGAGTCGTCCCAAGCGGAGGGGGTGGAGCCCAAGATGAAGACTTTGGTCTTCTTTGAGTTTAGCTTGAGGCAGCTGTCCTTCTTCCAGGTTGCGACAGCCTTCATCCTGTCGTGGAAGTAGCTCTTGGCGACTGTGGGTTCATTGGTGAGGGAAAGGATCAGCTGGGTGTTGTTGGCGTAGGAGACAATGTTGAATCCGTGCTTCCTGATGATGGCTGCTAGCGGGGCCATGTTGATGTTGAAGAGAGTGTGGCTCAGGGAGGAGCCCTGTGGCACTCCGCAGCTGATTTCTGTGGATTCCGAGTGGAACGGTGGTAGCCTGACTCTCTGTGTTCGGCCGGTGAGGAAGATTTGGAACAATCCCAGGGCATTTTCGCGGATGCTGGCGTCGTGGGGTCTTGTGCATAGGGTGCGGTGGGAGACGGTGTCTAAGGCAGCCGAGAGGTCCAGGAGGATGAGGGCTACAGTTTCGCCTCAGTCGAGGAGGGTGCAGACGTCGTCTGTGGCGGTGAGGAGGGCGGTCTCCGTACTGTGATTGCTTCGGAAGCCGGATTGGGAGCAGTCCAGGATGTGGTTTGCCTAGATGAACTCGGAAAGTTGGGCGTTGATTGCCTTCTCAATGACCTTGGCTGGAAAGGGGAGCAGAGAGATGGGTCTGAAGTTCTTGAGGCCCTTCGGGTCGGCAGAGGGTTTCTTCAGCAAGGGGTTGATCTCTGCGTGTTTCCAGTCTTCCGGGAATGTGGCAGAGTTGATGCAGCAGTTTATGGTGCGGCAGAGTTCGGGGGCGATGGAGGTGCCGGCTCTGGTGAAGATGTGGTGCGGGCAGGGGTCCGAGGGTGATCCTGAGTGGATGCTCTTCATGATCTTGAGGGTGTCGTCAGTGGTGAGGGGAGTCCAACTAATCAGGGTCTGGTGTCGTTGGGTGCGGTGGTGGCGAGTGGGGTGAGAGAGTCATGAGTATCGAGGTCGTTGAAGCTGTCATAGATCTCCTTAATCTTGTGGTGGAAGAAGGCGCTGAGGTTGTTGCAGAGGTCTTGGGTGGGATGTCTGCTGTCCCTGTGCTGGGTTTGGCAAAATCTTTGACCACGGCGAAAAGTTCCTTGTTATTGTGCGCGTTGGCGTTGATCCTTTTTTTGTAGGGCCTCTTTCTTTGTTGTTCTGATGAGGTGGTGATGTGCGGTGACAGTGGTTTTGAAGGCTGAGTGGTCTTCCACGGTCTTGCTGCTCCTCCAGATATTTTCGAGCCGTCTGCAGGAGCGCCTGGACTTATGTAGGGCGGGGAAGAACCAGCTGGCTTTTTTGGAGTGACTAATTGTTACCCCTATGTGATCTCTCTGATTTCCTGTTCTATTTTTGATTTGCTTAGCACCAACAATTTGGTAAATGCTTGAATTCAATTTGGTAAACGTTACCTCTCTTGGATGCTCTGACTACTGAAATGTTTGCACTGTTCCTCACACACATGCTGTAAATACCGTTCTGTTTCCCCAAACTCCCCCGTCCACTGCAGATAGATCATGGGTTTCTCCTATTTCAATTACCCACCTACGTATCTGGCTGATAGTCTCTCTTTTACTCCTCGCCATCATTCTTCTGCAGTTACACTCTTCCGTCGCCATGGCATCTAACCTTCTCACTACAAGCATCATTCTTTCAAAATAACTTAACCTCCAAACTTGGTTTCCAATGTAGCAAAAGCTTTAAAACGTATCGTAAAAGCTCACCCTCAAATCCTAATTATTGACATCTACCATGCCATTGGCTTTTTCCTTCATAAGCAAACATCTCTGCCTGGCTTTACATATTCTGCAACACCACTAATATCAAAAGGCTCGTTAGTGGATGCAAGTTCACTTCCAAATGAACCCTAAATTCAGATTTCAACTTCACTACTTCTGCATTAAATAATGAAAAAGGAAATGTTACCTGTAATCCTAGTTCTCTTTCAGGGGAATCCTCATCAAAGTCATAAGCACTGAATAGTACCGCCCATGTGCGGGAATCCTGGAGCACTTGAAACGTTTTGTTTTTAATATATGTATAACAAACTGTACATAGTACTTTACATATATATGTGCAGCCTAAAGAAAGGTTTAAATGATCAGACTGCATTTAGTTTTCATTTTAAAAAGAATCCAATTACATAGATATGTCATCAATTAAAAAAATGACCATAGAAAAAATCTTTCACAAACCTTTTTTAAAAAGGAAAGAGAAAATTAGACATTGTTAGCCAATAGGCTGCCATTCAAAGGATAGTAGAGAAAACTGGCACTGTGTATTTAAGAACCTCACAGTACCCCCATATCCCATCACGCCTCATAGGTGACAGTTAGGTCAGGTCATTTTTACGGAAATTAGGAATCCTGGGTGAAGTAGTTGTTGAGAGCTGTAATAGTTCCTATTCGGGGAGGGTTGCTTATGATTCCCCTGAAGAAAACTAGGATTACAGGTAACTCATCCTTCTCTTCTAGGGGATCCTCATAAATATCCATTAACACTGAATATAATAGCAAGCCCATCCCACAAGAAGCGGACATGAAATAGTAACAGCTCCAACAGTCACCCGAAAAGGTTCCTCAAGGAAGCCTGTCCTACTTAAGTATTTGCTTTAAAGTCTGAATCTAGACAATAGTGTTTAGTAAAGATGTGTACAGGTCTCCATGTAGCAGCTCTACATATTTCAGAAATGGGAAAATATCTAAGAAGAGCTGTAGTAGCAGACTTTGCCCATGTGGAATGTGCTTTAGGTATATAAAAAAAAAAAAAAAGCTGCAAATGCTTGTGGAGCTGATTTTAATCCAAAAGGTAGGACCTTTATTGGTAATGATGAGATCCTACTAAGAAACAAAGGAACTTTCGATGTTTTGCTGATATTTGAATGTGAAAGTAGACATCTTGAAGGTCTATTGAACACATCCAGTCTCCTTGGTGTAGTTGAGGATATATCTGGTGTAATGCCAACATTCTGAATTTTTCTTTATTTATGTACTTGTTTAGTACTTGAAGATCTAGATGGGTCTGAATTCTTCTTTTGGTCCTTTTTTTTTGTGCAACAAAAAAATATCGGGTATACATTCCCAATCTTTGCTGGTGATGAGGAACCTCCTCCACCAGCATGCTTATCCAATAGAGTGTTGACTTTTTTTTGCAGTAGGTCTTTCTGATCAGCCGATGTATTGGATGGTGGAATTGAAGGAGGAGGGGATCTGAATTGAAGAGAATATCCATTCTGAACAATATTCAAGACCCATTTGTCTTTTGTTACTAAACGCCGCTCTTCTAGCTGTTTGACAGTATTTACCCCCCACTGGAGGGACAAACAGAGAAGGGGGAAGTAACGGCTCATTGTTTAGCCGGAAGTATTACTATGGATGCAGACTGCTGCTGGGTTCCCCTACCTCTTGATGGTTTTTGAGGGCGATAGTGTTGTCTTGGCTGCTGCTGGTGTTATTGGCGACACCAGTGAGGGGTTTGAACCCCCTGAGAGAAATATCTTCCATCATAGGGTCTGCACCTCCTACGAATTCGTTCCGCTTCTCCAGACCAACAGCCTTCAAGTTGTCCATCTCTGTTTTCATTCGGGACGTCTCGTCATCTGCATAAAACCCAAAAAGAGTGTTTACTGAAAATTATGAATTTAAAATTCGGTGTTGTGCCTCTGGTGGAGTCCGGTTAATCTGAGCCAATATTATTTACGTGCACAGATCCCATGACAATATCCATGAGCAGCAAGATCTGATATATCAGCTGTTGCACTGATTATCTGGTTGGCCACTAGGCCACCCTCATTCAAGATCTCTTGAAAGTCTTGCCTGTCTTCTTTTGGGAGTTTCTCATAAATCTGTGTAATAAATCCCACAGAGACCTGCATACCTTCCCATCAAGGCGGAAGCACTGGCAACCTTTATTGTAAATGCTGATGTTCCACACATCATTTTCCTAAGAGCATCTATTTGTTTCCGTTCTTTGTCTGGTGGCACGGAAGAATTAGGAACAACAGCGTGGGACTTTCCTGTTGCCACTAAAATTACTGAATCTGGAGGAGGGTCTGATTTAAGGAACAGTGGGTCCTGGTCAGGTGGTTTATATTTTTTAAGAAGTCGAGATGGGAAAAACTCCACCGATGCCAGCATAAGGAAAAATTGCATCGCAGGTTGTAATTGGTCAGGAACTAGGAGAAGTAATAGTTGTGTTGTTGTTCTCTGATGTAACGTCTCAAAAATCACAGAAGACGATGTAGAAGCGGTAGGGATATCAATGTTCAGTTTTGTTGCCCCACTCATTAAAACCTTGTCAAAGGTAAGAGGATCATCTATTGGAGACACTGTTGTCGGAGGTGTATCTGTCAGAGTAGGTGAGTAGCCTCTGACTGATGAGCAAGTAGTGGTAATCTAAGATGGAGATCTTCTTCTTCTGTGTCTAGATCTTCTAAATCATGGGTACTTGCAAACATTTTCCCAGGGGCCACAAAGTTTGATCTGTGATGGGACCGAGGGCCGCATTGATGCCGGGGGGAGAGCAAAGCATATACATCTAGTGGCTGAATTGCACAATGTGAAACCAGAAAACCTGGGATTAATCCCAGCTGCCCCATTTTACCAAATTGTGTGATTTTATTTCACTTTCCCTCCTTTTTCTTCATTATCACGTTAGAGGACCTCAAAATACATGACCACAGGATGTGCGCTGTACAAAACCTACTCCTCTGTTTGATTTAATAAACTATAATGTTGTTCATGTGTAATAGGAACCCAAGCTACCTTAAGAGTGCATATAACACCTGACTTGCCTCTTAGTTCACAATTGGTATTGATGTCAGTGTAGGGGGGAAAATGAATATATCTAAATTCATATTTGAAAACTATCACTTTAGAAAACTACTTCCCAATGCTCTGATATAGTCTGATGTACTAAGGTGAAATGGTTCTGCATGTTGATAAAATTACACTTTTTGAATTTTGAAGAGACCGTATCATATTTTTACACTTTTGCTGTGGATGGCTTTGAAAACGAAGGTGTTCCTAAAGTTAAGTGATAACGACAACCTAGTTACTTCCTTTCTTTAACTTCAATTAACCTTTGAATAAAGGCTTGCCTGTTTATTTTACATCTTTTTACAGCAGCCCAGTGCTGCTGTTGATCAGAGGGATGCACACAGCCCCCTGGTCGTACTTTGAGTATCACTGTTATAAATTTTCTGGGTGTAGATCTGGTTCTAGATGCCACTTTAGATCAAGAGCAGTGATGTAGTGTACTCCTAGAGCTTTGTGGAGACTTATGTGGCAAAGCTGTAATGTGTGGGCTACTTAAACGCCCTATTGGAGTTGTAGAAAGCACAGACGGTGTGCCTGGAGAAAAATGGGGCGATGAAGACTACCTAGCAGATGGCGTACTTGAGATGTGGATCTCAGGTGTGACCCTGATGGTGAATAAATGTGAGAATACTCAGAGTCCGAAGTATGCGGCAAAAGTCTATATTGAAAACTTTGAAGCCAGCATGGAGAAATATTTAAAATCGATTGAGATCTAGCCCTTGATGTAGAGAGAGGCTGGGATTCAGTTGCAGGTGGCGATTTTGACACTCGGCCCCCTTTAAAGAATTATTGGTGAAGAGCGTGATTGGGTAACAAGGGTGGAGGACCTGTTTGGGAACCTCAGGTAGGAATCGCTCCGTGTTTGAAATTAAAGGATTCTTCAGTGGACTCTGAAAATACGCGCGTTCATTAATTTTTCATTTCAAATACAGTTAATGCGACTAACAACACGGCAGATGAAAGGTTATCACTTTCTGTTTTATTACGTTTTGGATTTCACTTAAGACCGTATTGCTAATGATTGGGTGAATAAACGATGTGACGTTTTGACGTGGGGCAAGGATACGGAAACGATAGAGGAAGCAGGTCAGGCAGGCCAGGCAGGAAGTTGATAGGCTTGATTTGGAGGACACGTGACATTGCATTGAACTGTTTGACATAAAGATTTGTTGGTGAAGAGCGTGATTGGGTATCAAGGGTGGAGGACCTGTTCGGGGACCTCGGGCAGGAATCGCTCTGTGTTTGAAATTAAAGGGTTTTTCAATTGATTTTGAAAATACGCGCGTTCATCAATTTTTCATTTTAAACACAGTGAATGTGATTAATAACATGGCAGATGAAAGGTTATATCTTTCTGTTTTATCACGTTTTGGATGCCGCTAAAGACCGCTTTGCTAATGACTGGGTGAATAAACGATGTGACGTTGGGATGTGGGGCAGGATATGGAAATGATAGCTGAAGTAGGTCAGGCAGGCCAGGCAGGAAGATGATAGGCTCGATTTGGAGACACGTGACATTCCATTGAACTGTTTGGCAAACGAAGCTGATTGGTGGAGAGGAGTAGAGAACCTGATTGGGAACGGCGGGAGTAATATGTTAATTAGGTACTTCAAAGTGCTCGCAAGGGATTGGTCGGCGACACATTTAAATGGCAGACTAGGCGGGATACGTACCTACAGCGGGATTTATCGGACCGGCTGCTGGGAACAGGTTGTGAGAGCTGAACATAGCTGAACAGAGGTGAGGAGAGGGATTTACGGCTTGTGATTACTGGGTTTTGGACTATAAGGTCAATCATTGAATTTAAATGGGATCAGACCATTTAAGGGTGAAATCGATAATATTGAGTTTTGGGCCTAGGTGCTTGGTGGAACTTTGATGCTGTATGGAATGATACAAAGGGACAATGCTTGGGAAGTGTCTAACCGTTGGTTACATGTTTTCCATGTTTAGAAGATTTCTGCGACGCATAATAAGAAGGTGAATTCTGGCGAAAATCTATTTTGAATGAAATGGGAGGAAATAGGATTTAGAGGTATGTGGTGGCTTTATTACACAATATTAGGGAGCATTGAAGTTGAGTGGGACAGAGCTGGGGCAATGATTAACTATCAATAATATGTTTATTTCATTTAGTGAATTTCTTCAACGAATAATAAGATTAAGAAAAAGTCTTGACGAGTTTATATTTGGAATGGACTGGGAGTAAAATAGCGTTTAGAGGTACGTGGTGACTTAATATCACTAAAAGTGGAGGGTAGCCAAATGGGATGAAGATCAGGGTCTTGGTTACAAAATGGTACACATGGAGGAACTGTTGATTATATAATAGGAATGAAGGTTTTAGTGCTTGGAGGTGCTTTTCTATGAAACGGACTTATGGTATAAGACATGTTACTATAATAATTTTTATTGTATAAAGGTTAGGGAACCATGAGGTATGTTATATAGGCAGGCTTCCTTGACGTATGAACAAAAGATTATATTTGTTCATTTTTGTTTTTGGAAAATGCTCAGATAATTAGTTGTATGAATCGGTTGTTTCAAGGTATGCATTTAAAAGACTGTTCAAGAGGATTGAAATGTAATCATGTTCATAGAATGCATGGGTATTGTAACTGATTTGTATATTATTTTTTCCCTTTTCTTCAGCCCTGAAGACGTCCTAGATTGGACGAAACGTGTAGGCTGATTATATTGTCAAGCTTATTGGATTAATTTTGAATCTATATGATTGCTAATAAAGCACGGATCTGAAAAAGGAAGTTTGCGTATGGACTGGATCTTTCAAATACAATAATTGATTGATTACGACAAGCATTAATGTAACGCTCCTTCTCTCTAGTAGTAATTTATGCAATTAAAGTGGTTAGAGAGCGGTGGACCACAGGAAGTAGAGCGTGATTTGAAGATCGCACACATTTGAATTGAATTGTGAATACTTACCGGTGCACACATGTGCTAAGCCCTTACCGCTTGGTCGTGATTCTAGGCAGGTGGCGATTTTGTTGGCAAAGACTGTGACGTGTGATTTGACCTTAAATGTTTTTCTTTTGACAGTGGCTTCGTTGTTGGTTTCAGCGTCAATGGCTGCTTCGACATTGATGAGCGGTGAACTGTAGACTTTGACTCTGACGTATGCTTCAACGGCGAACGGCGAGTATGCTTTGATGTCGAGTGGTGGCTCAACGGCATCTTCGATGGCATTTTCGATGGCGAGAACAGCTACTGGTTCTGTCCTCAATCTCGACTGGGAATGCCTCCTCTTGTAATGATGGTGATGTCTCTCCCTGCATCTCCCTCTGTGAGAGTCTTTGGAGCAAGAGGAGAGCACTTTGGAAGAAGACTGACCTTCCCCAATGCTTCTTGATGAACCAGCTGTTGTGACTTGCCTTCTTTCTTGGAGACCATGTTTTCTTAGCTTTTCTCTGTCCTTTAAAGTACACTTAGAAAACTTTTGACAGTGACCATAAGTCTCGGGATAATGAGTATTCGGAAGGCAAACAATACAGAGGATCTGTCTGAGCCTTCTTATTCCCACAGGAAGGACCACTTCACTAAAAGTGAAGGCCTTCTTGACAGGAAAATAAACTGTTTACTGTCAGAAAAATGTCTATCTGCAATCTAGGTGCTGATAAATGTTAAATGACTTCCAAAAGGTTTTGGAAAGATTTTCCAGTGTTATATGGGCAAAAAGGCAGAGCTCAGTGCCCCCGGATCCTGTCTCCGGGAGCGGCAAAAATGAATTGATTTAACGGTCACCTGTGAGGCAGGATGGGATATAGGGGTTACTGTGAGGTTCTTAAAGGCACAATGCCACTTTTCTCTGCTATCCTTTGAATGGCAGCCTACTGGCTAACAATGTCTCATATTCCCTTTCCTTTTGAAAAAGGTTAATGATCGATTTTCTATGTTCATTTTTTTTTCTTATTAATGTCACATATCTATGTAATTGGTTTCTTTTTAAAATGATAATTCAATGTATTCTGGCCATTTTTAGTCTTTCTTTAGGCTGTAGACATATATGTAAGGTACTATGTCCAAAGTTTGTTATGCATATATGATTTTTTATTTTTCATTTAAAAGTGTTCGGTATCCCCGCACATGGGTGGGACTATTCTGTGCTTATGACTATTGATGAGGATCCCATGGAAGAGAAATTGTTACAATATAAATGCAAATATCTGCATCTCTTAGAGACACTTTCCCCCTTAATAAAACACAGAGAACATTTTTGCCCTTCAAAGCGCCCACTCTTCTCATTAAATACCCTCACTTCTAAAATGCAACTTTCTTTCCACCTTTCTATGACAAATACAGCTGGCACCGTTATATATAGCGCTCTCCTAACACCCACCCAGCTACCCTTGTAAATAACACACAGGATGCTAGAACCCAAGCTACTGATATACTCTCCTCTGCCACAAAAACCCTGACCTTACAGTCTACTGATGGTCGCCACGCTGATTCCCATGTCGCTGAAGTTGCCATAATGATAAAACACACACCCATACGTTGGACTTCTTATCCCATTCCGGGGCAATATGTGTCCCAACAAATCCAATTAGATGAGCTGCTTGACCCTTTGACTAAGACTAAATATTTATTTTGGCATTTTAAAATTATTTCAAAGAACAGGTGATAAAATATGCATGCCTGCAGAACCACTCTCCCACCCTCCTTCCCCCAAAACGCCAAGAATTAAGGAGTCCTACCTACTCAACCATCAGTCCTTAAATGAGGCAAATGTTCATTTTTAGCTCCATATTGCAACCCAATAGTTCTACCCTCTATAGGCCACTCCTTATTGCTATTTCCCACCTCTTTCCATTTATATCTTCACCACTTGCACTCCTATAAAATTAAAATGGCTTATCTAACAACCACCTAGGAAACTTTACAATGAAATATATCCGACATCATGGCAGACTTTGGGGGGGCGTGGCTTGGACGCCGATGGAGACGGTCGTGTGAGCTGTGAGCTCCGCGCCGACCTCATCGTTTATCCTGACCGGAGCCCCGAACTAGGGCTCTGGCGACCCTGGGGGAGTTCCTTGGACTACAGGGACCAGTGCTGCCTTTACTAGAAGGCTCCGGTCCCCTCCGACAACGGACCGTGGCTCCGACAGCGGCGCGGCTCTGGACATGACGGCCTAAAATGGCGGCCGACCCTGCGAGCTGAACTGCGACACACACCAGAGGGCGGACTACCGGCCAGCGGGCTTCCCCCCCCCCAACGAGTGAAAGGTGCACAGCGTCTGCAGGGGGGTCCCTGAACTCCTGGAGCACATCGTGGGCGCGTGCAGCAGACTGCATATGCGAGGGGCCTGGACGACCCGGAGACCACCCGGTCATAGTGGAGTAGGGAGCAATCGCCGTGGGACGCCCGAGTAATACGACGCCCGGATCAGCTCCTGGTGGTGGCAATCGAGCGGCCTCGGTTCCTGAGGGCTGACAGTGGAAGCACTGACCCGGTGAGCGCTTACCGAGGGCAGGGAGGGCTCGGGGCCCGATTGGAGGGGGTGCACGACGGCCATCTTGTCCCCGACCTACATGGGCAGAGCCGCTCAGCATACGGAGGGCCCCACTCCGCCGCACGAACTGGGGGCGAAGTTAGAAACTACTCTGGGGAACTGAGAGACCGCAGCGAGGTGCAGGATCGCCGATGCCCTACTGTCCAGCCTGAGGAGGGGCTCGCTGACGCTCCGGAGAAGGTGTCCTATCAATTCTGGGGCTGGCCCCTAGAACTCACTGCGGCTGCCAAGTGAGCAGCGCAGGCCCGGGCCTGGGTCTGCGGAAGTGCCTCATGTCTGGAGAGAGGACCAGTTGGCTATTTTGTGGGACACTAGAGTGTGGTGCCATAGATGAACTGGATTGATCGCCCCCTGTGGAATATAACTACCCCGAGTGTCAGCGGCTGCGGATACTGGGTGGTGGCTGATTGGGCCCCGAGTCTGTGGGTGCCGACTGGGGGACCTTGGAGCGGGGATCCCTGCTGGGTGCTATTCAGAGCGAAATTCCCTGGTACGCTTACTACGACATTGGTGATCTGGCCTTTCCATCGTTGGGCGATTGGAAACCTTGTTCCCACATAGACTAACCCATGGAGAGGCCCATGAGAGGCAGGGGTGAATGAGGAGCCCCTTCAGGGCACAGTGGAAGTCGACAACTGGTAACTGGGTGTACGTATACCTCCGCATGAGGGAGGGCCTTAACTTGCTGAGTTACAGGAGGAACTGTGCGGTGCGTTCAGCACTGAGAGCACAATAACTGAACCCCAATGGGGAAACCACGAGGCAAGCAAGGGGGAGCACCCCCTGAACAGGAGGATGATGCAGCAGAACAAAAGACACAGGGAGCGGTTGGTTCATCACCGGAAGGGCTCAAGCAACAGCAGGTGGACCAGATCCTCCGAGCTATTACGGACACGAAAGAGGCACTCCAGCAGGACATAGCACAGGTATCATTGGGACTGGGACTCCTGCGGGCGGACCATGTGAACCTGACCGACCGGGTGAGGCAGACGGAGACCACATTGGGGGTCTTGGAACCTTCGCAGAGGGCACTGGACGAGCAGATGGGAGACATCACTCGTAGGCTTCAAGTCTTAGAGAGACGAGCGGAGGACGCGGAAGGGCGTAATAGACGGAACAACATACGGGTGGTAGGCCTTCCTGAAGGAGTGGAAGGGGACAGTATGGTGGATTTCCTGGAGCAGTGGCTGCGCACCGAGGTAGCTCCGGAGGGCCTGACACCATTCTATACTCTGGAGAGAGCGCACAGAGTGCCTGCCCAACCGTTGCAACCTGGAAGGCCTCCCAGGCCGGTGGTGGCCCGCCTACTGCACTATAAGGACAGAGACTTTCTCTTACATAAAGCACGCACCGCTGGCCCATATAAAGTGGACAATAATAACGTGTCGCTGTTCCCGGATTACACCTTTGAAGTACAGCGCCAGCGATCTTCCTTTTTAGCGGTCAAGAAAGCACTCCGGGATGAAAGTATTCAGTATTCCCTGATGTTCCCAGCACGCCTGAGAGTGACATTGGATGGCACTACCTCCTTTCACAACTCCCCGGACGAGGCATGGAGCTGGTTGGAAACTTATCGCACAGGAACAGGTGTGACAAAAGGCAACGGGGGACAGACAACGGTGGCACTGAGGTCGCTCCGGGCACGACGCAACAGGAGAAGGCGACCTGGTTCGCAGAAACCTTCTACGTCCCAGACGAAGAGAGAGGTCTGCAGTGTTGCAGGCCGTGACGGAGATATCGCAGGCGAGCGGCGCGACCCTAAAAGGAGGGACCGAGTCAGAACGAGGGTCAGAAGGGACAGACACTGATGGGACGGACGCGGGGAGTGTTATTCTCCCTCACATCACCCCAGGGACGGCGGACGAGATTGCAGATGCCTGATTGCATGCAGTGTCCCATGTAGCTAGTAAGCAGGGCCGGCTGGTTCTGGAGCTGTAGCTCTTGGAGGGGGTAATTGGAGCAGTTGGAGGAGATCAGGAAGCCCAGATGGGGGACGGGAACTCAGTATGGCCGCTTGGGTGTCCGGGGACTGCCCCGGGGAACTGTAATCTTATTTATTGTGGGGTTCGGCGCTTGGCGGCAGTGATACAACTGGCCGGATCTTCTTGGTGCCGAGCTCCCCCTTAGATTCGCTCTTAGAGTGAACCTCTGGTAGCTACCAGGGGAGTTGTTCGGGAATAGTTTGGATGGGTACTAGCTGTTTAGAGCCTGTTCTGGGGACGGGTGGGGGTGGGTTTGGGGGATGGTGTTGGGGTAGTTAGTATCACCGGTGTGCCACTGCGGGGAATGCTGATACGGAACAAAGTCTTTTTACACAATGGGGTCAACACCTGAGATTAAATGCATTACGTGGAATGTACGGGGGATGCATACGATGCAGAGACGCCATAGGGTTCATGCATATTTGGTGCGTAGGGGAGCCCAAATAGCTTTTCTTCAAGAAACACACATAGACCGAGCAGAGGGCCGGGCACTGCAGCGCCGATGGAGGGGCAGCTTTTTATACAACGTATTCTGCCTATGCTAGGGAGTATTGGTCTGGGTGAGAGCAGGAGTCCCTTTCCAACCACTTCAGCAGGTAGTTGATCCTGAGGGGAGATTTGTGGCTGTTACGGGAAGATTGGATGGACGATGTGTGACGTTGTGTAGTGTGTATGCCCTCAATGTGGACCAGAAATCCTTCTTTGCCAGCCTATCAGGGAAGTTATCATCCTTTTGACCGGTGCACTGATGTTAGGTGGCGACTTTAATTCAGTCGCGGATACCGAAATGGATAGGTCTCATCCGCCGCTACCGCCGGCGCCCATACATAAACTTTCGAAGCTTCGGAGGGACTGGCAGGCTGAGTGGGGGCTCGTAGACACTTGGCGCGCGCACCACTTGGGAGAACGGGACTATTCTTTTTATTCTGCTTTACATAACTTACATGTGCGGTTGGACGCAGTGTTGTGCTCACCGGATGTACATGCGATGGTTCGCCATAGTGAATATCTGACAAGGACATTATCGGACCATAATCCATTGCTATTGGCCCTGAGGTGGTCCAGAGTAAGGCCGGCAATTCCCACTTGGCGATTGCGTCCGGAGACTTTAGAGGACCCGGTGTTTCGGGCGGAGGTGCGAGAGGGTATTGAGCATTATTTTCTAGAAAATACGGGAACGGCCTCGGACCTGGCACTGGAGTGGGACGCATTTAAGGTGGTGGTGCGGGGATTATGTATTGCCAAGGCGACGGGAGTGTGAAAGACACTGTTGCAAGACATAGAAAGGGGTGAACTGCTGCTGCGACAGGCGGAGAGAGCGCTTCCTGCGAGCCCGGAAGCGCAGGCTGACGTGTTGGCTGCACGGGAGGAAGTGGCTAAACAGGTGGAACGGTTACGCTGTTTTGATCATAAGGAATATTTGGTGAGGGCACATGCGGAGCGGGATAAAGCGGGCGCCCTCCTGGCGTGGTTGGCTAATCCGATACCGAGGGGCACGCCCATATTGGCCTTGACCTCCCCGGCGGGCACACCGGAGTACACGCAGCAGGGGATTAATAAGATGTTCTTGGCCTACTACACGGATCTTTATGAGAGCAAACTGCAAAGTACGGGCGATGAGTTGACTGAATTCTTAGCTGAAATACAACTGCCGCAGCTTGAGGCTGATCAAGGGGCCATGTTGGGGCAGATGGTTACTGAAGGAGAGATACGCAGTGCGATAAAGCATATGGCGCGCAAGAAGTCCCCAGGTGCCGACGGGCTACCGATCGAATTTTATTCTGTGTATATTGATCTCCTGGCCCCTAAACTGCTGGCGGTTTATCGGGAGGCCTGGGACTCGGGACGGTTGCCAGCCTCCACTCGTGAGGCTATCATTGTTCCGCTGCTGAAACCGGGCGGGGATTCACTGGCTAGGACGGCCTATCGTCCTTTATCAATGCTAACTGCCGATTATAAGATATTGAGTAGAATTTTGGCGACCCGGCTCCTCCCCTATATGACACAACTGGTCCATACCGACCAGGCGGGCTTTATCCCGAAGCGTGACACCGCAATTAATGTGCGACGCCTTTTGCGGATTTTGGGAGAGGATCATAGCGATACACCTACTGCAGTGGTTCTATCGGTAGATATAGAAAAGGCATTTGATAGCCTGGGGTGGTCGTATTTGTACCGGGTCCTTCGTGAGTTTGGATTAGGTGACGATTTTGTGGGGTGGACGGAACTTCTTTACAGATCGGCGTCGGCGCGTGTACGGACGGGGGTGACGGTCTCCCTGGCCTGCCGGGTGGGCCGCGGTACGAGACAGGGTTGTCCACTCTCACCGCTATTATTTGCCCTGGCCATTGAACCTTTGGCTGCCCATGCCCGGTTAGGGGAACATTATTCTGGCTTACTCCATCGTGGAGATATGCACTATGTCTCCCTCTACGCAGATGATTTATTGCTCTTTCTCGCGAACGCGGATGCAGCATTGGAGGGAGCACGAAACTTGCTTTCAGCGTTTGGGCAATATTCGGGACTGCGGGTGAACTGGGCAAAGACCTGCTTATTTCCGGTTACCCCGACTGAGGCGGCCCCCGCAGGCGGCGGGTGTACGCTGGGAACCATATTGTCTGCCTTACTTAGGCACTTACATCTATCATTCTGTGGAAGACTTGTTGGAGGGTAATTTAGGCCGGGCTCTCCGCGGGCTTAAAGGCAATTTCGCATTTTGGAGTACACTACCGTTATCAGTTGCCGGTCGAGTAGCACTCCTGAAGATGGTGGTGCTCCCACGTTTATTGTATTATTTTCGGACGTTGCCGATTTGGGTGGCGGGTTCCATCTTTCGACAGCTCCGATCTATGGCTGGGGGTTTTCTTTGGGGGACAGGCAGGCGACGAGTTGCAATGGCCACGATGATACGGCCTAGGGCTGATCGAGGCATGGCAGTGCCGGATTTCGAGGGTACTATCTGGCGGCACAACTGCAGTGGCTGACCCAGGCCATAGCTCGGGAGTTTAGAGGTCCTGATGGTCCAGGAGGACGATGGGTCCCAAGATATATATTGTCTTTCATAGTTTTGAACCAGAAGTTGTGCCTTGAACCGCTTACTGTGGAAGAGAGGACGCTAAGATTGTGTTGGAACCGGAGTCAGAAACGGGCTGGCTTTGCCCGCCCTTACGCCCGGAGATACCGTTGGGCATGTGTACTGCCTTCCCGCATGGCGGGGACTGGTCGGCGTTAGCCCACTGGGAAGACCTAGGGATACAAGTATTAGGAGACCTATATGAAAATGAAACCCTGTTGTCCTTTCAGGCCTTGCAGGCTAACTATGATCTCCCGCGCGGGGACTATCTGCTGCATGCGGCACGCATCTCGGCACTGCAGCGACATTGGGGGCTGGGGTTGTCGGAACCACGGACCTCCATGGTGTGTCAATACGTGGTGATGGCATCGGGGACTTTTAAGGCCGTTACGTGTCTATATCGGCGCATGTTGACTGAAGGTCTAAGCCCGTTGAACACGCTGCAGGAGAAGTGGGAGGGGGACCTTGGCAGGGAAATCCCTGAAAACACATGGGCCCAACTGATTAGGCGAGCCTGGAAGAGCACGAGAAATGCCAGATTCCAATTGGTGCAATTCTATGTTCTGCATAGAGCGTATTTGACACCAGCTAAGCTTAAACAATACTTCCATACGGCGACTGCTCTATGCCCGAGATGTGGCTTGGAGGGGCCGACTTCCGTCATATGTTCTGGGGGTGTGTGAATCTGGGGACTTATTGGGAAGAAGTGCTGGAATTGTTGAGTAGTGTGACTGAGCGAGTAATTGATTTAGATATGGGTGTTTGTATTCTGCATTGGTTCCCGCACACTAAAAAACGAAAATCACGAGTAAATTTCTGGACCTCGGCTTGATTTTGGCCAAAAGAGAGATAACGATGCATTGGAAGTTGGCGGGGGACCAAGTATGGGGAGATGGAGAGCGGAATTATTGAAATGGGCGCGAAGCGAAGGCACTCTTAGGCTGCAGCAAGCTTGGCGTAGTAATAATGAAACAGCACTGGAGGCGGCGAGGGCTTGGGAGGCCTTGGTTACAATACTGCGGACCCCGGAGACGGGATCAGAGCAAGGGTCGGTCGGAGGGGACCAGGGACCTCCAATTACCACCTAAGTATGTGAAACATGGGCCATGAAAAGACCGGCGGCCTGTATAGTGACCCCTAACATCAATGTATACACTGTAATGCTTTAAAGATTGTACATAATTGTTGATATGATAAACCATAGAGAACTGTATTGCTAGTAATAAGTGATTGCAGGCAAACCGGTGGCGAGGGGGGGGTGGAAGGGAGGGAGGAGCCATAGAAAGAAACGTTTTTCAATTATGCGTTGTATGTATATTTTGTTTGATGCGATGATTTTCTATGCCACATGTTGGGATAAAATCAATAAAAAGAGTTTAAAAAAAAAAAAATCATGGCAGACTTTGCAAATCTCAGTACGTCTTTTCCAAAGAAGTTTATATGCTTCTTAAAGAAGTTGCCCGCTCCAAAAATTCCAAGCAATGGCTAACAAACACTAAAATTTCAGCTGCCTCTTCCCATGCTAAACTATTATACGATGCAATTAAAGGTGATTCCTTCTTGAAGGCAACGCATAGAATTCTTGTAAATATAGATCTGCTTAGCATAGTTAGGGTCATGTCATTCGTCTATCATATTGCCCCTCTTGTCTGATACACCCTCTATGAAAGTATGCATTCCACATTGATAAAACAGGCATGGCTAATTGCCACATTCCAGCATTTCCTTCACCCATGTTCTCTTTAAGACCCACTGTCTTCATAAGACAACTTCAATTGTTTTCCCAGCCCATGAATTTATTTCCAAACTCAAATCCAAAGACCACAACAAACTAAGTAAGCACCACAACCCAATTCAAGTATTCCTGATCCCAGTGCACACTCCATGTTCGAAAACTGAAACAGTAACCCTACAAAGTGCCCTCTGGTGAATTGCAGATCTGCAGTGGCACATGTTACTTAACTATGAACACAACTTAAATATCCTGTTACTCACTGAGGCCTTGTTCAAGACATCATATATCTTCTCCTAACAATATGTTTCTCCATCATCAGTAATTGATAAGCAGGACATGATGGGAAGAGCAGTAGCTCTGATCCATAAAATCCATTGAGAATGCAAATATATCCCCAGTTTTCCATTCTTCCAATGCATAGTGGTGGAACAGTTTCAACACCCTCATTCCACGTAAGAGCTAACATCAAATCCCACTCTGCTGATAAAAGAACAAATTACTTATCTTCAATAATTTTCTTTCGGATAGATATTAGATATGATAGTGTAGAGATTACACTGAGGAGTCAAATTTACACCCTAATACCTAAGGCACTCAGTGTGCAGATCTGTCCCAGACATAGCCCTCCTCCATGACCCACAAACCTTAAAGCCTGAAATCTTTGGTGGAGAAATAGTCTCCTTTTCTCTTGAAAGTAGACAAGATATGTTGAAAACAAATTGTGCAATGCTTGATACCTCTAGATCTACTTGTCTGTTAAAGTGTGGGGAAAAAAAGAAACAGATTACTGACATGGTGGACATGTTATGAAGTCTTTGGCTTCACTTCCAGCAAAATGCTGTAGATGATGCTAAACAGCACCACCTGATGCCAATGACTTGGCATGGCAAAAGACAAAATATGGATACAGTCTGGTGCCTGGGTGATGGTTCTAGTAAGGAAGCTGCAGGAACTAATATCAATTAGAAACAAATCTTTTGTGAACAATGAGCTGATCGCAGGACTACCCAACTACAACTCCGTCAACAACAAATTACTGGGTGACCTGAACCTTGCAGTGAGGTTCCAGCAGCGTTCCAATCGACAGCCTACCTTTGTGGCAATGGATTGATGCAGCACTCCTGCAAACCCCATATAATAACTTCTCAACTTATGCCTGAAAAAGGCAAGATCGATATTAATACCATGCAATATGCTACAATCTCTGACGAGATTGTTCAACAGACAATGAAAACGAAATAAATTGGAAAAAAATATTTATAGGTTCTCTGCTAATCTCAACACGGAAAGATGTCCTGTAGTCCTTTGAAAGGAGATGGAAACAAAAGCCCCTCTTCTAATCCAGTTATCACTCTAAACAAAACGGTAAGTTTTACAAGAAAACATATAGGCAAAAGCTTTCTTATCTTATTCCCAAGCTGCAGTTGTTAAAAACACTCAAAATGCTATTAGATATTCAGCCACAGAACCACCTCCACGCTCACACACAGGGCTGAGTAATGCACCCAACTAACCAACTCTCAAATATCAGAAAGAAAAGTGACCACGTACCAAATTTGCAAGCAATAGTAAATCTGCCATTACTTGGCAGGATTTCAGTACTATAATATCTAAGACTTCACAAACCTATACATTATTCAAATGCTCCTATGCAAGCCTCTACGACTCTGGGCACCAACCTGCCACTCATTACGTCTGTCCTTACGGGGATAGCTGGAATGTTGTAATGAATGCCCACAATATTTCGAGGATAGCCTCTATTATGACAAGGATAACTAGAATGTTGTGAAAAATGTCCAAAGCATGTCAAGGAAGGGTAACTATTATACCACAGGTAGCCAGGATGTGGCCTGTCAAACTTCTGCCATTGAGAAGTGGAGGCAGAGACCTGGGGGGGAGGGGGGGTCAGGGTTGTCGAAGTTATAGATGAGACACATTCTCACCGACAACCCTAGTAAAACAGCCAATTTTGGTATCACGATTGCTCTCACCACTTCCTCATAGGCCCACACTGAGCATGTGAGCCTGGGTTGAAACTGAAGGCTCTCCACTTTTGCACTTTGTGTGTATCCCTTTTCCAGTTCTCCATTTTTAGACTACAAGTTGGGATCAGAGAGGTCGCTGTAAGTGCAAGGCACAATGCCATCTGTTAGACCTGGCATCCTTCGCCTGGTTTTCCCTGACTTTTTGCCTCCCGACCTCCTGTTTTGATGAATTCAAATTTGCTGGCTTTAGGATTCTGGGCACTTTACCACTGCTAACCAGTGCTAAAGTGCATATGCTCTGTACTATAAACATGGCTTATCCACAATTGGCATACTTAATTTACTTATAAGTCCTTAGTAAAGTGCACTATATGTGCCCAGGGCCTGTTGATGAAATGCTACTAGTGGGCATGCAGCACTGATTGTGCCACCCACTCAGCAGCCCCTTAAACATGGCTCGGGCCTGCCACTGCAGATACTGTGTGTGCAATTTTAAACTGCCATGTCGACCTGGTAAGTTAACCTTCTTGCCAGGCCCAAACCTTCCTTTTTATTACATGTAAGTCATCCCAAGGTAGGCCATAGGTATCTTATGGGCAGGGTGCAACATATTTAAAAAGTAGGACATGTACTTCTTAAGTTTTACATGTCCTGGTAGTGAAATACTCCTAAATTTGGTTTTCACTACTGCACGGCCTATCTCTCCCATAAGTTAACACTCAGATTGCCTTAAACACCTTTTAAGTGTAATTTCCAATTGGGAGCAGTTAGAAATTTGGAGCTTGATGTCTCGGGACCCACAATTTAAAACACAACTTATGGTGAAGTCGGATTTTTAATTGCAAGTCTGAAAATGCCACTTTTAGAAAGTTGGCTTTTTTTCTTTTTAACCATTCTGTGCCTCTGCCTGTCTCTGATTACACGTCTGGGTTGGGTGACAGCTGGGCTTTATGCATTTCCTCTAGTCAGATACACAAAGGAAGATGAGGTGTGACATTTGCATCCTGATGGCCCATCACCAGGCTAATGGGTATTCTTGGGGTAGATTGGGAGGGAGCAGCTCACACTTGCTCCTGAATAGGGCTGTGCCTGTCCCTACACAAAGAGCTGCATACCCCACTGTAGTGTATCTGGAGCCAGGTCAGAAAATGCAGGGACCTTGTTATCTTCAAATGCCTCGTTGATGTCTCCACCACTTCAAAGGCACATTTGGGTATAAGTACTGGACCCTGAGCACCATCAAAACAGAACTTTGCTGGAACTAAGGACATTCTGCCTGGGAGGAGAGCCGCTGTGCTGTAGGAGGGACAGCCACTTTGCTACCTCCATTGCTGTGTTGGCCTGCTGATTGCAGTGCTATAGGAGGGACTCTCACTTTGCTACTTGCTCTTCTGTGTTGGCCTGCTGCTTCTTGCCTGGGAGTGAGAGGGACTGGACCTGCTCTCTACATCCTTGAACTCAAGTTTCTCCAAGGGCTTGTTGGCTTGCCTCCTGTTATCTGAAGTCTCAGGGCCACAAAAGACTTCTTGCAATCCTGCTGGTGCTGCTGGACTCTGCCATGTGTGAGTCCTGCTCTTGCCTAAGGGCCCCCTCCAGTCCTGGGTTTCAGAAGTGGGTCCTGCAGGTGTTTTCTGCAAAAATCGACGCAGTGCAGTGACACCTTTGCACAGATTAGAACCGATGCAGTGCCCATTCAAATACGACGCGGGTCCTGACTGCAAGGTTCGACGAAGACACAGCACAGATCCTTCAACACTGATTGCGAGGATGTCCATGCAGCGCTGATTCTTCGATACAGACTGCAAGGCTTGACTCAGACGCATTGAGCTGACTGCGTGGATCAGAACCGATGCAGTGAAGACTTTGACGTCGACACAAGGCACTTTTTCAGCGGATACTGCGTGGGTTCTGTAGCCGGCCTGTCCTCCATCGCGGTCGGCCTGAACTTTGGATTTGCACCGGTCCCTCACGACCTCAAGTAACCTTTTGATAGCTAGTGACTTCTGAGCAGTATTTTTGCATTCAGTCTTTAAAATGTATATATCAAGTTCTACTTATTGGATTTTTGACGTTTTGGAATTGTTTTACTCAGATAAATATTCTCTATTTTTCTAAACTGGCGTGGAGTCTTTTTGTGGTGTTGTCACTGTGTTACTGTAATTAAAGTGTGCACACATCCTTTACACATTGCCTCTTAAGTTAAGCCTGACTGCTTTGTGCCAAGCTACCAGAGGGTGAGCACAGGTTAATTTAGTTTGTGTATCTGACTTACCCTGACTAGGAGTGTGGCTCCTGCTTGGACAGGGTGTATACTCTGCCAACCAGAAACCTCAACTTCTAACTCCATCCCAGCCCCTCTTTGCTCCTTCACTACTTGTTTCTGTTATTTCATAGGCACGTCTGTACATAAAATGGTGGCTTAGTGAAAGGTCAAGCACAAATAACATTATTAATGACAAGCCTACAGAGCGATCACCAATATGAAGGGAAATGGTAGTGACTCAGCCATGTTACCATCTGCCTCAGGACGCTGAATACATAAATACCTGACACACCTAAGAAGAAACTCAATGGAAGTATGTCAAGAAGAAGATGGTTTTATGGTTGAGGCATCAAAGGAGGCACTGGATCACATGCTGAAGCAGTAAGTGCAGTAGGAAGTGAATGGAAATTTAAGGGATGAGGGCTAACGGTGGAGGCCATCATTGGGATTTTGAGCTGCCAATCCTCATTGGTCTCTCCTGCATTCAATCTACGTTATACATTTCTGGATTATTCGTCTTCCCCTTGGATTCGTTTTTGAAATATTTCTTTTGGCATTTTAAAATTATTACAAAGAATAAGTGATAGAATATATGCATGCCTACGGATCCACTCTCCCACCTCCTTCCCACAAAACGCCAAGAATCAAGGAGCCCCTTCTACTTTCTCAACCATGAGTCCCTAAAATAGGCAAATGTCAATTTTTTAGCTCCATACCTTAACCCAACTATTCTACCCTCTATAGGCCACTCCTTATTTCCATTTCCCATTTATATCTCCACCACTTGTACTCGTATATGCGCTGCTTCCATTTTCTACCAAACTCTGTGAAATTGTTCAGAACACACCGTACCTTTTTATACCACAGAAGAAACATGCAATAGTCTATTCCACAATTCCATTTCACAACTGTCAAGGCTTCCTCTGGCTCCCAGAAAGCCACTGTGTTCTTTATGGAGGCTCCGAAGGTCTTTAAATAACAATTTGACCCCAATGCAAGCTCTTCGCCTCCCCAAACAACCAGAAAAGTCTGCTCAGAATCCATTTCAATCGTTAATGCCAGCATCTATGACATTGAGTCAAAAACCTCCTCCAGAACAATTGCCCTTTGTTACACTCCTATATTCTATGAAGGAAAGTCCCCTCTCCATTTGTAAAAGCTAAGCACTTAAGGTGTTTGCTTCGCTTCATCGTGTGGATTCGTAACCATGAATAATTGTACTAGTAGAAAAACAAAATGTAGACATCGAAATTCGGAGCGGATTATGCCTTCTTTAGAGTCTATAGGGCCTGGCTCCACTCCTCTGTCCCCAGCAGTCCTGCACAGAACTCGCCGATCCTACACTGGTGAGTAAGGACAGTTGGAAGCCAGGAGACTAAAGGGGCAGAGAAACGAGGAGTGGGATATGGAGAAAATCAGGAGAAGCGTGCTGGGGGCTTTGTTAATAAAACAAAATAAAAGTACAAAACGTACAACAGGGGACACAGTATCAGGAGGAACGGAGCAGCCTGAAGAGTTATAATGGAGGTGGGAAAGGAAGAAGTACCAATGTAGGAGAAAAACATTTTTAAAGCTGTAACACACCACGAAAGAAGGAATGTGATTAAATGTTACAAGTTTGTTAGGACATCCTTACTCAAACAAACATTGGATACATTAGTAATTATGACATTACCTTCGAGGTTATTAGCTCAATGATTACAGTAGTAATTACAACATTGCCTTCGTTTTTTTTTAGCTCAATTCTTACATCCACTAAGTTTTAGTAAGGGACACATTTAGATACAATCCTTTTAACTGCGCGGTCGTTAGGTTGTGCTTTAAAAATTCCTCCATGGTTCTGGCCACACAGTCCACGCATATCAAAATAACTGCTATTCACTTTGAAGGCCGAACTGTTTCTCTATTTTGGCAACAGGACAGATTTTTGACAGTTGGTCCCGACGCTCCTCTCCTCTCCTACCTGAATTCCTTTATTATACGTAGTATACTTGAACATGGATCCTAAATTAAATGAAAAGAACATGGCCTATGGTGAGATTCTTTCCACCCATGCCCAATGCCTCGCTCATATTTTAAAGGATAACAATTCTGGAAACTGAGCGCATCAAATAGAAATAGGCATGATGATATAGATTTTGACAGCAATTCAACTCAATGCAAATCTTTAGCGTTAAGAGCAAATAACTCCAGCAGACAACAGCATTTGACTCATGCTTGAAACAAGAGAACCAAATGGAATCATTTCTCCATCAGGATTTTCATTTTATAAAAACAAACGTCAAAAACAGAGAATATGGTGTTTTCTTGCTCTGTCACTTAACATATGCTAAATAAATCTGATGGATTAGCTGTTTTCCCCATGATGCTCCATATCGATGATCTGCTTTCAAATGACCAAGTCAGATGGATAAAGCTTTGGCAAGGTCCTTGCACGCTTAAAAAACAAACTTCATTTCCTCAGGATTGCGTGGGACCAAGATGTCCAGCTTCCTGATTTTGCTGTTCTTCTCTACAATTTCGAGCCTCAGCATGGGTGTCTTCATCTCTTGCTCCACGTCTCCCTCCTTGGCTTTGAGAAGATGTTTGTCTGAATCGTCGACAGTAATACGCAGGGTGCATCCCCGAGGCAGAAGGTCCTGCTCATAGGCTGCAGCCAGTTGGTTGACAACACGGCGATCAACCTGAGGTGGATAGAAAAGGTAGTAAATGCTATGTGAACTATGGTTCAGCACATTTATTTCCTTATAAAGCCCCAGCAAATTACCTTTTTGACATTTCAGAGGGAAAAGAGCACTGGGTGACTAAGAGGGTGAAGTAATAATAGGAACAGCAGAAGGAGGAGGCCATGAAGGAGATAAAGTGGTTTTGAGAGCGCAGGACCCAACCCCCAGTTAAAAGTTAAGTTCAGATCCAAGAACATTACTACACCCGTGCTAAGTATCTTCCCTCTGGGCTAATAAGCAGGAACACATCCTAGAACCCAGTGCTAAAGGGCTGCCTCCACGCTAACCCTCCGAATTTCAATCCATACCCAAAAATGCTACTTCTGGAGTTGGTTCACATGCTAACACTCGCGAGTATATATATCTAAAAACCCTTCTTTTCCTTAAGACCTCCTTCATAGCCTAATCCTCAGTATTATGTCCATGAACTCTTCTGGGGGGGCTATGGCAGAGTTCCGTAGACAAATGCTCATAATTATACTCAAGAACACTACCTCCGAGCTAAGGAGCTGCTCCACAGTCTATCCCTCGCAGTCATGCAGAAGAACTCCCCCTCTGAGCTAAGGAGATGCTTCAGACTTTAACCCTTGTGACTACTACAGCTAAGGGCCTGCTCACGTGTATGCTCATACCAAAGAACCCTACCCCTGAGCTAAGATGGTGTTACAGAGGCTAACACTGGAATTCTATCTGAGTTAACAAGTTGTTCCCCTGGTTATTCCTCAGCTTTATTCCCAATAGCTTTACTTGAGTAATGCTTGGCAGACTACCCATCAGGATTATACCTACGAACTCTACCAAAGAACTATGGTGTTGCTTCATGGGACTGTCACTAGGAATAAACCTGAAAACCCTGCCTTAGAGAGAAGGAGGCTCCACAGACTAGCCATCTCTTGTGCTAGTCATAGAAAGACTTCAGAAGATTGTAATGCTTTAACCACCCAGCCAAGGATGTACAAATATGGTATTCACAATTGAAGTCCCACCTGTCAGTCTTCACTTGTACCCCAATACAAATATTCACAACTTATAACATCCTACCAAGTCCAGCACACATTTTTATCATAATTGGAAAGGTACTCGTGAAAAAATCGGGACCCATGTGCATTCTGTAAGTGCAAAACCAATGTGCAGCAATCTGTAAGATGTAAGAGTAGCAAAACACTGTTATTGGTAACTCCAGAATACACCATCTCATTTCAGGTTACCTACTTTATTCTTTTTATAAATCACTATCGACTTTAATGGAAATATAGGGACGGGTGGGTGCTCTTCTGCCTCATGATTAGAATGTTCTCTTTGAGACTCATGAGATATCCCTTTGGAATTTCCAACTCTCTACTGACAATGCACTAAGTTTCAGACTGGCCACCTGCTCATGAAACACCTTATTTTATTGTTAAGGAAGATCATTTGTATTCGAGTAGTTATATGATCTGGTCATCGAACAGCCGAGTGAACCAGCAAGTAGAATTGTGCGAGGGTAAGGCTCGTTCGAGATCGACAATAGCGGGCCACCAATGTGTTTCAATCCCCCCCCTCGGTTAACTATATTAGAGCCATGTGGTACTGCAATGCTCGTTGGAGGAAGGGATTCTTGAAGCACCTAACTAATTAACGTCACCTTCAGCAGGAGTGAATGCTGTGATATACGTCATCAACATGTGCTGTACTTTCCTTCACAGAGATGTAGGGGCCTATTCACTGCATTCTGTTGTACTGCTATAGTATTATTCACCTACTACAAAATGCTATTCCCAAACCTATGTCCACCCCAACTGCGGAAATCTTCGCACATGTACATATACGTTTTGTAGGAAAGGTGGGTGGGACGGGGTAGTGGCAGAAAAATGGAGAATACTTAACGAATTATTAGGTAGAGTTACGCAGGAGTAACCAGGGGCTTACGTAAGTCTAAGGAGAGGTTTAGGGAGGGGCATTTACCCATCCTATTTACAAACTCTAAAACTACTACAGAAAAAAAAGTCCCCAAAAATAATTACATTAATTCTATACATAACGTAATCATTTTTAATACATAATAAATATAAATATTTTACTTTAGGTCAGATAAAAATTTTTTTTATATCTTTACAATTATTTTTTAATTTAATATATTTAAATTAATTACATATTTAATTCAATATCAAGTTAATACTGCAGCAGCATTTATTTGTTTTGGTCTATGTTTAAAATAAATATATAAAATTAATTTATATTAATGTTTAACAAAACTATTTTTACTAATTTATTTAAAGTTTATCAAACGTTTTTAAATTTCCCTATGCTTCGGGGAGCATGGCCTGGATGGCCAAGATGGTGACTGTCCTACTCTGAGCTCTCGGCTCCCCACGATACTTATCCTCCATCATCCTGTTTGCTGGCACTGAAAGTGACCCAAATAAGGGGCAGGATGTGGGTGCCGACCCAGACAGCTGTCAATCAATCAATCAATCAATCACAGAATTTGTAGAGCGCACTACTTACCCGCGAGGGTCTCAAGGCGCTGGGGAGAAAAAAAAGGGGGGGGGGTGCTACTGGTCGAACAACCAGGTCTTGAGTAGCCTCCTGAAGGTCAGCAGGTCTTGGGTCTGTCGTAGGCTTAGTGGAAGGGTGTTCCAGGTCTTGGCGGCGAGGTGGGAGAAGGATCTGCAGCCGGTGGTTGTTCTTCGAATGCGAGGGACGGTGGCGAGGGAGAGGTCGGCGGAGCGGAGCTGGCGGTTGGGGACGTAGAAGAGGAGTCGTCTGTTGAGGTAGGCTGGGCCAGTCTTGTGGAGTGCCTTGTGTGCGTGGATGAGGAGTTTGAAGGAGATTCTCCTGTCGACGGGGAGCCAGTGCAGGTTCCTCAGGTGGGGGGTGATGTGGCTGTGGCGTGGTACATCGAGGATCAGGCGTGCGGAGGCGTTTTGTATGTGTTGCAGTCGCTTGATGAGCTTGGCCGGGGCTCCCGCGTAGAGGGCGTTCCCATAGTCAAGTCTGCTACTGACGAGGGCCTGGGTGACTGTTCTTCTTGTATCTGTCGGGATCCACCTGTAGATCTTGCGAAGCATGCGGAGGGTGTTGAAGCAGGAGGAGGAGACTGCGTTGACTTGCTTGGCCATGGAGAGCGTTGAGTCGAGGATGACTCCCAGGTTGCGTGCGTGGTCGGTGGGTGTCGAGGCTGCTCCCAGTGTCGTTGGCCACCAGGAGTCGTCCCAGGCTGAGGGGTTGGAGCCGAGGATGAGGACCTCTGTCTTGTCCGTGTTCAGTTTTAGTCGGCTGATCTTCATCCAATCGGCGACGGCCTTCATTCCTTCATGGAGGTTGGATTTGGCGGCGAGGGGTCCTTGGTGAGGGAGAGGATCAGTTGAGTGTCGTCGGCGTAGGAGATTATGTTGAGGTCGTGCTCTCTGGCGATGCGTGCGAGCGGGGCCATGTAGATGTTGAACAGTGTTGGGCTGAGGGATGATCCCTGGGGTACGCCGCAGATGATCTCGGAGGCTTCGGATCGGAATGGTGGGAGGCGGACTCTCTGGGTTCTGCCGGCGAGGAAGGAGGTGGCCCATTCCAGGGCCTTGTCTCGGATCCCTGCGTCGTGGAGGCGTGCGCGTAGAGTGCGGTGGCAGACAGTGTCGAAGGCGGCGGAGAGGTCCAGCAGGATGAGGATGTCAGAGCAGACACACACTGCCGGTCAACAGCTGCTGCAGCGGGGCTTTTTACATTCGACCCGACTGGTGGGCTGATAAAAATGGTGGCTGCTACGGAGTGAACAGGGAGCGGTGGTGCTGTGGGGAGGGCCGGGAAGAAGCTAACCGGTCCCATGGTGGGCTGGACGTGGTGGCTTGCCAGTGGACACTGCCTGGACTGTACTTGTGTAAGCGACTGCCGCTAATAATAGGTGGCTGACTCCCATGAGGTTGCGGAAGGCGAACGTGAGCCCGCAGAGGCCCCGCGGATTGGTGCAGACACCGATTCACGCCAAGGGGTAGTGAGGGATGGTACTGGAGCCCAGAGAGTGTGCTGCTGACTCAAATCTGGTTCGGGCTTTCTGCGTCCTGCACTGCTGGACCCAGAGAAGGTAGAGGCACTTGCCAGCAACTTGCCTGTGGGGCACCCCTGGACTGTAGAGCCAGGAGAGAATTTTAGGGGAAGTGTGGTGTCTATTTCTTCTGCACTCCCTCTGCCCCCGTTTTCCTTCTTGTTGGTGTGGTCATGGCGGGATGCCCAGCGACTGCACTGCTGATGCAGGAACCTGCTGTTGCCTTGCCCAAAAGGCGGTCTCTGGTCATCTGTTGGGGGAATCAATGACGTGAGGAAGCCTCTGAGATTCCGGCTGCCAAGGGCAGCGACTCAAGTTACTACCCCCATACATATACATTTGTCCCCTGAAACTACAGTACATGCATATATTTCCTGCAAGGCTCTAGGTCATTAATGCTTCCAAGACCTTTTTAGGTCGAGCCTGGGCATCGCATGCGCTGCTCAGCGAAGCATGCTGTATTAGAGTATGGACTTGAAGCTCCTCCCACTCTCCGCCCATATTTTTCATTGGCTTGCGTCATTGTCCTTTATAAATGCTGGCTTCTGATTCGTTAATAGGCTTGTTAGTCCCTCCTTAGTACCGCCTCGTCTTCATTTGTAACCTCCCATGAGGACTGGCCCTTTTACTTCTGTTGTTGCACGGTATGTCTTATTTAGTCTGTAAGCACTATTTTCTTTGATGAGTTTCCCCTACTGCAGGCACGACATGCTTTCCTGCAACATTCTGTGCGCCATGCCCGCTTTCACTTTCCAAGCAGCCCGGGACAATGGCAGCCACTTCTTTGAAAAGAAATAGGTCTCGCATTTACAAGAGTTTGAGCTATTGGCATTGTAAATGAAAAATGCCTTTTATTTATGTGCTAATTATCAAAACAGATAAATAAAAGGTATTGTCATTTACAATGCCAATAGCTTAAACTCTCGCAAATGTGAGACCTATTGCTTGCAAATGCTTGTTCTTTGATACCCTGGAGGCAGCCTAAGAATGGGCAACAGAACAAATATCTCTACGATACATCTCCCTCCCCTCCCAGGAGCAGCAGGGCCATGGGGATTCTGACCTAGACGGGGCCCAGTTGCAGGGCCACAATAAGCGCAAGGGCTCCTGCAGGAGACAGAGGGCCCCTGGTGGATCGTCAGACTCCTCTGCCTCGGGCACTGATCACCCGAGCACCCAGAAGAAATCCAAGCATCCTGCATCCGATAATGACCAGTGCACTCTGCAAGTCCCCAGAATTGAGGCCCCACCTATAGATGATGTTGAGGGCTGACAGGGCTTTGGACGGCCTGCATTCGGGTGATGATGTGACCAAACTACTTAGCGGGGGTGAACTAGATATGCTTGTTTTCTTTATACTGCAAGCAATGTAGTATCCTTGTGTAATAATCTTGTCTGGGGTGACGTATGAAAGAAAATCACAGTTGTATTTTTTTAACTTTGGATAAATTTTTGAGTTGTTAAATTTTGGGGCGACTGATGCTTTCGGGTGGAAGTGTGTGGAGGAGGGGTTTGGGGGTGGGGGGGGTTCCAGAGGGCAAAGGTTTAGCCCTGTTGGCCACAGTTTACAGAGATGTGGAAACTTACAGTGCATCTTAGTGACAATTTTCTTTGCAATTATTTGCCAGGGGAGGGTGGCCCCCCGACGGGTGCCTGGCTGTCAACACGAGGTTTCTCCCACCCCTCAGATGCCACCACAGACTCAGACATGACCGACCTTAAAGTGATGACATGGAATGTCAATGGTCTGAATGACCGCATTAAAAGAGGGGTGATTTCGAGGTTTGTGAAACTCCATGCACCAGCGGTCTGGCTCTCTTACACGAGACCCACCTAACGGGCACCAAATGCCCATTCCTAGCCAGATGTGGGTACAATAAAGTCTATCACTTACAGCATTTTAAAGGGTCGCGAGGAGTAGCAATTCTCCTTCATAAACACCTGCTCATGGTAGTTTCCAGGATTAACCTTGACACACAGGGAAAATTCATCGTACTAAAGAGAGTGATTACTGGGTAGGTTTATAATTTGGTCAGGGCTTATGTGTCTCTGCAACTGGTAGCATCTATGCTGGATACCAACAAATTCCTAGTGCTCAATCTGCCACACAAAATCACAATCATATGGGGGGGACTTTAACGTGGTGATGTTTCCCTGCCTGGACTATGCCTGATTCACAGGGACCACTGGAGGGACAGAATTGAAGTTGTTTCATTTGGCTTTGGGCCTATCTCTGTGATGCATTGCGCGTCTGAAACCAGATGAAAGTGGAATATACCCACACGTCCACCGCTCATAAAACAGGGTCTCACATTGACCTTTTCTTCCTGCCCACTGCGGACTTACTCTCTACAATGGGCACGTATATTCTTCCTCTGAGGATTTCGAACCCTTCACTGGTCATGTGCCGGATGGGGGTCCATAAGACGGAAAGCCACCCTGTTTGTCAGCTCAACGCCTGCTTTCTGGGAGACCGGAAGGTCACCCAATTTTTATCATAGGAGCGGCAGGCATATTTGGAAATAAACGAGGAGTCGGTAGCCTCTCCTAATGACCTGTGGGTGGCTGGAAAGGCCTGCATGCGTAGGATCACCACATCCTACATTACGACGCAGGATAAAGAGAAACAATAGTGGATTGTTGAGTTGGAAGCCCGCACTGTCCACCTTGAATGTGAGGGTGGGCCGTGTTCCCATGAGGAAGGGCAACTGGTGATTACAAGAGCGGCCCTGAGACAACTATGTCTTAATGACAACAGTGCTGGATTGCTGCCAACAGATGTGTATACAAGTGAGGAGACAAGTCCAGCAAATTACTGTACTGGCTGACTATTCACGATTTGAGGGATGAGGGTTATGAACACTGAAGAGATCACTGCCATTTTTGTGGACCACCATGCCCTTCATGCGAGTCAGGTGAGGCCATTGAGGGAATCGTCCGCACCCTTGATTGAGGACCTCCCCCCTACCGTCTCTTTCTGCATCCGATAAAGGGAAGCTGGATCGGTCATTTGAACTTGCGGAGCTGAAAGAGGTTCCCAGATACATGAATCCTCATAAGACACTGGGACCAAATGGGTAACAAATCGAATACTACTAGAAATTCCGTACGGTTCTCTTTCCGCCCCTACTGTCTATGTATGCAGAGGCGATCGTTAAGGGCTGCTTCACCGACGGCCTTGATTTAGCAACGATTTCGCTGCACAAATCGAGGCATTCCTCGGAGACTGATCCTTCTACCATTCAATTTCCCCAAGAAACAGTGAAAGTAAGCTTTATGCCAAGGTGTTGGCCAACAGGCTACTCAAGGTGTTACCAGCACTGGTCCGCTTCATACCTCACTGTAGCATAAGACATTGCATTAGGAAGGTTGACTAGTTTCTGGCATATCGCCGCCACCTTGTCAGTCCCTGTGAATCTGTGCTTATCGATTTCAAAAAGGCTTTTGATTCCCTTGACAGGGACTTCCTGATGGGGGTGCTCATGATGGCCCAATGTCTCCCGAATGCGTGAGGACCTTACCAAATGGGTCAAACTACCACTCAACATACTATGTATCTATACTGGTGTGAAATAAATTCTGTATTAAAAAAGGATACTCCGGAATAATTCACCAACCTTAGCATTATTCTTCTAAGCATATCAATGAGTTTTATTCAATAATAGCACTAGTCTTTGACACGTAGACAAACAACAGGAGTGGGGGGAAACGTAGCACAGTTATCTTATTAATTTAAAACCACCATTTATTCACAAAATTATTATTCACAATATAAACAGTTTTTCAAAATACACCATATGACACAACAGATACAAGACACTATTCATTTAATTCATTGTATTAATCAATTTCTTTATCTCTATGTATTTCATTCATTTACGTATCATAAACCTCAGGGGGGCTACTTGATACCGGAGTCAAGACTCACACAACCTTAGCAGACCGGAGAATCTAATGAACAAGTTATTTGCTTTCAGTAACACTCTTTCTTAGGATTCGCAATCTAACCACAGATTCCTCACCTTGTGAATATCACAAGGTGCCAGACTTGATCTGTAAACTCAAGAAGGAGTGCTCCTGCACGCCGGTAAGTGTCATCATGCACCTCGTGCCAACTTCGTTCTACTCCACAAGTGACAAATAGAGCTGCATATTTGAGACACCCATGTACACTCATGTAAGTATCTTTCATGGGCTTCCGATGCAGAGCCCATCAGCAAAGCGAAAAGACCACTGTGCAGATTCTTAAATTGAGAGGGTTTTAGATGGAAAGTCAGACATTTCTACAGAACGGGGAGGCGGAATGGCGGTGAGGAATCAGCCGTTATATATATTATTCTCCAGCATAAGCATTACTGAACATAAGTAACTTATTCTTCTCATTGATACTTCTATCCAGATTCCTCACATTAAGATAGATACTAAAGAAGGGCTCAGAGCAAACATTCCAGCAGGACTGAACGGGCAAATTGCCCATCCTGATGGACCATACTGTCAGTGCAATAGTGCTTCGTGAATGTGTGCACTGATGTCAACGTATCGGCCTGGCAGATATCCCTGACAGCCACTCTGAATGCCAACGCAGTCTTGGCTCTGGTGGAAAGACTTCAGACCTTCTGGAGGCTGCTCCTTAGCTAATGCATAGCAGATCCTAATAAAGAGGACTGTCTATCGTGATATAGTCCACTTCTGCACCGCTTTGCCTTTCTTTGCTCCAGAAAACCCCATACAAAGCTGATCGTCTAGCCGATGGTCCTTGGTATGATTGATGTTAAAGATTAGCGCTCTTTTGGGGTTCAAGCGATGGAGTCTCTTTCCCTGTCGAGGAATGAGGCAGACCAAAGATTGTCAGAATAGTGATCATCTGACAGGAAAAGGCATTATTAACATCTGCAGAACGCAGCTCTGGTTTTCAACATCAGCTTGTCCAGAATAAAGGTAGTATAAAGTAGCCGGACAGAGAGGGCCTGACGCTCAATGACATAATGAGCAGATGTTATCATGACCGGAAAGACCATTTTCAAGGTCAAGAGGTATAATAGATAACTGTGCATTGGGTCTAAAGGGGTACACATTAGCAAAGTGAGAATCAAATTTAAGTCCCGCCGTGGCATCACACAGGGTTTTGTTGTAAACATATGGCAAACCTTTAGGAAATCACATCACAACAGGTGATTTGAACAAGAATGGCTGGTCCAGCAAGCATAAAAAGCCCGAAAGGGCAGACAAGTAGCCTTTAACAGTGCCCACTGCAAGTCTTTGCTGGGCCAAAGATAAAATAAATAAGATATCCAACAGTTTGGCCAGCAATGGGTGCATCTGATGGTGCAACACCAAGCCACATACTTTTCCCAGACTCCAACGTACACTGATTTTTTTTTTTTAAATATATTTTTACTAAATTTTCAACTATTACCAGTAAGTTACCATACAAACATCTCATATCATAAAGATACCATTTGTTGTGCATCGTACGGTACAGTGACATTGGTACAGTATTGATTAGTGGAGTAAGTGTTACCTAAGTGTAATAGGCAGCATACGCTTATGGCGTGCAACTGTAACTTTGTGTGCGTCCGTGTATTTTTCCTGATTCCATAGTTCATAGTGCCTTCTAGCGCTATGGTGTACTGCTGTTTCTTGTCTCATGGTGTAGGGTGGCGGGCGATAACGGTATAGGGACAACTTAAAACATAACGGGTTCTATTTAACAAGTTCAGAGTTCCCTGTCAGCTCCCCCGCCTATAGTATCACATGTGTTGTTGCCTTTGACCACTGTTTTGTGTTCACTCGCTGTTCGGTGCAATTGGAGGTGCATGCGTGTGTGTGTCACCTACTGCAACCGACCGGGCAAAGTGGTTAGACTAGTACTGCTTTGCGCATATCTACATTCAATCTGCGGGATCAGCCACGGTGAGCTCCCCCTCGCGCCTTCGCTGGCCCGCAGCAGCTCGGCTAGCATTGCATCCCAACTTGCAGCTATTAGGGTCTTGCGTATGCACATAGTGTCCTTGCGACGGATTACGATACTCTCTGCCTTGGCCCATGCAAGCATGGAGTGACGCCATGCCTGTGTGTGAGGGGGATCTTGCTCCTTCCATTTACTAGTAATTACCTTTAAGCTACTACCATCCCCAAATCTAGGAACCTGGAGGATACTTTACTGTTACGGGTTCTGTGGTACAGATGTAAGATGTAAGCCTGCCACTCGAAAGGGACCGCAAGCTCTGTGCAGGTAGACAGTGTATCCGCAACTTCTTTCCAGTATGTGTGAAGATGGGTGCAGCCCCAAAGCATGTGTAACAGATCTGCGTCAGTGAGGGCGCAGCGTGGGCTGACAGAATCCGTGCGGCTGAAGTACCGATTGATTTTAGCGGGTGTGAGATATGCCCTCTGTGTGATGTAGTATTGAATTTGTCGGAATCGCATGTTTCTGGGGATGTGCAATGGGCTTTCTAGCACCAGGGCCCATTCCGTGTCTGAGAATTGGTGACCCAGATCCTGCTCCCAGCGATGTCGGAGTGGGACTAGGTTGGCTGCCGTGGTGCCGAAGCGAGGCTGCAAACCACCGCATGAGGTGCCCACCCTGCCCCATGACGTGGAGGTGCTCAGTTGTGAGGTCGCCCCACTTAGTTGTGAGTATAGCTATTAGTGAGCGGTGTAAGTGGAATTAGCCAGTGGGCAGTACCTCCTCCTCCAACAGTGTCGTATATGGGATGAGTGTACCGTCACGGTGTAAGTCCCCTAGGGATTGGATACCCGTCTCGTGCCAATCCCGGAGTTCAGCTTCTGCAATCGCTGTTTGGCCTCTAATCGATCCTTCCAGAGGCAACGCAGGCGCGTATGGCGTATTATGTCTGTTTAAATAAAGACTCCTGCGAAAGCACTTATACGCTACTTTGAGCAGTAAGGGTTCCGGAGGTCTCGTGGTCGCACCAGGATGAAATAGCCTTATCAGTTGTGGT
Source organism: Calotriton arnoldi (assembly GCA_963921515.1). Taxonomy (NCBI): domain Eukaryota; kingdom Metazoa; phylum Chordata; class Amphibia; order Caudata; family Salamandridae; genus Calotriton; species Calotriton arnoldi. The sequence goes on from CAWUFW010005673.1 coordinate 922,146, forward strand.
TGCGGTGTTGTCACGTTGGCGATCAGCCAGCCACTAAGTTAGCCATTGCAATTGGGCGGCTAAGTAGTACTGTTCAAAGTTCGGAGCCACTAGGCCTCCCCGATCTGTAGGTAGATACAGTTTCCTTACCGCTACTCTGTGTCGGGCACTGCCCCATATAAAATCTCTGACCGATTTCTCCAACAAACAGAAAAAGGAGGGGGGGATATATATTGGCAGGTTCGCAAAATAGTATAGAAACCGCTGGAGATTCACCATTTTAGTAAGAGCCACGCTGCCTGTTACTGTAAGTGGAAGCGTACTCCAGAACAGCATCTGGGACCCAATGGTAGTTAGTGTTCTGCCCAGCAGTGGCGGCTGGTGAGATTTGAAAGTGGTGAGGCGTAAAAAAAGTCATGTCCTGCAGTGATGTTGCCTCGCTAGACATTATTTTTATTTCCCTGGCGTTGTGAATTTGCATACGTTGCCTTTTTACAACAGCTATATATCTGACAGAATTTTTTTTTTTTTTAAAACAGATGTGCCAAGGATATTTCTCCTTTTCAATATGCAATACATTCCTTTTTAGCAGGTTTGGATCAATATGAATGACAAGGTGAAAACAGAATATATAACGTAAACATGTAAAACACTTTCTGATTGCTTGCAACATTCCGGCCCACTGCCTCCACTGTGAATGGCATTTTCTAGTCTCATCAGGATTAAAGCACATTAAACTGAAAATACCCTTCACAGCTCAGAAATGGATTTTCCTTTTTCCGATGCTGCCAGCTACATATCCGTCTCACCAGCAGAAAAAAAACAGTCACTAGCAGTTTTTACAGCACGCACCATACTTCATCAACAACCGGTGCCAGAAAATGAAAACCTCATCTGCCGGAAATAAAATCCGGAGCAGGTGCTTGGAATGTCAGAACGTGTGTAACACGGACTTGCACAGGAACGCCGCGCTATCAGTAAAACGCCAAACGCTGCTATTCATCGCGTTTATACTCACAGAAGATTTCATGCAATCATGTAGCAGTATTAATTTAATTATGCCTGCCAGTGGTTATTTTGCATATTGCCAAAATGCCAAATTAAATGACACGGATATGCAGTTCGGCGCTAAACTAGAAAGAGCCCTCCCAGCTAATCTTGCTGTGCATTCCGCCTCACAAGTATTCTTTGCAGACGACGAGCGCCGCGCTGCACAAGTTCATGCATGGATTCTGTGCTCATGCACACGTCATATCAGACAAAAATAAATGCACAACATACGCCCCACGGTGTTCACCAGTTTTACGGCGTCGTGTGGGCCTCCCTCGGCACTGAGGCGTGTGGTAAACACAAAATGGACGCTGTAACCGCCATTCTACACTGAGGTATATCACTTGCATCATGACAGGCGTCCTAGACTCTTGCTCACACTGTGTCCCCGCCTCTTCACTACTGTAACACACTGGTCACCCTTCGACCACCCCCTCACCTTCAACTGCCTCTTCCCTTCTACCCATTCCCGCTCCATCTACCCCCTTACTCCATCTCTTCTCCTTCCTCCCTTATATGCGCTCACCTCTTGCACCCCGTCCACGTCCAACCCTCGTGACAGAAACACATATTAAACCTCTAGCCTGCTTTTCCACCACAGATTGCCTCGTGTACTGTGCAAACCTAGTGAAAATGAATGAACATTTTTATACTTCTGCTACTAATGGTGGACCATTTCAAAGGGCAATAATAAAGCTAGTTGTCCAGCATGCACCCCTATCCGCTGGTTCAGAGATAAAATTCCTAGGTATCCTGCTTTTATTTTTGCTGCATTTAAACTTCGGAACAAAGTTAGCTATGGAAGTGCGTTCCTCTGTAGCCCCCAGTCGCGGCCGGCATGACTGGCGGGTGGGGGGAGAGGGGGTGGAAATGGGGTCATCCCGGGGAGGACGGGGGGAGGCGGGAGGGGTTTGTTTAATTAATAAATACATAAAATAAAACTTAACTTACCGTCCTGCGCCGCTGCCACCGCTTCTGCATGGGTCCGACTCCCGCCGTCCTGAGTTTCCATTCCTGCATCGTCATCACCAGCCAGGATAGGCAGCCTCCCTCCTCCCTCCGCCAATCACAACGCTGCAATGGCAGTGTTGTGATTTGTAAGGCGCAGCGGAGCGCGCCCACTCGGGCCATTTTCTCTATGTAGGCTGCTGCAGCAGCCTACATAGAGAAAAGGGAGAGTGGGCGGTCCTGCTCGAGGGCAGGGGAGTGGCTTGCCCACTGTTGTGCATACTGACTGTTTGGTCGGCCCCAGGGCCGACCAAACAGGCAGTACGCACAACAGTGGGCAAGCCACTCCCCCTGCCCTCGAGCAGGACCGCCCACCCTCAACCAGGCACTTCTGCTCTCTCGCAGTGCGAGAAGGCAGAAACATAAAATGGTAGTTATTACCATTTATGTTTCTGCCTTCTCGCACTGCGAGAAAGCAGTGGGGCAACGCCCCCACGCCCCAATGGGGGAGCCGCCACTGCTGCCCAGGTTGCCATCAAATAAATCTGTTGACTGCCGATATACTCTTATGCCTAAATAACGGAATGTGTCTGCCTTCCACTGTACCCTTTCGCCATTGAGAACATACCCCAGGTCACGGTTCCCTTCATTAAATGAGTATATGCAGGACTTACCAGTGTTAACTCAGTCCCGAGAGGGCAGCAAATTGCTGAGGCACATTTTCAATGTCTCTAATATATACCAACAGGTCATCCGCGTATAGCGACACCTTGTGCGGGCCATCATCTAATGGGATACCGTCTCCCAGTGGAGCGCGGATTGTCTCTGCTAGTGGCGCTATGGCTAGCGCGAAGAGGAGGGGGCAACATTGCCTAGTCCCTCTCCGCACTGGGCTCGCGTCTGATATATATGGACCTACTTTAACTCTGACAGACTGCTCCGTGTACAATAGCCGAACCATATGAAGGAATGTGGCACCTAGATTATATCTCTCTAGCGTTGCAAATAAAAAAAACATTCCAGAGAGTCGAATGCTTTCTCTAGGTCTAATACTAGACAACCTGCGCATGGCCAATTGGGTGCGGAGTCTGTTGCGTTTCTGAAGAAGCGCCGCAGGTTAAGCGAGGTGTTTCGGGAAGGCACAAATCCGTTCTGATCTGCATGTATCAGAGTGGGGACCACCTGTGCGAGTCTGTCTGCCAGAACCTTCGCCAGTATCTTATAATCAGCATTGAGTAAGGCTAGTGGTCTGTACAAGCCTATTTCTGTGGGGTCTTTGTTGGGCTTGAGCAATGTCACCAGGTTTGCCTCACGTAAAGACGGAGGGAGCTGCCGCCCATCCAGGGCCGCCGCGAATAGTGCGTGCAGGCGCGGCGTCAATGATACTTGGTATGCTTTATAATACTCTGCAGGGAATCCGTCCGGCCCCGGCGTCTTCCCTGTGGCTAGTGCTGCGATTGCATCCCTAATCTCCTCCAGCGAAATTGGTTCGTTCAGCATCTCCCTGTGGTCTGGTGTCGCCTCCGGCAGTTGTATGGCATCAAGAAAAGTTTAGGTCTTGCTCACTACACTGACCCAGGGATTGATAGAGCATGGCATAATGGCGCATCAAGGCTGTGTGAATTTGATGCTGTAAGTATAGCATATGCCCTGTTTCAGCACGCAGTACTCCTATTGGTTGGTGAGCATGCTCCTGTCGTATAAGCCATGCCAGCATCCGGCCTGCCCGGTCTGCCGTGGCATGTGTGCGCACAGTGTGCGCTGCATAATTGTGACACAGGAGCCGCTCTAATTGTTCTGCATGCTCTACGCGTAATGTTTCCAGGCGCTATGTGCCCCCTCTTCCCCCGCCTCGTTTATTTCGTGTCGCAGCAATTGTGCCTCTATTTTTTTTAAGCGAGTCAGATAGTTGTTTCCGTATGTTCCAGGTGGCTCCCAAGCAGTGCCCCCTCACGGTTCCCTTGAAGGCTTCCCACTCCAGTAGTATGTCACCCACAGTGCCTTCATTGGCTTCAAAGTATTCCAGAACTGCCGTCCCCAAGGATGATCGGAATGCTGGGTCTTCCAGTGCCGCCGCCTGGAGCCACCATGTGGGGATGGGGGTCCGCCTCCCAGGTGAATTGTAGTAGTTGTGATCGGAGTGCGTGTGTCCAAGGTATTCTATCTTCTGGACAAGTGAGAATAGGGCATGTGAACCTACCATGCGGTCTAGCCTTACATGTAGCCTGTGTACCGCGGAGTAGAACGAGTAGACCCGTGCATTGGGGTTGAGGGCACACCAGATGTCCGACAATGACCAGTGGGCAAGCCAGTCCGTTAAGGCCTGTGCATTGGAGACTGCTGTGGTTCTCGAGAGAGGTGGGAATGACCTGTCGAATTCTACACTTAGCACCGAATTAAAGTCCCCCCCCCCTATAAGCCACGGGATTCCGTTCCATCTGGCCAACACCCCAGTTAAGCTACCTAGAAAGGAGGTTTGATCTGTGTTCGGGGCATAAACAGAACTTATGAGCAGTGTTTGGCCATTCAATCGTCCTTTCACAAATACGTATCTGCCCTCTGGATCCATTACCTCTTCCTCCCTCATGTATAGGACCCCAGCTCTGATCCGTACTAAGGCTCCGCATGTGTGGGTGGAGTAGTTAGTGCCATATACTCGACCTCTCCACCTCCTGCCTAGACGTTCCAGTTCTGTTTGGGTCATGTGCGTTTCCTGCAACAAGGCTAAGCTAGTGGACCTGCGCTGCAAACATGAGAATATAGAGTATCGGCTGGTTGGTGTGTGCAGGCCCCTCACGTTCCATGTGACTATGTTTGTTTGCGCCATATCAGGGCAGTGCGTTTTTTATTGCAAGTGAAAGTGGACAGGAAACAGCCGATCGGGGCGCCAGTAGGTGTCAAAACTAAGAATGAAACACAGGGTTTAACTGTGTCGTATATAACTGTAAAGGGCGAACTCACGAGTGACGCTCGTCCAAACTGGGTGCCCAACCTAAGCAACAACTATGCTAGTGGGCAGTTAGTTATGGGTGTGCGTGGTATGAGCCTGCGTGATACTGGGTTTCCTTCGGTGTTGTGACCGGGTAGCTAGTAATCCCGACTGGCCTGCTAATACAGGTAAGTGTAGGGCTTGTTTGGCGTAAACTGCGGATCTTGTGCGGCTGTCGCGTGTGACGACACAGAGTGCCACCATCTTATGTTATGCATGCAGATTACCATGGATTTGAGTGGGACATGTCCGGTTGGTAGCTATACACTGTGCATTAACATTTCACTTCCAGATTACTCTTATGCAATCATATTCTGTCGTCTGCCGTCTGTGGCGTAACATTTGATGGATGCAGTCCTTCAAAGACGTTGAATCTGGATGGCGTCGAACCACTGGCGCTCGATGAGGGAGAAGTGCTCAAATCTCGGTCAGTACTCTGTGGTGTAGTTCAGATCGTTGCGGCCACCTGTATTGCTTCTTGCCTATCAGTCTTCCTTTGCTCGGGGTCAGGGGCTGTAGAGAACGGTGATGTATTGCTAAGGCCTCTTGTTCTACCGCAACGGCGGTTTCTCTTGCCAGGTCGTGCCAATGTGTTGTCTGCACGTGGTTTAGGTCCCGTCAGTAGGCCCGACTCCGTCAACCAGTCCCAGACATCAGAGGGTGAGTCGAAGAAGCGGGTAGAGTTTTTCGTGACTACCCGCAGTCTAGCTGGGAAAAGCAGCGAGTAGCGGATATCCAGGTCCCGGAGCTGTCGCTTCACCTCAGTGTAGGTACCCCTACGCCTCTGCACCTGTGCTGTGTAATCAGGGAACATCATGACTTGGCTGCCTCGAATCCTAATGTCTGTAACTTTGCGGGTTTCCCTTAGTATCGAATCTCTGTCTCTATAGTTGAGCAATTTAAATAGAAACGCCTCGGTCAGGCGCCTGGGAGAGGTTTATGGGCTGGTACCCGGTGTGTTCTCTCAACCACGAAGTGCAGTGACAGTGCGCCATTTGGTAATAACTCCCTGAGCCAACGTTCCACGTATTCCTCCGGACTGTGCCCTTCCTCTCCTTCAGGGAGACCCACTACTCGAATGTTGTTGCAGCGTGACCATCCTTCCGCATCTTCCATCCTGTCTTCCAACGCGTGCATGCGATCAAGCAGCTCCTGCAGGGCTGCCGTGTGACTGTGCATGGTTGGCTTCATTCCCGAGAGGGTCTATTTGTGAGAGTGGACCTCTTCAGCCAGCTTGTGATGGTCAGCTCATAACAGCGTTAAGTCTGAGGTGACAATCTATTTTAGACTCCAGGGAGGTCCTTGTTTGATCCAGTGTGGCCCCTATCTTCTCTACTTCCGCCAGGACTGAGTCTAATTTAATCTGTATGCTGTGTTTCTCCGGTTCTGTCCCCTTTTGCGTGCGTTGTCTCTGGAATGCCAGAACGTGTATTGACATGTTGCGCATTAGTGGGCAGTCGGCCCATGGCTAGTTTTTGCACTGAGAGCATTCAGCCGAGACTTGCCTGGGACCTGGGCCGTATGTTGGGTCAGTTGTATCAGGACCAAGATGAGCTGAGGCAGCGGCCCAGTGATTATTGTGGTCAAGGCTTGAGCGGCTGGGCTGAGTCTCACCTGGGCGTGTTGTGCGTACAATGCGCCTCGACACCCAGAACCAAGGGGACAGGGCAGGCAAGGTTTGCAAGATATACCTGGCATGCCACCGCCTCCCGATGCTGGGTCAGGCCCGCCTGTTACAAGATTGAGGTCCGGACCAACTCCTGTGCCTCAGGAAACCTAGTTGGGGCTCAGCGTGAGCAAGAGAGGCTGTGAGGTGTGATATCCACGGGGCGCCTTAGGCATGTCTCTGTTTCAGGTTGGTCTCTTTTTGTGACAGACTTAAGCCTGGACTACAACCTCCAGATCTGAGAGGGCTTGGAAAGGCCTTGGCGTCCTGCCTCCACGTGGCGTCCTTCCCTACTCGTGCGTTGTCGACTCCCGCAGCATCACGTCTATCCCCTTGACCACCACCGGGTCCTGGGCCCGATCCGACCCTCGGGACCTACGGGATTGGCGGGGCTTTGCTCCGGGTGGCGGGGTGAGTTGTAGGGCCTGTACTGCGTCCTTAACGCGCTATCGCCAACTCGCGCCAGATCCGGCCTCCACGAGTTGCGATCCGGGCCCAGGCCTGTCTTTGGGCCTACATCAGCATGGACAGGCCCTAATGTGCAGTTCGTGTGGGCGCCAGAGCTAGCCCAGCTTCTTTCTGCCCAGCAATCTCCTATAATCCCCTTTTGAGTATGCTCTACTTTGCGCGCTCTGCCTCTTCCACTGTACTGTCTGCTTGATGCCCCGTGCTCCGAGACAGCCGGGGGAGTTGTCGCACGGACTACGCGCTGCTCCGGTGGGGAGTCCCAATCTCTGACCTAACCTCGCGTTGCTGCGCAGCACTCCTCCTTATGCTCTTTCATCCCCGCTCCTCTACTCGTCGCTTGTGGGTAAGATGGGCGGCACGCCTGTTAGGTTTCCCTTCTTTTTTTTGGGGGGGTGCTCTCACTGCCGCCTCCGCCGACACCCCGGTAACGAGATCGGCACACAACTCACCGGCGCCTTGCATCTGATCTGGGCTCTCCTCTGCTCTGCCTCCTTGAGTCTCTTTCAGAGGCAGATCCGCCCGTTATAGCTCAGCACGGGGGGTTCCCAGTCCGGATTAGTCCGCTGTGCTGGGGCCTGGGGATGCGGGCCTCTGGGCCGGCGCGTACCGGGCTCTCGGGCGGCCTACTCACCACCTCCCTTTTGTAGCTGCTTTGTGGAGACCTCAGGCGGCGCATCTCGCCGGCACCAGCCTCCGACTCACTCCACGCTATTCCCAGGGTTCGATGTCAGCGCATGGGTCTCCCTCTCATCGGCTGCACTCACTGCCTCTGGCGCTGCGTCAACTTTATGCTCGCTTCTAGTTGCAGGAGGGCCGCTCGCCGGCCCGGTACATCCTATTTCGTAGCGTGATGGCATGGGATCACGGTATTTGTCAGGATAAATGAGGGATTATGAGCAGAGCGTTAGAAGCTTGCGTCCGCCATGTTGGCTGGCTAGACTCCAACGTACACTGATAACATGAAAGAGCACGTGGCTGGCAAGATCACATCAGCGACTTTGGAACAAAGATCAAAGTAAGTCAACTGCCACAGCTCAATGTCAACGCATAGAGATGTAGAAAGTGCAGACCCAGGTGCAAGACACTGCTCTGCTGCTGCAACACAGGGTCCTCCTGAAGCAACAGCCTATTCGGAGGACAGATGCTCATGCCCAGTAGTTCCAGGTACAACACTCTCTTGGCCCAATCCGGAGCCACTAAGATGACCTGGTAGTTCCTGATCTGCCTCAGAACTCAGGGCAGGAGACATAGTGACGGGAAGACATACTGGAGTCTTGTGCTCCACTCTAGGTAGAATGTATCTCCAAAAGAGTTCTATCTATCTATTCAGATTTATAAAGCGCATGGCCACCCCAGCGGGGCTTGCCAACGCTAACATAAACAGATGGAGCACCAGAATGGAGAAAATTAGAATCAGAATTTTTTCTTTGCAATTCTAATGTACCAAAGTGTTGACACTGCACGTTCTCGGTGCTGGTGAAGAGATCAAGCTAGGGTTTTCCCCACTGCTACAAGACACCCCACTCCACCTCTGGATAGAACTGCAGTTTCTGATCTGCTAGGCATCACTGGCTGAGTTAATCTGCCCTGGCATTCAAAGCTCCCGCACCATTCATGACCAGGTAGATGCCCTGATGATATAGCAAGCTTCAGAGGCGCAGAGCCTCCTGGCACAGGACCCAGCAACCCACCTGCCCTGCTTGTTGCAGTACCACATGGTGGTGGTGGTATCCATGAGAACGTGCACCAGCCTCCCTTTGATAGATGCCAGGAAGGCTTTCAATGCCAAGCGATTCTGGAGCAACTCCAACAGGTTGATATGGAGCCGGGGCATCTGCAAGAGACTATACTCCTCTAATCTCCACGTCTCCCAGGTGGCCTTCCCAACCCAGCAGTGATGTATCTGTCATCACCATCAGCTCTGGATGGAGTAGAGAGAGGGGTCTGCCACTGTTAAGGAGAAAATGAAATACGAATAAATCTTGCTAACGCAGACATCAGTAGAGAGCGTTGCAGAAGGATAAGTTACTTACCTGTAATCCTAGTTCTCTTCCAGGGGTATCCTCATCAAAGTCATAAGCACTGAATATTCCCGCCCATGCGCGGGGACCCTGGAAATAATAAAAATTATATATGAAAAACATATATATACAGCATATATATATATATATATATATATATATATATATATATATATTCACTGAAAAACCATAGGTTTTAGGGACAGTTATAGTTAGTTGGACATTTCACTCGTACAAAACCATAGAAATTCCCCCGTTATAGTTAGTTCAGCTAACTATAACTCGCGCCCCGCAATGCACTGCTGATGACGTCACATATTACATCACTCATGACATGGTCAGTGACATCACTGATGACATCACTGATGACATCTCAAATGACATCACTGATGACATCACTGATGACATCATCCAGTGACTGTGTTTCTGTAAAGTTTAAATATGTTTAATATATATAGGGAAAGGTGTATTGAAGAATGAGTGGGTGTATAAGTGTCTGAATGGATGATTTAGTACGTGAGTGACTGACTCTACAAGTGAGTGATTAAATGTATCTTACTGAATGCATGGGTTAGTGACTAAACTGTGTGAATGTCTGTATGCGTCTGTCTGTTGGTTTGTAAGCGGCTGCATGGCTTTCTGAATAGCTACATGAGTGTCTACATGGGTTATTGATTGATTGTCTGAGTATCTGTATGGGTGCCTGAGTGTTTTTTGTGGGTGGGGTGTGTGTGACTCTGTGCATAGATGTGTGAGTTGGTGATTCACTGGGTGCATGGTTTCAAGAGTGCATCTGTGATGGACTGTATGGGTGGGTGAGTGTGTGTATGGGTGTGTTAGTGATTGAATGTATATCTCAGTGGTACATGTGTGAGTAACTACATATGTGAAAGGCAGTATATATGTGTGTTGGAGTATATAAATGGCTATAAGTGAGAGTGTGTGATTGTGAGAGTGGCTGTATGGATGAGTGTGTACTTGTATCAGTGATTGTATAAGAGCGTAAGAATGTGCTAGTATTTGTATGAGTAAGTGAGCTGGTGTGTGTATAACTGTATAGGTGAGTAAATGGGTGTGTGATTAAGTTTTTTGCATGACTGACTAGGTGTGTGAGTACCTCTATGGATGAGTGGCGGTGTGTGAGTGTTTATATAGGTGTATGAGTGCATATGATAGTCCTGTACTGAGTGACTAAGTATGAGTGACTGTACGGGTGAGTGAGTGGATGTGTGTGTAGACCTAAGAATCAGTGAGTGGGTATGTAGTTTTTGGTGTTGGAGTGTCTATGGTTTTGAGAATGGCAGTCTGTAATTTAGAGTGGGTGTATCAAAAGTTATATTAGGGTGTGAGAAGATGCATGAAATTATCACATGGATGATGTCATCAGTGATGTCATTTGAGATGTCATCAGTGATGTCACTGACCATGTCATGAGTGATGTAATATGTGACGTCATCAGCAGTGCATTGCGGGCGCGAGTTATAGTTAGCTGAACTAACTATAACGGGGGAATTTCTATGGTTTTGTACGAGTGAAATGTCCAACTAACTATAACTGTCCCTAAAACCTATGGTTTTTTCAGTGAATTTCAAAGGTTTTTTAAATGCAAATTTCTAACTATAACGTGTCTGAAACCTATGGTTTTTTCAGTGAATTTCAAAGGTTTTTTAAATGCTAATTTCTAACTATAACGTGCCTGAAACCTATGATTTTTTAAGTGAATTTCAAAGGTTTTTTTAAATGCTAGTTTTCTAACTATGCCTACAGAGGTAGGCCATGTGAAGAAAGAAGAAAAAACGCACAGAAAGAAGCAAAAGATGTGCAGAAAGAACCAACAGAGGAGCAGAAAGAGGCCTTGTTGCAAAATCATCCTGTGCCCACAACTTTTTCAGACGGGTACTGGTGGTAACTGACTCTGACTAACCAGAGCCAGTGCTATGCTAAAAGACACTTAGAATACAGTGAAAACACCTACATACACTAGGGAACACTATGCGTTGGGGTACCCCTGTGATTAGCATGACCTCCTCTGCAAGTCCCTAGTACATAATAGGGCAGGGGGTTAAAACTACCTCTTAAAACGCGCTACAGGGCGCGTTTGCACAGTGGTGAAGGGAGGGGGGCCTGAGGTGACGTGTGCAAACGCACCTCGTGGCGCGTTTTAAGTTGCGGAATTAAGTCCCCTTGAATTCTGAGGGTCCCTGAGGCCCAACTAGCCCCCAGGTACCTACAGTTAGGACCACAGAGCTGAGTTGCAGAGAGGCGTTCCGAGGCCACGCACCTTTTTTCACCTCTCTGCAACGCAACTCTGTTGTGCTTACTGAAGGTACCTGGTGGGCTAGTTGGCCCCAGGGTCCCTCAGGATTCAAAGGGAATTAATTCCCCAACTTAAAACGCACCACAGGGCGTGTTTGCGCACATGTCACCTGAGGCCCCGCCCCCTCCCTTCACCACTGTGCAAACGCGCCCCGTGGTGCGTTTTAGGTTGGGGGATTAGGTCACCTTGAATCCTGAGGGTCCCTGGGGCCCAACTAGCCCACTAGGTACTTCCAGTAAGCACCACAGGCCTGCGTTGCAACGCCTGTAACAAATTGTGCAGTTGTGTTTAGGTAGTGAAGAGGGTCGTGCTGGGGGTAGTGTTTTAGGGTTTAGGGTAGTGCAGTGGTGTTTGTGTAGCGGAGGGGGTCACGCTGGGGGTAGATTTAGGGTTTAGGGTAGTGCAGTGGTGTTTGGGTAGTGTAGGGAGTCGTGCTGGGGGAGTGTTTTAGGGTTTAGGGTAGTGCAGTGGTGTTTGGGTAGTGTAGGGGTCGTGCTGGGGGTAGTGTTTTAGGGTTTAGGGTAGAGCAGTGGTGTTTGGGTAGTGTAGGGGGTCGTGCTGGGGGTAGTGATTTAGGGTAGTGCAGTGGTGTTTGGGTAGTGTAGGGGGTACTGCTGGGGGTAGTGTTTTAGGGTTTAGGTTAGTGCAGTGGTGTTTGGGTAGTGTAGGGGTACTGCTGGGGGTAGTGTTTTAGGGTTTAGGGTAGTGCAGTGGTGTTTGTGTAGTGTAGGGGGTAGTGTTTTAGGGTTTAGGGTAGTGCAGTGGTGTTTGTGTAGTGTAGGAGGTCGTGTTTTAGGGTTTAGGGTAGTGCAGTGGTCTTTGGGTAGTGTAGGGAGTCGTGCGGGGGTAGTGTTTTAGGGTTTAGGGTAGTGTAGGGGGTCATGCGGGGGTAGTGTTTTAGGGATTAGGGTAGTGCATTGGTGTTTGGGTAGTGTAGGGGTCATGCGGGGGAGTGTTTTAGGGTTTAGGGCAGTGCAGTGGTGTTCGGGTAGTGTAGGGGGTCGTGCTGGGGGAGTGTTTTAGGGTTTAGGGCAGTGCAGTCGTGTTCGGGTAGTGTAGGGGGTTGTGCTGGGGGTAGTATTTTAGGGTTTAGGGTAGTGCAGTGGTGTTCGGGTAGTGTAGGGGGTCGTGCTGGGGGTAGTGTTCTAGGGTTTAGGGCAGTGCAGTGGTGTTTGGAAAGTGTAGGGGGTAATGCTGGGGGTGGTGTTTTAGGGTTTAGGGCAGTGCAGTGGTGTTCGGGCAGTGTAGGGGGTCGTGCTGGGGGTGGTGTTTCAGGGTTTAGGGCAGTGCAGTGGTGTTCGGGCAGTGTAGGGGTGGTGTTTCAGGGTTTAGGGCAGTGCAGTGGTGTTCGGGCAGTGTAGGGGGTCATGCTGGGGGTGGTGTTTCAGGGTTTAGGGCAGTGCAGTGGTGTACGGGCAGTGTAGGGGGTCTTGCTAGGGGTGGTGTTTCAGGGTTTAGGGCAGTGGTGTTCGGGCAGTGTAGGGGGTCTTGCTGGGGGTAGTGTTTCGGGGTTTAGGGCAGTGCAGTGGTATTCGGGCAGTGTAGGGGGTTGTGCTGGGGCTGGTGTTTCATGGTTTAGGGCAGTGCAGTGGTGTTCGGGCAGTGTAGGGGGTCATGCTGGGGGTGGTGTTTCAGGGTTTAGGGCAGTGCAGTGGTGTACGGGCAGTGTAGGGGTCTTGCTGGGGGTGGTGTTTCAGGGTTTAGGGCACTGGTGTTCGGGCAGTGTAGGGGGTCTTGCTGGGGGTAGTGTTTCGGGGTTTAGGGCAGTGCAGTGGTGTTCGTGCAGTGTAGGGGGTCGTGCTGGGGGTGGTGTTTCAGGGTTTAGGGCAGTGCAGTGGTGTTTGGGCAGTGTAGGGAGCGTGCAGGGGGTGGTGTTTCAGGGTTTAGGGCAGTGGTGTTCGGGCAGTGTAGGGGGTCTTGCTGGGGGTGGTGTTTCAGGGTTTAGGGCAGTGCAGTGGTGTTCGGGCAGTGTAGGGGGTCTTGCTAGGGGTGGTGTTTCAGGGTTTAGTGCAGTGGTGTTCGGGCAGTGTAGGGGTCGTGCTGGGGCTGGTGTTTCAGGGTTTAGGGCAGTGCAGTGGTGTTCGGGCAGTGTAGGGGGTCTTGCTGGGGGTGGTGTTTCAGGGTTTAGGGCAGTGGTGTTCGGGCAGTGTAGGGGGTCTTGCTGGGGGTGGTGTTTCAGGGTTTAGGGCAGTGCAGTGGTGTTCGGGCAGTGTAGGGGGTCTTGCTGGGGGTAGTGTTTCAGGGTTTAGGGCAGTGCAGTGGTGTTCGTGCAGTGTAGGGGGTCGTGCTGGGGATGGTGTTTCAGGGTTTAGAGCAGTGCAGTAGTGTTCGGGCAGTGTAGGGGGTCGTGCAGGGGGTGGTCTTTCAGGGTTTAGGGCAGTGCAGTGGTGTTCGGGCAGTGTAGGGGGTCGTGCTGGGGGTGGTGTTTCAGGGTTTAGGGCAGTGCAGTGGTGTTCGGGCAGTGTAGGGGGTCGTGAAGGGGGTGGTGTTTCAGGGTTTAGGGCAGTGCAGTGGTGTTCGGGCAGTGTAGGGGGTCGTGCTAGGGTATGTGTTTCAGGGTTTAGGGCAGTGCAGTGGTGTTCGGGCAGTGTAGGGGGTCGTGCAGGGGCTGGTGTTTCAGGGTTTAGGGCAGTGCAGTGGTGTTCGGGCAGTGTAGGGGGTCGTGCTAGGGTATGTGTTTCAGGGTTTAGGGCAGTGCAGTGGTGTTCGGGCAGTGTAGGGGGTCGTGCAGGGGCTGGTGTTTCAGGGTTTAGGGCAGTGCAGTGGTGTTCGGGCAGTGTAGGGGGTCGTGCTGGGGGTAGTGTTTTAGGGTTTAGGGTAGTGCAGTCGTGCTTGTGTAGTGTAGGGGGTCGTGCTGGGGGTAGTGTTTTAGGGTTTAGGGTAGTGCAGTGGTGTTTGTGTAGTGTAGGGGGTCATGTTTTAGGGTAGTGCAGTGGTATTTGGGTAGGGGGTCGTGCTGGGGGTAGTGTTTTAGGATTTAGGTTAGTGCAGTGGTGTTTGGGTAGTGTAGGGGGTCGTGCTGGGGGTAGTGTTTTAGGGTTTGAGGTAGTGCAGTGGTGTTTGTGTAGGGGGTCGTGCTGGGGGTAGTGTTTTAGGGTTTAGGGTAGTGCAGTGGTGCTTGTGTAGTGTAGGGGTCGTGCTGGGGGTAGTGTTTTAGGGTAGTGCAGTGGTGTTTGTGTAGTGTAGGGGGTCATGTTTTAGGGTAGTGCAGTGGTGTTTGGGTAGTGTAGGGGGTCGTGCTGGGGGTAGTGTTTTAGGATTTAGGTTAGTGCAGTGGTGTTGGGGTAGTGTATTAGGGTTTAGGGTAGTGCAGTGGTGTTTGTGTAGTGTAGGGGGTCATACTGGGGGTAGTGTTTTAGGGTTTAGGATAGTGCAGTGGTGCTTGTGTACTGTAGGGGGTCGTGCTGGGGTAGTGTTCTAGGCTTTAGGGTAGTGCAGTGGTGTTTTTGTAGTGTAGGGGGGTCATGTTTTAAGATGCAACGCTCCAATACCTGACCAGTCTGCACTACATAAAACTGCAAAAAACTAAAAATAAAAAGTGTTTTGCACACTTTTGTCATTGGGCTATATGTGGGCTACATCTGGGTAATATTTGTGCTACATTTGGGCTCTTTTTTCACTGGTGGCCATCTTGGAAGACTTCTTTGTTATGAAGTTTCCTAATTTCCTCATTTACTGCAGTCTCCTCAGTAGGAAATGCTTTCAGTTTTTTACTTTGATTCCATCAAGAAGGCATTCAGATGTGTCACACATTTGCCATAAATTCAGAATGTTATTACTCTAGTTGTTCATTAGATCACTGTAGTAAAGCTACTGCTCACCAAGGAGTTAACTGGAAGTCTACTGCTGGTATTGAAAGTGATTGTTTCAGTCTGCATGTCAGAATTTTCTAATGAAATAGAAGAGGATTTGAGATCTCACTTAAAACATGCACTAAATTTTCTTTTTGCAGCACTAACCATAATTTCTATGGCAAAATGAACCCCCTCATTTTGTTCCTTTTTAAAGTAAATGGTTTAAGTGTTACCAGTTTATTCCAATCAAGATGGCTTCAGGTGTGCCATACTTTTGTCATAAGTAAGGCTGTTAGCACTCTAGTTGTTCTTTAGAACACTCTGGGAAGCTGCAGTAGAACACAAAGGCATCAACTGACAGGCTGCTCCTGTTGAAATATAACAGGAAGATATTTGAGATCACACTTGAAACATGTCCTAATTTTTCTTTCTACAGCACTAACCATAATTTCTATGACAAAATGAACCCCATCATTTTGTTCCTTTTTAAATTAAATGTTTTAAGTGTTACCAGTTTATTCCAATCAAGATGGCTTCAGGTGTGCCATACTTTTGTCATAAGTAAGACTGTTAGCGCTCTAGTTGTTCTTTAGAACACTCTGGGAAGCTGCAGTAGAACACAAAGGCATCAACTGACAGGCTGCTCCTGTTGAAATATAACAGGAAGATATTTGAGATCACACTTGAAACATGTCCTAATTTTTCTTTCCAGAGCACTAACCATAATTTCTATGACAAGATGAACCCCATCATTTTGTTCCTTTTTAAATTAAATGTTTTAAGTGTTACCATTTTATTCCAATCAAGATGGCTTCAGGTGTGCCATACTTTTGTCATAAGTAAGGCTGTTAGCACTCTAGTTGTTCTTTAGAACACTCTGGGAAGCTGCAGTAGAACACAAAGGAATCAACTGACAGTCTCTGCCCTTGTTGGATGTACATGTTTTACTGAGAATGTCAGACTTCATTCTCACATGACTGAGAAAGAAAATGTGAATTTACAGAAAATATGCTCTCATTTTAGTTTCTGAGGCACCTTCCAAAACTATATGGGACAAGCATGTGAAAATAGTTTTCTCTCAAACATGATTCATGATATCCCAGCAGAAGGTTTTTCACAGGGTAAAATCACCTTAGAACACACCACAATTCCTGAAATTAGTATGGTACCATCAACAAATGAATTCTAATGTAACTAAAGTCTGTTATCACCCTTTATAGTTCTCCTTTTGGTAACCCTCAAAATCTTCGATTCACTACAATGCATTTCAATGGGGTACTATCATTTATATTGGTCTCAAGATGGCTGCCAGCAATTCCAGGATGAAGTGCTGACAGCCAATCAGATCTCACGATGACATGTGTGGTTAGGCTCCGCCCAGATATATATGTGTTTTTATTTTTGATTTTCTCAGCAACTACTGAACGGATTTACACCATTTAACAAAAGGGTTCTTTTTGAACCAAGAACTACCTCTTTGCTAAATTTGGTGTAATTCCGTTCAGCAGTTCGGGCTGTAGCCTTGCATAAAGTTTCCTATGGGAAATTGATTTTTTGACTCTTATTTTTTAATTTCTCCGCAACTACTGAACGGATTTACACCATTTAACAAAAAGGGTTCTTTCTGAACCAAGAACTACCTCTTTGCCAAATTTGGTGTAATTCCGTTCAGCAGTTCGGGCTGTAGCCGTGTCTAAAGTTTCCTATGGGAAAATGAATGGGGAAAACACGTTTTGGGACCCCCTTTTTCTCGGCCCCCGCTTGACGAATCACCCTGAGACATTCAGGGTAGGAGCGGACCGGAGCGGGCCATGAAGTTTGAAAATTTCGCGAAGATTCGTCAACCGACGCAAGAGTTATTTCAAATAGAATGTCGCGGATTTCCTATGGAAAATAGGTCCTAACTATAACTATCTACTGGCGACCGCCAGTAGATAATATATATATATATATATACATATATCATTTTTCCTCATACCAATGCAGCCCCCATATAGGAGGCTAAACAATGCAATAATATAATAAATACTTGTGCAAATACATAAAGAATATATGAACCACAGTAGGGCAAGTATTACTTGGACTCTTTTCAATGAGTACAACTCAGGAAAACTGCAAAAAGAGCAGGCATTGTTAGCCTACAGGCTGCATTGTAAGCCAATAGCATAGAAACAGAAAGCAAATGCACATAAACTGGCACCGTGCCTTTAAGGCAGCCATGACCCCTAGCTTCCCATCATGCCTCAGGGGTGACAGTTAGGTCAGTTGTTCTTTGCGGAGCCCAAAGATTAGGACACAAAGATAAAGCTTAACTAAACAAGGAGAAAAACAGTCTCATTTGCCTGGGGAGGCGGGTGGGTTGCTTATGACTTTGATGAGGATACCCCTGGAAGAGAACTAGGATTACAGGTAAGTAACTTATCCTTCTCTTCCAGGGGATCCTCATCAATAGTCATAAGCACTGAATAGAATAGCAAGCCCATCTTCCACCTGCGGGCAAATGAGATGGAATGACCCAACAGACAACCATAATTATTAGTGTTTGAACAGATTCCTCAAGGAGGCTTGCCCTACTTGGGTGTCTGTTCTGGTATCTGAATCAAGACAATAGTGTCTTGTAAATGTATGTACAGATCTCCAGGTAGCTGCTTTACAGATTTCAGAAATCGGTACATTTTTGAGGAAAGCCGTTGTAGCCGCTTTTCCTCTAGTGGAATGAGCCTTGGGGGTAGCCCCAAGAGGCTTCTGTGCTAACTGGTAAGCCAATTTGATACATGAAACTATCCATCTGGAGATGGAACGCTTGGAGGCTGGAAAACCTGTTCTGATCGAACCATAATTAATGAATAGTTGATCAGATTTTCTTATTGTTTTGGACCTGTCCAAATAGAATTTTAAAACCCTCTTTAGGTCTAACGAGTGGAGTGACCTTTCAGCTGCAGTAGAGGGATTAGGAAAAAAGGTCGGTAGTGAAATGGTTTGGTTGACATGGAAATCTGACACCACCTTCGGAAGGAAGGAGGGGTGTGTTCTTAAACCCACTATATTCAAATGGAACACCGTGTAAGGCTCTTTTGAGCAGAGAGCTTGAATCTCGCTCACCCTGCGAGCTGATGTAATCGCCACTAGGAAAGCTACCTTCCACGTAAGGTGTTGAAGGGTTGCTTTGTGGATAGGCTCAAATGGGGGACCCATCAATTTAGATAGAACCAAGTTCAATTCCCAGGGGGGAGAAGGAGGCCGAACAGGAGGGTAGACCTCCTTTAGACCTTGTAAAAAATCCTTCACTACCTGTAGCTGAAAAAAGGATGGTTGAGAAGGAGAACGCCTGTATGCCGTAATGGCAGCCAGGTGCACCTTAATGGAAGCGAATTTGAGGCCTGCCTTGGCTAAATGAAGCAGATATGGTAAAATCACTTCCTCCTGCCCTTTGGTAGGATTACAATTATTTTGTACACACCATAAGAAAAAACGTTTCCATTTACAAGCATAGGAGTGCCTTCTAGCTTCTTTCAAGATGGTCATGCAGTCTTGAGGAAGCCCTAAATGACCATACTGGAGGACCTCAGGAGCCATGCTGCCAAGTTCAGTGAGGGAAGGTTGGGGTGATGAATCCTCCCGTTCATCTTGGACAGCAAGTCCGGTCTGCACGGCAGCCTCCTGTGTGGGCAGAAGGTCCGGGTACCACCATTGCCTGGGCCAGTCCGGAGCAATCAGAATCATCCTCTTGTCTGAGTGCGAGAGTTTGGTCACCACCTTCGGGATGAGTGGAAGAGGTGGAAAGGCGTACACAAATGCCCCTGACCAGCTGATCAAAAGGGCATTCCCCCTCGACCCTGGTCAGTAGTACCTTGAGGCGAAGTCTCTGCATTTTTTGTTTGTGTCGTCCGCGAACAGATCGATGCTTGGACGACCCCATTCTTGAAAAATGTCCTCGACAACTTTGTCATTTAGAACCCAGTCCTGCTGGTCCTCAAAGTGCCGACTGAGAGCATCTGCCTGTGAATTTTGCTCTCCCGGTAGGTGTACTGCTGTAATCGATAGATTTCTCGCTAAGAGCCAATGCCAGAGGGCCTGAGCTTCCAGCGATAGAGTCCTCGATCGAGCCCCTCCCTGTTTGTTCAGGTAGTACATGGTGGTCGTATTGTCCGTCTGTACTAGAATGGAATTGGTCTGAATCGAAGGGAGGAAAGCCTTGAGAGCCAGATGCACCGCCCTCAACTCCAGCATGTTGATGTGGTACAACTGTTCTTTTGTTGACCATTGACCCTGCGTCTGGAGAGACCCCATGTGAGCTCCCCAACCCTGGAGGGAAGCATCCGTGATCAAAGATTGGGAGGGAGGAGCCTGATGGAATGGAACTCCTACCCGAAGATTTTCTTGCCTCATCCACCATGGTATTGATGCTCTGGCTGCGTGCAACAGTTGTATCCTGTCTTCCCACCGAGCCGTTCTTTGATCCCACTTGTCCTCCAGATCCTGTTGTAAGGGACGCATTCTCAACCTTGCATTGGGTACCAGAAAGATGCAGGATGCCATTGATCCTAGAAGAGATGCAACCTGACGGACTGAAGGTAGGTTGTTGCGTAGGATCTGCTTGCCCTTCAGTGTGATCGAAAACAGTCTCTCCTCCAAAGGAAACACTTTTCCTATTGCGGAGTCTATTTTTGCCCCCAGATAATGAATTCTTTGCGTGGATTGCTGAGTTGATTTTTCGAAGTTTACGTGGAGACCCAGCTGCTGGCAAAGGTCTAGACATTGTTGAAAATTGTTCCTCACGCTCTGGGGGGAGGGACCTTTCAGAAGCCAGTTTTCGAGATAGGGGTACACGAAGATGCCCTTGCGTCGTAGAGCGGCTGCTACTACTGCCATGCACTTCGTGAACACTCGGGGAGCTGATTTCAACCCGAAGGGCAGCACCTTGAACTGATAATGGAAGGACCCCACCAGAAAACGCAGGAACTTCCTGTGATGAGGATTGATTGGGACATGAAAGCATGCATCTTGCAGATCCAGCGAACACATCCAATCTCCCTGTTGTAGATGTGGATATATTTGAGTGTTCGAAGGTCTAGAATAGGTCTGAAATCTGACTCTCGACCCTTTTTCTTTACTAGGAAGTATCTTGAGTGTACTCCTTGACCTCGATGTGATGCAGGGACCTTCTCGATGGCTGACTTTCTTAGGAGGACAGATACCTCCCGCTGCAGAAGTTTTATCTGGTGGCATGTTGTTTTCGCTGGTGGGATCGAGGGAGGCCGATGTCGAAAACGTAGAGAGTACCCATTTTGCAGCATAGTTAACACCCATTGGTCTCTTGTAATACTCTGCCACTCCTCCAGATGATTGGCAATACTTCCCCCTACTGGAGTGGAAAACAGTGATGGAGGAAGCGGACACTCATTGTTTAGTTGGTGTTTTCGCTGAGGTAGTCGACTGACGAGGGGTTCCTCTTCCTCTGGGGGTACGACGACCCTGGTACTGGGACTTCGATTGACCCTGCTGCTGCTGTTGCCTCTGCCAATGAGGGGTTTGAACCCTCTGACAGAAGGGTCGCCGATCGTAGGGCCTGTAACGGCGCCGGAACTCTTTCTTCTTCTCGAGTCCAACCGCCTTCAGGGTATCGAGTTCTGACTTCATCCTCGACATTTCCTCATCAGTGTGAGTGCCAAACAAGGATGAGCCTGTGAAAGGGAGATTGAGAATCCGGGACTGCACTTCCGGTTTAAGTGCAGTAAGACGGAGCCAGGATGATCTTCTGGCGCTGATTCCATGAGCATAGGAATGCGCAGACAGTGTCGCTCCATCAGCTGCGGCGCTGATCACTTGGTTTGCCACCAAGCTGCTTTCTTGCACAATTTCCTCAAAATCTCTGCGGTCTTCCCGTGGCAGCTTCTCTGTGAACCTCTGCAGGGAGTCCCACAAAGATCTGTCATAGCGCCCCAACAGGGCCGAAGCGCTGGAGACTTTCATCATAGAGGCTGACGTGCCACGGACCTTTCTCCCCCATGCATCCTGTGCTCTCCTCTCCTTATCCGGTGGAACTGTAGATGAGGCTACTGCGTGCGTTTTCTTGGCCGCAGCTATAATAACGGAATCTGGTGGAGGATCAGATCTGAGGAATAAAGGGTCTTCTTCAGGCGGCCTGTATTTCTTCACGATTCTCGCTGGCGCGGACTTGAGAGTCGCTGGTGTTAGAAAAACGTCCATTACAGGCTGGAGCAGACCCGGGACCAGAGGTAGCAAAGGCTTGGCTGCTGATTTCTGATGCAAAGTCTCGAATATGACTGAGGACGAGCTTTGCTGAGTAGGCATAGAGATGTTTAATTTGTTTGCCCCTCTGGATTGAACATCGTGAAAAGTAATGACGTCGGCCACCGGAGAGATTCTCGATGGTGGGCTGTCTGTGAGAGTCGGGGAGTAGTCCCTCTTCGAGGAATGGGTGGAAGGGGGTGAACTTGTTGGAGACCTGTGTCTTCTCCTTTGCTCTCGAGCCCTGGATCTTCTTCTGGAAGAGCGAGCGGGAGTATGTGTGCGATCTCTACCCCTCGATGGAGCAGTAGGAGAGAGATCCGCTGCTTGCACAAGAAGGGTCAGAGGAGACCTATGTAAAGGGCTGGAATAGTCCTGAGCACCTCCCGATTGTGGAGCGTCAGCTGTCTGCCAGTTACGCAGAGGTAACAACCATCTGGGAGAGAGGTGTACTGATGGAGATTTTCGCCTCTCTTCCCGCACAGGAGCCTCCTGTGAACGTGAGCGACGTGTAGATGGAGATTTCTGCTTCTCCGTTCTTGCAGGACCCTCAGCTGGACGGGTTCATACAGGTGAAGAAGCCTGGCAACGTGACGTCGAAATGACCACCGGTGATCTTCAGGAAGACAAAGAAGACCGGCTTGACAACGTGCGGTGAGATTCTGCTCTCGACGTCAGTGATGGCGACGGAGAAAAACTCACTGAGCGTGAGCCCGCAGCAGCTTTGTGCTTCGACGTCGCACGTCCGAGTCTGGACGCTGATGGAGTCTTTTGTCTCGACGGTGAAAGTCGCTGCTTCAACGTCGAGGGAGACCGCTGTCTCGACTCCGAACGCCTTCGTGGTATTGTCAACGGAGTCCTCTGCCTCGACCGTCTTCGTGATGCCGTCGACGGAGACCTCTGCCTCGACGTCGACCGTCTTGCCGTCAGAGGAATCTTCTGTCTCGACGGCGAGTGTCTCTGCGCTGACGTCGATGGAGACCTCTGCCTCGACGTTGAACGCCTGTGCGCCGAAGACTGGTGTCTCGACGTCGACCTTCTCTGGGATGAAGCCGACTGAGTCCTCTGCTTCGACGCCGGACACAGCGTTTTATGCCTCGACGTCGATGACCTATGTACAGATCTTGACGGAGACTTGTGCCTCGACGTCGACCGCTCCAGGATGTGCGGAGACGGAGTGTCCCGTCTCGACGTCGAACGTTTGGCCAACACCGACGGAGACTTGATCCTCGACTTTGATCGTCGCCTGGTTGACGCCAGCGGAGGGTCTTTTACCTGACTCGACGCTGAAGCCGAAGTCTTCGGTCTTGGAGTTGAACGATGCGAGTGCACCGCTGAAGACTTCGACGACGACATCTGCTTCTTCGCCGGCAGTAGGTTCGACGCCGATCCCAAAGGTGAACAGATCGGTATCTTGCTCCTCGACGTCGATCATGGTCTCTTTCTCTTCTGCCTCACAGGAGACCTACCTCTTTCAGAGAGTCCATATAACCGAATTCTCTCTCTATCCTTGAGAGTTCTTCTGGACAATTTTTTACAATGTGGACAGTTCTCTGTAAAGTGAGAGTCAGGGAGGCAGAGGATACACACAGACTGTGTGTCAGTCTTGGCCTTCTTCTTGCCACAGGAGGGGCAAGGGTCAAAAAGTGAAGGCATTCTGACAGAAATAAAAACACTTTCTGCCAAAAAAACTGTTACACTTCACTCCAAAGACAAAAGGATGTCGAGTGAAAAGTAGAAAACCTTAAAAGGTTTAGATAATTTTGACAAAAAAGTCAAAAAGAACAGAGCTGTGGAATCCAGGGTCCTGTCTGAAGGAGCCGGAAAGAACAACTGACCTAACTGTCACCCCTGAGGCATGATGGGAAGCTAGGGGTCATGGCTGCCTTAAAGGCACAGTGCCAGTTTTTGTGCATTTGCTTTCTGTTTCTATGCTATTGGCTTACAATGCAGCCTGTAGGCTAACAATGCCTGCTCTTTTTGCAGTTTTCATGAGTTGTACTCATTAAAAAGAGTCCAAGTAACACTTGCCCTACTGTGGTTCATATATTCTTTATGTATTTGCACAAGTATTTATTATATTATTGCATTGTTTAGCCTCCTATATGGGGGCTGCATTGGTATGAGGAAAAATGATATATGTATATATATATATAGAGCTGTATATATATGTTTTTCATATATAATTTTTATATTTTCGGGGTCCCCGCGCATGGGCGGGAATATTCAGTGCTTATGACTATTGATGAGGATCCCCTGGAAGAGAACTAGAGGTGGTTAAAGAACTGATCAGACCTAAGCTTCACAGTGATACAAAATAAGTGAGAGTTCACAAAAAATTAGAATGCACGATCAGCAAGTTTCAGTTAAATGAAGACACATGTTTAAACAGGCCTTGAAGAGCTTATGATCACAGCACACAAGCACGTATCTCATTCTCCTAGTTAATGTAAATGTGACCTGGAGAATATGGGTGAAAGGTAACTTCAGTTAAGAGTACACAGAGTCAGATAAGAAGTCTTGGGAGCAGAACAATAAACACACACACTCGAGAAGTTAATTTTTCATCAAAGCTTCGTTAGACTTACGATAAGAGAATGTAGAGAAAAGGTTACGAGTTTAATGGACACAGGTGATGTGATGTTTATGTAAAAGTATATTATTAACTTATGTATTCTTTGACCTGTTATTGAATTTTTGGGATAATTGTGTTTAGGTCATTACTTTTTAAACTATATAAGGTCTTGCCTGCGAGCAGCAAATTGAGACAGAGGTAAGTGGTCTCCTGGCTGCGACACGTGAACCTGCTATTGCCTTGCCAAGATAATTCTTGTCTTTCTTTATTTCAGTTTTCCCGCAACAGTTGGCGAGCCAACCATGAGTCCCATTTGTCCTCAATCGACTGCTGCCACCGGAATACCACCTACCCCCCGCTGCATAGACCACTGCGCATTTTTGACAAGGTAAACAGACACTTTGTTACCTAAAGTTCTGCCTATTCACGGGGCGGGTAGGACCAGAGTTGCCGTCCTTAAGGTGAGGACAATGCGGTCTCCGTTCCATGTTTGTATAATAGATGACTTGTTTCTTTGGCAATGGTAAACGTGTACGAAATATAAATAGGGTTATCGCATGCAAGATTGTTTATGAACATTGCACAATGTTAGGGCGCTGCATAGTCAGTAGAGAGTTTTTCCCAATATAAAGTTGGAAGTGGTCAAGTGGTGGTGATTCGAAGTTGCGAGTCCAATATGTGTACCAAAATTTTGACATAGAGGTACGGCTCAAAGCCCGATGTCGCTAAACTTTACCTCCAGTAAGAACTAGAGTAATACTAACAGTAAGGTACCCCTAGGGGTGACAGTGTTGCGCTTTACAAATGCTGTTTGATTGATTGAACTCTCGAATCACTGACCCACTAGGGTGGGTGACTCTCAGTTTTCAGGACAATTGGAAGCACAGTTTACATTACATTTAGATCAAGTCTCTCCCCAGGAGGGTAGAGACGAAGGACAGGGGACAGTGACAAACAGTCACTCATTTTATCAACAACATCACACCAGTTAAAAAAAAAAGAGATCTAACAGGAAGGGTAGTCAAAGAGCGGGTGTCTACCCTACAATGGAGAGATGCAGATGATGCAAGGTGGAATGCTTATGTAGATAAGGCTATTGGTATGGCTCTATGGCCAATACCTCGAGAAAAGGATGAGGACTTTAAAAAGCCTTTTTTAGCATTATAATTACACCCAAGAACATTCAGAAATGGTCGTCACAAAGTGAAGATAGAAAAGATGAGAGAAACGCAGGAAGAGAAGGACATTGCAATAATATATCAGGACATATTCAGGGATGTTTTGGGAGGATGGCGGGCAGAATAGAATAGATACATAAGCACGTAGAAAACATGGGTCATATTTCAGTCTATGGAAGCTGTATGCCCTACTTAGAACAATAGCATTCGAGAAAGGTGCCTCATTGACCTCAACCATACGGAGGAATCGATGGGGTCACACAGTCGCACTGATATGTTTATGAAAATCACTAGAGAAGGAGTTCAGGGCACTTTCTCTAATACTAGAAGACCCTGAGCGACAGAGCTTGAGCAGTTACGGTTTCAAGGGACACATAGCCATATCACAGGGTATGTTCTTATGAGGTTAATGGGGGGTTAAAGCTACGTGACAGACCGACACAACAGATGAGTGTTAAATTGGTTCTAAGCGGCACTGACCTCACCCCCAATGAGATAGTCGCCCAACGGGAAAACTATTGGTATAACGTGTACCCTATGTGGACAATTTAGCATAATGGACTGAAAGTTTAGCCCCGCAGATGAGCCCATGGCCATGAGAAAGGTCCTTCGATCCACATGACATTGCAAACGCTGAGGATTGCATTCTCTATGGTGAGGGGGCCTCAGATTGGGATTACCCTTATATGCGGAAGAGTCTGCACATATGGCAAAAGTATGCCAGACAGCATAATCCCCAACATTCCTTTACCCCGTACACCAGATGCCCTTGATATGTAAGAGATTTGAGGCAGCTCATTATATTCCTTGGCCACAAATGGATAAAGAAAACCTCAAAAAGATGTTACCATCGCTTACAGAGGGAGCAGGGAAATGGATTAGGAGCTTTGAAAAACAAACTTGCAATAGGGGTCATAAAGAGTTTACTTAGCTCTCTTACAGGAGATGAGACAGATACTGTCTTCCGTAAGGCTAGAGTGAGAAATGTCACCCTTACTGAAACCAGGTCTGATGGGTCCCCATTTAATTTAGTCCAGACAGTAGTCTGGGACCAGCTGAGGAAAATGTTTCCCAAGGCTTAATCAATGCAGCCGAATGAGGACCCCGCTCAATTTCACAGCAGGATGAAACAGAAATGACTCAAGAAGTAGGCTAGGGTTGGGAAGTAACAGGGGGAAATGCTGTGTTGTTCTATAATGTAGTAAAGAAGGGTTTACCCTCCGATGTGCAGGATAATCTAGACAATACAGTGGCATTGGAGGCCAAACCCTAGACGGAGATACAGGCGCACATAATATACTTTTGCAAAAAGAAACAAGAGAAAGAAAGGAAGGAAGAAGTAGGAGGCAAACTTGCTATTGTCATTTTCACTGTAACAAGGCTGGTAGTCCCATTAGTTAAAAAGGAGTTACACTAGCCCAACTGCTAACTTATTTTGGGGACAACCAAATAAATTAATTGTTAAATTAAACCTGACTTATTGCTTGTCAGAATTAAAGTAACTTTTAATATAAAGGTGCCTTTAGAAAGTCAACGGAGAAAGCAGCAGCCAAGTTGGTGCAGCAAAAGTTGGCAAAGAAGGGAGCAATGGAAGGGGATGTAGTAGCAGCCGCTACTCAGATAACTGCGATGTCTGTGGGATCAGTCCCAGGGACCACCCAACTACAGTACCCGTAACAGCAGGACAGTGCAAGGATACAAGGAAGTAGCGGGGGATGAGGAGGTATAGGAAGGGGCAGAATAGACCCCTAGAGGACGAATCAGACATGTCATTATTGTCACAGATATGGACATTTTATTAAAGATTGCAGGACCAAGAGATGGGATGAACAAGGGGGAAGAACAGAAGTTTATAACCAGCCAGGGAATGCAGTAATACAACCACAGTCAAACCCTCAAATAATATATGTACCTCAGACACCACAGCAAAATACACAGCATACAGTAATGCCTCAGGTACAACCAATACTGCCACAGCAAAGCTACCAAACACCCTCAATGGGGACTCCATGCCAAGGTGGACAGGGAGGTGTGATTGTGAGAGAAGGAAACCCCTTCCAAACAAATTACGTGGGAGGGTATACGTAATGAAGGTGTCTACAGAGTAGTCTCATATGTCCAGTATTATCAGTGACACACATGCCAGATGAGGAATCCACTGTTACCTTAGCTATCAATTATAAGAGGTATGCATTCCTCATAGATACAAAGCAACTCGATCTTGCATCAGAGAGGGAGATCTTCCAATTTCTAACAGATCAATGAACACACAAGGATACTCTGGGGCGCTAATGAGTGCTCCGTTTACGCAACAAATGGCGATGGAGATAGGCAAGAGGTATATTGTTGGCTGTTTTTTATTCTCCCCGGCTGCCCCAGCTATTTTCTTGGGGAGAGATCTTATTGCTAAACTAAACATGACTATCCATTTTGAGCCTGACGGTACTATGGTCTACCCCTGGAGTCCCTCCTTTCAGGATCATGGCTGTAACAATAGATTCTTCTATTAGATACCAAATCAGAGCTCGACCCACTGACATAGAGGCATTTACCACAGGGATATATACAATCGTAGCAGAAACACCAGAACTATTGGGAAAGGAGGTCCATCTATCTAAGGGTTTCCTTTTCCGACGACAGAGGCAAGATTCTTGGATACCTGATAACGAGTTGATATTACAAATAGAGGCCTTAGAAATAACACAGACCTATGGTGCTCTGACAGCCTGTGAGCATAACCTTGTGCTGTCGGCATGTGTTATATTAACTGAGCCAGGTAAAACAGTTAAGGAAATACTGGATGATCAGCAGTTTGATTAAGAAAACGGTCATAGTTTTTCAGGATGACATACCGCTAAGGACAGTATTGGAAGTAAGGACACCTACACCAGGTAGAGCCTTTGATTCTGTTAGGGATCCAAATACCGGATTGTAGGAGGCTAGCTTAGTATATGGTGCTCACTTATGTAAGTGTAGCACCCTGCACTAATCCAGACAACCCTTATGGTTATTTTAGTGGTCATAGACAACCTTAGAGCTGTGGAGAGCAGCCTTCAGGCTTAGTCCAGAAGGAGTGTTAAGCAGCTTGTTTTACCAGTACGTAATCTTATGGTATAGGTTAAGTGAAAAAGAACCACACAGTGTAGTTATAAAAAATATGTATTTATTATTAACACTCCCTAACACATTGCAACCTTCCCGGAGATATAACCACAATACACACAATACTTTGGAAATAAACACGTAAGTAGCACAAATACACAGTGGTCTCCAGGGGGAGACCAAACCATATACTAAAATAGTGGAATGCGAACCACAACTTAATTCAAGACTGGATCCAGAAGACTTAGAAGAGTCGGGGACCCAAGGAACCACCCAAGGTGAGTATCTCAGAACCCCACGGAGGCCATGTGCAGTGTGGGAACATGACCGCGTACTCAATGCAAGTCAATGTGTAAGTCGAGGTTGCAATTTTAAAGAAGAAGGACCCTTCCCTGCGGACCCTGAAGACACCCGTGGAAGATGGAAGGTTGGAGAGTCACCCCACCCGTGGATACCCCAGGAACCAGGATAGCTACACCAGGCAAGCCGGGTGCATAGGTGCGAAGTGACTTCAGAAAGCACCGTAGACCACAATGAAGGACTTCAGGAAAGATGCCGCTGGCGAAGAAGGTGAAAGTGTCCGGTGGAACCCAAAGGTGGATTCAAGATGAGAGGTACCTGCAAGCAGAGGGGACAGAGTCTATGCCACTCAGGAGTGACCAGGAGGCACGGAAGACAAAGGCCCACTATGTCGGGGATGCAGGAGAGGTGACGGTGCCCTGGAAGTTGCAGCTGTACAGACCAGGTGACGCTGAGGAAGACCAGGAGTCGTTCACAAGCTGTCCCATGTCGGATGTCAAGAGCCAAGGGGTTAGTGTCTGGCAGGGGCACCAACAAGCCTTGGCAGCGGCAACCAATGTAGTCGTCGAAAAAGGTGCAGTGTCGGGACCAGCAAGGTCCAAGTGACTCACCACGAGCAGGTAAGTCAGAGCAGGCCCCAAGCAAGCAGGGGAGCCCACTGGAGCCAAAGAAGATCCTCAAGAGGACCCACAGGCCAGAGGCACAGGAGTCGCAAGAGGACCTCGAGCAGCTCAGCAAAGGATGAAGGCCAACGGTGCAGAGGATGCGTTGCAGGCGAAGATCTTGGCTGCAGGAGATGCTTGAGGCTGGAGCTTCTTGAAGCCCAAAGATCTCTGGAGGAAAGAGTCAACAAGCCTTGGCAATGGCAAGTCGACACAGTGCACAGGGGTACTGCTCCACCGGTTCCAACGAGGCATACTGACTTCAAACTTGCTGTGAAGACAGGGCAGGCCTTGAGGGAGTTGCAGAACCACCACCTGTGTTGCTGAACCTTTCGGAGTCCATAGGAGCTCAGGAACAGCAGACCGGTCAGCTTCGTTGCGGTGCCTGCAGGTGCAGGGGAGTGACTCCTTCAATCCAAGGGAGATTCCTTCAGGTGTCTTGGATGTCCACAGGCCTTGTGAAGAACCTGTATGGAGCACAGGCACAGACGTTGCAGAAGACTTGCAGGACGACGAGACCAAGAGCAGCAGGAGTCTTCCCAGTTGCAGTCTCGGGTCCCATAACGAAGTCCAGCTAAGTCCAGAGTGCCCAGACAGTTGAAGTAGAAGTGGTTTCGGATCTGAATCTTGTCCCACGACAAATCTAGGGACCCACCCACAGGTAAGCCCTTAAGTACCCTAAGGAAGGGGTTGGGACGATTCAGGGGTCCCTCCCACAGGAGGGGCTGGACAGTGGGGAGGATACTCCCACGTCCTTTGTCCAGTTTTGCGCTAGAGCGGGAGCCAAAGGCTCCCTGAACTGGTTTCAACTAGAGTATAGCAAAACCAAAGGGGATGATGGACGGAGTGTTGAACATTGCAAGCACTCACCCCCAGTCAACTGATCTGGGTTTAATCCATCATCATTCTTTAGCTCACTCCGCCACCCCAGTTCAGACATGGCCATATGCAAATCAGTCTGACCCTGTGCCTCATGGGAACAGTCCAGCCCGAACTGCCAAGCCATGTCTTCCCTGGACCGGAAACAAGCATCCTGGGACCGGTTTCTGGCTTACAGCCGTCATCAGCCAGGCTATCTTGAATCCAGTGGCAAAGTGAGCAAGGGACCCACGTCTGGGCATACCCTGCCAACTTAGGGCGAACATAGCAAAACCACAGGGGATGATGGACGGAGTGTTGAACATTGCAAGCACTCACCCCCAGTCAACTGATAAGTTGGCAGGGTATGCCCAGACGTGGGTCCCTTGCTCACTTTGCCACTGGATTCAAGATAGCCTGGCTGATGACGGCTGTAAGCCAGAAACCGGTCCCAGGATGCTTGTTTCCGGTCCAGGGAAGACATGGCTTGGCAGTTCGGGCTGGACTGTTCCCATGAGGCACAGGGTCAGACTGATTTGCATATGGCCATGTCTGAACTGGGGTGGTGGAGTGAGCTAAAGAATGATGATGGATTAAACCCAGATCAGTTGACTGGGGGTGAGTGTTTGATTTGCTCTAACGCTCCGTCCATCATCCCCTTTGGTATCGCTTTGTTCGCCCTAAGTTGGCAGGGTATGCCCAGACGTGGGTCCCTTGCTCACTTTGCCACTGGATTCAAGATAGCCTGGTTGATGAGGGTTTTGAACCCGAAACCGGTCCCAGGATGCTTGTTTCCGGTCCAGGGAAGACATGACTTGGCAGTTCGGGCTGGACTGTTCCCATGAGGCACAGGGTCAGACTGATTTGCATATGGCCATGTCTGAACTGGGGTGGTGAAGTGAGCTAAAGAATGATGATGGATTAAACCCAGATCTGTTGACTGGGTGTGAGTGTTTGATTTGCTCTAACGATCTGTCCATCATCCCCTTTGGTATCGCTTTGTTCAACTAGAGTATGCAAGGAGGGCACCAAATGAGCCCTTCAAAGCAGTCTAGTGGCGCTGGCAAGCGCCCCCACCCTGTCCCAATACACTAAGTCCTGTCTATGAGGTGATCACACCTCCCTGTGACAGGAAACCTATTGTCCTGTCTTCCTCTGCTCGAGCTTAGCTCAGCAGCAGGAGGGCAGAATCGTGTCTGGTTGGCAGCAGCCATAGTTTGCTGTCCGGGTCTAGAAGACTGGTACCGGGAGCACTAAGGGCCTCCTGGAGGAGCTTTACAGTGCATGGAATCATACCTCCAACACCGTGATTTCAACATGTTTGATACCAAACATGACAGGGTTCGTTACAGCCAGTTTAGAGATAGCCATCGTAATGACGCATGGCCACTCTATGTATCGTAATGGCTGATGCACTTACAACCCGGGAGAATGGACTCCGGGGGTTGTAGGGGTGTCCTGCTCATGCAGGAGCACCCTCACACTTATAACCGAGCACCCTACCTTCAGGATTGAAAGGCCTGCCTTAGGGGTGACATAGATTTTATGTGCAGTGACCTCAGATATAAGGAAACTTATATCCGTTGTAAGTGGTGCTAGCACCAGCTTACACAGGCTGCAATGTCAGGCCTGCAGTCACAATTTGAGTGGTCTTCCATGGGTGGCATAATACTTGCTTCAGCCCATGGGGGACCCCTGGTGTACCTATGCCCTGGGTACCTTGGTACCATATGCACAAGTTACTAACTTGTGTAACGATATATCTGTAAGAGACAGTAGTTAGTGACAGATTCCTTACCTTAGAATATCCCCAGGCGTCAGGCTGGATCCGGAAAGTTTTTTGCGTAGCAGTACCCTTGCGCGTCGGTAGGCGGCGTCGTGCGGCTCCGCGTCCGTCGTCGGCGTCGTGATCGCCGGGATGACGTCGCGGGCAGTACTTAGGCGCCGCCCCTGCGCGCTGACGTCAGTTCTGTACACGACTTTCCGCGCCAGGAACGCAGAGCCATGCAAGAAGCTGACACAGGTGTCTGAAAAATACTAGGGCCCTGAAAGGGATGTCCTTAACCCTAGAAATCAGTTCGCAGAACGGGGAGGATGGGTGGGCGGTGAGGAATCTGTCACTAACTACTGTCTCTTACAGATATATCGTTACACAAGTTAGTAACTTGTGCATCTGAAAGAGACACGTTAGTGACAGATTCCTTACCTTAGAATAGATACCCCAGCAATACCAACCCCGGTGGTGGGTCTGCGAACAAAGATCAGACAAGGAAGTCCTGGAGGACAGAACGGCCAAAGAAGCCGTCCCTCCGGACCCGACTGTCAAGGCAGTAATGCTTTGTAAACGTGTGCAGCGAGGCCCACGTAGCTGCCTGACAGATAACCGGCAGCGGAACACCGCGGCCCAAGGCCGTGGTAGCAGCCGTTGCCCTGGTGGAATGGGCACGCAGCCCAACAGGAGGCTCCTTCTTAGCCAAAGAATAGCAGGTCTTGATGCACAAGGTAACCCAGCGGGAGATGGTCCTCTTGTGCACCGCCCGACCTTTTTGGCGCCCACGTAGCCAACAAAGAGCTGGTCATCCACCCGGAAGTGTTTTGTGCGGTCAATATAGAAGGAGAGCGCACGTTTTGGGTCCAGACGGTGGAGCCTCTCTTCCTCTCTGGAAGGATGCGGAGGCGGAAAGAAGGTGGGCAAAGTGATGGTCTGCCCAATGTGGAAAGCAGTAACCACCTTTGGCAAGAAGGACGGACGCGTCCGAAGAACAACCTTGTCTGGATGAACAGACAGAAAGGGAGGTTTGCAAGATAGAGCCTGGAGCTCACTCACCCGCCGAGCGGAGGTGATAGCCACCAGAAAGGCTGTCTTCAGAGTCAGAAGACGAAGAGGACAGTTATGTAGAGGCTCAAAGGGAGCGCACATTAAAAAGGTAAGAACCAAGTTCAAGTCCCACTGAGGCATCACAAACGGAACAGGAGGGAAGAGGTGTGTAATGCCTTTTAAGAACCTGTTAACAACAGGGGACTTGAAAAGGGAGGGCTGATCAGGGAGCCTGAGGAAGGCCGAGATAGCACAAAGATAACCCTTGATGGTACCCAGGGCAGAACCCTGTTGGGCCAGAGAGAGAAGGAACAGAAGGACCTCAGAAAGAGGGGCAGAAAGGGGATTCACAGCCTTTGCTGTGCACCATGCCACAAATTTGTTCCACCTGCAGGCGTATACCACCTTAGTGGAGGGACGCCTGGCTGCCAGAATCACATCACAAACTTCGGGAGGCAAGTCGAAAGGAATCAACTGCCGCCGCTCAATCTCCACGCAAGCAGGTGTAGACTGGACAGGTTCGGGTGGAGGACCGTCCCCTGCTGCTGCGACAGAAGATCCTCCCGAAGAGGCAGACGGATCGGGGATCTACGCTCATATTGAGTAGCTCGGGATACCAAACTCTTCGAGCCCAGTCCGGAGCCACAAGAATGACTTGGGCCCGGTCGTGCCGAATCTTCTTCAACACTCTGGGTAGAAGTGGTATAGGCGGAAAGGCGTACAACAGACCGCAACTCCACTCGTGACGAAAAGCGTCGCCGAGCGAGTGCCGCCTTGGAAATTCCAACGCGCAGAACTGATGACATTGCGCGTTCTCTTCGGTGGCGAATAGATCTAACCAAGGCTCTCCCCACTGTAGAAAGAGACTTTGCGCCACTTCCGAGTGAAGACGCCATTCGTGATCCATCATGCACCTGCGGCTGAGGTTCGTCCGCCCTGGCGTTCAGCGAACCTGCCAGGTGTTGAACCATCAGGAACATGCCCTGATGTTCCAGCCATGTCCAGAGGCGCAGAGCCTCCTGACAAAGGGTCCACGACCCCACCCCGCCTTGTTTGTTGCAGTACCACATGGCGGTGGTGTTGTCTGTGAACACCTGCACTACCTTCCCTTTGACAGAGGGAAGGAATGCCTTGAGTGCAAGTCGGATCGCCCGGAGCTCCAGAATGTTGATATGGAGCCGGGACTCCGCCGGAGACCAGAGGCCTCTGATCTCCGCCTCTCCCATGTGACCGCCCCATCCCAGAAGGGACGCGTCCGTCACAACTGTGTGCTCTGGCTGGGGAAGGGAGAGGGATCTGCCCATGACCCATTGCCGGTTCGAGAGCCACCACTGCAACTGTTTTGCAGTCCCCTCCGAGATCTGGACGTGATCAGACAGGTTGCCCTGGTGCTGCGCCCACTGGAACTTCAGGTCCCACTGCAGAGCCCGCATATGCCATCTGGCATGATTGACCAGCAGGATGCAGGAGGCCATGAGGCCTAGCAGCCTCAGGGTCATCCGTACCGAAACCCAGGATAAAGGCTGAAAGATCGGAATCATAGCCTGAATATCCCGGACTCGCCGTTCGGGAGGATAGGCCCGAAACTGCGTCGTGTCCAGAACTGCTCCGATGAAAAGGAGCTGTGGAGAAGGAATCAGATGCGACTTCGGCACATTGATGGAGAACCCCAGCGAGTGCAGGAGTTCGGCCGTAGTCTGGAGGTGGGAGACGACTGCCTGGGACGAGCCCGCCTTCAGCAGCCAGTCGTCGAGGTAGGGGAAGACTGAAACCCCTGCCCGGCGCAGATGAGCTGCGACCACCGCCAACACTTTCGTGAACACCCGAGGGGCACTGGTAAGGCCAAAGGGGAGCACGGTGAACTGAAAATGCTCGGGGCCTACCGTGAACCGAAGGTAACGCCGGTGGGCCGGCAGGACGGGGATGTGGAAATATGCGTCCTGCAAGTCCAACGCTACCAACCAGTCTCCAGGGTCGAGGGCAGTCAAGACCTGAGCTAGGGTGAGCATCTTGAACTTCTCCTTCCGGAGGAAGCGATTGACGTTCCGGAGGTCCAAGATAGGACGCATGTCCTCCTTGTCCTTTTGGGCACCAGGAAGTAGTGGGAGTAGCAACCACGCCCTACTTCTGGGGTCGGAACATGCTCGATGGCCCTCTTGGCCAAGAGGGCCGTGACTTCCTTCTGCAGAAGTACCAAGTGATCCCCTGACATGCGGTGGAATTGAGGTGGCATGGCTGGGGGTGGACTCGAAGGGGAGGGAGTAGCCCCTTCGGACAATGTCCAAGACCCACCTGTCCGAGGTGATGGTACGCCAGTGGGGAAGGTGATGGCGGACCCTGCCCCCTACTGGCGTGCTGTGCACCTGAAAGGAGGGACTAGGAGGGTTTGGAGGCCGCGGACGGGTTGGAGGTGGTGGCCTGACCCGCACGCTGGTTGCCCGATCCGCCACGGCGGAATCCACGTCCTCGGCCACGCGAAGACGCCTGCTGCGCGGGCCTGTGGCTGGGCTGCTGACGTGAAGGGGCGCCCCTACCGTGGCCACGATAGGGGCGAAAAGCAGAAGTCAGCGGAGGGCGTGTAGCAGAAAGGCCCAGGGACTTTGCAGTAGCCCGTGAGTCCTAAAGCGCTCCAACGCATGGTCTGCTTTGGACCCAAAAAGACCGACTCCATCAAAGGGCATGTCCATGAGAGTATTCTGGACATCCCTGAAAAACCAGTGGTTCTCAGCCAGGCGTGGCGTCGTAGCGCCACCGTCGTTGCAATAGACCTGCCCAGCGAGTCGGCGGTATCAAGGCCACATCGAATTGTATATTTGGCCGCATCCCTTCCTTCCGCAATGGCGCGGGAAAGCAGTGTCTGGACCTCCTCAGAACACTGGGGCAAAACATCCGCCACCGAATCCCACAAGGAGTGGGTATATCGGCCCAAAAGGCAAGCGGTGTTGACGGACCGCAAGCCAGCACTGGAGGAAGAAAAACCCTTCTTCCCAAATTGATCCAGGTGTTTGGATTCCCTATCCGGAGGGGCGGTAGGGAAGGCGGTTTGGGAAGCGGAGGCTTGGACAACCAAGCTCTCAGGGGTGGGGTGGACAGAGAGAAACAGGGGTCGCCCGGAGCTGGGCGATGGCGTCGGGACACGTTCCTATCCACAGGAGCCCCTGTGTTGGGCTTGGACCAGGCGCCCAAAAGAACGTCAGTGAGGGCGTCGTTAAACGGCAGCACAGTCTCCGAAGAGGAGGCTGCCGGCTGAAGCACCTCTGTCAAGAGATTAACCTTGACCGCCACAGCAGGGAGTTGGAGATGTAAGGCTCCAGCTGCCCTACGCAACACCGTTGCAAAATTTGCTCCCTCCTTCGTAGCCACGGGAGGAGACAGCATGCCAGTGTCAGGGGAAGTATCTAGACCACTAGCATCCCCTAGACCCTCTGTCCAGTCCTCATCGTACTGACACTGTTGTGTCAGAGGGTCATCAGACCCCTCCCAGTCCTCCTGGTCCTCCTCAGGTTCAAAATAAGGGGGAGGAGGGACATTTGGGACCCAAGGTCTCATCGGCACCGGCGTCGAGCGACGTCGGTCCGGGTCCATGTCCGGAGCCGGAAGGAACTGGGGAACGACGCCGCTCGGAGCCCCAGGCGGCGTCGAGAACGGCACCGGAGACATCGGCGCCGGCGGAGGTGTCGTTAGGTCGACCGGCGTCGATGGGGGTTGTGGAGCCGGGATCGAGGCCGGGGCCGAAGCCGGAGCCGGGATCGAGGCTGGAGGCACGGGCGACGCCGGGGCCGGAGCCGTCGGCGACGCCGGAGCAACCCCATCAGGGCCCGCGGGGCCCGAAGGCGCACCGGAGGGGCCTGGAGGCCCGAAGAGGCGGGCCATGGCCGACAGGAATTCCTGCACTTTGGCCGGATCCGCCCCCGACCCCTGGAAGGGCGGGTATGGCGGGGGCGACTCCACAGGCATGTCCGGGGCCGCGGGGGCGGGGACGGTGCCGGGAGGGGCCTCAGCCGAGTCGCGAGACCGGCGAGGCGAAGTCCTAGAGCGATGATGCTTTTGGACTTCTTGTGTTTTGACTTACCGGACGAAGAAGACTTCGATGCCGACGACCGGTGTGGACTCCGCGATCGACCCCTGGACCTCTCACGCGACCGGGGCTTCGCGGAGCCGAATGCCGGGCCTCGAGGAGCTTTCGAGACCGCTCTCGCAAAGCTTTCGGGTTGAGGGCCTGGCAGTCGGTACAAGACTCCGTGTCGTGGCCTCGGCCGAGGCAGAAGAGACACTCCCAATGCGGGTCGGTGACGGACATCATCCGAGCACAGGCGCCGCAACGTTTGAAACCGGGCATCCCTACGACACCTTGATAGAAAAACAGTGAAAAAATTCACCAAAAGTATGGTCAAAAAATGACCAGGGCACTGCTCTTCCCGGATCTGCGCTTGCTGGCGCGGAAAAAGAAGAACTGACGTCAGCGCGCAGGGGCGGCGCCTAAGTACTGCCCGCGACGTCATCCCGGCGATCACGACACCGACGACGGACGCGGAGCCGCATGACGCCGCCTACCGACGCGCAAGGGTACTGCTACGCAAAAAACTTTCCGGATCCAGCCTGACGCCTGGGGATATTCTAAGGTAAGGAATCTGTCACTAACGTGTCTCTTTCAGATACTAGGGACTTACCAGGGTACACCATTAGCCAATCTGGGGTGTACCTAAGTACTCACCATGTCCAATTTAGGGAGGAAGCACAGAGACTGGGGTCCAGATTAGCAGGATCCCAGTCTGACTAGTCAGAAAAACATAGCAACACCAGGCAAAAAGTTGGGTAACCATGCAGAAGGATCCTACCTTCCTACACGAATACTCTGTGGACCAAGGGTCCCCATGATGTAGACCTTATTTGTGCTGCCAACCCACTCAGAATAACATTAATGGAGGGTGCTATCCTGCCTAGGGTGAGATAGTATCCCCTTTCCAAAGAGGCAGAAGAGGGCTTCACCCCCACCATACAGGCTTTACTAAAACAAGGAGTAATTTACCCCGGAGTGTCTCCTTGTAACACCCCGATTTACCTGGTTAAGAAATCTAAGGGTAATACTTGGCGTATGGTTCAAGACATTCGCCCCCTGAATTATGCTACCATAATTCCCAACCCTTCCATTATTTTGACAAATATTTCTCAGGATGCAAACATTTTTCTCGGTCATAGATCTTAATAATACTTTATTTAGCATCCCTCTTCACCCAGACAGTCTTTATTTGACAGCGTTATCCTATCGCGGGACTCAGTATTTGTATTCTTGTTTGCCTCGAGGGTATTGTGAATCTCCTAGCATTTTCAACAGGGTGGTGAAAAATTCTTTCAGTGTGACAGTACGTTGTTGCAATATGTCAACGACATATTAGTCTGCAATCCCACAGAGCAGTGTAGGAAAGATACCTTGTCTCCTTTGATCACTCTTGCACAGAGAGGATATAAAGTGGAGAAAGACAAAGTTCAGTATTTTCAGAAGGAGGTCCATTATCTAGGGCAATTACTGTCAGCTTCTGGTCGGCGAGTAACTTCCTGAAAGAGCAGCATCTATATGCCAAATGACTGAGTCAGAGACTGTTAAGGGAATACAGAAGTTTCTTGGTTTCTGTAAATATGGGAGGTAATGAGTCTTTGATTACATCACTTTAATAGCACCCCTGATGACCTCTATTAAACAGACTAAAGAAAGATATGATAAGATAATATGGACACCAGAAATGAGGAAAAACTTCCAAAAGTTGAAAACTGAGATAAACGCCCCCGTTTTGGGTATCTTGATTACACTAAAGAGTTTTACCTCTTTTGTCACTACAGTGGTCAAGTGATGATGGCTGTCCTCACACAAAAATATCCTTTAGGACACAAACCCATTGCATACTTCAGCGGTCTGCTGGACTCAGTAATGAAAGGACATTACCTCTGCGAGCAAGCTCTCGCTACTGCAGCCTTTGCGGTATAGAAAAACACCCCCATTGTCATGGGGGTACCTCTGACGCTCTATGCAGAACATGCAGTGTGTACTATCATTCAGAAGGCTAAGACTACTTTAACTACACAGAAAGTGTCAGGGTATGAGGTAATACTGTCACTCCCATCTTTGAAGGTTGTAAAGTGTCATACGGTGAACCCTGCAACATTTTTTGCTCATCCTATATTGGACTCTGAGGATGATGCACATGATTGTGCAACGTATATCCCTAATGAATTTAGCCAAGCAACAGAGGATCCTATTCCTGACAGCATTGTATATTTTGTTGGCGGTTCCTCTACTATTGACCAGGACAAAGGCATAAGACACACAGGTGCGGCAGTGGTCAGAGCACAGCAGCATGATTCCTCAGACACACTTAATATAGTTGAGCGGCTAACACTGCCAGCCCATTATTCTTCGCAAGGAGCAGAATTGAAAGCGGTTCTCAAGCAAGGAATAGGAAAAGTTTTTACGATCTATTCTGATTCGGGTTACGTAACTACCACAGTGCATTCTCGCATCATGAGATGGAGTAGAAGAGGCTTCCTCAAATCAGACGGGAGTCCTGCCATGCATAGGAATCTCTTAGAGGCTTTAATAGAGGCACTTGCCTTACCACAAGCAGTGGCAGTTGTGAAGTGTGTAGCACATACAAATGGACAGGAATTTGTGTCACGGGGAAATGCACTAGCAGATTGGGCAGCTAAAGACACAGCTAGGCGCACACCCAGTTTGTGCCATCAAGTTCACAACATATCCCAGGCTGCCTCGCCACATGAGCCCGAGTTAAACATTACCACAGATACTATTACACCTTATTATGCTGAGACATGTTTACATCTTAGAGAATTACAGGAAGCTGCTCCATTGTATGAGAAACAATTATGGGAGACTAGAGGGTGCTCCCAGTCAGGGGAAGATCTGATCTATAGACAAATATCTACATGTAAACCAGTGATGCCACAGGTTTTACTCATGATAGCTCTTGATCAATTGCATTTACCAGCTCTCATCTCGAGAGATCACATGTCTATGCAAATACAACAAGATTGCTTCGTTCCTAACTTGCATGATATGCCTACTATGTACATTCATAACTGTACTATTTGCCAACAATTCTCCAAACCTCACACTGAAGGTAATAAATTCTACCATACCCTGACCACAAGGTCCTTTTAAGGCTCTTCACATTGATTTTATCGACCTGATTGATCGATGAATCAACGGTACCTCATAGTTGTGATTTGTCCATTTTCCTGATGGGTTGAAGCAGGACCTTGTGTCCACTGTGATGCTAAGTCAGCTGCTACTTTTCTGATTCATGAGGTGAGTCCCCGCTGAGGAATTCCAGAAGGGATATGATCCCATAACGGCACACACTTTGTCAATGTTATTTTTTACACATCTCACAATAATGCTAGGGATAAAACATAAATTATCTTCTGCTAACCACCCCCAGAGTAATGGCTTGCTGAAAAATAATATAAGCAAGCTATGCGCCACGTTGCATAAAAAATGGTTGTATTGTTTACCATTAGCATTATTCTCCCTTAGGAACACACCTAGTTCCGATCACCAACTAACTCCCTGTCAAACAGTGACACGAAGACTAATGAATAAGCAAATACCTTCCACTAGACGTAAGGTGCAGAGAGAAGGTACAGCTGAAATTCTGAATGATGACATGCATGTCTATCTCTCTGAATTAATGAAGGCTGCAAAGGTCATTTCCAAACAGGCAACCAGAGGAAAGAAAAGCATGCCACCGCAGATGTCGACCTCCCAGCAGTGCAAATAGAAGATCAGGTTTTTGTAAGATCCCAAGTTCGATGGCCCTTTTTCAGTAGATGAGCACCCCTACTGCCATCAAAGTCAACGGCAGGAAGCCATGGATCCCCTTATCGGATGTTCGGAGCACTGCCAAGCACCGCCAGCGATATAAATGGCAAAAGAGGGGGGGAAGAAGATTGCAACTGCAGAGATCCCCCCCCTCTGCTTCTGTTTTGGGACAATTTTTCAATTCCATAAGTGGAAAGATGTATTTTTATTTTCTTTTTGGTCTTTTGATACTGTTATTTCTGTTGCTGGTTTTCTATAGTGATGCATGTTTAAGCTCTACTTACTATATCACACACCTGCGAAGAGAACTGTCTACTCATGCCAACGTGTCTTGGAATATTCATGCTAGCCTGTTAGATAACATGTGGTATCAACATGTGTCAGAAATAGGATTAGAAAGCACCAATGAATCATGTTTTATTTGCTCATTGATACCTCACTCCACATGATCAGATAGATTAGACTCAACTAAAGAAGTACCCCCAAGAACAGCTTTGTGTCTCTTACACCTCTATCTCTGTAGAATTAAGGCCCGAATACAGCCAACACGTTAGGGTAGCACATTTTTTAGTTAAAGCCACAAAATACAACTCCTTAGTAGAAGTATTATATATTCTTATAAATAGGCAGGACATTAAGGATAAGATAGCACGAATGCAGAAAACAGGTCATTCTAACCCTGCAGAATGTATTGAAATGGTTCTAGGCTTAGGCTTTTTAGGAGTGACATGCCTGCCCACCGAGTGCGATAGTAAACCCCTTACCTTAGATTCTGTTCGTAGGCCAAGACTCAGAATTACGGGATCAGTTTATGCCCATGATCAATGGCATTCTGATATTGAGCTTTCCTATAGGGCCATATCCCTATGGAATGGTACTGATATTAGTCAGGATGTAGTAGGAAAGTGTGCATGTGTATGGGATGATAATATTGCGCAATACACTTGGATGTATAGTACAGTGAGTCCTCAGACAGTCATGAGATCAATGTCTGTTTCTTTATGTTACAGAGGAAACAGCACCTTCAATGTAGGGAGAAATATCAACTGCAATACCATGATCGATAATGCCGATATGCAGGGGGGCACCTCCAGTCTCATGGACTATTATTGGCAGTGTGGAGAACTGCTATACATCCAGTTGCCACCTAACTGGAATGGCCTCTGTTTTTTGGTTACTTTGCACACACAAGTCTTGGTCATTCCGGGAATCAATATCTCTAAACTACATGATCACCCCATGAGCCGTCCAATGACTTTTTTATATCATCACCGGAGAAGAGCTGCAGAATATTATGGTACTACTGCTTGGAAAAATGTTCCCCAAGAACACAGGTTGTTCAATGATGCTCAGTTGTTCTTTGGAAGTGTTCTACCATTTGTTCAGGCAAAAGCAACTGCTCGATGGTTACAAATAACTAGATGGGAACTCTTGAAGGCGATTAATGCTACAAAAACGGATTCAATGCCATTAAGGGAGAGCTGCATGCCATGAGAATGATGATGCAGTACCGTTATGTACTTGATCTTATGACAGCCATGGAAGGAGGAGTATGCACCAAGATGAGGACTGCTTGTTGTACTTACATCCCAGCAAACAATGCGGACAATGGAACTTTGTCAGATGCCATGCAAACGTTGCAGAACTATATGTGGTTAAAGAACAGTTTGGGCCTTAGCTTCACAACGATACAAAATAGGTGAGATTTCACTAGAAATTAGAATGCAAATGGAAACACATGTTTAAACAAGCCTTGAGGAGTTTATGGCCACAGCACATATCTCATTCTCCTAGTTAATGGAAACGTGAACTGGAGAATATGGGTGAACGGTAACTTCAGTTAAGAGTACACAGAGTCAGATAAGAAGTCTTAGGAGCAGAGCTATAAACACACACGCACGCTCGAGGGTAAGATAATGTTTCAGCAAAGCTTTGTTAGACTTACGATAAGAGAATGTAGAGAAAAGGTTACGAGTTTAATGGACACAGGTGATGTGATGTTTATGTAAAAGTATATTATTAACTTGTGTATTCTTTGACCTGTTTCTGGCTTTTTTAGATAATTGTGTTTAGGTCATCACTTTTTCAACTATTTAAGCACCTGCCTGCGTGGAGCAAATTGAGATCAGCTGTTTACCTCTGCGGAGGTAACTGGTCGCACCAAGTAAACCTACTTCTGCCTTGCCAAGAGAAGTCTTGTCTTTCTTTATTTCAGTTTTACTGCAACACCAGTGGCCCAACTGTGATCGAGCAGCCACCACTGCAGATCTTGTGCAGTCTCCTCTGAAATCTGGATGGAAAGGTTACAGGTTCTCTAAGTACTGGGCACTCTGAGACTTCAGATCCCAATGCAGAGCCCACATGTGCCATCTGGCATGGTTGGCATGGAGGAGGCCAACAGGCCAAGGTCATCATGGGGAGGAGCAGGTCAAGAACTTCATCAGCTCTCCTGATGACCAATGCAAAAGATATACTTCTTTAGTTGCTGTTCCAGGATGAAAACCAATCTGGTATCGGGTGAGGTATCCAGTCCACTGGCATCTTGCAGGTCCACATACCAGTTTTTCTCATCATAGGGTG
Organism: Calotriton arnoldi; assembly: GCA_963921515.1. NCBI lineage: Eukaryota > Metazoa > Chordata > Amphibia > Caudata > Salamandridae > Calotriton > Calotriton arnoldi. The sequence continues at coordinate 965,537 of CAWUFW010005673.1, forward strand.
GAGCAAAGACACCCCAATCACTGGTCAGAGTCCGAGTCAAAAAGTTGGTTCAATATCTGTGTGTGACTGCGCGGTAATGGTATTGTGTCTGAGTATTGAATGTGCCACGTCGGGATTAGTCACGACCTCGGTTGAGGTCAAGACGCAATAGGATGTGGATCCTCCTCCAGTGCCAGCGTCGATGTTGAAGGGACGTGTGCAGATTTTGGTGCCAGAACTGAAGTCTGAGTCAGTGCAGAACCTGAAGCAGGTTCAAGGGGTACATATTTTCACTGAGAACTGATCCACCGATGGTGACTCGACTGGAGGCCCCTGCGAATCCTTGGTGACCCAGAGGTGCACCAAAGGAATGTACTTGGTGCTGGAAGGAAAAAAATCTATCTTGGGATTCACCCACTAATCGAACATCTCCTATATTACCTTCGTCTTCAACTTATACGGTCAAGAGGTAATTTTGATGCAGATTGTCCTTCTTTGCATTATGAGATGCCAATGGAATACTCTAGCGGGATAGGGTTCAGTACTAGATACCCACTTCCTCTACGTTCAGCCACCTAGAAACAACCCTTTTGTGCGGCTAGCGCATGGGGTAGTGTCTGTAAGGATCGAAATGGCTTTGCCTTTGAGAAGCGGTGAAAAGACTGTTAAAGCAGCAATGGCCAGTAGCTGTAAGTGAGACAAGCAAGAAAAATGTACCCAAAGTTCCAATCTCTTCGAGGTTTTGATACTTAAAGTCTCAGATTTTATTAAATGAAAAATGGCAATGCCTTTAATAGTGACAGTAAAGGTGGGAGACTGAAAAAAGTGGGAGGGGTAGTGTTGGGTGTGGGAGTGGATACAGGCTGCAGTAGATGCAACGTGGGGCTGTAGGGTATGAAACTTATTTCGGAGTGGCAGTGTATGTAATGTGCAAGAATGTATAGGCCGAGGGAGTGTATAGGCTGAGAGAGTGGATGAGTATGAGAGGAGATGGGATGAGTGTGAAAAAGGGGTAGTGGTAGAGGAGGGTGTGACAGTGGATGCAGGCTGTGGCTGCAGATGGAGCTTTTTCCTAGGTACGAGTGTATGTAATGTGGAAGAACGTATAGGTTTACAGAGTGGATACGGTGTGAGTGCGGATAGCAGGTTGAACGTTTCGATGAAGGAGTAAAGTGTGTGAATGATGGCGTCAGAGTGTAGATAGAGCAAGAGATGACTATGGCAAGCGAGTAGGAGATACAGACTCAGCAGCGAGACAGAGCAGAGGGCGCGATGAAAGCAAGAAGAGTTGTTCATTGAGGTAGTCCTTGAAATTCAGAAGAGCAGAATGGAAAAGTGAGAACCAACGTGTCTTGACCTATTCCTGTTCTTTGGAGATGCGTATACAGCAAGTTTGTTTTTACTTGTGCAATTTTTTTTCTCTTGTCTGACAACTACTAAGAATTTTAATTAACGCTTGCAGTTTTTGGCTCGATGGCCACAGGCTCCTTTAGCAAAAACTTATCCTGGAGCTCTGGTCCTTTTATTCTTTAAAATGTTGTAAATCAAATCGCTTGTGCTACTTTCTCTGGCCCACTTTGGACAGAGGCTAACTAGAAATCTGCAATTCGCTCATCTGGAAATTTATGCTTTTGGATTGTTTTCTGCTGCCGGACTCGGATTTCCAGTGCCCTCCTCGTCGGGGGGAGGACTTGACCCCTGCTGACCCGCGCCGCGCACCGTAAAGGTGCCGCACATCTACCGCGGCGCGGGACGCTTTGGGATTTTTTTCTGCTGCCGGACTTGGATTTCCAGTGCCCTCCTCATCGAAGGAGGGGGAGGAGTTGAACCCTGCTGACCCGCACCGCGCACTGTAAAGGTGCTGCACATCTCCCGTGGCGCGGGACGCTTTCGGATGGTTTTTTGCTGCTGGACTCGGATTTCCAGTGCCCTCCTCGTCGAAGGTGGGGGAGGAGGAGTTGACCCCTGCTGACCCGCACCGCAAAGGTGCCGCACATCTCCTGCGGCGCGGGCAGCGCCAAGGGCAGGCCCGTCCGCACCCGTCAGAGCCTGGAGGAGGCCGCGATCCTAGTGCCCCACTTTCACTCTTTCATATCCCGATATCTTCGCTAAGTCAAGCAGCCAACAGAAAAGGAAGGACTTTGGTTGGTGTACCCATGGACATTTTCAGATGGATATAAACCCTACAGTCTGCACTGCAATAAGGTAAGCCTGTGGGGACTCCACCAAAATCCATCCACCTCCATCACTGTGGACCTCGAATAACCTTGTACAGCTAGAGGGGCAGAGGGATAGAGGGTCAAAGTGGTTATCGGTATTCCCTCTCTTATACCAGGCAGGCTAGCGCATTTGACCCCACCATCCTCGCTCACCTCTCTCCCTCCCCCTGACCTAACTTTCTTTGAACGTGATCAGCCAAGCCAGGGGGTGCTCAAGTGTTAGGGGCTCCTACAGTGGTGTTACATCGTCCTGTCTCTACAAGGTATCTGCTCACCTAGTTGGCCATAATGGGGAAACGTAAGACAGCTGCCGTAACCCATGCAGCACTGGCAATCACGACTATGGACTGCTTCCTACAGCGAGCGGCGCGGGTCCTTGAAAAGGAAATTGAGCTGGTGGCCTGCCGGCTTTCGCGTTCACCAGGAAATCAACTGCACCCTCACGCCTCTAGCCCCACAAGAGGTCGGGCCCCCTTACCGTGCACCCCGGACTTGGAGGAGTTGGCAGACCTTCTTTATCCCCCTCCAGTCAAGGCCCAAGAGAAATCAGGAGAGATGAAACTCAGAATGCTGTGGGGGGTCCGGCAGGGTACAGAAAGTCCTAGCGCCAGCGCCAGGTCGAGGGGCGTCTGTCTTTAATCCAGTAGCAATTCGATTAGATGCCCAGGAGGGGGGGCTCCATGGGAGGACTGGACCTGGGGCCAAGCGTAAATGTTCCATGCTAGGGGCCAGGGCAAAACGCCTCAGAGTGGACCGGGAATTATCCCGGGAGCTGCACCACCTTGAAAGGCGAGCTGGCAGCCATGTTGGAAGCTTGTGTGGGTTCCCTACTAGACAGACTGGATTCTAAACTTGAACCAATCAGGCAACGACTGGTCTCAATCGAGAGGGAACTTTCCAGCTGGTCCAAACACGATAAGAGGGCCAACCACACAGCCAGTATCAGCCGCAATGTCCCGTCGACCAGTAATGATCATAAGGGCCCTAGCCAGCTTGCTCCATTAACTCCAACAGGGGAGGTCCACCCGGCCTGCACCCTTCTATCCAGGAGCATTACCATCCCCACCGTCCCCACAGCTCGGGCTGTCCTGCCCTCACTCCCAGTGGAAGGAAGCCAGGCGGGGGTACGACCAATGGATCCCACCAGGACAGAGGCCAACTGCCGCTGTGATACAATCCCCAGGACAGGGCCCGGAGGAGGGGAAACTTTCATCCCTGCTACCGGCGGGGCGGGAATGAAGCCCCAGGGCTTAAACATCATTCACCTACCGCCAGAAGCAACACCGTATGTTGTGGTCCTGGGCAATGTACCTGTGCTAAAGCCGGGTTCCACCGAGGACTTCCATCAGTTAAAAAATAAAGGGGCACATGCATCAACCAAAATACAGGTCGCAAACGGGCCGATTCACAGAATCGGCCCCTTTGCGACCAGTATTTTGGCATTTGGGATGCAGCAACCAAAATGCAAATTCGCAAAATAGGTAATTGCAAAATTTGCGTTTACCTAAATTGTGAATGCATTTAGGGAATCGCAAATTGCGATTCCCTATTTGGAATGCAACAAGCCTTTCTAAATGCGACTTCACATTTAGGAAACGCTAATTACCTTCAACTACAAGTTAATGGTAATTTGCAAAAACTTTGAAAAATGCACAAAAGTGCATTTTTCAAGTGCCATGTGGCGCACACACATGCCCTTGGGGCATGTGTGTGCGCCACATGTGCACACATGCCAATTTCGGGGGTGCATCAGGGAGGCCTTTTGGTCCCCTTGCACCCTTGAAATTGCATGCGCAATTTGCGAGTACCTATTTGGTACTCGCAAATTGTGCATGCAATTCCCATTCATTCCTATGGGCCTCTTGGCCCATAGGAATGAATGGGAAGCTATTCCTTAATTGCGATTCGCAATTAAGGAATATGTAGGAATCGCTAATATTTTAGCAAAACCTACATGCATAGGCAATTGTGATACCATAATTAGGATTCCTTAATAATCACAATTAAGGAATCGCAATTGCCTACCTTGATGCATGTGCCCCAAAGTCCTTCACTGGCTGAACAATAATACAACTTTGGGCTTTAGAGTGGAGAGGCATATCATCATGGTTCGGAGGGTGGCATGGATAGGAGGATCAAAATAAGAGTAGCGGCGGTGATTGTGTAATAATCAATTTCAACCGGCCACACCTGGCAGAGAGAATCCTCCATGCAGCCAGCCTTCGTAACAGCAAGGGCCCTGCCACCTCCATCATGGCCCTTCCCCTGGGCTATTTCTACAGACCTCTACCCCTGGTTCAAAGCTCAAGTTCTTGGCACCCTAGGAGACCATCCCGTACAGCCTTCCAGGAGTGGCCTCAGGCTCCCTCACCTGTTCCACTTTTTAACGCATTAGCACCGCTGGGGTTTTTTGACAACTGCGATTGACTCGAAGGGCCAGAGTCAATGATCCCCACGGTTCCATCTCCACAATCGGACATTACGCAACAGCAGGCCCAATGCAATCCTAGTAGCCACTCCAAGGACACCAACTCTTGCAACTTAATTTCCTGGAATATAGCCGGTCTGGCCATCAAGTTCACAGTCCCGGAGTGACATTGTTTCATCCAAATGTTTGATATCATTTGCCTGCAGGAGACATGGGCCATTGATGACACCTTTTTCTTGGAAGGGTACAAGTCGTTTAATGTGCCCGCAACTCCTTTTAGGGCTGGTCGACCTAAGGGGGGCCTTGTTGTTTATGTCTCACTCAGGCTAAAAGGAGGTATTGTGGACTTGTACACTGACAATCCTTGCCTGCAGGCCTTGCTATTTTCTCGAGGGCCTAGCAGTTTACTGCTTTTGAATTTTTATAATGCTACCTCTTCCCTCCCCGAGGTTTGTAATATCACACGCTTGGGTACTTTCATGACCAACTTTAATGCTTCCCCCCGCCATACCTCTAACATTGTATTGGCGGGTGATTTTAATGTTCATCTCTGTGGGGACCTAAGGTCGCAGTGTATTGGGGGTCCTAGGGGCTCTCCCTGTCCCCGTTTTGTCGGAGACAAACTAAATTCCCTAGTTTGTGATCTTGACCCGCAATCAGCCATGGGCATATTGGACCCAGACCAGAGGAACTTAATGCACAAGTTACTAACTTGTGTAACGATATATCTGTAAGAGACAGTAGTTAGTGACAGATTCCTTACCTTAGAATATCCCCAGGCGTCAGGCTGGATCCGGAAAGTTTTTGCGTAGCAGTACCCTTGCGCGTCGGTAGGCGGCGTCGTGCGGCTCCGCGTCCGTCGTCGGCGTCGTGATCGCCGGGATGACGTCGCGGGCAGTACTTAGGCGCCGCCCCTGCGCGCTGACGTCAGTTCTGTACACGACTTTCCGCGCCAGGAACGCAGAGCCATGCAAGAAGCTGACATAGGTGTCTGAAAAATACTAGGGCCCTGAAAGGGATGTCCTTAACCCTAGAAATCAGTTCGCAGAACGGGGAGGGTGGGTGGGGCGGTAAGGAATCTGTCACTAACTACTGTCTCTTACAGATATATCGTTACACGAGTTAGTAACTTGTGCATCTGAAAGAGACACGTTAGTGACAGATTCCTTACCTTAGAATAGATACCCCAGCAATACCAACCCCGGTGGTGGGTCTGCGAACAAAGATCAGACAAGGAAGTCCTGGAGGACAGAACGGCCAAAGAAGCCGTCCCTCCGGACCTGACTGTCAAGGCAGTAATGCTTTGTAAACGTGTGCAGCGAGGCCCACGTAGCTGCCTGACAAATAACCGGCAGCGGAACACCGCGGCCCAAGGCCGTGGTAGCAGCCGTTGCCCTGGTGGAATGGGCACGCAGCCCAACAGGAGGTTCCTTTTTAGCCAAAGAATAGCAGGTCTTGATGCACAAGGTAACCCAGCGGGAGATGGTTCGTTTGTGCACCGCCCGACCTTTTTGGCGCCCACGTAGCCAACAAAGAGCTGGTCATCCACCCGGAAGTGTTTTGTGCGGTCGATATAGAAGGAGAGCGCACGTTTTGGGTCCAGACGGTGGAGCCTCTCTTCCTCTCTGGAAGGATGCGGAGGCGGAAAGAAGGTAGGCAAAGTGATGGTCTGCCCAATGTGAAAAGCAGTAACCACCTTTGGCAAGAAGGACGGACGCGTCCGAAGAACAACCTTGTCTGGATGAACAGACAGAAAGGGAGGTTTGCAAGATAAAGCCTGGAGCTCACTCACCCGCCGAGCGGAGGTGATGGCCACCAGGAAGGCTGTCTTTAGAGTCAGAAGACGAAGAGGACAGTTATGCAGAGGCTCAAAGGGAGCGCACATTAAAAAGGTAAGAACCAAGTTCAAGTCCCACTGAGGCATCACAAATGGAACAGGAGGAAAGAGGTGTGTAATGCCTTTTAAGAACCTGTTAACAACAGGGGACTTGAAAAGGGAGGGCTGATCAGGGAGCCAAAGGAAGGCCGAGATAGCACAGAGATAACCCTTGATGGTACCCAGGGCAGAACCCTGTTGGGCCAGAGAAAGAAGGAACAGAAGGACCTCAGAAAGAGGGGCAGAAAGGGGGTTCACAGCCTTTGCTGTGCACCATGCCACAAATTTGTTCCACCTGCAGGCGTATACCACCTTAGTGGAGGGACGCCTGGCTGCCAGAATCACATCACAAACTTCGGGAGGCAAGTCGAAAGGAATCAACTGCCGCCGCTCAATCTCCACGCAAGCAGGTGTAGACTGGACAGGTTCGGGTGGAGGACCGTCCCCTGCTGCTGCGACAGAAGATCCTCCCGAAGAGGCAGACGGATCGGGGGATCTACGCTCATACTGAGTAGCTCGGGATACCAAACTCTTCGAGCCCAGTCCAGAGCCACAAGAATTACTTGGGCCCGGTCGTGCCGAATCTTCTTCAACACTCTGGGTAGAAGTGGTATAGGCGGAAAGGCGTACAATAGACCGCAACTCCACTCGTGACGAAAAGCGTCACCGAGCGAGTGCCGCCTTGGAAATTCCAACGCGCAGAACTGATGACATTGCGCGTTCTCTTCGGTGGCGAATAGATCTAACCAAGGCTCTCCCCACTGTAGAAAGAGTCCTTGCGCCACTTCCGAGTGAAGACGCCATTCGTGATCCATCATGCACCTGCGGCTGAGTTCGTCCGCCCTAGCGTTCAGGGAACCTGCCAGGTGTTGAACCATCAGGAACATGCCCTGATGTTCCAGCCATGTCCAGAGGCGCAGAGCCTCCTGACAAAGGGTCCACGACCCCACCCCGCCCTGTTTGTTGCAGTACCACATGGCAGTGGTGTTGTCGGTGAACACGTGCACTACCTTCCCTTTGACAGAGGGAAGGAATGCCTTGAGTGCAAGTCGGATCGCCCGGAGCTCCAGAAGGTTGATATGGGGCCGGGAGTCCGCCGGAGACCAGAGGCCTCTGATCTCCGCCTCTCCCATGTGACCGCCCCATCCCAGAAGGGACGCGACCGTCACAACTGTATGCTCTGGCTGGGGAAGGGAGAGGGATCTGCCCATGACCCATTGCCGGTTCGAGAGCCACCACTGCAACTGTGTTGCAGTCCCCTCCGAGATCTGGACGTGATCGGACAGGTTGCCCTGGTGCTGCGCCCACTGGAACTTCAGGTCCCACTGCAGAGCCCGCATATGCCATCTGGCATGATTGACCAGCAGGATGCAGGAGGCCATGAGGCCCAGCAGCCTCAGGGTCATCCGTACCGAAACCCAGGATAAAGGCTGAAAGATCGGAATCATAGCCTGAATATCCCGGACTCGCCGTTCGGGAGGATAGGCCCGAAACTGCGTCGTGTCCAGAACTGCTCCGATGAAAAGGAGCTGTGGAGAAGGAATCAGATGCGACTTCGGCACATTGATGGAGAACCCCAGCGAGTGCAGGAGTTCGGCCGTAGTCTGGAGGTGGGAGACGACTGCCTGGGACGAGCCCGCCTTCAGCAGCCAGTCGTCGAGGTAGGGGAAGACTGAAACCCCTGCCCGGCGCAGATGAGCTGCGACCACCGCCATCACTTTCGTGAACACCCGAGGGGCACTGGTAAGGCCAAAGGGAGCACGGTGAACTGAAAATGCTCGAGGCCTACCGTGAACCGAAGGTAACGCCGGTGGGCCGGCAGGACGAGGATGTGGAAATAGGCGTCCTGCAAGTCCAACGCTACCAACCAGTCTCCGGGGTCGAGGGCAGTCAAGACCTGAGCTAGGGTGAGCATCTTGAACTTCTCCTTCCGGAGGAAGCGATTGACGTTCCGGAGGTCCAAGATAGGACGCATGTCCTCCTTGTCCTTTTTGGGCACCAGAAAGTAGTGGGAGTAGCAACCACGCCCTACTTCTGGGGTCGGAACATGCTCGATGGCCCTCTTGGCCAAGAGGGCCGTGACTTCCTTCTGTAGAAGCACCAAGTGATCCCCTGACATGCGGTGGAATTGAGGTGGCATGGCTGGGGGGTGGTCTCGAAGGGGAGGGAGTAGCCCCTTCGGACAATGTCCAAGACCCACCTGTCCGAGGTGATGGGACGCCAGTGGTGAAGGTGATGGCGGACCCTGCCCCCGACTGGCGTGCTGTGCACCTGAAAGGAGGGACTAGGAGGGCTTGGAGGCCGCGGACGGGTTGGAGGTGGTGGCCTGACCCGCACGCTGGTTGCCCGAACCGCCACGGCGGTATCCACCTCCTCGGCCACGCGAGGCGCTTGCTGCGCGGGCCGTTGGCCGGGCTGTGGACGTGACTGGGCGCCCCTTCCGTGGCCACGAAAGGGCGAAAAGCAGACGTGAGCGGAGGGCGCACAACAGCAAGGCCCAGGGACTTAGCAGTAGCCCGTGAGTCCTTGAAACGCTCCAGCGCATGGTCTGCCTTCGAACCAAAAAGACCGACTCCATCAAAGGGCATGTCCATGAGTGTATTCTGGACATCCCCTGAAAAACCAGTGGTTCTCAGCCAGGCGTGGCGACGCAGCGCCACCGTCGTTGCAAGCGATCTGCCCAGCGAGTCGGCGGTATCAAGGCCACACCGGATGGTATATTTAGCCGCATCTCGCCCTTCCGCAATGGCGCGGGTAAGCAGTGTCTGGACCTCCTCAGAACACTGCGGCAAAACAGTTGCCACCGAATCCCACAGGGAGTGGGTGTATCGGCCCAAGAGGCAAGCGGTATTAACAGACCGCAAGCCAGCACTGGAGGAAGAGAAAGCCTTCTTCCCAAAGTGATCCAGGCGCTTGGATTCCCTATCCGGAGGGGCGGTAGGGAAGGCGGTTTGGGAGGCAGAGGCTTGGACAACCAAGCTCTCAGGGGTGGGGTGTTGGGAGAGAAACAGGGGGTCGCCCGGAGCAGGGCGATGGCGTCGGGCCACGTTCCTATCCACAGGAGCCCCTGTGGTGGGTTTGGACCAGGCACCCAAAGAACGTCAGTCAGTGCATCGTTGAACGGCAGCACAGTCTCCGAAGAGGAGGCCGCCGGCTGAAGCACTTCAGTCAGGATGTTAGACCTGACGACCACTGTAGGCAACTGGAGATTTAAGGCTCCAGCAGCTCTACGCAACACCGTTGCAAAATTAGCCCCCTCCTCCGTTGCCACGGGAGGAGACAGCATGCCAGAGTCAGGGGAGGTATCCAGACCACTGGCATCCCCAAGTTCCTCAACCCAGTCCGGGTCAAACTCGCACTGTTGTGTGAGAGGGTCCTCAGACCCCTCCCAGCTCTCCTGGTCCTCCTCAGGTTGAAAATATGGAGGAGGAGGGACATCAGGGACCCAAGGTCTCATCGGCGCCGGAAACGGCGTCGGGCGGCGCCGGTCCGGCTCCATGTCCGGACCCGGAGAGAACCGGGGAACGACGCCGCCCGGAGCCCCGGACGGCGTCGGAAACGGCACCGGGGACATCGGCGTCGGCGGAGGCGTGGTTAGGTCAACCGGCGTCGATGGGGGTTGCGGCACCACCGGAGCCGGGGTCGAGGCCGGAGCCGGGATCGAGGCTGGAGGCACGGGCGACGCCGGAGCCGTCGGCGACGCCGGAGCAACCCCATCAGGGCCCGCGGGGCCCGAAGGCGCACCGGAGGGACCTTGAGGCCCGAAGAGGCGGGCCATGGCCGACAGGAATTCCTGTATATCGGCCGGAGTCGCCCCCGAGCCCGGGTAGGGCGGGTACTGCGGGGGTAACTCGACAGGCACGTCCGGGGCCGCGGGGGCGGGGACGGTGCCGACAGGAACCTCAGCCGAGTCGCAAGACCGGCGAGGCGAAGTCTTAGAGCGATGACGCCGCTTAGACTTCTTGTGCTTCGACTTACCAGAGGAGCGCGAAGACTTTGATTCCGACGAACGGCGGGGACTCCGCGTCCGGCCCCTCGACCTCTCCCGGGACCGGGGCTTGGTGCGGCGCGGAGCCGAATGCCGGACTTCGAGGAGCTTTCGAGACCGCTCTCGCAAAGCCTTAGGATGAAGTTTCTGGCAGTCAGGACACGACTTCGTGTCGTGGTCTCGGCCGAGACAAAAGAGACACTCGAGGTGCGGGTCCGTGATCGACATCATGCGACCACATTCCTCGCAGGGCTTAAAGCCGGGCATCCCTACGACACCTTAGGAGTCATGAAGACTCGTTGAAGAAACAGTGAAAAAATTCACCAAAAAAGATAGTCAAAAAGTGACTAGGGCACTGCTCTTCCCGGATCTGCGCTTACTGGCGCGGAAAAAGAAGAACTGACGTCAGCGCGCAGGGGCGGCGCCTAAGTACTGCCCGCGACGTCATCCCGGCGATCACGACGCCGACGACGGACGCGGAGCCGCACGACGCCGCCTACCGACGCGCAAGGGTACTGCTACGCAAAAACTTTCCGGATCCAGCCTGACGCCTGGGGATATTCTAAGGTAAGGAATCTGTCACTAACGTATCTCTTTCAGATCCCCACCTTTAAAGGGCATGGTCATGATTCTTCCTTTATTGAGTTTATTTGAGTCTCCACCCCTCTTTTTTCCTTGATTCTTGATTTTTCTATTGCAGCTAGCAACCATAGCGATCATAACCTGCTATGTCTCAAAGCGAGCCGGCCCATATTGGGGTTGAAGAGGAGGGGTGAGGGAGGAGGAGCACTACGGCCTTCAGATGGAGGTAGAAGGCTTAAATGGGCGCAGATCATCCCTGGTTCCTTTCATGAGACCCTCCTGGTCAAATGTCAGTACGAGATTCAGATTTGTCGGGATGTAAAGATGCAGTCTGACGAGGCCATTGTCAATGCCTTCGAATCTATTTCACGTTCCATCGCTGAGCTATTGACGGTCCCCGCCCCTAAAAGCCAACGAGATAGGGCACCCAGATGGTTTAACTCAGAATGTTCATACATGGCTAGGAAGCTCAGGGAAGTGCTGCATGCCACCCCCAGAGATAGCGCCTTAGTCTGTCGTGTAGTTCCTATATTACCTATACAGGATCTGCGTGTTTGGATAAACTGTGGGATTGGTGGCGGACTGATTCCGAGCACACCCACCGGATACGTTAGCCTGTCTGTATTAGCTAGCTTACAGTGCCACTATAATCTCCTCTTATCACGGAGAGAATAGATTCTGGCAACCTCAGAACATGACAACCCTGATCCCTCAGAATCGTGGAAACAATATACTACCTTTCGCTCAGTCACTCGTGCTCACTTAGTTTGTCTCAGAGAGTTACACAGAATAAACAGGCTGGGCGTTTCAATAAGTATTTATTGAACCATTGTTATTCTAGCGTATAATAGATGAGCTGCAACAACCATTAGACAGTAGCAGAGATATATGATTAGCAGTACTACGAAAGTAAAAGGATGGTATAGTTCTACCATCTTTGCAGAAATCATGAATATATACAAGTACATAAAACACATGATAAAAAGTGCATACTCCTACAATGCCTCCCTAACTAGATGTACCTAAATGTACCTAGCATCTGTGTAGGTGTTATGCCAAGAATCCCTCTAGGGTCTAGTCCACCCCATTACCTGAGAGTTTAGAGAATGTGGGACCCCGTCCTGGTCTTGAGTTGGACACCCCGCGAGGGATGTTAGACCACTGTGAGCTGAAGCGTCTGCATGCAGGAACCTCAGCGTCTCTGGTCAGTGTGTCAGCCGGGAAGTCACGGTCTCCTCTCCCTTCCTAAGCAAGATGTGCTGTATATATACCCATAGGTCTCCCCAGGGGTTCTACCTTGCTGTGTTACTGTGTCGGCCTAAAGGATGACGTTGGGCCTGAACCTTATACAGAGATATTATACAGGAGATGTTCGTCCTGCTGTTAATCCTGCTGTGCTTCCAAGAAGCCTCATTCATAATGTATGAGATTCGAACTAGGGGGAAACCCGCGTTCTGAATGCAGTGTCATATCTAGGTAAAAGGTTAGTCCCTAAGAACCGTTATGTATGTAATGTAGGGAAGAATATAGGTGAAAGGTTGCAATGTTACCTGCGCCTATATAGGGTACCTATATGGAATATAACACCCACTCCTCTTCCGACTGGACGACATTAGTAACTTATTACTATACTACTAGCCGAACTAGATATTTGTACGCACAAAGCTTAAAAACATCTGTTTAGCTAAAAGTGTTTAAAACTTATAAAAAATTTCAAAAAAACTTAAAACTGTCTAAAAACAAATTTTGCAAGCTATAGCTCTAAAGTGTTATTAGTTATAGTCCGGAGCACTATAAGCACTAGAAAGCCATGTATGCCCAAAATATGAAAGGAATGTCAATTTTGTGTTGAGTTCCAAATTTGAGCTTGTTTTTTTTAAAAAGGGCGAATTTCTTCCAGCACACGACGAGCCAAATGAGTCAAATGTTTATGCTTCCTGGCTGGTAGACGCAACATTTTTGTTGCTTGCTTCCGCAGTAGACGGCCCCTGTAGCACCTCGCAGAGCACGTCAATTGAGCACAGATGATGTTCCACACTGTCCGCAGCCGGTGCTGGGGCAGCCTGTGCGCCGTCCAAAGCCTGGGTGTCAGAGGAGGAGCCGGTGTTCATACCAACAGGTGCTGTTACTACCCGTGGGGGCTCAAGGAATGCCGCCATCAACACTGGAATACGCTGAGGACACTGCAGAACATGGGCCGTTATCGGGTCCAGTAAAGCATTCACGTCCGGTTGCGCACATGATGGTAGACTCAAACAAAGGTCTAACACGCATTCTTCGCCGCAAAACAGGCATCGGAGGACAGGTAAGATGCAGTCCATCCAGACCGGTCGAAATGACAAGAACCAAGATTCACTTAGTTCTCTTAGGCGAGGCGTGCCTAGAAGTTGTACCATGCGATCACAGTATTTACGTTCCAGGAGTGTTCTTTCCATCTCCTTGGTGACTGGGACGTCCATTGCGTAGCAAATATAAAACAATCAGGATACCTGCTACTAGAAGCAGGATGAGCGGAAGTCCTCCAAAGATGCTTCCGAATACGAAGTATATGAAGTTTGCTATAACTCCAAGTACCGTCTGAAAGGTGCTCAGAAGTCCAGAACCTATGGTCTTAAATAGGTGGACAATGCCTGTCATATCAGACATGTTAAAGATACGATTTACCATTTCTGCGAAATGGAAAGGGCAGTTTGTATGAATAAGCGCATGTATCTCTGCTGAAGACCTTGCGATCTGGATATCAAAGGTCTTTCGAGCGGAGGTTAAGGGCACAGACTTCTGTAGAAGCATGGCTTTCATTCTGCTTAGAGTATCAAACCGTATTAAGGAAACATTCAGTGAAGGCCTTAACAGCGCCTCCCTGACTGTATGTGTCGGTGGAAACAATACTTGCATACAAGTAACCCTGGAGCTCACGGTTACCAGATATGCGATGCCCGGGAGCATGCCGCAGCAGCCTTGACTGTTCAGCATCAAGTAACTCCCATTTGAAAGTAGCCTGAATGCTGGAGTAATCACTGCAGCTGGGGCACCCCTCAAATGGCAGGACAGGTTTGCTACAGAACCATTACAAGCCCCGTGCAACATTATATCCTGGCATATGAGTGATCCACTTAAAGCGTTCTCACAGTTTGTACCGCTCAGAAACACTTCTCGATCCCCACTCCGGCATCGAAATCTGTATGGTAAAACCCATGATTCCTTAATGCACAAGTTACTTACCTTCGGTAACGATATATCTGTAAGAAACATTAGTTAGTGATAGATTCCTTACCTTAGAATTACCCCCAGGCGTCAGACTGGATCCGGAAAGTTTTCGTCAGCAGTACCCCTGCGCGTCGGAAGGTGGCGTCGTGCGGCTCCGCGCCCGTTTTGGCATCGTGGCCGCCGAGATGATGTCGCGGCAGCTTCTTAGACGCCCCCCTCGCGCGTTGACGTCAGTTCTGTACTTGACTTTCCGTGCTAGGAACACAGAGCCATGCAAGATACTGACCACTGGTGCATTGAAACTAGGGCCCTGAAAGGGATGACCTTAACCCTAGAAATCAGTTCGCAGAACGGGGAGGATGGGTGGGGCGGTAAGGAATCTATCACTACTAATGATTCTTACAGATATATCGTTACCGAAGGTAAGTAACTTGTGCATCTGAAAGAAACACGTTAGTGATAGATTCCTTACCTTAGAATAGATACCCCAGCAATACCAACCCCGGTGGTGGGTCTGCGAACCAAGGTCACACCAGGAAGTCCCGGAGAACAGAACGGCCAAAGAAGCCGTCTCTCCGGACTTGGCTGTCCAGGCAATAATGCTTAGTAAAAGTGTGCAACAAGGCCCATGTAGCTGCCTGACAGATGTCTTGTAAGGGGACACCACGTCCCAATGCCGTAGTGGCAGCCGTCGCCCTGGTGGAATGGGCGCGCAGCCCCACCGGAGGCTCCTTTTTTGCCAGAGAATAACAGGCTTTAATGCACAAGACGACCCATCGGGAGATAGTCCGCGTGTGTACGGCCCGACCTTTCTTGGCGCCTACGTAGCCAACAAAGAGCTGGTCATCCACCCGGAACTGTTGTGTGCGATTCAGGTAAAATGAGAGCGCACGTTTTGGGTCCAGACGGTGGAGCCTCTCTTCCTCTCTAGAAGGATACGGAGGCGGAAAGAAGGTGGGCAAAGTGATGGTCTGCCCGATGTGAAAGACAGTGACAACCTTTGGCAGAAAGGATGGACGTGTTCTGAGCACAACCTTGTCCGGATGGACAGACAGAAAAGGAGGTTTGCAAGAAAGAGCCTGGAGCTCACTTACTCTCCTAGCAGAGGTGATGGCAACCAGGAAAGCAGTCTTCAAAGTTAACAGACGAAGACGACAGTTGTGAAGAGGCTCAAAGGGAGCGCACATTAAATATGTGAGAAGCAGGTTCAAGTCCCACTACGAAAGGAATAGGAGAGAAAAGATGAGTAATGCCTTTGAGGAATCTATTTACAACAGGGGACTTGAAAAGAGAAGGCTGATCAGGAAGCCTAAGAAAGGCTGAAATAGCCGAAAGGTAGCCCGTGATAGTGCTCAGAGCAGAGCCCTGCCGGGCCAAAGAAAGAAGGAACAAAAGGACTTCTGAAAGAGGGGCAGAAAGGGGATCCACAGCCTTTGCTGTGCACCATGCCACAAACTTGTTCCACCTGCAGGCGTATACCAACTTAGTGGAGGGACCCCTGGCTGCCAGAATGACATCACAGACTTCAGGAGGCAAGTCGAAAGGAATCAACTGTCGCCGCTCAATCTCCACGCAAAGAGGTGGAGACTGGACAGGTTCAGGTGGAGAACCACCCCCTGCTGCTGCGACAGAAGATCCTCCCGAAGAGGCAGTCGGATCGGGGGATCTATGATCATACTGAGTAGCTCAGGATACCAAACTCTTCGAGCCCAGTCCGGAGCCACAAGAATGACTTGGGCCCGGTCGTGCCTGATCTTCTTCAGCACTCTGGGCAGAAGTGGTATAGGCGGAAAGGCGTACAACAGACCGCAACTCCACTCGTGACGAAAAGCGTCGCCTAGCGAGTGCCGCCTTGGAAATTCCAACGCGCAGAACTGCTGACATTGCGCATTCTCTTCGGTGGCGAATAGATCTAACCAAGGCTCTCCCCACTGTTGAAAGAGACCTTGCGCCACCTCCGAGTGAAGACGCCATTCGTGATCGAGCATGCACCTGCGGCTGAGTTCGTCCGCCCTGGCGTTGAGAGAACCTGCCAGGTGTTGAACCACCAGGGAAATGCCCTGATGTTCCAGCCATGTCCAGAGGCGCAGGGCCTCCTGACATAGTGTCCACGACCCCACCCGCCCTGTTTGTTGCAGTACCACATGGCGGTGGTGTTGTCTGTGAACACCTGCACTACTCTCCCCTTGACAGACGGAAGGAATGCCTTCAGTGCAAGTCGGATCGCCCGGAGCTCCAGAAGGTTGATCTGGAGCCAGGACTCCGCCGGAGACCAGAGGCCTCTGATCTCCGCCTCTCCCATGTGGCCGCCCCATCCCCGGAGGGACACATCCGTCACCACTGTGTGCTCCGGTTGGGGAAGGGAGAGGGATCTGCCATTGACCCAATGCCGGTTCGTGAGCCACCACTGCAATTGTTGTGCAGTGCCCTCTGAGATCTGGACGTAATCGGACAGGTTCCCCTGATGCTGCGCCCACTGGAACTTCAGGTCCCACTGCAGAGCCCGCATATGCCATCTGGCATGATCGACCAGCAGGATGCAGGAGGTCATGAGGCCCAGCAGCCTCAGGGTCATCCTGACCGAAACCCAGGATAGAGGCCGAAAGATCGGAATCAGAGCCTGAATATCCTGGACTCGCCGTTCGGGAGGATAGACCCAAAAGTGCGTCGTATCCAGAACCGCTCCGATGAAGAGGAGCTTCTGAGAGGGAACCAGGTGCGACTTCGGCACATTGATGGAGAACACCAGCAAATGCAGGAGGTCGGCCGTAGTCTGGAGGTGGGAGACGACTGTCCGGGGCGAGCCCGCCTTCAACAGCTAGTCTTCGAGATAGGGGAAGACTGGAACCCCTGATCTGCGCAGGTGAGCTGCGACCACCGCCATCACTTTCGTGAACACCCGAGGGGCGCTGGTAAGGCCAAAGGGGAGCACGGTAAACTGAAAGTGCTCGTGGCCTACCGTAAACCGCAGGTAACGCCGGTGGGCCGGCAGGACGGGAATGTGGAAATATGCGTCCTGCAGGTCCAACGCTACCAACCAGTCTCCAGGGTCGAGGGCAGACAAGACCTGAGCAAGAGTTAACATCTTGAACTTCAGCAATTGATGTCCCTGAGGTCCAAGATAGGACACAGGCCCTTGTCCTTCTTGGGCACCAGAAAGTAGTGGGAGTAACAACCACGTCCTACTTCTGGCGCAGGAACGCGCTCGATGGCCCCCTTGGCCAAGAGGGCCGCGACTTCCTGTTGAAGAAGTGTCAAGTGATCCCCGACATGCGGTGGTACCAGGGTGGCATGGCTGGAGGGGTAGTCTCGAAGGGGAGGGAGTAGCCCCTTCGGACTTTTTGTAAAACCCACCTGTCCGAAGTGATGGTGCGCCAGTGGGGAAGGTGATGGCGAATCCTGCCGCCCACTGGCGTTTGATGGGCCTGAAAAACCGGACTAGGAAGATTTGGAGGCAGTGGTGGCTGGGGTGGAGGTGGACTGACCCGCCCGCTGGCCCCCTGACCCGGCTCGGCGGGTCCCACGTCCGCGCTGAGACTGTTGCTGCGCAGGCCTGTGGCTCTGAAACAAACGTGTCGGGCGCCCCTTCCGTGGCCACGAAAGGAGCGAAAAAGCAGAAGGCGGAGGAGGGCGCGTGGCGGAAAGGCCCAAGGACTTGGCCGTAGCCCGCGAGTCCTTAAAGCGCTCCAACGCACTATCTGCTTTGTTGCCGAAAAGGCGAATGCCATCAAAGTGCATGACCATCAGAGTGTTCTGGACATCCCCAGAAAAACCAGTTGTTCTCAGCCAGGCGTGGCGGCGGAGCGCCACTGTCGTGGAAATCGCCCTGCCCAGCGAGTCGGCGGTGTCAAGGCTACAACGAATAGTGAACTTGGCTGCATCCCTCCCTTCAGCAATAGCTTGAGAGAGCACTGTCCGGGCCTCCTCCGGACATTGAGGCATCACGCGCGCCACCGTATCCCACACAGACTGGGAATAACGGCCCAAGAGGTATGCTGTGTTCACAGACCGCAGCCCTGAACTGACGGAAGAAAAAATCTTCTTACCGAATTGCTCCAGTTTCTTGGATTCCCTATCCGGTGGTGCGGTAGGGAATGCGCTCGGGACGCAGAGGCTTGGACAACCAAGTTCTCAGGGGTGGGGTGTTGGGAAAGGAAAAGGGGGTCGCCCAGGGCCGGGCGATGGCGTCGGGCCACGTTCCGATCCACAGGAGCCCCTGAGGTGGGCCTGGACCAGGTGCCCAAAAGAACGTCTGAAAGTGCATCATTACAAGGCAGCAGTGGCTCCGAAGAGGTAGCCGCCGGCTGAAGCACTTCTGTCAGGAGGTTAGTCCTGACGGCCGCTGTAGGGAGCTCGAGGTGGAGGGCCTCGGCCGCCCTACGCAACACCACTGCGTAACTTGCACCCTCCTCCGTAGCCACGGTAGGAGGAGACAGCATGCCAAGGTCAGGAGAGGTATCAAGACCACTGGCATCCCCCAACTCCTCTGCCCAGTCCGGGTCAAACTCACATTGTGCTGCGAGAGGGTCCTCAGACCCCTCCCAGTTCTCCCCTTCCTCCGAAGGCTGATAAACAGGCCGAAAATAAGGAGGAAGGACATAGGGATAGAAATCCCTCATCGGCGTCGGAATCGGCATCGAGCGACGCCGGTCCGGCGCTGTATTCACATTGGGGCTGAAACCGGGGCCGACGTCGTCCGGTGGGCCGGGCGACGTCGGAGGTGGTGCCGACGGCGGTGGAGGTGTCACAAGGTCAACCGGCGTCGAACGGGATCCAGGCCTGGATCCATGGGGGTCCTGCGCCGCCGGGGCCGGAGCCGACAGCGATGCCGGAGCCGCCGGCAGTAATGAGCTAGGACCCCCAGTCGGGCCCATGGGGCCCGAAGGCGCGCCGGCGGGGCCCGACGGCCCAAAGAGGCGAGCCATGGCTGACAGAAATTCCTGCAGCTGGGCCGGAGTCGCCGACGGACCCGGGAAGGGCGGGTAGGCCGGCGGCGACTGCATAGGCTCCGCCGGAGCCGCGGGGGAGGCACCACCTGCACCCTCAGCCGCGTCGCGCGACCGGCAAGGGAAAGTCAGAGAGCGACGGCGCTTCTTCAACTTCTTTGAGTGCTTCGTTTTACCTGACCCCGAGTGCGAAGACTTCGATCCCGATGAACGGTGGTGGCGGGTCCGCGACCGGTCCCTCGACCTCCCACGGGACCGGGACCTTGAACGGCGCGGAGCCGACTGCCGGACTTCTAGCAACTTTCGGGACCGCTCCCGCAAAGTCTTCGGCGCCATGGCCAGGCAGTCGGAGCACGACTTGGGGTCGTGGTCGAGCTCCAGGCAGTAACGACACACACGGTGCGGGTCTGTCACCGAAATCATTCGATGACAGTCCCCGCAGGTCTTGAAGCCGGGCATCCCTACTGCACCAGGAGTCGATCGACTCGAAAAATAGAGACAAAAAGCCTCGAAAAAACTCAGTCAAAAAGTCACTGGGGGTACCGCTCTCTCCGGATCTGCGCTTGCTGGCGCGGAAAAAGAAAGAACTGACGTCAGCGCGCGAGGGCGGCGTCTAAGTAGCTGCCGCGACGTCATCTCGGCGACTACGACGCCAACGATGGACGCGGAGCCGCACGATGCCACCTTCCGACGCGCAGGGGTACTGCTGACGAAAACTTTCCGGATCCAGTCTGACGCCTGGGGGTAATTCTAAGGTAATCTATCACTAACGTGTTTCTGTCAGATGTATTCCTTAATAATCAAAAGGAGCTAGCTAAACGAATAAACAAATACTCTGGAGATGTATGTCTGGAAAAACAATTTTGTTTACAGATGTATTCCTTACCCATTTCGTCATATCTGCCTACTTGCTTTTGTTCAAGGCAATACTGAAACTGAAAAGTAGTGACCGGTAGAGTTATGTGGCCATGGATTAGCCATTCTGTGGATGGTGATTCTGCCACTGTGAATGCTAATCTATCCAGTTTTTCGATACGCAGCATTGTATATTTTGCTCCCCTTTGTGCCATTTCTATCTGTTTGTCTGTTAGATTGTATTCAGAAAACAGAGACGTACTGTCAATATAATGCCAAGGCACGTAGCTGCACGCACAGATTGCAGCGTCCAGCTTAATAACACAATAGAACGTAATTGAGATTGCCCGTGTTGTAATATGGCCAAATCTTGTTCTAGTATGTCTATCGCAGAAGATACAATGTTGCCTAAGGAATATATCCTGGAGGTCAATGTAGTTAACCCATTGTCTACCACTGCTAGAGATTTTCTAGATTTAAACGATCTATTTCACGTAACCTCTCTGCGGCCTCTTGTTGTGATATTTTCCATATTTCATTATAGACAGCATAATAGAAACGTTTCTGACGTGGCTTCCTGGGACCTAGTTAAAAATCCCTGAGATCCACATCCTGTGACAGTAAGGATAAGTGTTGTTTCACCTGTGTGAGTGTTGAGGTTTTTAGCCAATCAAGGCACAACTTCCCAACACTGTAGGATGTCACTACCCCTGGATGTTGTCTCTGTACATAACATGGATTTGGCCTATGGATACTAAACCCTTCGGCTTTACCCATGAATCTTGCCTGACAACTATTAGTGTCTGTGGGCCAAATCAACCATTTTTTCCAATTGGGGTCTGATCTGTTGTATTGTATGATGTCATCTACTGTAATCTCTTCCTGTGATGTTTCGTTACCCTCGGTGTGTGATGGAGTTGGCAACCGAGGTGTGTTCAAGTCTTTGTTCTTGGCTAGTCAAAGGCAAGACGTCTGTTGCACTGTCTCGTTCAAAAACATGATTTGTTGAGGGATAAGGCATGCTCTAAACAAAGCTTCTGTCCCCTGTACCTGCCATTCCCTAGTACCCCAGGCTGATTTTAGGTCTATGGTGTCTTTCCACAAGTCGAAACCTTGTTCAGACAACTGGGCAATAAAGGAAGCAGAGTAAATCTGTTTGGTGTTTGTCAACATATTTTTCTGTGCTGTTGTGGTGCAACCCTATAGTAATATGAGGCTGGGTCAGACATATTGAACCCCGAAAAATATGTAAACTTCTGTGTAAATGTTTTTGAACTGCCTTTCGGCGGTGTTGGACAATGTTCCCACTGGTGGTATATGAACACAGGTCTAGGATTAGCAGATTTATGTAAAAAGTGATGTTTGATAAGGCAAGATGGCCGCTGACCAGCCGTAGCGAGTAGTCGCAGCTAAAACCTCTCCCCCCTGATGCAGAGAAAGATTGATATGTGGAAGTGAAATGCTTCATTACCCTTACCTTCTGGATCGGCTGTTTGGCTGGGTGATTGATCGTAAATTACGCCGGTGCTGGAGACGGGATTTGACAGCATCTGTGAGTTTGGTGACGTTGGAAATCAGCCGTGCAGCTTATCTTCTCCACCGACGTGTGATCGCCGGCAGCAGGATGGCGCCAAGAGTGAATAAACAGCAGAAAGATCCCAAGGATCTGCAGACGGATCCAGCCACCTCAGCGCCTCTGGCCGTGGCTGCTCGAGGCCACGCTTTCCCCCGGCGAGCGCTATTGAAGAAGGTGGGAGAGAGAGAGAGGGTGGACCGGCAGTAATGGCGGCAACGGCGGAAATGTTGCGAGTCAGAAGGCTGGTAGTAGAGGGGGCAGCAAGACCCGGGAATGCAATCTACGGCAGCCCACCCTGATGGAATCTTTCACAGCAGTACCTTCGGCGGACTTAGCAAAAGACGGATTAACGGAGCAGATGGAAAGCAGTGGAACTATCCCCCGCGGGGATACAATGTTGCTGTCTCACGACGGGCTGGCTGACAGGCAGGAGGAGTCGAACAAGGAGAGCTTGGATGGACAGATTGATGGGCTGATTGAGCAAAGTTTGCTGGGGGAACAGATGTCAGATTGCACAGCAAACAATCGACCGCCAGTAAGTAATGCGGGCCCCAATATGGAACTGACGGGAGGGAGTAAAAATAAATGTATTGATCAGGTGCCCGCTCCCCTCACTCTCTCCCTCTTAGAGAAACCATCGACAGGAGAAATAGTGGAGCAGAGACAAGCACCTAGCCACACCAAACCAATAGCTGGCTCGCCAGAAGGGAATTGCTTCTTCTCTCTTAATGATGACTCCGACTTGTCACTTACTAGTGATGGCAATTTCTCCGATGGCACAGATTCTGCAGAGACCTCATCAGTGCAAAGGGCACCAGCTGCCTCAAGGGGTACCTTTCATAAAAGCAGGTCAAAATCAAAATCTAGATCGACAGTGAGCCCTTCCAGAACGGACACTGCCACGGCCCGAAAGCTTACTTGGGACTATTCAGCTACCACTCAGCTTTATCAGGATGATGGTGCAATAAATGAAACTGGTGGGCACACCAGCCCCACTGGTATAGCTCAGACTCCCTCAATGTATTTGTTATATACTACACTCAAACAGATGCAGGGGGAGGCCAGGCTGGAGAGCCGAAGGGCGAAGCAAGCAACCAAGAAACTTCAGGGTTCATTAAGGAAAGTAAATAAGCTATATGAGGATATGGCAGACCGGGTCACCCATGTAGAGGAGCGAACTGGTAGGCTTGAGGATGAGGTCAACAAATGGCAGACATTCAAGGAGTCGCAGGAGAAGCTGACGGAGGATCTACAATGGAAGATCGAAGATTTCGAGAACTGCCAGAGAAGGAATAACATTAGACTCTTGGGATTGGCAGAAAATATTGAGGGAGGAGATATAATGGCGTTTGTTGTAACTCTGCTGAAGGGAGCATTCCCTGACCTGGCCTCATGGAACTGGGAGACTGAGGTGCAGAGGGCACATCGGTTCCCACTGATCCAAAAGAGAGGGCATGCTACTGGCCAAGGTGATAGGCCCAGGGCTATTTTAGTGTATAACGGCAACTTTCTTCTTAGGCAGGCAATTATCGATAAAGCTAAACCTGACGCCAAGCGAACATTTGAGGGCAATACATTTTTCGCCCGCCCTGATTTCTGTCATGCCACGGTTGAAAGGAGGTGGTGGCTTAGACAGATGATAACTCCTTTCCAGGGGCTGGGCTGTGAGGCTTTTCTATTGTATCCTGCCCGGCTTAAAATAATCTTTAAGGGTCAAGTCCGCATGTTCTTTTCAGAAATTAAGGCACAAACTTATATGATGGAACTGCAAGAGAAGAGGGGGCAGGGCGGAGGGGTCTGATAGATTTTGTTGTTGTGGTTTCTGGGCGCGATGTAATACTCTTTCTTTTTTCTCCTCTTTTACACTTATCGCTTAAATTTGCATTGGTGATTTAAAGGATTATATAACTGCTTGATGGCTGGATGAACAGTTCGTAAGGGATGATTTCGGGGGGATAGGGGGGCTGCGACTCAGCTGTGGGCTTCAGCTGCCACGCATAGGTCATGATTGACCTATTTGCCTGTGAGGGGGGAGGGGGAGGTTGGGGAGGGGAGGTTTGAGGGTAGGGGGGATGGGGGTTTGGGGGGCAGGAGTAGGGTACAGCACAGCATGGCATCTGAGGCATATGGGGAGACACACGAGGTGCACTAAAGCTATAGAAAATAAAGAAAGAGAAAACTTCAAAAGAAAAATTACAAAAGCTAGAAATAAATTCAAAGGCTTACTGGGATGGACAGATGTTTGATGTTCATTAATGTATTTACGAATTGCCTCAATCAATGTTTGTGGATTAAATAATCAGGGTAAAAGACAACGGGTTGCAGCTATTCTGAGAACAATGCGCCTGGATCTCTTATGTCTACAAGAGACGCATATAGAGGGAGCAAGAGGTAGTGTAATGGAACAGCTTGGTTTTCATTTGATTGCGAATACTAAACAGGGGACTAAGACTAGAGGGGTCGCTATACTTGGTCGACGGGGTAATATAACCGTCAAAAGGAAGCTGGAAGACCAGTGGGGTAGATGGGTGCTGGTGGAGTGTACAATAAGGGGTGAGACATTTACAATATGTTCAGTGTATGGTTCGACAGCCGATGACCCAGATATTTTTGAATTTTTAGATTCGGAACTAGCCTCCTGGCCTACACCAGTCATCATGTGTGGGGATTTTAACATAAATGGGATGGGGGGGCTCTGGACAGAGACTGGGGAAAGATATATGGGTCGGAAGAAAAGGACTTTCCAAGCAATTTTCAATTTAGCTCGGAATAACTCGTTGGAGGATGTGTGGTCACGATTGAAGCCAGAGGATCCAGGCAGTACATACTTTTCGGCTCCCCACCGGGTGGCTGTCAGACTTGATTATTTTTTTGTATCTAACTCACTAATTCCCAGGTGCCGGATTGAGAAATTCCCCCGTATCATCTCAGACCATAGTCCCATAGTGCTGTCAGCTGACATTGGAAGGGGGGGAAGACCCGAGCGGGTATGGACTTTTGAAAGAGGGTTATTGAAAGATTCGGGATATGTACAGCATATGAAGACATGGATAGTGGGATTCTGGGATATTAATAGAGGCAGCACCAGTGCAGCTGTAGTTTGGGATGCATGGAAAGGTGGGATACGAGGGGAGACGCTGAGCTACAGCTTGCACAGACAGAAACAAGAGGCACTGGCAGAGAAAAAGCTATGTCAGGTAGTAATTGATACAGAGAAGGAACTGAACGCTGCAATTACATCAGGTGTATCGTTGGACGAAATTCTGCTTAAATTGGCCCTGGCCAAAGCTGAAGCTCAGGAAGCTATAGCCACCAAGGCAGCTGCAACTTTCATGGCAAGATAGGAGCAATGTTATGAGTTTAGTGAACGGGTTGGGCATACATTAGCGGTGCGCCTGAGGCAGAAAATAGCATTCGGGGAGATTAAGGAGATATCGGATGGAAATGGGAACATAGTTGATGAACCAGAAGGAATACGAGAGATATTTAGACAATTTTACGGTAATCTATATGAGGAAGAACAGGCGAAAGACCCGTCGGAAATCCAAAGGTATCTTAACGAGATCTTAATACAGTCTATCACTGATGAAGACAGGGAGGCACTGGAAATCCCTTTGACTGTCTAAGAGATTTATGCCGCTCTGGGCAGCCTTCCATCAGGCAAGACAGCCGGACCGGATCAGATCCCTTTAGAATTTTATAAAGTCTTCCTGGAAGTTATTGGACCTGACTTAGTTGAGATAATACATCAGGCGCAATTGGGTAGCTCCGTTCCAGGTTCATGGGCAGGGGCAGATATCGTAATTTTTCTTAAAAAAGGGAAACCATCCAGAGAACCAGGGTCATACCGCCCAATAACGTCAATGAATTGTGACGCCAACATTTTTTCTAAATCAATGGCAACTCGGCTTAGCAAAATTATAGACAAGATGGTTAGTCCCACCCAGCACGGCTTTATTCCAGGGAGAGGTACAACGCAGCATGTTCGCAGGGTTGTAACTCTGTTTGATGCTGCCGAAGTCTCAGGAGAACCGATGGTGGTTATGCTGATGGATGCTGAAAAAGCATTTGACAGGGTCTCCTGGGACTATCTCTGGGCAGCTATGAAACGGTTTTGCATATATCAAAGCAATTCAGGCATTGTATAAAGATCCTACATCCCGACTTAAAGTAAACGGGGGATATACAGCACCTTTAGTAATCAAGCGGGGCACTCGTCAGGGATGCCCATGCTCGCCATTGCTCTTTGCAATATACATCGACCCCCTAATTCGGAAGCTGGAGGCTAATGGCGGCATCGCTCCTATGAGATTTCACGGCTTAGAATATAAAACCCTCGCATACGCAGATGACATCGCGCTGGTTACTCCATACCCGGAAAATGCTCTAGCTGCAATTGAGCTGGAAGCCCAAACCTTTGGCTTTGCATCAGGGTATGCTTTAAACAGATCAAAAACTCAGATAGTCAAGAATGCAGGAGCGGTGTGTGACGACACATGGGTTACTGATTCAGCGGTTTATCTAGGGATCAACATATCCGCAGATCTGGGAAAGACTGTAGATAGAAACATTGAGCCAATATTGACTAAAGCTAAAAAGGACTTTGACAGAATGCACAATCTACACCTCTCGTTAGTTGGGTGATGTAACGTGGTAAAAATGTTTTTTTTACCAAAAATTCTGTATCTTTTCAGGGCTCTTCCACTTGAATTTGAGAATAAATGGTTTTTAGCACTGGAGCACTTAGTTAACAGGTTTATTTGGGCACATTGGAAAACCAGAAGGGCACTACGTTTTATGTCTCTATCAAGGGAAAGGGGAGGGTTGGCTGTTCCCGACTTCAGAATGTATCACTGGGCGGCAGCCTTTCAGTATATGTGTGGGCTAATTGGCGGAGACGCGTCTGATCCGTGGGTCAAGACTGGTTCAATTGACATGTATTCAATTTTGGTTGGAAAAGAGGCGGAGAACTGCTTCCTGAAGTTTACTGAGCCTAGCTATTTTAAAAGAACCAGGTTTAAAACCCTGATGGCTGCATATAAGATTTGGACGGCATTTCGTAAAAAAAATGGACTAGGCAGATTGAATGGCTACACTCAGTTACTCAGGAACCCCACGTTCCCTGAGGAAATCTTTTCAGATTCAATAATGGCTGAATGGGAAAGGCATGGGGTTCAGAGGCTGGCTGACCTAATGGGGCCACATGGAATTTTGCAGTTTATAGATATACAGAACAGCTATGGCATTAACAAAAGAAACTTTTTTAAGTATCTCCAAATTTGTAGTTTTTTAGGTGGGGAAAAAGGGGGGGTCATGCGGATTCGGCAAAAATAATATTATGGAGGTTATTAGACGAGGGGAAGACTGCACTATACGGATGTTCTACGCCGAGCTCTCTTCACTCCAAAAGGATGATCTGGAAAAACATGAGAAGAAATGGGTAGATAAACTCTGCATAGATCACGATGGTTTTAGGACCTCATTAGAACTAGGCCAAACCACGCTATGTTCTGCAGGGCTTCAAGCTCAACAGTACAAAACAATCTTTTCCTTGTATTATACTCCCGCTAGGATTGCGCAATGGGGGGGGGGCAGACGGGAACTAGATGCCCTCGGTGTGACAGTGGGGACGCAGATATAATTCATATGTTCGCAACATGCCCCCAACTGTTAGCCCTGCAGAAAGCGATAGAACAGTTTATGGATAGAACACTAGAAATTAAAGTGAGCCTTACCCCTTCTATAATTTTGTTAGGGATAAACGGCGAGGACAGGCAAGATCTGCAGCAACGTTTTATCTTTATGGCTATGGCTGTATTGCGCATTTGTATTGCTACAATCTGGTTGGATAAAACAGCTCCAACGTTCCAACAATGGCTCGCCAGGCTGTTATCTAGCTTTAATCTCGAAAAGGGGATTTACGAGAGGAAAGGGAAAAGGGGGAGGCTGTTAGGTAAACGCATTTGGGGACCCATTTATAGATGGAAGGAAGGATGGTCTTAGTGGGTCATTTGGGGACCCATTTATAGCTGGAAGGAAGGATGGTCTCAGTGGGTCACCGAGGTTAGTTTCGCTGCCCTCTATATGGGTCTTTTCTAAAGAGGTAATGAATAAGGAGGATTAATTATGCAATACCATTGTTTTGTGTTACAAATGTCATTTGGGTTTATCGCTGCTGTTTCTGTATATTCATTTGCTTTTTCTTTCAGGATTGTCTTAATTTGTGTATATCTCTATTACTTTATTTCCGTATTGCGAAGTATGTACATTACTCAGATGTCTCTTTTATTTGCATGGTTTTCATCAAAATTGATGTGCTTTAAAAAATTAAAAAAAAAAAAAAAAGTAAAGAATGATGACCATAGTGTTGATAACAATACATACTCTCGAAATCTAATGTGTCTTCCAATGTTTCACTATTAGAAAACGCAGCAGATTTTTCCAAATCAGATAACATGTTATTAACAGTTTCAAAATCCCAATCATCGGAAAATGTACTTGAGGTAATGATATCACTCAACGATATTTTAAATAAATGACGAATTCTTAAAATTTCAGTCGGACCAAATATATCGAAATCAATCTTGTCCCAAACTATACCATCCGGTATAGGAACTGCTGTAATGTTCACTGATGACAAGTCTCTTTGTTCTCGATGAGATGATAGGTGTGGAGTTAAAAGTAAGTTAACCTTTTGGGCTGCAGAGCTTTGTTGAAGGTATCTTCCATTAACAAGCATGCTACAAACTATTACTAATCCTACCCAGAAAAGAAAGAAAAGTATCCCGGTGATTATCCATAGTTCTACCCAGGGTGACACCAGGTAAGTCTTTTTAAGAAAGTTCAGAAAGTCTTTTATTTGCTGTTTGCGTGATTTTGTGGCTGGCATCGTTACCGGTTCGCTTGGATCCAAAGAAAATGTATCAAAGTTTATGAAGTAGCCAGAAGCAGTTCGATCAATTGTTGGTATTGCATCAGGATTTGTAGAAATTGTGGTTTGCTCTTGTCGAGGCATGTTGACGTAGACATCTGCATTTGGTCGAATAGCGAGTTGTCGTTCATTTTGAGTTTGATTTTGAAATTGAACTTCAGGTTCAAGAGGAACGAGTTCCATAGCATTGTTGCATAGTCCTTCATTCCATGCAGGGGACTCTTCGAACGTGATGAGTCTCTCCGTTTGAACTTCTTGGATTGTAGCGAGAGGAGGGCGTCTGCTACTTTGGAGTCCACGTGGCCTACTACTCAGTATCGGCCACATAGTGTGGTTTGATTAGGTCGATTGAGACAAATCTTTTCTCCTTTTTTTCCGGCAAGAGGCGGTAGAAGTACAGTTCTTGTTTCTTCAATTGCTAGGACTGGTACAGGTTTTCCGTATGATGGCCCAAATTCTTTTTTGTCCACTATCTTCTCTCTGACCAGATCCCCGACTTTTGGGATCCAGACAGGCCTTGCCGTGACTGATTTGACTTCCCCAGTGGCGGTCTGCTTCAGGTGGACATTACTTTGTTGTGTCCTGGATTCATTTAGATCCTGTAAAACAGCCAAACAATCATGGATGTCAAAAGGCTTTTCATCCGCCACTGTACCTTCACAATCAAGATCAGGTACCCACATTCTTGTCCCAAATAGGACCTCATATGGAGTGACCCCCCCCTTAGAGAACTTCTTGGCATATTGTTCAGAGCTCGCTGGACTCCATACAGATGTTTTACCCAACTTTCACCCGTGCCTAATACTCTAGCTGTTAAAGATTGCTTTAAGTCCCGGTTTTTTCTCTCCACTACCGAATTTCCCTCGGGATGGTACGGAGATGAGTACCGCAATGCTACACACAATCCTCGCATGGCCTCCTTATAAGCCCGAGAGCTAAACGCAGGGCCCTGGTCAGAATGTAATGTGCCAATTGCGTATGTCCCTATCAAGACTCGCAAATCTTTTATAACAGTTCGAGCGTCAGCCGAGCGTTGGGGCCACACCCATAGGAATCTTGAGCAGGAATCCACTGCAACCATGATATATCTGTAAGCCC
Organism: Calotriton arnoldi; assembly: GCA_963921515.1. NCBI lineage: Eukaryota > Metazoa > Chordata > Amphibia > Caudata > Salamandridae > Calotriton > Calotriton arnoldi. The sequence goes on from CAWUFW010005673.1 coordinate 995,222, forward strand.
CATCTCTTTGTAAAGGGCCGCAGGGGTCCAAGTACACACACGCTAGTGGTTTATCAGATATCAATAATGGTGTCTGTGCTGGACGTGTTACGGTGGAACCTTTCATCTGCTGGCAGATGTCGCATTTCAAGACCTAGTCTTTAGTCTGCTTCGTTAACCCAGGCCAATAGCGTTGTTTCAATAAAGAAACAGTCGCCGTAACTCCTGCATGTGCAGAACCTATCCCTTCGTGTGCTGCTCGAATTAAACCTAACCTACGATCCATGTTTGGAATTACTCTATCCCCCACTCCAGGAATCTGAGCAAAAGGAATGTTATTGGCATCTAACTTGTAGGAGTACTTGAGTGGAAACCTTTTCGGTACTGCTCCGCTGTTTTTGCGACAAGCATTGATAGCTACCATAATCTCACCGTCTATTCTCGTTTTAGAACGAGTGATTGCAGCTACGGAAGCCGTGCGTACAGCCCCCTTTGCGGCTTCATCAGCCAACGAATTCCCTTCAACGTGAACGCCATCACGCTGATGACTCAGTGTATGTATCACGTGAGCCCTCGGTAGTTTGGTTTTCAACTCCACTACCTGTTCCCATAGAATTTTATGCTTAATTGTGCCACCTTTTGCATCTTTGAACCCGTTTTGAACCCAGTACTGCAAATATTCATTGTAAGACTGCACACAGTAAAAGGAATCGCACACAATTAGTGTGGGGAATTCTCGATCCGTATTTACTAGTGCCAGTATCAGCGCTTTTAACTCTGCCAGCTGTGCGGTGCAGTCTCCTAGAGATTGCGTTTTTGTGCAACTTGGGTGGAACCTTCCATCCCGCATGCGACCTTTAACGATTGTGCATGCTGCGCTATTTTGTTGCTTACTTACTATGGCCGGTTGAGCTGATCCGTCAGTGTAAATGATATATTCATACTGATCTAGAGGCATTATTTCGTTTGGTAGAGGATATTCTTGTTCGTATTGCAGAAATGCTTGTGTCTTTAAATTTGGGTAGAACCTGTATTCTACATCTGTTGCAGTGAGAGAATTAGCCCAATGTAGCCATCTTGGATGTAAGGCTTTAGCGTTAGGAACGCTCGCCTTTGTTGCAGCCTCTAAGGCTGGAACCGGAGTCATTACTATTATTCGTTTCCCCTGAGCCAGTGATCTTTCTCTTACTACAGCAGTCTGTACTGCTGTTAGAATCTTTTCTGTAGATGCGAAGAGCATCTCAGCATTTGTGTACAAATGTGATTTGTATGCAATTGGCACTGTTTCACCTTCATTATATGTTAGATAGGTGTACCCAGATTGACCTGCAACTATACGGATCACCAGGTTGCGTACGTTTACGCGTGTCTGTAAGTGTTTGGAAGCTATCATGTCAGCTTGTAGAGAACGAAGTGTATCTGTGTGTTACTATGTCCATTGTTTTACTGAAAAATCAGGTTTTATTAAATCGTAGAAAGGTTTTACTCTTTCTGCGTAATCCAAAATGTATGTTCTACCAAAATTTAGGAATCCCAGGATTGATTGTAAGTTTTTTAATGATTTTGGAGGTTGGAGCAGCGCGCATTTTTCTAAAAAATTGGCTGCCAGGCTTTTTCCTTCACTTGAAAGCTCATATCCTAAAAACAGGACCCTGAGGTGGGTAATTTTTGATTTTTTAAAGTTGAATTTGTAGCCCTCAGATGCAAATCCCAAAATGATGGTATTCACTCTGTTCAAGTGCTCCTCTAGGTCATCGTCCGTTAGATAAATATCATCCACATAGGACAATGCCTCTTCGTCCAAATTTTGAAGTAACTCAGTTACTCTGGCCGAAAACAACCCCGGGCTATTCTTATACCCTTGGGGGAGTCGACAAAATTGCCATTGCGACCATAGCGCTGAGAAGGCTGTTAGATACCTGCTTTCAGGCGCTATATTTTGGCAGAAAAATCCATTTGAGATAGCAAGTGTTGTTTTATATTTTTTCCGCACCATGTTATTCATTGATGCGCCACTGTGTGCATTTTTGACTGCAAATGTCTTAGTGCAAGTGTTTAAATGTCTATAATCAAAAACTAAATGATATGTATTGTCAGGTTTCATGACAGGAAACCAAGGATTGTTCATTGGTGAGATGCAAGTTTCAATCACCCCTTGGTATTCAAGTTGATCTAAGATCTCCCTGACCTGTTTTTTAGTTTCTTGCTTTATTGGATACTGCCTCTGTGCAGTCGGAGTATTTTTCAAAGGAATTATGTGGTGGGTTGAATCCTCATCCCATCCAACATGGTTTTTGTATAATGCCGGAGCCTGGGCTACCGCCCACTCCTGCGCATATGTATGTTGTAAATGCCTGGGAATATGGTCTGAGAAGGCCGAAAGAATTACCGTTTCTCCTTTAGGGCAATCCATGACGAATGCTGGCGGACAATCTTGTTCAGCTAATAAAATATCATAGCCAAACGTCAGGTTCACCCAAAAGAGACCTCTCACTGTTCTACATTTGTCCCCCTCCATTTGGAGCGTTATTTCATATACTTTATGTGGGACACTTACCATAGTATCAGATGTTTCTACAGTGATATAATCATTCAAGTCCGCTGTCACCAGAAATTCCTTCAGGTTCTGGCGAGCTATTGTTACTTCTGCCGCACTATCTAGCATCGTCAGAGGCCCATTCCCCGTTCAGTAGTCGAGTCCTCAGAATTCTGGGCATGTCTGATCTTTAGACCTGCAACCTTCTTCTTTTTGAACTGTGGCTTTTGCTTTGGTTTTTCTTCTTTTTTAGAAGTGTAATCTTGAGCGTGCTGCTTGTCTCTGGACTTTGTACGCTCTTCTTGTCTGTCTGACCGTCCTTCCCTCTCTGAGTTTTTCGATGAACCCTGAAAGGAACGAGAGGAACGTATATCAGTATCCTGATACCTGTCAGGCTTCCTAATATTATCCCTATTCCTGAGGTTATACCTCTTTTCGGAGGGCTCCTGTGGAGATCTACCTCTGGATTGAGATCTGTTTCCTTTAAAGTTTTGTTGTTTTTTATTGTCCCACTTCTTCTTTGTCGAAGCAGGTGTCTGCTTAGAAGTGTCCTTTTCAGGACTGCCCATCAGTTGTGGTTTTAAAGCTTTCCCACCCAAACTTTCTCTGCCTAATTCTGCATACGCAGTTTCAATTATTTTTGGTAGTTCATGTTCCTGTTCTAAAGGACTGAACTCCCTTAGGCGTTGGCGGATAGCCACTGAAGCTGCTCCCCGCTTAATGTTAGCTAGTATTATGGCTGATACCTGGGCATAGTTACCTAGTAACTTCATCCCTAAGTTCAGAGCAGGCTCTGCTCCGTACTCGTTTTGCATCTGTCTCAATACGTCTGGTACTACTGCTAAGGACGGTATACCATGAGTTCTGGTATAAATGGCAGCAAAAACTGTACCCCAAGTGGTACAATCCTCTATTTGTGGTGTTATCCCCATGGGCAAGCAGATTGTTAGCATTCGGTGTTTTTCATACGGGGTAGTATTCGGAAATACTACCTCTAGCTGTGTTCTTTTCTGAGCTACCCAGAATGGCATTTGTTCACGTTTTGTGGGCATTTTACCCATTACCGCGTGTAATGTTTGTGGTGTAATTTTAGTTGCTGTACCTTGAATTTGAGCTCCATTTGTTGCAACTATTGCTGGTTGGACTGTAAGTGTCCTCATTGACGAATTGCGCTAAGTTTCTGTAAATTTTAATTAAATCTTTGTGTTGTGTGAGTAAGTCTCCTGGTGGCATTGTTTCAATGTCAGGACGTGGTGTGTAGGCCGCTAATATTGGCCATGTTGCCCCTTCTCTTCCGAGCGGGCAGAGTCTCACTCTTCTTCTTATATGGGGTAGGGCGTCTTTAAACCAGTATAAGTGTTCCTGGTATGTGAGCGGAACCTCTATGTCCTCGAACGGACAATATTCCGCTGGTGCATCTCCTTCTGTGTAGGAATGAAATGTTTTTGTTCTTGCATTTGCTGCTGGGAATGTAACCCACGAATAAAATACCTCTGCTCTGTTTGATTCGTGTGCCTCAATCACGAAAACTACTATGCCACCCCTGGATGATAGACCATGCTCTAGCAGTCTCAGGGTGACCGTATTTCTAAAATTTGGTGCAATTTGTATTGCGTCTGCTTCTTCCTCACCATCTGTGAGGGGAAGAGCTTGATGCAGTGGGTCTAATTCTTGGTTAGTCATTGTTTTTAGAACACTAAAATAGTTTTCAAGGAAACCAAGATACAGTATTTCTGCACAATTTTAGGAACACTGTGTCCTTCAAGCTTGATTAACCAACAGCCAATAAATAGGATTTTTAGCCTACTCAGCTGTGGCGGAGTTTGTGCCCACCCAATCCAGACGTCTCTGATGTTTTGTGAGTAAGGGTCTCTGAGAATAGCACGACTGAACTACTCAGATTCTACTGTAAAATAAGTACCCAACCAACGTTGGCGGCGCCATGTCGTGTAGTTCCTATATTACCTATACAGGATCTGCGCGTTTGGATAACATAAACTGTGGGATTGGTGGGAGACTGATTCCGAGCACCCCCACCGGATACGTTAGCCTGTCTGTATTAGCTAGCTCACAGTGCCACTATAATCTCCTTTTATCACGGAGAGAATATATTCTGGCAACCTCAGAACATGACAACCCTGATCCCTCAGAATCGTGGAAACAATATACTACCTTTCGCTCAGTCACTCGTGCTCACTTAGTTTGTCTCAGAGAGTTACACAGAATAAACAGGCTGGGCGTTTCAATAAGTATTTATTGAACAGTTGTTATTCTAGTGTATAATAGATGAGCTGCAACAACCATTAGACAGTAGCAGAGATATATGATTAGCAGTACTACGAAAGTAAAAGGATGGTATAGTTCTACCATCTTTGCAGAAATCATGAATATATACAAGTACATAAAACACATGATAAAAAGTGCATACTCCTACAATGCCTCCCTAACTAGATGTACCTAAATGTACCTAGCATCTGTGTAGGTCTTATGCCAAGAATCCCTCTAGGATCCAGTACACCCCATTACCTGAGAGTTTAGAGAATATGGGACCCCGTCCTGGTCTCGAGTTGGACACCCCACGAGGGTTGTTAGACCACTGCGAGCTGGAGCGTCTGCATGCAGGAACCTCAGCGTCTCTGGTCAGTGTCTCAGCCGGGAAGTCACGGTCTCCTCTCCCTTCCTAAGCAAGATGTGCTGTATATATACCCATAGGTCTCCCCAGGGGTCCTACCTTGCTGTGTTACTGTGTCGGCCTAAAGGATGATGTTGGGCCTGAACTTTATACAGAGATATTATACAGGAGATGTTCGTCCTGCTGTTAATCCTGCTGTGCTTCCAAGAAGCCTCATACATAATGTATGAGATTCGAACTAGGGGGAAACCCGCGTTCTGAATGCAGTGTTGTATCTAGGTAAAAGGTCAGTCCCTAAGAACCGTTATGTATGTAATGTAGGGAAGAATATAGGTGAAAGGTTGCAATTTTACCTGCGCCTATATAGGGTACCTGTATGGAACATAACAAGTCGAAACCCGTAGAAAGCAATAAAAAGTAGCCCTCAGTAAGCGTAAGGAGGCACTGAAGTAGGAAGCTTGGAGTAAGCTCATGGAAGCTACAACCATCAAGAGTAGTGCCACGTTTTGAAGCATTATCAATATCCCTTTTCTGGGAGTAGAGGTCGCAAATGCCCTGGATGCCCATATTACAGAGAATGACTGGGTCAGCCATTTTGAGGGTATGTTCGGGGGCTCTACGGCCCAGTATTCATTGCTTGGGGGGGGTACTGAAAACATGGCCCTGTCTGTTACGGAGGAAGAAGTGAGGCAGGGAATTGCCAGCATGACGCTCAACAAGGCCCCCGGACCGGACGGAATCCCCCCGACCTATATCTGTCCGATACAAAGTTTTAGGCACCCTTGCTCACCTCCGTTATTAATGCGGCTGTTAGGTCCAGCCCCCCGGCCTCTTGGGCCACTTCCATTATCATCCCGGTTTTTAAAAAGGGGAACAGGGATAGTGCCCATTGCTACAGGCCGATTTCCATTCTGGACTCGGTGATTAAAGTGGTCGGACGGATCATGTTAGATAGGTTATCCATCTGGGCTCTAGAGAATAACATCTTGTCAGATGCCCAATATGGCTTCCGTCCCGGCCGTTCTACGATAGACCAATGCTTGAACCTTTTCATGATAATAAATAAGTATACGGTTGCCCGTTGTGGTACCATCTTCCTGGCCTTCAAAAGCTGTGGCAGATTTTGCTCTCCCTGGGGGTGGATAGGGATATAGTTCTTTTCTTACAAGATCTCCATCGAGACACTAGGGCGGCTGTGAGATATTCGGCCGACCTGAAGGTGTCACGCCTGTTCCCTGACCGGATTGGGGTACATCAGGGTTGCATTTTGGCCCCCTTCTTATTTAATCTTTACATCAATAATTTGGAGAACATTCTCCTGGAGACCAAGGCGGACTTCCCTCAGGCGGGAAAGCGCGGTCTTCCACTTCTGCTATACGCAGACGATGCCATCCTGATGGCCAGGACCGAATGGGGCCCTCAAATGCTCATAAACCCCTTTGTCCAATTTATGGGGGACCAGGATTTGAAGGTCAACAACTCTAAGTCCTATATCATGCAAGCAGAGGCCCGCTCCAGCAGGCCATACACTTTTAGGGTTGGGCCTACCCTGATCCCAAGGTAGAGTGTGTTCTCATATCTGGGGGTATTATTAGACGATAAAATGAAATGGGGGCCCCAACTCACCCACAAGAAAAAAGATTTTACCCGGGAGACTGCAGCCATATTCAATTTTGCCTCTAGACTGGGAAAAAGACTGGTGGGGGCTCTATTGAAGCTTTACAAGGCCAAGTGTATTTCAAAGGCACTTTACAGCAGTGAAATCTGGGGGTATACCCCCTCAGATGATCTTCAAATCTTGGAAAACAAATTTTTGAGACAGCTTTTATCCGTTCCTCAGGGTATTCCCTCATTCACTGCACACGAGGAGCTTGGTATGACCTATATTACCGACTTGATAGCATTTTGCCCTTTGTCTATCTGGTTAAAAATATTGGTTGAGAAGGGGACCACATTAAATAAAGCGATCCTAAAAGATTGTCTGGCACTTGACCATGCCTCCCGGGTGCCGTGGCTCAGTTATATTGAAAAAAGTCAAACGAGCATGGGGAGAGGAGATCTTTTTATTAACCCCGAAGTGACGCACAAGAAGGATCTGAGCCTTGTCAAGGCGGCCTTCCTTGAGCAGCAGACTATGGCAAGGCAGAAGAAGGAGCTACTGAAGCCCAGCGTACGTCGCTTCATTATGTTAAGGACCGCCCAGAGGGTGGAGCCGTACTTACTGGGGTTCTCAAACTCATATGACCGCTTTTTATTGACAAGGTTCCGGTTCGATCTTTTCCACCTCCTCCTCACCCACCCCAGGGGACAGAACAAGGGACAAATTCTGCCGACCTGTGGCTGCAATGGAATATCTCCACAGGATATGGTTCATTTTATGATGTTTTGCCCATTTTATGATACCCCTAGAAAGTCTTTTTTAATTCCTATTTTGAAAAAGGCCAATTTTAGGCAAGTAAGACATGCTTTTATGTTTTAAAAAAAGGTTGTCGGGTAGCACTGTTTTTTATGTGCTTAATTTTTTTTAATCTGCTATCCGGCTCAGGGCTAGTTGTGATTAACCAGCTTGACCCTCGATACTTTCCCTGGCACCATGCACTTTGCCTTGTCTAGCTTACCTGTTCAACCATCAACTAGCTCACGTGTGGGGTCCTACTGTATTATTTTGAGTGATTTGTTTATCTGGTATTATCTGTGTGTTATTTGAGCCTTGGTAACTCTGAATTTTTACCTGTACATATTATTGTTAAACCTGGCATTTCCCGTGTGGATCATATTTATTATATTTTAACTTGTGCTTTTATGGTTTTAACACATGAAACCGAATAAAGATTCAAAGAAAAGAAGAAATTTACCCTGTGCCAGTATTTTTTGTATTTTTTTTTACTTGCTTATGTTTCCCATGTAAACCGTGTCCAAGTCCTTTTTAGGTCTCGCCTACACAGTGCATACTCTGTGCTGCGAGACGTATTGTTTACAATTTAGTGGGCTTACAACCTGCCCACAGCATATTATTAGATGTTATCTTTGTCACTCTCATTTGCAATCTTTCAATCGCTTATCTCTAGTAGGCTTTCCTTCCTTTCTTGTGTTGGGTCCTCCATGAAGCATGGACAAAGTATGTGTTCTACCTTATCTTGTTCTTCTTCATCTTTTTGCAACACCCTATTTTTTTTATTTTATATAAGCATTTCGTTATTTTCTTGGACGTGCAATGTGCTTTCTTACTTTTAACACAGGCATACAGCTTCCTATTTATATTACTTTTCTAAGGAAATGTCTCTTTTTGTATGATCACACCAAGTTTTTCAACTGATGCTGCTGATTTTTCGACTCAGAGTGCACTGAGGCCTGCTAACCAGTCCTCAGTGCCATTGCCCTGACACTAAAATGTATGTTGAATTGGCTATACCCAATTGGAAATGGCTAACTTACCTGTAAGTCCTTAGTAAATGTTACCCTAATAACCAGGACCTGTAGGATAGAGGGGTACCCCCAGGGCTTGCAGCACTGATTGTGCTACCCTGAAAGGCCCATAAGTAAAACAAGTCCCCAATTCGCCACTGCAGACTGGTAGAGCAGTCGTGCACTGCTAGCCTGACTTTGCCATTGAAAGCAGCTGCAAAGCCACCACTTCCCCTGGACATATTTGTAACTGACCTCTCTAACACGCCTACCGAGCCCTAAGGGCAGTGTGCAACATATGATACAGGCTGGACATGTCCTTTATATGTTCTGACAATAAAAGACACAAAACGACTGTTTTTACTGTGGAAAGACTTGGTTGCCCAATTGGCGAGTACAGAGTTACTTACCCCTCAGCTGTGCTAACTCATTATGGTGCGACCAAAGTGTGCACTCCAAGGTATGAAAGAACTCGTTACATTAAGCCTGACTTGTAGCTCAAATCAAAATTAATGTAACTTGTTGCAGTGTGCAGCTTTAGCAAAGCTGTCACATTGATCCCCTTAAAACTCCTGTGCCCTCCTGCAGAGATGTGGAAACGACTCTCAGGAAGGAGAACAATTTGGGATTTCAGGCCAGGGAGGTGTCAACTCCCTCCTGCAGGAAGCCACTTGGGTATTAGCACCAAAAGTCAGGCTTCACAGGTGAAGCTGTCTTTGATGGGCAGATGTGTAACACGAGGGGGAAGCGAGACAGGATGGCACAGGAGGCAGAGAGGGGAAACCAGTTGTCAAACCAGTTCCCTCAGGGGAGTGTAGCCCTGAGGTAGCCACACCCTGGGGGTGGGTGGGCTAGTGAGGTCTGTACACCGAGAGAGAGGTCTCACCATCTTGGGAGTGGGCAGAATGGTGCATAGCCAGATGCCACACTCTACATTTAGTTGTCCCCAGGTGGAAGGGAACCTGGTAGCCCATTGACTACCAACCGCATCCTGCCCTAAGAGCACTTTCTAAGCATGGACTGGTGACCAGTCCAAATGGTTGGCTAGTGTAGGGATTGGATAGGAAGCTGCCTCTACAGATCCCAAAGGGTACACAGAGGCCACCTTAGTGTCCCTGGATGGGGAGAACATTGAGCCTTTGGCCCACTGGCCTCCTAGCAAGGAGATGTATAGGCAGTGTCCAAAAATCAATGAGGTAGAGGTGAAAGTTCTGAGGGATACAGGTGCGAGTATAACCATGGTCATGGCTAAACTGGGTTTCCCAGACCAAATCCTACCTGAGGAGTTGCACGAGATTGTCAACGCTGACAACACAAAGTCACACCCTGTGACTGTGGTTAACTTTGAGTGGTAAGGAGTTACTGGCCCAAAGGAGGCAGCTGTGTCCCCTGCCATCCCAGTGGATTGTTTGTTGGGTAATGGCTTAGAGACTTCTGCTTGGGAAGAAGTAGAAATGAGGACCTATGCAGCAATGATGGGTCAAACCTGAATGTGTGTGTCACAACCAGAGCACAGAAGGCCCTGAGAGAGTGTCAAGGGATCCTGGAGCCTTAAGCTATGGACCAGGTTCCTAAAGACAAAAATAGGGACAGGAAGGCTGGCAGCCTAGCCTCTAAAGGTTCACAGGCCCAGATACACCACTAAAAGCCACTCCACTCAATACCACTCCATGGCACCACTCCACTGTACGCTACACCATTTCACTCTGTCACTCTAATCTACACCACTCCATTATATCCTACGCCATTCTAGTCTACGCTGGTATACGCCACTCAGATTCACTCTGTGCCACGCCACTAACTTTCGAGCCATGCTGCTGTACAACATGACTAAAAGACATTGGCAATGCCAATAGCTCTCACAAAGGCAAGACCTATTGGCTTAGCCAATGCTTGTTCATTTTATTTTGCTGGGGTTACCACTTCCAAATCTTCATTTTACATCGTGGGCTTCACTCACTTCTTCCTCCCCTCGCTGATCATATTCATTGAAGGAAACAGAAAATCTTTCAGAGAGTCCTTGCTCTATCTCCTTTGTTGGTGCAAGGAGGAGGATAGTTGTCCAGTCTCAGAAAGGCAGCTCCGAGGTAGGTAGCCCGTGTCTCAGTTTTACCTCCGCCCTTAAGTGAGATATGACTTTCACCTCCCCTTGTTATGAGGCACAGCGTCTCAGTTCACTTACACCCATGCAGTTCCTACACCTCATCTCTTTCTCCTAGGTTCAGTAGCTGATTGAGGCATTGCGTGACTACTTTTACTTTTAATACTTTGAGTTTATATGTTAACTTTTTTTTTTTTTTTTTACATGATAGGGTTTGCTCGAGTTAACCGTTGTGTTAATTAACAGAAAAATTACGAAATATGCTTGACAGTGCTGATGGGTGTTTCTTCCCACAAATTCCTCATCTGAAGACTACCTCCAGAGTAGTGCCTTAGAATTTAGGAGCCGAGTTTGAGGATTCCAAGACAATGCAGAACAAGCATTGGCATAGACAATAGGTCTCGCTTTTGGGACCTTATAAGTGTTTACCCATGCAACAGTTGATGTTGTTGCACCAAGGATATTGTGGTACAAGCATACAGAAAGGTATAATTGAGGTAGCATTAGTTAGCTAGAGCGAGAGACCAGGAGGCTGTCCGAGAGCACGGCGAAGTCCCAGACGGAGATGCTGAGAAGAATCGAATTGCTGAACCAATTATCTTAAGCAAATTAATTTAGAAGAAGATCGCGGAAGAATCTCGAGGAGGAAGAGAGTGTCAGAGAGGGGTGCTACGCAAGCGTCGGTGATAGAGAGGTCATCTGTCCTGTCCTGATTCCTGTTGTGCTTGCGGGGTGACTTGCAACACTTGCAACACGCAGGTTCACTTGTACGGAAGTCTGCAGACAGTTGTGAGCCTTGACGACAGATTTGAGCTGTCCTTGTTTGAACTTGTCTGGAAGAGGCAGACCTTAAGGCTGCGCTCTATAGTGGTCGAGCTATGAAGGCAGAACTTAAAAGGCTGCGCTTATAGATAGTGTCGAACCACATTTGGAAGAGGCAGACCCCTGAGTTGTGTCCCGTAGTAGTTGTGTACCAGGTAAGTGACTTGGTTCCTTTTGTCTTGGACATAGCTGCACCATATGGGACAGGCTTCTGGGCTGTGCTCTGTAGCGGTGTCGGACTGCATTGTATGAAGCAGGTCTTTGGGCGGAGTCTCGTAGTGGTTCTGGAGCTACTAGGACAGACCGCAGGGTCGTGTCGCGAGGTGGATCTCTGAGCTACATTGTATGAGATAGGCTCTGGGATTGTGCTTCATGGCAGGGTCGAGCTGCGCTGTATAAGGTAGAGCTTTCGGACTGTGTTTTGTAGTGAGCTGTTTGAGCTGCACAGCACGACACATACCGGCGAGTTCTGCCTGCATTGGTCTTTGGACCATCTTTTTATGTGGGTTTTGGACCAGTAAGTTTGACTGGTATTGCGTTTGTCCGTGGTGGACGGCGTAAGTATCTTATATTAAGATGCCTTGTATGTTGTTCTTCTATGTGATGTTAAATTGGAAAAGAGGCAGCTAGTGCCTCCAGAGGGTACCCTAAAAATTTGATATTTATGTTAAATACGATATTGGCCCTGTTATGTTTAGCATCATGTGGCATAAAATTTGTGAGGGCCAATGCCGATTCACGGTTGCCTCTTATGGGCACATTGTGTGGGATTTTGGACTGTTGTGAATTTGAATGACAGTCCACCGAGGGTCCTATATTTGAGTGTTGGTCTAGGAATGCATGACACGTGCACGGCAGTCTAAAGTATGCCTTGTGCACGAGTCGCAGTCTCTGGAGTGCATCGCACTTGTGGGACACTCTGTGGCATGTCTTGAATTGGTGAGGTAGCTTTTGGGGTTGCCTCTGACTTGGTACAGTCTCTAGACTGTTCTGTTGTGGTTCAGTCTTCAGAGTGTATGAAAAAAATAAAAGAGCATTCTGAAATTGCTTTGCCAGGCAGAGTAATGAATTGACCTATTTTTGAACATGCCTGGAATGAGTTTAATCTGGCCTCTTGCTGTCATCATTGCTTTGTAAAAATTAATTGAAAGGAGCCTAGCTAGCAAAAACCCTCCCCCTTTTTGATGACACTCTTAATTTGTAGAATGTAACAAATGTAAAAATATGGGTCTGATCAGAAGTATTAGAATGTACATTTATTTTAGCATAGGAAGTTCGTGCAGCATGAGAGAAATGTTAGGAAAGAAGTGTTCATTTAAATTGAAAGCAGTTTTGTGACTGTTCAGGACAGTGTAAGTCTGTACTGAATAGACATGCATTTAAAAGTGCACTAGGACGAAATGAAATACAGACTCATGAATTGACAGCGTGTGGTTTACAGTTTAGAGATAAGAATTAAAATATGGTCGGTCTTTGAGAGACAGGTATGTTTTCCTTTCCCCTCCCCGAGTTTTGCAAGGGAGACAGTCTATGTTAGAATTTCTTTTTAAAATATGGTTGAAGGAGGTTGCAATGTGAATAGAGACGGTAAAGAAATTAAAAAGAATGTGAGCATTTGTTAAAGCAGGAGAGGTTAAGGCTGCTTTCTGTCTTGGGCATGCTGTGTGTTGAAACAGACACAAATCTGGTGCAAGAAAAAAAAAAAGAGAGAAAGAAAGAAATGAAATACGTATTAAGGGTAAAGTGGCCGCTTCTATGACATACCTAAAGCTGCTGGTTGAGAAGCTTGCAATGGACCCAGCCTCCCTTCCCCTCCCCTCTGAAAAAGGGGGGGGGGGGGAGAAGGAGGAGAGAAGAGCTGCAGAGCGAAGCTGCTGGCAGACTCGGACCTTGAAGCCTAGAGGTGGGGGCCAGAGGAGCGAGCAGCCCAGAGTAGAAAGGGAGACAGGGACACTTGTTTTCAAGAAATGAAATGCACTGTTCATGCCCTATTGACAAACTTCCATGGCATGAATAGTGATGAGGCTTGCAAACAGGAGCAGTTTCCCTCCTCCCTGTCCAAAGGGAGGGGTCGAGAGGGGAAAGAGCAGGCTGGAGAAGGTCCGCGCTGGGACCCAGCCTCTCTTCCCCTCCCCTCTGAAAAAGGGGGGAGGGAGAAGGAGGAGTGAAGAGCTGCAGAGCGAAGCTGCTGGCAGACTCGGACCTTGAAGCCTAGAGGTGGGGGCCAGAGGAGCGAGCAGCCCAGAGTAGAAAGGGAGACAGGGACACTTGCTTTCAAGAAATGAAATGCACTGTTCATGCCCTATTGACAAACTTCCATGGCATGAATAGTGGTGAGGCTTGCAAACAGGAGCAGTTTCCCTCCTCCCTGTCCAAAGGGAGGGGTCGAGAGTGCAAAGAGCAGGCTGGAGAAGGTTCGCGCTGGGTTGCTTTCAACTTTGGAGATAAGGAGAATGGAATGCAGACGGAGGAGAGAACAGCCAGGGCCTGTGACCCATGACGAGAGAGGAAAGCCATATGGCGCCTCTGCTCGTAAGCGCGTGCCCGCGCACATGCACGCAAGCTCTAGGCCACAGTGGTAGCATTTTCTGAAGCCCTTACTAAAAGTCTCGCCAGAGCAACGCATGCGCTGGCTCAGGCGAGACCTAAAATAATCGCTGGAAATAGTCTGGCTGAACGTCAACTAACGTCTTTGCCCTTAACGAAGCTGGCAGTGCGTTGTGAAGGCTGAACTAACGACCACTGGCATAGTCATCAAAAGGGCAGCTGAAGAAGAGACCGTTCCCTAGGTAAATAAATGCAAATGCATTCTCGAGATTCAACCTAGTGCGTCGGACAAGGAATACGGCCAATCTCTCTTTTCCCATCTCTCCCAATGCCTTCTTGCCATAAGCTGCTCATCCAACTTAAATGGACTCGATGAAAAATCATGGCAGCTACAACTTCAGATTAATAAGGAATTCTAAAATCACCTTGGGACAGCATCTCAGATTTTATTCTCAACACAGCTTTGAGGAAATGGAGGTGGGTGGGGAAATGGAGGTGAGTACACGAAGAATTATCACATAACAAACAGTTGCGACATTGTGTGGTGTGGCCAATGCAAATCTAAATCACCATTTTATGACAACAGTGTGCATAAAAGGTGCGCATATGCAAAAACAACAGTTGATGGACAGAATGCAGAACAATGTCATACATTCACCCCAGTACAGAGATCTGGGCCTAAATCCATCGTTTTTTTGCTCACCATGCCATTCCAGTTTGAACCCAGCCATATGCAAATCAGTCTTGACCCTGTGCCTCATGGGAACAGTCCAGCCCGAACTGCCAAGCCAGGTCCTCCCTGGACTGGAAACAAGCATCCTAGGACCGGTTTCGGGGTTTCACCCCTCTTCAGCCAGGATAGCCTGATTCCAGTGGCATGGAGAGCACGGGACCCACGTCTGGGCATACCCGTCCCACTCGGGGTGACAAATGCAAAAACAACAGTTGATGGACAGAATGCAGAACAATGTCATACATTCACCCCAGTACAGAGATCTGGGCCTAAATCCATCGTTTTTGCTCACCATGCCATTCCAGTTTGAACCCAGCCATATGCAAATCAGTCTTGACCCTGTGCCTCATGGGAACAGTCCAGCCCGAACTGCCAAGCCAGGTCCTCCCTGGACTGGAAACAAGCATCCTAGGACCGGTTTCGGGGTTTCACCCCTCTTCAGCCAGGATAGCCTGATTCCAGTGGCATGGAGAGCACGGGACCCACGTCTGGGCATACCCGTCCCACTCGGGGTGACAAATGCAAAAACAACAGTTGATGGACAGAATGCAGAACAATGTCATACATTCACCCCAGTACAGAGATCTGGGCCTAAATCCATCGTTTTTGCTCACCATGCCATTCCAGTTTGAACCCAGCCATATGCAAATCAGTCTTGACCCTGTGCCTCATGGGAACAGTCCAGCCCGAACTGCCAAGCCAGGTCCTCCCTGGACTGGAAACAAGCATCCTAGGACCGGTTTCGGGGTTTCACCCCTCTTCAGCCAGGATAGCCTGATTCCAGTGGCATGGAGAGCACGGGACCCACGTCTGGGCATACCCGTCCCACTCGGGGTGACAAATGCAAAAACAACAGTTGATGGACAGAATGCAGAACAATGTCATACATTCACCCCAGTACAGAGATCTGGGCCTAAATCCATCGTTTTTTGCTCACCATGCCATTCCAGTTTGAACCCAGCCATATGCAAATCAGTCTTGACCCTGTGCCTCATGGGAACAGTCCAGCCCGAACTGCCAAGCCAGGTCCTCCCTGGACTGGAAACAAGCATCCTAGGACCGGTTTCGGGGTTTCACCCCTCTTCAGCCAGGATAGCCTGATTCCAGTGGCATGGAGAGCACGGGACCCACGTCTGGGCATACCCGTCCCACTCGGGGTGACAAATGCAAAAACAACAGTTGATGGACAGAATGCAGAACAATGTCATACATTCACCCCAGTACAGAGATCTGGGCCTAAATCCATCGTTTTTTTGCTCACCATGCCATTCCAGTTTGAACCCAGCCATATGCAAATCAGTCTTGACCCTGTGCCTCATGGGAACAGTCCAGCCCGAACTGCTAAGCCAGGTCCTCCCTGGACTGGAAACAAGCATCCTAGGACCGGTTTCGGGGTTTCACCCCTCTTCAGCCAGGATAGCCAGATTCCAGTGGCATGGAGAGCACGGGACCCACGTCTGGGCATACCCGTCCCACTCGGGGTGACAAATGCAAAAACAACAGTTGATGGACAGAATGCAGAACAATGTCATACATTCACCCCAGTACAGAGATCTGGGCCTAAATCCATCGTTTTTTGCTCACCATGCCATTCCAGTTTGAACCCAGCCATATGCAAATCAGTCTTGACCCTGTGCCTCATGGGAACAGTCCAGCCCGAACTGCCAAGCCAGGTCCTCCCTGGACTGGAAACAAGCATCCTAGGACCGGTTTCGGGGTTTCACCCCTCTTCAGCCAGGATAGCCTGATTCCAGTGGCATGGAGAGCACGGGACCCACGTCTGGGCATACCCGTCCCACTCGGGGTGACAAATGCAAAAACAACAGTTGATGGACAGAATGCAGAACAATGTCATACATTCACCCCAGTACAGAGATCTGGGCCTAAATCCATCGTTTTTTTGCTCACCATGCCATTCCAGTTTGAACCCAGCCATATGCAAATCAGTCTTGACCCTGTGCCTCATGGGAACAGTCCAGCCCGAACTGCCAAGCCAGGTCTGAACTGGGGTGGCGTTGTGAAGCAAAATAACGATGGATTTAACCCAGATCTGTGACTGGGGGTGAATGTTTGCCATTGTGCAACATTCCGTCCATCATCTTGTGTGTTTTGCAATTCGCCCCAAGTGGGAAGGGTATGCCCAGACGTGGGTCCCGTGCTCACTGCGCCACTGGAGTCAGGCTATCCTGGCTGATGAGGGCTGAATGCCCGAAACCGGTCCTAGGATGCTTGATTCCGGTCCAGGGAAGACATGACTTGGCAGTTCGGTCTGGACTGTTCCCATGAGGCACAGGGTCAAGACTGATTTGCATATGGCCATGTCTGAACTGGGGTGGCGTTGTGAAGCAAAATAACGATGGATTTAACCCAGATCTGTGACTGGGGGTGAATGTTTGCCATTGTGCAACATTCCGTCCATCATCTTGTGTGTTTTGCAATTCGCCCCAAGTGGGAAGGGTATGCCCAGACGTGGGTCCCGTGCTCACTGCGCCACTGGAGTCAGGCTATCCTGGCTGATGAGGGCTGAATGCCCGAAACCGGTCCTAGGATGCTTGATTCCGGTCCAGGGAAGACATGACTTGGCAGTTCGGTCTGGACTGTTCCCATGAGGCACAGGGTCAAGACTGATTTGCATATGGCCATGTCTGAACTGGGGTGGCGTTGTGAAGCAAAATAACGATGGATTTAACCCAGATCTGTGACTGGGGGTGAATGTTTGCCATTGTGCAACATTCCGTCCATCATCTTGTGTGTTTTGTAAAAGGTGCGCATAAACATCTCTAGAGAAAACTTTTAAAAGTCTATTTTCTAGTTTTGCAATCTGTTCTGCCAGATTGTTAACACTTAAGTGATTTGTTCAAATGCAATTGTAGCACAACAAAAGCCGCCCAATAGAGACTGCTGGGAAATGACTCACAGCTAACACCTGTCAAGAAATCCCCAAAAGATGGGTGCTCACAGGCACTACCTTTGGAACCATGATGTGAGAAACACCTCTCGCACCATGCCTTGATGCCTTGAGAGCACAGCCAGTGAAACCAGATAAACACTGGAAAGAGAGGCTACAAGTTGGACTTGCTTAGATGAAGGATGACAAGTATTTGCGGACACTATTAACCCAGTCTGTACCTCGTGTTTGATTGAACGGGCACCGTAGTGTAGATTGTAGCCGTCCGCGAGCACATCCATCACCTCGCGGTCCCACTGCAGCGTGATGTTGTGTCTCTGGTAGGCCTGTGGAGAAAAATGAAGCCCAGGTTAGTCTACATGGAAAGAGAACGGCTCCGCACAGAAGGATAGCAGTCAGATGAGCTAGTGGTGATGCTATATTCACCTGTCCTCTCAGTCACTAACGCAGTGGGAGCGGGGAAAGCATCACGGCTTCACCTCGACTCTCACATGAGAATACGTGAAGAATTCCCAAGGACACATTACTCGAGCAGGCACACATCACATATAATGAGGATTAACTCCCCCACTCCCCAAAAACTCATGTAAAAGTAAAACCAACATCTGGAAATAACATGGTTTAGCATATTTCAAACAGGAAGAGCTGGAGGGGTTTGCGATGATGAAGAGGCCCGATTTATAGAGTTTGTGCTCTGATGCAGTAGTGGTTGATGAACGTTAAAGTGTCTCAGGTTGGCCTGAGCGCGTGAACAAAGCAAGTGACTATGATTTCCTCCTGGAACGTTCATGGAGTTCCCCAATCACTTTGTGCTCCCAAGCTGCTCAACGCCTTCTCTGCAGAGGTGACTACTGCTCACATCTCTCCACTTGCCATTACCCACTCAGACTGGCCCGATGCACCAGAGCTACCTAGTCCAGAAGCAAAAATGTCTTTCTGTAGGACCCCGGCCCAAATTATGGTACATTCTGGCCTCTGTATTTTACTGCCCGTATCAGTGGCCACCTGCCCTTGCCACCCCACTACACCTCGACTTGGGAAAGAGGTGTCTGTGTCTTCGGCTGCCCCTTCCACTGCTACTGTGATACTGAACATCTCCACCTTAGGGGCAAAGCACCTCCGTTTACTATACGCTGACCTGGCGAAACCCGTATACAGTGCACTCCAAACAAAGTGAGGGGAAGCAATAAATCCATTCAGTCACCTACCCACTCACTAGTACATCCACCCACTAACTGATCCATTAATCAATGCATCCACCTCCATTTGTGTATCTGCCAATTCCCTAATCTATCTACCCATCAACTCATCAATCCATCTTAATGATTTCCCACAATGATCCACCAACCCTCACACCTACTCGGGCATCCACTTACCCATTGAACCATACACCAGCCCAGGAATCCACATATCCACCCATCCAACTATATACCCACTTAGGCATCCTTTGACTCACCCATTTATCCACTTATACACCCACACTGGAATTAATGCAGCCATTCACCGTCCAGTTATCTACCAGCTAAGGCATCCACTCTGTCTTCAATATACGCAGCCAACTATCCACCCACCCATCGAACCTCCACCCACTCATTAATTCACTTGCTCCCCTATCGAAGCATCCATCCACTCTTATCAATCTAGCCACTCATCCCTACACTCGCTCATCCATACATCTACCAGTTAAACCTGTCCAGTAACACATTCACGTTTATACATACAAAGCCACCTATCAATAAACACTATCACTTATAAAATGAGCCAGAGGTATTGTCATTGACAGTGCTTGTTGTAAAAGTTACTTACCTTCAGTAACATAATTTCTGGTAGAGACACAGTCTAGGCGCAGATTACTTAACTTTTGAATTCTCCCCAGGCCCCAGTCTGGATCCGGAAATCTTTCAGCAGTACCACTGCGCGCGGGGGGATGGCGTCATACAGCTCCTCAATGATGTCAACTCCGGTCAGGACTTCAGTGGAGCCATATAAGTCCCCTCCGGCGCGCAGATGTCAGTTTCTTCTGTGAAACCGTCCCCTCCAGAACGCGAAGCCACTATAGAAAGTGGTTGTGGAAACAGTGTGCCAAAAGGATCAAAAATCTTTGAAACATTAATAAAGAAGAAATAACATTGGTATGTTAATACCAGACACGGATTCTAGAGAAAACCCCAAAAGAATCAACGAACGTGAAAACCTGCACCCTGGCGAATAATCATCATGTAAGGGAAGAAAACCTTACACTCTATAGACCATTCATCAGTGGTAATGAATGGCATGGCAATAGCAAAACAAAACCTATAAATACAACACCAAGCTGTTTGTTGAATCACACCATTGCATGACATAGTGAAAGTGCCAATACAAGGTATGATGATACCAAACAAAGACTTTCAAGAAAGAACAAATAAATCAATACTGCTCACTGGTGTCTAATCCAGTGTGAAAGAGAAAACACCCCCACCCTACTGACCACTCACATTTGGAAATGGATGGTATGGCAACATCTAAACAAATCCTATGTGACAAGACCAAGTGGTCTGTTGAGCCCCAACATTAGTTGAGACAATGATCACCGGTATATAAAACTAGTACTGAAAAAGGGTATAACCCTTACCTCATAGGTCGTTCGCAGAGTGGGGAGGATGGGCAGGGCGTTAAGGAATTCACGGCTAGACTGTGTCTCTACCAGATATTACGTTACCGAAGGTAAGTAACTTTTACATCTGATAGAGACATCTAGCCGCAGATTCCTTAACTTTTGAATTAAATGTCATAGCTATACCCCCTGGAGGAGGGTCTGCCAACTAACCCTATGCAAGTTCTCAAAGAAAACCAGCCGGTAATAACTAACAACCGACCAAATGCACATAGGCGTAGCAGAACAAGAGCTTGGCTCTTAATAGAATCCATGATCTCTGTCACCGAACATCTATATAATAAACAGACCCGAAAGAATAGGGCCTTGAGGAAAAAGAGGGGTAAACCCCTAAACAACCTTGTGACAGTTATCTGACATTATCCTCTATCCCCAAAGGGGAAAGAGAACTCGCTGACCAAAAAGGCCAAGTGCAAGACAAAAGCCATGTAATCCGCATTCTTCACGACAATAAACAAATATCAGAGAACAAACAGTCCTTATAAAATCCAAGAGAAGGACTCTCAGAACTCATTCCCATTATATCAAGATGAATAAACATCAAAAGAAAGATGAACAATAATACCTCCATGGTATAAAGAATTTCGTTTGAACAAAATGACCACTCAAAGGTTACATAATGCACTGTAAAGAGGCTAAAATGACACCAAACAGATTTGAATCTCATATAGATATTCATCAGTTATGCCAGTTGTATAAAATTTAGCCACAAAGATGTATATATGGACATTATATATATATATACACTGAAAAAACCATAGGTTTCAGGAATGTTATAGTTAGTTGGACATTTCACTCGTACAAAACCATAGAAATTCCGGCGTTATAGTTAGTTCAGCTAACTATAACTCGCGCCCCCGCAATGCACTGCTGATGACGTCACATATTACATCATTCATGACATGGTCAGTGACATCACTGATGACATCTCAAATGACATCACTGATGACATCACTGATGACATCATCCAGTGACTGTGTGTTTCTGTAAAGTTTAAATTTGTTTTATATATATGCCAAGCTGTATTGAAGAATGAGTGGGTGTATAAGTGTCTGTATGGAGGATTTAGAAGGTATGTGACTGACTGTATAAGTGAGTGATTAAATGTGTCTTACTGAATGCATGGGTTAGTGACTAAACTGTGTGAAAGTCTGTATCAGTCTGTCTGTTGTTGTGTAAGCTGCTGCATGGGTTGGTGAGTAGCTGCATGAGTGTCTATATGGGTTATTGATTGCCTGCCTAAGTATTTGTATGGCTGCCTGAGTGTTTGTGTGTGGGTGGGTGGGAGGTGTGTGACTCTGTGCATAGATGTGTGAGTGGTTGATTCACTGGGTGTATGGGTTCAAGAGTGCATGTGGAAACAGCTGAATGGGTGGGTGAGTGTGTGTATGGGTGTGTTGGTGAGTGAATGGATGTCTCTGGTACATGTGCAAGTAACTACATATGTAAAAGGCAGTATATGTGAGTGATGGTGTATATAAATAACTATATGTGAGAGTCAGTAATTGTGAGAGTGGCTGCATGGATGAGTGTGTATTTGTATCAGTGATTCTATAAGAGAGTAATTATGTGTTAGTATCTGAATGAATAAGTGAGGTGGTGTGTGTATAACTGTATAGGTGAGTAAATGGAAGTATGATTGATTCTTTGCACGACTGACTAGGTGTGTGAGTAACTCTGGATATGTGGCAGTGTGTGAGTGTTTGTATAGGTGTATGAGTGCATATGATAGTGTTGTATTGATGAGTGACTGCATGTATGAGTGACTGTATGGGTGAATGATTGGATGTGTGTGTAGACCTAGGAATCAGTCAGTGCGTATTTAGTAACTGGTATTGATGTGTCTATTGTTTCGAAAATGGTAGTCTGTATTTTAGAGTGGGTGTATCAAAGGTTATATTCAGGTGTGAGGAGGTGCATCAGATTTTCACGTGGATGATGTCATCAGTGTTGTCATCAGTGATGTCACTGACCATGTCATGAATGATGTAATATGTGACGTCATCAGCAGTGCATTGCGGGGCGCGAGTTATAGTTAGCTGAACTAACTATAACGCCGGAATTTCTATGGTTTTGTACGAGTGAAATATCCAACTAACTATAACGTGCCTGAAACCTATGGTTTTTTCAGTGAATTTCTATGGTTTTTTAAATGCTAATTTCTAACTATAACGCGTGCCTGAAACCTATGGTTTTTTTCAGTGAATTTCAAAGGTTTTTTAAATGAAAATTTGTAAGTCTAATGTACCTCAATGCTATGGTTTTTTTATTTTCTATATATATATATACATATATATATATATTTTTTTTTTAAATTGTGAATAATTTTTAGTTAGGAAAACTATATTCATTCTTTTTTTTAAATATTATACAGAACTCGCGCACCCTTCGCGCACCCTACACGATGGCTGCGCGCATTCCGGTAGCCATTTTGAAAAGTCATGCTGGGGTCGCGACTTCAGCGATACAAAAGGGGATGATGGACGGAACGTTTGAGCCAATCAAACACTCACCCCCAGTCAACTGATCTGGGTTTAATCCATCATCATTCTTTAGCTCACTCCACCACCCCAGTTCAGACATGGCCATATGCAAATCAGTCTGACCCTGTGTCTCATGGGAACAGTCCAGCCCGAACTGCCAAGCCATGTCTTCCCTGGACCGGAAACAAGCATCCTAGGACCGGTTTCTGGCATTCCAGCCGTCATCAGCCAGGCTTGCTTGAATCCAGTGGCAAAGTGAGCAAGGGACCCACGTCTGGGCATACCCCCGCCAACTTAGGGCGAACAAAGCGATACAAAAGGGGATGATGGACGGAGCGTTTGAGCCAATCAAACACTCACCCCCAGTCAACTGATCTGGGTTTAATCCATCATCATTCTTTAGCTCACTCCACCACCCCAGTTCAGACATGGCCATATGCAAATCAGTCTGACCCTGTGCCTCATGGGAACAGTCCAGCCCGAACTGCCAAGCCATGTCTTCCCTGGACCGGAAACAAGCATCCTAGGACCGGTTTCTGGCATTCCAGCCGTCATCAGCCAGGCTTGCTTGAATCCAGTGGCAAAGTGAGCAAGGGACCCACGTCTGGGCATACCCCCCAAACTTAGGGCGAACAAAGCGATACAAAGGGGATGATGGACGGAGCGTTTGAGCCAATCAAACACTCACCCCCAGTCAACTGATCTGGGTTTAATCCATCATCATTCTTTAGCTCACTCCACCACCCCAGTTCAGACATGGCCATAGGCAAATCAGTCTGACCCTGTGCCTCATGGGAACAGTCCAGCCCGAACTGCCAAGCCATGTCTTCCCTGGACCGGAAACAAGCATCCTAGGACCGGTTTCTGGCATTCCAGGCGTCATCAGCCAGGCTTGCTTGAATCCAGTGGCAAAGTGAGCAAGGGACCCACGTCTGGGCATACCCCCGCCAACTTAGGGCGAACAAAGCGATACAAAAGGGGATGATGGACGGAACGTTTGAGCCAATCAAACACTCACCCCCAGTCAACTGATCTGGGTTTAATCCATCATCATTCTTTAGCTCACTCCACCACCCCAGTTCAGACATGGCCATATGCAAATCAGTCTGACCCTGTGCCTCATGGCCGGAAACAAGAATCCTAGGACCGGTTTCTGGCATTCCAGCCGTCCCTTGCTCACTTTGCCACTGGATTCAAGATAGCCTGACTGATGAGGGTTTTGAACCCGAAACCGGTCCCAGGATGCTTGTTTCCGGTCCAGGGAAGACATGGCTTGGTAGTTCGGGCTGGACTGTTCCCATGAGGCACAGGGTCAGACTGATTTGCATATGGCCATGTCTGAACTGGGGTGGAGGAGTGAGCTAAAGAATGATGATGGATTAAACCCAGATCAGTTGACTGGGGTGAGTGTTTGATTTGCTCTAATGCTCCGTCCATCATCCCCTTTAATATCGCCGGGGTCACGACCGGCGTAATTTGTAAAGTATGAAATATCTTTAAATTAATTATAAATAAAAGTTTTCCTTTAAGTGTTTGTTTAAATTTATTAATAAAAGTATTTTTAAAGTATTATTTTCAATATAATTTCGACGAAAGTAAAGTTACGAAATGCGCGGTGTAGCCGCTTAATGTGCACGACATCTCCCCACACGTATTTCCGGGGTCGCGCCGAAGTCGCGATTTCGGCGTATTTTTAAAGTTGAAAAAATGACTATAGAAAGTTTGAATATGATATTAGACTGAACAGTTTGGCTAATACTCATAATAAACACAAGGGCTCTTTTTAGAGCCACCCAATAGCCCAACATATAACCTAGGTTTATATAAAAAAAAAATCGTAATTATTTTTGCTAGGAGTCGCGCACCCAGCGCGACTTAGAGCCGCGCACCCCCCGCGTTCACACCAGGGGGCCGCACTGAGCGCCGCGCTAGGGGCGCGACTCCAAATTGTTTTTTTTTTTAAACCGTCCACTTTCATTAATTTACATTCGCCCCGGGGACCCCATCCCCCGGGGCATGATCAAATATACATTTTTTTTTTTTAAAACAGAGGAGGGGGGACTGCTACCCCCCTCCCCGGCCACTTTGGGCCCCAGGGACCCCATCCCCCGGGACCTGGCCTCATGGTTAGGGACCGTGGGGGGAGCCCCAATGCCCCCACGCTCCCGCCAGCTCCCCGCCTCCTGCGGGAGCCGGCATTGCTTTTCCACACGGGGAGCTGCTCACATGTAGCTCCCCGTGTGGAAAAGCAATCTGCTTTCGATTTTGGAAGAGAGCAGGTTTTTCCAAAATCCAAAGCAAGTTTGCTATGACAGGGCGGGGGCCATGCTCCCGCCCTGTCATAGCAAACAGCAGTATCCCGGGGGTAGGCACCCCAGGACACTGCAGGATCCGGCCCTGGGGGGTGGCGGTCCCCAGGGCCATCAAGGGCTCCAGGAGGGGGACCAAGCGGCCCCCCTCCCTTTATTTACATAGCCCCGGAAATGTGGTGGTCCCCGGGGCTCGGGGGTCCGTAACGGACCCCCGAATTTACATTATTTATGCCCCGGGGAGGTGGTGGTCCACGGGGCTTGTGGGGGGTCTTGAGCCCACCCCTCCCCCCACAGGTTTAATTATTTTTGGAAAAAAATCCCCGGGGAGGTGGTGGTCTGAATAGGACAATGCCCCCGGGACCTGGCCCACCCGGGGGCCTCATTTAAATCATGCGTGGGCTTCATTTTTAAAAAACATTTCGGTGGGATTCGCGACCCCATCGAGCATTCTGCCAAAATTATTTTTAAAAAAATACTTTTTTTGGCCTTGGGGGTCCTTGTGGGACCCCCTGAACAGGCCTAAGGGGTCAGAGTGTTTCTAACCTGCCCCTTTTCTTGTTTTTAAACATTTATTTTACTGTTTTCTTGTGACTCGGTTCTACCGAGTCACAAAATGGCTGCCAACAGTTCCCAGTTTGGAGTGGCAGCCAATGAGAATGAAGCTCATGCCCGGGAGGGTTCGCGAATCCACAGCGTCCCTAGATATCAAAACTTTTACTTTTTCAAATTTCTCAGGAACTACTGAACGGATTTACACCATTTAACAAAAAGGGCTCTTTCTGAAACAAGACCTACCTTTTTGCCAAATTTGGTGTAATTCCGTTCAGCAGTTCGGGCTGTAGCTGGGTCTAAAGTTTCCTATGGAAAATTACATGGGAAAAACACGTTTTGGGACCCCCCCCTTTTTTTCTCAGCCCCGCTTGTTGAATGACCCCGAAACTTTCAAGACAGGAGCTGACCGGAGCGGGCCACTAATTTTGAAAATTTCGCGAAGATTCGTCAACCGGCGCCAAAGATATTGAGAAAACAAAAAACGCTTTTCCTATGGAAACTAGGTCCTAACTATAATTACCTACTGGCGACCGCCAGTAGGTAATTGATATATATATATATATATCAATGTGTCACCAGAGACTCCGAGTGGCCCGACAACTCAAGGAATTTCACTGGACAATATCTACTGCCAGACCGCAGGGATCTACAAAGCTTGCTCCCGCATGGCCTTCAGTGCCATGTTCCGACAGTCTGAACATGACTTCGAGCCGTGGATTCACTCAAAGCCTCAAGGGAAGCGAGAAAAGAGAAGCAACCACATATCACATTAAATCCTCTTTCTGTTCTCTTTTTGTTTCTAAATTGAAGACCACATATGTGTAACACATATGCACACTGTTAGACCCCAAGCGTCATGCACTGTTAGTTGGAGCCCTTGAGAATAGTCAGTGCCTGTTCTACTGAAATTAGTAGCCCTTTTTAGAGAATCCCTTGATGGCAGAGAGAGGTGGAGTTTTGACACGCTCCCTTCATTTAAATACCGGTCATTCGAAGAAGCCGTTGCTTGGCTTTCGGATCCTGACCTGATTTCCACGCCCCCCTCCTTCCGACCTAGAGAGTTTGACTCTTCGCAACGTTGGAGCTATCCTGTGTGTCCCTGTTGAAGAATCGGCGATACGTTTCCTGACTTCCCTCGACCCCTGGCTCTCTGCCTTATCCTGTTTCCTTACTTATGACATCCCGACGCGCAGCCGCGCTCGCTGATGATCAGTTTCACAGCTGTGTTCTAACTCCCTCGCTACCCTTCGCCATTTCATCTCAGCACAATCTCCCCCGGTTCCTTTCCTCCTCGCGCAATTGACTCCAGGTCGCATTCCCATTTGCTTGTTTATCGCGGCCGCGTTTACTTTCTATTTTCGACTTCCGAGGGATACATTGTAGCGGACAAACACCAGCGCAGCGCGTAGGACTCACAGCCTTCACATTTATTTATTTCCGCGCCGCGCTTAGTAAAATACTTTGTTTCCTTGCATGCATGAGCCTGCTTGATACATTAATAGCCTAGGAATCTGGCACACGCAATTAAGACGGGTTCCGGAGCTTCCCCTCCTGTTCTTTTTTGTGTCCCTTCCTGCAATTAACCCCTGCTGTCCTTGCGAGTGAAGGAACATTTACCTACACCCCTTGTATGCAGTTTGGATCCCCTACAAAGCATCCGGAGATGTCCAGCCGGTAAGGGATCACTTTGTTTCTGTGGAACAGGCACTGAACAAAATTTTGTTTGCTTAGTAGTAGTACATAGGGGAGGGATATTTCTCATATTTTTGTAATTATCTTTCTGTAGGTTACCGCTCATCTGATTCCTGTTCTCCCCTGACTCATTGGGACCCGGCTGGGGGATTGAGACTTGGTTACGTCTTGGCATCTCATCCCCACATCTCCTTGAGTCAGTTTCAGGATATGAGAGTATTAGTGACATCTTTGTCTTGACCCTGTCGTAGGGAGTGTGGGGAATCACTCTTCGCTCCTGTGGATTGAGCCTTGTACCAGGTTAGTGGCATCGGCAACAGAAAGCCAAGCCCACGAATTAAGTCCACCCGAGCGAAGATGAACATAGAAGGGCGTGTTCCTCTATGGAAGCCTCTCTCCAGAGTCCCTCAGTAGAAGACCTCGCGGCAGCTATCATAGATCTACAAAGCGAGGTAGGAAGACTTAGGGTAGAAAACCAGCGTCTACATACAGAATTGGTACAGACCAGACTACAACCTACACCTGATGTTAGTGTTTCTGAAACAGGGCACAGAAACAAACGCACCTATATACAGCCAGCTCGTTTTAATGCTCCTCCTTCTACCGTAAACCCTGTTTCCCCCGGCACAGGAAATCCCCTACCTGTTCAAGTAACGGTTCAGACACAGAACCCAGTTCCTTTGGCAGTACCTGAGAGATTCCATGGGGATAGTGCGAAATATAGTATATTTATAAATCAATGCCATCTTCATTTTTTGTGTAAAGCATCTTCGTTTCCTGATGATGCAGCTAAGGTGGCTTTTGTAATTTCCTATTTAGGAGGTAATGCGGCTAGATGGGCTGTTCCTTTAATTGAAAACAATGATCCCCTCCTGTATGATTTTGTCTTGTTCAAAGAAAAGATGCGAGGTCTGTTCGCGAAACATACGTTTGTTCAGGCCAGCGATAATGAGCTGTTGAACTTAAAACAAGGAACCAAAGACCTTCTTACATATCTCACTGAATTCAATAGATTGGTAGTAGAGACACAATGGCCAGAGGAGAAGAGGACTTCTTTATTTTACAGGGGATTAAGTGATGACCTAAAGGATCTCCTTTCCCAAATAGTAGATCCCCCTGAAGACTGTCATGCCTTTATAGATCTGGTGGTGAAATTAGATCACCGATTAAATGAAAGGAAAGGAGAAAAATCTCGTGGTAATCTGGCTAGGTTTCTAGTGGTTAGAGGGGATAAGAAAGAAAATAAAGAAAGTAGAGATACCAGTGAACCCTTGCAAATAGGGGGTATGAGAGCTCCCTTGTCACTGGAGGAAAAAGATAAACGACGAAAGAATAATCTCTGTCTTTATTGTGGTAAGGGTGGACATTATGCACGAGTTTGTCCCGCAAAACCTACGACTGCTCCCAAGACAGCTGCTGGAAATCAATACTATACTCCACTGTCGGAAAACTAGAGAACTTGAAGAAACAGGAGACCGGTTCTTCAAGTTGTTGGAACTCTCAGGTCTCTCAAAATCTAGCAAGCATCTCTGCTCCTGTGGCACAGCATTTTACTCTGGCTGTCACCTTAATTGTCTCTACTCAACGAAGAAAGACATTGTCCATACTTTTAGATTCCGGTGCTACCGGTAATTTTCTGGACATTAATCTTGCTCATAATTTAGGAATCCCTTTTTTACCTAAAGCTAAACCAGAGCCGGTGAGAGCAGTGGATGGGTCAGAACTATCCTCTGGTTTAATAACTTATCACACTCCTGCATTGACCATGGTATGTAGCAATGGACATTCTGAAGCACTCGTATTTGATTTGATAGATACACCCAATTTTGGAGCTATACTGGGAGTACCCTGGTTACAAGTTCACAACCCTCATATTGACTGGAATTCACGTAAGGTCACATTGAAATCCCCACATTGTTTATTGCATTGTTATGAAGAAGCCAATGAGTGGGAAAGACCGTTGTGTTGCGCCTTAGATACTATAGGGGAAGATCTTCAAGTCCCTTATATCTATGAAGACTATGGAGAAGTGTTTGATGAAGCCAAAGCTACAGCTCTGCCTCCTCATAGAAGTTATGATTGTCGTATTGATCTAATCCCTGGGGCAGAACTACCTGTGAGCCGAGTGTATGCCCTGACCGAACCCGAGACGGAATATCTACAAAGGTATATTACCGAAATGGTAGACAAGGGGTTCATCAGACATTCCACTTCCCCTGTGTCATCACCCATTTTCTTCATTCCAAAGCGAGAAGGGGGTTTACGCGCGTGTCTAGATTATCGTGCCTTGAACAAGGTCACTATTAAAAATAAGTACCCTCTTCCTCTTATCTCAGTCTTGTTAGATCAAGTGCGGGGGGCCAACATATTTACTAAATTGGACCTTAGAGGGGCTTACCATCTAATAAGAATAAAGGAAGGAGACGAATGGAAGACTGCCTTCCGAACTAAATTCGGATTGTACGAATACTGCGTCATGCCATTCGGTCTCTGTAATGCCCCTGCGGCGTTCCAATTTTTTATCAATTACATCTTAAGAGAATATCTTGATCTATTCGTGATTGTCTATATAGACGATATCTTGATCTTCTCAAAATCTGAGCAAGAACACGTTGAGCATGTCAAGAAGATATTGCAAAAACTGAAGGACAATCAGTTGTTTGCTAAACTGGACAAAAGTACCTTCCATACCAATAAAGTGGAGTTTTTAGGATTCGTTATTTCACCTGAGGGTATCCATATGGATCCCCAGAAAATCGAAGCCTTGATCAACTGGCCCAGTCCTAGCAGTGTAAAGAGGTGCAATCCTTTTTAGGTTTCGCTAATTTTTACAGGCGATTTATTGACCATTTTTCAGACCTCATAACTCCCATCACTCGGTTGCTCCGCAAAGGAGTCACATTTGAGTGGTCTCCAGAAGCAGAACAATCTTTTTTACAACTAAAGGACAAGTTCACCACATCACCCATCATCCGGCATGCAGACAACACTCAACCCTACTATGTGGAAGCGGATGCTTCCCAATATGCCGTGGGGGGGTTTTATCCCAACGTCATCCTGTTACTGGCTGTTTACACCCAGTGGCCTACTTTTATAAAACACTACTACCAGCCGAACAAAATTATACTATCGGGGAACGGGAGCTCTTGGCAATAAAACTTGCATTTCAAGAATGGAGACATTACCTCTTGGGGTCCCCTCACACTATTACCATTTACACAGACCACCGGAATCTCCAATTCTTCAAATCAGCTAAAGCATTAACACCCCGACAGATGAGATGGGTCTTATTTTTTAGCGAATTTGATTTCATCATTACTTATCGACCAGGTACCCAGCAAGGGAAGGCAGATGCATTGTCCCGGCTGGGACCGGAAAAAAAATGTCATTTGAATGAATACCCTCCAGTCATACCCTGCCATAAAATCATAGGAGTGGGAGACAGGGAGAATGAACAGCCTCCCTTTTTGGATCAATTGACAACGGCATATTCGGCTATTCCCCCCCTTGAGTGGATGAAAGAACCCCAAAATACTATTGTTGATGGGTTGTATTATCATGGTAATAGACTGTATGTGCCTTTGGTTGACTTACAACGCCAGATTATCAGATGGTGTCACAATACCTCGTTAGCAGGACATCCCGGGGGAGAAAAAACAGTACAGACTTGTCAACGATGGTTCTGGTGGGGTGGCATGAATAAAGACATTTTGGCCTATGTTACATCCTGTCCTGTCTGTGCTCGACAGAAGTCCTTACACATTGCTCCTGCAGGGTTGTTGCAACCTACAGCTGTACCTTCAAACCCTTGGCATTCAGTCAGTATGGACTTTATTACAGACCTCCCCCGAACACAAGGCTACACTACCATATTAGTAGTTGTAGACATGTTCACTAAGATGGCTCATTTTGTCCCATTAAAGAAGCTCCCTTCTTCCAAAGACTTGGTACAGGTATTCATTGAGCAAATTATCCGCTTGCATGGCCTCCCCTCTGTAATAATAACAGATAGAGGGGCGCAACTCATTTCCCGATTCTGGCAGGGCCTGTGTACCACTTTGGGGATAGATCATAGATTGTCCACTGCTTATCATCCGCAAACAGATGGACAGACTGAAAGAACCAACCAAACACTGGAACAATATCTACGCTGTTTGCTATCAACCATCACGTCTGATTGGGTACAGGCCCTACCGTTAGCAGAATTTGTTTACAATAACACTACCCATTCATCCACAGGGGTCTCTCCTTTTTTTTGCTCATGCACAACACCCCAGGTTCTTGCCCTTCCCCTTGCCTTCCCACCTTGTGGATATTCCTGCTGTCCAAAGTCATCATGCTGTCCTCTTAGACATTTGGGAAAAGGCGAAACTCGAATTACAGAAGGCCAAAGAAGCCATGAAAAAGCAAGCAGATAAACATCGTCGTCCTGCCCCCTTATATGAAGTAGGTGATAAGGTATGGTTAGCCACCAAGAATCTAAGACTAGAGGGCCCCGAAAGCTACAACCCCGTTACATAGGGCCCTTTACCATTACCAAGGTTATCTCCCCCGTCACATTAAAATTAGAATTACCCGCAGAAATGCGCGTTCATCCAGTGTTTCATGCCTCTTTACTTAAATCATATGTTCCTTCACTGGACCCTGAAAACCCTCCTCCGCCTGTCATAGTGGGTGGTGAAATGGAATACGAAGTGAAGCAGAATCATGGATTCCCGTAGATACAAGGGCAAACTACAGTATTTAATAGATTGGGTGGGTTATGCCCCGGAAGACAGATCCTGGGAACCTGCTGAAAACGTACATGCTCCTGTCCTAATCCGTAGATTCCATGCCCTATACCCTTCAAAACCTCGTCCTGTGAATAGACCTTTGGGTGGGAGAACTGTTAGACCCCAAGCGTCATGCACTGTTAGTTGGAGCCCTTGAGAATAGTCAGTGCCTGTTCTACTGAAATTAGTAGCCCTTTTTAGAGAATCCCTTGATGGCAGACAGAGGTGGAGTTTTGACACGCTCCCTTCATTTAAATACCGGTCATTCGAAGAAGCCGTTGCTTGGCTTTCGGATCCTGACCTGATTTCCACGCCCACCTCCTTCCGACCTAGAGAGTTTGACTCTTCGCAACGTTGGAGCTATCCTGTGTGTCCCTGTTGAAGAATCGGCGATACGTTTCCTGACTTCCCTCGACCCCTGGCTCTCTGCCTTATCCTGTTTCCTTACTGCTGAAATCCCGACGCGCAGCCGCGCTCGCTGATGATCAGTTTCACAGCTGTGTTCTAACTCCCTCGCTACCCTTCGCCATTTCATCTCAGCACAATCTCCCCCGGTTCCTTTCCTCCTCGCGCAATTGACTCCAGGTCGCATTCCCATTTGCTTGTTTATCGCGGCCGCGTTTACTTTCTATTTTCGACTTCCGAGGGATACATTGTAGCGGACAAACACCAGCGCAGCGCGTAGGACTCACAGCCTTCACATTTCTTTCTTTACGCGCCGCGCTTAGTAAAATACTTTGTTTCCTTGCATGCATGAGCCTGCTTGATACATTAATAGCCTAGGAATCTGGCACACGCAATTAAGACGGGTTCCGGAGCTTCCCCTCCTGTTCTTTTTTGTGTCCCTTCCTGCTATTAACCCCTGCTGTCCTTGCGAGTGAAGGAACATTTACCTACACCCCTTGTATGCAGTTTGGATCCCCTACAAAGCATCCGGAGCTGTCCAGCCGGTAAGGGATCACTTTGTTTCTGTGGAACAGGCACTGAACAAAATTTTGTTTGCTTAGTAGTAGTACATAGGGGAGGGATATTTCTCATATTTTTTGTAATTATCTTTCTGTAGGTTACCGCTCATTTGATTCCTGTTCTCCCCTGACTCATTGGGACCCGGCTGGGGGATTGAGACTTGGTTACGTCTTGGCATCTCATCCCCACATCTCCTTGAGTCAGTTTCAGGATATGAGAGTATTAGTGACATCTTTGTCTTGACCCTGTCGTAGGGAGTGTGGGGAATCACTCTTCGCTCCTGTGGATTGAGCCTTGTACCAGGTTAGTGGCATCGGCAACACACACAGCCATGTATATTCTGTATACCTAATAGCTAAACAGAACTGAAGCACAAGTTACTAACTTGTGTAACGATATATCTGTAAGAGACAGTAGTTAGTGACAGATTCCTTACCTTAGAATATCCCCAGGCGTCAGGCTGGATCCGGAAAGTTTTTCCGTAGCAGTACCCTTGCGCGTCGGTAGGCGGCGTCGTGCGGCTCCGCGTCCGTCGTCGGCGTCGTGATCGCCGGGATGACGTCGCGGGCAGTACTCAGGCGCCGCCCCTGCGCGCTGACGTCAGTTCTGTACACGACTTTCCGCGCCAGGAACGCAGAGCCATGCAAGAAGCTGACATAGGTGTCTGAAAAATACTAGGGCCCTGAAAGGGATGTCCTTAACCCTAGAAATCAGTTCGCAGAACGGGGAGGATGGGTGGGCGGTAAGGAATCTGTCACTAACTACTGTCTCTTACAGATATATCGTTACACAAGTTAGTAACTTGTGCATCTGAAAGAGACACGTTAGTGACAGATTCCTTACCTTAGAATAGATACCCCAGCAATACCAACCCCGGTGGTGGGTCTGCGAACAAAGATCAGACAAGGAAGTCCTGGAGGACAGAACGGCCAAAGAAGCCGTCCCTCCGGACCTGACTGTCAAGGCAGTAATGCTTTGTAAACGTGTGCAGCGAGGCCCACGTAGCTGCCTGACAAATAACCGGCAGCGGAACACCGCGGCCCAAGGCCGTGGTAGCAGCCGTTGCCCTGGTGGAATGGGCACGCAGCCCAACAGGAGGCTCCTTCTTAGCCAAAGAATAGCAGGTCTTGATGCACAAGGTAACCCAGCGGGAGATGGTCCTCTTGTGCACCGCCCGACCTTTTGGCGCCCACGTAGCCAACAAAGAGCTGGTCATCCACCCGGAAGTGTTTTGTGCGGTCAATATAGAAGGAGAGCGCACGTTTTGGGTCCAGACGGTGGAGCCTCTCTTCCTCTCTGGAAGGATGCGGAGGCGGAAAGAAGGTGGGCAAAGTGATGGTCTGCCCAATGTGGAAAGCAGTAACCACCTTTGGCAAGAAGGACGGACGCGTCCGAAGAACAACCTTGTCTGGATGAACAGACAGAAAGGGATGTTTGCAAGATAGAGCCTGGAGCTCACTCACCCGCCGAGCGGAGGTGATGGCCACCAGAAAGGCTGTCTTCAGAGTCAGAAGACGAAGAGGACAGTTATGTAGAGGCTCAAAGGGAGCGCACATTAAAAGGTAAGAACCAAGTTCAAGTCCCACTGAGGCATCACAAACGGAACAGGAGGGAAGAGGTGAGTAATGCCTTTTAAGAACCTGTTAACAACAGGGGACTTGAAAGGGAGGGCTGATCAGGGAGCCTGAGGAAGGCCGAGATAGCACAAAGATAACCCTTGATGGTACCCAGGGCAGAACCCTGTTGGGCCAGAGAGAGAAGGAACAGAAGGACCTCAGAAAGAGGGGCAGAAAGGGATTCACAGCCTTTGCTGTGCACCATGCCACAAATTTGTTCCACCTGCAGGCGTATACCACCTTAGTGGAGGGACGCCTGGCTGCCAGAATCACATCACAAACTTCGGGAGGCAAGTCGAAAGGAATCAACTGCCGCCGCTCAATCTCCACGCAAGCAGGTGTAGACTGGACAGGTTCGGGTGGAGGACCGTCCCCTGCTGCTGCGACAGAAGATCCTCCCGAAGAGGCAGACGGATCGGGGGATCTACGCTCATATTGAGTAGCTCGGGATACCAAACTCTTCGAGCCCAGTCCGGAGCCACAAGAATGACTTGGGCCCGGTCGTGCCGAATCTTCTTCAACACTCTGGGTAGAAGTGGTATAGGCGGAAAGGCGTACAACAGACCGCAACTCCACTCGCGACGAAAGCGTCGCCGAGCGAGTGCCGCCTTGGAAATTCCAACGCGCAGAACTGATGACATTGCGCGTTCTCTTCGATGGCGAATAGATCTAACCAAGGCTCTCCCCATTGTAGAAAGAGTCCTTGCGCCACTTCCGAGTGAAGACGCCATTCGTGATCCATCATGCACCTGCGGCTTAGTTCGTCCGCCCTGGCGTTCAGGGAACCTGCCAGGTGTTGAACCATCAGGAACATGCCCTGATGTTCCAGCCACGTCCAGAGGCGCAGAGCCTCCTGACAAAGGTTCCAAGACCCCACCCCGCCCTGTTTGTTGCAGTACCACATGGCGGTGGTGTTGTCTGTGAACACCTGCACTACCTTCCCTTTGACAGAGGGAAGGAATGCCTTGAGTGCAAGTCGGATCGCCCGGAGCTCCAGAAGGTTGATATGGAGCCGGGACTCCGCCGGAGACCAGAGGCCTCTGATCTCCGCCTCTCCCATGTGACCGCCCCATCCCAGAAGGGACGCGTCCGTCACAACTGTATGCTCTGGCTGGGGAAGGAGAGGGATCTGCCCATGACCCATTGCCGGTTCGAGAGCCACCACTGCAACTGTTTTGCAGTCCCCTCCGAGATCTGGACGTGATCGGACAGGTTGCCCTGGTGATGCGCCCACTGGAACTTCAGGTCCCACTGCAGAGCCCGCATATGCCATCTGGCATGATTGACCAGCAGGATGCAGGGAGGCCATGAGGCCCAGCAGCCTCAGGGTCATCCGTGCCGAAACCCAGGATAAAGGCTGAAAGATCGGAATCATAGCCTGAATATCCCGGACTCGCCGTTCGGGAGGATAGGCCCGAAACTGCGTCGTGTCCAGAACTGCTCCGATGAAAAGGAGCTGTGGAGAAGGAATCAGATGCGACTTCGGCACATTGATGGAGAACCCCAGCGAGTGCAGGAGTTCGGCCGTAGTCTGGAGGTGGGAGACGACTGCCTGGGACGAGCCCGCCTTCAGCAGCCAGTCGTCGAGGTAGGGGAAGACTGAAACCCCTGCCCGGCGCAGATGAGCTGCGACCACCGCCATCACTTTCGTGAACACCTGACGTTCCGGAGGTCCAAGATAGGACGCATGTCCTCCTTGTCCTTTTTGGGCACCAGGAAGTAGTGGGAGTAGCAACCACGCCCTACTTCTGGGGTCGGAACATGCTCGATGGCCCTCTTGGCCAAGAGGGCCGTGACTTCCTTCTGCAGAAGTACCAAGTGATCCCCTGACATGCGGTGGAATTGAGGTGGCATGGCTGGGGGTGGTCTCGAAGGGGAGGAGTAGCCCCTTCGGACAATGTCCAAGACCCACCTGTCCGAGGTGATGGTACGCCAGTGGGGAAGGTAATGGCGGACCCTGCCCCCTACTGGCGTGCTGTGCACCTGAAAGGAGGGACTAGGAGGGCTTGGAGGCCGCGGACGGGTTGGAGGTGGTGGCCTGACCCGCACGCTGGTTGCCCGATCCGTCACGGCGGAATCCACGTCCTCGGCCTCCAAGACCTCCTAGTCCCTCCTTTCAGGTGCACAGCACGCCAGTAGGGGGCAGGGTCCGCCATTACCTTCCCCACTGGCGTACCAGGCGGCGTCGAGAACGGCACCGGAGACATCGGCGCCGGCGGAGGTGTCGTTAGGTCGACCGGCGTCGATGGGGGTTGTGGAGCCGGGATCGAGGCCGGGGCCGGAGCCGGGATCGAGGCTGGAGGCACGGGCGACGCCGGAGCCGTCGGCGACGCCGGAGCAACCCCATCAGGGCCCGCGGGGCCCGAAGGCGCACCGGAGGGACCTTGGGGCCCGAAGAGGCGGGCCATGGCCGACAGGAATTCCTGTACTTGGGCCGGCTCCGCCCCCAAACCCGGGAAGGACGGGTATTGCGGGGGCGACTCCACAGGCATGTCCGGGGCCGCGGGGACGGTGCCGGGAGGGGCCTCAGCCGAGTCGCGAGACCGGTGAGGCGAAGTCCTAGAGCGACGATGCTTTTTGGACTTTTTGTGTTTGGACCTACCGGACGAAGAAGACTTCGATGCCGACGACCGGTGAGGACTCCGCGATCGACCCCTGGACCTCTCACGCGACCGGGGCTTGCGCGGAGCCGAATGCCGGGCCTCGAGGAGCTTTCGAGACCGCTCTCGCAAAGCTTTCGGGTTGAGGGCCCGGCAGTCGGAACAAGACTCCGTGTCGTGGCCTCGGCCGAGGCAGAAGAGACACTCCCGATGCGGGTCTGTGATGGACATCATCCGAGCACAGGCACCGCAACGTTTAAACCCGGGCATCCCTACGACACCTTGAAGTCGATTCGAAGAAAAACAGTGAAAAAAGTCACCAAAAAGTTAGTCAAAAAATGACTAGGGCACTGCTCTTCCCGGATCTGCGCTTGCTGGCGCGGAAAAAGAAGAACTGACGTCAGCGCGCAGGGGCGGCGCCTAAGTACTGCCCGCGACGTCATCCCGGCGATCACGACGCCGACGACGGACGCGGAGCCGCACGACGCCGCCTACCGACGCGCAAGGGTACTGCTACGCAAAAACATTCCGGATCCAGCCTGACGCCTGGGGATATTCTAAGGTAAGGAATCTGTCACTAACGTGTCTCTTTCAGATAAATCAGTCCAAAAGCGCTTTACAATATAATTGAAAAAGGGAACACACCTATTAGTGCATAAAGAAAGCATACATAAAATGAATCCTTGTCAGCAACAAGCACATACGACCACACTTGTGATACAAAACAAAATTTGTATATATATCATTTACACTTCTTCAAGAAGCAACAGACATGATTTCTCAAGGACTGTTAAGCACAGAGAAAATGTAGATACATACCCCAAGAGGACAGGTAATATCTAACCTTCAGACAGATGCAAAAAGCATCGTAGGAGAATAACAAGAAGAGCCTTCTATAAAGCCTAAAAACTCCTACCATGAAATGCATGACCGAAAACAGCCTTAACTATTTCAGACACTGCCTATCAGACAGCTTAAGATTCAGAGTTCACACTGCCATGTTCCAAAATTGAACAAAGGAATTACCTATACCCACCCACAAAGGAGCAGGCCACTAACTTGTGTATTCCAAAGAATACACCATAAACTCTGAATTTACCAGCGTAACACTTCAACTTGCTGAAGCAGCCACCTAAGTAGCAAAAACATACCACCGTTTACTCTAAGAGTAGAAACCAAAGAGTCCCTATATACTAGCCTTACAACTGGCATAACAATATGTCTCTAAAAGAAATACTGAAGAATAACCCCATGCAACTTGCATACTGAACTGCTTCGAAGAAGCATGCGACAGATCCGCTTCCATACCGGAAGTCACTTCTCTTAATGATAGCCTCTTGAGCAGAAAGCTCATCCTCAGAGGCAAGGCAATAAAGGGGAACCTCCGTTAGTCATCTAAATCAATACCAAATAAAAAGAAAATGGTATTGAGGTTATAACCACCGCTCCTCACAGGAGCACACGTGGTAGAACTGAAACCGAAACTGGACATATACAATGTCATAACAAGGCTACTCCTTGACCAATAAAAGCATATATCTCAAGCTTAGCAACACAGTAACAGAAAACGCAGAACTACGACTCCGTAGTTCTCTGCCTACCATGGAAGCGTCTTAAAGCCGCATCTGCCTGACTCCCAAAAGGATGGGCACCATCAAATGGCATGTCGGGCAAAGTCGACTGGACAGCCTCTGAAAAGCCCGAAGTTGCCAACCAAGCCAGATGCCTTAGCGCCACTGCCGATGCCATGGCCCGACCCACAGAATCCGTTGTGTCCATGCCATATCTTATGGTAAGCCCAGCAGCCTGTTGACCATCTCTAATCAAGTTACCAACCTCAGCATGGAGGTTATCCGGAAGAGATGTAAGCATGTTCTGTAAAGAATCCCATAAAGCATGGGAAAAACGCCCCAGCAGATAAGACGTGTTAGTGGCTATCTATGCTGAGCTGGCTGAAGCAAATATGTGCATACCACAAGCATCACGACCCCTAGAATCCTTACCCACCGGATTCTTAGGAGTAGAATCTACATCCTGTGAAGACATTGCAGCCTGAGTCACCAGGCCACGAGTGGAAGGATGTCTATGTAAACAAACTGGGTCCCCAGGTGCAGGCAGATGTCTGCATGCAATATCACGGTCCACTGAGACCCCTGACTCAGGCTTGGCCCAAGCACCTAACAAAATGTCAAATAGGGTCTCACTATATGGAAGAACAGGCTCTTCCCCTGTCTGTCCCTGGTAAAGGACCTCAATCAGAGGGTCTGTAGACCTCTGCACCATGGGCAGTGACAAGTCTAATACTGCAGCCACTTTCCTCAGCATGTCCGCAAAGGCGGAACTTGCCTCCGTGGCAAGACTAGGGGGAGAAAGCAACCCAGAGGCTGGTGAAGAATCCAGTCCACAAGCCTCACCAAGAGCTGTCAACCAGCAATCCTCCACCTGAAACACATTGGTGATGGAAATAGGCGGAAGAAGCTCTGTCCCAGTCGACACAGGTGGACCTCCTAAACGTTCTTCCTGAAAAGGGACCACAAACTGTACATTCCCATCAGGTTGCATAGTCGACACCACATCAGACGCCGTACGATGCAGAAACGGTGCCGTCATAACATCGACTGGGGTAGGAGAGGCGCCTTCGACCGGCGCCACTGACATCAATGTCGTAGTCGGTTGGTCAAAGACCGGTGTCGTAGCCAAAGATCCAGAAGGCCTGTGAGTCTGCGCTAAAGCGGAGCCGGCCGACATCGACCGGTGCCGACCCGACGACTCCAATGGTCCAACCGTCACCGAGGACAAACCCTCCAACGGCGCCCCTCTCACTTCCTTGGGGCCTAAAGGCGCTCCATAGGGAAGTGGGGTGACAAAGATGAGGTGCAAAGAATCATAATATTTCCTCATCTGGGCCATCGACGCCCCGGCTCTCGGAAACACGAGGAGACGCGGTGCGGAGTGGTGTACGTTCTCCTCGACCGTTGAGTGAGAGGAGCCATGGGAGACGGAGCCTGCATGCGGTGAAGTCCGAGAATGCAGCGACTTCATCCACCCCTTACCTTTAGACTTCACCGGGGAACAATGACCCCCAGACCGGCTCCGGCTCCTAGATTGACCCTGCTAACGCTCTTCCTGAGACGACGAAGATCGAGTGCCGTCACAACGTCGACTGGGGTAGGAGAGGCGCCTTCGATCGGCGCCACTGACATCAATGTCGTAGTCGGTTGGTCAAAGACTGGCGTCGTAGCCAAAGATCCCGAAGGCCTGTGAGTCTGCGCCAAAGTGGAGCCGGCCGACATCGACTGGTGCCGACCCGACGACTCCAATGGTCCAACCGTCACCGAGGACAAACCCTCCAACGGCGCCCCTATCACTTCCTTGGGGCCTAACGGCGATCCAGAGGGAGGTGGGGTGTCAAAGATGAGGTGCAAAGAATCATAATATTTCCTCATCTGGGCCATCGACGCCCCGGCTCCCGGAAACACGGGGAGACGCGGTGCACGTTCTCCTCAACCGTTGAGTGAGAGGAGCCATGGGAGACGGAGCCTGCATGCTGTGAAGTCCGAGAATGCAGCGACTTCATCCACCCCTTACCTTTAGACTTCACCGGGGAACAATGACCCCCAGACCGGCTCCGGCTCCTAGATTGACCCTGCTAACGCTCTTCCTGAGACGACGAAGATCGAGGCCGGAAAGTCTCCGAGGACCGTGACACTCGCGCCGCCATCAACTTCAAACAGCGCTTTTTAAGTGCCTTCGGCTTCAGCTTTTGGCAGGAGCCGCAATCCTGAGCATCATATTGCTCTCCCAAACACCACATACAAATTGTATGCAGGTCCGTCACCGACATCTGTCGGCTACAAGACCCACAAGGTTTGAAACCTGAAGACATAGACGAAGGGCACACTGTTCCACTGACAACAAAGTGTTGCAGCAGGTCAAAAAAACGACACGAGGAACTGCTTCTCCGCATTGCAGCACGGAAAAGAAGAAACTAATGTCCGCGCACCGGAGGGAACTTATATGGCTCCACTGACGTCATCACAGGAGTCAAAGTCATCATGGAGCTGTACGACGTCGACCCCGGCGCGCAGAGGAACTACTGAAAAATTTACGGATCCAGACTAGCGCCTGGGGAGAATTCAAAAGTTAAGGAATCTGCTGCTAGATGTCGCTATCAGATTAACAGTGTAATCAATATTAGAGTGTGGAGCGTTCTGTGATTTGTGTTCTTTATGTGTGTGTATAAACAAAGTACATACAGGTTGTATGTCGGAACCACGCAAGCCATTACAACGCATGGCTTTATAACGCAGTCTTTACAACGACCCATTTTTACCAGTGCATTGCTTTACCACGCAAGTCTTAACAATGAGCAACGACTTGCCTTATGGGAAAGCGCTGGACTTAGGAGAGGTATCAATTACTATTCCAACACCAGTCTGAGCAACGGTAGGGAAAGCGTTGGACTTTGAAGTCTAATGCCGCTTCCCCCTATGGCAAG
Organism: Calotriton arnoldi; assembly: GCA_963921515.1. Classification (NCBI taxonomy): domain Eukaryota; kingdom Metazoa; phylum Chordata; class Amphibia; order Caudata; family Salamandridae; genus Calotriton; species Calotriton arnoldi. The sequence goes on from CAWUFW010005673.1 coordinate 1,037,032, forward strand.
TCTTAGGGGAGAGGATTGGCTTAACGGCAAGAGCAGCCGACTTTGAAGCTGTGGAATCAGGTGTGAGTCTGGCGGGAGGCTCAAACATCCTGTGATTCATGGAAAATCACTTAATCTCCCCGAGTCTAAAAATGAATGTGTCCATCTGTAAAGCAAATGGTGCTCATGTAATGCGCTCGAATACCTTCGGGTCGAGTTCGCGCTATATAAAACAGCAAAAAAAAAAATTTGTCGCAAAGAGTCTCGTGGTAAAGGAATGCAGTGGTAAAGACACCTCATTGCAAAGAACAAGTTGTAAAGGCAGTACGTGGTTTAGACTTCGCTGTAAATGCTGTTTCTCATATGTAGTAACGCACCATCCGTTCAAACACACACAAAGTCAGGTCAAACCTGGGCCTTTAGAGTACAGTAAAAATATCATTTAAACGTTAACAGGAAATAAACAACCAAATGGAGCTTTATGGACCTTTTGCAAAAGGGAGTCTGCACTTCTTTTTTCCCACATACCAGTCCAGCCTCTGCATTCTGCACAGAAAAGGTACCCTGCATTGCGGTAGCCCAATTCACTTACTAGATCAGCTAAGGCTTCAGAATAAATTCCACCTACTCTCTTATCCGGCAGCAAGACTTGCTTTTTAGAGACAAATGTGATCTGACTGGGCTGATACGTGGGGCAACCGTTGAGCTTCAGTATAACCCAGCTCACTGCTCTGTGTCAGGAATGGGGTCGATGCAGCTCAGACATGTGCAGCAGACAAGTGCAGTTCTTAATTTGAGCAGATGGTTTCAGGTGCTCTGCACCGGCACTTAATTGTCAACACCAGCACTTATGACTGTCTGCCACATGGTGGTGTTGAGTGTCAAATTTAGAGTTTAGCACAACAATAGTAGTTTATTAATTCAGTATACACTAAAAACTACTAATACCTCCCGCCCAAGCCATTCTTATAGCTTTGGGGGAATGCACCAGTCTGAAGTGTCACACTTTTAGGAGTGTGAAGGTTAGTAGTTGTGTTGGTGCGGTCATTGGCAACTCTGGCAGGGGCAATGGTTAGTGCAAGCTGCAGTGGCCTCCTAATGAGGGACCTGGAACTTTTTTTTTTTTTTTTTTTACAAATTAAGCATTGATGGGGTTGGAGGTTGACACAGCCAAGACCTGCGCAGCAGAAAAGTGTCAGGGATAGGGGTCAACACTGCCCAGACATGTGCAGCAGACAAGGGTCAGTGATGGTTTTGACGCAGCCCAGACATGCACAGCAGAGGAGACGAGTGTTGGTTGTTGGTTGCAACATCTTAAGTAAATGGCATAACGTTATGTCATTTGCTTAACGCTAAGTAATTTGCATTTGAAGCAAGATGATTTTCTTGTTTATAGGTGGACTGTGAATGCTTATTCATAAATGGTATGGCATGGCCCCAACACCCATTATGCGTGCCCACCACTGCTCCGATGGACCTAAGCTAATAAAAATTCAAAATTTGGACAGTGGTATAATGGTACTAGGAATTAAATTGTTCTGAGTTCAGTCTTTCACACTCTAATCCTTACTTATGAGGCTGATCCGCCTCCTACAGAACACCTCACTTACTTTAGGCATATAACAGGACCGTCTACCCCAGCACACCATTACATAATTTAGCTAATACACAACAAGAAATTTCCTCTATTCCCACAAGTTGGTCCAGCTGACTAATGTGCAGGAGGGAGGGCAGAAACAATCACCAGAACAAGGAAGAATCGTTTCAGAGTAATGTCATTACAAGTAAGTTATGAAAACATTACCTCTTTGTCGCCTTTCTTTCTCTTTCTCCTATGAGGCATACCCACATTTCCATAAGTCAGGACTAATTGAAATGAACACACAAATATTTCTGAAAACCAACAAGTTAATATATAAAAACACATATTGATTTCATCATAGCGGAGAGAACTTTGAAAAAAATACATCTTTAACCACCAAATTTAAGTCTTTAATGATTGACAAAAGTGGAACATCAAGTGGCTGCCCAACAAATCTTGACTAAAGAAGTCACTTGATCTCATAAGTAATACCAATCAAGGATTTGATTCAGAGTCCTAACATTAGAGTCGAAGGCTTATAACCTTTCTTGGCAGGGCCAAAATTAGCAAGTTAGCATTTGACTGTCTAGAATAAGTAACCCTCTCGAGATCGATTAAAAGTACTCTTTTGAGATGCAAAGAATGGTCCTCTCATGAAGAAGGAGATGGAACAAATTTTGCAAAGTAAGCAAATGAAAAAGGGAAGAAATCTTGGGGACAAATGATGGTTCCAACCTTAAAACTAATCTAATGGGAAAAATCCAGAGAAAGGATGTTTATAAGATAGGGAGACCAATTTCTTCTAACACCACTTGGCATTCGGGATGAGGAAGTGGCATAATATCCCAAATGTCCCAAACTCACTGTAAAGGAGAAAAGTCCTTGAATGCCAAACTGTCTAGAATAGCCCCAATAAATGGGATCCTTTTCGTGGGTGTCAAGTCTGACTTTGGTTTGTTGATAGTGAATCCTAACAAAGTCAGGAGTGCCCATGATCTGGAGGTGGTCCACGACTGACTCTGGTGAGCCCACCTTCAGGAGCCAGTTGTCGAGGTACGAGAACACATATAACCTTGACCTCCAACGATGAGCTGTGGAAATCTGAAATAATTTCTGTTAGCATAGGCTGAAGCCATCTTGTTTGTGGCATCCATTATGTTAGCTATGTAATTCTTCCGTCTTCACTGTTGCTTGCCCTTCTATTCTGCTTGTGTCATCAACTCTAGTTAACTCCTTCTGTACTGAGCTAAAAGCAATGTGCTGAGCAAAGGCCTGTAGCTGCTAGAATGCACCTGGCTAAAGATATAACTGTCAACTGTTTTCTACTGTTGTAAGCAGTTCTGTTCCCCCCCCACTCTGCTGACTAAGTGATCTCCCATCTGCCCATGTTTGTAGGTAGTTATTCCTGTGTATGCTTGTACCTTCTATTTGTAACTACATGCTTACTCTGCAACAAACTCTGTATATAAGCACCATGGTCTGTGACTTCAGTGTACTACCTCAGGCAGCACTTGAGAGTGCTGTGTGGACATAGTCCCACTCATGAGTGATTAATAAACTTGTTATTTGAATTCCAGCTTCAGTGCCAATCTCTATTTTGTTGGTCTATGGACCCGTGGACAAGAGAAGGGTGACCCCTGCACCGGTGTGCTCATCAAAAAGCACATTTCCACAGTTGGCGCCCGATACGTGGGGTCTCATCGAGGACGCGGCCGTCTGAAGGAGTGGTCTTGACGGAAGAGTGGAATATTACTGAGGAGACGTCCTGCATGAGGAGACCCTTGTCTTTGCAGCCAAAGTGACTTTTCCGGTTTTTCGATTTGACCCTGCAGGTGGCGGCCGGTCCTGACTGAGGTATCCTTTGGTGTTATTTTTGCAGTGACCATTAGGTCGATCAAGAGATTGGCAGTTGGAGACTTTTGTTTGGTAAGGTCGCTGGAGCGTCACTCGTTTGCTTGGCCAAGATTCTGGTTTTGTTTGTTTGATTTATTTTTTGCAGAAAATAAAGGCAGGTAATGTGGAGATTTTTCTCTACTTTTGAACAATTTGGAAACGTAATATTTTACAAAAACTTGGTAGCATGCCTGTTTCCAGCACACTCCGTAGGTTATGTTGCTGTATTGGTGGTACCAAAATGGATTTAGAAAGAAGTCAGCCGGCTCCCTTAGAGGGAACACCTAATAGACATATTTATATTAAATACGGTATTTCTTCCATAATGTATAGTACACTGTGGAACAAATATATAAAGAAGGATCCTGATCTCCAATGGCCTGTGAATGGGTCATTTGACTTTAAAAAGATTCAATATGTAGAACAGTGTTTGTTTAACAAATAAAGTCGACAAGATATGTTTGATTGTGTACGAATGTGGGAGAAAGAAGTGAATGAAAGAGCGAAGAGAGAAGCAGCTATAGCAGAGAAAGAACAACGAAAAACGATATATCAAAAAGCGCAAGAATTAAAAAATATGGAGATGACGGAAATAAAAGAAAAAGAAGAGAGGGCGCGTCGTTTAGAGGTAACTGGCCAGTACCCTATTAGGCGCCCCTTTATCCCATGCTTAATAAACCTCAAGATGATTCTATCTTATTAGATCGACCTCCGCCCCGTATAAATTTCCCCCTGCCCCTGAGGAGGATCCTTCCGATAAAGACCATCATTCTTCCGACGATAAAGATATAGATAAGCAAGATGGGCGACAGACTCGCTCTACTTTAACTACTGATGAAAAAGACACCATTAGATCCACTGTTCGTTCAGAAGCCCGTAAGAAAACTCTTCCTTCAGATCTTGTAGCAATGGTTCAGCAGTGGAAAGATTTAGAGCAGTTATATTTTGCAGAAAAGTTTGTTTGGGAAGTTATACTTAATTTTAGAGACCTTTCTAAAAACTTAGAGCCCACTGATATAAATTCTGATTATAAACAATTGAGTGATGGAACGTTCCTTTGTTCAAACATACCTGATTTAATTAGGCGAATGGTTAAATTACAAGATGAAACATTTCGCTTAAAAGCGGAGAAAAAAGAAGCTAGTAAAACTAAAACTGTACAAGTAGCCCAAACCCCAGCGCAGATAGTAGAAACATCAGCGACAAATAATGGATCTAGTAGTGCTGAAGTTGGTATACGACCAATGCGCGAAGCTTCGCCTTTGTATGTTCCTCCAAAGGGTACGGGAAAAGATGAAGATAAGACTTCAGATGATGCGAAAGGGTATTTTATTTATAATTGGGTTTATACCCCTTGGAGTAGAGCAGATGTTATGGCTCTTAAAGCCGCTTTGCCCGATCCGCGGAAAAATCCTGCCGCTTTCTATGAAGTAGAAGGAGCCATTAGCTCCTGTACTATGACTCTGCCAGATATTGATATGTTTTTTGGACTTATTTTGCCCCCTGATATGTGGAGAACAATTCGGAAAATAGATGATAATGTAGCATATGGTGATACTTGGGTGCATTTAGAAGAAATAGATGCGGCTAGAGAGCCTGCGCAGAAACCACAACAGGAGATATTAGATCTTCCTAAAGCTATTGTGACTAAGTTGAAAACTCTTATACCCCCTAAGAAAATAGATTGGACTAAGTTAGCGTCTTGTAAACAGAAAGCGGATGAGTCAGTTTCTGATTTCTTTACACGATTTGAAGAGACATTCCATGACTTTAGTGGGCAGTCCTTGACAGATGACACGGGTAAGCATCTGTTCGTCGACAAATTTGTCGCTAACATGTTGCCAGAAAGAGCTAGTCGCCTTAAGGCCAGCGAGAGCTCGTGGACTACGTCTTCCCCAGTCTCCCTTTTGACTATGGCCCAGTATTATGAGCGTCAGGAATTGGAAGCAAAGGGCAAAGAGGATAAGAAGGTTAAGGATTTAAAAACAAAAGTTATGTTGGCTCAAGTATATGGTCCACCATTCAGAGGTGGTGGTAGAGGTGGACGTGCAGTATATACACCTGGTGTACCCCCTTTCTCTCAATCAACTTTGTCTTCTGATCAGTGTGCTTATTGTAAAGAGATTGGACATTGGCGTTCTGAGTGCCCCTTTTGCGAGGTCAGCAGTACCAACGAGGTAGAGGAAATATGAGAGGGCGCCCAGGGAATTCAGGAAATAGGGGAGGCATGGGCAATCGTCCCAGATTTGAGGCAGTTGAACATGGGCCAAATTATTCTAATACTTTTGATAGACGAAATCAATATCAAATGTCAGAATATTCGGCTGATGGTCTTGGGGATTCTGATTATGCATAGGAATGCCTAGGATGGGGTAAGGAACCGGTTGAGGTCCCAGTAGATCAGAAGGGTCCTTATGTTGATGCAAATGTCTTGGGTTCTACTGATCGGTTTCTGCTTGATACAGGAGCTACTCGTAGTGCTTTGTCTAAAAAATTGGTTCCTAGGGCTCCCCTGTCTGGCGCAATGATAACATCGATAGGATTCGATGGGACACCTACACCTAGCCCACTGTCACAGCCACTTGCATTTAGTCTTGATAAATTTACTGCAGCATGTCCATTTCTGCTTTCCCCTAACACGCCGGATAATATTGTGGGCATTGATATGCTTAAACATTTTCGTGCTACAATACGTTGTTCCCCAGAAAGTGTGCGTGTTATCTTAAATGATAACTATCCAATGGTTGATAGGTCTTGTCTCATCAAAGAAGATATCGCTTTGGCATCTTTACGTAGTACTTTGTGGGCTACATCAGATACCGATGTGGGACACATGGTGATTCCACCAGTGCATATTCAAGTGAAGGAAGGTGCTTCATTGCCTCGATTGCCCCAATATAAAATATCTCGGGAAGGCGAAGAAGCATTAACACTCATTGTTCAGGATTTGATTAAGGTGGGGGTTGTGGAAGAAGTCCCTTATAACATTTGTAATAGTCCTATCCTTCCTATTTTGAAAAAAGACACTGATACTAAAATTTACAGATTTATTATAGATTTACGAGAGGTTAATAAAATCGTGGTGCCCCAATACCCGGCAGTCTCTGATATCACGACACTTCTCACCATGGTTCCTCCTACTGCCACTACATTTAGTGTAATTGATTTAAAGAATGCATTTTTCTCAGTACCCATTCACCCTGACAGCCGTTATTTGTTTAGCTTCACTTTGAATAATAGATCATTCAGGTTCTGTAAAGCTCCACAAGGGTATACAGAGAGTCCTAGCATTGGCGTTGAAAAGGCAGCTTGATTCTTTTCCTGTACCGAAAGGGGTGGCTCTTATTCAATATGTCGACGACATCTTGTTGGCTGCTGATACCCCTGAACAGTGTAAAGAAGGAACACTGTCATTATTGTTATTTCTTGCCTCTCATCATCACAAAGTCTCTAGGAAGAAACTGCAATTTTGTAGACAGCAGGTTACCTATTTAGGTCACCTCCTGTCTAAGGAGGGACGTGCACTCACACCAGATCGCATTCAAACTATTTTAGACACTCCCGTGCCCCGTACTCAGAAGGATGTCCGTGCACTGATTGGCCTTACTTCTTTTTGTAGGCAGTGGATCCCTAGCTTTTCTCACATTATTAAACCCTTGTTGGCCCTTTTGACTAAAGACACTCCGATGCCTCTCCCATGGACTACTGAGTGCCAGGATGCCTTCCAACAGTTAAGTCAAGCTCTTTGTTCTGCACCAGTATTAGGAACTCCAGACTACACTAAGACCTTCACACTCTATGTACACGAGAGGGAAGGTTGCGCTCTCTCAGTTTTAACACAAACACACAGTGATAAACAACGTCCTTGTGCATATTTCTCATCTGTCCTTGATCCAGTTGCCCGCGCGCTGCCTGGTTGTTTTCGAGCGGTGGCGGCAACGGCTGTGTCTATACGTCAGAGCGAGGGAATAGTTTTGTAACATAGATTGCTTGTGTTAGTACCCCATTCAGTTGATGCCTTGTTAAATCAAACAAAAACACAGCATCTGACTAGTGCTCGCTTGACAGGATATGAATTGACACTTTTGGCCCCTCATATCACGTTAAAAAGATGTTTGACTCTGAACCCTGCTACATTATTGCCATTTCCAGCTACTCAGTCTCAGTCACAAGAGTTACATGATTGTATATCCCTTACTGAAGAACACACAAAGGGTCGTGTTGACCTACAAGATACACCTCTTTCTAGTGTTGATGGGAATTGTGGGTTGATGGATCCTGCCTGAAATTGGCTGATGGCACTACATCTGCTGCTTATGCAATTACAACACTTCAGACAGTAGTTGAGACAGCTCGTATCCCACAGAAGTCAGCTCAAGCAGCCGAGTTGATCGCACTGACAAGAGCATGTGAGCTTAGTACAGAGTTGCTTGTTAACATTTACACTGATAGCCAATACGCCTTCGGCGTGTCTCATAACTTCGGGCAACTTTGGAAAGAAAGAGGCTTTCTCACTTCACATGGGACACAAATAGTGCATGGGGAATTAGTACATAATCTCCTTACTGCCTTGACCTATCCTAAGAAAGTGGCAATTGTTAAATGTAGTGCACACAAGAAAGTGACTGATAAAATAGGAGCAGGCAATGCCTTTGCGGATTGTACAGCTTGTGAGACTGCAATGCAGCGAAGTACCAGATCTATGTATGTAGTTAAGTCACAGGCTGAACGTTGGCATGATGCCAGGCAAGAGGTGCTGGACATGCAGCAATCTGCTTCTGTTGATGAATTAGACCAATGGTCCAAGGAGGGAACATTGGATGACGAGGGCTGTTGGAGGAATAAAGAAATGACAAAATGGAAGTTACCCGCAGCCTATTTACATCCTATGATTCACATGGCACATGGGCCGGCACATGTTGGAGCATCCTCAATAGCAAAGCAACTTATGCAAGTTTGGGATCATCCAGAGATTGTCAGTACGGCTAAGAAAATAGTCCAGTCCTGTCTGATCTGTCTCCAGTATAATCCTGGAAAGGGAACACAAACTCCAACAGGAGGGTTTGCAATCCCAACTGCACCTTTTGAGGTCCTGCAAATGGATTACATCCAGCTTGAGCGCTGTAACAACCTAAAGTATGTCTTAGTAGTGGTTTGCGCCTTCAGTAAATGGGTGGAAGCATACGCTACGAAGGATAATACAGCTCTTACGACAGCAAAGGTGCTCCTAAAGGAGTTCTTTCCCCGATTCAGCATTTGTCGAGTTTTGTGGAGTGACAACGGACCCCATTTTATTGGGCAAGTTATTGAGTATCTCATGAAAGGGTTGGGAATTAAGCAGAAGTTTCATGCTGCTTTTCACCCACAATCAGCAGGACTAGTGGAACGTTACAATTCTACCCTGAAATTGAAATTGGCTAAGATACAGGCTTCCACATCTTTGAAATGGCCTGATGCATTGCCCTTAGCATTGCTATCCATTAGATCGATACCACATACACGATCTGGCCTCACACCGTATGAGGTGGTTTTTGGAAGGCCAATGAATATTTGGGGGATTCCTAAGACACGCCCTATACATGATGTACCCTATGTATTGATGAATGACTATTTGTCTCAGTTGACTGACAGTTTGTCTTCTATTTATCAACAGGTTCGGGAGACTCTTCCAGACAGGTCGCAAGGTGAGGGCCATTGTTTACGGCCTGGTGACTTTGTGGTAGTAAAGTCATTCCAGAGGACCAGCTCCCTAGCACCGAGGTGGCGAGGACCGGAGCAGGTACTACTGGCTACCAGGACTGCAGTTCGAGTGACGAACCGGAAAAACTGGGTCCATGCGACACACTGCCGAAAAGTGTTGCAAGACCTAGTGAGTCCAGCTGTGTTGGCAGATCACCGCAATATCCTGGTCACCGAGAAAGGACGACCTGCGACACCTGAAGAATCTGAGGAAGTCTTCCCGGACCACACGATTCCTGGTACATCTCGATATCAGCTTCGACCCAGGAAGAAAGACATTTCATTGAAAGAGACTGTTTGAGCCACTGTCCTGGGTAGTTAAAGCCTAACTACAAAGGGCGGTAGTCTTTTAGTGACTACTCGTCTCAACGTTAGTGAAGAAATCAACGCCTGCCCAGGACCTTAGGGCACCATCTGCTTTGTTGTTTGTCGACGAAATGAATATGTCTAAGGAGAAGAAGCCAACTGCTGCAAGAGTTTGTAGCAAAAGAACAATAATTGCTACTGGATTTACTTTGATTATTGTTATTGTTGCTATAATAACATGGATTGTAGAGGAAGTAGCTCCTGTCCGAAATCTACTGACTACTACTACTCCTGTCCCAATTGAACATCATTATTTCACTCTACCGTATCATGAGAAAAAGCATAGAATGTCCTACCTCAATAACACTTTCATTCAAATGTTGCATCATACCCACAATGCCACGAACGTTACCAATTGCTGGGTATGTGGAATGATGCCAGCTCATCAGAAAAAGGGAGGAACGCCTTTTATTCCCTTGCCGTTTTCACATAATGGCTCCTGCAGAGCCTGGTTTGCATTGTTGTGGGCTTCTGAAGTTGCTAATATTACTTATGCTGATGTAGGTGGACTAAACGCTCAGTTGAATAAAGTTTGTTACCCCGATGAGGAAGGAGATCCACAAGCTAAAGGAACTGTGTGGGAAATGGAGGAGTATCGCCAAGGAAATTCCTCCATACACTATGTTTTCCCTAACACTCGAACAACTAAGGGGAATGGGCCTCCTGTTATTGCTGTTACTAGAGCTCGAGCGGATCTCTGTGTAAGCAGTATTGGCAGTATTTCTGTGGGGAAAAAGTGACTGTACTTTACTGTTGAACATTACTGGAATGAACAATAGCAGCTTTTTGTCCTCACACAACACCTATTTTATTTGCGGAAGTAAAGGTTATTACCATCTACCCATTGGTTGGTCGGGAAGCTGCTACGTGTCCTTTTTGCTTCCACCTGTGTTTTTGGCACCTGCATCCTACCATAAAGACTATAAACTGTATAATGACATTTCCAAGAACAGATTCAAAAGGACAATAAACAATGATGAGGTGGATCAAACTGATACTGCACTACAGCAGTATATTGACTTTAATTTGGGACTATTCTTCTTTGTTGGTGCGGCCTTAAACAGTAAAAAAATAAGGCGCTTGACACGTGTTGTAGAGGCTGTAACCAATCAGACAGCAATGGCGCTTGGAAATATCACAGAAGAACTACAAATTGCGAGAATTGTGGCGCTCCAAAATAGGATGGTCCTTGATGTCATCCTGGCCGACCGTGATGGAGCATGTCGCATCATCGGGAGTAGCTGCTGTGTCTATATCCCTGATCACGCCCCTTCTGTTTTTGACGCAATTTCCAAGTTGCACAAAATAGCCACTGAAATCCATCAGGATTCAGGAACTTGGACTTTGACTGGATGGCTATGGAACATGTTTACTGTATGGGGCTGGAAGCTATTGTCAGCCTTATGTATATTTCTTGCTATTCTTTTCACTTTTTGCCTATGTATTCAATGTGGCCCAATGCGTTGTTCCCTTTGTGTTTCTACTTGCACCTCGTGTATACCGGCTAAACAAAAGGTTAAGAATGTAAATGCCCGATTAGCAAGTGATCAAGAAATTAATGAATTAATGCAGATAGATGTACATGATATTTTCCGTACTCCTTATAAAGCCTAGAAGATGTCTTCAGCATATGCTAAAAGGGTCATCTGTGGAAATCAGAAATAATTTCTGTTAGCATAGGCTGAAGCCATCTTGTTTGTGGCATCCATTTTGTTAGCTATGTAATTCTTCCGTCTTCACTGTTGCTTGCCCTTCTATTCTGCTTGTGTCATCAACTCTAGTTAACTCCTTCTGTACTGAGCTAAAAGCAATGTGCTGAGCAAAGGCCTGTAGCTGCTAGAATGCACCTGGCTAAAGATATAACTGTCAACTGTTTTCTACTGTTGTAAGCAGTTCTGTTCCCCCTCCCACTCTGCTGACTAAGTGATCTCCCATCTGCCCATGTTTGTAGGTAGTTATTCCTGTGTATGCTTGTACCTTCTATTTGTAACTACATGCTTACTCTGCAACAAACTCTGTATATAAGCACCATGGTCTGTGACTTCAGTGTACTACCTCAGGCAGCACTTGAGAGTGCTGTGTAGACGTAGTCCCACTCATGAGTGATTAATAAACTTGTTATTTGAATTCCAGCTTCAGTGCCAATCTCTATTTTGTTGGTGTATGGACCCGTGGATAAGAGAAGGGTGACCCCTGCACCGGTGTGCTCATCAAAAAGCACATTTCCACAGAGCAGCAACTATCACTTTTATGAACAGCCACTGTAAGGCCGGAGAGGAGCCTCGCAAATGGAAAACGGTCTTGGCCCACCTTGAAATGCAGGTAGCTCAAGTGGGACCGCAAAACCCGGCACACAGAAATATGCATCTTGCTAGTCCAGGGACTCCATCCAATCTCCTGGTTTCCAATGCTGAAAGAATCTGGGCCAGCACGAGCATCTAAAATTTGTCAGTTCGCAGAAAAGCATTCGACAGACGAAGGTCTAGAATAGGCCTGAGCCTGCACCCCTATCCTTCTTCAGGACAAGAAAATAGCAAGAGTAACATCTCAGGAAAAATCCAGAGAAAGGATGTTTAAAAGATAAGGAGAGCAATTTCTCCAACCTTGTGGCATACATAATCACAACCAGAAAGAAAACCTTTAAGGTTTAGTATCTAACATCAGTTGATTGTAGATGTTGAACATGAGACCGATTTAAAACTTCCAAATTCATTAAGAGATTCTATCTTGGAACCAACTACCTTGAGGAGGGATGAGCACTAGAAAAACCCTTGAGCAGATTTAATGCAAAGGGCTCACAATCCTTGACCTCACGCCAAGATTCTCTAAAAGCCTTAACAGATGCCCAAGAAACGCATAGCAATTTTAAGGTCTAGAACCCCTCCTGGAGAAAAGAGCGAATCTTCAATCCCTCTGTAATGAGAAGATCGAGACTGTTTGCCTCACACCAAGATCTAAAAGAATTCCAATGTCTGAAATAAGTGCAGTGGGAAAAGTGGCCTCCAGCCCGACCTGTCAAGGCAGTAGTGTTTCATGAAGATATGCACCAATGCCCACGATGTAGCCTGGCTTGACCTGGCACCACACTCACCAATGCTGTTGTACAAGCTGTAGCCCTGCTGGAATGGCCACACAGGTTTTAAGGGGTTGCTCCTTAGACAGTGCATAACAGATTTTAATGCAGAGGTCTGTCTACTTTAACAAGGTCCTCTTTTCCACAGCCCTGCCTCTTTTTTGCACGTGAAAATCCCATAAAGAGATGATTGTTTGCCCGATATTTCTTTGTGCAGTTGATGTAAAAGTTAAGCGCTCCCTTGGACGCCAAGGTGATTGAGACTCTCTTCCACCTTCAAGGAATGAGCAGGAGCAAAGAACATTGTCCGTGTCATCAATTGACTAATGAGAAAGGGTGCCACGACGTTTTGAAGGAATGGGGCCTATGTTCTCAACACCAATATGTCTGAGGAAAATGTGGTGTAGTGCGGTTGTACTTGTCATCTTCTCCAGTTCACCCATGCGGCGTGCTGTGGTGATGGCAATAAGGAAGACTATTTTCAGAGTCAAGAGTCTCAAAGAACAGCTGTGCATTAATTCAAAGAGTGGGTACATGAGAAATGACAAGACCAGATTTAGGTCCCACTGAGGCATCATAAATGGCTTGGGGCAAAACATGTGTCAAACCTTTTAGAAAACACATTATAATGGGTAATTTAAATAACAAAGTTTGGTTGGTTAAACACTAGAAGGCCGAAAGGGCTGACAAATAACCATTCACTGTGCCCACCGCAAGGTCTTGCTGGGATAATGAAAGAACAAACTAAAAGACAGCAGAAAGTTTAGCTTGAGAAAAAACAAGCATTCAAGCACACACTAGTCCCATTATTTTAGAGTCCAACTCGTATTGAGTATGCAGGCTGTTGACAATAAATGAAATGAAATGAAATGAATTTGTACTTGTAAAGCGCACTGCTACCCTGAGGCTTCCTGGCGCTGAACGCATACCGCTGTGGAACCCTTCCTGGCTTTTCCCTGTGAAATGTCCACTCCTGGGCACCCCCAAGGTGAAGCCAGGCATCCCAGCGCTGGTGGGGCCGTTGTGGAGATTAAGCAAGCTATTGCCCAGAGTTGCAGAGTGGGACCCATGATTAGAATAGGCACCGAGGCGAGAATTATCAGGTCCGAGGAAGTTGAGCCCAAGACCCGCCGAGGCGGGAATTGAACCCTGGTCCCAGGCCAGATCTCTGCATCAGGGTCTGCCGCTCTAACCATTGAGCCACACTTCTCCACCAATAAATCCAATCCACTGAGGTTTACGTTCTTCTTTTACTTCACAATCAAAGTCACAGGTATAGAGATCCAAAACACTGCAGCCGACACGTGTTTCGTCCTTGTGGACTTTTTCAAGGCTAAAGGACAATAAAACACCCGTGAGTTGTTAAGTCTTCTCACAGATTCCATAGTAGACACATCAATGTAAGATAACACTTTTCCACAATGTCCCAGTCACGGACAGTGCTAACAACAATCCTCAACTCCTGTCTTTTTCCATTAGTGACAGAAAAAATAGTATACGGATGGGACCTTGATAAGTCCGCTCGTTTCCGGTTTCTGGCACAGTCAGAACGTCGCGTAAGCTGAAAGTTTAGCTTGTATGGGTTCTGTGCTTCGGACACCACACCAAGCGACAAACCTGTGCCAAAGACTGCATAGTGGACTTCGTGGAAGTGTGCCTGGCCACAAGGGTGACGTTTGCCACCGCGGTCGGTGGGTCAAACATATTAAGTTGTGGGGACTCGATCCAGTGTGACTTGATCTTCCTCAGGACTCGAGACAGTAGAGGTAGTGGAAGAGAGGTACACAGGAGTCCTTCCTTCCATTCCAGTTGTAAATCTCCACCTGACAAGAGTCTTGGAAGAAAATCCTACGAGCAAAATTGGTGACAATGTGTGTTCTCGATGATTGGGAACAGATCAAGCCAGGGCTTACCCATTGATCAAAGATGCCCCAAGCCACCTCGGGATGGAGACACCACTTGCGGTCCACCAGACAACGCCTGCTCAGCTAGTTTGTTCGCGTATTCATGAATCTCGCTAGATGGATGGCGACTAGGGAGATGTTGTGTTGGTCCAGGCATCTCAAGAGGCATAGCACCACCTGGCACAGAAACCCAGACCCCACTCCATCCTGCTTACTGCAGTACCACATGGCAGTCGTTTGGTCCACAAAGGACCTGCACCATCCTTATTCTGATGGATGGGAGGAAGGCTTTCAGGTCCAGATGGATCATTTGAAGCTCCAACAGGTTGATATGACACTAGTCCCCCACTAGAGACCAGGTACCTCTAATCTCCATCTTTCCCAGGTGACATCCGCAATGCAGCAGTGACGCATATGTCACAACTGTAAGCCCTGGGTAGGGAAGGGAGAGTAGCTTGCTGCAGGTCAAGCTGGCATTCACCAGCCACCACTGCAGATCCTGTACAGTTTCCTTCAAGATCTGAATGGAGTTGGAAAGGCAACACCAATGCCAGGCCCACTGGGATTTGAGATTCCACTCCACTGCCCAAATGTGTCTCTTGGTGTTTGAAATGAGGAAGTTGCATAAGGCCAGGAGACTAAGAAACTTCAGAGCCATCACCACTGAGATCCAGACTGATTCCCGAAATATTGGGACAGTATTCCAAATGTCCCCGGCTCGCTGCAGTGGAGGAAAGGCCTTGAGCACCACACTGTACAGAGTTGTCCCAATAAATGGGATCCTTTTCCTAGGTGTCAGGTGTGACTTTGGCTCGTTGATAGTGAATTCCAACAACATCAGGAGGGTGCCCATCACCTGGAGGTGGTGTACGACTTACCCTTAAGAACCCACCTTCAGGAGCCAATCGTCGAGGTACAATAACACATATAACCCTGACCTCCGAAGATGAGAAGCAACCACTGCCGTCACTTTTATGCATGGCCGCAGTGAGGCTGAAGGGGAGCACGGAAAACTGAAAATGGTCTTGGCCCACCTTCAACAGCAGGTAACACCTGTGGGACCGCAAGATGGGTACATTGAAATGTGCATCTTTCAAGTCCATCCAATATCCTTGTTTCCAATGCTGAAAGAATCTGAGTCAGTATGCACATCTTAAATTTGTCCTTTCACAGAAAGCCACCCAACAGGTGATGGTCTGAGCCCCCCTCCATCCTTCTTCAGGACAAGAAAATAGTGAGAGTAACATCCCAACACCTCTCTGCATTTGGTATCTCCTCAGTGGCACATTTGGAGAGTAAAAGATTGATCTCCTGCATCAGAATTCTGGGATGTTCTGGAGTGGGAGGAATGGGAGGGGTGGAAGTAAAATGTATGGCACAACCCTTTTGTATGATTTGGTAGACCCGTCTGTTTAACATTATGGCTCTCCAGCCAGTGAGGAAATGCTGGATTCTGCCTCCTATCGCCCAGACATCGGTTGCTGAGGTCAGCTGCAGCTTGGAAGTCGCTACAGCAGGGGAAGATGACTTGGACACATGGTTGTGTGAATTTTGCCAGTGTCATGCACATGGCCTTGAAAGAAGTGTTTCGGCTGCAGTACAACTGACTGTGAGGGTTGACGTCTATAATCTAGCTGTCTTTGAATAATTCCAGGGTTGAATCAGCTTTTTCACTGAATAGCCTGGAGTCTGCAAAGGGCATATCCATGAGAGATGCTGGGACGTCATCAGTAAACCTGTTTGACTTCATCCAGACCTGCCTTTTAAGCACAACCCTGGTGCCAATAGCCCTGCCAATACAGTCAGTCGTATTCAGGCTGGCCTGGAGCACATACTTTAGAGCATCCAGGTCATCATGAATAGTTTAGCTAATAAGGCCAAGATTATCTGGGACTGTGGTAAAATATCACTGGCCATGTTCATAAGACGTGTGTACTGGTCTAGTAAGCAAACTGCATTGATAAATCTCAATGGCAGACTGGCCGAAGAGAACAACATCTTTCCAAAGGCATCCATTTTTTATTCCCTGTCTAGGGTATCAGAAAGGATGGCGGATTGACTTTACAGGTTTAGACTTGGACGATCAAGCTCTCTGATTTTGGCTATTTCGTGAAAATGTCCAGATCACTAGGGGAAGGACTATGCTGGCAAACTATGGGTCGAGTAACTGGCGGACATGAACATGGCTTAGTCTATGTAACCACGAGGACATCAGTAAAGGCTTAATTTACATTAAACAGTAATAGTGGCTAAGATGAAGTAGGCCCTTGTTGGAAAAATTCAGTCAGCACATTTGAATTAGTCTCAGTGGTGGGTAACTGTAGTTCTAGTGCTTCAGCTCTTCGAACCACCATTGTAAATGCACATGGGTCCTCTGCTAGTAATGGCATTGAAGCAGAGGTCTCAGATCAGAATCAGGTTGAATTATAACTGGTTATGCTTTGGTGATCTCATAGCGTGACATCCATTGAGATCGAGCAGATGCTGGCTCAGGGTCTGAGATTGGCACTGGGAGCAGATCTTCTGTCAGTGCCACCAAGTCAGTGCCAATGCTGGTGCAGAAGGTACTGGTGTGGATCTAGGTGCTGGTGTAGAGGTCTGTCTAGGAATATGTAAATGCCCGGCAGCAGCATCCACAGGGGGCAGACAGCACAGGGGTGGACCCGCCAGCAGTAGATCAACTGGAGACCCCTGGGGCCCAAAGGCCCACCGGAAGGAACTGGATGTGCACCAAAAATCTACAGCATGGTCTCTTAGAAGGACTGTATGTGCTGCAGGACTGATGATGGCTCAGGCACTCTGGTGCACTGGGACCAGCTGCAGAACCTGTTCAGAATCTGGGGACTGCGAAGAGGTGTGGTCTTTATCTTGATGCCCTTGCACTTCCTTGAATGACTTCGTGTCAGTCCCACTCCATCTTTTTATGCTTTTGTTCTGCGATTGACTTTGACTTAACAGAAGACTATGAATGGGAAGCAGACATTTCTGCAGGTACGGCCCGATAACGGGACTGAGACCAGGGCCGCTATTTGAACTTCAACCTGTGCTTCAACTGAACCCTCTTTTAGTGTTTGGCGACAGAGTTTCACCTCCAGGTCTCTGATGGCCTTTGGGTACATGAAGGCACACCTGTCACATGACTCAGAGTTGTGCACAAAGCCAAAGCACCAGAGGCCGACTCTGAGCGGGTCCAGGACTGTCATCTGTTTCCTACAGTCTCTGCAAGACTTGAATGCTGTGGGGACAATGTGAAAGAATTTGGAAATTGGCGACAAGGGAACTGAACTCGGAACTGTGTTGAAGGCTGTAGAAAGAAAGGAACAGACATCTGTGTGCAGAAGAGTACTGCTCCATCACTCCAGGGACAGTACAGTCTCATCGCAGAGCCACAAGGTGCCACCTACTGGTACAAAGGAACACTGATCAAGAGTTCTTTGGATTCAGCCTGGCATCAGGGGTATTCTAAAGGTGAGGATTCTGAGGTTAGAAGTATCGATCAGACCCATTGGGGTCGCTGTTTGCATTTACCAAGTTATACAAATAAATAGATAAATATGTACAAATGGAATGACGTCCTGCAAGCAGTCCATCTTGTAATTGATGGCCTTAACTAAAAAATTTACTGATTTCAGAGAATTGGTCTGTAAGCTCTTGCAGCCTTTTCGACAAGAAAGAGAATTCAATAGATTTCTTAATCTTGCTCAAACTGATATACTGGAATTATGGCTCTTTTTCTTAGTAATACACATATTTCTTCCCACAAAGTGATTGCCTTGATCTTGTTTTTGGGAACAAGAGAATGGATAAGACCTGAATTTGAAGGTATAAAGGTGAATTCTATCACATGACTTTGCCAAATAATATTCAGAACCCACTGTTCTCTATAATACCCTCTTCCCATGCTACAGAACATCCAGAACGCCGCCGCAAGACTAGTCCTCAACCTGCCAAAACACTGCCACATCTCCCAGCACCTGCGCACACTCCACTGGCTCCCCGTCGAGGTGAGAATCACTTTCAAGATACTCACCCACGCACACAAGGCCCTCCACGGCACCGGACCAGCATACCTGAACAGCCGACTCAAATTCCACGCACCCCAAAGGACCCTACGATCAGCCCAGCTCTCCTACGCCGTGGTCCCCCGCTCCAGAAAGACCAGATCGGGAGGCCGCTCCTTCTCCTTCTTCGCGGCCAAGGCATGGAACGCCCTTCCGCTCCACCTCAGACAGACAACATCGCTCCCCATCTTCGCAAGAAACCTCAAGACCTGGCTCTTCGACAGACCCCCTCCTTGATGGAATGGAACCTGCACCCCCTCCCCCCCCAGCGCCTTGAGACCCTTACGGGTAAGTAGTCGCGCTTCAACAAACCCCTGATTGATTGATTGGAATTCTTTGATACAACCTCCTACTGGTTGTGAATCTCCTCCTTTTCCTTAAGGATTTCTGCTGCTTTTGTCATGATGCCTGCCAATCTTGACTTCTTGACTGGAAACACTTCTTACGCGACGATCTTGAGGAATGAGAATATTGTTTAGAATTCATCTCCAAAATGTTCTAATTGGAATGCCTGCTTTTTTAAGACCATAAAAAACATGGCTTTCATTTGATCCAGCTGTTGTCCTAACTATTTCTAGTTAACAAAAGGAGTTGTCAGTAAAGCAGCTTTCTCACAGGTTTTCCAATACCCCATTCATAAGGGACGTCTAGCTGGAAGGGTATCAACTGAAGCCGAAGCAGATGCCCTGATAGCGTCATATGAAAAATCTTACATGAAGCAAGTTTGGTTTTCCATGCTAGAAAACAACCCTGAATAGTCCCTCCCCTCTTGCATGGCTCATGCCAAACACTCAAAGTCCTTTACCAATATTTGAGCTGTGCAGAACGCATAGGTGCCTGCCCTCAAAGGCAGATTATTGCCAGCATAGGATAGTTTAATCATACTTTCAATCCTCCTTTCTACTGCATCTAGAGGCTCACAGTCCTCCAGATTAAATAATGTGCAAATAATCACGGAGGCCACAATGTCATACATTTTAATGGTATGGGAAGTTTAATCTACATTCTTTAAAATGCACATCCTCTGCATAAAAGGTAGGATAGTGATGTGGCCCAGGTCACGTCACTCCCTCAAAATCCAGAGCTTAATCTTACAGTGTAAAGATACAGCCAAGTCTGAAGGATTGACACATGGAGGGAAAGACCCTGGTTATGTTCATCTGAACAAACCTCCGGGAACCCCAATTTTGACCTCGCACGATCCAATACCTCACTTCTTCTCACCTGACATACATCCCAGAACTTGAAGTATTAGGCTTCACATCGGATGAAGTGGAAAAGGAATCATATCCAGTAGTGCTTTGATGATTTAACCGCCTCCTTTCTCCATCTTAGGCCAAGGCTTTAGCAACAGCTTCCGCAATAAGCCTCTTAAACTCATTGGCTGACAATATTGGAATGATCAGGAATAGAAGATCTTCTAAAAGTACATCTACTACTTCTACCTTCTTCCATATCAGAGGAATGCGCTGGATAAGTATGATTTCTCTTAAGGGCTTATTTCCTCTCTATGCTGAAGCTAGGAATGAAAAAGAGCTGTTGGGTAAGGGGTAAAGTTAGCTAGAACAAAAACCTTGCACTTTACCAACTGGAGTACAAGCTTAAACTTAGCCAATCCCAAAAGCCATTTTACCCTTTCAAATACCCTTTTTTTTTACCAATGAAAAAAAGTCTAATTAATAGTATAATATAGGGAAATGACCAGCACCAAATGCCCTTGAACATGAAGACACTTTTAAACCTGCTGCCAGGCACAAGGACGTTTGCCTTCATCCACGCCCCATCCAGGAATGCAGTGAAAATCTGAGACGCCTGCTTTCCCAGCTGAGGGGCACAAGAACTTCCTCCTGTACCTGGCACCTCATCCTGCATTGTGGAGAAACAATTCAGAAGAATGCTTCTGCATTACTGCAGAGCCAATGAACTGGCGGTCCAGCATTGTACACCATACGTTAGATCCTTGGAAACTGCTCCATGACTCTGCAAAAGTGGCCCAAGCAACGCAGAGACGAAAGGAGTGAAAAGGTAGGATGCAGCCAGTGCTCCGCACTTGGCTCAGAAATCAATCTTGCAGTGGTGGGCGGTCTTGTTATATGCCCACAAGAAGGAAGGCGGGCTAAGAGGTTGTTTTTTGAAAGGATGTTTACCTTGTGAGAATGCCTCAAGGAGGCAGATATGCCTCTCTGTGTAAAGCCAAGAGTGAGAAAAGACAAAGAGGTAACGCACACTAATCTCCAGCATGAGAATTTGTAATTTGGGCATTTTAAGCCAGAGTCATAAAAAGTGAGACCTTAAGGCTTTCAGAAACAATTTTTATAGACGCTATTGATTGTAAGAGATCGCAAAAATGTTTCCTTGCTTGTAGTAAAAAACAAGTTACTTACCTAGACACCGTTGTTCTCCAGTTTTGATATCTGTCATAGATTCACAAGCTAGAATCTTCCCCATTATTGAGGTGGGAGTCCCAAGGTTACAATAATACTTAGTACATAGAAAAGCATTGCACACCACAGCTTAAGGTAGTTTGTTAACCAATTTGTATTATTTTAATAAGAAGTACACGTCAGCCAATCAGGAAGGAAGTACACGTCAGCCAATCACGAAGCAGCTCCCTAGACACACTTCCCCCCCAAGGGCCACCCTAACTCAGATTTCTCAGCAAAAGTCTAAAGGTAATTAAAATGATGGATAAGAGAGGTGAACTCCTAATGGGGGGGGGGGGAGGAAGGGTCTCATGTGACTATGAAAGATATCAATACTGAAGAACTACAGCGTATAGGTTAAGTAACTTGATTTTTCTCCAGCATTGAATCTTTCATAGATACACATGCTTGAAGCTGAAAAGCAAGCAGTTATGACACAAAAAAACATTTTTTAAGAGGAGGTGGAAGCAGACATGCAATGTAAACCTTAAAATATATACCTATATTTAAAGATGAATATAAAAGACCTCAACTCATTGAAAGAGGTGGCGAAAAACTGCTTGTCCCACTGCTGTATTGTTGTTAATTGTGCAATCCATGCAATAAGGACATGTAAACGTAAGCCTTTTACTCTATGTAGCTGCTCTACAGATGTCCGACAAAGGCACTCTTGCAAACAGGGCAATAGAAGTAGATACTCCTCTCTTGGAATATGCTCTGACATTAACATCCAAAGGACTTCCAGCTTTTTGGTGGCAAAATACTATAGCCGCAGAAACCCATCTCGATCTACTGTTCTTGGATAGGGCATGTCATTTCCCTGGAGTCCAATAAGCAATGAGAAGTTGATCTGATTTTCTGAACTTCTTTGTTATATGTCACAGCACATCTAGTCAAGAGTATGAAGAGCTCTTTCTGCCGCATTGGAAGGATTTCTGAAAAAGTTTTAAGAACAATAGGTTTGTTAAGGTGAAAGTCTGATGGAACCTTGGGAATGAATCGAAGATTTGCTCTCAATATAACTCAATCATTTTCAAATTGTAAGTAAGGTTCCTTTATCGTGAAAGCTTGAATTTCACCGATTCTCCTCGCTAAAGTTCCAGGCAGATATTTGAGGTCTGATTTATGAATGGGTTCAAATGGACCCCTCATCAGCTGAGAAAGGACTTTATCAAACTGCCAAGAGGCTGGTGGTGCCCTAATCAGAGGATAGGTTTTAAATAGGCCCTTAAGGAACTCGTTTACTAGTCTACTGGACCAAAAAGATAATTTCCCCCTGGATCTCCTGTAGCGCGAAATTGCCGCTATGTGTACTTTGACTGAACTGCAGGAAAGACTTGAACGTGCCAGATTTAATACATATGGCAAGATTTGCTCTGGAGGAGATAGGAATGTATGTATACTGTTTGTAGAACACCACATATAGAATCTAGTCTATTTAGCTTTGTAAGCAGTATTTGAGGTCACAACGATGGCTTTAGCTAAACTTTGTCTATAGCCTTCTGAATTCATTGTGTTCAGGAGCCAGGCTGCTAATTTGAGCAAACTCAGTGGAGGATGAACAAGCTGGCCTTTGCTCATCGTCAACAGATTCAGTACTAGTTTGAATGGGAGGTGTTTTTCTTCTGAGAGGAGATGTAGTTCTGTGAACTAATATTGTCTTGGCCAGACTGGGGCTATAAGAATGATGCAACATGAATCTCCCTTCATTTTTATTAATACTCCTGGAATCAGGGGATGAGGGGGGTCCAGGCTATTTGGAATGCATTTCCCCACAACCCTCCTAGAGGGTATCTGCTGGCATAGAATTGGCACTTGTGATTCAGATGTGTTGCAACAGGTTCAGTTTTGAAAGTCCGTAAAATAACATTGAGCTGACCTTGTTGTTGTAATTGCCATTCTTGGCAGTCCTTGGCTGTTCTGCTTAGCGAATCTGCCCAAAGATTGTTTGTTTACTTCAGGAACATGTTCCACCTTTAATATTATCTGATGTTGTAATACCCATTCCAATATCTTCAGGACTTCTGCTGATAACAGCCGTGACCTTGTGCCACCTTGCTTGTTTAAATAAAACTTTGTTGTACTGCCCTTTTGAACAAGTACTGATTAACCCTTTATCCTTGGTAGAATGGACTGAAGCACCAGGAAAATTACTTTTAGCTCCAAAAGGTTTACATGGTTCCTGGGTTCTTGTAGTGACCATTTTCTATGGACCTCCAACTCTTGCATGTGCGCTCCCCATCCTCCAGGGATGCATCTGTGTTTAGTGCAAATAAAACAGGTTGGCTCAGGAATTTCAGCCCAGACGCTATCTTTTCTGTCAACCATGGCATAGCAGTTGACATTTTGGGAGTGATCTGAATGATATTCGTCAAAAGATCCTTGACTTTGGGCGCATTGCTTGTCTATTTCTTACTGGAACAGTCACATGTAGAGCTGGCAGTCGGGAATGAGGGGAATGCAGGGGGACATTACTGGACACTCACATAGAAACTCATTCTTTTCAAAAGAGATGGCATTAACTTCATTTTCTTCTGTATCCTTTCTTTCGTAGGGAATGCTTTGCATGAAATAGCGTCTAGGATTGCCCCTAGGTACGTTGTCCTCCTGCTGGGTTGAAGGTAAGATTTCTCTACGTTATGAACTGTAGACATACCTTTGTGGAGCTGTTTACGGCTAGAAATGAAGAACCTTCCAGAAGCCAGTCGTCTAGGTATGGAAAAAACCTGATGAACATTTCTCCTTAGATAAGCTGCTATCACAGCCATCCATTTAGTGAAAATCAACGAAGCATATTTGAGGCCAAAGGGTAGAACCTTGAATTTGCAATGGCAACCAGCCACCTCAAACCTTAAGAACTTTCAGGGCTTTGAATGGATTTGAATATGAAATATTAGCATCCTGGAGATCCAGTGATATCATGAAATCTCCTTTGTTTAGTAAATGGAGAATCTATTGCAGTGTAGCCATCTAAAATGGTTGTTTTGGCCAGGAATTTGTTTAATTGTCAAAGATCTAATACCTTTCTCCATTGGCCTTATGTTTTTTCCTTGATCAAAAAGAAGCCTGAATAGAAACCACTGTTTCCTTGATTGTGGGAGACCTCCTCTATGTCTTCTTTTTGGAGGCGCGAAAAAATCTCCAATTTTAACAGATGAAGATGCTGATGTGACTTCCTGAGAGGTGGATTTTGAGGAGGTTTTTGAAGAAATTCTAATGTGTGATTATGGTGAATAATATCGATCACCCACTGATCTGCTGTGATAATCACAAGCTGTTTAAGTAGTTGGAAATCCTTCTGCCCACCTGTTGGGGGGGGGAGAAATGGCAACGGGTGCCAAATGTATATTATGGACATCTGAAGCAGTCTTGTCCTCTACCAGATTGTCTAGGTCTATTTCTGGGTGGTTGCCTCGAATAAGCCGTCGGCAATGGTTGTCTGTATGGCTGTTGTGTACATTGTATTTAATATTCCTGCTGCTATTTTGAGTATAGCTGATATCTACTCAGCTGATAACTGTCTAATGATGAAAACAACCCCCTGCCTCCTGTGCCCCGAAAGGGTGAAAGTGCCGTGTTGAATAACCCTCAAGGATCTTGCAGTTTCAGTGTCCAATTTTATTAACTGAAGTGTACATCCACATGCTTACCGAATAATGACTTGCCACCATAAAGCAGATCTAGCTTGTACCTCTGTTCTAAAGGAGGTTAACTTCAGCCACCCTTGCCTACTAAGGGCTGCTGCTCCAGCCAGGTGAAGTAAACCTATTGTAGCTGCATCATTGACTGTGTCTTTTTTCTCTGTGGATGTTCTTTCGCCTTGCTGAATTACCACCATCATCTTGTTCTTTTTGTCATCAGGTAAATACGCAGGATAGGCCCCAGGATGTGACCACATTTGCCTATCATGTCTCCCCAAAATTGCCAGGGCATTTGATGCTCAGACAGTAGTAACAGCCACTGCAGAGAAACGTTTACCTAGGTGTCTTCCATCTTTATCTGGTGGTGTTGAACAAGGAGTGGATGGGTTCTGAGAACTTCTTTAAGCAGCTTGCATCACCACCGAATCTGGTTTGGTGTGTCCAATGAGAAATGCTGCTGCATTATCTGTGGCTTTATATTTTTTTGTCCAGACGAGGGACGATAGCGACCACTGCCGCTGGGGTTTTTATCTATTTTAAATGCACTGACCATATGTGATCAATGATTGCTATGGGTCAGGCCGATTCATGTGCTGGCTCCCTAAAATCATAATGAAAGCAATCTGTGTGCCTAACTGGGATAGGAATGTCAAACTTCTTTGCCGCTCGCTCCATAAAAGCAAGGAATCCTCCTACATCATCCGTGAAGGAACTTGCTGCTGGTGTAGTTGGTGGTTCAGGGAAAGGAGTTCCCAGGACCAGTATTCATAGGAGGTTCTTGTGATCTCACCCTCTTCTGGTTCTTCATCATCAGTATAATCATCATGATTGGTTATGTTGTCTCTGGGGTGGAAGGTGTTCAATGCGTAGGCTGGAAGTAGAAAAGGTGCAAGCTATTCTAGGAGTATGTAGTGATGCTGTGTTTTTGGATCAGCAAAGGCACACAATTGATGGACAGAATGCAGAACAAATCAAAACCTTCACCCCCAGTCAAGAGATCTGGGTTAAATCCATCATTCTTTTGCTCACCATGCCACCCCAGTTTAGACCTGGCCATATGCAAATCAGTCTTGACCCTGTGCCTCATGGGAACAGTCCAGCCCGAACTGCCAAGCCAGGTCCTCCCTGGACCGAAAACAAGCATCCTAGGACCGGTTTCGGGGTTTCACCCCTCTTCAGCCAGGACAGCTTGATTCCAGTGGCACAGTGAGCCCAGGACCCACGTCTGGGCATACCTGGCGCACTTAGGGCGAGAAAGCAAAAGACACACAATTGATGGATAGAATGCAGAACAAATCAAAACATTCACCCCCAGTCAAGAGATCTGGGTTAAATCCATCATTCTTTTGCTCACCATGCCACCCCAGTTTAGACCTGGCCATATGCAAATCAGTCTTGACCCTGTGCCTCATGGGAACAGTCCAGCCCGAACTGCCAATCCAGGTCCTCCCTGGACCGGAAACAAGCATCCTAGGACCGGTTTCGGGGTTTCACCCCTCTTCAGCCAGGACAGCTTGATTCCAGTGGCACAGTGAGCCCAGGACCCACGTCTGGGCATACCTGGCGCACTTAGGGCGAGAAAGCAAAAGACACACAATTGATGGACAGAATGCAGAACAAATCAAAACATTCACCCCCAGTCAAGAGATCTGGGTTAAATCCATCATTCTTTTGCTCACCATGCCATCCCAGTTTAGACCTGGCCATATGCAAATCAGTCTTGACCCTGTGCCTCATGGGAACAGTCCAGCCCGACCTGCCAAGCCAGGTCCTCCCTGGACCGGAAACAAGCATCCTAGGACCGGTTTCGGGGTTTCACCCCTCTTCAGCCAGGACAGCTTGATTCCAGTGGCACAGTGAGCCCAGAACCCACGTCTGGGCATACCTGGCGCACTTAGGGCGAGAAAGCAAAAGACACACAATTAATGGACAGAATGCAGAACAAATCAAAACATTCACCCCCAGTCAAGAGATCTGGGTTAAATCCATCATTCTTTTGCTCACCATGCCACCCCAGTTTAGACCTGGCCATATGCAAATCAGTCTTGACCCTGTGCCTCATGGGAACAGTCCAGCCCGAACTGCCAAGCCAGGTCCTCCCTGGACCAGAAACAAGCATCCTAGGACCGGTTTCGGGGTTTCACCCCTCTTCAGCCAGGACAGCTTGATTCCAGTGGCACAGTGAGCCCAGGACCCACGTCTGGGCATACCTGGCGCACTTAGGGCGAGAAAGCAAAAGACAAACAATTGATGGACAGAATGCAGAACAAATCAAAATATTCATCCCCAGTCAAGAGATCTGGGTTAAATCCATCATTCTTTTGCTCACCATACCACCCCAGTTTAGACCTGGCCATATGCAAATCAGTCTTGACCCTGTGCCTCATGGGAACAGTCCAGCCCGAACTGCCAAGCCAGGTCCTCCCTGGACCGGAAACAAGCATCCTAGGACCGGTTTCGGGGTTTCACCCCTCTTCAGCCAGGACAGCTTGATTCCAGTGGCACAGTGAGCCCAGGACCCACGTCTGGGCATACCTGGCGCACTTAGGGCGAGAAAGCAAAAGATACACAATTGATGGACAGAATGCAGAACAAATCAAAACATTCACCCCCAGTCAAGAGATCTGGGTTAAATCCATCATTCTTTTGCTCACCATGCCACCCCAGTTTAGACCTGGCCATATGCAAATCAGTCTTGACCCTGTTTCTCATGGGAACAATCCAGCGCGAACTGCCAAGCCAGGTCCTTTTTGGATCAGACGCTGTCTGAACAGGTGTAGGCTGAGTTGAGTTCCTGAGTCTGGAAATCTTTTATAATAGTGACATCCGACAGATCTGTTACAGAGCTGTCAGTACCTGCATCATTTGCTCCTGATATTGTTCCTGTTCCTCATGAGTGATGATCTAATTAATTCACAAAAGCTTCTATGGATCTGGGCTTTTCATATCTTTCTTGGAAGGAAAAATCCCCTCCTATATATGTGTTGTTTTCCTCATTTAAGTCTTGGCACTTTACATGTAGCTGAGTGGGACTGTATGCTGGCCCCAATCACCCACTGACTCGTCCCCATTCAACAGTTTTGCAGGTGGCAAAGGATAAACCTTGCTGGGGCAGGTATGCTCAGAAATAATTGCTGTGGAAATTCCTTTCCCAGTAATGAGCATTCTTTCTTTTCCCTTCGTGGACGGGTCTATAGGAGGTGTTGTCAATGTATGTTTTAGTTGGGTGAACACACTGTTGGCTCCGTCAGAGTTCCTTGAGCCGTCGACACACATTTCATCGTCTATGGTTTCTTAGTCGAAAATGCGGCCATCATCGATGTGATAGACAATGAGGTGGTTGCCGATGCCATTGACACCAATGTTGTGGTAGTTGTTACTATTACTGTGGATAAAGTCCCTGTCGTCGTTGGTTCCGTCATTAATTTCTTCATCATCATCCTCATTGATGAGGGTTCCGTTGACACCTTCTTTACCTCAGATGATATTTTCAATTTAGTTGAGAAGGCTCTGACTTGGATTATTCTGACCTACTGAGGTAGTAGACTGCTTCTTATCGCCTAATGTTTCCTTTTTTGAAGCAGGATTTTAACCAAAGGCCTTGTTTTCTTAGAGGGTTCTTGAGAGGAATCTCTCGCCTTAGGGTGTTCTGTCTTATGAAGTTTCTTGTGAGGCGAAGAAGTTCCCTCACTTTCATCTCCTGAATGTGGCTGCTCCTTTGACTTCCTACATTTCCCTCATTCTTCTAGAGTCTTTGCTAGAAAGGTCCTGCATATTTTACAATCTTTAGGAATATGATGTTGCTAATGACAGTACAGACACTGCTTATGTGGGTCCTCAGAATATAATCTGATTTTACCACAAGATCCTCAAAGTCTGCAATTAAAGATTAGCAAATGACTTAAATCAGCTAAAAAGCCAGTTACTGTGCAGATCTCAGGGAGACTCCATTCACACACAATGTGCATTTAGAAACCTGAGGTATGGTGGCCCTTGAGGGGAAAAGTGTTTAGGAAGCTGCTCCTCATCCAATGAAGTCTGCAAAGGTTTTGTTAAGGATAAGGGGCAAGTGAATATTAACGTTTTTTTTTCCTTCACATGAAAATGTTTTGCGGAGAGAGCCGGTAGTGCTATTGCACACTAATGAGCTTAATACCATTCTCAATTAATATTACTCTGCTATCGCTATTTATTTAGACCTTTGCACAGGATTTGATGCAGTTAACCACTATATCTTGGTCAAGCGATTTCAAGACACTGGTCTTGGTGGTTCTGTGCTCAAATAGTTTTCCTCATTGCTTGAGTGAAAGACACACTCTGTCAAACTGGTCACTATCTGTCTGACACACCACCAGTACTCTTTTGGGTACCACAGTCATACTCTCTTTCCACCCTGGTGTTTAATATTTATGTTCTGCATCTCATCAAAATGATGTCCTCCTCTGGATGGAAGATTTACTGTTATGCAGTTGTTAGGCAGATCTCTGTTTGCTTAGACCAACACTTGAAAACCCCCCTCACTACAATCCATGATTGTCTGTTGAATTCAGACTGCTGAAAGGCCTTTAATGTTTTAAAACTCAATACCATCAAAACAGAACTAATGATTTTAGGCAAGCACAAAGCATGCTGGGAGGAAGCACACTGACCTACAAGCATAGTTTCTAATCGTCTCTACACTGAAAGCCAAATCACTGGGAGTTTTACTCAAGAGCACTTTCTTATATTCCTGATAATATGCGTTTCTTCAAAATTAGACTATTGTTACTGTATTTATCTGAGTCTCACGGCAGAGTTCTAGACAAAACTGCAAAATGCAGCAGTTTGTCTTGTCGCCGTTATCAGGAAATCCCACATCTCTGAAGCAAGATCTAGTTTAAATGTTTGTGCCTTCTAGATCAGCCCTTACACTAACCTAAGAATTCATGCCTGAATGTTCCTATTAAACCTACCTTCCCGGCCGATCATTAATATCTTAGAATCTTCTACTCATTCACGCAAAATCAAGCAAGAAGGGACGCTCGGCATTTCGATTTCTGAGATCCAAAATATGGAACCAATTGCCATTAAATTTAAAAACGATTCCTCACTTGCTTGTGTTCAAGAAGATCTCAAGACCCACCTCTTCTCAATCTGCTTTTCCACAATTTAGCTGGATTAATTCCAGGAAGCCATTGGTGTCAATGCACTTTAGAAGAATCAAAATTAAACCAAACCCCTTCCCTTATGTCCTCTGAAAGCATGAGGGCGTGTCACACCCAATACGCACTCAACCCATAGGAACATACCAAAGGTACCAGAGTCCTCAAGCAAGCATGGAAAATGGGCCTCTTTTCTCCACAGCCCTGCAGCAAATAATATGCATAACTGGGGATGAGCAGTGTCCATCAAACCCTTGGGCCAGGAGGCACTCTGTATTCTGAAATAAATATAGATACACCCTTGCCTCCCAAGTCAATCCCAACACAAAACCTATATTTACAACAGCGACGAAAATCAGCCAGACTGGTATTTTTTGTGACTGTAAATGAGATTTAAGGTTTAGAAAATTCTTCAGATTCGGATTATGTTAACAATGAATTTGGGAATTTCCTCCCTAAATCTAGGCCTGGGCAGTGAACTTCGCACCGTTCGTGGAGTTTTCTGCACTCCACGGAGCTCGCGTAGTGCAGAAAACTCCACTTCGCGATGTGCAGCGGGGTTTTTTCCCCGCTCGCGAACGGTAAGTTCGCGATCCCGAACGGTAAGTTCGCGAACGCGAGCTGCCGCTCGGGTAGAATTTCTCAAACCATTTCAAAGTCACTGACTCCCAAATTTAGGTAGTAACCTATTTGCAAAAGGGAAGAACCTATTGCTCATTTTGAACTGGGGTAAAAGTGGACCACTGCCAACTCCAAATGAAACTCCCGTTTCCATGAAAGCAATAGAGCTGTTTTTAAAAATAAATGTGTATTTAAGAAACAATCACAGACATGGTGCTCTGCAGGCGACCATCCCTGTGATTTTAATAGTAATTAGGCTGGTCGGATTACAACTCAATCCGCATCCTTATTTACCAACCGACCTATTACACATAGGTTGGTTCGCAAAATAACTTTCTGATCACAAAAGACTCCTGTGATCCTGTTTTTGTGGCCAGAACCACAAGGCAAGTGGCAAGTGGAAGGAAACACCTAAAAAATAGGGGCTATGTAAGGAAAATGTTCTCCCCGTGTGGAAACACAACCGTTAGGGTCTGATATAGAGTTTGGAGGACGGAGTAATGTCCATCAACGGCGTAAATTACTCTTTCACACGGACGGACATCCCATCCCCCAAATTTAGAGATGTCCGCCAGGCATGCAGATATCTCAACATTGACAGGAACCGCTGCTACGGTCAATGTTGTAAAGGTTGGATGGACGGCTCTGTCAAACATGTCAGCCGGCCATTAAACTTTTACAAAGTTTTACTTTTTTCTAAATAATCTTCGAAAGCTTTGAGAAAAAACTAATGACCCCCCACACCGTGGGAGTGTCTTCCATGGTCTGGTGGTCATATATTTTTATTTTTACTGTTCCTCACACCCAGGAGAGCAAAAAAAAAAACAACCTTAAAACTGAGCGGATAGCTTACCTCTGACAACCCGTACTTCGTCAGGCCTTTGGAGGAGTATGTCATTGTTGGTCCGCAATTTATTGTTGGTCCGCCCACCTCTAAATTGTTCAGGAAGATCTTGAGTTTTGCATAAAGGGTACTCCATTGCTGCCGCAACAGAGTACACTCTGCACTAAACTCTAAATCAGGCCCCAAGAATTGTCTATAATGCTGTCTATGAACGAAATTGCAAAAAATGTCAAAATCTGATTTATACCTCTGAGTCTAATTCATGTATCAGCATTCTTTAGCATAACATTATTGGGTCATTACTAATGGACCATTAACAATTAACATCTGTATAACACTCCAGCTAATGCCAGCAGGACAGTACAAATTGTGGAGTACTGTACAGTAAATAAAATTGTTGTTAATAATTATATCACAATCAAGTCAAGTAATGCTGGCGGTGTAGCACTGACAGTTAAATAGACTTTGAAAAGAGATAAGCCTGGTGATGCAGTTTCAAAGAGTGGAATAGACCTGTGTTGCATATTTAGTGGATACATTCATGCTTATCTGTCCTCTTTTTTGTTTCAGTTTCATATACGTACCTAAAACCTTATGGCTTGTAAGACATGACAGGTCCCAACAAATCAGAACATTAGGGCCCATATAATGTAATGGAAGCACTGTCCCTATTTGCATCACAGAGTACCTTTAAACTGGTGTGCCATGCGCAAACATGGACAGTGCGCCCTATTACAATTAATGCGCTGCCCCAGTGTAGCTGTGTGCTTGTGCTTGTGCTGGGGGCAGCGCATTAGTGAAAGACACAGCTGCTTTGTCTTTCACTGTGCAGACAGTACTCGCCTGCACTTCAGGGGGGAGGTGAGGAGACGAGATCCTCTGCCAGGGGGTAGAGTGAATAACTGCACCCACCTGCAGGTGGATGTCCCCTCTTTCCTTTAAAGGGGTGCCATCGTAGGGGCACACTGACTGTGAGCTCCCTCTTTGTGACGCAAGGTCAGTGTGCCTTCTGACTGCCTTTTTGCCTCTGTGCCCACGTCAATATTTTGATACAGGTGAAAAGACAAAGTATTTCACTGATTTGGCCAGGCTCCCATGCA
This sequence comes from Calotriton arnoldi, assembly GCA_963921515.1. Taxonomy (NCBI): domain Eukaryota; kingdom Metazoa; phylum Chordata; class Amphibia; order Caudata; family Salamandridae; genus Calotriton; species Calotriton arnoldi. The sequence goes on from CAWUFW010005673.1 coordinate 1,069,399, forward strand.
AATGAGGAATGGCCCCTTGAGATAGCACCAGCATTATGAGTGCGCCTGTGCTATCTCTATTACAGAAAGGGGTACGCCTAAGTACCTGCAGCCCCTCTGTAATACAGCAGTGACCTGGGGTGCAGAAGAACAAGATACTTATTTTCTGTTACTCTCTTTCTGGTGGATACTCTATTGAACCACAGATTCCTCACCTTTAGAATATCCCCTAGGTGCCAGACTGGATTCAAAGGTTTTCACAGCAGTGCTCCCGCACGCTGCTGGGTGGTGTCATGCAGCTACGCGTTGGCCTTCTTCCACCCCAAAAGTGACAGAGCGGAGAAGCATACAAGCGCTACACCTTTGCGTTGATCTCAGTTTCCTCCTTGACTCTTTCTACGCCCCAGACACCAAGCACAAAACAATTGTTGGTACCCGTGTGCAAGTCTCTAATTTGAGACCTTTGTGGATGGTAAAAAGAGACCACTCAACAGAACAGGGGCAGGGGAGGGCAGTGAAGAATCTGCAGTTAGGTAGATCATCTACCAGACAGAGCATTACAGATGGTAGGTAACTTGTCCTTTTGATGAATACTTCTACTGTTTTACAAAATGTAAAACTAATGGCCTCCACACCATGGCAGTTTTCTCCTATAGTGTGGGGGTAATTTCTCTTTATTTTTACAGTTCCTCAGAGCAGTGATGGAAATAAAAAAAAGCCACCAGACTCTAAAAAGAGTGTCTCCAACAGCCCATACTGTCAGGCCATCAGAGTCATATGTCGGTGACATAGCCAAAATAGGCTTCATTGTTGCCATACTGTTGGTTCGCCCAGCCCTAATTTGGGTGGGCAGAATAAGAGTTTGTTGGAGAGGGTACTCCGTCACTGTTGCAACAGAGTAAGCTCTCTGCAAAACTCTAAATCAGGCTCTGTGGCTATAAACGACACTTGGAGCATCAATTAACCAAATAACAATATTTAAAGAGTCTTTCTAAAAGATCATGAATGTCCAGAATTTAAACAGGGTGATAATGTTTCCAATTTGGGCCTTCAGAATCCAAGTGAGTGATTCCATGCATGAGCATGCTGAATTCGTGGGACCTGTAGCAGGAGCAGCATGGGTATGTGGAGAACAGAATGAGCCTTCAAACAGGACTGTTTCAGCCCATAATAGACTTAGACAGAGCACTTTAAAAAAAACCTTAAGGAGCACTGACAACCTACTGAGTGCCTCATGCTCACATGTCTTTAGCCATACCGTCTTCCGAACTGAAAAGTCCAAAACCTGTTTTCTACGCAGTTTAGAAAGTACGTAATAACCTGCCAGTCCTAGAGACAGACTACTGCAGTACTCGATTTATGAACAAAACAAATGGGACCATTAGCCTAGCCTGTTTTTCAGCTGGGAGAAATGGCTACTCTCCTGCAGCCCTACAAGCCCTAAAACCTGGACGCTCCTCCCAGCGCTGCACGAGGGTCAATCCCCAGCCAAGACAGAAGGTGCGTTCTGCTGTGTCTCCTGCCACTTCTCCTGCCTGCCCCACGACTGCACCCCCTCCAGCCTGCACGTCTCACTCAGCAGCCAGCATACACAACCATACATCCCTCACCCCCCCTCCACATACACATAGCTCTCAGCCCACCCTGTCCTGCCTCCTCCTCAACATCTGCACGCTCGTCAAACACGCCATTGAAGTCAAGGACCTTCTGCAAAACCTCACACCAGACCTGCTCTTTCTGACCAAAATCTGTCTCACCATGACACTGGGTCCCCACATCACCCCGGCGATTCACCCCTGATACAAGAAAGTCAGAACAGAGCATGCAGAACCAGCAAAGGAATAGCCAACATCTTCAAAGAGAACATCCACTCCACTCCATTACGTCCACAAACTCAAGCAACTCCCTGAAATACCTGGCCTTTAAACTACACATCTCAAACTACTATACCCTAGAAAGCGGCCTCATCTCTCAGCCTCCTGACCATGATCCAACTTTAGGAACACGATTTCGGATTTCATTGCCCCTCTAGTGCTCGACTTCATTTCCTCCTCAGAGACCTTAACTACCAGCTGGAGGACCTTACCGACCCCAGCACCAACAACCTCCTGGAGGACCTGACCACACACATACTCACCGAACAAGTGACAAATCCAACACAGGCCATCAGACATCTCCTTGACCCAATCTTCATCAACTTCCCCAACATCATAACGAACAAGCCAACCCCACCACGCCTTGACCAACCACACCCTCGTCCGCTTCAATCTGCTCATCCCCCACTGCCATGGAACAGCAACTCCCAAAAGTGGCCGAAGAAACTGGAACAGGATCCAGGAAGAAACGTGGACCACAGAGCTTCAATTCGACCAACCACAATACCACCACGACCTCTCATGATCCATCACCACCTTAAAAACCTGAATAACCTCCTGCAGAGTACCCCAAGAATAATTTCTCGTACCCTCTCTGTTCAATGCCTACATGGCACCACTCGCCAACATCATCTCATCCCATGGAATCAACATCATCTCCTATGCAGACACCCAGCTCGTCCTTTCCCCACTGAAAAAACATCCAACACCTAGACCAACTTCAATCCCTGCATGTCCGAAGTCGCTAACTGGATGATGACCAACTGTCTGAAACTCAACACACAGACAAAATAGAAGTAGTACTCTTCGGCAAGAGCACCTATCTATGAAACTCCACCTGGTGGCCAGCAGATCTCAGACCAACACCTAGCCTGGCAAATCAAGCCAAGAACCTGCTTATAGTGATGGACAACCAACTTTCGATGATCAGCCAAGTCAACGCGGTCGTTACATCCTGTTTATACACCATGAAGATCCTCCAAAAAATCTTCAAATGGCTCCTGAATAACACATGCAGAACAGTCACCCAGGCTGTCATCACCAGCAAACTGCACTCTATGTCGGCAGCACCAGTGGCCAAACTCTCACTTGGGCTCCAACCCTGCACATACATACCCTCGCACCTCATAGAGCTCCGCTGACTCCCCATCCACAAACATGCAATTTTCAAACTCCTTACACACATACCCTCTTACCTGAACAGGCGCATCAATTTCCACACCTTGACCAGAAACCTCCGCTCAGCCAGTCTTTTGCTCACACACATCCCCTGCACCCACAGTGCTAGAGGCGGCGGCCGCACTTTCTCTTATCTCATTACCAGAGCCTGGATCGACCTTCTTCCGAACATCCAAGCCACCTCCTCAGTCATTGAGTTCCACAAGAAGCTGAAGACATGGCTCTTACCTAGACCTCAGACTCGGCCAGCACAGTCACTTCCTTTCTAGCTCCTGGCTACCCACCTGGGTGAGATGCGTGTCTCACAAACAGTCAAGACATTACCTAGCAAAGTTCTTGCTCATGCACTGCTGAACAATAAGTTGGAAATTGTCTGCATATGTGACTCCAGACCAGCCAAAGCACCAGGTTAGCTGGGCCAGCAGTCTTACATACATTTTCAAAGCCATGAGTGGAAGGAAAGATCCCTGTGAAACTCTGCACCGAGTGGGAAGACACTTATTGCTTGATTTAGAGTTTGGTGGAGATGGTACTCCATTGCAACTCCAATAGAGTTCCCTCTCTGCCAAACTGAAGTTCCGCCCGCATCATTTAGAGTTGGGCGGAACTTAAGTATGTCAGCGACGGAGACTACTCAGTCTCTACTGCTGACATACTCCTCCAATGGCCTGACAGAGTAAGGGCCATTGAATGTTTGACCATTTATCTGTTCACCCTATTTAGAGTGGGTGGACAAATGGCCAGTTTTTACTTTCAAACACCGCCATCCAAAATATGTCAGTAAGTAAAAGTAAAAATATTTTAATGGCCCCCATGCCATAGGAGAAAACTCCCATGGAAAGGGGGTCATTTTTTTTTCTTCTTTCAATAAGAAAATCCCGCTTTGGGATTTTGTTTTTGAAACTAAGAAGAGATATTGAAAGGTTACCATCATGTTGATGGAGCCACACGGCACAATATGACTGCATTGATAGGCGGTGGTTCCTGCCAATGTAAGCGATGTCTGCTGGGGCGGCAGGCATCCTTAAATCCGGAGTATGATTACTCTGTCAGGGCGATGGAATATCGTACTCCGCGATCAATATCAGCCTGTATAACCGAGAAGTGGAAAGGGTGAGTTACTGAGAGTGGTCTTTAAGAAAGAACATGTATCAAGCTTCCACTGCAACTTATATGCCTATCTCTCTGACTCTCTACAATAAGGTAGTGTGGCCATGGTATATTTCTGGTTTTCCCTCCTCCTGCTAAGAATGCACATGCTTGTCTAGTTTAATATTTATAAATATCAAAGAAGACTCCTTTACAACGCAAGAAAAGTTACTGACTGGTAATCCTCGTTATCTATTATGGGTATCATCTTTCATTTCATAAATAACCCAGCTGGGCTTCTCGTTATACAAGGAGCATAGCAAGGACTGCTGATTTTCATCATAACTATAACCTTACCCTTAACGAACATGTTAGTGATCTCTAGTAACACCTTTTCTGATAGAGACTATCTAACCGCAGATTCCTCACTTTGTGAATTTCACCAGATGCCACACTGGATACGAAAACTTTTTGAAGCAATTCCCTAATGTGTCAACAGGCGGTATTATGCAGCTCTGCGTCGAATCGGACCCACCCTGCATGTAACATTGGACCCACCCCGCATGTAACATCGGGCCCTTATATATGCATCACATCTGCGCACTGATGTCAGTTTCATTCTGACCTCTATCCGCGCCAAATGACGCAGATCCATTGAAATCAGAATGAGGTAGTATGCAGACTTACAGAATGTAATCTTATTCTTGGACAAGTCGCGCACTAGTGGTTGTACTCTCCTTTTTAGGTCTCGCCTAGCGTAGTAGCGCATGCGCTGCTCGCTCTGCGAGATCTATTGTCGTCGTGTTGCTTTTGGAAGTGGGGTTGGTGACCGCCCTGTCTCCCTTAGGCCCCGCCCACCCGGACTGGACTCGTCGTCTGCGTCTCTTCACTTCTCCCTTCTCACGAGGCGTTGGGCGTGTCGGCACTTGTTTGCATTAGGCTCCTCGGCTGATCCTCCTGGGCGCTCGTCAGGTGGCTGTCCTCTCCATTGTCTGATCTTGGCACGCCGCGGGTCCTTTTATTGCTGGGGAAAGTGGGCGCGTTTCCAGCGGCAGCTTGTAATTATACCCACCACAGGTAACAGCTATAAGAGCGCCTCGGTAATCATTTTAGCTGCCTGATCTGATGTTTATGGAGAGAAGCTCTCCTTGTGGTCTGCCGATAGTTACTGCTGTGCATTGTCCTTTCGTTTATACTTCGATTTATAAAGCATTTTCCATCCAATGTTTTATTAAGTGCTTCCTATTCGGGTCTGTCGTTTTCTGCACACTGCAGAAAGGTCTTTAAAATGCGGGATGCAACAGAAGATCTCGGGACTCGGGGACGTGGGGGAGGGGGTAGCGAGGCACTGGATGGAAGCAAAACATTTGAAAATTAACAAATTGCGGTAGGAAAACATTAAGTATTGGATCGTTGGGAGGGAGACCAAATTTGTTGATGAAGGAGACTAGGCAAGATAAATCTGAAGACCGCTGCTTTTTGTTAATGATCACTTCCGGTCTGGACACACAAGAGCCGCAAAGGAGGCAAGCTGCTTTGGCTCAGACGGTGCAGAGGGTGGGAGTCGGGTGTGCTTGCGGGGCGGGTGCTGGCATGGTTACCAGACCTCAGAGCCCCAACTTTATACAATATACCTTCGATTGACACAATCTTGTGCACCCGAAAAGCACAAGAATCAAATAAAGATAATGAAGTGCAACATAGCATGTGAAACTCAGCAGAAGAAGGTTCAGAGCAGGGTAAGGATTGCCAGACACCTTGTGGAGTGTGGAATAGATTTGGCGCCTCTATTCCTGGCCCGCTGCCAAGGGCAGAAAGTGTGTATCCAAGCAGGAGCCTGGGCGGTTGTTTAGGCTTCGGAGGGTGGCATCGGAGTTCTTCCTTCTGGGTGAAGTGTATTTAGAGAAAAGCTCGCCTCGGATGCCTCGTCCTCTTTTTCATTTACCTTATATGCACAGACTTGCACACCCTCCTTGATTTTGTATTGCGTTATTACTGTAATCTATTTTATATTCAGTATATACATAGGGAGCATCATGAAATAAGTTGTCTTGTGACATTTGAATTATGTGGTAATTGTACTGAAGGGAATGATGCTCACTTTGTCGACCTGAGAATGATTAAACCTGAGATGTGGGTGGTCCGGACCTGTCATCAGCAGGGTACTGTAGATCTTCAGTGGGAGCTCACCTGATGAACTTTTTTTTATGGACTGTGGTGTTCTCTTTCTTTCCTCAAGTGATGCCTGCACAGACGACGATCTTCTCCGCTCCTTCAGCCCACCCAACCTCGGGTCTTCCATCCCCACCTCCCGCTCTCTGCCTTTCTTTGCTCCCTTTCTTTGGTCTCTTTCTTTCAGTTTGCTGCTGTATTCTCGTTTGTTCACTTCCTCACATCCGCCTCTCTCTTTTCTTTGTATTCACTCTTTGCTCCTTTGCCATCTCTTTATCTCACCCTCTCTCCTATACTCGCATTCCTATGCTGTTTTTTCACTTTCCCTATCTTTTTCTCCCTGTTTTGTTTTCCGGTTTTCCATTCTCTCTCCTCTCTTTTTCTCGTTTTCTTACTTTTTACTTTCCCTATCTTTTTCTCCCTGTTTTGTTTTCCGGTTTTCCATTCTCTCTCCTCTGTTTTTCTCATTTTCTTACTTCTTCCCCACCTTTCTTGGAGTCTTGTGAAGGCTCAAGTGATACCTACTCAAAACATGATCCTCTCCCCTTCTTCATCCCACCCAACCTCGGGTGTTGCATCCCCAAGTCCAGTGGTGCTCACAAAGGCCCAATTAAAAAAAAAAAAAAAAATCTGAACAATGACACAGTTAAATGTTGATTAAGATTCATGAGCCTTTCAAAGGTCCTCTGATGAGCCATAACCATCCAGTCAAAGACGAGATGAGTTGTCTGAGTGAAGGGAAAAAGGGTAATACTTCTATATTGGCTTCTAATTTCTGTACAACCTGTTAAGCTGAATGATGTGGGCCCTATGCTGCAAACGACCCGCCCGCCTGCCCCGTGGCGATGGCAGAAGGTGGACTTACTTCTATGGTCTTGGATAGCATGACCTCTATAGGAATCCGTTCCAAGACGTGAGATGTATATCGAGTCCAGGACCAAGGACCATATGCCCTTTTTGGTAAAAGGAAAAATCCTGTGAAGTCAGTTGTACGTCAGATTATTGTTAATTAAGATAACATCTGCCATAGATATTGTGCCCTAAATATTGCTTACAAAAACATCATCCTATTTGGTGCTGATTTTGTTTTATTACCTCAAACGGAACTATTATTTTGTAAATAAAATTTAGGACAAGATAATTTTGTTAGCCAATATTTAATAAACAGTATTCTGGTCCCATATCTTTGAGTCACAAGGACAGCTTTGCTTCTATTGGTCGGTTTGTTGGAGAAGAGGACCAGTGCACATGGGGAGGACAGGTTCACCAAAGCTAGAATTACCTCACTTCACTAACACGTGAAAAAATCCCTGCATAGTGGGAGCTCCACAGCTTTATCTGTGCTGCTGTTTGGTGGAAAGGGCGAGCTCAGCCCTCTGTTATCCGTCACTGTGGGTGGCTCTCTTGAATGTAAGGTGGCAGTGCAAAGAGAGATGCTGATGGATGTAATGATGAGAAGGACCAAATTGTTCTGGTGTTCCTTCATTGCACGCATAGCCAAGCAGGATTTACGCATGCCTGGGCGTTAGCCTTACAGAGGTGAGGATGTAGAGGAGTACATAGGCATGAGAAGCAGTGGTCTGTCAGAGGAAGGGTTTAGACGAGGACCCCTGTGAGAAAGTGATGTCCCACCTGTGAAAAAAGATAACGCTGTTGAGTGAAGTATACTATAGAAAGGGGGATTAACTGTATCCCTCAAACTGTTGTTCAAGGCAGTGATCTTGAACATATGTCAAATGGAATGTAGATGGAGCCCATCATATATGTCTTACTCCATATTCATACAGTAAACACTAAAGAGTTGGGTGGCTATGCTTGCATGTCAGTAAACATGGAATTGTTGATAGCCAAACTGGGCAGGTAATTTCTGTGAGGCAAATGTGCATGAGTGCGGACTGTGTCTTGTTGAAGGATATTACGTTTTGGGCTACTCTTGAGCATGGGAATCAGATGGGTTGGTGAAAATCCAACCAAGGACATATTCGGATTTATATTACCTTTTTGGGGGTATTGAGTACAGAATTATTGAGCTGCATTGGTAGAGCTGTGTGTTGTGCTTTGTTCTTTCACTCCATTGGTGACTTCCTGCTACAATAGTTAGACGTGCTGGTACCAAGATGGCAGCCCATTGGCAGAGCAGTGTGCAGAGAGATCTTTCAAAGGGTGCCATTAATCAGGCTTGAGGCTGATTGTCAAGACAAACCATCACCTGCAGGAGGTTTGCCGTGGGTCAGAAATGTGCAAAGATGGATTGCAATTGTGTGCTGTATTGATTTATGGCCCACTGGTCTAATAACTTGAACTGTAATAATATTAAAAAGAATTGTTTGCAGAACTGTGCATTTTGAATCCCTTTGGGCAGGATCATTTGTAAAACATGGCTCCCCCTTCACTATTTCTGTTTCATTGGTTCCCAAAATTTCTCTTTCTCCTTCTTCACTACTTTTCCAACTTTCTATCTCTCGTGCTCTAGGTCAAAGCCCGATGTTGAAAAATAAGTACTTAGTCCCCAAGAACAAGTGCACTTATAATTGGGGCAGATCACTAAGAATAAAGCACTTAAAACAAGCATTTGCAATGCAATAGGTCTCTGCATTTCAGTTTGTGCTATTGGCATTGTAAATGACAATGTCTTTTATTCATTTGTTTTGAAAACCTAAAAGCGGTGCATAAACACACACTTTGTACGTATAGTCCTTGCTTACGAGAAGCAAGGACTATAAGTACAAAGTGCTTGTTTACGCACAGCTTGCAGGTTTTCAAACGCATAAATAAAAGGCATTGTCATTTACAATGCCAATAGCTCAAACTCTCGCAAATGCGAGACCTATTGCATTGCAAATGCTTGTTAAACACCTGATGCTGCGATTGTGCAGCAGACGCGTGCAGCGGGCGCGTTTAAGGCAAGCCTGTCTGTGCCTGTCCGCGGCCAGCGCCAGCCACGCTGTAGGTTTGCTGCCCTACACTTTCGGCGACTCATCTATGCACCAGATCTACTCCATAGAAAGTTTGTTAAACCTTAGACCCCCTCCTCTTGTGACTTCTTTGATTGCGGCTTAGATGAGGCCCATTGCTCTCTCCACTCCAAATGCACATCATGCAGTTGTGCCCGTCCTATCCCTGACTGTTTTGCCCAGCCAGAATCAACCCCTCTTTCTCAGTCCAGAATCCAGACGTCCCTTAAAGGCTAGGCCTAGACTATCTCGGCGGCCCTGGTAAATTGCAGGTCAACTCCAAACTACATGTTTAAATTTACACTGCTTATTGGCAGAGAATAAGCCTGATCTTCTGTTTTTAACTGAGACATGGCTCTCTGAGTCTTCTTTGCCTGACATTGCCCTTGCTATCCTGGAGGGCTTCTCCATTCAATTCTGTAACAGAGTGGAGCAGCGGATGGGTGAGGGGATTGCGGTCATTTGCAGAAATCGATGAATCTGCACTACCTCTAAGTCTTGCCCATTGTTCACCCAGTCCTCAAAAAAAATACTGAATGCTTCCTTGGACTCTACTACTGTCCCGTTGAGGTGGAAACAGACTCTTCTTCTTCCGATGCTAAAAAAGCCTAATGCTGACCCTAAATTGCTCAGCAATTTTAGACCTATCTTCCTCCTCCCTGCAGCAGCCAAGATGTTGGAAAAGGCAGTCAATAAACATATCTGTCGGTTTTTGGAATCCAATAACCTCCTGCATGATACTGCAGTCTGGATTTCAGCCAGACTACAGCACTAAGACCGCATTTCTGGAATTCTACGAATTCATCAAGCTCAACCTAGACAGGGGCGCACCAGCTATGATCATTCTTTTAGACCTGTCATCTGCTTTTGATACGGTTTTGCGCCGCATCCTGCTGAACAGACTTAAAGGGATTGGAATTCAGGGGAAGGCTCTGGCCTGGAGCGCAGGAAGTGTTTCTTCCGCCCTTTCTCTCTAATCCCATGCCTCTCAAGCATGGGGTTCCACGGGGCTCTGCCCTGAGCGCCACACTTTTTAATCTCTATCTTGAACCCTTGGCCAAGATGGTAGAGTACTGGGGTCTGAAGATAATAACATATGCTGATCATACGCAGCTTTTGCTCTCCTTTCAGGAAGCTGCGCCTGTCGCCCTTGAGGCCGTTAAAAATTGCCTCAAGGCTATCGGCACTTGGATGGGCAGGAGCTGCCTCAAGCTTAATTCCGATAAAACAGAAGTCCTCTTTTTTTGTACGAAAAAGACCCCGGTTTCTCTTGGCTGGTGGGCGTCTGAATTTTGTACTGCCCCTTCCTCTTCATCCTGTGTTAGAAAACTGGGCATCAAATTTGATTCCGCTCTGTCATTCGAACCACAGATAAATGGCAGTCTCAGCCAGTTGTTTCACCACACTAAAATCTTTGAGAAGGATGCTACACTTGGTGCATATGGCCTCCCGTAAATTGACTGGTCATGCCCTTGTCACCGCCAAACTGGACTATGCTAACAGTCTTTATTTGGGACTGCCAGCATACCTTGTCCATTGGATGCAGATAATTCAAAATGCCGCAGCACGCCTCATTCTCAAGGTTCCGATGCAGCAATCGGTATCTACTCAACTTCGCCAGCTACACTGGCTCCCTGTGGCCAGCCGCATCAGCATTAAAGCTCTTATTTTTGCCTATAGAGCTTTTGAGAACAAAGGACCTCTGTACCAGAGATGCAGACTCAAGGCTTCTCAGCAGAGTTGATCTCTCAGGTCTAACTCACAGAGGCGCCTCTGTATTCTGAGGATCAATAGAGCTAGGCGGGGCGAAAGATCTTTTACCTTCTTGACAGCAAAACTGTGAAACTCGTTGCCGTCTAGTTTACAGTTCACACCTTCAGAAAGGATCTTCAGAAAAGGTTTAAAAATCCATTTGTTCAGTGCCTGGACCAGAACCCAGTGGTCTACTTTTTCCTGGGCAGTCCCTGTTTGCTAATACCAGTACACTCCTCCAGGAGCAGCCGTGCACTCTACAAATGCCATTATCAATATGATTATTATTATTAATTAGCTGCATACATTTTTCCATGGGACGGTGAGGATGGTGGGTCAGTGAGTAATCTGAGGTCAGAAAAGGAGTTACCAAAGGTAAGTAACTTGTTCTTCCTATAGGGACTTCTAACCACAGATTTCTCACCTTCTGAAGAGATACCAAAGCAGGACCTCCCCAGGTGGTGGGCCTGTGGAATGGCTCAGGCGAAGTGCCCGTCCCGCCAAACGTGGCTGTGAAAGGCAGTGGTGCCTCCTGAGAATGTAGAGGGATGCCCATGCAGCAGTCTGGTTTAGGTCCAGAACTGGCACACGGTGTGCTAGTGCCATATTAGCAGCCTTTGCTCTAGTGGAATAAGAACGTAGATCTTCTGGCTTTCTTGGCTAGCCCATAGAAGATCTTGATGCATAACACAATCCCATCGGGAAATGGTTCTCTTTTGCACTGCTATACCCTTTTTAGTTCCAAAGTAACAGACAAAAAGTTAGGAGAGAGGTCTGCATCTGGTTCTATTGCGGTTGAGCAGCCACCACTGCAGATCTTTTGCAGTCTCCTTCAGCACCTGCGTGGACTCTGACAAGTCCCTTTGGTGTTGAGCCCATTCAGATTTCAGATCCCACTGCAGCACCCGTGCTGGTGAGGTCCACAAGCAGGATGCTCAGAAGCCCAGAGCCATTTTCACTGAGATTCAGATCAGTGGTTGAATCATCGGGATCATAGCCTGAATGTCTCGGGCTTGTTAAGGAAAGGCTATTAAGAGAACCACATTCAGGATAGCTCCGATGAAAGAGAGCCGTTGTGAAGGAGTAAAGTGTGACTTCAGTACGTTGATCGAGAAGCCCAACTATGTCAACAGGTCGTCTGTCATCTGGAGGTGGTTGACAACTGTTTGAGGCAAGCACGCCTTTAGTAGCCAGTCGTCGAGATATGGAAGACTGGTATTCCCAACCTTAGCAGATGGGCGGCAACCACCAGCATCACTCTGGCGAACACCCGAGGTGCACTGATAAGGCCAAATGGGAGCATGGAGAACTGAAAGTATTCCTAGCCTACCTGAAATTGCAGGTAATGTCTGTGGGACTGTAGGACGATAATGTAAAAATATGCATCCTGAGACTCCACCAGCGTTTCCATCCAGGATCCAAGGCAGACAGAACTCATGCCGGGGTGAGCAGCCTGAACTTGTCCTTCCAGAGGAAGAAGTTCAGAGGCCAAAGATCGAGGATGGGACAAAGGCCTCGTCCTTTTTCGGCATCAGGAAATAAGAGTAGCAACCATTCCCTTTCTCTGATGCCAACACCCTCTCTATTGCTCCCTAGGCTAAGAGAGGTTGATCTTCACCATGGAGTATAGACAAGTGATCCTCCAGAAACTGTTGTGGTGTGGGTGGGATGCCTAAGGGATAGGACAGAAAAGGTAGGGAGTATCCATTTTGTATGACCTGAAGTTCCCATAGGTCGGATGTGATGCTCCTCCAGCCGAGAGGTGAAAGGTGATGCAACCTCCTACTGAGCATTTATGAGCCGCCAAGGACAAATTAAAGTGGTTTTCTGGTGGCTGCAGGGGAGAAGGGCTGGGGTTCAGGTAGCTCTTTGACCCTGGGGGCCTGGACGCTGTTGGTCTGATCCCCAGTCCCGATGTCGAAAGGAATTTGAGGCCTGCTGTTGCCGAGGGGCATATTGACTCTGCCCCTGCTGGTAGCCCCTACCAAAGCCTCAATAAGGGCACTGCTGCTGAGGGAACTGCAGAACTGGCCCAGCTAAGCCCAGAGTGCAGGCAGTGGCCTTGCTCTCCCTGAATCTTCAAGGGCAGAGGCCGCCTTTGCTTCAAACAGCCTAGAGCCATCGAAGGGCATGTTCATGAGGGACAGCTGGACATCATGAGGCTCATGGAGCAAATCCAGGTGTGGTGCCTAAGCACTACGCTAGTACAGACTGCCCTACCCAGACAATCGGAAGAGTCCACACCATCTTACTGAGTATTTCGCAGGATCCTGCCCATCCAAAATGAGCCCTTGTAAGTTTGAATGCAGTTCGTCTGGGACAGTTGGCAAGATGTCCGCGACTGTATCCCATAATCCATGTGAATACCTGCCCAGGAGGCATGTTATGTTGTCAGAGCGTAGGGTAGGGCTGGCGGAGGAGAACATCCGTAGTGCAAATGTTTCCATTCTTTTGGATTACCAGGTCAGGTGCACTGGTAGGGAAGCAATTAGGGTTCAGGCGGCTAGAAGATGTCTGCACCACTAAGCTATCTGGAGTAGGGTGTTGCTGCAGATAGTCAGAGTCTCCAGCAGTAGGCCTGTACTACTTAGCCACTTACCTATTGACTGAGGGGCAAGATCCTGGTGTTACCCAAGTGCCCATCAGAACATCGGTCAGGGCCTCGTTAAACTGAAGCAGAGGTTCGTGGCTGGATTGTGCTGGGTTGAAGACCTCGGTGAGCACATTAGTTTTGACCTCTTCAATCGGTAGAGTAAGATCAAGTACTTCAGCCTCTCTCTGAATTACTGTTAGAAAAGAGAAGGACTTCTCAGTAGCCACTGTGGTAGTAGGTGGAGAAAGGCCAATGTCTGGCGAGGTATTCAGACTACTGGCCTTCTGGAAGTCGACAAAAATATTGCCATCATCATACTAGTCGTCATCATCATTGTCATTGTCTCCAAATCATACTGCAGGGCGCAGTCTGGTTCAGAGGGGGCATAATGTCTAGTTCATCAGGGTCAGTTCATCTTGGAGCAGCAGGGACACAACGCTGAGTCGTGTTTGGAGTTAAGGAATTATAGACAGACTTCGTGGTGTTTGTAATTGCCATCTGACAGTCACAAAACAGTTTAAACCCTGTAGTCTAAGGGGGCGACATTGTCTGCACACTAGCTGAGAATTTTGAATAAAAAAAAATCTGTCAAAGGTGACAGGTTTGGAGAAGCTCCTGCGGAGTGTGGATAGGTGAAAAAAAAGGAACTGAAGCAAGTGCACGGAGGTGGCGTAAATGAAACGCCCCTAGCGACACTTGTGGGGTGGGACGGACCCAACGCGGAGCTGCATGATGCCACCTGTTGATGCACAAGGGAATTGCTACAAAAAGTTTCCGAATCCAGTCTGGGGACTAAGGAAATTCACAACATGAGGTATCTGCAGTTAAAAGTCTCTATCAGAAATTACATTTTTAATAAGTAGAAATTGTGGATAGGCGTATTCCTACAGGGTAATATTAGTACAATAACACTATCTCTTCCTGACAAGCCCTCAAAACGAGCTTGTTCTCCTGACACCACAGTTAAAATAGCGTCCACTTGCACGTATATGAGGCTGCATTGGTTGTTTAACCTCCTTTTAGATTTCCAGGCAATGTTGTGAACACTTTAAATAGCCAGAGTGAATATATTCAGGAGCTAGGTAATCATGTTCAGTGATTGAAGGCTGCAGTGCAGGAAGTTGCCTAACTGGAGATGAAATCCAGTTGAAAAATGTCTAAGAGGCGTTTGCAACAATGGATGGTGCACTATGGACACAGGAAAACAAAAAAAGATGGGGGAATGCTTTAATTAATTTCAGCTGCTGGTAACTAATCACAGTCCTTGTTTTTTTTGCCCAAGATGCCACCTGAGTCAGGAACCAGTCATATGCAAATCAGCCTTGGTTATGTTGTAATAGAGTCAGTCCAGCCCTAACTGCCAGACCAACATAGAGATGGCCAGTCTGGAGTGATGCAAATTATCTTCACTCTGCCCAGCTTGATCTTCATTAGAAATTTTGGCAGAATGAGAATTATTAGAAAAGCAAAGTCTCTCTGTCTGGTCCTTTACAAGAGAATTTATTCTGGAATTGTATTGCGAGAAAACCGAATGGGAACTCTCTGCAATTTGCTTTTCTTTACTTTGAGATCAGGTGCAAGTCTAGTATTCCTTAGTCTTTGAAGTTATCTGTGAAAACTTTGCCTTTGAGATCTAGAGGTCCCCGAGGTGAGGGATTGGATTATTCTGCATCTGGATAACCTAAAACTGCATTTAACTGCACATCTGAGATATTCCTAGGACCTTCCTGAGCAAGTTTCAGCACAGTCGTAGGTTATGGCACTGAAATGCCTTCAATGCTGAAGGAGTCTGCAACAGCAGAGGGACACCACCTCAAGTGATGTCAGAAGGCCTTATTTATGTCTTAAAAATCCCTAGAGAAAACTCAAAATACAGAGTAGAATCCACAACTGAGTTCCCCCCCACAATATATACCTATGATGAAGGAAATTCACCCAGTGAATTGTATACTGCATTCAGAGTTTCCTTAGTTAACTGAAGGATTTTCTGCTCCCTCCGAACTCCAAATAAGGTCCAAGATTCTCCACAATAAAATGTCTGACAACTAATGGACGTGGTAAAGATGCTTCTCTGAGGAAGCCTTGGAGGTGTCACAGTGGACCGCAACAAATTATAAGATTTATATATAATGTCCTGACAATTTGCTAGGTTGGGACTTTGTGAATGCAAAAGGAACAAATGATGAACGGAATGCTGAACAATGCAAACATTCACCCCCAGTTACAAAGATTTGAGTTTAATCCATCGTTCTTTTGCTCGCCATGCCAGTTTGGACCCAGCCATATCCAAATCAGTCTTGACCCTGTTTCTAATGGGAACAGTCCAGCCCGAACTGACAAGCCAGGTACTCCTTGGACCAGAAACAAGCATCCTGGGACTGGTTTTGGGGCATCACCCCTCATCAGCCAGGCTGGCTTGAATCCAGTGGTACAGTGAGCACGGGACCCACGTCTTTGTGAATGAACATTTTGCCTGAGTAGATCTAGGTGGTCTCCTGGTCTCCTAGACAAGATCCCACTCTATCATTCAACCTCCTATAAAGTGTCTTGATTACTAACTAAACAAACTGTGTGCTCCACTTTCAAAACCTTTTATTACAGAACGTGCAGCTGTGAAAGATATGACATAATGGTTGAGAAAGAAAATGAGGTAGAATCTTCTTGGTAAAGAAGAGAACATATATTCCCTACCTTTGCAAAAAGGTAGGTGATGTCATAAAAAATCAAGTGAATGCCAAACAATCAGCTCCTAAAGGAGCCTTTAAGTGGCAATTTCAAAATTATCTTTACTGAGGGCATTCTCGATCTGCACTTTTAGGGCCAGATGTATGACCCGTTTTTGGATGCGCAAACGGGTTTGCGACCCGTTTGCGCATGCAAAAACCTAAAGGGCCATGTACAAACCCTATTAAGTGAGTCGCAATTTTTTTGCGACTCGCTAAATAAGAATTGTGACTCGCTATTAGGAAGAGGCGTTTCAAGGGCGTCCCTTCCTAATAGCAACTCTCAACCCCATGTATGAATGTTTTGCGACCAACACTCGCAATTTACCGCCCTCTTCAAGAGGGTGGTAATGCAGTCGCAATTGGGAAGGGGTCCCCAGGGGACCCCTTCCCCTTTGCAAATGCAGGGGAGAATATTTTTAGGGGCAGGCAGTGGTCCCAGGGACCACTACCTGCCCTTTAAAAATGAAACGAAAACGTTTCATTTTTAAATTTTTAAATGCATCCCCTTTTCCTTTAAGGAAAACGGGCTGCATTTAAAAAAAAAAAAAAAACTGCTTTATTTAAAAGCAGTCCCAGACATGGAGGTCTGCTGAGCCCAGCAGGCCACCATCCCTAGGAGGGCCAGCCATTCCCAATGGGGTCGCAAATTGCATGTGCCTCATGAATATTGATGAGGCATGCAATTTGCGACCCCATTGGGAATCACAAACAGGGTCTCAGATTGTCGCAAATTGTCATGGTCGTACATCTGGCTCTTAATCCTTTATTTATTTATTTTTGGGGGGAAATTAAAACGGGACTTCCTTAGCCAAAGACTTCTTGTGTTACAGATTGATTTTAGAAAAGCAGATCATGGTGCCTTTCTACATGAAATTATTTTTAAAATGAGAAACGTCTCAATTTAAATGTGTGCTGGGATCTCGCACACAGCCAGAGATATGTTAATGTTCATGAGCATGTTAGAAGCAAACGACAGTAGAGACATTGGCCTATAATTGGTCAATACAGAGGGGTCAGCAGTGTTTTTTTTTAATAAAGGGAAACCATGGCTTTCTGTCATTTGTTGGGTACGCCACCTGCCTTTCCAGAGACATTGCACAGTCTGGTAAAATTGAGCATGATGGCAAGAGCAATGGGGTGAACTGTGCTGGGACTAGAGGCAGTGTGCTCCCTCCTCGTGTTTAAAAGGCTCCCTTGGGCCAACAATCTGATGAGCTCACCTGGGATGCACCTGTGTGCCTGTGGAGTGGTACTGTGACCTGTGAAGACTTGGGCAGCATTTCAGCAACCCCAGGTGACTTTTCTCTGCTCTCTCCTACTTCTGCACTCTACTGATGAAGGGCTAAACCCAGAAATAGGTGTTTAGAGATAACAGCACTACATCACCAACTTTGGTGAAAAAGTACAGCAACTTTGAAGTAAGCGTACTATATTTACCAGATGCAATAGGGTGAACTGTGCTGGGATGAGAGGCAGTGTGCTCCTTCCTCCCTTGTGTTTAAAAGGCTACCTTGAGCCAACGAGCTCACCTGGGGTGCACCTTTGTGCCTATGGAGAGGTACTATGACCTGTGAAGACTTGGGCAGCATTTCAGCAACACCAGATGACTTTTCTCTGCTCTCTAATACTTCTACTCTCTACTGATGAAGGGCTAAACCCAGAAATAGGTGTTTAGAGATAACAGCACTACCTGCACCAACTTTGGTGAAAAACTACAGCAACTTTGACATAAGCGTACTGCATTTACCAGAATGCAATGGGTTGAACTGTGCTGGGCTGAGAGGCTGTGTGCTCCCTCCCCTCTTGTGTTTAAGAAGAGAACATAGATTCCCTACCTTTGCAAAAAGGTAGGTGATGTCATAAGACGTCAATTGAATGCCAAACAATCAGCTCCTAAAGGAGCCCTTAAGTGGCAATTTCAAAATTATATTTTCTGAGGGCATTCTCTATCTGTGCTTTTAATCCTTTCTTTTTCTTTTTTTGATAAATTAAAATGGGACTTCCTTAGCCAAAGACTTCTCGCACACAGCCAGAGCTATGTTAATGTTCATGACAATATTATAAGCAAATGGCACTAGAGAGATTGGCCTATAATTGGTCAATACAGAAGGGTCCGCAGTTTTTTTGCTCAAGGGAAACCATGGCTTTCTTTTATTCGCTGGGTACGCCATGTCTTGTGTTTCCTGCATGGTCCATTTTAGTTTTCCCACTCATTTTCCTTTGCGCACGTTACTAAATAAACACGCTTGCTTTTGTGCTGCATTGTACTTTAACACGGAACCTGCAGATGTTTTTGTGCTCTATTCTTTTCCTGGGATTTAGTCTGAATACTACAGACAAGGTCAAACAACAATGTCCCAAGTTATTCTTTCTGGCCAGGCACTAGCACCTAGACATAACACAAGAATGCAGCTGTTGTTTATGGGCACACATCTTGTCATATAGATGAGCACATGAGCTAAAAACAGACACATGGAACGAGAGTTCTGAGACATGGGCACTGCGTCTGATGAGATGTAGAGCATCCATCTGTGCATACTAAGGTACGGGCTGCCAGTAATCCCAGAGATCTTTCATATATAATCATTTAGCTTTAGTGACAGGGGGGGGTTTAGGTCACTCTGTCCTATAAATTGACAGGGCTTTTCATAGTATATGTATTATTAACCATGTTAACAGTATTTTTAATATGTATTTGTTTTCTAATTGTGGCACGTATACTGCATTTCAGAGCATGATAGTTTGAATAAATATTCTAAACTTTCTTCGTGTCTCCTGGTTATCTTATTGTGGACAAGTACGAGTGAGAGAGCGAAAGGGGAGTGTCCTGTTACCATGAACTCTGAGAGAGTCGAGAGTGTTGTTCTGAGGTGCCAATTCACTTGTTTCTCTGGTAAGGTTAGGAGGGCAAGTCAGGCACTATAGCTAATCGGACTCAGACTCAGACACTGAGGTGGTATGGTAACTCAGTCACTACATACTGATGTTCTTAGGTTCCAAGCATAGTTCTGTTCCAGAGCAGAATCCCTGCAACATGGCGCTGCCAACGTTTGGTCTGGTACTTACTTGTGGGAACCCCGAGTAGGGCTTGTCCACAATACCCTCACACCTTTTCTCAGAGACATCTATGGTGTTAGGGATTTGTCCTCCACAGTTTTTAGAGATCACCTAGTTCTGTTGGCTTTTATTAGAAGGTTTACACCCTAATTGTGCTACACCTTGAATCCTTTTTCAGTAAGCTATGGCTCAACCCGTAGCTATTCCTGTTACTTGCCACCCGGTAGTAACTCAGCATTTATTGCAACAGGGAGTTCCTAATGCAGGAGCTGCTGTGATTTTTTGTAATAGAAGCGGATGCAGCATTCCGCTTTGAAGTTTTCCACTCTTGGGCCACTTTCCTGGCTGTCGATGCTAATGATAATTCTTTCCATGAATACACCATACCACTGGTTCCTAATGCAGATCACCCATATGCTCTTACTGAAATTCCTCTTACCGTCTGGGAACACCAGACTTGGTTTAATGGTGCCCTTCCCCACATGCTTGGCACTGTCCAAATGGACCCCTTAAGTATTGAAGGGGCCACATGGGCGGCACTAGCGGTCTATACCCCGTATCCAGATTTAGGTAATATCAATCTAGTGCAGACTCACACTTTATATAATGTTCTTGTTGTCTTACATAGACACATGACCCAATTTATTACACATGCCTTGCTGGCTGGACCAACTAGGGTTGCTCTGCAACGACCACCCCATGTGCCTGCAGCTCATGTTATCAGTCCCGTAATTGTTCATTTAGTTATGGAAAAACAACCCACAAATCGTGAAGAAATACCCTTTTGGATTGTCCAAAAAATAGATCAACTTGAAGCTGTGTTTCCCCTTACGGGACCACAAGCTGAGTACATAATTGTAACTATGTGCTTACCCAATGGCCTGGTTCCCCCTCTAGCCTCTGGCAGACCTGGGACACGTTTTAAAGGGCTACTTAAGTGGGTGGCACAATAAGTGCTGCAGGCCCGCTAGTAGCATTTCATTTACCAGTCCTGAGTGTATGGTATACCACTTTACTAGGGACATATTAAGTAAATGAAATATGCCAATCAGGTGTAAGCCAATTCTACCATGTTTTAGGGATTGAGCACTAGCACTTTAGCACTGGGTAGCAGTCCTAAGGCCAACAAAAACAAATTGAGCAAAAATAGGAGCGGTAGAGGCAAAAACATTTAGTGGAAGACCACGCTAAGGTTGACCAGTCCAACAGACCTCCTTCATGGACAATTGTTTCCAGGCAATATCTCTACCCTGTTTCAATCCCACTTTAAGAAACTTAATTGCAGAATAAAGCAGGGTTCGGCGCTCAGTCCAACTCTCTTTAACATATATTTCACCCCACTGGTATCCCTAACCCACTCTTTCGGACAGACTTTTTATATTAATTCTGATGTTACCCAATGGATTGTCTGTCGGGATGGTGAACTTCCCATTCTTCAAAACCAACTTAAGGGCTGTTTACGGTAGCCAGCTGGATGTACTGCAATTTCGTCAAACTTAATACAGGTAAGAAAGGGGTGATTGTCTTCTGCAAACTCTCTGCTTGGACTGGCATCTGGTGGCCTGGTGACTTAGGTTCTCTTACCACATTAGTACCTGCAGGCTATAATTTAGGGGTTATCTTTGATAACCATCACACCGTCAAGGATCATATTATCAAGCTTTTGTCATCTTGCTTCTACATTGGTCCAGCAATTAGGAACATCATTCCCTATTTACAAGCACAATTCTGTGAAACAAGAGTTTGTAGCTGTTTTCAACCACCAGACGTGTCAGGCATTCGCTTCTTCCTGGTCCTTGCCGCAGCTTGTCCGGGAAACAAAAGACTAGTGGCAAACCCTTTGTGAGAGTGCTCAGGCAGAGCCTGTGTGATTTGCGAGTGTGGTAGATGAGTTGTTCCCCATCGTTAAGTCGGAGCGGCCCTTCCTGCCAACACCTAGCTTCCCTTTGTTTCATTGTCTGGGAGCAATGCACAAAGATCAACTGCCAGCTTCACCTAGTCATGTGACACAGGAATAGGTTGCAGGCACCGAATGGTTAGGACAAGAAATTGCTGACTTTCTAAAAGTGTCATTTTCAGCATTGTGACTAAAAATCCGACTTTACCATTAAACAGGGCTTTTAATTACCCTTCTTTAGACACCAAACTCGACATGTCTACCTCTTCCCAATTGAAAGTTATCACTTATTAAATGTAATAAGTTAACCCATTGTTATCTTATGGGAGAGGTAGGCCTTGCAGCAGCGAAAAACGAATTGAGGAGTTTTCACTATCAGGACTTGTAAAACTTTAAAGTATATGTCCACCTTTTTAAATGTACTGCACCATGCCCTGTGGGCTATTTAGGGCCTACCTTAGTGGTGACATATGTATTAAATAGGAGAGTGTAGGCCGGGCAAAAGGTTCATTTTTCCAGGTCGAAATTGCAGTTTAAAACTGCACATACAGGCTGCAATGGCATTTAATTTACAGGCCCTGGGTTCATGGGGTACCACTTTACAAAGGACTTACAAGTAAATTAAAATGCCAATTGGGCGCAAGCCAATTCCACCATGTTTAGAGAAGAGACCACAAGTACTTTAGCACTGGTTAGCAGTGGCAAAGTGCACAGAGTCATAAGGCCAACAAAAACAAATTCAGCAAAATAAGTAGGAGGGTTGGAGGCAAAATGTTTGGGGGTGACCCTGCAGAGAGGCCCAGGTCTGACATGTATCAAATGCAAATTATGCTAAGAGGTTTCGGCTATCAGACCTTTTCATGAGACAACTGAATATCAGATATGGTATACTCAATATGTAAATTAACATATGAGGGCAATACGAAATCTTTTAATAACCCTGTCAAGCTGAGAGGTTATCTTCAAAGTTTTTTCCGTAGCAGGATTGACACTTTCTGACCTAGAATTTGATGTTCTTCACTATGTTAATTGTTGCATGTGCAATCTATAATTTAGTGTTTTTCTTTCCTGCCTTACCATATTGTTGACACAAAATATCTCATTTTCATGGATTTTTCTCTCAGATCTGAGTGTTGTCCGTTGATCTATTATTTTTTAAAATCTTGTAAATATATACCGTTTGTCTTGGCATATTTCTTACTCTCTAGTTTTCCATGACTGTGGTTCTGCCAAGTTGTACCATTTTTTATCTTTGTACTTCTCTTAAGTACCTTGTTATTATTGTTTATTCTTTGTCTGCCTTACAGATTGTCATCTTTATTCCAGTTATTCTACGCTTCTTTGTTACATATGTTTAATTTTATTTCCTGGAATTTCTGTGGGCTTAAAAACTCTATGAAAAGACAAAAGGTACTTTTCATTTGTCCAGAATTAATGTAAAAAGTGCATTTACATAAGAAACGCATTGTAGTAAAGCTGAATCAGTAAAACTAAAAGGTCATTTATGAGACATGTTTTCTTTTCTCCTGGTATTGATCAGAAGGGTGGAGTGACTATACTCTGATAAAAAACTTTAAGATTATAGGTCATATCTGCAAACTGGGATTCTGTGGGATGATGAGAGTTAGTTAATGTTGTACTTGAGAATAAACACTTAACTTTGTTTAACGTTTATGGCCCTGTAAAACTAGATTCTGAGTTCTGGAATGTTATCAAGACCAATTTAGCTTATATTTCCAAATCTAATGTTATCATGACAGGGGATTTTACTCAGATTTTGGATCCATTTTTAGACAGGAGTCTAAGTATGAATTTAAATCTGATAAATCTCCTAAAACCTTTAAGTCCCTGATTTCTTCCAGCCCATTATTTAGCGTGTGGAGAACATGTAATCTAGATAACTCTGAATGCTCCTTCTTTTTAAATGTACACGGACCACTTTCTAGGTTTGATTACATTTTGGTTACTAAATCTTTGCTACTATGTTTGCATTTCACAGAGATCTGATCTATTTTCCTCTCTAATAATGCCCTGGTTTTGGCTTATTTGCATATCTCTGCTAGTGATTTGAAATGAGGCAGGTGGAGATTTAATAATCATGTATACCTGACAGTAATTTCCTTTTTGAATTTAATATTTTTATAATAGAATATTTGTAATTTATTAAGATTTTTGAAACATTCATTATTAATCATTGGGATGCATTTAACGCTTTTTTTTTTTTTTTTAGAGGTTTCACAATAGCTTTTACTACTAAGAAGAAAAAGAAAATTAATGGTCACTATGAACTAGTTTTACAAACTATTAAGACATTTGAACACAATTATTTTACTTCCAAGTCACCACATATGCTAAATGATCTTAAAAAGCCAAGTCGGTGTTAAATAAGATCGCTAACATGGACAGCTACAATTATTTACTGCGAATTAAGTCCAAATTTCATTGGGGTAAGAAGTAAACAAGTTAGATGTTTGCTAAATATTTAAAAGTCAAAACCAAACGCAAAGCAATTGGCTCTTTAAAAATTAAGGAGATAACACAATTTCATTCGCAAAACCAGATATTTCCAACTCTTTTAAAAAAATTTAAAAGTGCTTTTATACTGATGATACTAATCCAAACAGTCAGAAATTTGATAATGTTTTAGTAGCATTCCCAAAATATCTTTTCAAAATATTATTGCAGAAGATTGTGGAGCAGAGATTGTATTACAGGAAGTTCTGGACGTCATACATTTAAAAAAAAAAACAAAAAAAACAAAGCTCAGTGCCATGATGAATTTTCTAATAAGCTTATTTTATCTTTATCTTCTTTTTTCGCATCACAATTATTAGATTATGTAATGCCTTTATTTTTAACTCCACTGCTAGTGGCACTTTTTTGGACGCTTTAATTATTGTCATACCCAAGCAAATTAACCGCGGCGGCAATTCCGCCGCGATGCGGCGGTTTTATTGAGTGGGCGGGGCCGCGTCGGCCAACGGACGTGCACAGCACTACGGAGGTAGTGCTCGCGACGGCCGTTGGCCGACGGGCGCGTCGAAGGGGTTAAGGGCGCCAGTTATTGTAAACATTACAAGCCCATCTCTCCTATTAATTACGACTGTAAAACATACACAAAGATGTTCGCGTCCGTTTGGAATCTGTTCTATTTCTTATTAAAACAGACCAATCAGAGTTTATTAAGGGTACATTGGCCTCACATAATGCAAGAATGTTTTCCAGTGTTATTAGTCAAGCAGCAAAATTAAAAGTCCACTGGCTGCATTATTACTTGACAAGCGAACAAACCTTTGATCTCATTAGCTGGAATTATATGTTTAAGACTTGAATTGTTTGGATTTGGCCCTGAATTTACTTTGTTTGGGAGATTATTATATTGCAATCCTAGAGTGTTTTTATAAATAGTTGTTCCTCTCCCTATTTTAATTTAGGTAGGGGTACAGACTAGGGCGTCCCCTTTCACTTTTATTATTTATTTTTAGTTTGGAACTTGTTTTAGAGAGAATTCAGTGTAACCCATCTGTTACCGTGTTTCAGTAGGGCAAGGAGGAATTTAAAATATCTGCCCATGCATAATGACACCCTGTTACAGACGTCAAATCCCTCTTCTTTTTTGGAAGAAATACAATTATACTCAATTGTATCAGGGTATAAGCTACATTTGAACAAAACAGAGGTACTTCTACAGAATTCTGTTCTTTTTCAATCCATGTTTGAGAGTTCTAATTTTATTTTGTCCCCTTAAAGATTAATTTTCTTGGTATTTGGTTTTCTCCTAATTTTAAAAAGATTTTTCAATATAATACCTTGGCACTGAAATCCAAAATTCATGGCTCCCTTATTCTTCTAAAGGTGGGGTCACTCAACACTATTAAAATGATGATTGTTCCACATATTCTGTATGTTTTCTCCATGCTTACCTTTTTAAAATTACAAATATTTTTAAGCAATTTAACAAAATTTCTTCTTAATTTCTATGGAACAATAAAACTCCTCATAGTTTATCATCTAGATTAAGGAGACAAAAATTGGAAGGTGGACTAAGATTCCCTCATTCTAAATTATATAATTCCTCTTTTATAATCTGAGAAGCTTGTGCATTGCCTTACAACTTTTACAATCCTATTCCACATTGGATTGGTTTGAACGAACTTTGTTTAACGAGTTCTTATTTAAAGATATAATTCTCATGCCCAATTTCTGCTACATTACGAAGTACCTTCTTCTAAAATACACATGCTTCTTGCTGCACAAGTTACTAACTTGTGTAACGATATATCTGTAAGAGACAGTAGTTAGTGACAGATTCCTTACCTTAGAATATCCCCAGGCGTCAGGCTGGATCCGGAAAGTTTTTTGCGTAGCAGTACCCTTGCGCGTCGGTAGGCGGCGTCGTGCGGCTCCGCGTCCGTCGTCGGCGTCGTGATCGCCGGGATGACGTCGCGGGCAGTACTTAGGCGCCGCCCCTGCGCGCTGACGCCAGTTCTGTACACGACTTTCCGCGCCAGGAACGCAGAGCCATGCAAGAAGCTGACATAGGTGTCTGAAAAATACTAGGGCCCTGAAAGGGATGTCCTTAACCCTAGAAATCAGTTCGCAGAACGGGGAGGATGGGTGGGCGGTAGGAATCTGTCACTAACTACTGTCTCTTACAGATATATCGTTACACAAGTTAGTAACTTGTGCATCTGAAAGAGACACGTTAGTGACAGATTCCTTACCTTAGAATAGATACCCCAGCAATACCAACCCCGGTGGTGGGTCTGCGAACAAAGATCAGACAAGGAAGTCCTGGAGGACAGAACGGCCAAAGAAGCCGTCCCTCCGGACCTGACTGTCAAGGCAGTAATGCTTTGTAAACGTGTGCAGCGAGGCCCACGTAGCTGCCTGACAGATAACCGGCAGCGGAACACCGCGGCCCAAGGCCGTGGTAGCAGCCGTTGCTCCTGGTGGAATGGGCACGCAGCCCAACAGGAGGTTCCTTTGTAGCCAAAGAATAGCAGGTCTTGATGCACAAGGTAACCCAGCGGGAGATGGTCCTCTTGTGCACCGCCCGACCTTTTTGGCGCCCACGTAGCCAACAAAGAGCTGGTCATCCACCCGGAAGTGTTTTGTGCGGTCAATATAGAAAGAGAGCGCACGTTTTGGGTCCAGACGGTGGAGCCTCTCTTCCTCTCTGGAAGGATGCGGAGGCGGAAAGAAGGTGGGCAAAGTGATGGTCTGCCCAATGTGGAAAGCAGTAACCACCTTTGGCAAGAAGGACGGACGCGTCCGAAGAACAACCTTGTCTGGATGAACAGACAGAAAGGGAGGTTTGCAAGATAGAGCCTGGAGCTCACTCACCCGCCGAGCGGAGGTGATGGCCACCAGAAAGGCTGTCTTCAGAGTCAGAAGACGAAGAGGACAGTTATGTAGAGGCTCAAAGGGAGCGCACATTAAAAAGGTAAGAACCAAGTTCAAGTCCCACTGAGGCATCACAAACGGAACAGGAGGGAAGAGGTGAGTAATGCTCTTTAAGAACCTGTTAACAACAGGGGACTTGAAAAGGGAGGGCTGATCAGGGAGCCTGAGGAAGGCCGAGATAGCACAAAGATAACCCTTGATGGTACCCAGGGCAGAACCCTGTTGGGCCAAAGAGAGAAGGAACAGAAGGACCTCAGAAAGAGGGGCAGAAAGGGATTCAGAGCCTTTGCTGTGCACCATGCCACAAATTTGTTCCACCTGCAGGCGTATACCACCTTAGTGGAGGGACGCCTGGCTGCCAGAATCACATCACAAACTTCGGGAGGCAAGTCGAAAGGAATCAACTGCCGCCGCTCAATCTCCACGCAAGCAGGTGTAGACTGGACAGGTTCGGGTGGAGGACCGTCCCCTGCTGCTGCGACAGAAGATCCTCCCGAAGAGGCAGACGGATCGGGGGATCTACGCTCATATTGAGTAGCTCGGGATACCAAACTCTTCGAGCCCAGTCCGGAGCCACAAGAATGACTTGGGCCCGGTCGTGCCGAATCTTCTTCAACACTCTGGGTAGAAGTGGTATAGGCGGAAAGGCGTACAAGAGACCGCAACTCCACTCGTGACGAAAAGCGTTGCCGAGCGAGTGCCGCCTTGGAAATTCCAACGCGCAGAACTGATGACATTGCGCGTTCTCTTCGGTGGCGAATAGATCTAACCAAGGCTCTCCCCACTGTAGAAAGAGTCCTTGCGCCACTTCCGAGTGAAGACGCCATTCGTGATCCATCATGCACCTGCGGCTGAGTTCGTCCGCCCCTGGCGTTCAGGGAACCTGCCAGGTGTTGAACCACCAGGAACATGCCCTGATGTTCCAGCCATGTCCAGAGGCGCAGAGCCTCCTGACAAAGGGTCCACGACCCCACCCCGCCTTGTTTGTTGCAGTACCACATGGCGGTGGTGTTGTCTGTGAACACCTGCACTACCTTCCCTTTGACAGAGGGAAGGAATGCCCTGAGTGCAAGTCGGATCGCCCGGAGCTCCAGAAGGTTGATATGGAGCCGGGACTCCGCCGGAGACCAGAGGCCTCTGATCTCCGCCTCTCCCATGTGACCGCCCCATCCCAGAAGGGACGCGTCCGTCACAACTGTGTGCTCTGGCTGGGGAAGGGAGAGGGATCTGCCCATGACCCATTGCCGGTTCGAGAGCCACCACTGCAACTGTTTTGCAGTCCCCTCCGAGATCTGGACGTGATCGGACAGGTCGCCCTGGTGCTGCGCCCACTGGAACTTCAGGTCCCACTGCAGAGCCCGCATATGCCATCTGGCATGAGTGACCAGCAGGATGCAGGAGGCCATGAGGCCCAGCAGCCTCAGGGTCATCCGTACCGAAACCCAGGATAAGGGCTGAAAGATCGGAATCATAGCCTGAATATCCCGGACTCGCCGTTCGGGAGGATAGGCCCGAAACTGCGTCGTGTCCAGAACTGCTCCGATGAAAAGGAGCTGTGGAGAAGGAATCAGATGCGACTTTGGCACATTGATGGAGAACCCCAGCGAGTGCAGGAGTTCGGCCGTAGTCTGGAGGTGGGAGACAACTGCCTGGGACGAGCCCGCCTTCAGCAGCCAGTCGTCGAGGTAGGGGAAGACTGAAACCCCTGCCCGGCGCAGATGAGCTGCGACCACCGCCATCACTTTCGTGAACACCCGAGGGGCACTGGTAAGGCCAAAGGGGAGCACGGTGAACTGAAAATGCTCGAGGCCTACCGTGAACCGAAGGTAACGCCGGTGGGCCGGCAGGACGGGGATGTGGAAATAGGCGTCCTGCAAGTCCAACGCTACCAACCAGTCTCCGGGGTCGAGGGCAGTCAAGACCTGAGCTAGGGTGAGCATCTTGAACTTCTCCTTCCGGAGGAAGCGATTGACGTTCCGGAGGTCCAAGATAGGACGCATGTCCTCCTTGTCCTTTTGGGCACCAGAAAGTAGTGGGAGTAGCAACCACGCCCTACTTCTGGGGTCGGAACATGCTCGATGGCCCTCTTGGCCAAGAGGGCCGTGACTTCCTTCTGTAGAAGCACCAAGTGATCCCCTGACATGCGGTGGAATTGAGGTGGCATGGCTGGGGGGTGGTCTCGAAGGGGAGGGAGTAGCCCTTCGGACAATGTCCAAGACCCACTTGTCCGAGGTGATGGGACGCCAGTGGTGAAGGTGATGGCGGACCCTGCCCTCGACTGGCGTGCTGTGCACCTGAAAGGAGGGACTAGGAGGGCTTGGAGGCCGCGGACGGGTTGGAGGTGGTGGCCTGACCCGCACGCTGGTTGCCCGAACCGCCACGGCGGTATCCACGTCCTCGGCCACGCGAAGGCGCTTGCTGCGCGGGCCGTTGGCCGGGCTGTGGACGTGACTGGGCGCCCCTTCCGTGGCCACGAAAGGGGCGAAAAGCAGACGTTTGCGGAGGGCGCACAACAGCAAGGCCCAGGGACTTAGCAGTAGCCCGTGAATCCTTGAAACGCTCCAGCGCATGGTCCGCCTTTGAACCAAAGAGACCGACTCCATCAAAGGGCATGTCCATGAGAGTATTCTGGACATCCCCTGAAAAACCAGTGGTTCTCAGCCAGGCGTGGCGACGCAGCGCCACCGTCGTTGCAAGCGATCTGCCCAGCGAGTCGGCGGTATCAAGGCCACAGCGGATGGTATACTTAGCCGCATCACGCCCTTCCGCAATAGCGCGGGTAAGCAGTGTCTGGACCTCCTCAGAACACTGCGGCAAAACATCAGCCACCGAATCCCACAGGGAGTGGGTGTATCGGCCCAAGAGGCAAGCGGTATTAACAGACCGCAAGCCAGCACTGGAGGAAGAGAAAGCCTTCTTCCCAAAGTGATCCAGGCGCTTGGATTCCCTATCCGGAGGGGCGGTAGGGAAGGCTGTTTGGGAGGCAGAGGCTTGGACAACCAAGCTCTCAGGGGTGGGGTGTTGGGAGAGAAACAGGGGGTCGCCCGGAGCCGGGCGATGGCGTCGGGCCACGTTCCTATCCACAGGAGCCCCTGTGGTGGGTTTGGACCAGGCACCCAAAAGAACGTCAGTGAGTGCATCGTTGAACGGCAGCACAGGCTCCGAAGAGGAGGCCGCCGGCTGAAGCACTTCAGTCAGGAGGTTAGTCCTGACGGCCACTGTAGGCAACTGGAGATTTAAGGCTCCAGCAGCTCTACGCAACACCGTTGCAAAATTAGCCCCCTCCTCCGTTGCCACGGGAGGAGACAGCATGCCAGAGTCGGGGGAGGTATCCAGCCCACTGGCATCCCCAAGTTCCTCAACCCAGTCCGGGTCAAACTCGCACTGTTGTGTGAGAGGGTCGTCAGACCCCTCCCAGCTCTCCTGGTCCTCCTCAGGTTGAAAAGATGGAGGAGGAGGGACATAAGGGACCCAAGGCCTCATCGGCGCCGGAACCGGCGTCGGGCGACGCCGGTCCGGCTCCATGTCCGGACCCGGGGAGAACCGGGGAACGACGCCGCCCGGAGCCCCGGACGGCGTCGGAAACGGCACCGGGGACATCGGCGTCGGCGGAGGCGTGGTTAGGTCAACCGGCGTCGATGGAGGTTGCGGCACCACCGGAACCGGGGTCGAGGCCGGGGCCGGAGCCGAGGCCGGGACGAAGGCTGGTGGGACAGGCGACGCCGGGACCGGAGTCGACGGCGACGCCGGAGCAACCCCATCTGAGCCCGCGGGGCCCGAAGGCGCACCGGAGGGACCTTGAGGCCCGAAGAGGCGGGCCATGGCCGACAGGAATTTCTGTACTTCGGCCGGAGTCGCCCCGAACCCGGGAAGGACGGGTAATGCGGGGGCAACTCGACAGGCACGTCCGGGGCCGCGGGGGCGGGGACGGTGCCGACAGGGACCTCAGCCGAGTCGCGCGACCGGCGAGGCGAAGTCTTAGAGCGATGACGCCGCTTAGACTTCTTGTGCTTCGACTTACCGGAGGAGCGCGAAGACTTGGATTCCGACGAACGGCGGGGACTCCGCGTCCGGCCCCTCGACCTCTCCCGGGACCGGGGCTTGCTGCGGCGCGGAGCCGACTGCCGGACTTCAGGGAGCTTTCGAGACCGCTCTCGCAAAGCCTTCGGATGAAGTTTCCGGCAGTCAGGGCACGACTTCGTGTCGTGGCCTCGGCCGAGGCAGAAGAGACACTCGAGGTGGGGTCCGTGATGGACATCATACGACCACATTCCTCGCAGGGCTTAAAGCCGGGCATCCCTACGACACCTTAGGAGTCGTGAAGACTCGTTGAAGAGAACAGTGAAAAATTTCACAAAAAGATAGTCAAAAAGTGACTAGGGCACTGCTCTTCCCGGATCTGCGCTTACTGGCGCGGAAAAGAAGAACTGACGTCAGCGCGCAGGGGCGGCGCCTAAGTACTGCCCGCGACGTCATCCCGGCGATCACGACGCCGACGACGGACGCGGAGCCGCACGACGCCGCCTACCGACGCGCAAGGGCAAAAAACTTTCCGGATCCAGCCTGACGCCTGGGGATATTCTAAGGTAAGGAATCTGTCACTAACGTGTCTCTTTCAGATATGAAAGTTATTAATCAGTATTCATCTCAACAATGCTTCATGCATTCCCTAATATAGATAAATAAACACTGAAAAATACTTAAGTCCTTTTGCTTCAACCGTTGGAAAGACAAAGGTATCATATTGGTCTACCAATTGTGGAGCGAGAACAGTGCTTAATTTGTAAAATAATAAGTGCCAGGGCCCTGGCCAGGAGGCCACAGCAGCTTGCACCATCCATTGCCCGTCATCGCTGTCAATGACGGTACCAAAACAACTCTTTCGCCTGTAAGTGAGACAGTTCAGATTATTTGAGATCCTCAAAACTAAAGGAATGGCTGGGGAGGTAAGTAATAATAATTTTGAATGTATATTGTATTCATAAACAACCTTTGTTCTGCTCATCTCTAAATTAGATGATTAGCGCCACCATGTGCAGACTGTCATAAGTGTGTTGTTAAAAATTAAGTGCCGGTGCTGAGCACCGGAAACCAAGTAAGTGCCGATGCCGAGCACCAGAAACCACAGGCTCAAATTAAGCACTGAGTGAGAAAGCCATTGCTTCCTTTGAATTTCTTCAAAGGAAATATGAATTACCTGCATTATTTTAAGTAAATACGCCTTGCTGTGTGACTAGTCAACACTATGTTTCTGTATCTTTGGTGACATCTGACTTTATAATTCCTCCAGCAACTGCAACTGCTAATCTTATTTGGAATGATTATGTTCCAAAGGCTACTATTATATATTAGACTTTGCTTCAATCTTTTTCAACTAAAGCTTAATCTGCAGTATAACTTTTATAGAAAGATAGCTGACCAGCTTCAAATACTGTTCAATTTTGGGACATAATGTGGCTGAAACTATTTTAAAGGCTAGAGCGATAAATTTCACTCAATCGTCATTTTCTATTCAGAAGAGGGCTTTTCGTTACCCCAGTCCCTGTAAGCAAGTTTGCTCGATGCAGCTCATCTTTGTTGGTCTTGTGCAAGCGATGAAGGTTCAATAACTCCCATGCTGTTTTACTATAAGTATGTTAAATACTTTTGGATTTTAGTGTGGTGCAAGTGTTCAGAAGTTCTAAATTGTACGTTAACACTTGATGTATAATCTTACAACTGTTCTTTCTTTATTAAATCTTCTATTGCAATTGCTTCAAAGTGATACTATCTTGTTGGAAAGATTTTTCTAAATTGTTATTTTATTCTTGGTAGAATATGGTTTGTGGTAACTGTAGGATTTATACTGTTTCTTTTCTAAATCACAAGAAGAAGTTTAGAGCTGATCTATTTTGGTAACGTTTACAAATTATTTCTCCTCAAACTCAGTTTCTAACTACTCAACTGCAGTTTAGTAATGTTTTCCACCTCCATACACCACCTTTGTCACATACTACAAAATACCAGAGCTGCATTTCTGCAGAAGATCGTGTTTCCCTTTCATGTCAGCCAATCCATCACTTTTCCAGAATCCTTTGTTCTGCCTCACCCCTCGAAAGAGGAGGATAGACTATTGCCTTGACCACAAAAAGACCCTTGAGTTTCTACATCGATCATACCAAGGACCATCAGATGAAAGATCTGCTCTTTGTGGGGTTCTCTGGGGCAAAGAAGGATATGACAGTGCAGAAAAGTACGATATTGCGGTAGATAGTCATCTGTATTAAGATCTGCAATGCACTGGTCAAGAAGTAGACTCCAGAGGGTCTGAGGGCTCATTTGATCAGAGCCAAAGCTGCTACCACTGCATTGGCATGCAGGGCATCTGTTCTGGACATCTGTCAGGCTGCGATCTGGGTATTAATTCACACATTCATACAGAACTACTTCCTTGACTGCGATGACTCCCCACAACATAACAGCTTTAGAAGTGATGCAGACTCCCTAAAACGATGTCAATCCTCTGGCGAGGTTCCATGTTAAAAAAAAACTGGGTTAAACATGTGAGACACAAACCGATTTTACATATAACAACATTGAGAAGCAGATCTGCAAAGTAGAGAAGCCAGGTTCCCATAGATAAAAAATCAGCACTCTTATTAAGAACACGTAAAAAATATTTCAATTTCCTCTACTTCTTACGTTGCTAATCTGACAAAACTGATAGATCAAATTCAAGCCACACCTGTAAATGTGCAAATGCACCAGAAAATTAGAAATTCCAAATATAATACTGTCATAACAAATTATGTCTTATATAAGTACCTTTTTGGCCCAAAAGTTTAGCTCCTTGTTCACAAGTTGGATGAGCTCAGAATGACAAAAAGGGAGAAAGTAAACAATTTCATTGATCCTTCCAAGAAACTCATCCCTCCGGAAGTGAGCCTACAAAGAAGAGAAAAGTAAAAGTCAGCATATGATTTGCAGTCTGCAACCGCTCTTCAAAATCAACCCGAGTTATAACAATCACTTCTGATCAATGACATCATAAGAAGCAAATTAAATAAGATGATTCTTAAATAATAACAAAGCTAATGAATGACTACTCCATTTAATCGTTAAAAGCCATACCCTTCACATTATGACCTTAACGGGACTCACTCTCACTTGGAAGTACAGGTCACTTTAGCCAGATGGCTCTCATATAACAATTGCTCTGTGAATCTAAGATGTGAACCAAAGCTCAACGTTCATTCCATCTTCTAACTTCGACTTGTCCCAGCATAAAACAGAACTCAACATTTTGGCAGGAAACGCCTAATTAAAAAGGTACCAAACTGGTAAATGCCATTACATTTCACCTGTGAGTGGCGTCTTCAGTAAGATCTTTAAAAAACACTGCAAGACATGCCTTTTTCAGGTCTGCACTTTCCTGCACCAATTTTAATTCCCAATAGTGGCTGGCAGCATCTACCACCCGACAGCTGTATTAAATATAGAAAGGTGTTTGTGTGCATTTTTGCAATGACAAAATGGAAGGTAATGAAGAAGAGACATATTAAATCTACATTATGTGTAAATAAAAAACAGATTATAAAGTACACATAATTCATTATCATAGTATTGCCTAAATAATAAGGGCCTGATTCATAAAATGTAAACTTACACTTTTGTGTACGTTTACTAATTGTTTGGTATTCACACAGTATGAGTTTAATTTTACTAATAGTAATTTTATGACAGTGGAAAGTCCGCATTTGTGACAGAGACAGCGCACATAAAAAGATAGGCCAGTAGTAAAATTACTATTAGTAAAATTAAACTCGTAGTTTGTGAATTCCAAAAATAAACTTACACAAAATTGTAAGTTTATCTTTGTAAATCAGGCACTAATTTGGTAATTAATGTACAGAAATACAAACTCTTACTTTTGGGAAAAGGAGTAACTGGTTCTTGAATGAAGAACGTTTACAACAGTGCAAAAATATAACTATTTATGAGTTACTTTTGCATATACTTTGTCATTGAAGGTCCAAAGGGACCTAATGACGAGTAATTCCCTAATGGCGTTTGGAACCCTCATAAGATTTATCACATAGTAAAGTAAACTATCTATGCTGCTTTTTCAGCGGGCATACAAAGCAATAATCCCACCAACAGTACTGCATGGCCACTCACTATGCTTGAACCTTTTTTTATCAATGCTAAAATTGAAGCGAAACAGCTGAAGATGGAATTTGGTCTCCTCCTTTTACAGTGATCAAGGCATTTCATGTTGAATTAGGCCTGCAGCCAATAAATGCAAAGGTACAGGTTTTATCTATATATTTGTTTCGGAACTTACTTAAGGACACAGTAAAGACAATTGGAGGGGCATGATTTTTGGAATTTTGTAAGGGAGGTTTAAGCCACTTTGGAATTTTATCAAATAATCTGCAAGATTTAGCAATTAAATATGACATTGAACTAACTTTATAATTGCGTTGTCCTAGAACAGAACTTTGCAGAGAATTACAAGAGAAATTGCAATACACTGGCTAATAAATTCAAACAAAGAGGGTACCCTAACAGTATTATAACTACAGCTCTGGAGAGGGCGCATCTCAAAGACAGGAATCAATTGCTCACTAGTCATAAATTATCCAACAGTACCAAAAGATCTGTCTTTGTTTCTAAATTCTCTACTAGGAGTCATCTCATCAAGAGAGCGGTGGTAAAACACTGGCTGATGTTGCAAACTGAAGATGATTTTAAAGGCATTTTTAATCATTTACCGCTTTTTGCATATCAAGAGAACAAAAAACCTAAAAGAATACTTGACCAAACCAGTCAAACTACAAAAAGATTCAATTCATAAAGGAACCACCCCATGTCCAGGGCTCGGAAAATCCACTCGCCCGCACGCGTTTGCGAGCCAGATTTAATTAGGGCGAGCTATTTTTAGGACCTACTCGCCCTTTCTGGCGAGTAGGAAGGAAGACTGACATTTGACCTCTGTCTCTGAAAGCAGAGCAAATGTGACAAGATGGCAAGATTTAAAGGCATCTTTATTGCTCAAAAAGTGAATGAGCAAAAAAAATGCCTTTAAATCTTGTTAACTTGTCACATTTGCTCACAGAGGTCAAGTGCATTACAGTTAGGTCGAGTAGATTTTTGAAGTTACCAGACCTGCAGGTCTAGTGAGAATTTTTTGATTCTTCGAGCCCTATTGTCACAATTGTGGACATTGTAACAATATCATAAAAGGCAACACCATCATGCATCCTGGTCAAGGTACCCCCATCAAGCTATACATTACAGCTACTTGTGATTCTAAAAATGTTGTATACATGCTAAAATGTCCATGTGGATTAGTGTATGTGGGGAAAACCGAACGAAAGGTGAAAATAAGACTCACTGAACACAAAAGCAACATTCATAATCGAAATGAAAAATCTACAGTGGACGCTCATTTGAACAAACATAAACATAATATAAGTCAATAGATTTTTGGTGCTAGAAACTGTTCTTACACAGGAGGGCAGAGACAACAGAAAACATCTACTAAAACGGAGACATTTTGGATAAAAAATTGGACTTGTGTTGCCCAAAGGGTTTAAAGGAACAGCTAGATCTAAGTTTTTACCTTTAACCATCTGATTTTTTTTTACCTGTATGATCATTGTTATATAAGAAAATTGATGATTTTGTTGAAATTAATATACTTGCTTTCGTTGCACATTTAAGTTGCCACTTTTTCACATTCAGTTTTATAATTGTTTTACTTTGTTATTCTTTAGGTTGAACGATTTGGTATATATCCTGTCTAAGATGGCACTGACTTTTTATGACATTTTTTTAAAATGTAGTCCTCTTTTAATTTCTTATTCACCGGGTGGTTACGCTTCTAACTCAATGCTTTAAATGGCACGAGTGAGTTCGACACGCATTCACTTGGGGAAACTATCCGACATGGATTCATCACAAGACGTGGGTGTTTATGAAACTTATGGTAGGTAACTCACGAGCACTCTGCTTAGAAGCTTGCATATCTTGTATGCGGTCGAAATAACCAGCACCGTAACTATTGGTTGACATGGATTATATACTTACATCGGTTTACGCCACACTTAGGACGGTTTTCAGTCTGTGAAAAGGGTTGTCACTCTGTAATTTAAGGCGTTTATTGAAGCGCAGTTTATACGATCTGACTCACACGAATTGGTATAGACGTATGAAGCATGGAGTACTTTAATCTCATGGGCAACACTCTCGGTGATCCTGTCTTAACACTCGTTTTGCTAAGGCTAATAGTGTCAGTCATTACCTATGGCACACATGAATTCTTAGCTTATATGTCACTGGTGGCTCTAACGGTTACTTTATTTTCATCACTAATCAATTATTCCTTTGTTGGGTATTACCTTATGGAACTCACGGAAACGAGTTGAGACAATCGCGGTTCCTAAACCACCACTGTAGATCTCTCGCAGTTCCTTCTGAGATCTGGACCACGTCGGTGAGATTTCCCCGATGCTGCGCCCACTGGAACTTCAGGTCCCACTGCAGAGCCCGCATACGCCCTGACATGCTTTACCAACAGGATGCAGGAGGCCA
Organism: Calotriton arnoldi; assembly: GCA_963921515.1. Taxonomy (NCBI): domain Eukaryota; kingdom Metazoa; phylum Chordata; class Amphibia; order Caudata; family Salamandridae; genus Calotriton; species Calotriton arnoldi. Next base: position 1,106,652 of record CAWUFW010005673.1, read on the forward strand.
TGAGGCCCAGCAGCCTCAGAGTCAGTCTCACCGAAATCCAGAATAGAGGCTGAAACATCAGAATCATTACCTGAATATCCTGGACTCGCTGCTCGGGAGGATAGGCCCGAAACTGCACTGTGTCTAGAACAGCCCAGATGAAAGGGAGCGTCTGAGAAGGAGTCAGGTGTGACTTCGGCACGTTTATAGAGAACCCCAGCAAATGCAGGAGGGTCGCTGTAGAATGAAGGTGGGGGACGACAGTCTGAAGAGAGGACGCCTTCAACAGCCATTCGTCGAGGTAGGGGAAGACAGACACCCCTAACCTGCGCAGATGAGCTGCGACCACCGCCATCACCTTGGTGAAAACCCGAGGGGCACTGGTAAGGCTGAAGGGGAGCATAGTAAACTGAAAGTGCTCGTGGCCTACCTTGAACAGCAGGTAATGCCTGTGGCCCGGCTGGATGGGTATGTGAAAATACGCATCCTGCAGGTCCAACGCTACCATCCAGTCTTCTTGGTCTAGGGCAGACAAGACCTGAGCTAAAGTAAGCATCTTGAACTTCTCCTTCTTGAGGACGAGATTGACGGTCCGAAGAACGAAAATTGGCTGCAACCCTTTGTTCTTTTTTGGAATCAGAAAGTAGCGGGAATAACAGCCACTGCCTACTTCTGAATCCAGGACCCTCTCTATAGCTCCCTTGGCCAGGAGAACTGTAACTTCCTCTTGGAGCAATTTTAAAGGATTCTCCGCGGGCCGTTCTTGATTTGGCAGAATGGGAGGAGGAAAACAAAGGAAAGGCAGAGAACAGCCCTCATGAAAGATCTGCAAGACCCACTAGTCCGATGTTATGGACCTCCAGTGGGGGAGATGATGATGGATTCTCCCACCAACTAGAGTGGTGTGGTCTTGCAGAGTCAGACTAGGAAAGTTTGGAGGCTGTGGCTGCCGAGTGCAGGGTGGCCGACGACTTCTGCCTTCCATTCCTTGGACGGAATGAACCGCATCCACGTCCCTGCACAACTTAGGAAGTCTCCGCAGGACGGTGGCTGGGATAGGGCTGACACATCTGGAACCCCTTTTGTTGCCACGAAAGGGGCGAAAACTAGACTGGCCACGAGGTGTAGAAAAGAAGCCCAAGGATCTGGCCGTAGCTGGAGAGTCCTTGAACTGCACTAGGGGCGAGTCTGCCTTCTCCCCAAAAGACGGGATCCATCAAACTGCATGTCCATTACGTTTGCCTGGACATCGTCCGAGAAGCCAGATGTTATAAGCCAGGCAGGGCGCTGCAAGGCCACTGTTGATGAAATCGCTCTGCCCAGCGAATCAGTCGTGTCAAGGCCACACCTTATGGTGAATTTTGCTGCATTTCTCCCGTCCTTAACCGTCTGAGCGAGCACGGCGCGGGCCTCCCCCAGGACTTGTGGCAGCACTTGTGCAACCGTCTCCCAAAGGGAGTGGGAGAAACGGCCCAATAAGCATGCTGTATTCACCGACCGCAATGCCAGGCTGCAGGAAAAAAACATCTTCTTCCCAAGTGATTCCAGTCTCGTGGATTCCCTTTCCGGAGGGGCAGAAGGGAACGCGCCCTGGGAGGTAGAAGCCTGCACCACCAAGCTTTCAGTGGTGAGGTGTTGGCCGTGGAACTTTGGGTCGCCTGGAGCCGGGCAATAGCGGTGTGCAAATGTCCGATTCACAGGAGCCCCTGTGCTAGGCTTGGACCACGTGCCTAGAATGACATCAGTAAGTGCCTCATTCAAGGGCAAAAGGGGTTCAGAGGTGGAAGCCCCAGGCTGAAGCAATTCGGTCAGGAGATTAGTCCTGACCTACACAGAGGGCAACTCCAGTCCGAGGACCTCAGCTTCTCTCTTGACTACCATGGCATAAGATGCCCCCTCCTCGGTAGCAGTATCTGGGGAAGTGTCCAGTCCACTGGCCTCCCCAAGTTCCCCATACCAGTCCATCTGCTCTGCTGAAACATCCTGGTGTTCTAAAGGGTCCATAGACCCTTCCCAATCTTCTCCCGTGCCTAAAACATCATCAAAATGTTCAGGCAACAACATAGAACCCCTGGGTTCTATCGACGTCGGACTCCACGTCGAGCGCCGCCGTTCCGACTCCGTGTTGTTGGGAAAGGGGCTGGAACTGCCGGTTGGCACCGGCAGCCCCGAAGGCACCGACTTCGGGTCCGATGCCAGGAAAGGTCGCGATGGCATGACCGGCACCGTCCCAGATCCGGGATCAAATCCCTGAGGCCCCACCGGTGCAGTTGCCGGAGCCGACAGCATCAAATCTGATGGGGCCCCTTCCGACCCCACGGGTCCTGAGGGCTCACTAGAGGGTTAGGTCTGCTCAAACACGCGGCGCATGGCCTCGTAAAAATCTTTATTTGAGTGTGGGTCGCTCCGGCTCCTGGTTACAGAGGGAGGCGCAAAGTTGACCCTGGCTACGGCTCCGCAGAACTGTGCCTAGAGCGTCGGTGCTCCTTACATTGTTCGTCGACGGACAACAGTCGAGGCGAAGACGAAGTCCGCTTGGACGACTTCTTTTTATTATGCCTCTTCCCCGAGTGTCCCGATGATTTCGAGTGGGACGAAGAAGACCTGGGGATCCGGGAGCGGTCTCGCGACCTCCGCTTCTTCGAACGAGACCGGGACCTCCGTGGAGTCTCGTTGGATGGGGTCGACTGCCGGGCCACAAAGAGCTTCATAGCCCGCTTCCTCAAGGCCTTCAAAGCCCTAGCCCGACAGTTCGAGCAGTACTTCAAGTTGTGGTTGCGCTCAAGACACCAGAGAAAGACGAGGTGGAGGTCGGTTACCAACATCATGCGGTGACAGGCACCACACGGTTTAAACCCTGTCTTCCTCAAAGACATCCTCGCACACAAAGAAAAATGAAAAAGTCGGCAAAAGTCGAAAAAGGCCTGTCAAAAAGCGGCAGAGGGGTAGCTCTTCTCTGGATCGGTTCTTAACTGGCACGGAAAGAAAAGAACTGACGTCTGCGCACCTATATAGGTGACCACAACATCATAAACGATGCCAACGACATCACGTGGAGCCGAATGGAGCCACCCGACAGCGCGCACAAGGGGTATTGCTCGAGCAAAAGTTTCCGGATCCAGCTTGTCGCCTGGGAAATTCAAAGGTAAGGAATCTGCAGCTAGAAGTCTCTATCAAATACGGGAATACAAGGATTACCGATCTTCTGAAATAAGCTGCTATCACTGCCATCGCCTTTGTAAAGCCTCTAGGTGCAGTAGTTAGGCCAAAGGGAAGTACTGCAAATTGGTAGTGAGTGGAACCTACTATGAAATGAAGGTAATTCCTGAGCCGTTGCAAGATCAGTATGTGTAAATATGTGTTCTGCAATCCAGTGGCATCATTCAGTCTCGATCTCCCAGTGCTAAAATCCTGAGGTATAGACCACCTGTAGGAAGCTGGCTCTGCATATACTATACCAAATTAAGGTATAGTGTGAACAGAGTCCAGTGGATCCCCAGAGGCATAGCAGAGGCTAAATTAGATAATCACTAACAGCTCTATTTGTGGTAGTGTGGTCGAGCAGTTAGGCTTATCAGGAGGGTGTGTTAAGAATTTATTGTATTCACTCAATCAAGACTGATGTCATACACTCAGAGACAGAATTCAGACCAATTACGTAAGTATAAAAAAAGGTATACTTATGGTTTATTTATAGAGTCAATGAGGACTTGGTACAGGTAAGTAATAAATACTTTCAAATGCACGACTGTCAAGGAAATGCAGTTGTTCTTGTAATTGTAACAGATACAGGTTGATATCACTTTTCAGAATACTTGGCATTACACAGTAAATACTCTTTGATTACTTTCGGATTACGTTACAATAGTGCTCACTTTTACCCATACATTAGCAGTTCTATATAGAACACTTTCTAGATCCAAAATCTCATACTATGAGTCTCTGTGGGAGGAAAACTGGTTATCGAACTCGGAGGTAAGTATTGGACTTACGAGGTTGAGGTTTCGGGGTTAGGACCAAGGTCCAAGTGGACACTCTAGTTGCACCACCAGCAGCACTGGGGCGGCCGGGTGCAGAGTGTAGGGGCCCAACGTTAGCCAGCGGGCTAAGGGCCTTTGGATGGGGTCTGCTGGCAAGCAGGCCACTTGTGTGTGGGAGCAAAGCTCCTAAGGTTGCAGTCAGCACTGCAGGGGCCTACGACCGACACAAGAACTGCACTGCCAGCGGCACCAAGGCAGCCAGGTACTGGAGGTAAAGCGGACATCGCGGTCCCTGGGCTTCTCAGTGGAGACCATCGGTTTCGGAAACTTGCAGGCTCGGTTGGGAGGACTTCTTGGAGGCGAGCAACAACTGGGAAGGCGACTGGAGATCTGGTAGGAGGCTTGGACACCGTCGGTTGGGACACCCAGAGCCGGGAAGACGTTGAGGGCCGAGGTGCCTTAGGCGTCGGTTTCCTTAGGCTGCGATCGTTCGCGGTTGGCGTCAGTTGACCAGATGCGGTCGGACTTCCTGGACTGCTTCAGTCAAGGGAGCAGTTTTCTTACCGCCTTCGGTTGCGGTCGGGGGGACCCTTCAAGTAAAGGCTGCAGGTTTCGCGTCAAAGCTTGTGGGAGGTCAGGGGTCCCCGGATCCCAACTTAGGATCGCCGGGGGGACTTGGCAGCCAGGTGCAGAGTGGTGCAGAATCGCGGAGTCCGGACTCTGACGGTTTAGTCCTTGGGTTGAGCAAATCCGGTGCTCACGGGAGACAGTCTGTTGGTTGAATGCAGGGCAGGTCCACCGGGCTCTGGGGACTGCTGCTGCAGGACACACCGGTTTCTTCGCTGTAGGCAGGTTGTGGTTGGGACAGGCCGGTAGGGCTGGGGCCAAGTCAGTTGGTGTCCTCAGTTTCTTCCTGGGTCAGCACAGCTCTTCGGACCTTCTTCTTTCTTCCTCCAATCTGAGGAGGCAAAGTTCGGGGTCGCCCCTAAATACTAAATTTAGGAGTGTTAAAGGGGTGTGTAGGTTGGGACTAATGGATCCCTTCCTTGGGGTGGGTACAACCCCTATTATGCCACCCTCCAGTGGGAGGGGGCATGAGCCTCTTCCTAATTGGCTAAGTCCCCTCATCCTCAAGATGGAGGGGACTGAGATGTATGCTTCATCTTGTTTCCCACACCTAAGGGGTCGGGTTGGCAACAGTGGGCACAACTCTCTTCCTAACTTGGATTTCCCGCCGATTCTCATGCCCAGGTGGGGGTCAGACCCGGTGGGAGCTATTTGCCGGGGGCAGCAAAAGGCAGGGACAGCGTCCATAGGCGGCAGGCCTTTGAAGCTTCCCCTTTCGTGGGCACAGCCCATCCTGGGGAAGGAGGCATGACACCTCTGCCCAGGATGGCCTTTGTTTCTGGACCCAGAGAGCGGAGGCCTTGTACCCAGGGGTCCAGAAATCTGTCTGGTGATGGTGATGGCGGGTAGCCATTCAGGAACCACACCAGGGCTGGTCGGTTTTCAGGGGCCATCTCTATGACGCCCTCTGAAACATCTTAAATTAAATCCCACACTGGCATCAGTGTGGGTTTAATGTGCTGAGAAGTTTGCAACCAAACTTCCCAGTTTTTAGTAAAGCCATTATGGAGCTGTGGAGTTCATAGTGACCAACGTCCAGACCATATACTCTTTATGGCTTTACTACACTTAAAATGTCTGTTGAATGGACTTAGACACTGTAGGGGTACAGGGCTCATGCCTCTGCATCCTCACCTTAGGACTAGTGCACTCTGCTAGAGCGGTGACTTACCTAGGCCTTAGGTACTGGATTGCAGGCATGGCATGCAGGGGTGTGTGCCATGTCGACACTTCACTTTTCTCTGCACCAAAACAAGAAGCCTGCTTTGGCAGAGTTTGTAGGGTAAGGTGCAGAGCCCCTGAGGGTGGCACAATGGGTGCTGCAGCCCTCAGAGGCCTTCCTTGGTCACAGTGCCCTTGGTATCCATGGTACCTTTTACAAGGGGCTTGCCTGTGGCCAGGGACGTGCCAATTGTGGATACGAAGGTACAATTTTGGGAAAGAACACAGGCCCTGGGACCCTGATTGGAAGGTTCCCAGGGCACATCAAGTCGGGTTGCATCAGATGTCAGGCAGAAATGGGGGGTAACCGTGCAAAGAAGGGGCACTTTCCTATACCACCAGTCTTTTTTGGGGATCAGAAAGTACTCTGAGTAGCACTCCTGCCCAATTTCCTTGTGGCACCAGTACCACTGCTCTTTAGTGGGGAGGGGACTGAATGAAAGTTATACCTTTTTTCTATTATTTGTAGGACCTTCCGGTATGAAGTAATGTCCCTCCAGGTCTGAAGACAAAAGGATTCTGTGCCTCCCACTCGTCGTTCATGAAGCAACAAGACCACACTAGAACTATCTTCCCAAGTGGTTTGGGAAGTTTGGTGGGGTAGGCCGGAATTGAGTAAGAGGAGGAGGAGAAGGAAGAGCTAGGTTGGTGCATTGACCAGCATCTAGATTTGCATGACCCCTGTGTTGAAACCCAAAGCCTATTGAGAATCCTTTCAATATTGTGGAAAATCTCTCTGGTGTGTTTAAGGCCTAGCTAACAAGCTGTTGCTCTGCTGGATTTAAATCTTTCAAGAGCAGAGTCTTACATCCAAAGAGTTTTGAACCATCAAATGTAAGGCAAATGAATGTAATTTGGACATTAGTAGAGAATCCAGAAGTCAAGCATGGCAACTGGAAGAGATTGAAGATCCCATGGCTATTGCTACAGTATCCGCTGTATCAAGCCCGTCTGAATGATCTGTCTACAAGCTGCTTGACAATTCCGGATTAATTCTGAAAAATGACCTTATAGGTGATCTGGGAGATTGGGAAAGCTAGAGTGGACATATCCTAAGTTGCTTGTGTGTAACACCCTAACAAACAAATGGCATTGATCAACTCTATTGACAAACTTCCTGCCAAGAACATCTTCTTGCCCACAGCCTTTAGCGTTTTAGACTGCCTATTAACAGGTGCTGCAGAAAAGGCACTGGCAGAAAATTGAGAAGCGCATGATGCTTCGACTACCAGCAGAATGCTGACCGGATAAGAAGCCTGGGTCTCTAGGAGCAGGCCTATACCTTTTGTCTATATTTTTGTTTACCGTAGGAGCAGTAGAGTGCCTTTCGCAGGCATTTAGAGCTGGGTCCAATAAAGTCTCATTGAAAAGCAAAAGAGGATCTACTGCGTGGGAGGTAGACTGGGGAACTTTAATTCAATTTTAGATTTGTCTCAACTGAGGTAAGAGGTGACTTTAGGGCCTCCACTGCCTTTACTACTGTATAATAGCAAGTCCTGAAATTCATCAGGGTCCGAAGATATCAAATGTTAAGACCTGTCTCTCGTTTTAAAAGAGGATCCTCTATAGCATGGGTACTCACAAACTTTCTCTCGGGGGCCAAATTTACAGTGTGGTTTGTGGCCGAGGGCCGCACCGGTGGGGGCGGGGTCAGTGGGGGAGGGGGGCGGGGCTAGAGCAAAAAAAAAACTATGACCATGAGGTTGAACATAGGCCCCTGCACCGGACGCCTTCGTCCACTGAGCCACCAGATCCGGCATACACACATCTCTCTCTCTCTATCTATCTCTCTCTCTCTCGCTCTGTCTCCCTCCCTCTCTCTATCTCTCCCTCCCTCTCTCTCCGTCTCCCTCCCTCTCTCTCTCTCTCTCTCTCCCTCTCCCTCCCTCTCTCTCTCTCCCTCCCTCTCTCCCGCTCTCTCTCCCTCCCTCCCTCCCTCTCTCTCTCTGTCTCACTCACTCTGTTTGTCTCTCTCTCTCTATCTCTCTCTGTCTCCCTCCCTCTCTCTCTCTGTCTCCCTCCCTCTCTCTGTCTCCCTCTCTCTCTCTCTCTCTCTCCCTCCCTTTCCCTCCCTCTGTCTCCCTCCGTCTGTCTCCCTCCGTCTGTCTCCCTCCGTCTGTCTCCCTCCGTCTGTCTCCCTCCGTCTGACTCCCTCCGTCTGTCTTCCTCTGTCTGTCTCCCTCCCTCTGTCTCCCTCCCTCTGTCTCCCTCTATCTGTCTCCCTCCCTCCGTCTGTCTCCCTCTGTCTCCCTCTATCTGTCTCCCTCCCTCTGTCTGTCTCCCTCTCTCCGTCTGTCTCCGTCTGTCTCCCTCTCTCTGTCTGTCTGTCTCAGTCTGTCTGTCTCAGTCTGTCTGTCTGAGTCTGTCTCCCTCTGTCTGTCTCCCTCTGTCTGTCTCCCTCTGTCTGTCTCCCTCTCTCTGTCTCTCTCTTTCTCTCTGTCTCCCTCTCTGTCTCCCTCCCTCTGTCTCCCTCCCTCTCCCTCTGTCTCCCTCCCTCTGTCTCCCTCCAACTGTCTCCCTCCCTCTCCCTCTGTCTGTCTCCCTCTCTCTCTGTCTCCCTCTCTCTCTGTCTCCCTCCCTCTGTCTCCCTCCCTCTGTCTCCCTCCGTCTGTCTCCCTCCAACTGTCTCCCTCCCTCTCCCTCTGTCTGTCTCCCTCCGTCTGTCTCCCTCCCTCTATCTCCCTCCCTCTGTCTCCCTCCGTCTGTCTCCCTCCGTCTGTCTTCCTCCGTCTGTCTCCCTCCCTCTGTCTCCCTCCCTCTGTCTCCCTCTATCTGTCTCCCTCCCTCTGTGTGTCTCCCTCTGTCTCCCTCTATCTGTCTCCCTCCCTCTGTCTGTCTCCCTCTCTCCGTCTGTCTCCCTCTCTCTGTCAGTCTGTCTCCGTCTGCCTCCCTCTGTCTGTCTCTCTCTCTCTCTCTGTCTCCCTCCCTCTGTCTCCCTCCCTCTCCCTCTGTCTGTCTCCCTCTCTGTCTCCCTCCCTCTGTCTCCCTCCCTCTCCCTCTCTGTCTCCCTCTCTGTCTCCCTCTCTCTCTGTCTCCCTCTGTCTCTGTCTGTCTCTGTCTCCCTCCGTCTGTCTCCCTCCCTCTGTCTCCCTCTGCCTCCCTCTGTCTCCCTCGCTCGCTCTCCCTCTCTGTCTCCCTCTGTCTCCCCCTCTCTGTCTCCCTCCCTCTCCTCCCTCCCTCTCCTCCCTCTGTCACCCTCCCTCTGTCACCCTCCCTCTGTCACCCTCTCTCACCTCACCCCGCCTGTGTGTCACCCGGGGCTGAGACAGCTTCCCGGGAACACACACAGCCGCACCCAAGTACTTCACAGGTCTTTAAAAGACCATTCACTTGTTAATGAGGCTTTGTTGTATTTTACCTCTTCTTAGCGCCCCTGCATCTCCGAGAGTGGAGATGCAGGGCGCTAAGAAGAGGCAAATACAACAAAGCCTCATTAACAAGTGAATGGTCTTTAAAGAATCGCCCGGCCCCCATAGAGCAGAGTCTCTCAGAGTCCGCGCTGCTGTTTGCTGACACTTTAAAAAAAACAAAAAAAAAACAGGTACGATGTCTGCAAGGTCCGCGGGCCGCCAAGGAAGGCTTGCCGGGCCGCTGGCGGCCCGCGGGCCGTACTATGAGTACCCATACTCTATAGTGTTTGAATCACTGCCAAATTGGCCAAAACCATTTGACGCAACTGGGATAAGCATCACAAGGAAACCAGGATCACAGGACTCAAAACCCGCTGCCCACCGCATCTCGATGGCCTCCTTTGATCCATCACTAACTTCAACTCCTGGATCATCCCGTGCGCAGACACCCTGGCCCCGCTCAAGACCATCACCGCACCACAGACTAAATCTCAAGCCAGCTGGTGCACAGAAGAATTACCACTCTTGAAAACACCACTTGCAAATAACTAGCATGCCAATGGAGACACACCCAGGACCAAAATGACAGAAGCACTAACAGATCAGCTCTCTGGATCTACCACCAGCAACACAGAGCCACCAAATGCTCAGCTATGACCAAATGAATTGAAAACAGCTTCCACAACTCCAAAGAGATATTCTCCGTAGTAAAGGAATTCAGCTCCCCCACCATCAGCACCACGTCAGTCAACCCCAAATAAGGAGCTATGAACCCAACCCTCCCACTACTTCAGCAACAAAATCAGCACCATTTACAACAACTTTGCTCCACAACAGGACCTGTTCACCGACACTGCCTCCTTATCCAAAGAGACAAGGACTTTGGAAACCGGGATGACCCATTGGTCCATTATCACCACTATGGAAACTGCCACCAACATGCTTTCCAGCCACTTGGGAGCCCCATTGGACCCCAGTCCACATTTCATCTACACCAAAGGATTTAAACTCATCTGCAGCCCTCACACCAATACTTAACAACTCACTCACCACTACCATGTTCCCAGATGCCTGGAAACACAGCCCCATACTATCTCAACTGAAGAAACCTTCTGCAGATCCAAAGACTCTGGCCAACTACAGACCGGTGTCCTTGCTACCATACCCGGCTAAAGTCCTGGAAAAACTCATCAATAAACAATAGACCACCTCAACAAAAAATACCTCCTGGATCCTTCACAATCTGGATTCAAGACGAATCACAGCACCAAAACCGCCCTCATCACCGCCACTGATGACATCTGTCTTATCATGGACAAGGGAAACACAGTGGCACTCATCCTTCTCGACTTCTCTCTATGGTTCGACACTGTCTCTCATCCCATCTTCATTCAACTGCTCCACAAAATTAGCATATGCAGATCCACTCTCTGATTGATCAGCACCTTCCTCACCTGATGCACTCTATCAGCCTGAAGCACAAGTTACTAACTTGTGTAACGATATATCTGTAAGAGACAGTAGTTAGTGATAGATTCCTTACCTTAGAATATCCCCAGGCGTCAGGCTGGATCCGGAAAGTTTTGCGTAGCAGTACCCTTGCGCGTCGGTAGGCGGCGTCGTGCGGCTCCGCGTCCGTCGTCGGCGTCGTGATCGCCGGGATGACGTCGCGGGCAGTACTTAGACGCCGCCCCTGCGCGCTGACGTCAGTTCTGTACACGACTTTCCGCGCCAGGAACGCAGAGCCATGCAAGAAGCTGACACAGGTGTCTGAAAAATACTAGGGCCCTGAAAGGGATGTCCTTAACCCTAGAAATCAGTTCGCAGAACGGGGAGGATGGGTGGGGCGGTAAGGAATCTATCACTAACTACTGTCTCTTACAGATATATCGTTACACAAGTTAGTAACTTGTGCATCTGAAAGAGACACGTTAGTGATAGATTCCTTACCTTAGAATAGATACCCCAGCAATACCAACCCTGTGGTGGGTCTGCGAACAAAGATCAGACAAGGAAGTCCTGGAGGACAGAACGGCCAAAGAAGCCGTCCCTCCGGACCTGACTGTCAAGGCAGTAATGCTTAGTAAACGTGTGCAGCGAGGCCCACGTAGCTGCCTGACAGATAACCGGCAGCGGAACACCGCGGCCCAAGGCCGTGGTAGCAGCCGTTGCCCTGGTGGAATGGGCACGCAGCCCAACAGGAGGCTCCTTCTTAGCCAAAGAATAGCAGGACTTGATGCACAAGGTAACCCAGCGGGAGATGGTCCTCTTGTGCACCGCCCGACTCCTTTTGGCGCCCACGTAGCCAACAAAGAGCTGGTCATCCACCCGGAAGTGTTTTGTGCGGTCGATATAGAAGGAGAGCGCACGCTTTGGGTCCAGACGGTGGAGCCTCTCTTCCTCTCTGGAAGGATGCGGAGGCGGAAAGAAGGTGGGCAAAGTGATGGTCTGCCCAATGTGGAAAGCAGTAACCACCTTTGGCAAGAAGGACGGACGCGTCCGAAGAACAACCTTGTCTGGATGAACAGACAGAAAGGGAGGTTTGCAAGAAAGAGCCTGGAGCTCACTCACCCGCCGAGCGGAGGTGATGGCCACCAGAAAGGCTGCCTTTAGAGTCAGAAGACGAAGAGGACAGTTATGCAGAGGCTCAAAGGGAGCGCACATTAAAAGGTAAGAACCAAGTTCAAGTCCCACTGAGGCATTACAAACGGAACAGGAGGGAAGAGGTGAGTAATGCCTTTAAGAACCTGTTAACAACAGGGGACTTGAAAAGGAGGGCTGATCAGGGAGCCTGAGGAAGGCCGAGATAGCACAAAGATAACCCTTGATGGTACCCAGGGCAGAACCCTGTTGGGCCAGAGAGAGAAGGAACAGAAGGACCTCAGAAAGAGGGGCAGAAAGGGGATCCACAGCCTTTGCTGTGCACCATGCCACAAATTTGTTCCACCTGCAGGCGTATACCACCTTAGTGGAGGGACGCCTGGCTGCCAGAATCACATCACAAACTTCGGGAGGCAAGTCGAAAGGAATCAACTGCCGCCGCTCAATCTCCACGCAAGCAGGTGTAGACTGGACAGGTTCGGGTGGAGGACCGTCCCCTGCTGCTGCGACAGAAGATCCTCCCGAAGAGGCAGACGGATCGGGGGATCTATGCTCATATTGAGTAGCTCGGGATACCAAACTCTTCGAGCCCAGTCCGGAGCCACAAGAATGACTTGGGCCCGGTCGTGCCGAATCTTCTTCAACACTCTGGGTAGAAGTGGTATAGGCGGAAAGGCGTACAACAGACCGCAACTCCACTCGCGACGAAAAGCGTCGCCGAGCGAGTGCCGCCTTGGAAATTCCAACGCGCAGAACTGATGACATTGCGCGTTCTCTTCGGTGGCGAATAGATCTAACCAAGGCTCTCCCCACTGTAGAAAGAGTCCGTGCGCCACTTCCGAGTGAAGACGCCATTCGTGATCCATCATGCACCTGCGGCTGGAGTTCGTCCGCCCTGGCGTTCAGAGAACCTGCCAGGTGTTGAACCATCAGGAACATGCCCTGATGTTCCAGCCATGTCCAGAGGCGCAGAGCCTCCTGACAAAGGGTCCAAGACCCCACCCCGCCCTGTTTGTTGCAGTACCACATGGCGGTGGTGTTGTCTGTGAACACCTGCACTACCTTCCCTTTGACAGAGGGAAGGAATGCCTTGAGTGCAAGCCGGATCGCCCGGAGCTCCAGAAGGTTGATATGGAGCCGGGACTCCGCCGGAGACCAGAGGCCTCTGATCTCCGCCTCTCCCAAGTGACCGCCCCATCCCAGAAGGGACGCGTCCGTCACAACTGTATGCTCTGGCTGGGGAAGGGAGAGGGATCTGCCCATGACCCATTGCCGGTTCGAGAGCCACCACTGCAACTGTTTTGCAGTCCCCTCCGAGATCTGGACGTGATCGGACAGGTTGCCCTGGTGCTGCGCCCACTGGAACTTCAGGTCCCACTGCAGAGCCCGCATATGCCATCTGGCATGATTGACCAGCAGGATGCAGGAGGCCATGAGGCCCAGCAGCCTCAGGGTCATCCTTACCGAAACCCAGGATAAAGGCCGAAAGATCGGAATCATAGCCTGAATATCCCGGACTCGCCGTTCGGGAGGATAGGCCCGAAACTGCGTCGTGTCCAGAACTGCTCCGATGAAAGGAGCTGTGGAGAAGGAATCAGATGCGACTTCGGCACATTGATGGAGAACCCCAGCGAGTGCAGGAGTTCGGCCGTAGTCTGGAGGTGGGAGACGACTGCCTGGGACGAGCCCGCCTTCAGCAGCCAGTTGTCGAGGTAGGGAAGACTGAAACCCCTGCCCGGCGCAGATGAGCCGCGACCACCGCCATCACTTTCGTGAACACCCGAGGGGCACTTGTAAGGCCAAAGGGAGCACGGTGAACTGAAAATGCTCGTGGCCTACCGTGAACCGAAGGTAACGCCGGTGGGCCGGCAGGACGGGGATGTGGAAATATGCGTCCTGCAAGTCCAACGCTACCAACCAGTCTCCAGGGTCGAGGGCAGTCAAGACCTGAGCTAGGGTGAGCATCTTGAACTTCTCCTTCCGGAGGAAGCGATTGACGTTCCGGAGGTCCAAGATAGGACGCATGTCCTCCTTGTCCTTTTGGGCACCAGAAAGTAGTGGGAGTAGCAACCACGCCCTACTTCTGGGGTCGGAACATGCTCGATGGCCCTCTTGGTCAAGAGGGCCGTGACTTCCTTCTGTAGAAGCACCAAGTGATCCCCTGACATGCGGTGGAGTTGAGGTGGCATGGCTGGGGGGTGGTCTCGAAGGGGAGGGAGTAGCCCCTTCGGACAATGTCCAAGACCCACCTGTCCGAGGTGATGGTGCGCCAGTGGGGAAGGTGATGGCGGACCCTGCCCCCTACTGGCGTGCCGTGCACCTGAAAGGAGGGACTAGGAGGGCTTGGAGGCCGCGGACGGGTTGGAGGTGGTGGCCTGACCCGCACGCTGGTTGCCCGATCCGCCACGGCGGAATCCACGTCCTCGGCCACGCGAAGACGCCTGCTGCGCGGGCCGGTGGCTGGGCTGCTGACGTGAAGGGGCGCCCCTACCGTGGCCACGATAGGGGCGAAAAGCAGAAGGCAGCAGAGGGCGTGTAGCAGAAAGGCCCAGGGACTTGGCAGTAGCCCGTGAGTCCTTAAAGCGCTCCAACGCATGGTCTGCTTTGGACCCAAAAAGACCGACTCCATCAAAGGGCATGTCCATGAGAGTATTCTGGACATCCCCTGAAAAACCAGTGGTTCTCAGCCAGGCGTGGCGGCGGAGCGCCACCGTCGTTGCAATCGACCTGCCCAGCGAGTCGGCGGTGTCAAGGCCACAACGGATAGTGTATTTGGCCGCATCCCTTCCTTCCGCAATGGCGCGGGAAAGCAGTGCCTGGACCTCCTCAGGGCACTGGGGCAAAACATCCGCCACCGAATCCCACAGAGAGTGGGTATAGCGGCCCAAAAGACAAGCGGTGTTAACGGACCGCAAGCCAGCACTGGAGGAAGAAAAACCTTTCTTCCCAAACTGATCCAGGCGTTTGGATTCCCTATCCGGAGGAGCGGTAGGGAAGGCGGTTTGGGAAGCGGAGGCTTGGACAACCAAGCTCTCAGGAGTGGGGTGGACAGAAAGAAACAGGGGGTCGCCCGGAGCGGGGCGATGGCGTCGTGACACGTTCCGATCCACAGGAGCCCCTGTGTTGGGCTTGGACCAGGCGCCCAAAAGAACGTCTGTGAGGGCGTCGTTAAACGGCAGCACAGTCTCCGCAGAGGAGGCTGCCGGCTGAAGCACCTCTGTCAAGATGTTAGGCTTGACCGTCAAAGTAGGGAGCTGGAGACGTAAGGCCCCAGCAGCCCTACGCAACACCGTACCAAAATTGGCCCCCTCCTCCGTAGCCACGGGAGGAGACAGCATGCCAGTGTCAGGAGAAGTATCCAGACCACTGGCCTCCCCTAGACTCTCTGTCCAGTCCTCATCATACTGACAGTTGCGAGTCAGAGGGTCATCAGACCCCTCCCAGTCCTCCTGGTCCCCCTCTGGTTCAAAATAAGGAGGAGGAGGGACATTTGGGACCCAAGGGCCCATCGGCGCCGGAGCCGGCGTCGAGCGACGTCGCTCCGGGTCCATGTCCGGAGCCGGAAGGAACTGGGGGACGACGCCGCCCGGAGCCCAGGGCGGCGTCGAGAACGGCACCGGAGACATCGGCGCCGGCGGAGGTGTCGTGAGGTCGACCGGCGTCGATGGGGGTTGTGGAGCCGGGATCGAGGCCGGGGCCGAAGCCGGAGCCGGGATCGAGGCTGGAGTCCCGGGCGACGCCGGGGCCGGAGCCGCCGGCGACGCCGGAGCAACCCCATCAGGGCCCGCGGGGCCCGAAGGCGCACCGGAGGGGCCTGAAGGCCCGAAGAGGCGGGCCATGGCCGACAGGAACTCCTGTACCTTGGCCGGATCCGCCCCCGAACCCGGGAAGGGCGGGTATGACGGGGCGACTCCACAGGCAAGTCCGGGGCCGCGGGGGCGGGGACGGTGCCGGGAGGGGCCTCAGCCGAGTCGCGAGACCGGCGAGGCGAAGTCCGAGAGCGACGATGCTTCTTGGACTTCTTGTGCTTAGACTTACCGGACGAAGAAGACTTCGACGCCGACGACCGGTGTGCACTCCGCGAGCGACCCCTGGACCTCTCACGCGACCGGGGCCTCCGTGGAGCCGAATGCCGGGCCTCGAGGAGCTTTCGAGACCGCTCTCGCAAAGCTTTCGGGTTGAGGGCCTGGCATTCGGGACAAGACTCGGTGTCGTGGCCTCGGCCGAGGCAGAAGAGACACTCCCAATGCGGGTCGGTGACGGACATCATCCGCGCACAGGCGCCGCATCGCTTGAAGCCGGGCATCCCTACGACACCTTAAAGATGGAAAAAACAGTGAAAAAATCACCAAAAAGTATGGTCAAAAATTGACCAGGGCACTGCTCTTCCCGGATCTGCGCTTGCTGGCGCGGAAAAAGAAGAACTGACGTCAGCGCGCAGGGGCGGCGTCTAAGTACTGCCCGCGACGTCATCCCGGCGATCACGACGCCGACGACGGACGCGGAGCCGCACGACGCCGCCTACCGACGCGCAAGGGTACTGCTACGCAAAACTTTCCGGATCCAGCCTGACGCCTGGGGATATTCTAAGGTAAGGAATCTATCACTAACGTGTCTCTTTCAGATTCCTTACACTTCTTCTGCCTTCAACGTGATCTGTGGAGCCCCCCATGGACCCTCGCTTAGCCCTGTGCTCTTCAATGTCTACATGGCACCGCTCACCAACATGTCTATGCCAACAGCCTCAGCATCGACTTGTACAGCGATGACGCCCAGTCCATTTCCATTTTGAATCTTTATTCGATCCATTAATAAACAGATCATAAAAGTACAATCTCAACACAGATTTTATGATAAAACCATTTGCATAAATACCGAAACATTTAAAATGGTTTTTAAAAACAATTAAAATCAGATTAAAACCATAATTGATCCATCCTTAGAAATTCATTGCGACAAACTTCTTACCCTTCTATTTCTCAAACAAGTCCATAAAAAAGATGCTACCACAAAACAAACGTAAGGGTTAGGCAAGGCTTTTAGAAAATACAGTGCAGCTTTACATTGAGAGAAATTTTGACGCCTTAAAATTGGGAGAAGGAACTTTTCCCTTTCAATACAATAAAATGGGCAAAAGAGCAGCAAGTGTAAATCAGACTGGGGGGAGTGATTGTCACACGGGCACGGGCCTAGTTCTGAAAGCTTGAACCTTTTTTCTGGAAACCCCAACATTAGTGGGATTAGGTTCAAGCGGAATCGCAGCAAGATAAACCTATGCTGAACCACTGTGACATGGGTAAGATAAAAATAGCCTTCCCCCGGTCTGGGCGAGAGTCCATTATAAACTATAAACGACTGTGAACACCTGTTCTTTTCCCAACGTTCAGCAGAGGCCTTTTGTATAAATAGATCAGTTATTTCCCGTTTAGATACCTAGGTACATAATAAGGGGTTCCTAAATAATTCTCCCTGCCCAATTGCTTTTAGTTCAGCCTGAACCTAACTAAGCCAACCAATTCTGCTGTAACCCTCAAGCCTCAAACAGTCCCTGAATATACATTGCGTTAAATCAACGGTATCCCTACGCCAGATTGAAATCCACAAAAGGATAGGTGCTAACCTGATAGAATCACACAGGTAAGGGAGACCCAGTTCAAGATGTAAGATGTAATTAGAGGTAGAGGGAGGTAACGAGACCCTAGACTTAAAAAAGGCATCTTCCGCTTTCTGAAGCTGATCTGTTTTGGCCATTCCCCAAACTCCCGCCCCATAGGTAGCAGCTGCCTTTGGCTTTGCTTGATAAATGGTCTTAATCATTTCCAGTGGGCTGGCTCCTAATTTTTTAGCAAAGCCTTTTATAGCTTGAAGACCCCTTTCCATGCCCAGGGCTCTGGTTGCAACCAAGTTATTCCATGACTGTTTACTATCAAACAAAATCCCCAGATAAGGAAAAGAGTCAACCACCTCGATTTTCTTAGAGGCCAGATGGAAATATGGAGCCTTTGTGCCTCTTGAAGCTCCTACTATAATAATGAACGATTTTGACTCGTTCACTCGAAGTTCCAGTGAAGCCATGAATAAGGCGTAGGAAGATAGCAGTTTTTGGAGGGCTACCCCAGTCCTCGCCATCAAAACCGCGTCACCGGCGTATGCCAGTATGGGGAGTGAGTTGTTTCCAAATTTGGGAACATCTAAAGACAGTCCAGACAGGGCCGCCTCCACCCCGTTAGTATAGATGGAGAAAAGAAACGGGGCGAGGACGCAACCCTGTCTGACGCCCTTTTCTATTTTAAATGAGCCTGTGCATTCCCCATTTCTGCCATATCTCACCGAAGCAGAGGCATTGGAATACAGCTGACTAATAAAGCGGATGATCAGGGGATCAATTCCCATTCCTTCCATCATGGACCACAGTTTTGAATGGGACACACAGTCAAAAGCGGCTGAGAGGTCCATGAATGCCATATAGATTTTTCCATTTTTCGCCTTTGTATATTTATCTATACAAAGAGAAAGATTCAAACCTTGGTCCACTGTCCCCTTGCCCTTTTGGAAGCCATATTGCGCCAACATTAAAATATTGCGTTACTGGGCCCACTCCTCCAATCTAGCTAACAACAACCGGCCCATAAGTTTGGCAGTTGAATCCAAAAGGGAGATTGGTCTATAGTTTTTAGGGCTGCCCCTATCTCCCTTTTTAAAAATAGGAACTATTACACTATGGTTCCATGATGGCTGGGGGACCTCTACCACTATACTATTAAAAACATTTGTTAAAAGGGGCGCCCACAGGTCATAGTTGTCCTGGAAAAGATCTATTGGGACCCCGTCAGGCCCCGGGGCCTTCCCTTGAGCACACATTTCCAATGCTTCCCTCACTTCTCCAATAGTAAAAGTCAGGGTACCTTGGGGAGACTGCAAAAAATCTATATAAGGGGTCTCATTAGGTTGACATGCAAAAATACTTTCAAAGTGTCCTACCCATACTTCTTCCTCTACATGAGTATCTAGAGACGGGTCAGTCACATTTTTGAAATACGGCGCATTTATGACCTTCCAGAACTCCTTACTACTCTTAGAACTAGCTGCATGTTCAAGGTCATCCCACGCCTTTTCCTTTAGCTCCTTTTCGCGGGTATTCCTTGCCTGCTTGTAATCTTTCCGGAGGGTTCTTATCAGTGCAGGATCTCTTGGCTGTGATTTTAATGCATTATCGAGTGCTCTCTTTGCTGCTGAGCAAACGGAGTTGAACCAGCGACCAGATGGTACATCAGTTGTTGGTTTCTGACGGGTAAGTGCAATTTTTAAATTTGCTATAAGGGTTGTGAAATAGAAAAGTAGAAGAGGAGGGGGGCCACCTTCTGTCAAACAGTGTAGGATATCCTATCGCCCTATCTCCCTCCTTAACGTGGAGGCCAAGATATTAGCGAAGGCCTTGGCCAATCGCCTCCTGCCACATATTACCACACTGGTTCATATGGACCAGGCTGGCTTCATGCCCCAGAGGGCGACCAGACACAACATCAGGTGGGCGCATGTAGCGGTGGCGGCGGTGAGCCGACTAGGGGTACCCGCCGCGCTTTTATTGGCAGACATGGATAGAGCATTTGACTCCCTCAGTTGGACCTATCTATTTGCTTTACTACGGCACCTCAACCTTGGTCCGCGCTTCCTTTCTTATCTCACCCTGCTCTATACGGACCTGACAGCCTCCGTGCTTGTGGCGGGAGCGTGCTCGTCACCATTCCCCGTCCGGCGGGGCACGCGACAGGGCTGCCCTCTGTCCCCATACCTCTTTGCCCTAGCCATGGAGCCACTGGCGGCCTGGGTGCGCATAGACGCCCAAGTACAGGGATTTGAGTGGGCCTCGGGGCTGTCAGATAGGATTGCCTTATATGCGGACGACGTACTATTCTTTCTTACAGCTATCGATAGGACGGGTCCGCGGCTGCTGCGCATCATGCAGATCTTTGGGGAAATGACAGGGCTATATATGAATCCGAGCAAGTCCACACTATGGCCGATAGGTGCTCCGGGGAGGGTGGGGAGTGGGCGTCATCGATTCAGCTGGCAGTGGGAGGGCTGAAATACCTTGGGGTGTTTATATCGGACATCCCCACAGTTTCCTGGGAGCGCAACCTAGCTCCGGTCTGGGAACGCACTCGGGCGGATCTCAAGTCCTGGTCTCGAATGCCGCTGTCAATATTCGGTCGGTCGGCCATCTTCAAGATGGTGGCGCTTCCTCGGCTCCTATACCAATTGCAGAACCACCCGTACCAAATCCCGCCCCAGTGGTTTCGACAAGTTACTGCAGCGCTGGGACAGTTCCTATGGGAGGGGGGAAGGGTGCGGGTGGCGGTTCGGACGTGCTTCCTATCCACGTACTGCGGGGGGTTGGCGTCTGCAGATGTCCTCTCTTACTACCAGGCGTCGCACCTGCTAGTTCTTAATGAGTGGTGGTATGGGGATAGGGCGGACCCAGCATACGCATTGGAAAGGTACCTTATGGGACATTCCTCCGTGCACATGATTCTCTACTCGACGCTGTTGCAGGGCTCCCTGCCACCGGTCACGGTGGCAGGGAGTGGGGATGCCGTGCGGGATGGTGTGGCACATTGACCCGGGAGACCCCCCTGTGGAACAATGGGCGGCTGCCGCAGTTGGCAGCACTGCAGGGCTTCCGAGGATGGGATAATATTGGCATCTCGACTCTAGGGGACATTATGAAAGGGCTGACGCTCAAATCCTTTCAGGACCTGCAGAAGGACTTCCACATGCCAAGGGCTCAGTTCTATCGCTACCTCCAACTTAGACACGCTCTGACCCCTAGTCTGGAGGGCTTAGAGTCCCTGCCCGAGTTCAGTCCTATCGAAGCAAAAGTATTCATGGGAGACCTCAACGAGCGCAAGATTTCTCAGATCTATCAATCGCTGGTTACCCACTGCTTCCCCCACCCTTCAGAAGCTTAGGGGGGATTGGGTGAGAGATGTAGGTCCATTGGATGAGGAGGATTGGAATGAGGCCCTGGCGTCCCCACGCGGGGCGGCCATAGCAGTTCGTTTCCGATTGGTTCAATTCAATTTCCTACATAGGGTCTACTACACGCGAGCGCGACTATGGAAGGCAGGGCTGATAGCCTCCCCGGTGTGTCTGCGGTGTACTCAAGAGGAAGGCACACTGTTACATACAATATGGAACTGCCTGTCCCTAGACCGGTTCTGGAGGGGGGTATTTGATTGCCTGGCTGAAGTGTTGGGATGGGAGCTCCCTCGCACACCGCGCTTGGCTCTGCTGCACATTGTGGAGGGGGTAGGGGGAAACATCTACAAAAGGCATTTAATGCTCCTTGGCTTTACCCTGGCCAAAAGGGATATCGCCAGGGCATGGAAGGCTACGCGGCCCCCTCGGTTACAGCTTGGAAGAATGGCCTAGATTTTTGCATGGGGCTGGAGAAACCCATATTTGTTGCCAGGGGCTGTCCACGCAAACACTACAAGATATGGAAAAGATGGGCAGATTTTCGGGGCTATGGCTGGAACCAGTGCCGGACTCTGCGGATTCCCGCCCAGCGTAGTCTCTTGCTGGGATACTGAGCGGGGGAGGAGCCTCCTGGGTGGAACCGGGATACAGGGATGCCTTTGCTCGGAGACCCGGCCAGAGCTGGACTGTGAGGACCAGACGTGATCCCGGGGGGTTGGGCGAGGGTGGGGGGTGTTGGGATATGTAATTTTCAGTTATACATACATGCTTCTATATATTTTGCAAATGTCAAATCCAGTGGAATCGCTTCCTTATTGTTGTTTGATTGGGCGGCTGGCTCTGGTGTGCAGGGTACCGCATAATCTGTGCAAATTTGACGAATAAAAATTGTCTTTTAAAAAAAAAACAGTGTAGGATATCTTCTTTCACTTGGGATATTATATCCACGACGAAGTTCTTTTTCACGACCTGGGCCCACCTCATTTGATATCCATTTTTCCTTACAAGAGTAATATTATTGATTTTCAAATGGGGTCTCTTCACTTTTTGAGGGGCACTTATATGAATAAGTAGGAGGGCATGGTCGCTATAAGGAGTGAATGTATTACTAACATGATCCACTCTATTCTGTATTGTAGATGAGACTAGGATAAAATCAATTATAGACTCAGAATTGTTCCTCCTAAAAGTTGGCTCTATCTGGCCTGTTTTCCCACTATTAATTACAGTCAGGTCCCTTGTAAAAAGCAGCCTATTAAGCGTGTCTCCGTAAGTATTATGTACAAAGTGTGGAAGGGGATTACCCTCCGGATCGTTTATTCCACACACAATGTCATTATCATACTTACACGGGTGGGTATTAAAATCTCCCACCCAAATTAGGCTAGGTTTCCCCTTCTGCTTAGCCAGATAAATTAGATGTAGCTCCTCATTCAGGACCTCCAATACACTTTTCATATTTGCTCCGAATTCATTATTATAAAAATGTATTAATAACCATTCTCCAACAGGTAAGAAGTCTAATTGGAGAATTAGAAAGCAGTTATTCCTGGAGCCCACCTGTTTTACTTGTGCTGCTAGTGTATTGGAGACTAGGGTTAAAAGACCTCCTTTAGCTCTTCCAGACACTGAGGGGACTGCAGGAGTGTGGATAGTACGGTAGCCCGGGAAAAAAACTGGTTCCTTAGACCACGTCTCTTGGAAACAAACAATATCTATCATTTGCCAATAGTTATGCCATTCTTCGTTACCTATTTTTGAGGTAATTCCCGCCACATTCCAGGTTGCTAGCGATAACATATTTGTTTTCCTTTTTGTAAAGTAGTATCACTAGCAGCCACTATTGGAGGGCGAATAGGGATACAATTTGGTAGTCAATCACACGCTTCCAAATCAGAGAGAGGGGCAAATCTGTTGTAAAGGCCAACTACTGGTGCTGCAATTAAATGCTCTGAGTGTCGCGGAATGGAGTCACCTATCCTTGACCAGCCCCTGTGTTCGCTCTCTAGTATGGGGACCTGTTTATAAAAATAATCTAATGATAATGGTATTATCTGGGTATTCCTGGTCTTAAAACGATCAAAATTGGTCAAAAGTAACCCAGCTGTGTACGAATTGTTAAAATTTATCACTACACAATCCCCTGTAAATGAGTACAATGTGTTTCCCACCTGTTTCACCCTCCTGGCCATAATAATTTTATTGGCTAAATAAATCTTTCCCATGCCCCAGTCCATTGACTGGTTCATTAACCAGTGCAGGCATTTGTCCATTAGCTGGATAGTTAATTCCGGTCGGTTATCCTGCAGGGGCGGAACATTGGCAAGTACCAGCACTAAGGGAGAAGCATCCGGAGGAAGATGAAGTCGGTGATGAAAACTCATTTCCGCCCTGTCCGCAGGATTAGGTTCCATGCTGACGGATCGCGTAGCCTCTCCAAATTCCCCAGGCCCTCGAGGCATCCGCTGAGGTTTAGGAGCCATATTTCTATTAACATTCAATGCTGGTCTTTGGACCATCAATTGGTTAACAGTTTGATGTTGAACTAAAGCCGCCGAGTCTTCCCTTCCTTGGGATCCCAAAGGGAGGGAAGAAAGAGATGGTACAGACTTGCCCCCATCAACACCAATAACAGTCTGGTTATTGACTGCGGGTGAGTTAGTCAGGGGCAACGTCGATACAGATGATACAGCATTATGACGCTCCAAGCCTAATAATCTCGCTTCAATATTAGACAGTTTAAGAAGAATTGGATCCAGGAGAGTAGTCATTACTTTAGTGACTTGAGCCCAGAAAACATCATCCAAAACTAAGTCTCGAGTCTGGGTGCCTATACATGGTGGCGTAGGTGCAATCAAAATATCGGGGGCAGATGTCTTGGCTCCGGATACCCTCTGTTTGTTCCCTCTCACCGTTTTTGGTTGTTTGGATTTAGCAGGACCTCGACCTCTCCGCAGCTTTGGTGGCGAATCACTTGCCACACTAGTGCTGGGCACATCTCCCATGTCCCCTAACACAGAAGTGGTGGGGGAACATATATTAGGTGACGTGGCCCGTTGTCCAGGAGGGATATCATCACCGGATAAAACAATGAGCCTCGGGGAACTGGAGGCGGGGTCGTTGATGGTTCCAATGGGAGATCTATTGGCAAGGAGGAGTGGCTCCATCGACAAGCGCCTCTCAGTCAGTTCTATCGCGTGTGAGAGGACGCTCGCCGCTCTGACTAAAAAAGCGTCGAGGGTTGCAACACTCCCTCCTCCTGGTTTCTCCACGAGCGGCCTTCGCTTCCCCATGGGCATATACAGGTATCACAAAATAAAATTAAAGAGTACCTGCTGGCCAAAAGTCACGAGGGGTGGCCCAGCCCGGCCTCCTTCGGGCTCCGACGGGCGTGGACGGGCCCGCCCTTGGCCCGGGCTTAGCCTGCACGCGTCCCGACAACGTCCTTTTCAGCGCGTTCTCCAAGCGCTAGGGACTCTGGGAGATGTAGGCCCACAACGAAAGTCCGGGACCCAGCCTGCAAGCACCCCTCCGATCTCGTGCGCGTCTCAGGTAAACTCCTGCCCAGCACCACAGTGAGAAGAAACGACGCCCAGTCAATCCACTCCCTCTCCTATGACACCTCCAACACCCAGACAGTATTCACCACCTGCATCTTCCAAGTTTCCAACTGGATGAAGACTGTCTGAAGCTCAACTCCAACAGAGGTGGTACACTTCGTAAAAGACACCTCACTCTGGACTACGGACTGGTGGCCACTTGAACTAGGACCAACACTCATCCCATCGAACCAAGCTAGGAACCTAGGGATAGTAACTTATAACCAAATTTCAGCATTTAGCCAGATCAACTCAGTTGCCAGCTGTACTATGGAAACTCAGTTTATGTCAACATCACTGCACAGCTCACCAAGAGGCACCAGGTCATACAAAACAGAGCAGCCAGACTCATGCTCAAACTCTCACCCTGCACTCACATTTGCATGAAACTCAAGGACCTCCACTGGCTCACAATTTACAAACCTCCGGCATGCCCACTTCCTGCGCATCCGAAGAGCCAGAGTCAGCAGGCGCGCATTCTCGTATCTGGCTCCCAAAGCCTGGAACGATCTCTTGTTGCTGAAGCCGGGTGTTTACGAGGTATCTTGGGCGCTCATACAGTGATCACATATACGTATTTAAGAGCAGGGTTTTCGCCCGCGGTGCATTCAATGGTGGGAAGGTACACCCTACTCCCCTTGGTACAATCCTAAGATTGAAGAACAATGTCTAATGTCATGAAACCCAAGCTATTCAAATAAATCAACAGTTTTCAATCAAAAAGACATATAATAAACAGAAGAGATTTCAGGGCTGATCTGCTGGTAAGCTTGAGTGGTCAGACCTCCTGCAAGGGATATAACAGCGTAGGAGGTCTGAAGGTGTTGTTGTCTTCTGGTATCGTTCTCAATATGATGGTACATTAGATAACAAATAAATAAATGTACAGTGATGGCAGCTGTGTAGACTGCCAGGAGTGTGACGGGCTCGATGTAACGAGTTGCTTCTGTGATGCCGAAGCGTGTCCACTCAGTATATACTGTATATACACTGAACAAATTGTTACTTTCTGATGGATACTTCTACCTTTAGATTCCTCAACTTGTGAACATCCCTTGATAACAGCCTGGGCCCAGTAAGTTTTTTTGAATAGCTCATCCGTGCCGGCAGAGGGCAGTGACTCAATTTCGACATCAGCAGCTTAACCTTGTGACATCACTGGAGGTATAAGTTGTCCAGCAGGCACAGCAACTGCAGTTCCCTTTTTTCCAAGCCAGCAACGCGGCTTCTCTTATTTTTTACATTTTAAAATATCTCCTCCTAAGAAACTGGACTTAAAGCCCTGTAGAGATTGTGAGGGTCAGATGTCTGATCCTCATGATTTCTGCCTATAGTGTTTAGGCTGTGGCCATAACACACATTCGAAATGGAGGTAACACTCAATGGCAAGGGCAAAAGAAGGTAGGCAGATTTCTCATTCATGTTCAGGATCTCAGATCTCTCCTCCTCCTAAGACTTATAGGAAACAAAAACATTAGAAGAAGAGAAGGTAAGGAGAGAATGAGGTATGTCACCCTAGTCTAGTCACACATCATATTCCTCTTTGGAGCCAGAGTTAGCAGCATTACTTCCAGAACCGAAGCAGTCAGCACAGACTAAACCGGGCCCAGCGTCAGTCCCCACTCTTCAGAATCTAGCTTCAGGTGGTCCTCGCTCCTAACTTGAGTTTCCTGCTCCTGGGACGGGTCCTGCGTTCTTTTTTAACTCTACATTCAAGTTTAGGAGCGTTACAGTCCCTTCTGGATTGCCTTCGAGTCGTAAGGGCTAGAAGGGGGTGGTGTTCAAACTCCCACCTATGAGTCTTCAATCGGCGTCATTCGCTGCCCCCCCCAATTTATGCCCCAGCCTTCAGTTTTGCCAGCGCTACATTTCCATAACCAGCGCCATTGTCCACACACCCAACGTTGGTGACCTCTGCGCCACTTTGAACTTCTCCTATGCCACCAGTGTCAAATTCTGACCTGGTGCCAATGTCAGCGTCAAAGGTTCAGGACACTTCTTCAACTTTTTCTATTCCTACAGGGGCATCTCACAGATCTAGAGGCGAAGTTCAAAGATTTTTAAAAGAGAACCAATATAAGAGCAGAACTTCTCCATGTTATGTTAAATTATGTTATGAGTATTTGTATGGTGTGCATATCACCTAGGAGGGTAACCTGGTGCCTAAAGAATGAGGCTGCTGCCCTGACTGGGGGCTATTGGAAGAGCGAGGTTTTTAGTTACTTGTGAAATTATAGGACTCAGTTGGCAGCTCTGATTTGCTGGGGGAGTTTGTTCCAGGTCTGATGTCATGAGGCACACGCTATTCAAATAAATCAACAGTTTTCAATAAAAAAATAATAATTAATAGTAGAGATTTCTTTTCTTTTATTGCTGTGTTTTATTTTCTTCAAACGACCTTTCTTTAGCCAACACGTGTTTCGTTGTCTTTGGGAGGTATCCCTATGACTTAGTCAGGGCTGATCTTCTGGTAAGCTTCAGTGGTCAGACCTCCTGTAAGTGATATAACAGCGTAGGAGGTCTGAAGGTGTTGTTGTCTTTTGGTATCGTTCTCAATATGATGGTACATTAGATCACAAATAAATAACTGTGGTTTGCCTTGGGAGTTGATAACCCCCAATGGTGCTTGAAGCAGAAAGGCTGTACTAGTCTATGTACAGTGATGGCAGCTGTGTAGACTGCCAGGAGTGTGCCGCGCTCGATGTAACGAGTTGCTCCTGTGATGCCGAAGCCTGTCCGCTCAGTATATACTGAGATCCTGAACATGAATGAGAAATCTACCTGCCTTCTTTTGCCTTTGCCATTGAGTGTTACCTCCATTTTGAATGTGTGTCATGGCCACAGCCTAAACACAATAGGCAGAAAGTAACCATTTGTTCAATATGTAGCCACTGTTAGGACCTGAGCGCAGGTGTTATAAGCTCTGATCTATATGTGCAAAGGATCAGCCTGGTTGCTCAGTTTTGTACAATATTAAGTACTTTAAGTATCTTCTTTGACTGGTGTATGTGACTACTCAAATCACAATAGGTTTTTTAGACAAACCAGTCCAAACATAACATTATTAAAAAATAAAACCTACATTTTAAAACAATAAAAATGTTAGTTTTTGCTGGTTTTAGGACTTTGGGTACTTTACCACTGCTAACCAGTGCATGTGCTCTCTACTTTAAACATGGTAAAATTGGCTTCTCCACAGTTGGCATATTTAATTTACTTATAAGTCGCTAGCAAAGAGCACTACATGTGCCCAGGGCCTGTAAATTAAAGGATACTAGTTGGCCTGCACCACTCATTGTGCCGCCCACTTAAGTAGCCCTTTAACATGTCTCGGGCCTGCCATTGCAGAGCCAGTTTGTGCAGTTTTAAACTGCCATGTCGACTTGGCAAATTAACCCTCTTGCCAGGTCCAAACCGTCCTTTTTAATACATATAAGTCACCTCTAAGGGATGACCTGGACAGACCAAGGACAGGGTGCAGTGTATTTAAAAAGTACTTATCTTCTGAAAAATTGCCTGCAAAATATCCAAAACTGGATGATGGCTAACTTTCTTAGTCTCACCCCAGATAACAAATATTCTGCAATCCAGGTCAACCAAATCAAAACCTAAGCACAAACTGGATCACTAAACTCAAAAGTAAACAGCTTCACACCTCATGGCTCTTCTGAGATAAAATCACTAGCCTTCTGGATTTACCCACATCTTTCTATGATAGCCCATTCTGATCACGCTAAAAACACACCAGAGCTGCTCTTCAGGCAAAAAAAAAATGTAACCCATTCTTACACATAACCCTAGTAATTTCGCCAATGGACTTTGGAAATATAATGCTGACTGGACTTCATAAAACTTCACTATCATCCTATAAGGCTGTCCTCCAGTTAGCTGTAAGATTTCTTTCAGGGAAGAAAAAGACTGACCACACTCGCCTTGTATTAATAGATCCATTGGCTTCTAATTAAAGACGGCATCAAGTTTAAAGTGTCTTGTATCATATTCAAGGTGATCCATCTTAAAAACCACCATACCAATGTTGCATGCATACATTCTTTCATGTGGAGGTGCAACATAATGCATGTGATCTACAGGGTTCCCACACAAATGAGGTACTATTGTTAAATCATAGGAAGGCACGACACTTCTTTAACACAGTAGGTGATCCACTACTCAAATCATTCATTGCATTAAAGACAAACAAGAATTTTAACAAGGATTGGTAAATGAATTAGGTTTCCCCTATGTGATTAATAATAAGCTGTTTTTTGTTGTAATTGTAGCTCGCTGAGTAGTTGTACAATATAAGTTACAGAAAGTCTTTTAAAGTGTTATGACTTGTTTATGTTCAAAAAGGCAATATATTGTGCTGTTACTAGTGGTATAGTGCGGGTAAGTAATAGCTAAATTTTTGAAAATTAAATGAAAGAGGGAAATAATAGAATTAATTGATGTAATACCAATATTATGTGTTTAGAGGTGTTCTGACAATTTTTGGACCCAGTGCCACTGCACCTGCTGCACCATTCAAATTATGCCCCTAGTGCCTGCAAGATAACTGCATTTGTAACTGCCTGTTTAGTAGTAAAATATAGCAATATTCGGTGTTTAAAGGAGTTATGACAACTTTTGGCCCCGGTGCCACTGCACCTGCTGCACCATTCAAATCATTACTCTATTGCCTGTAAGTTAGCTGCACTTGTGACTGCCTGTTTAGTAGTAAAATATTGCAATATTGTTGTTTAGCCAGGTTCCTAGAGCTTTGGGCCCCGGTGTCACTGCACCAGCTGCATCATTGAAATCATGACCCTAGTGCCTGCAAGGTAACTGCACTTGTGATTGCCTGTTTAGTAGTAAAATATAGCAATATTAGGTGTTTAGTGGGGTGCCTAGAGCGTTTGGTCGCGGTGCTACTGCACCTGCTGCACCATTCAAATCATGACCCTATTGCCTGCTAGATAAATGCACTTGTTGTCTGCACGGTAACTGCACTTGTGGTTGCCTGTTTAGTAGTAAAATATAGCAATATTAGGTGTTTAGTGGGGTGTCTGGAGCTTTTGGTCCCGGTACCACTGCACCTGCTGCACTATTGAAATTATGACCCAAGTGCTTGCTAGATAACTGCATTTATGACTGCCTGTTTAGTTGTAAAATATAGCAATATTAGGTGTTTAGAGGAGTCTTGACAACGTTTTGGCCTGGTGCCATTGCACCTGCTACACAATTCAAATCATGGCCCTAGTGCCTGAAAGATAACTGCACTTGTGGCTGCCTGTTTAGTTGTAAAATATAACAATAATCGTTGTTTAGTGGGGTGCCTGGAGCTTTTGGTTCCAGTGCCACTGCACCTGCTGCACCGTTCAAACCAGGCCTCTAAACTGCAAGGTAACTGCAAATGTGACTGCCTGTTTAGTAGTCAAATATAGCAATATTATGTGTTTAGGGGAGTTCTGACATCTTTTGGGCCCGGTGCTACTGCACCTGTTGCACCATTCAAATCATGACCCTGTTGTCTGCACGGTAACTGCACTTGTGGCTGCCTGTTTAGTAGTAAAATATAGCATCGCTCTTGTATATTAACTTTATTTTTAACGTGCAATGTTTATTACAACA
The DNA here is from genome assembly GCA_963921515.1 of Calotriton arnoldi. NCBI lineage: Eukaryota > Metazoa > Chordata > Amphibia > Caudata > Salamandridae > Calotriton > Calotriton arnoldi. The sequence goes on from CAWUFW010005673.1 coordinate 1,136,598, forward strand.
TTTAGAATTTGAGCATAATGACCAAATCGATTAAGTTAAAAAATCAATCTGATTATGCCTACAAAGTCCAAAGAAAGGTACTGAGGCATGAATTGGAAATGCCACAAACGTTCTAAGGCTAAAGCATCTGCTTTACACAAGTAAGTAATAAAAAGCAAGCATTCCAGCATACTGTTAGAAGCTATCTGCCTTTTCTGTGGGAAGAGATCTTATCTTGATTGTGAATGGGTCTTAAACAGTGTGAACTGCTTTAGTAGAAGTTTTGTAAATGCGTGCAGCCAGGGAAAGTTAACAAAAAAAAAGTTCCACACAAAAGCAAATGAGCACAGTAATTCGGCAATGGGAACTGATAAGAGCCCCCTTTTAAGATATATTAAATACAAGAGATTTCACAGGCGAAACCTAAAAAGGACAAAATAGGAGTCACTCTGAGAAAGGAAACAAACAGAACAAAAATTTTACTCCATATTTGGATTTGGAATATACTCTGGAAAAGGCCATCAGCAATGCAGAAACTGTGCATTATGTGTCCTTGCCATCACATTACATACATTTTCATTGCAAGGTCAAACAAAGCACAAAGACTTAACTAACTTAAATAATACCACTGAAAGAATTATTTGCTTTTGCAATATATATCAAAACAATACCCTTTCAGGCATAGACTGACGAATAAATAATGCAAAAAAAGCAGCAGAGAACTCTGGGTAGTTCCCAAGTTTAGGTGAAGAGGAGCTCATGTATAGAGAACCCTACGACACCAGCAACACTCAATTTGCTCCATATATATATATATATATATATATATATATATATATATATATATATATATATATATATATATATATATAAAAATGACAAGAAATCGCATAAAGAATAATACAATATAATCTGGGGAAAAAAAGATGTAGTATCAAAAAAAAAACTATGGTCCGTCATTTTCAGGAACAAAACTACTCGGGATTAGATCAAATATAGCAGACTACAAGCAGTCAAAAACCACCTACGAGGTCGCAACACGAATGAGAAACTACTGAGGAAAGAAGCTTCAATGATACTCTGCCTTAGCACAACACAGATGGGACTCAATGAAGCCCAAGAAATTCAGAATATTTATGAAAGATATCGCACCAATTACATACACGCAAAACTTGCATACCCTTTATAATGGGAGATTCGTGCTCCCCAGAAATGTAAAGAAAAAAAAACAAGATGTAAGAGACAAGCAACCCCCAACACAGTAACACACACGTGTAATACAATCAGAATCCAAGAGAAATTCGCCCCAACTGGAATTCCATATACAAGACACCAGGTGTAAGGAAACGGTGCGAACAAGTATCTTTCAAACATCAGAATACACTTAAGCTTTACAAGAAAATTACAGATGAGTACTTCAATGTACTTAGAGACTACGAATGCACACAACTATGACGTAACCTAAATGTGGTACATCCTCTCAAATTCTTCCTTACTATGTTTACAGGTCTTCACCCCCCACAACCCCCCCGAAAAAAAATCACCTGCATTTTTATACGAGAACACAGGTATAATTGCAACAAAATTACATTATTTACAGATAAAAAATGATTGACAGTAACTTTCAGAAGATCCAGAGGTATGCCACCTTAAAGCACAAAGGTGATATACACTCTACACTAAATAGAAATATAGCGTTTTTCTGTGTTGATGCACATGTGCTTCAGATTATCAATTCACGCGCTATTTCCTCATTTCTTAGTGAACCATTAGGGTCTCAGTCAACATGGGATAGATTTACCGCAACCCCCAGAGTTAAATAAGGTCTCATAATATTAATTTGTGGAGAGCTATTACAAATTGCTTTCGCTTCCGAAAACGACACATAAGAGCGGTGTGGGTTAATCAATCGTTTGTTTTTGTTCTGCTAAGAATGACCACAATAAGCATAGGGGACAAGAACTGAATGAAAATACTGACAATACACCCGACAAGCCCCCTCAAAATTACCAGGCTGGAAATAACAGTATCTTGCGTTGTGTGCATACACTCAGATCACGAGTAGGCATCATTACATGCAGTATACGACGTGCCCATTATTTTGAGCAGCACCCTAGCAGTCACTACAAAGACATTTCTCTCCAGATTGGATAGCAGGCTGTAATTCAATTGGAAGCCCTGCTGCCATCTCTAACAGATGGGGAGATGCACTCACAGGTTATGACATCAGAAGCAGACTCGTCCAAACTGAATTACCGCCCTTCGCTTGGAGTCTGGACTATCTCACTCAGTGTGCCAAAGCTAGGCTGGCAGCAGGAAGCATACAAACTCCATGTTCTCGGATGCCTTCATCGATGAGCTATGGAAATTCATTCAGCCATTTTCGATATTCACCAGGAAAAACCATGATAAATGGTGTTAATTCTTTGGAAGAAGGGTTATTAATGGTGAGTTCATGCCATGGGTAGTTACGATAAAGACTCCTTGCCATTTCACAAAGCTGTTAACATCCCAAAATATATGAATGACAACATCGTACTCCCAATTCACTATATTCGAAATTTGGCTATGGAGCAACTCACACTTAAAATGACGCCAGTGTGAGAAGATTAACATCGAGGGGCAGTTTGTGGGCATTCTATGTACGGAGTCTTGCAAAAGGTGAACACCTTATTCACAGAACACCTTATTCACAAACCGTTTGTAGGTAGTGTATCTCATGGAAACAGTCGATGTACAACTCTAAAAGGCCGGAACAAATCTGTTTTCCAAGGGACAAAGGAAGGGAACACCCCCGAAATTGGTCGAGGTGTACATGAGTGTTTCCCACATGAAATACAAATAGCTATTCGATGACCAAGCACCAATGCATTATATTTATACATGTAGAAATGTAAACTTGCTACTTTTCAGTATGTGTAAATCTTTACAAGTGCAAGCACTCCTGGAAAACTGGAGTACTGCAGATTTACTTTACTTCTCCTTGAAATCTGAATTTAATAAAGTCCGAAATCTGTCTGAAACTTTATCACCACTCCCATTTGGAACTGGACCTCTTACGTACCTAATCATCGTTGTTAGGCTTGTATTTATCCAAGTGAGCAGAAACAGTGAGTGAGCTTCATAATGGTATTTCTCTCTTGCTTGGACAATTCACCTAGTGCCCGATCAGTCACCAAGCCTGGTGACTGTCCATCGCATACACCCATTGGACAAATCACAAAATAAAATGTAAAAGCATGAAGGAAGAATTGCTCTCCTGCTTGAACGTATTTTTACGTTTTATGCAATTCCTAAAATCTTCCAAGAGTACTCGTGGAGAGCTTTGCCAGTCACAGGTTTCCAAGAATACTCCTGGGAAGTACTTCGGACTTTTAAACTTTTGCATTTCAGCAACGCAGAAGTGCACTCACAAAATTTGGTTTCCTGTAGAGAAGTCCATCCCCAAAAAAACACAATACTTGGGAGGGATCCATTCGCATTCCCAAGGTGGACTACAGGAATGCTCGCAAACTGATATGTTTGAGAGCATTCACAAACTTACAAGGCCAAGTCATGTCTTGATTCACTCGCTGCCACCACTGCAGTGGGATTTACTCCTGCATAATATTAAGCAACCATGGTTAAATGTTATACAGTTAGTAGGTGGATCTAAGTCTGCAAGACCGCCTTTTGTGTTTTCCTTGTAAGTGTAAACCCAGCCATTTTCGTTCATAAAAGCACTTTTTTGACCGAAAAAGGCTTTGTGAACGAAGCCCTTTCTCTTGGGTGGTTAGGAATCCCAACTCACTTTCGGAAACACTTTATGCCTGTACAACAACAGTGTTAGTGCACAACCTTGGTAGACCGGCCCTGGCCAACCATGACAATCTGCAACCTCCATGCTACCTCACCAGCCTTCTTGGTGCTGAGTCTGCTGACCCTATACCAGGAACCATTTGATGCCTACAGGAGGAGTATTTGATAAACAAAGTAGTGTCTACTGTAGAAGTCTCTTACCATAAATGGAACTTGCTCGAAATACCTGCGTAACCTTTTTCGGAACATCTTGTGTACATTGACTTAAGTCCTAGTGAGAAGAGATAGAAATTACAACCACTGGTGTATAAAGAAATTGTATGTATGTAGGGGACATGTATACCTAGTTACAAGACAGTGAAGCGCTGGACAGTGGCAGGAGCGATACAAGCTAAGCAGGGGAGGGAGGAGCTCAGAAAGTACCCTATAACTAGGCCTGGGCGGTGAACTCCGCTCCGTTCGCGGAGTTTGCGGAGTTGTTTTAGGTCGAGCCTACCTATTGCAAAAAAGCTTACAGGGGCTTAGAGCCCACCAACTGCTTACGAGTGGCTGGCTTTATTTTCACTCTCATTTGTTTACATCTTAATTGATGGCTTTCTTTGTCCTAGCTTGTCCATCTTGCCTTTGTCCCTCTTCTGGAGCATAGCATCTTAGCCATTTCTCTGATTGGCTGCCTTCTATCCTTCCATTGCCTACTTTTAGCGAACTACTATTTTCTTTTTTGCTTAAGCACTCAGCTCTCTCCCTTGTGTGATTCATCCCCTGAATACCCGCTCGGGCACTCCATGTTGCTCTCTCTCGTGTGCTTCTCCCCACCAAACTCCCTCCATCTTCTGCGCTCCGTGTTGCTTTCTTGCTAGTGTGACTCCCTCTGTCCCACATATTGCTCCTACTGCTTTTCTCCTCCCCCGCCCACTCCCCATTGCTTCCCCCTCCACCTGCTCCTCTGTTGCCACCTCACATCCCTCGTCTTTTAAAAAAATATATTTTACAGTACAAACAGCAAAGGTGGCTGGGTTGAAATCTGGCACACACCTACGAGTATCCTAAAGAGTTGAGATACATATATATTAAATGGCTGGTGCTCAAGGAAAAGCAGCAACCATAACAACCTTTAAGAAACAAGAAGTTCCATAATAAATAAGGTCTTGGAGCACATATTCCCACCAAAATCAATTAACAACGAAGTATATTTATCAATTTTGCATCCTTTAAATCTGGTTTTCACATAGTTCCTCTAGCCAACAGTAGTTTCGTCATAGTGACTTGTGTACCTTTGACTTCCTCAGGGCTAGAATCAACATAGATACAACTTTAATGAGTATATTACTGAAGTACTTCATACTCCTCAAACAAGTCCAGCACAGTGTGTGTTGTATACAAACTCAAATAATATTAATAAGAACTCAAATTCCCAAAATCCAGTCATATAGCACCCTTAAGGCAATTACATATAAACATGCCCTGGTCTACGACAATGTACATTATTGCACCAAACTGTGGCTTACAAATTTAATTTCCATCATCCAGTGTTTAAAAAAAGATAATTTTAAAAACAAATATAATTAAGAATATGTGAAACCCAGGTGCATGAAGCCAATAAATAGAAACCTAAACATCAGAGAGTCTCACCAGTTATGAGCATCTCATTGAAAGATTTGAGGCAATTACCCCCACTCTGCCCCCTGGAGAGGAGGGGAGCAGAAAGCCCACTAGACACCAGAGTTTGTTTCTTTAAGTGAAAAATGGGTGAGGGTGGCCTGCCCAGGCCTCTGGCCTAGCCCCAGACCTCAAATGTTTGCAACAGTCTTTCTGCCCCCCTGGGGGCACATAAGAGTCTTTAACTCCAATCTGCCCTGAAGGAGAGGCAGTAAGCCCACTAAACACCAGAGAGTTTTTTTCTGTGAAATATTAAAAAAGGATTGGAGAGTGTTCACCAACAATCTGTCCCAGGGAGTCAGAAAAACTGTTGTGCCTATTCTGGATTAGGGGCAAGGCGTGATGCATGGGTGACCTGTCCCGCCCCTTTTTCATTTATGATTTTTGTTCCCCTGGTGTCTAGTGGCCTTTCTGTCCCCCGGAGGAAGATTTTGGGTAAATACTCTCAATCACCCTGCGTGGGGGGTGGGGGGACAGGGGGGGGGCAGAAAGACCGATTCACCTATTCTGGGGTGGGAGCACAGCGTGATGCCTGGGTGAGCTGCCCCCACCCCCTTTTTTATTTTTGGTAATAGTTTTCCCTTGGGGTCTAGTTGCCTTTCTGTCGCCGGGGGGAAGATTTTGGGTAAACACCCTCAATCCACACTGGAGGGGGGGCAGAAAGACTTGTGCACCTATTGTGGTGTGGAAGCAAGGTGTGATTCCTGGGTGAGCTGGCCCTCACACCCTTTTTTGCCCACTCCAGAATAGTCTCATTCGCCTTTCTGTCCCCCCAAGGGCAGATTGAAGATGTTTACCCAAAACCTTCCTCTGGGGGACCAAAATACACAGCTACGCACATTGAAAAAAAGGGTCAGTTTTCAGTAGAAAAATGTGATGCGTTCATGTTGTGTTTTGGGCCCTTTACTGTCGCAGGCACTAGGCCTACCCACACAAGTGTGGTACCATTTGTATTGGGAGACATGTGCGAATACAGAATAGTAGAATATTTGTTATTACCAATTGTATTTGTTTACATTTGTGCCTTCCAAACGTAAGCCAGGGTGTAAGAAAGACATTTTGAAAAATGCCCTCTGAATTACACGCTAGTATGGGTCCCACAAATTCAGACATGTACAAATAACCAATGGTTCTAAACTCCGTAACGCAGAATGGGATGATTATTTGATATGCCATCATCCCCCTCACCAACTCCTGTGGATTCTCCTCCTGAGGACATTGGGGGTTTTCATAACCTGCTCAAAAGAGCAGAAAAAAGGTTTGACTTACCCATGCCCACTAAGCAGACAGACTGCTTCCTGTATGATTTTTTTGAGCCATTTAGAAAGAGTGTACCATCGATGCCCACAGTGAGCTACATATGGGAAGAGGGTTTAAAAGTCATGAAGACTCCAGGCACTGTTTCTGCGGTCATTCCCCGCTTAAATACAAAGTACAAGGCTACAGAAGATGCTCCTGCATGTTTAACCCCTTCCATGCGGCGCGAATTTTCGCGCTGTGCGGGGGTTTTTATTAGTGGGCGGGGATTCGACGGCTCCCGGCCGTCGTGCGCACACGCCCACCGTGACGCATGACAGCCGGGAGCCGTCATGAGCATACAAGGGGTTAACTGGGCACCGTAAACTGGATTCTGTCATTACACAGGAAGCTCAACGCAGATCAAAGAATCCATCAGCACCAATCACTGCGCCTCCTGACAAGGAAATCTGAAAGAAACACGTAGTGAGATTCCTTACCTTAGAATATCCCCAGGCGTCAGTCTGGATCCGGAAAGTTTTCGTCAGCAGTACCCCTGCGCGTTGAAGGTGGCGTCGTGCGGCTCCGCGTCCGTCGTAGGCGTTGTGATCGCCGGGATGACGTCGCGGCAGCTACTTAGACGCCGCCCTCGCGCGCTGACGTCAGTTCTTTCTTTTTCCGCGCCAGCAAGCGCAGATCCGGAGAGAGCGGTACCCCCAGTCTTTTTTGACTGAGTTTTTTGAGATTTTTGTCTCAGCTTTTTTGAGTCGATCGACTCCTGGTGCAGTCAGGGATGCCCGGGTTTAAATCTTGCGAGGACTGTCATCGCATGATGTCGGTGACGGACCCGCACCGCGTGTGTCTCTTCTGCCTGGGGCGCGACTACTACCCCAAGTCGTGCCCCGACTGCCATGCCATGGCGCCGAAGACTTTGCGGGAGCGGTCCCGAAAGCTGCTTGAAGCCCGGCAGTCGGCTCCGCGCCGTCAGAGGTCCCGGTCCAGAGGGAGGTCGAGGGACCGGTCGCGGAACCGCCCACATCGGAAGTCGTCCGAATCCAAGTCTTCGCACTCAGGGTCAGGTAAGGCGAAGCACAAAAAGAAGTCGAAGAAACGTCCTCGTTCTTCGACTTCTCCTCGCCAGTCGCGCGACTCGGGTGTGGGTGGTGCCACCCCCGCGGCTCCGGCGGAGCCTACGCAGTCGGTGACCTACCCGCCTTTCCCGGGTTCATCGGCGACTCCGGCCCAGGTACAGGAATTCCTGTCCGCTATGGCTCGCCTATTTGGGCCGTCGGGCCCCTCCGGTGCACCTTCGGGCCCCGCGGGCCCGACTGGGAGTCCTCGCCCTTTGACGCCGGTGGCTCCGGCCCTGGCGTCGCCATCGGCTCCGGCCTCGGTGCCGCAGGGCTCCCATGGATTCCGTCGTGGATCCCGGTCGACGCCGGTTGACCTAGTCACACCTCCACCGACGTCGACCCCACCGGCACGACGTCGGCCCCCGTTTCAGCCCCGACGTGGATACGGTGCCGGAACAGTGTCGACTGACGCCGATTCCGACGCCGTTTGGGAATCTGTTTACCTAGATCCATCCTCCTCCTTTTCGGCCTGTTCAACAGCAAGAGGAGGAAGGGGAGGACTGGGAGGGGTCTGAAGACCCTCTCACAGCTCAATGTGAGTATGAACCGGACTGGGCTGAGGAGCTGGGGGACGCCAGTGGTCTGGACACCTCTCCAGATCTTGGCATGATGTCTCCTCCTACCGTGGCTACGGAGGAGGGCGCTAGTTTTTCCGTGGTGTTGCGTAGGGCTGCTGAGGCACTCCACCTTCAGCTCCCTACTGTGGCCATCAGGACTAACCTCCTGACAGAAGTGCTTCAACCAGCAGTTTCCTCTGCGGAGCCGCTGCTGCCATTTAATGAAGCAATTTCTGACGTTCTTCTGGGCTCCTGGTCCAAGCCCATCACAGGGGCTCCTGTGGACAGGAACGTGGCCCGACGCCATCGCCCGGCCCCGGGCGACCCCCTTTCCTCTCTCAACACCCCACCCCTGAGAGCTTGGTTGTCCAAGCCTCTGCTTCCCCAAGCGCATTCCCTTCCGCACCCCCGGATAGGGAATCCAAGAGGCTGGAACAATACGGAAAGAAGATTTTTTCTTCCGCCAGCCTTGGGCTGCGGTCGGTGAACACCGCATGCCTCTTGGGCCATTATTCGCACTCCTTGTGGGATACGGTAGCGCAGGTGCTGCCTAGCTGTCCGGAGGAGGCCCGGATGGCACTCACCCAGGGTGTTGCTGAGGGGAGAGATGCAGCCAAGTTCACAATCCGTTGTGGCCTTGACACCGCCGACTCGCTAGGCAGGGCGATTTCCACGACAGTGGCGCTCCGCCGCCACGCCTGGCTGAGGACAACTGGCTTTTCGGGGGATGTCCAAAACACTTTAATGGACATGCCCTTCGATGGCATTCGCCTCTTTGGCAACAATGCAGACAGTGCTTTGGAGCGCTTTAAGGACTCACGGGCTACAGCTAAGTCCCTGGGCCTTTCAGCCACCCGCCCTCCTCAGCCTTCTGCCTTTCGCTCCTTTCGTGCTCGCGGAAGGGGCAACCCACCACGTTCGCAACAGAGCCACAGGCCGGCGCAACAGTCCACGCGCGGCTGCGGACGTGGGAACCGCCGTGGCGGTTCGAGGGCCAGCGGCCGGGTCAGTCCACCTCCACCCCCGCCACCACTGCCTCCAAACCTTCCTAGTCCGACCCTTTCAGGCCCATCAAACGCCAGTGGGTGGCAGGCTTCGCCATCACCTCCCCCACTGGCGCACCGTCACGTCGGACAGGTGGGTTTTGCAAATAGTCCGAAGGGGCTACTCCCTCCCCTTCGAGACTACCCCTCCAGCCATGCCACCTCAGTACCACCGCGTGTCGGGGGATCACTTGGCCCTTCTCCAGCAGGAAGTTACGGCCCTCTTGGCCAAGGGGGCCATACAGCGCGTTCCGACGCCAGAAGTAGGTCGTGGTTGTTATTCCCACTACTTTCTGATTCCAAAGAAGGGTAAGGGCCTGCGTCCTATCTTGGACCTTCGGGACGTCAATCTCTTCCTCCGAAAAGAGAAGTTCAAGATGCTCACACTTGCTCAGGTCTTGTCTGCCCTAGACCCACAAGACTGGCTGGTAGCGTTGGACTTGCAGGACGCTTACTTTCATATTCCCATCCTGCCGGCCCACCGGCGTTACCTACGGTTCACGGTAGGCCACAAGCATTTTCAGTTCACCCTGCTCCCTTTTGGCCTTACCAGCGCCCCTCGGGTGTTCACGAAAGTGATGGCGGTGGTCGCAGCTCATCTGCGCAGATCAGGGGTTTCAGTCTTCCCCTATCTCGACGACTGGTTGTTGAAGGCGGGCTCGCCCCAGGCAGTTGTCTCCCACCTCCAGACTACGGCCGACCTCCTGCATTTGCTGGGGTTCTCCATCAACGTGCCAAAGTCGCACCTGATTCCCTCTAAGAAGCTCCTCTTCATCAGAGCAGTTCTGGACACAGCGCAGTTTCGGGTCTATCCTCCCGAACAGCGAGTCCGGGATATTCGGGCTATGATTCCAATCTTTCAGCCCTTGCCCTGGGTTTCGGTCAGGATGACCTTGAGGCTGCTGGGCCTCATGGCCTCCTGCATCCTGCTGATCAATCATGCCAGATGGCATATGCGGGCTCTGCAGTGGGACCTGAAGTTCCAGTGGGCGCAGCATCAGGGGAATCTGTCCGATTACGTCCAGATCCAGGGCACTGCAAGACAGTTGCAGTGGTGGCTCACGAACCAGCATTAGGTCAGCGGCAGATCCCTCTCCCTTCCCCAACCGGAGCACACAGTGGTGATGGACGCGTCCCTCCTGGGATGGGGCGGCCACATGGGAGAGGCGGAGATCAGAGGCCTCTGGTCTCCGGCGGAGTCCAAGCTCCATATCAACCTTCTGGAGCTTCGGGCGATCCGACTTGCACTCAAGGCATTCCTCCCCTCTCTCAAGGGGGGAGTGGTGCAGGTGTTCACCGACAACACCACCGCCATGTGGTACTGCAACAAACAGGGCGGGACCCTATGTCAGGAGGGTCTGCGCCTTTGGACATGGCTGGAACATCAGGGCATTTCCCTGGTGGTTCAACACCTGGCGGGTTCACTGAACGCCAGGGCGGACGAACTCAGCCGCAGGTGCATGATGGATCACGAATGGCGTCTTCACTCGGACGTGGCGCAAGGTCTCTTTCAACAGTGGGGAGAGCCTTGGTTAGATCTATTCGCCACCGAAGAGAACGCGCAATGTCAGCAGTTCTGCGTGCTGGAATTTCCAAGGCGACACTCGCTCGGCGACGATTTTCGTCGCGAGTGGAGTTGCGGTCTCTTGTACGCCTTTCCGCCTATACCACTTCTACCCAGAGTGCTGAAGAAAATCAGACGCGACCGGGCCCAAGTTATTCTTGTGGCTGCGGACTGGGCTCGAAGAGTTTGGTATCCCGAGCTACTCAGTATGAGCGTGGATCCCCCGATCCGACTGCCTCTTCGGGAGGATCTTCTGTCGCAGCAGCAGGGGACGGTTCTCCACCCGAACCTGTCCAGCCTCCACCTCCTTGCGTGGAGATTGAGCGGCGACAGCTGATTCCATTTGACTTGCCTCCTGAAGCCTGTGATGTCATTCTGGCAGCCAGGCGTCCCTCCACTAAATCGGTATACGCCTGCAGGTGGAACAAATTTGTGGCATGGTGCACAGCAAAGGCTGTGGATCCCCTTTCTGCCCCTCTTTCTGAGGTCCTACTGTTCCTTCTTTCTTTGGCCCGGCAGGGCTCTGCTCTGGGCACTATCAAGGGCTACCTTTCTGCAATTTCGGCCTTTCTCAGGCTACCTGATCAGCCCTCTCTTTTCAAGTCCCCTGTTGTGAATAGATTCCTCAAAGGCATTACTCACCTTTTCCCTCCTATTCCGTTTGTAATGCCACAGTGGGACTTGAACTTGGTTCTTACATATTTGATGTGTGCTCCCTTTGAGCCGCTTCACAACTGTCCTCTTCGTCTTTTAACTTTGAAGACTGCTTTCCTGGTTGCCATCACCTCCACTAGGCGCGTGAGTGAGCTCCAGGCTCTTTCCTTTAAACCTCCTTTTCGATCTGTTCATGCGGACAAGGTTGTGCTACGCACACGTCCATCCTTCTTGCCAAAGGTTGTCACTGCCTTTCATATTGAGCAATCTATCACCTTGCCCACTTTCTTTCCGCCTCTGCACACTTCCAGAGAGGAAGAGAGGCTCCACCGTCTGGACCCAAAACGTGCGATCTCATTTTACCTCAACCGCACACAACAGTTCCGGGTGGATGACCAGCTCTTTGTTGGCTACGTAGGCGCCAAGAAAGGCCGGGCCGTACACAAGAGGACTATCTCCCGCTGGGTCGTCTTGTGTATAAAAGCCTGCTATTCTCTGGCTAAAAAGGAGCCTCCGGTGGGCTGCGCGCCCATTCTACCAGGGCAACAGTGGCTACTACTGCATTGGGACGTGGTGTCCCCTTGCAAGACATCTGTCAGGCAGCCACGTGGGCCTCGCTGCACACTTTTTCTAAGCATTATTGCCTTGACAGCCAAGTCCGGAGAGACGGCTTCTTTGGCCGTTCTGTTCTCCGTGACTTTCTGGTGTGATCTTGGTTCGCAGACCCACCACCGGGGTTGGTATTGCTGGGGTATCTATTCTAAGGTAAGGAATCTATCACTACGTGTTTCTTTCAGATGAACAAGTTACTTACCTTCGGTAACGATATATCTGTAAGAAACATTAGTAGTGATAGATTCCTTACCGCCCCACTCATCCTCCCCGTTCTGCGAACTGATTTCTAGGGTTAAGGTCATCCCTTTCAGGGCCCTAGTTTCAATGCACCAGTGGTCAGTATCTTGCATGGCTCTGAGTTCCTGGCACGGAAAGTCGTGTACAGAACTGACGTCAGCGTGCGAGGGCGGCGTCTAAGTAGCTGCTGCGACGTCATCCCGGCGATCACGACGCCTACGACGGACGCGGAGCCGCACGACGCCACCTTCCGACGCGCAGGGGTACTGCTGACGAAAACTTTCCGGATCCAGACTGACGCCTGGGGATATTCTAAGGTAAGGAATCTATCACTACTAATGTTTCTTACAGATATATCGTTACCGAAGGTAAGTAACTTGTTCGATAGGCGCCTTGATAATATCAGGAAGAGGTTTTCATCCATGTCAGCACTCACTGTTAGGGTAGCAAATTCCCTTGCTGTTATTGGACAATATGAGCAGCAAATGTGGTCCAACATTGCCCTGTATCTAGACCAGCTCCCGGAGGATATCAAACAGGAGGCCCAAAACGTTGATTGACTGTGCAATGGATATTGCCACTACTGCAGTTAGGCAACTTTCGGGTGCTGAGGCGTTACGAAGTCAGGGCTGGCTCAAGACTACCTCGTTTACAGCAGAGGTCCAAAACAAAATACTGGATCTCCCTTTCAATGGGGAAGCCCTTTACGGCAAGCATGTGGACAAAGCTCTCCTAGCGATTAATACAGACACGGATACAGACAAGTCGTTAGGGACGCTTCAACATTGAAAGGTGCCCTTTCGGGGTGCCCGAGGAAGGGGTCTTCCCTACTACAGAAGAGGTTATCAACAATATTGTTACCCCTCATATTCATCTTCCTCACAACAATTTCGTCCCCAATACTCACATTGCCAACCACCACAAGCTGCCTACAACGGATCTGCCACAAGAGGTAGAGCAGGACGCTAAGCAAAGGACACGGGCAGTCGCCAATGACCGTTTACAGGCTCTAGCTATTCCTCCTTCCTCCTCACCCAACTCAGAAAGAAAAGTATCCAGCTATCTTCATCGCTGGCAGGACATAACTAGACCAATGGGTCCTGAATCTTATTCAATTTGGCCATACACTAGACTTTATCGCAACCTCACCACCCCACCCCCAACCCTTCATTCCGAAGCATCTACACCTTTTCAAATAAGCGGTCATCTCAATGCTCAGGAAAGGGGCTATACAAAAAGTTCCGGCATCACAACGGAGAAAGGGATTCTAGTCCCATTTATTTCTGGTTCGCAAAAAACTCAAAGAATGGCGACCAATTCTGGACCTCAGAAATCTAAACACCTATCCCAAAAAACAATCCTTCCACATAGTAACATTGCAAGACATTCTATTGCTCCTGAATCAAGAGTACTATATGACAACCCTCGACCTTCAGGATGTGCATTTTCACATCCCCATCCATCCATCTCACAGGAAGTTCCTACGATTCGCAATAGATGGGAGCCATTACCAGTTCAAGGTCCTTCCTATTGGCTTGAAGTCTGCTCCCCAAATATTCACGAAGTGCATGGCACCAATGGCAGCTTTTTTAAGAAAACAAAAGCACAAGGTGTTCCCCTATTTAGACGGCTAGTTAGTCAAAGCACCATCTAGTCGCGCAGCACAGGCATCAACGGCCGCCTGTACAACCCTGTTCAGCAAGCTGGGTCTTACGCTGTACCCAAAGAAATTTGTCTTAGACCAATCAAGGAAAATCACTTTCCTGGGAGAGATGCTTGATACCACTCTCAACAGAGCGTATCCAACAGTGCATCGCGGGGCAATAAGTTATAGTTAGCTCAGGTAACTATAACTGCTGAATTTCACTGGTTTTGTACGAGTGAAATTTGAGCTTAACTATAACGTCCCTGTAACCTTTGTTTTTTTCTGTGAATTTCTAAGTTTTTTAAAATTCTATTTCCTAACTATAACATCTCTGTAAACTCTGGTTTTTAAAGTGAATTTCCAAGGTTTTTCAAATTCTATTTCCTAACTATAACGTCCCTGTAAACTTTTGAATTTTTATATTTTTTTTAAACTAGTAGTCGCATTTGCAGAGTGGTGGAGAAAGGGGGCAGGGCCTCCAACCAGCTCTCAGGAATCCCACTGTATGGCACTTACTGGAGATAGCACAAGGGCTTTTGGCCCCCAAGGTTCCTTGGCATTCAAGAGGATGTCATCCCTCAACCAGCAGTGCACCAGTAGGTGCATTTGCAGAGTGTGGAGAAAGGGGGCAGGGCCTCTGTCCAGCTCTCAGCAATCGCACTGTGTGGGGCTTACTGGAGGTCTCAGGAGGGTTTCTTGGCCCCCAAGGACCCTCAGCATACAAGGGCACTTTATCCCCCAACCAGTAGTGCGCCAGGAGGCGAGTTTGCAGAGTGGTAGAGAAAGGGGGACGTGGCCTCCCGAGACTTCTCAGCAATTCCACTGTGTAGGACTTACTGGAGGTAACAGGAGGGGTGGTTAGCCCCCAAAGACCCCCAGGAGTCAAGGAGACTTCATCCCCCAACTCGTAGTGTACCAGGAGGCACGTTTGCAGAGTGGTGGTAAAAAGAGGCAGGGCTTCCGCAACTTGCCGGGGCCGGCTTTTTTCCCCGTATTTTTTGATTTATTAGGGGAGGGGACCCCGGGACCCCATCCCCCGGGCAAGGCCTTTTTAGAATGGGGGACGGGGGCAGCACAGCCCTCTTCCCGGGCAGATTTCGGCCCCAGGGACCCCATTCTCCTGGGCACGGCCTTTATTCTGGGTGCCCTGGTCCCACCCAGAGCACTCAGTGTCTTTCGCTGGGGACCGGGGGGGAAGCCTGAATGCCCCCGCATTCCCTACCGGCTCCCTGCGGGAGCCGGCATTGCTTTCACACACAAGGAGCTGCTGGAAATGCAGCTCCATGTGTGTGAAAGCAATTCTGCTCCGCTTCCAGCAAGCGAGAGCATTTCAAATGCTCTCGCTTGCTGGAAGTGGAGCGTTTGCTGTGGCTTGGTAGGAACGATAAAGCTCCCGCCAAGCCACAGCAAACAGCTATGTCCTGGGGGTGGGCACCCTGGGAGATAGCAGGAGCCGGCCCAGGGGGGTGGCGGTCCCCAGGGCCATATATGGCTCCAGGAGGAGGGCTGCGCTGCCCCCTCTCCTTTCTTATGTGTAGGGCCTGCCCCAGGGAGGTGGCGGTCCCCAGCCGGGGGGGGGGCACGTGGCCCCCCTCCCAATTTTTTCAAAAGAATATAGCCCCGGGGAGGTGGTGGTCACCAGGGCCAGGGGGGGGGTTCCCTGAGGGCCCCTCCACTTCAATTTGATCATGGCCCTGGGGAGGTGGAGGTCCCCGGGGCCAGGAGGGGGGGTCTGAGAGGCCTCACTCAAAACAATGTATATGGGGAGGTGGTGGTCCCCGGGCATTAATAAGCCCCAGGAGGGGGGCCCATGAGCCCCCCTCCTTTTTTATGCAAATGCCCCAGGAACCTGACCCACCTGGAGGCTGATTACTAACGATGCGCGGGAGCCCGTGCTTCGTTTTTTTAAACATTTTTGGCAGGATCCACGGATCCAGCACAACTCCTCACAAAATAGTTTTGTTTTTTTTTATAATTTTTTTGTTTTGCAGGACCCCCTCCCCCAAGAGGCCATGGAGGTCAGGTTAATTCTACCCTGCCCCCTTTTCTTTTATTAATGTTTTTTTCTGGGGCTCAGGTCAAGCTGAGTCCCAAGATGGCTGCCAACACTTCCTGGTTTGAACGGTTGGCAGCCAATCAGATCTCAGCACGAGATCGGAAAGGGTCGTGGATCCACCGCATCCCTATATATACAAATTTGGGTTTTGGTTAATATCTCTAAAACTACTGAATGGATTTACACCAAATCACAAAAAGGCACTTCCCTGGGCCAACATCTACCTAATTTGGTGTAATTCCATTCATCAGTTTGGGCTGTAGCCGTGTCTAAATGTCCTATGGGAATTAACATAAGGAACACATGTTTTATGACAACCCCCACACCCCCCTTTTCTCAGCCCCCGCTTGACCGATCACCCCAAAACTTTCCATGCGCCACAAGAATCGCCGGGGCACTTTTTAATTTTTTTTATTTTGTGAAGATTCGTCAGACGACGCCAAAGATATAGGCAAGTCAAAAAACCCTTTTTCTATGGAAACTAGGTCCTAACTATAAGTACCTATAGGTAATATATTGTAGATATATATATATATATATATATTAGAGTATATTTATGGGACCTTTGGGTCTTTGTTTTCATTACAATATATACGTCTGCATAGCTTTATATGTTGATATACCTGCAGCTATATATTTTGCATTTCTATTTTAAAATGTGCTTCATAACTGCTTTATAATCTGATTCAAGCATGTGAACCTATGAAAGATTCTAATACTGGAGAACTACAGTTACAGGTAAGCAACTTATTTTCTCTCCTTGTTACCCCTTTTTCACTCTTTATATTTAGGGCTCCCGGTTTTCTGTTTAAACGGATATTTACATATAAATACAGACGGAAAACTATTTTTCCTTTGTCTGTATTTATATTTAAAAGCGGTAAAATACTAGCAAATTTGGCGCACTGCCGTGCTCCAGCCGAGTTGACTTGCCTTGCCCCTCAACTGCAGGGCCTTACAGCTTGTGGTTTGATGGAGATTCCTTCCAATTAGGGTCTTTTTTGATCTGCTGCCGTGCCCCTGAGCAAATTGTGGTTGGGGCTGGAGTGTTTGCGTGTTTGTGGCCGGATTGCTCTTGCAGTGCAGTGCAGTGCACTGTGTACTGTCACGTAATCTCCCCGTGAACGCCAAAAAAGGAATGTGTCCTTGTATTATGTAATTGGTGCGGAAAGGTAAAGCGCTCAAATACCTCCGTGCCGAGTTTGCGCTATATAAATCTGCAACAACATGTGGCTGCAAGAACAATCCGGCCACAAACTCGGCAAACACTCCAGCCACTGCCTCTTCAAAGCCAAGCAAAGCTTGATGGCATCTTCACAGTCTACTCGCAGGGGCTGGAGTGTTTGCTGAGTTTGTGGCCGGGTAGTTCTTGCAGTGCAGTACACTGTGTACTGTCACTTAATCTCCCTGTAGCAACAAAAAATTAATATGTCCTTTTGTTACGTAATTGGTGCACATGCTTGTTTATTTACTTGTGTAGTGAAGAAGAGTGGTAAGAGAGCTGAGAAACTTCACTATTGTGATGAGGATAGGGTTGACGCTAATAGAGGTTTGAAGGGCTGAGCCTCCTTTCACTCATGCCCTTTTAAATACTTTGTGAAAAATTCTTTAGGAGGATTAAAAAATCTACATCAGCACATTTAGCAGAGTTAGGCTGAATTATGTGCATAAGATAAATAAGCAACAACTACGGCTTTGTTCTATATAATATTAAAAATGCTTCAGCTCTGACATGGTGAGACTGTGAAAGAACCATAACGAATCTCCTTTAAGTTACCTCAAAGCAGCGAAGGGCGATACTGCTAAGATTTTTTTTCGCACCCCGAGGGTGAGGGCAAAAATGGAGAGCCCGATAGGGACCCGTCTCAGCACCTGCTTTTTAGAACTGCTGATGCTGAGCACCGGCAGGACCCTGCTCACTTAAAGCCCTGGAGTTAGGTGGATCCACTCCTCTTGTGATACATTAACTGGAGCAGTAGTTGGTCCAGGGGGGCGAGGCGCCTCAAATGTACCCTTTTCGGCTGCTGCTCAAACAAATTGAATGTATTTAGTCTCTGACCCTTTTTTTTTTTTGCTTGTTGGGTCGATATTCCTCGTGAGGGCCAGGCCGGGACCACCTTATACAGGGGTCTCGTCGCTGCTAGCACCCTGGTTTCAAGCACACCCCAGATGAAGCCTTGAGCCAGGAAGTCAGCTTTCTGGTTCCATGAACCAAGCCTAAGGCACAAGTACAAACAGGCTTCAAAGGAAGCAGCGGCAGTGCTCACCTGAGTGCACGACAGCAGCAGCTTATTTCTATTACTGCAAATAATCACTGTAACACCCGCCCATTTTTCATAGGTGAAGTCTGTTTTGATCTAAAAGAAATGTCATTAATAGATTCTCACACATCACCCATATTAAACAGAAATGAAAGGGAAACGGTGTGCATTGTTTATTTAAATGTGGAAAAATACTAGATGCAGCGCTGTCTTTTGATTGCGGCAAAAATAAATGTGGATAAATACAGATAAAATGCCCCAAAAATAAATATGGATAAATACAGACGGAAATGGCAAAAAAATAAATACCATAAAACCGGGAGCCCTATTTATATTTTACCATATGAATTGCTCTATACCATATACACAATAAAAAACCATTGTAAGGTGCAGTTTAGTTGTTGGCTCTGGGTACCTCAGGTTCTTGGAAAACCTACAGACCCTATATATCCCCCCACAATCAAAAGGGTCAAGCGGACATAATGGTATATTGCTTTCGCAAATCTGCTATCATGACAAGAAGTAACAAAAGAAAACATCACAAATAACTGTTTTTTACGACTCATTTTCAATATTTTGCTGAACTCAGAATGTTGTTTACTTTTCAGAAAACTAAAGCTTTCCTGGATCACCCATGAGTTTCGCCTCAGTCTCCATCACAAACTGTAAGTAGGTTGAAAGCACAAAAATTAAAAAAAATGGGCTACCTCTGAAAAATGCCAAAAACTGGTAAAAAATAGGTTTTTATGCAAACCTTTCGTTGATGACATTCTTAGAAAAAACAGACTTTTTTGTGGAGCTCTTTTTTCTATTTTTCCCCAAAATGCAAAATTTTGCTATATTTTCAATATTTTCTCTGTTTTCTCCAGGAGAATCCACAAACTCTGGGTACCTTTAGAATCCCTAAGATATTGGAAAAAAAGGATGCAAATTTGTCATGGATACCTGATGTGGAAAAAAAGTAATGGGGGCCTAAGCGCAAACTACCCCAAATAGCCAAAAAAGGGCTTAACATTCTAGGGGAAAAGGCCTAGCAGCAAAAGGGTTAATAGGCCTCAATTTCAAAATGGGTTTTTGTTTCCTGTCGCCATCCTATTCTTGCACACAGTCATCTTTCTGTCCTTTCCCCACCTTGCACCGAGCAGGACTGTTAATTTGCAAACAGTGTTTTGAAACACAATGTCATTCTCCCATGTACAACATGATATTTAGTTTTCAAGCTTCATTTCACGCTATGATGGGAAAGAAATGCTTTATCAAGGCTTCACCTATTCGGACCATTTTGTGATTCTCATGAGAACTTAACCTTGACATCTAGCAGAATTTGTACTAACTAGAACCTGTCAAAGGAGCACTGGGGATAGGAATTGTATTGTAAAAATCTGTGAGACAGTGCTGACAAATATGCTTTCAAATTGTATTCTTCTTTCTGTAACATGATTGGGTGGGATATTTGGATCTTCGAATGTTCATACCAGAATGTATAAGCTTTATTGTATTTTACCCTATAAAATGAGCTTTACCCAGAGGTTGTTGGGCTCACTCTGTCCTGATCCTTAAAAGGCGACACTGTTGATTTGATCTTAGATTTCTGAACTACTTACTGAGCTGCATTATACTCTGTTCTGCTATTTCATGATTTGCATTTTATTCTGAACTTCAAGCTTTTATATGACAAATGACTGACTGACTCTTTGCCATTTATTTTGCTTTCTGTAATGATTTAAGCCTTTAATAAACCTTTGTGGTTTTCATTACAATACTTGGCAGTCTTTATTGTGAAGCTTGATGGGCTTTACATTTAACTCTGAAATGTTATTTGATTTACATGTTGACCAAGTCCAGTTGTGGAGCCAAAAAATATTTTGGGGATTAACACTGCTCCCTGTTCATCAGTAGTGCTTAGACTGAAGACCAGTGAAAAACCACTACAACACATGTACCACACAAAATGCATTATTTATAGGTAATGGTGCCAAGTATATGTTAAAGAAATAACTTGCTGATTTATGTGTGTGTGCGCGTTTGTTTCCGCTTGCGTGTGACAGCAAAGAGAGGGTTTGATGGAGTGTTGTTGGGCATTTTTCGACTAGGGCAGGAAACGCTCTAGTGCCAGAAGTGGAGGAGATGGTAAAGGAATTAAATAAAGATTTACGGAATAAAAGCAAGTGCTAACGCCATCGTCAATTTTGTACACGTAGGAGGCATCAATTCAGGCTGGTTCATGACAGCCATGCTCCCGACAGAGGCAGAAGATGCACAATCAGTTATCTGGGGGAAGACCTTCAGTGTTTGAGTTTGTCACGACCTTCTAAAGTTCCCATTGTCAAGAATTCAGGCAATGTAAACAAAGATGGGTGGGTCTATTGGTCTGGTTGAGGAATATTCTATTGTTTGCATAGGTGTTCCTCCTACTTCTGTTGAGGGGCATGTGATGATTTTTGTGCCTAGCCCCTGAAGCACTTGGGACCTGATAAAAAAGTGTGGATTTAAAAACAGTTCAAGAGGTGGTCAGGCCCAGTTAGGCCATGGAGAAGTTGTTGGCCTTCACGGCTCCGTCGTGGGCCCCCTTTTCCAGGGTTGTTTTGTGATCAGGAAATACGTCAGGGATTTACAGGCGACTCCAGAGGGGGAAGCAGTGGCACCCCTGTGTGCAGAGTCTCAGATGGTTAACCCTGCACTTGGTCCACTCCAACACATACGCACTGTGATGACTTATCATATAGAGACAGGAGGCGAGGATCGTGTTTCACGGACTTCATGGCTGTAGTTTTATTATCATGTATGATTGGCACTTATATGTCGTTAGGTACATACTTTACTTTGACAGGTTTCATAAATCACCTTTGACAGGTCATAAATCACTTTCGACAGATCATAAATCGTTTAGACAGATCACTGACGGTCATAAATCACTTAGACAGGCCATTAATCATTCACTCTTGGCCATAAGCCCTGTCATAGATCACACAAGTTTCAATCGTTATGTTGTCCATCATACATGTCAATTCTGTAAGGTAAACAGAATTTCTATGTTGGACTTATCATCTAACAGTGCGGGGGGTCACCTCTCACTGCTGTTAGGCTCAACTTGCTACCTTGTATGTCCCCTTGTGCCCTGCCGTCTGGCGGGTCGGGCTGTGAGGGCGGTGCTCTGCGTACTCCCCCTGTCGGCCGACTCAACCTGCCATAAGCCATCCCTAAGTAAGTGGCCATCATCCAGCACACCGCTCTGCTGGTGTGCCTTCTTTTGCCAACACTTGCTCCTTATTTTACTGCCATGCCGCCTGCGAGGCTCAGGTCCCGAGGCGGATTTCCCACTTGCAGGGGTTTCTCTTTTTTAGCAGCAGCCGGCCATCGCCATGGCTGGCCATAGGTTCGCCCAGAACACTTCAATGCTCTCGTCTGAGAGGTGCACTCTATCTCCTGCGTACAACTCCGGTGCCTCTAATTAATCAGCCCATGTCTGATACTCTCCAAGCCATGTCTGAATTTGCATGACGAGCCCCACTTACACTCATCTGAATCATACTTCCAGCAAATCGCTGCGCCCCCTGTGTCTGATGCTGACTTCCAGCAAGGGTATGGTTTTGCTTTGGAAAATGATCTCCGCTTGTCCTGCCTCCCCCGAAAGGAGTTGCTCCAAAAGGGCTGCTCCCCTTTTCCTCACCAACCCTTGGCATCTTTCGCCACCATCGTGTTATGAATGAATCCGTATGTATAGCACTCCCATCCCGGAGCTTAGGCCATCATATATCGGATACATTAAACAGGTGACACAGTTAACAGGTGAGGGGTGGGTTGGGTATTGTTGAAAGTTTATTAGCACCTTTTATGTATTTCAATGCTGACGACGATGTTTTTCGCCTCTATCACGAGCACGCTGTTAATCTTAATGATAGTCCATATGCTATGTATCAAACTCCACCTAATCATACGATATTGCTCTGTACTGATTCTTAAAAATGCAATAAAATATGTGATAAAAAAAAAAGAATGAATCCGTCCTCCTCATCCCACTCCATGTCAGGGTGTCTTTGCATCTGTAATCTAAAACCCTTGCCGTACTCCAGCCATGCCTCACCTGGGAATTGCCTAGGTGCTTCATGCACACTTGCCTCATATAACCATAGATTCTGTGCGCAATGAGGGAACTTTTCTACAACGATGCATGTCATTTTCCTGAATGAGTCAATCCGGTTATCAACATTTCTTTCCTTCCTCACTCTCTTCCTTCCCTTCCTATCCTCCTCTTTTTTATCACACACCTTCAGATCTAGGCCCTCCAGCTGGATCTTCAATAATGAAACGATACCTATAAATTCCTTTGGCTAGATCCTCTCTTTTACTGCCAATGGGATAACACTCGCCAAGCCTGTCGCCCTTGGGACCATTGAGGACTGTCCTGGTGTGGACCTTGAGTACACTGTGCTTCTCCAGTTGGGGGATTTGGGCCGGGGTGTAACACAAGCCCTCACATTCCCTGCAGTGCGAGTGGGCCCCGCTGTTCAGGAGGCCTCCAACCGAAAAACAGGGACCACCTTAATTGTGAGCAGGGCTCGCACTCAGCTGAGACTGTCAAAGCTGGCACTGGTTGGATGGGCCCCTCGCTCCAGGGTTCTTGTGTCTCATAGGGAAAGGTGCAGAACAGTTCTGAGCGGAGGCTCTGTGATGTGGGGGCCGCTGTAGCTGAGGCCCACTAATCTAAAGAGAGCGAGCAGTTCCAGCTACCCAAGCAGAAGACGTGGGCTCACTTTCGAAGCTCTGCAAGAACAGTGAAATAACGAAGCGGACAGAATGTCACACGCGTTCTCCTTGTAGCCTGCTTAAGACAGTATGTGTGCCCAAAACAAAATGACGTCATACCATATCCTGCAGCACTGTGTCCGACAGGCCCCTGAATAGCCTTTCCGCGCCGTCTCCAGCTAACAGGAAGTAGATTTTATTTCATCTGTTACCCACTGACAGGACTAGAGAGAGAGAGAGCGTGTACAAAAACTTTCACAGTCGTAGCTGTGCAAACATAAATATGTAAACATTCTTTAAAATGCACATATTCCGTCCTGTGGGTCTCGGAAAAGCTTGTGTACACCTTGAGGTCTCAGCAGCTGGCCTGAAAGCATGGACTGCTCTGAATGTTACTTTACGAGCGACCATGGTGTTGAAGCTTTATCAGGTTTTAAGGGTGGATATCTGGCATGTTTCACAGAGTGAATGCACATGGTTGACAATTGGCCCTATGTCATATGGAATTATTCAGCGAATACTAACCCTGTAGCCAAAATCACTTTTTGTATTCTGAGACTCAGTCGTTTCTGCCTTTACAAAAGTCCAAGCTTTGTCTAAAAACAAAGACTGGTCACATTTGTAATGGGCCACTTGGCAGCTGGGCACATCTTCCCTTCGCAACGTTTTCTTTTCCAGCTGACAGTGGTGTATTTATTTTGTGCCGTTTTCACTGTGCCTGTTTGTCTGGGGAGGCTTACACTTCTAAAGCCCCTCCTTTTCATGTTTTGTAAAAGAGGCTTACACAGGTGAGCGGTAGCTGTTTCGTGACAGAGGCATGCACCACTGCTTCCCATGTGATACCTATTATGTGTGATGACACTGTGCTCTGTGCTATACCGCTTATATGAGAAAAGGTTTGCAGTGCCCCTTTCCCTTGTGGTACATGTATTGTGCAAGGGAGACTACACAAGCCTTACAGCCATGCTGTGCCTGGTTGATGATGGAGACTTGCACTGCCACTTCCCTTGCTGTACCTGTTTTTTATGATGTGGTGTGCACAGCTACTGATGGGACGGGAATGTCCCATGCATGGTGTACAGTCGTGTTCCCCTGCCCCGAGCACCCGATTGCATGTCTCTGGAAGACTGTTTTTTGATTTTGTCCCTAGCTTCACACTTATCTAGTATGTGTGTAGAGGTCTAGGCCTGTCCCTTGACATGAATGAGTGTAGTACTGGATCTGTCCAGTGACCTGGAAGGACACATCAAGATTGACCTCACTGCACTGATACTGGATTTCCTTCTCTATCATGAGGTTAGGACATAGAGTGGTGTTGGTAGAACACTGTGTTTTGTGAATCCATAGCTGTGACCAGACCTTTATAGGTCGAGCCTGGGCAGCGCATGCGCTGCTCTGCGAGGCATGCTGTATTGGAGTATGGATCTGAAGCCCCGCCCACTCTCCGCCCATATTTTTGATTGGCTTGTGTCATTGTCCTTTGTAAACGCTGGCTTCTGATTCGTTAATAGGCTTGTTAGTCCCTCCTTAGTACTGCCTTGTCTTTATTTGTAACCTCCCATCAGGACTGGACATTTTACCATGTCCTTACTGCATAGCTTGTATTAGCCCTTAGCAAGAACTCTTTGCTTAATTAATGTAAACACCACTGGAGGGACACGAGCTTTAGCAATGGGGGCCGCTTTTTTTGTTTGTGTTTGCAGCGCGCTATGTGCGCTTTCACTTACACAATGGGGCCACACCCACCACTCGCGGGACGGGCGCGCAGCTCGCTTAACTCATTTAATATTTATTTTTACATTAAATGATGGCGACTGCGCCTTTTGTTGTGCGCAGCTCGCCCAACTCGTTTTTTTTTTAAACATAAAATCATGGCAGTTGCATGCCTTTCTCCCGTCCATGATTTCACCCAAACCAAAGTATCGGCGGCATCACTTCCAGCAACATCATAAAATAACCATGTGATTTTTTTTACAATGTTGCTGGGAGCTATGCCGCCGACTCTTTGCTTTGGGTGAAATCACGGAGGGAAGCAGCGGGCATTAGCAGCGGCAAAGCGGGCTGGAAGAAGGAGCCGCGAGGCAGGGACGGCGCACAGGCGCAGAGACGGCGGCAGAGCAGCGGCAGCCAGGCCAGCTTCGGTGTTTCAATGCTTCGCCTGACTTCGGTCTCGCATTTGCGAGAGTTTAAGCTATTAGCATTGTAAATGACAATGCCTTTTATTTATGTTTTAAAAACCAACACATAAATAAAAGGCATTGTCATTTACAATGCCAATAACTCAAACTTGAGTAAAGGCGAGACCTATTGCATTGCAAATGCTTGTTATCTGTGTCTACTGGCCCACTTGTGTAAAATTCTACTTCCATACACTAATCTACATCTTAGCACTAATACCCAAGTATATGTTGTGTGTGTTTGTGTATGTGGCCAGCATAGTACATGCATTATGTCTATGCGTGAGCCAGAGTAAACAGTGGCCAGTGCGGTCCATTTTGAATGCCGCTGGTCTGGCCCTGTGCACAAAATAGAGGTGAGGTTGTTTTCCCAGACAGTGTAAGTGTATTGCTGACATTCCTGAAGCTGTGACCTAGAAGTGGGGAGATAGGAGGCAAGTCTGGTTTAGTAATTTGATTAGGAATTTTCCTGTGAGAAGCTGCTGACTGATCATCCTGGAGAACTACCATTTGGTAGATTGGGGGGGAGGGGAGGGGGTAGGACTGCAGTCTCTGTTGTTCAAGGTGAAAAGGAATCCTTAAGTGAGACTTGCCTTATGTCTTTCCCCTGATTATTGTTCAGGTACAGAAAGCTCACATCTCTTTATGTTCTGTTGTGGGTTCTCTAGGTTGGAGAATATCCCGCCATGAGGAGCATCACTCTACACAAAGGCTGTGTCTGGAGAGCATCCTGGAAAGGACACTTGAAAGGAGAACCACCCCAAACCTGTTATGAAAGTACTGACAATGGATCCACATCTCCTGTCAGCTTTCACTGTATAAAAAGTTGGACTCACTGACCCACTTGTTCCAAATTCTCTAAGACCAAGGACTGGAGTGCTGTGCAGAGTACTCAAAGGAATGCTGCGCACTGCAAACAAAGCTGGTGTCTACCTGATAGCCAGGCTCCCAGAGGACAGAGGCAATCACCTGAAGCCTTGCCTTGATGGAAGAAGCTCTTCATCTGACCGGAGTTGCATAGAAGCCAACATACCTTCTGAGAGAGAGAGAAAGAGCCTGCCAACAATGCAGAAGGTGTGACTATTCAGGAAGTGGCAGGTGCAGCATGGGCCAGGTGCTGGTGGGGTCTGCCAGAAGGAGGATAGCGAAGAAGAGTGATCTGATCACCCCAGGTGTTGGGCATCAGGCTCTCCTATTGGTGGTTTCAGGTGGAAACCATGAAATCACGGCTGCCCGTGCCACTGTGTCCAGCTGCTGTGAACAAAAGAACTGCAAACATTGCTCACTCTGTGCTGCTGTTATCCAGAAACAGTGCAACTACTCTGTGCTGCTAAACCACGACGTAGGACTGGAGAAGGCTTGTACCGTTTGGGCTGAAGAGAACGAGTCCTTATTGCTAAGGAGTGTAGCTCTGTATCAAGGGCCATTTCAAGCCTAGCACCAAGAAGTGGGTAAGAGTGAGGTAGTGACTAGATAAACCACATGGAGCCACTGCAACTCCAAATTCCCATAATCTTTGACCAAGAGGACCTGCGGACTTCTTTTCCCGCCTCAGGCCTGTAACCTCGAGCTCACTGCAGCAATAGGCGGCCATGTGCTATCTCCAAGAAGCAGAAGTAAGACTGAGTGCTGCTGCTGGCCGGCTGTAGACCAAAGCCATACGCTTCCTTGATGCACTGTAGTGAGAACCAGAGACTATTTTGAACTGTAAGAGACTGAGAGCATTGAGCATACCAGAAGGGGGGTAATCTGCACCTGAGCCGGGTATCAAATGGATTCCTACAGAGAAGGGAGAACTGCCTAGAAAAAAGTAAGGGGGACTCAGGGGGAGAGGAATAGGATGGCTGAATGAGGAAAAGCTAGTCCCAGCACCCAGTTCACTAAATGTAACCTGCTCATTATAGCATGTACTATATTTAGTTTTGGTGTATGTATAAATTCATTGTCGTATGTTCCTTTTTAAAAGTTAATCACTGGGTTAGACAATCTGTTATTGTACTGCTGTGTGATTAAGTTCTGAGCTTGAAATCCCCCACACTACCTCTCTGAGAAGCCTGTTACTGCCCGCCACCTCCACTACTGAGAGTCAAGTACTAAAGGGGCTTGTCTGTGGCCCAGTTTGAAGAGCCATAATAGATTGGACCCTGTAGGAGAGTAGGATCTGCCTCTTATGTTGCCCCCACTTTTTTTCTGATGTTTACACTGGTTTCTGGCTATAGTCTGGCTGGGACCCTGCCAATCAGGGCCCCAGCCTCTCTGTTCTCTCTAAACGACTTGGAGTGCACTCTAGGTGCACTAGTGATTGGATACTGTGGTACCTTATGAGTCCCTAGTATATGGTACCTTAGGTACCAAGGGCATAGGTACTCCACAGGCCAACCAGGGGCTGAAGCATGTATTATGCCACCCCTGGGAAGCAGACTAAGTCTGACACCACAGGCCTGCTACTGCAGCCTGGGTGAGGAAGTGCTAGCACTCCTCACTGAGATATAGGTTCCCTATATCTCTCCTGCACACACATTTAAACCTTTAAACCTATCAGTCACCCCTAAGGCAGGCCCTATCAATCCTAAGGGCAGGGTGCTTAGTTTCTATGTGAGGGGGTGCCTCTGCCTGAGCAGGGCCCCTCTGCAGCTCTCAGAGTCTATTCTCTGGGGCTGTTTGTGAATGCGGTCAAACCATATACTCTTAAAGTGCATTATATCCTCGCGGTAAATGCTAACTTTGGAATGGCTGCATCAAAACATGTCGTGTTTGGTGTCAAACACTTTGGAATCATACCCCCACACCAGTAACTGGTGTGGAAGTATGATCCCACCCTTCTAGAGGGATAGACATGTACCTACTGTGGAAACGCGGTAGAATCCTGAAGAGCCCTGGCATCACAAAATGGATGCCACCAGTCACAGACACTGGGCTGCCCTCCTGCTGATGACCGACACTCGCAGTGGAGGAGGCCCAACAATAGGTATCCTGTCCCAAGGGGGTGTGACCACCTCCCAGACAGGGTTTAGTGTATTGGGGCTGGGTGGGTGCACTCTAGAGTGCTTTGAAGTCCTGCACTGGGGGAGCAGAAGGCTCCTCTGTGCATACACCAGTTCAAACCGGCTCAGGGGCTACCTGCCCCTGCTCTGGCGCGAAACTGGACAAAGGGAAGTGGGTGTAGCCACCCACTCCCCTGACCCTCCCATATGTGGGGTCATAGAGCTAGTCCCTCCCTTCTTTTTAGTATAAAAGGGGGAACCTGTGCATTGCAACCTAAATACCCCAGGACGACCCTCTAAAGAAGAATCCCGGACCTTCGACGTTCCACTACCTCTGGAAGACTGAAGAATCTCCCTTGGAGTCAAGGAGTGACTCCCCTGCTTGGCAGGCACCAAAAACTACAACGTCGGTTGCAAACTACGCCGCTCCCGCCGGAGCCCGAAGTCCCTGCAGCCCAGGAAGAGGATTTCCTGACTTCTCCAAGGCCATCGTGAGTCCCCAGCGAAGCTGAGGCAAGTGGACCCCACGAGCGACGAGGAACCGCAGACCCTGGGTACCGTGCACTATTGTCGAGTGCAACCCCTTCACGACGTTCTACGAACTTGTGCTTTGGACCACGTGTGGTCCCAGCCTCTAGCAGAGATTCCTCCCGAGATCAGAGGCCTACCCCGTCCTGAGTGACCGTGGGCCCCTGTTGAGTGAATCCTCCCGAGGCGTCTTCGCGATCCCTTGCCAGCCGGCTTGTGGGTCCCCAGAAGACTGTCCTACCAAACCAAAGGGCTCCCCTGGTTGCTCCAGGCCTGCCCTGACCTACCCTCGCTGGGTAAGTCCCCCAGACCTTGCTGGTCTGCACCATTGACTTCATCTTCTCCACGAGACTTGCTGCTACCAAGGCTTGTTGGCTCCAATCGGGTCGCTGACACCGCAGTCAGCTGCAGACTTCGTGGGACACGCTGAATCCAGCTCCTGGTCGTCCTTGACGCCTCCTGGACCTCGTGGTCGAAGAGGCAAGACACCCGTGAACGACCTGAATCTGTCGACGACGGTGGGCATTCATCTTCCTTGCCCCGGGTCACTGCCAAGTGACTTTGAACACTGTCCCCTCTGCTTTCAGGTCTTCCTTCTTCCGAATCCAGGCTTGGGTTCCACCGGACACTTCTCCTGTCGTCGCAAGTCTTCACTGGCTCCCATTGAAAACGACGCCGCGACCCGACACCAAAGGACACCTATGCACCCGGCTCCCCTGGGTGAGGTAACTTCAGCACTACTGTGCTCCTGTGGGTGTGGGCCCTAGAACTATTTACCCTGTAAGTGACTTGCTTGTAGCTACTCCAGAAGTACCCTAAAACTCCTATTTTCCAAGTGCGACTATCGCATTTGACTCGTACAAGACTCGCGGCGGTGTTAGACACACCGCGTCCTTCACCCTTGCAACTCTACCCGTAACCGTGTCCTTCGACTCGTACTGGGTTCGTGTCGGTGCTCTCGCCTCGAACACGCAAGGGACCTTTAACATTGATATCTCAATCGCGTCCTTTCGCATAGACTCGTACAGGACTCGCACCGGTGTCTGAACACCGCGTCCGTCCCCTGTGGGTCTCCTACAACTACCTGGGGTGGTTCTTTGGGGTCCCTCGATTCTACATGCTCTAGGCCCAGGTCTAGTCAAGCTAAGGTTGTGATACTTGATTGTGCTTAACTTATTGAAAAACATTGATTTGTACATATGTTCCTGACTTCTAATCTCATAAAGAGATTAGTAGAGAGTTGTTTAGTAATAAATACATATATATTTGAGATATATACCTGTGTGGTGTCTTTTCATTTGGTGATTCAAGAGATTGTGTGGTAAAACAAGCTGCTTTACATTCCTCCAAGACTTAGCCTGAAGGCTGCTCTCCACAGCTACCACTAGGATAGCTTTCTATAAAGGTTGTCTTAAACCTACCTACCATAAGAGTCGAATTGTACTGGTGCAAGGTGTCCACTTTAACTAATGGACAGCATATACCAGGCCAACTTCTCACATTGGTGGCAGCGTGTGGGATTCCAGCTTGCTATTGTTTTACCAGAAAATCTCTATTTGAATTACTAACTGAAAACCACTATAGGTACTCAAGGTACATATAAAGTCAAGCTTAGTATCAATAAGTTCTACTGAACTTAGAGCTGTGTGCCAAGGGATAGCACACCCTTTCTACAGCTCAAGCTAGTATCAGTAGGCCACAAACTAGTGTAGGTAGTACAACACTGCACAACACTAGAATGTCCTTAAGGGCTGGACCCAGTGGATCCACTCAGCTTCAGTATAAGGACATGACTTTCTTTGACTTGAAAGCCATTTGTGCTGAAAGGCACCTGAAGATAGGACAGAGTCCCTCCACACTACACCTGATAGATCTGCTGACAGCAGATGATCTTAGATTAGCTCTAGGAGCTAATGGGTCTGAATCAGTGAGTGGGTCAATTACAGTGTCTGGGTCAGATGATGAACATCAAGTTGACCAAGACTCTGTGATTGTAGGGCCAGGCCCCAAGGGGTCTGAACAGGACAGAGGAATTCTCCCTAAGAGAACTGACACAGTGGAGGAGAGGCATAGGTCCCTTTCCAGGGAGTCTGACTACTCCTATCACTCTGGCAGAGAATTTGTCCACCAGAGGAACTCCTACTTCCCAAAAAGAGAGACCTCCTCTGACAGACTGTACAAACTGCTGCAGTATGAGGAAGCAAGATATGCCCTCAAAACCAAGCAGTTGGCATTAGATAAAGAAGCCTTTGAGCTCCAGAGAGCTTCTAGAAGAGAGGGGTTAGAACCCCTGGTGGCAGCAACAGTGTCCCTAGAGGCAGGGAAAATATTCCAGACCATAGGAATCTGAGCAAGGTTGTTCCTCCCTACCAGAGTGGGGATGATATCCATAAGTGGATAACTGCTATGGAAAGGGCCTGTAGAGTACAATAGGTCCCCCAAAAGCAGTGGGCAGCAATCTTGTGGCTCTCCTTTTCAGATAAAGGTAGAGACAAGCTCCTCACTGTTAGAGAAGAGGATGCTGATGACTATGAAGTCCTGAAGAGTGCTCTGATAGATGGGTTTGGCTTAACCACTGAGCAGTACAGGTTGTAGTTCAGAGACACCCAGAAGGCACAGACTCAGGACTGGACTGACTTTGTAGATTGTGCAACCAAGGCTCTGGAGGGTTGGCTGGTTGGCAGTAGGGTTACTGATTTCAAGGGATTGTATAATCTAATGATGAGAGAACAGATCCTTAATAATTGCCAGAACCAGTTGTTGCATCAATACCTGGTGGACTCAGATCTGACCTCTCCCCAAGAATTGGGAAAGAAGGCAGACAAGTGGGTCAGAACCAGGGTGAGGCAGAAAACCCAGAACCAAGGGGGTGACCCAAAGAAGCAGGATCCTAAGGGCTCTGAGAAAAGTGGGGATAAGTCAAAAGACCAGAAGGCTTCACAAGGGCCCCAAAAATCTGCATCTGGTGGGGAGTCACAATCCAACAAGGGAAAAGGCCAAAAGAAGCCCTGGTGCAAATTCTGTAAACAGAAAGGGCACTGGACTTCTGATTGTAACAAGTCCAAAGACCAAACCACCACCACTCCTGCCCTAAGGCAACTGTTCCCCCTAGTTCAGCTACTGGTGGAGGTGGTACACAGAATAAGGGTGTAGTAGGGCTGACCCTGGGTTCTGGAGTGGACTCTGGCCTAGTCAGAGTACCCACTCAGGCAATGCTGATTTGTGATGGAGACATTGACATGTCCTTCCTAGTGAGCCCCAGTAATCTGGGCAAATACAAACAGCAGCCTGTAATAAATGGCAAACAGGCTTTGGCATTTAGGGACACAGGTGCTAGTGTCACCATGGTGGCAGAGGATCTTGTGGACCCTGGACAGATCATCCTGGGCGAATTGTACCAGGTGACCAATGCAAGCAATGCCAGGACCAACCATAGTCTGGCAGTTGTGAATTTCTCCTGGGGAGGGGTAACTGGCCTCAAGAAGGTTGTAGTCAGTGCAGACCTCCATGTAGAATGTCTATTGGGCAATGATCTAGAAACTTCAGCCTGGTCTGAAGTAGAGTTATGGACTCATGCTGAGATGTTGGGCATCCCTGCAGAGGTATTTGCTGTGACCAGGTCACAGGCCAAAATGCATGACACTGAACAAGCTCTGGATCCTGAAATTATGGACCAGATGCTTCCCAAGAAGAGGAGCAGTAGGGTTAAGGCAGTGCCGTCCCCTCTGTCTCAGATCACAAATTCCCCTCTTGAGGGAGGAGAAGCAGATCCTGAAGAAGGAACTGCCCCAGAGGGACTTGAGCCTGACCAGGTTGAGTTCTTGGGGGCAGGGGGCCCTTCTAGGGAAGATCTGAGTAAGGAGCAACAGTGCTGCCCCTCTCTTGAACCCCTCAGACAGCAGGCTGCTGGGAGTGCTAGTGGGTCCCATAAAGTTTATTGGGATGAGGGACTCCTATATTCTGAGGGTAGAGATCCAGCCCCTGGAGCCACCAGGAGGTTGGTAATACCTCAGAAGTTTAGGGGGTTCCTCTTGACCCTAGCACATGATATCCCTTTGGCAGGTCGCTTGGGCCAAAACAAGACCTGGGACAGGCTTGTTCCACATTTTCATTGGCCACATATGTCAGAAGACACAAAGGAGTTTTGTCGCTCCTGTGTCACATGCCAAGCCAGTGGCAAGGCAGGTGGCACAACAAAGGCCCCCCTGATACCACTACCTGTGGTGGGGGTACCCTTTGAAAGGGTAGGGATTGACATTGTTGGTCCCCTTGACCCTCAAACTGCATCTGGGCACAGATCATGCCACCAGGTACCCAGAGGCAATTCCCCTGAGGACCACCACAGCCCCTGTGGTGGCAAGAGCCCTCATTGGAGTCTTCTCCAGAGTGGGTTTCCCAAAGGAGGTCATCTCTGACAGAGGTACCAACTTCATGTCAGGATATTTGAAAGCAATGTGGAAGGAGTGTGGTGTAACTTATAAGTTTACCACCCCCTATCACCCACAATGCAATGGGTTGGTTGAACGCTTCAACAAAACCCTGAAGGGAATGATTAAAGGACTCCCAGAGAAGCTTAGGCGGAAATGGGACCTTCTTCTTCCCTGCCTGTTGTTTGCATACAGAGAAGTTCCACAGAAGGGGGTTGGTTACAGCCCATTTGAGCTTCTGTTTGGGCATCCTGTAAGAGGTCCATTATGTTTGGTAAAAGAGGGCTGGGAGTTACCTCTCAAACCCCCCTAACAAGATGTGATGGACTATGTACTTGGTCTCCGCTCCAGGATGGCTGAATACATGAAAAAGGCAACCAAAAACCTGGAGGCCAGCCAAGAATTACAAAAAGCTTGGCATGACCAAAAGGCTGTGCTGACTGTATACCAGCCAGGACAGAAAGTGTGGGTGTTGGAGCCTGTGGCTCCAGCAGCCCTCCAAGACAAATGGAGTGGCCCCCATACAATAGTTGAGCAAAAGGGAGAAGTCATCTATCTGGTGAATCTTGGAACTCCCAGGAGCCCCCTGAGGGTGCTCCATGTCAACAGATTGAAACCATATGTTGACAGGGCTGACATGGGCTTGCTCATGGCAACTGATGAGGAACAGGAGGAGGAAAGTGACCCTCTCCCTGACCCGCTCTCACAGAACCCTGATGATGGGTCAGTAGATGGTGTTGCTTTGGCAAGCAGCCTCACTGACCATCAGCAAACTGAGTGCAGACAAGTTCTGCAGCAGTACAGACATATGTTTAGCCTGACCCCTTGTCAGACTACCTGGTGCACCCATGAGGTGGACACTGGGGACAGTCTGCCTGTCAAGAGTAAAATCTACAGGCAACCTGACCATGTCAGGGACTGTATCAGGACTGAAGTCCAGAAGATGTTGGAGTTAGGTGTGATTGAGCCTTCAGATAGCCCATGGGCTAGCCCAGTAGTCCTGGTACCCAAGCCTCATACCCAGGGTGGTAAGAAAGAAATGAGGTTTTGTGTAGACTACAGAGGCCTCAATGCAGTCACCAGGACTGATGCCTATCCCATACCAAGGGCAGATGAGCTGATTGATACTTTGGTCTCAGCCAAGTATCTGAGTACATTTGACCTAACAGCTTCTACTGGCAGATCAGGTTAGCTGATGATGCAAAAGCCAAAACAGCATTTTCAACCCCTGGTGGGTACTACCACTTTGTGGTGATGCCCTTTGGATTGAAAAATGCACCTGCCACTTTTCAGAGGTTGGTGAGCTAAGTTCTGGCAGGGATGGAAACTTATTGCTCAGCTTATCTAGATGATATTGCTGTCTTTAGTTCCTCCTGGCAGGATCACCTGGTCCACCTCAGAAATGTTTTGGAGGCTCTGCAGAAAGCAGGCCTCACTATCAAGGCCACTAAGTGCCAGATAGGGCAGAGTCAGGTTGTGTACCTGGGCCACCTTGTAGGTGGAGGCCAGGTTCAGCCTTTACAGAGCAAGATCCAAACCATAATGGAATGGGTTGCTCCAACCACCCAGACACAGGTGAGAGCCTTCTTAGGCCTGACTGGGTACTATAGGAGGTTTGTGAAGGGATATGGATCTATAGTGACCCCCTTGAATGATCTGACCTCAAAGAAAATGCCAAAAAGGTTCAGTGGACAGCTAGCTGTCAGAAGGCATTTGAAGACCTAAAGCAGACCATGTGCACTGCCCCCATCTTACAGAGTCCAGACTACACCAAAAGTTCATTGTCCAAACAGATGCTTCTGAGCTGGGTGTGGGAGCTGTACTGTCAACTGAATGATGAAGGTCAAGACCAGCCAGTAGCTTTCATTAGCAGAAGGCTGACCCCTAGAGAGAAACGTTGGTCAGCTATAGAGAGGGAGGCCTTTGCTGTGGTATGGGCCCTGAAGAAGCTGAGGCCATACTTGTTTGGCACTCACTTCATAGTTCAGACTGACCACAAGCCCCTCCTATGGCTTAAACAGATGAAAGGAGAAAACCCAAAACTTTTGAGGTGGTCCATTTACCTACAGGGGATGGACTATACAGTGGAGCATAGACCTGGGACCCAACATGCCAATGCAGATGGACTCTCAAGGTATTTCCACTTAGAACACGAAGACTCAACTGGTCAAGGTTAGTTTAGTGTCCCTGCGTTTGGGGGGGGTTGTGTAGGAGAGTAGGATCTGCCTCTTATGTTGCCCCCACTTTTTTTCTGATGTTTACACTGGTTTCTGGCTATAGTCTGGCTGGGACCCTGCCAATCAGGGACCCAGCCTCTCTGTTCTCTCTAAACGACTTGGAGTGCACTCTAGGTGCACTAGTGATTGGATACTGTGGTACCTTATGAGTCCCTAGTATATGGTACCTTAGGTACCAAGGGTATAGGTACTCCACAGGCCAACCAGGGGCTGAAGCATGTATTATGCCACCCCTGGGAAGCAGACTAAGTCTGACACCACAGGCCTGCTACTGCAGCCTGGGTGAGGAAGTGCTAGCACTCCTCACTGAGATATAGGTTCCCTATATCTCTCCTGCACACACATTTAAACCTATCAGTCACCCCTAAGGCAGGCCCTATCAATCCTAAGGGCAGGGTGCTTAGTTTCTATGTGAGGGGGTGCCTCTGCCTGAGCAGGGCCCCTCTGCAGCTCTCAGAGTCTATTCTCTGGGGCTGTTTGTGAATGCGGTCAAACCATATACTCTTAAAGTACATTATATCCTCGCGGTAAATGCTAACTTTGGAATGGCTGCATCAAAACATGTCGTGTTTGGTGTCAAACACTTTGGAATCATACCCCCACACCAGTAACTGGTGTGGGAGTATGATCCCACCCTTCTAGAGGGATAGACATGTACCTACTGTGGAAACGCGGTAGAATCCTGAAGAGCCCTGGCATCACAAAATGGATGCCACCAGTCACAGACACTGGGCTGCCCTCCTGCTGATGACCGACACTCGCAGTGGAGGAGGCCCAACAATAGGTATCCTGTCCCAAGGGGGTGTGACCACCTCCCAGACAGGGTTTAGTGTATTGGGGCTGGGTGGGTGCACTCCTACAGTGCTTTGAAGTCCTGCACTGGGGGAGCAGAAGGCTCCTCTGTGCATACACCAGTTCAAACCGGCTCAGGGGCTACCTGCCCCTGCTCTGGCGCGAAACTGGACAAAGGGAAGTGGGTGTAGCCACCCACTCTCCTGACCCTCCCATAGGTGGGGTCATAGAGCTAATCCCTCCCTTCTTTTTAGTATAAGAGGGGGAACCTGTGCATTGCAACCTAGATACCCCTGGACGACCCTCTAAAGAAGAATCCCGGACCTTCGACGTTCCACTACCTCTGGAAGACTGAAGAATCTCCCTTGGAGTCAAGGAGTGACTCCCCTGCTTGGCAGGCACCAAAAACTACAACGACGGTCGCAAACTACGCCGCTCCCGCCAGAGCCCGAAGTCCCTGCAGCCCAGGAAGAGGATTTCCTGACTTCTCCAAGGCCATCGTGAGTCCCCAGCGAAGCTGAGGCAAGTGGACCCCACGAGCGACGAGGAACCGCAGACCCTGGGTACCGTGCACTATTGTCGAGTGCAACCCCTTCACGACGTTCTACGAACTTGTGCTTTGGACCACGTGTGGTCCCAGCCTCTGGCAGAGATTCCTCCCGAGATCAGAGGCCTACCCCGTCCTGAGTGACCGTGGGCCCCTGTTGAGTGAATCCTCCCGAGGCGTTTTCGCGATCCCTTGCCAGCCGGCTTGTGGGTCCCCAGAAGACTGTCCTACCAAACCAAAGGGCTCCCCTGGTTGCTCCAGGCCTGCCCTGACCTACCCTCGCTGGGTAAGTCCCCCAGACCTTGCTGGTCTGCACCATTGACTTTTCATCTTCTCCACGAGACTTGCTGCTACCAAGGCTTGTTGGCTCCAATCGGGTCGCCGACACCGCAGTCAGCTGCAGACTTCGTGGGACACGCTGAATCCAGCTCCTGGTCGTCCTCGACGCCTCCTGGACCTCGTGGTCGAAGAGGCAAGACACCCGTGAACGACCTGAATCTGTCGACGACGGTGGGCATTCATCTTCCTTGCCCCGGGTCACTGCCAAGTGACTTTGAACACTGTCCCCTCTGCTTTCAGGTCTTCCTTCTTCCGAATCCAGGCTTGGATTCCACCGGACACTTCTCCTGTCGTCGCAAGCAGCAAGTCTTCACTGGCTCCCATTGAAAACGACGCCGCGACCCGACACCAAAGGACACCTATGCACCCGGCTCCCCTGGGTGAGGTAACTTCAGCACTACGGTGCTCCTGTGGGTGTGGGCCCTAGAACTACTTACCCTGTAAGTGTCTTGCTTGTAGCTACTCCAGAAGTGCCCTAAAACTCCTATTTTCCAAGTGCGACTATCGCATTTGACTCGTACAAGACTCGCGGCGGTGTTAGACACACCGCGTCCTTCACCCTTGCAACTCTACCCGTAACCGCGTCCTTCGACTCGTACTGGGTTCGTGTCGGTGCTCTCGCCTCGAACACGCAAGGGACCATCGCATTGATAGCTCAATCGCGTACTTTCGCATAGACTCGTACACCGCGTCCGTCCCCTGTGGGTCTCCTACAACTACCTGGGGTGGTTCTTTGGGGTCCCTCGATTCTACATGCTCTAGGCCCAGGTCTAGTCAAGCTAAGGTTGCGATACTTGATTGTGCTTAACTTATTGTAAAACATTGATTTGTGCATATGTTCCTGACTTCTAATCTCATAAAGAGATTAGTAGAGAGTTGTTTAGTAATAAATACATATATATTTGATCTATATACCTGTGTGGTGTCTTTTCATTTAGTGATTCAAGAGATTGTGTGGTAAAACAAGCTGCTTTACATTCCTCCAAGACTTAGCCTGAAGGCTGCTCTCCACAGCTACCACTAGGATAGCTTTCTATAAAGGTTGTCTTAAACCTACCTACCATAAGAGTCGAATTGTACTGGTGCAAGGTGTCCACTTTAACTAGTGGACAGCATATACCAGGCCAACTTCTCACAGACCCCTTGACATCAGAGGTAAGCAGCTTCAAACCCCACAGTTGAGACCCAGTAGCCCTTGATTTCCCCATGCCTCCCAAATAGGGTCTGACAACTACTTTCCATGCTTGACATTGTAATGGAAGCACACAATGCTGCTTACCATGCTTTTGGTCACAATGGGGCCTTTTCACAAAGGTAAATTCACATGTGTAGATTTACTTACCTGTAAATCTACGTCTGTAAAGTCTCCCCTTTTTTTTGCGACTCACCATTTCCCAGTGTAGATTTACACCTAGGTGAAGAGCTATATGTTCCCATCCGACTCCTAAAACAGGATTTACGAGTGCAAAGTTACTACTAGGAACTATGCACACATAGATGGAAATGTGTGCCACAATGGCAGAAATCTCAGAAAAGGGTTAGGGAAAATTATGAAAAAGTTTATTATGTCTTAAAAAAAACTTCTTAAACATTTAGTAATCTAAAATATAAATGCAAATTAGTTTTAAATATTTATTTATGCAGTAAAGAGCAGCACTTGAACAGCGGTGCGTATCCCATTTTTTTTAGGCAAATCTGAAGTACATCAACGTGTTTCGGCATGAACTTGAACATAAATCCAATTTTTGTAATGCAGTTTACTGCTGCTTCCCATGTGATATCTATTTTGTATGAGGTGGCATACACAGCTGCTCTCTATACTCTACCTGTTTGTGAAAGAGGTTCACACTATTGCTACCCATGCTGTACCTGGTTTGAGTGAGGGAAGCATGCACATTCACATTTTTTTTTACTGTACCTGTTATGTGATGGACAGTTGAACTTCTAATTTGTTTGGAGTGCATCTCTAATATGTTAAGTTGGCTTTTATAGTTGTGGCCCAGACTGCAACACTTCTTTTGCATCACTTGTGCCTGTTTTGTGTAGAGGAAGCTTGCACATCTGATCCATGTGCTGTCCCTGTTGAGTGAAGGAAACTTTACTATTGATGTCAAGCATGCTCTGTCAGGGAATCTTACAGTTCAGTCTTTGCTTTATCTCTTTTTTTGTGTGCACGAAATTCTCAATAATGCGACCTTTAAAGTACCTTTCATGTGTGTTAATGCAACTGTACTGCAGGATGATTCAGTTAGGGGGAAGGTTTGGTGTCCATAGAGGTACGCTTAAGATTGGTGTCTAAAGCGACACACAGAAATGGCAGGATAAGCCTGCACTGGATGGGATCTTTCAGGGGCCTTTTAAGCAACATAATCTGAATTCAGTTGTTGATGAGTATGTGTCAGACCTTAACAGTGAAGAATTCACTGGGAACAAATACAGAGATGATGATAATAATAAATCATTAGCAACAATTGCAAAGGATCCTTTGGGACAAGCCGTATTCAATCCTATGGATATAACAGTCATAGTCCAGTCAGAGTGGTGGCCTCTTGTACATGCAGCCGAATCTATCGTCCACTGGATAAGAAGGCCATCAGACAAGGAACAGAGGGGTGTCATGAGGACAGAATTCTCTCATCCAGTGGTAGGGGACAGAGAATGTTTGACCCAAATTTGGATCCTAAGTTAACTACATTTTTATTTAAATTTGGTAGTGAGACTAAAAAGGATCCGAAGCACTCTATCAAACGCTGCCAGGATAAGCTCCTGGACATCTTGGGGCCTCAGTATATCTGATGCGGTGGAAGAATCTTTTTCAAAGATGGAGAGGTGCATTTGACACTTTTGAGAGGGTATTCTAAAGAGCCATTTATTTTTAAGTAAATACAAATGCTGCCTGATTGTGGAAAGACGTAAAGATGTGTCACCACCACAATGAGACTTTTTTCACCCTGGTGCGAACCCATTTGTCTGCCTTCTTTCCCAATTCTTGGGGAGAGGTCAGATCTGAGTCCACCAGGTACCGGTGCAGTTGTTCATTCTGACAATTATTAAGGATGTGCTCGCTCATTAGTAAATTATACAGTTCTTTATAATCATGTACATTACTTCCATGAAGCCAGCCTTCTAGAGCCCTAATAGCACTATCAATGAAATCTACCCAGTTTTGAGAGTGTGCCTTCTGTGTGTCTCTAAACTTAACTAACACCGTATTGCTCAGTGGTTAACCCAAACCCATATATGAGTGCACCTTTAACAACTTTGTAGTTATCTGCATCCTCTTCCCTCAGACTTAAGAGTTTGTCTCTACCTTTGTTTGCAAAGGAGAGCCACAGGTTAGCTGCCCACTGCTCCTGAGGGATTTTCTGAACTTTACATGCCCTCTCTAGTGCAGTGATCCACTTATGGATGTCATCACCCTCCTGGTAAGGAGGGACTATCCTGCTCAAGGTCCTAGTGTCAAAAGTGTGTTCCTTGACCATAGGTTCACTAGTGCTGCCACCATGGGATTTTAATCCCAAATTTATCCTTGCTTTCTGAACTTCCAGGGTCTCCTTATCTAGGGACAACTGCTCTTTCTTGAGCCTGAGCTTGGCTCTCTCAGGTTTGAGTAGGTGGTACCCCCTATCTAAGGAGTCCTCCCTCTTGCTAGAGATTGAGGTCCTAACTGTAATATTAGAGGAGGATGAACCAACTGAGGAGGACCTGGACCTCCCCTGAACTCTTTGTACCCCATCAGGAGGAATAAAGGGGGACCTACCTCTAGGACCTTCCTCTGTATCATTAGTTCTATTCCCAGGGGGACTAGAGTTCTCCAGTGAGTGGTCTTCAGACGCCTCCTGGACTTACTCAGAAGCAGAGTCATTGGTGTTGGGCACCGCCAAATCTTCCTCTTGAGCATCACCACAAATACCTAAGTTATCCTGCCCATCTGACCTATCAAGATTTTGGAAGTCATCCTGCAGGAGCATCTTTAAGAGATGATCTTTGGTAGGGTTACTACCAGTCTTAAGTTTTCTAGCTGCCCACAGGGTCCTAACTTCCTGGAACCTAAGACCACTGTATCTAGAGGGCTGAGCCCCACTGGGCTCACCAACCTGAGACATGGTGCTAGGTGTAGGGGGTGTAGTGCACCTACCTACCCTGGTGATCCTAAACGTCCAAATATTGGAGAAAGGTTTGAGCTAGGAACCTTGACAACTAATCCAAAAAGTTCAGTAGAACTTACTTGAGAAAAGTATTTATATGTACCTAGCTAGTGATGGTTTCTCATGTAACCTTCACCTGATTAAGTGGTAAAACAATGCAGGCTTTAATCCCAACCACTGCACAACAATGTAAGAGGCTGGCTTAGTATATGGTGTACACTTAAAGGAGTAATACACCTTGCACTAATCCAGGCAATCCTTATGGTGATTTTAGTGGTCTTTGATAACCTTAAAGCTCTCAAAGGGATAGCTGTGGAGAGCAGCCTTCAAGCGTATCTTGAAGGAGTGTAAAGCAGCTTATTTTACCACATTTAATCAATAGTGTAGATTAGATGAGAAGGAACCACACAATGTTTATGAAAAATAAGTATATTTATTAACACAACACAATCACTATCAGTTGGTATATCTCCTATATATATCAATAATACACATAAGAATACTTCAAAGAAATCAGGTAAGTAGCACATATATACTCTGGCCTGCGGGGGAGACCAAACCATATACTAAATAAGTGGAATGCGAACTGCAATGGAGAGTGGGACTTTGACCAAAGGACTTAGAAGAGATGGGTGAACCAGGAACCACCCAAGGTAGGTACCCAGGAACCCAAGGAGGCTGTGTGCAGAGTGGAAACACAGCTGCATGTTCGATAGAAGTCAATGGAGAAGTCACGGTTCCAGTTTTAAAGAAAGAGGACCCTTCCCAGAGGACCCCAAAGAAACCCTTTGGGGGACGGAA
Organism: Calotriton arnoldi; assembly: GCA_963921515.1. Lineage (NCBI taxonomy): Eukaryota > Metazoa > Chordata > Amphibia > Caudata > Salamandridae > Calotriton > Calotriton arnoldi. The sequence goes on from CAWUFW010005673.1 coordinate 1,178,761, forward strand.
GGTTGGGCAGCCAACTCACCCGTGGATGCCCCAGGAACCAGGTTACCTGCACCGGGGAAGACGGGTGCATAGTGGTGAAGTGACGTCGGAACCACTCGTAGACGACAATGGGTGACTCGGGAAGAAAGGAGTCTGGAGAAGTCTGTGAAGATGTCCGGTGGAATCCAAAGGTGGATTCTTGAAGAGGTGAACCTGCAAGCTGAGGGTACAAAGTCTATGCCACCCGGAGGTGACCAGGAGACACGGAAGCACAATGCCCACTTTTGTAGAGAAGTTCAGAAGAGTTCACGAGGACCGTGTCACTGCAGCTGTGGGGATCCGGCGATGCTGTGGAAGACTAGGAGCCGTACAAGAGCTGTTGCACGTCGGATGTCGGTGTCCAGGTGGTCAGTTTTTGGCGGGAGCACCCACAAGCCTTGGTAGCCGCAACTGGCATGGAAGACGAAAACATGCAATCGTTGGGACCAGCACGGTCCAAGGGACTCACCACGTGCAGGAGAGTCAGAGCAGGCCCCGAGCAAGCAGGGGAGCCCATCAAAGCAGAAGAAGACCATCAAGAGGAACCACAGGCCAACGGCACAGGAGTCGCAAGAGGAACTCAGGTAGCTCACCAAAGATGGAGGCCCATGATGAAAAGGATGCAGGGAGGATGCTGTTCTTCGAGGGATGAGATGCTGGAGGCTGGAGCTTCTTGTAGCCCGAAGATCTCTGGAGTGCAGGGCTAACAAGCCTTTGCAACGACAACTTGACAGAGTGCACAGGGTTTTGGTCCAAGCGGCTCAGACGAAGGATACTGTCCACCAAATTGCAGGGAAGACAGGTCAGGCCTCAGGGGAACCACAGAACCACCACCTATGTTGCTGAGCCTCAGGAGGTAAGTAGGATGACAGGAGCAGCAGACTCGTCAGCTTCGATGCGGTGCCTGCAGATGCAGGGGAGTGACTCCTTCACACCAAGGGAGATTACTTCGGAAGTCTTTGATGCCCACAGGTCCCTGAAGATCCTGAGCGAATTACAGGCACAGACACAGACGAGGCAGAATACTTGCAGAACATTGAGACCAAGAGCAGCAGGAGTCTTCCTTGATGCAGTCTCAGTTCCAGGGGAAGTCGAAGTGTCCAGATGGTCGAAGAGTGTCTTAGTTTCAGAGATGAGTCTTGTTCCATGACGAATCTGAGGACCCACCCACGGGGTGCCCTTAAATACCCAAGGTAAGGGTTGGAACTCAGGGATCCCTCTCAGAGGAGGGGCTGGACAGAGGGGATGATACTTCCCTGTCCTTTGTCCAGTTTCGTGACAGAGCGGGAACCAAGGGTTACTCAACAGGCTCAAACCAGTGTATGCAAGGAGGTCACCAAATATGCCCTTAAATGCAGTCTGGTGGCGCTGGAAAGCACCCCCACCCCAGCCCAATACACTAAGTCCTGTCTGGGAGGTGGTCACACCTCCGTGCGACAGGAAACCTATTGTTCTTCCTACCCCTGCTCGAGCTCAGCAGCAGGAGGGCAGAACACTGTAAGACGTCGGCAGCAGCACTAGCTTGCTGTCAGACCCTGAAAGGCTGTAACCAGGAGTAAAGGGGGCTCCTCAAAGGAGACCCCCAGTACATGGGATCAAACATCCAACACCGGAATTGGTGTTGGGGTATGGGAATAGGTGTTGGGGTTTGATTCTAACATGTTTGACACCAAACATGACCAGGTTCGGCCCAGCCATTATATAGTCATACATCTTGTAATGACTGATGCCCACTATAAGTCTTAAAATGTCTGACTACACTTAACAAAGCCTGGAGATTGGACTCCGGGGTTTGTAGGGGTGTCCTGCTCATGCAGGGGCACCCTCACGCTTATAGCCAAGCGCCCTGCCCTCGGGACTGAAGGGCCTATCATAGGGGTGACTCATAGGTTTTAAATGAAGTGACCTCCGATATAAGGGAACTTATATCTGTCATAAGAGGTGCAAGCACCATCTCACACAGGCTGCAATGGCAGGCCTGTAGTCAGAGTTTAAGTGGATTCCCATGGGTGGCCCAATACATGCTGTAGCCCATGGGAGACGCCTGGGGTACCTATGTCCTGGGTACCTTAGTACCATATACTAGGGACTTATAAGGGTACACCAGTAGCCAGTTGAGGAGGTACCAAATTTTGGGAGAGAGAGCACAGATGCTGGTTAGCAGGATCCCAGCAAACTACAGTAAAAACATACTGACACCAGACAAAAAGTGGGGGTAACCATAAAAGGAAGATCCTACTTTCCTACACCTCTGCAGATGTGCTGCAATCACCGACATCACCTTGGTGAACACTTGAGGGCACTGGTGAGGCCAAAAGGAAGCACAGCAAACTGAAAATGCTCGTGGTCCACTGTGAAAAGCAGGTAATGCCTTTGGGCAGGCAGGAGAGGGATATGAAAGTAAGTGTCCTGCAAGTCCAGCGCTACCATTCAGTCTCCAGGACAGACAGAACCTGAGCCAATGTAAGCATCTTGAATTTCTTCTTCTTCATGAAGGAGTTGAGAGGGCGCAGATCTAAAATAGGGCGGATGCATCTGTCCTTCTTGGGCACCAGAAAGTAAAGGGAATAGCAACCACAACCTACTTCTGATGCGGGCACCCTCTCGGTGGCTCCTGTGGCCAAATGAGTCTGTACTTCCAGACAGAGCAGAGAGAGGTGTTCCTCGGTCAGCCGTTTTGGGGACGGTGGCGGGGTTTCTAAAATACGGGATGGAGTAACCCTGTTAAACAATTTGAATTACCAACTTGTCTCCCATTCCTAGCGAAGGTACTGTTATGTTTCATAAAGGTACCCTAATATAGGCCCGGGTAACATACCCTTTCACCTACATCACCTCCCCTACATTACACACTAACGAGCCTTTTAAGGATTGAACGCCTTTTATGGACTGAACCTTTAACCTAGTTCTAGGCCTGGGTGCAGAAGGAGGGTTTTTCCCGAACAATAGTGTTCTATGACTTCATCTTTAGACTGACACTGCATGAATAAAATATTCATGAGGCTACTTGGAAACCAGGCAGGGGCTATACACCACCTTCCTAATATCTACGCACAAGGTTCATCTCATACGTCATCCTCATACCCAACAATGGCTAACACAAGAACAAGGGACAAAGGTACTCTATATACTTTTCTGTATAAATACAGCACCTCTTGCTATCAGTAGTTAGAGGGAACCAAGACTTCCAGGCCGACACACTGACCAGAGACGCTGAGGCTCCTGCATGCAGACGCTCCAGCTGACAGTGGTTTGAACATCTCTTGCGTGGTGTCCAGCTCGAGACCAGGAGAGGCTCCTACATTCTCACTTCAGGTAATGGGGTTCGACCAAATCCTAGAGGGATTCTTGGCTTCACACCTACTCACATGCTAGGTACACTTAGGTACATCTAGATAGGCATCGTAGGAGTACGCACTCTCTTTTATCAATGCATTTTATATTCATGTATTTATTCATGCTTATTGCAAGATGATAGAACTGTACTATCCTTTTATATACATAGTACTGCTAATCATATATCTCTGCTACTGTCTAATGGTTGTTTTAGCTCATATACTTTACACGAGAATAACAACTGTTCAATAAATCCTTATTGAAACGCCCAGACTGTTTATTCTGTGTACCTCCGAGATAAACTAAATAAGCACGAGTGACTGAGCGAAAAGTAGTACATTGTTTCCACGATCTTGAGGGATCAGGGTTGTCATGTTCTGAGATTGCCAGAAACTAATCTCTCCCCGATAAGAGGAGACACTAGTGGCACTGTGAGCTAGCTTTTGCAAACAGGCTAACATTTCTCGGTGGGGGTGTACAGAATCAGTCTGCCACCAAGCCCACAGTTTATGTTATCCAAATGTGCAGGTCCTGCATGGGTACTATAGGAACTACACGACATGGCGCCCCCAACGATGGTTGGGCTCTTATTTAACAGTAGAATCTGAGTAGTTCAGTCGTGCTATTCTCAGAGACCCCTACTCACAAAAACGCCAGAGACGTCTGGAGGGCTTGGGCACAAAATCCGCCACAGCTGAGTAGACGAGAAATCCTATTTATTGGCTGTAGGTTATTCAAGCTTGAAGGACATTTAGTTCCTAAAATTGTGCATAACACCTTATCTTAGTTCCCTTGAACAAAACTTATCCTTTTACAAAATGACTGAGGAAAATAACCCAGTAGTAAATATACACCTCTCAGATGAGGAAGAAGATACAAATGCAATACAAATTGCACAAAAATTCAGACGCACTATCACCCTGAAACTAATGGACTATGGTCTAACATCTAGGGGTGGCTTAGTAGCTTTCGTGATTGAGGCACACGAATCAAACAAAACAGAGATATTTTATTTGTGGGTTACATTCCCAGCAGCAGATGCAAGAACACAGACATTTCACTACTATACATAAGGAGATGCACCACGGGAATATGGTCCTTGCGAGGACACAGAAGTTCCACTCACTTACCAGGAACACCTATACTGGTTTAAAGGCGCCCTACCCCACATAAGACACAGAGCAAGATTAGGTCCGCTCGGAGGAGACAGTGCAACATGGCCAATATTAGCGGCCTACACACCACATCCTGACATTGACACAATGCCGCAGCCAGACTTACTCTTACAACACAAGGATTTAATCAAAATCTACAGAAACCTGACACAGTATGTCATGAGGACTTTCTCAGTCCAACCAACTTCAGCTGCAACAAATGGAACTCAGTTTCAGGGTACAGCAACTAAAATTACACCACAAACATTACACGCGGTAATGGGCAAGATGCCCACGAAACGTGAACAAATGCCATTCTGGGTAGCTCAGAAAATAACTCAGCTAGAGGCAGTATTTCCGAATACTACCCCATTTGAAAAACACAGAATGTTAACAATCTGCTTGCCCATGGGGATAACACCACAAGTAGAGGACTGCACCTCTTGGGGTACAGTCTTTGCTGCCATATATACCAGAACACCTGGTATTCCTTCATTAGCAGTAGTACCTGATGTATTAAGACAAATACAAAATGAGTACGGAGCAGAACCTGCCCTAAACTTAGGGATGAAGTTATTAAATAACTATGACCAGGTATCAGTCATAATACTAGCTAATATTAAAGGGGAAGCAGCCTTAGTGGCATTCCGCCAACGCCTAAGGGAGTTCAGTCCATTGGACCAACAACACGAACTGCCCAAAATAATTGAAACTGCGTATGCAGAATTAGGCAGAGACAGTTTGGGTGGGAAAGCATTAAAACCACAACTGATGGGCAGTCCTGAAAAGGACACTACAAAGCAGACACCTGCTTCTTTTAAAAGAAGTGGGATAATAAAAAACAACAAAACTTTAAAAACAGATCTCAATCCAGAGGTAGATCTCCTCCACAGGAGCCCTCTGAAAAGAGGTATAACCTCAGGAATAGGGATAATATTAAGAAACCTGACAGGTATCAGGATACTGATACACGTTCCTCTCGTTCCTTTCAGGGCTCGACAGAAAAACTGAGAGAGAAGGACGGTCAGAACACAAAGAGGAGCGTACAAAGTCCAGAGACAAGCAGCGCGCTCAAGACTATACTTCCAAAAAAGAAGACAAACCAAAATCAAAACCACAGTTTAAGAAAAAGAAAGTTGCAGGCATAAAGATCAGACATGCCCAGAATTCTGAGGATGCAGCTTCTGAACGGGGAATGGGCTCTGACGATGCTAGACAGTGCGGCAGAAGTAACAATAGCTCACCAGAACCTGAAGGAATTTCTGGTGACAGCAGACTTGAATGATTACATCACGGTGGAAACACCAGACACCAGGGTGAGCGTCCCACATAAGTTACACGAAATAACACTCGAAATGGAGGGGGACAAGCCCAGGAAAGTCAAAGGTCTCTTTTGGGAAAATCTGTCATCCGGTTATGACATCCTATTAGCAGAACAAGATTGGCCGCCAACATTCGTCATGGAGTGCCCCAGGGGAGAAAATGTAATTTTTCCATCATTCTCCGACCTCGTTCCCATACATCTTAAACATGCTTATGCACAGGAGTGGGCGGTTGCCCTAGCTCCAGCACTATACAAAAATCATGCTGGGTGGGATGAGGATTAAACCCACCACGTGATCCCGTTAAAAGTTTCACCACATGCTCAGAGGCAATACCCAATAAAGCAAGAAGCTAAAAAACAAGTCAGGGAGATCTTAGATCAACTTGAATACCAAGGGGTGATTGAAACATGCACCTCACCAATGAACAATCCTTTGTTTCCAGTATCGAAACCGGACAACACATATCGTCTAGTTTTAGATTACAGACATTTAAACTCATGCACAAAGACATTCGCTGTCCAAAATGCACACAGTGCCGCATTAATGAATAACATTGTGCGGAAGAAATACAAAACTACATTAGATATCTCAAAAGGATTTTTGTGCCAAAATATAGCGCCTGAAAGCAGGTATTTGACCGCATTCTCAGCGTTGGGGTCCCAGCGGCAATTTTGTCGTCTCCCCCAGGGGTATAAGAACAGCCCGGGGGTCTTCTCAGCGAGAGTATCAGAGTTACTCCAAAATTTTGATGAGGAAGCATTGTCCTATGTGGATGATATTTATCTAACAGACGATGACTTAAAAAAGCACTTGACCAGGGGGAGCACCATTATCATGGGATTCGCCTCTGAGGGCTACAAATTTAATTTAAAAAAATCAAAAATAGCCCACCTCAATGTCTTGTTTTTAGGATATGAGCTTTCAAATGAAGGGAAAAGCCTGGCAGCTAACTTTTTAGAAAAGTGTGCGCTGCTCCAGCCTCCAAAATCATTAAAAAATCTACAATCAATACTGGGATTCCTAAATTTCGGCAGAACATACATTTTAGATTACGCAGAAAAAGTAAAACCTTTCTATGACTTAATGAAACCTGACTTTTCAGTCAAACATTGGACACAGGAACATTCAAATATCCTACGTTCATTACAAGAAGACATGATTGCTTCCAAACACTTACAGACACGCGTAAACATACGCAACTTGGTGATCCGTGTAATAGCGGGTCAATGCGGGTACACTTACTTAACCTTCAATGAAGGAGAAACCGTACCAATCGCATACAAATCACACCTATACACAAACGCAGAAATGCGTTTCACTTCAACGGAAAAAATCCTGACAGCAGTTCAGACCGCTGTAGCAAGAGAAAGAGCACTGGCTCAGGGGAAACGCATAATTGTCGTAACCCCAGTACCAGCTTTAGAAGCTGTTACAAAGGCTAGCATTCCAAATGCAAAAGCTTTACATCCGAGATGGATACAATGGGCTAATTCTCTTACTGCAACGGACGTTGAATACAGATTTGACCCAAGTCTAAAAACACAAGCATTTCTGCATTACGAACAAGAATATCCTCTACCTAATGAAATATTGCCTCTCGATCAGTATGAATATATTATTTACACTGACGGATCTGCTCAACCAGCCGTAGGGAGTAAGCAACAATATAGCGCAGCGTGTGCAATCGTTAAAGGTCGCATGCTGGATGGGAAGTTCCATCCAAGTTGCACCAAAACGCAATCTCTAGGAGACTGCACGGCTCAGTTGGCAGAGTTAAAAGCACTGATACTGGCACTTGTAAATACTTATCACAAATTCCCCACACTAATTGTGTGTGATTCCTTTTACTGTGTGCAGTCATACAATGAGTATCTACATCATTGGGAACTAAATGGGTTTAAGGACGCGAAAGGTGGCACAATTAAGCATAAAATGCTATGGGAACAGGTAGTGGAGTTGAAAAACGACCTACCAAGGGCTCACGTGATACACACACTGAGTCATCAACGTGATGGCGTTCACGTTGAAGGGAATTCATTGGCTGATGAAGCCGCAAAGGGGGCTGTACGCACAGCGTCCGTAGCTGCAATCACTCGTTCAAAAACGAGGATAGACGGTGAGATCATGGTCGCTGTTATTGCTTCAAGCAAAAACAGCGGAGCAGTACCAAAGAAATTTCCACTCAAGTACTCCTACAAGTTAGATGCAAACAACATTCCATATGCTCAGATTCCTGGAGTGGGGGACAGAGTAATACCAAATATGGATCGTAGGCAAGGTTTAATACTAGCAGCACACGAGGGTTTGGGCTCTGCACACACAGGCGTTATAGCACCTATTTCATTATTGAAACAGCGCTATTGGTGGCCCGGTCTAACAAAGCAAACTAAAGACTATGTCTTGAAATGCGACATCTGTCAACAGATGAAAGACTCCACCAGAGCACGCCCGGCGCAGACACCATTACTAATATCTGACAAACCTCTCGCATGTGTGTATCTGGACCACTGCGGCCCCTTACAATCTGATGGGGCTTACAAGTATATCATGGTTGCAGTGGATTCCTGCTCAAGATTCCTGTGGGTTTGGCCTCAGCGCTCGGCTGACGCTCGACCTGTTATAAAAGATTTGCGAGTCTTTATCGGGACATACGCAGTTGGCACGTTACATTCTGACCGTGGTCCGGCGTTTAGCTCGCGGGCTTACAAAGAGGCCATGAAAAGTATGGGCGTTGCACTGCGGTACTCCTCTCCATACCATCCTGAGGGAAATTCGGTTGTGGAGAGGAAAAATCGGGACTTAAAGCAATCTTTAACAGCTAGGGTATTAGGCAAGGGCGGTAGTTGGGTCAGTCACCTTTATGGGGTACAAAGAGCACTAAACAACCAGCCAAGAAATTCTCTGGGGGTGTCACTCCATATGAGGTCCTATTTGGGACGAGAATGTGGGTAGCTGATCTTGAGTATGAAGGCACAGTGGCGGATGAGAAACCATTTGATATCGATGATCGTTTGGCTGTTTTACAGGATCTAAATGAATCCAGGACACAACAAAGCAACGTTGTCCAGAAACAGACAGCCACTGGGGAAGTCAAGGCAAACACGGCAAGACCTGTCTGGATCCCAAAGATCGGGGATCTGGTCAGAGAGAAAATAGCGGACAAGAAAGAATTTGGACCATCATACAGAAAACCTGTACCAGTCCTAGCAATTCAAGGGACACGAACTGTTCTTTTGCCGCCTCTTGCCGGGAAAAAGGAGAAAAGATTTGTCTCAATTGATTTAATCAAACCACACTATGTGGCCAATACTGAACAGTAGGCCTCGTGGACTCCACAGTAGCAGACGCCTTCCTCTCGCTACAATCCAAGAAGTTCAAACAGAAAGACTCATCACTTTTGAAGAGCCTCCTGTGAGGAATGAAGGACTAAGCAACAATGCTATGGAACTCGTTCCCCTTGAACCCGAAGTTCATCTACAAAATGAAACTCAAAACAACACTGAAGTTGCAATCAGACCAAATACAGACGTCTACGTCAACATGCCTCGATGAGAGCAAAATGCAATTTCAACAAATCCCGATGCAATTCCAACAATTGATCGAACTGCTTCTGGCTACTTCATGAACTTTGATACGTTTTCCCTGGATCCAAGCGAGCCGGAAACGACGCCAGCCAAAAAATCACGTAAACAACAAGCTAAAGACTTTTTGAACTTTCTTAAAAAGACTTACCTGGTATCGCCTTGGATTGAACTTTGGGTAATTACTGGGATTCTATTTTTTCTTTTCTGACTAGGCTTAGTAATAACTTTTAGCATGCTTATTAATGGACGATATCTTAAACAGAGCTCTACAGCCCCGAAATTTAATTTGATTTTAAAACCACATCAATCGTCTCATCGTAAACAGAGAGACTTGTTATCAGTAAACATCACAGCGGTTCCTATACCGGATGGTATAGTTTGGGACAAGGTTGATTTCGAAATATTCGGTCCGACTGAACTTTTAAAAATTCCACATTTATTTAAAATTTTATTAAGTGATATCATTACCTCCAGTACATTTTCTGATGATTGGGACACTGAAACTGTTAATAACATGTTGTCTGATTTAGAAAAAACTGCTGCATTTCCGAACACTGAAATGTTAGAAAGTAATTCAGACTATGACACTTTGTACTGTTACCAACATTATGGTCATCATTACCTGCACAAATCTATTTCGCCCAGAAATGTGTTTGAGTACCATCAGTGGGAACATTGCCCTACTCCACCCAAGGGTAGTTCGCAGACATTTGCACAGAAATTTTCATATTTTTCAGGTTTTAACACCACTGACCCAACCTCATACTATTATAAGGTTATACCAACATCAGCACTGAAAATTATGTTGACAAATACCAAACAGATTTACTCTGCTTCCTTTATTGCCCAACTGTCTGAACAGGGTTTTGACCTATGGAAGGACACAATAGACTTAAAATCAGTCTGGGGTTCTAGGGACTGGCAAGTCCAGGGAACAGAAGCGCTATTTAGAGCATGCCTCATTCCACAGCAGATGATATTTCTAAACGAAACTGTGCAACAGACATCCTGTCTTGGATTAGCCAAGGTCAAGGACCTGAACACACCTCGATTTCCAACACCATCACAGATGGGAGGGTGGCAAAATTCGACTTCACAGGAAGGGGCAACAGTAGATGACATTTTAAAGTACAATAGATCAGACCCAAATTGGGAAAAATGTGTGGTTTGGCCCTTAGATACAAATATATGTCATAAACGATTCTTGGGTATTACCGGAGGGTACAGTATCCACAGGCCAGACCCACGTTATATACAAAGAGAACATCCAGGGGTAGTGACATCCTACAGTGTTGGGAAGTTGTGCCTTGATTGGCTAGAGACCTCAACACTAACAGAAGTGAAACAACACTTAACCTTACTCTCACAAGACATGGATCTTCGGGATTTTTTACAAGGTCTCAGGAAACTACGTCAGAAACGTTTCATATATGCTGGCATCTATGCTGCCTATAATGAAGAGTGGAAAATATCACAACAAGAGGCCGCAGAGAATACGGGAAATAGACCGTATTAACTTAGAAAAATCATTGGCTGTGGTAGACAATGGGTTAACAACTTTGTCCTCCAGAATATATTCTTTGGGCAACATTGTATCTTCTGCGATAGACATCCTAGAACAAGATTTGGCCATACTACAACACGGGCAATCTCCATTACGTTCAATCATGTTATTAAGCTGGACGCTGCAATCTTTGCGCGCAGGCTTTGTGCCTTGGCGTTTTATAAACAGTACGTCTCTGTTTTCTGAATATAATCTAACAGATAAACAGGTTGAAATGGCACAAAAGGGAGCTAAATATACAATGTTGCGTATTGAAAAACTGGACCGACTACAATTTACAGTGGGGGAAGCACCGTCTACTGAATGGCTGATCCATGGCCACATAACTCTACCGGTCACTACTTTTCAGTTTCAATATTGCCTTGAACAACGGCAGGCGGGCAAATATGAAAAGATGGGTAAGGTTTACATTAGGGAATCCTGGGATTTACCATATAGATTTCGATGCCGGAGTGGGGATCGAGAAGTGTTTCTAAGTGGTACTAACTGCAAGAACGCTTTGAGCGGTTCTCTCATGTGCCGGGACATTACATTGCACGGAGCATGTAATGGTTTGATAGCAAACTTGTCCTGCCACACGAAAGGGACTCCAGCTGCCGTGATTAAGCCAGTATTCGAGCTGCTCTCGAACAGGAGTTACTTGATGCTGAACGATCAAGGTTGCTGTGGTATGCTTCCGGTCATTGCCTATCTTGTCACTGTGTACTCCAGGGTTACTTGCTGTATGCAAGTATTGTTTCCCCCAACAAGTACAGTCAGGGAGGCGCCGTTATGGCCTTCGTTGAATGTTTCCTTTATACAAATTGATACTTTAAGCAAACTGAAAGCCATGCTTTTACAGCAGACCGTACCCTTAACCTCCGCTCGAGAGACCTTTGAACTTCAAATCGCAAGGACCTCGAGTGAGATACAGGCACTTATACGTACAAACTGCCCCATTCATTTTGCAGAAATGGTGGGTCGTATCTTTAATATGTCTGATACGAGTGGTATTGTACACCTATTTAAGACCATAGGGTCAGGACTTCTTAGCACCTTTCAGACAATCCTCGGAGTTATCCCGAACTTTATACACTCCGTATTTGGAAGCATTTTCGGAGGTCTACCTCTGATCCTGCTATCAATAGCAGGAGTCCTGATTGTCATTTACCTACTACGCAATGGACGGCCCAATTACCAACGAGATGGCAAAAGCGCTCCTGGAGCGGAAATACAGTGGACGCATGGTACAACATCTGGGCACACCTCGCCTAAGGGAACTAAGCGCCTCTTGGTTCCTATCGTTCAGACCAGTCTGGATGGACTGCATCTTACCTGTTCTTCGATGCCTGTTTTGCGGTGAAGAATGCGTGTTGGACCTCTGTCTGACACTTGCAACGGACACGCCTGCGGACTTGAATACCCGGCGGGAACCCATGAGGGCCCACGCTCGGCAATGTCCCCAGCGCATTCCCATCTTGCTGGCCGTATTTCTCGAGAATCCGCAGGTGCCATTTACAACTGAGTTGAGCCTTTAGCTCCACCATTAGCACCGAGGTATCGACCGAGGTATCGACAGCAGCACCGGCTGCCTCTACACCAGCCATTGGCAGTACTGAATATCATCTGTGCTCCATTGACGTGCTCTGCGAGGTGTTACAAGTAACCCTGGGCGTAGCTGGTGTAGCGGGGCTACGCGGAGTGCCACGGAGTTGGCAACAAACTCCGTGGAACTCCGCGTAGCTCCGCTACGCCGCCCGCCTCCACCCCCCTATTAAGATATACCTTAAGAGTACATTAAAACAATTTAAAAACCACTTACCTTAACCGCGGCGTCCCAGGGCTGCCCTCCTCCTCTCTTCCGCCGCATTCGTATACAGCTTAAGAAAACTGCCCAAGTGCGCACGCCCGCGCATGCGCATTTCTCGCAAAGAAATGCGCGGGCGTGCGCGCATGCGCAGTTTTCTTAAGCTGTATACGAGGGCAGCCCGGGGACGCCGCGGTTAAGGTAAGTGGTTTTTAATTGTTTTAATGTACTCTTAAGGTATATCTTAATAGGGGGGTGGAGGCGGGCGGCGGGTCAACACCGCCCCGCTGCGGAGTGTGCGGAGTTGTGCCTACTCCGCGTTCTCCGCGGAACGTGGAGTAAGCACAACTCTGCACACTCCGCGGGCGGAGCGGAGAAGGTCTCCGCCCACGGTTAGTTACAAGGACCGTCCCCTGCAGCAGCAAGCAGCGATGATGTTGCTTCTCCGAGCCAGGACATTTAATCTGTAATTGGCTCATCGTGTGCTGGAAAAGAATTCGGATTTTCATTTTTCTCTGAAAGTAACTAAATTTGGAACACTTCCTGAAAATTGACACTCTCTCGCTGAAAAGCATGGCCTTTTGACGCTTGTAGACATTCAACTTATATAAACGAACTCAATTAGGACTGTGGCTTAAGTGACATTTCCAAAACAACTAATTTTCAAAGTAAGAATTTTAAATTTTTACCTTTTTAAACTGTTTTTAAATTGATTTTAAAACAGGATTTTAATGAAGCTCATTGAAAAATGTTCTCTGCACTACTATCTAGTAAAAGAATAGTCCACTAGCATTTTTATCATTGTTGACTGTTCGGAAGAGGAGTGGGTGTTATGTTTCATATAGGTACCCTAATATAGGCCCGGGTAACATCATACCCTTTCACCTACATCACCTCCCCTACATTACACACTAACGAGCCTTTTAAGGATTGAACGCCTTTTATGGACTGAACCTTTTACCTAGTTCTAGGCCAGGGTGCAGAAGGAGGGTTTTTCCCGAACAATAGTGTTCTATGACTTCATCTTTAGACTGACACTGCATGAATAAAATATTCATGAGGCTACTTGAAAACCAGGCAGGGGCTATACACCACCTTCCTAATATCTACGCACAAGGTTCATCCCATACGTCATCCTCATACCCAACAATGGCTAACACAAGAACAAGGGACAAAGGGACTCTATATACTTTTCTGTATAAATACAGCACCTCTTGCTATCAGTAGTTGGAGGGAACCGAGACTTCCAGGCCGACACACTGACCAGAGACGCTGAGGCTCCTGCATGCAGACGCTCCAGCTGACAGTGGTCTGAACATCCCTTGCGGGGTGTCCAGCTCGAGACCAGGAGAGGCTCCTACATTCTCACTTCAGGTAATGGGGTTCGACCAAATCCTAGAGGGATTCTTGGCTTCACACCTACTCACATGCTTGGTACACTTGGGTACATCTAGATAGGCATCGTAGGAGTACGCACTCTCTTTTATCAATGCATTTTATATTCATGTATTTATTCATGCTTATTGCAAGATGATAGAACTGTACTATCCTTTTATATTCATAGTACTGCTAATCATATATCTCTGCTACTGTCTAATGGTTGTTTTAGCTCATATACTTTACACGAGAATAACAACAGTTCAATAAATCCTTAATGAAACGCCCAGACTGTTTATTCTGTGTACCTCTGAGATAAACTAAATAAGCACGAGTGACTGAGCGAAAAGTAGTACATTGTTTCCACGATCTTGAGGGATCAGGGTTGTCATGTTCTGAGGTTGCCAGAAACTAATCTCTCCCCGATAAGAGGAGACACTAGTGGCACTGTGAGCTAGCTTTTGCAAACAGGCTAACATTTCTCGGTGGGGGTGTACAGAATCAGTCTGCCACCAAGCCCACAGTTTATGTTATCCAAACGCGCAGGTCCTGCATGGGTACTATAGGAACTACACGACAGTACTGGATAAGATCATCAACAATCAAATCATGGCACACCTGGAGCAGAACCAGCTACTCGACGCCTCCCAATCCGGTTTCCGCAGCAATCACAGCACCGAAACCGCCCTGATCGTAGCCACTGACGACATCCAAACCCTCCTTGACCAAGGAGACACAGCAGCTTTGATCCTGCTTGACCTCTCAGCCGCCTTCGACAGTGTCCCACCACATACTGATCGAAGGACTCCACCACATCGGCATCCAAGGGGACGCGCTCAGATGGATCACCTCCTTCCTCACTGGAAGAACCCAGAGGATCCACCTCCTACCTTTCACCTCTGAACCCAAGGAGATCACCTGCAGTGTCCGCCAGGGCTCACCCCTCAGCCCAAGCTCTTCAATGCATATATGACCCTGCTGGCCAACATCGTCAGATCCCACGGTCTCAACATAATTTCCTACGCAGATGACACCCAACTCATACTCTGACTCACTGACGACCCCACCAACAGAAGAACCAACTTCCACAGATGAATGACAAACGTCGCCAACTGGATGAAAATCCAACTGCCTGCAGCTGAACACAGACAAGACGGAAGAACTGATCTTTGGCAACAGCAGCAACACATGGAACAACTCCTGTGGCCATCAGACCTAGGACCTGCAACAACTCCTCCCAACCACGCCATAAACCTCGGAATCATCACTGACAAGCTCACTATGAAATCACAGATCAATGCCGTCTCCCCCGCATGCTTCCTCACTCTGCACATGCTACGTAAGATCTTCAAGTGGCTACCCCTGCACACAAGACGCAACGTGACACAAGCCCTCATTACTAGTCGACTGGACTAGGGCAATGCCCTCTACGTAGGAATCGCCGCACACCTTCTGCAGAGACTTCAGACCATACAGAACGCCGCAGCCAGACTCATCCTTGGCCTTCCCCGATGAACCCACATCACACCCCACCTCAGGAAACTCCACTGGCTCCCCGTACAGAAGAGATGCCAATTTAAGCTGCTGACCTACGCACACAAGGCTCTATACAACCAAGGACCCATCTACATTAACCACCGCCTGAACCTCCTCCAACCATCAAGGAGACTACGCTCAACCTCCCTTTCACTTGCCCACACTTCCCACATCGGCAGAAGCAGAAGTGGAGGACGCTCCTCCCACATCGCAGCAAAGACCTGGAACAGCCTCCCCACGCACCTCTGGCCCATCACCTCACTTCCAGAATTCTGAATGCCCTCAAGACCTGGCTGTTCGAAAAAGCATCCCGGGCCTGCAAGCGCCTCGATACCCAATCAGGTGATTAGCCGCTCTTTATAAATCCTGATTGATTGATTGATAGTGCGCTTAAATAAAACGGCTACACACGCACTGCTATGAAAGCAATCGCTGAACCTCCTCTGTAACTATTTTCATGCAGTGATATTATTAAAAACAATCACAAATTCACACTACCAGATGGACACAATTAAATGACTCCCGAAACTGCCCGCCTCAACCTGCAATGTATGGAGCACTTTCGAACCTGCTCTCAGGTATATTTTGCGCAACTAGCACTAGGTTTATATCATAGCTTTCAATACCACACCACAGCATGATTGATATATTTAAAATTGCACGCAACTTTTCGTCTCAGATGTGGTAAATTAAAAGATAACAGCTAATCACACGCACTGCCATGAGCATAATAGCTGAGCTACCTCTGTAACAAATTTTATGCTTTAACAATTGTCATGCAGTGACATCATTACAACTATTGCAAAGCCACACTGGCAGATGGGCATAATTAAATGACAAACACACAGTCAGTGCACCCACGTTGTTTTATTGTCGATACACTTTCACCAATACCTATTTTTAACACCTATACACATCACATGACAAGTGGCCAGAACAGTGAAATCACCTGATACTCCTCTTTGAACTAATATGTAACTGTTTTCCCAGCAAATATTACGCTTTCCATGGTCTTTATGTAGACCCTGAAAACATGTAGAATTAACCTTGTGAGCATCACCACAGTTAGCAAAAACCAACACTCGATTTTTTACCTATCTAATGAGATTGTTCTGTATGTCACATATACATCAAGATAAGTCGCAGTCACAAATGGTGTTCATTGCTTATTAGTTTTATGCAATTTTTTGCACTTATTATTAGTGGGTGCACAAAAGGTGGATTACACATCGGGCAGACACTATGATAACGATCTGTGGAATATTGTTTTATACCATGTTTTATGCATTTGCCCCCCTTGTTTTCCCAATGGTATAGGTAACAAATACTTGTAACGAAGATCCGTAAGTGAATGTTCTTTTTTTTTTTTTATATTTTTTATTGATTTTTCACCCATATGCAAAACATTCATTGATTATCTTTAACACTGTTACTGAAAAACATTGTTCTTAACTCAGATAATGCAGTCAATTTGGTCATCAACACAGTGCCATACATCGGTTCGTTCCTCAGTCCCCGTTTCTATTCCTACTTCTATTATACAGTGTCTGTGCTCTGCCGGTAGGTCTGAGCCGTCTATTCATCCACCCCTCCTGTGTCTTGAAATTGACAACCCACGAACTTGTCCCTGTATCTAATTCTCCCTCCCTTGGTTCCCTCCCTCCCCCTTGCCACCGGTGCGTTCCATGGTTATGTGGCTATTATAGGATTAAGATACCTTCGCTTTCCTTCAGGTCTAGTCAGGGGGGTTGTGTCGCTCTCTCTCCTCCGGGTTAGCAATCCTGCTCAGTATCGTACCGGATTCCGCCGCAACTGCGCCTGAGGCTGCCTATGGTCCCTCCCCCCCTATCCCTCAGCTTGAGGTGAGCCAGTCATCCCCTCGATTGTCTCCTCCTCCGATTCTAGGTCAGGCTGCTGCAGTAATGCAACAAGTGCCTCCCATGCCCTTGCCGCTTCCAGCGCTTGGTCTTTATTAGCTCTCTTAGCCAACTGGAGCCGGACGGCACCCTCACTGGTCGCCCACTTAATGAGCTCTTTTTTCCAGCTCTCTATATTAGGTCCCTGCCTGGATTTCCAGTGCCTCGTCAATTCTCTCTTAGCTAGCAGCAGCCCTAGGTCTATGAACTTGCTCGTAACTTTCGTCCTAGCCGTGTGCGGAAACCAATGTAATATACAAACCCCCATCTCCGGCTCAATCTGCCTATCTGTCACCCCGCTCAGTACTTCCACCACATCCTCCCAGTATGTTCCCAGCCGCGGACAGCTCCACAACATATGCTTGAGTTCTGCTTCTTCCGAGTTGCAGCGGGGGCACTTGGCTGTATCCACATTAAAATATTTGTTTATCTGGGCCGGTGTAAGATACGCCCTATGCAACACATAGTGGTGAATAAGCTGAAATCTAGCATTGCGCGTGCTCTTCCATGCCCTCTCCACTATCTCGGTCCAGGCTGCCTCAGGAATTTCCCTGCCCAAATCCGTCTCCCATTTCCTCTGCAGCCGATTCAGCGGCTGCGTTCCTTCACTGAGCCAACCGCCTGTACAGGCAGGTTACGGCTTTAACAGTCCCCTCCGCCATCACGATATATTGGCATGTGGTAGTCGTCTGCGGTTCGGACAATCCTCTTCCCCACTGGCGTTGGATGGCTGTTACCAGGGCTGAGTGCAACAAGAAGTCGCCCCTGGGCAGGCCGTATCTATCTTGCAGTGTCTGGTAAGGCAAAAGGACTCCGTCCTCATATAAATCCCCCATCATTTGTACCCCTTGTTCCTCCCACCTGGCCAAGGCGGACCAATCCCCTCCATGCGGGAGGGCCGTACACGTGCCCAATGGGATCTCCGAGGCGTACGGCCGAATAATTCCGCCCCGTCGCTGGCTGCGGATTCAGCACTGTCGCAGCGCCCGCTCCTCGTGCGTTAACATTCCCAGCCGCAGCCGCTGATTGAGTACTATGAACGATAATACATGGCGTGGGAACCATCGGCCCTCCGGGCCATCCGGGCCCCGAAACTCCCTCGCTGTAGCTTGCGTGAGCCACTGCAGCTGGGCAGCTAGATAATACAATTCGAGGTCCGGGACTGCCCACCCTCCCTCGGCTCGGGATCGCATCAGCGTGGTCAGGGCTACTCGCCTTCGGCCGTTCCCCCATATAAACCCCACCATTAAGGAACGGAGCATTTTAAACACTGAGCCTGGGATCCAGATTGGCAACGTCCGAAAGTAGTATAACAACCGAGGTAATACCACCATCTTCAAAAGTGCTATGCGCCCCGCCACCGAGAGTGACAGTGTGCTCCAGAACGCCATACTCCCCTTAATCCCACGCAGAGCCCTGCTTATATTGCCCTCCAGTAGGTCTTCCTGTGCATGGTAGAGTAAGTGAATGTTCTTACTACAGTATTTGACTAGCACCAGCCTGAATATCAACAAAAGGGATCTGATCTGTAAGGTCCTGATGAAAGCCAACCAGCCTAAGTAGGCACCAATGGCTGAAACGTGTAGACTGCGTCGTTAGATGTTAAGGACTGGTAGTGAGTCCGACAAACATCTCGCTGCTTTTAACCATATCCCTATCCCAGTTCACATTAAAGTCACTAGCACTGGTATAGGAGGTAATTTTAGGTTTAAATCTTTTTTTTATTATTTGAGAACATACAATACAAACTCAACATCTCTACATGTGCTTTAAGTACATTACAATTCTAGGGTCCTTCCAATAATTTCAATTCTAATTCTAGTTTCCTGTGGGAGTGCCCTCTCCCTTACACAATGTCTGATATGTACTGTGATGCCAATCGCATTTCGTAGAGACAAAAAAACAATTATAACTTATAGAAACTACCCTCCCCCCCTTTTCCCCTCCCTCCATACCAGTATTTTCATGTCTTCCATTAATGAGTACTCTAGGAACCTGTGTACCTTCCAGTCTAAGTTCCCTCGGTATTTAGGGAGACTCTAGTTGTGTCCATTAAGCGCAACAAGCGAAGGTATCTCGGACAAGTGATCTTGTTGAACTCCGTCGCTAAAAGAGAAAGAAATGGCTTCCAAACATCTCTGAAAGCAGTTTCGGAATTTGTCAGAGTGGCATTGATGCGTTCCATTCCGTGAATGTACCACAGCCGATGTAGCCAACCTCTATATGTAGGAATTGTTTGTGTCCCCCAATGTGTCAATATATTCTGGAGGGCCGCCCCTAGCGCTAACCCCATCTGCCTGTCTATACAGGATTTTAATGGAAACGTTAGGGTGTTGGGTAAGCCCAGCACCCAGCATCTGCGTATCAAACTGCTGGTCCATTTCATCCAAGATTTGAGACCATTAGGCTGCCAAGGCCTGACATTCCCACAGCAGGTGCACTAAGGTCCCTTCTTCACCATAACCCCTCCAGCATGTAGGGCTACGGTCTGGATTGCCTCTATTGAGGCGTACCGGAGTGAGATACCAATATGTGGCAATTTTAGTTGCCGTCTCAATGCTGGACACATTGCGCGCAGTATGTTTAGCCCTATAATAAATTTTCCCCAACTCTTTATTTGAAAAATCCCTTCCTATGTCTTTCGCCCATCGTTTCTGGCTAGCTGTGGGGTGTGGTAAAGCCGACTGTTGGAGCATAGCATATAGCCCAGAGATCAGTCCCCTGTCGTTCTGTTTTGGAATCAACCATTTCTCGTATTTTGTCAATTTACGGCTGACTTGGGGCTGTATATCAGGATGTAGCAGCCAATGTCGGATCTGCATGTATCTTATCCATTCCCCCTCCAGCAGCCCATAATACTGTTGGAGCTGCGAAAAAGGGATGATACCCTCCGCGTCAAACAGGTGCCCTGCAGATCTGCATTGCGAATCTTGCCATGCTGTGAATGTATTGTCTTCCATTCCTGGGGTGAACTCTCTATTCCCTACAATCGGTGTCAAGGGTGATGGGAACGTCGTAAGTCCACGTTTGTGAGCCCCTCCATCCCATATCTTCATCACCGTATTCGTAATTGGTGACCTCTGAAGGCTCTTCGGCCTATCTATAGGAGGTAATTTTAAGTCTGTTCACAGATTCCACCATTAATCTTTATCCAGATACTCTCCCTCCTGGTGGAGGTGCCATTTACCTGGACTACATCATACTCAGTTAAGAGACCTGAGGATAAAGCTGTCCACTATATTACACCAATGGAGATTATATACACTACTGGCTGGAATTAGTGGTTAATGGTTTCCAAGATATTAGTTGTGAAACTCTGGTATTAAGAAGGATGAGATTCAATCTCTTTTGATTTACTCTCTATTACCTATGGAAGCGGAGTGAACCCAAACTGCTTTTACTTCCCCCTATTCTGATTGTTAAAAGGCCTCTTTAAATATCCCAACCCCTTTCCAAGGGCACACAGGAGCTCCCAATTTGTATGGGGGAGGACAAACCAAGACTACAAGGCCACAAACTATATACGATTACTGAGAAGGGTGGCCTCCACCTGCCCCATATAGAAAGCTATTAGCTGAAGCAACAGTTAGCTCATTCAGTCTATATAATAAGAACTCACAGAGCGACACCTCACTGGGGTGCCATTGAAAGACATGTCTTAAACATAGGAGATGATGAACAAGTTACTTACCTTTGGTAACAATGTATCTGTAAGAGACATATGTTAGTTATAGATTCCTTACCTTACAATTAATTACCCCCAGACGTCAGACTGGATACGGAGAATTTTTTCTTAGCAGTACCCCTGTGTGTCGGTAGGTGGCGTCGGTCGACTCCGAGTCCGTCGTCAGCGTCGTGTCCGCCGGGATGACGTCGCGGTGTCTATATAGACGCCGCCCCTGCGTGCTGACGTCAGTTCTGACACAACTTTCCACGCCAGAAGCGTAGAGCAATGCAAGACAATGACCACTGGTGCGCTAAGCTAGGGCCCTGCAAGGGAGTCCCTGTCCCTAGAAGTCAGTTTGCAGAGCGGGGAGGATGGGTGGGGCGGTAAGAAATCTATAACTAACATATGTCTCTTACAGATACATCGTTACCGAAGGTAAGTAACTTGTTCATCTGAAAGAGACTGTTAGTTATAGATTCCTTACCTTAGAATAGATACCCCAGCAATACCAACTCCAGAGGAGGGTCTGCAAACTAAGTTCACACCAGGAAATCCTGGAGGACAGAACGGGCAAAATAGCCGTCCCTCCGAACTTGGCTGTCCAGGCAGTAATGTCTGGTGAACATGTGCAAGGATGCCCGCGTGGCTGCCTGACAGATGTCAAGGAGTGGAACTCCGCGAGCAAGAGCAGTGGTGGCCATGTAGCTCTGGTAGAATGAGCACGGAGCCCCACTGGAGGGTCCTTTTTCGCCAAAGCGTAGCAGATTTTTATACAAAGGACAACCCATCTAGAGATTGTCCTCTTTTGTACGGCCCGACCTTTCTTGGCACCCACATAGCCAACAAAGAGTTGATCGTCCACCCGGAAATCTTTCGTGCGATCAAGGCAGAAAGATAACGCTCGCTTGGGGTCCAGACGGTGGAGTCTCTCCTGATAGGACCTGAGCCAAGGTTAGTATTTTGAACTTCTCCTTCCGGAGGAAGCGGTTGAGGGCCCTGAGGTCTAAGATAGGATGCAGGCCTTTGTCCTTCTTGGGCACCAGAAAGTAGCGGGAATAGCAACCTCGACCTACTTCTGGCGTAGGAACCCTCTCGATAGCTCCCTTGGCTAAGAGAGCTAAGACTTCCTGGTTCAGAAATGCCAAATGATCCTCCGGCATGCGATCTAAAGATCTAAGGGGGGGTAGTAGCCCCTTCGGACTATCTGCAAAACCCATCTGTCTGACGTGATGGATTGCCAGTGGGGGAGGTGATGGTGAATCCTGCCGCCCACTAGCCGTTGATGAGCCTGAAAGGTCAGACTTGGAGGGTTTGGAGGCTGCTGCGGGGGGGGGAAGGGTGGACTGGCCCGCCCGCTGGTTCCCAGACCCGCGTCGCTGGTTCCCACGTCCGCGGTCGCGCAGGGGCTGGGTAGCTTGCGTGGCCCAGTGGCTGGACTGGGCTGGACGTGGTGAGATGCCCATTCCGTAGCCACAAAAGGGGAGAAAAGCAGACTGTGGGGGACGGGAGGAAGCAGCAATTCCCAAGGATCTGGCCGTAGCCTGAGAATCCTTAAAGCGCTCGAGCGCCGAGTCTGCCTTGTCACCAAACAGGCGACGGCCATCAAAGGGCATGTCTAGCAGAGTTGACAGAACATCCCCCGAAAAACCAGACATCCTCAACCAAGTGTAGCGCCAAAGGGCTACTGACGTGGCACTCGTTCTGCCCAGTGAGTCGGCGGTATCCAGTCCACAGCGGATTGTGAATTTTGCTGCATCTCTCTCATCTGCCACTGCTTGAGAGAGAACAGCCCGGGCCTCCTCCCGGCACTGAGCCAGCACTTGCGCGACTGTATCCCAGATGGTATGGGAATATCGGCATAAGAGGCATGCGGTATTCACAGACCGCAGTGCCAAGCTGGAGGAAGAGAACATACGCTTCCCAAGATGATCCAGCTTCTTGAATTCCCTGTCCGGGGGTGCAGAAGGGAATGCGCCCTTAGAAGAAGAGGCTTGGACCACCAAGCTCTCGGGGGAAGGGTGTTGGGTGAGGAAAATGGGATCGCTCGGGGCCAGGCGGTGGCGGCGGGCAATCGTCCGTTCCACAGGAGCCCCTGTGCTGGGCTTGGACCAAGTGCCCAGAAGGACGTCTGTGAGGGCTTCTTTAAAGGGCAAGAGGGGTTCAGAGGGAGTTGCCGCCGGCTGAAGCACCTCTGTCAGGAGATTAGCCCTGACTGCCACTGTAGGGAACTCCAGGCCCAAGGCCCCAGCCGCCCTACGCACCACCACTGCATAGGACGCTCCCTCCTCCGTAGCCACGGTAGGGGGAGAAAGCATGCCAAGGTCTGGGGAGGTATCCAGACCACTGGTGTCACCCAATTCCTCTCTCCAGTCTGGTTCTTCCAGCTGGTCTGTAAAAGGGGCCAGCGACCCCTCCCAGTCCTCATCACCACCCTCAGGGCAATATGGAACACCTGGGATGGACAAGGGAACAAAAGTACCCTCCGGCGTCGGATTCGACGTCGGCCGGCGTTGGTCCGGCTCCGGGTCCTTCTCGGGGATGGGGATGGCGACGGCCGGGGACATCGTCGCCTGGATCGGCGCCGGGGAAGGTCAAGTGAGGTCGACCGGCGTCGATCCGGATCCAGGCCTGGATCCACTGGGGCCCTTCGGTGCCGGGGCCAGAGCCGCCGGAATTGAAGGCCCAGGGCCCCCAACCGGTTCCGCGGGGCCCGAAGGCGCACCAGCGGAGTCAGGATGCCCAAACACACGATGGAGGGCTTCATAGAACGTACGAAGCTGGGCAGGGCATGTCCCAGCTCCCGGAAACGGGGGGAGGCGCGGAGTCGTTCCCTGAGTCAGGCACCAGAGACGGAGTCTTAGAGCGACGACGCTCCGGGTCCCGTGTCGCATCAGCGGCCGACAGGGGGAAGGCGAAGAGCGATGGTGCTTCTTTGCCTTCTTCTTATGCTTCGACTTACCCGAGGAGTGCGAAGACTTGGACGAGGTGTGATGGCTCCGCAACTGGTCTCGAGACCTTCCTCTTGAGCAAGACCGGGAGCGACGCGGAGCCGACTGCCGGGCATCCAAAAGCTTTCAGGACCGCTCCCGCAAAGACTTCGGATTCATGGCCCGACAGTCGGAGCATGACTTCCGGTCGTGGTCACGCTCCAGGCACCAGAGGCACACGAGGTGCAGATCCGTCATGGACATCAGTTTGTGACAGGAGTCACAAGGCTTGAAGCCGGTCCAACGATGGAAATCCCTCGTGCACCAGGAGTCGAAGACTCGAAAAAGATGTCGACAAAAGTCGAAAAAAGTTTAGTCAAAAAATGACTAAGGGGCAAGATCTCTCCGGACCTGCGCTAGGCTGGCGCAGAAAAAGAAAGAACTGACGTCAGCGCGCAGGGTCGGCGTCTATATAGACACCGCAACGTCATCCCGGCAGACACAACGCCGACGACGGACGCGGAGTCGACCGATGCCACCTACCGACGTGCAGAGGTACAGCTAAGAAAAAATTCTCCGGATCCAGTCTGACGCCTGGGGTTAATTCTAAGGTAAGGAATCTATAACTAACAGTCTCTTTGACATCTTGCTGTTTATTATATGAATCCGCCTTAATTCACCCCCCTCAGCAACCCTATTAAATACACTGCCCAGGCCGCCTACATTCCAAAGCACTCTTATGGCGTAACATAGACATAACAATAGGAGAGGAGGAAATGAATTGATACGGCAAATTGAGGATGTCTTCTCACAGGGTCGCCCAAAAACCATTCCTCAACTACAGCAGGAATATGGTCTCCCTACCACACAGAAATGGAGATCTCTCCAATTGCTACATGTACTATCTGGTAAGTTAGGGAAAGCACCTATTACCCTGGATGGCTCCCCTATTGCCCACTACCTACATACCTGGAAAGACTATGGAGGGGTCTTAGCAGGGTTGTACACCACATTATTGATCACTGTTATTTCCAAAACACATCTTCTACACTGCGCATATGATGGGGAAACTCAACTGGAAACTGAATCCCAACAGGGAAAGTGGGACATAATACTCGCAGATTATAACAAAGGACTGATGGAATTCTGGTTCAAATATAATTTTTTCAAAATCATTCATCACTGCCATTGGCCACCAATGAAACTTTACAGAGCTAAACTATGCAATGACTCCCGATGCTGGAGATGTGGGTTAAGCAAAAGTGACATTGTACATATCCTATTGGAATGCAGAATGCTTGATGAATATAGGTGACAGATATGGGACTACTTGGAAACTGAACTCCACACATCTACCACGATGAGTTACTGTATAATATCTCAGACCTGCTCTAGCACGTCAACAGATGGGTGGCCATTGCATTGGGCATTGCTAAACAGGTTATCCTCAGCAACTGGAAGACAAGTACAACCCTGACATTTCAAACCTGCTTGAAAATATGTGCGAAAGGGTGACTTTTGAAATAATGAATTAAAAGCTTAATGATAAACTACAATTATTCGAAGATATTTGAGGGTCTTTCTAGGAAAATGATACTAGATCGTGGGGAGCTGAGTGATGATTATGTGACACTAGCCTAGGTCATTTCTCATTTTTTGTTATTCATTCTTCTTCAGTTGCCAAGAGCTAGTGGACTGCTTTACGTTTCTAGTCATTAATTCCCTTTTATGTTTATCTTAGTGGGAATGGAGATCCGCGGTCAATGCCAGTGTTGAGGTATACCCTCTTCATGTGAGACACTGAGATATTGGACTGCAGGGTAAAAATGGGTATAAGCTTCCAATAAAAAAATAAAAAATTAAACAGAAGAGAGGTGGCCTTCTTGGAATGACATTGTGCATAGTGTATCATTGATTTTAAGATCCAACTTGTCCGGCATTAGTCGGCTATCTTCATGAAGCAAAACAATGATAACTAAGGATAAAACCACTCCAAGATGGCCACCCAGTTTAGAAACAGTGGTTGCGCGGAATGCGGCACGCTGCATATTAATGAGCATGGAGGAGAGCATGTGGTCTGACGGCTAGGGCGGTCGACCTCAAATCTGGGAAAACGCGTTCGAGTCTCGGTAATGACGCTCAAAATCCTGTGATTCTGGGCAAATCACTTAATCTTCCTGTGCCTAACAAAAATGGCACAGGATGTGGTCTAACGGCTAGGGCGGTTGACCTCAAATCTGGGGAACCGGGTTCGAGTCTCGGCAATGACGCTCAACATCCTGTGATTCTGGGCAAATCACTTAATCTTCCTGTGCCTAACAAAAATGGCACAGGATGTGGTCTAACGGCTAGGGCGGTCAACCTCAAATCTGGGGAACCGGGTTCGAGTCTCGGCAATGACGCTCAACATCCTGTAATTCTGGGCAAATCACTTAATCTTCCTCTGCCTAACAAAAATGAATGTGTCCGTCTGTAATCCAACTGGTGATCATGTAAAGGGCTCTAAAACCTTCGGGTCAAGTTCGCGATATATAAAACTCTGGAAAAAAAAAGTGAGCTGCAAGTGAGTGGCCTGATAACATTGACTGGTGTACGATCAGGCTATGTAAAAAGAAGGAGAAGGAAAGAAATGAAAAGGGACACAAAAAGGCAAAAAGCAAGAGCTAAAGAACCGGCCCATCAGCCCTAGCACTGAAGCACACCAATTTTTTGTCCGATGTGCACATATGATCAGGCGAAATGCAGTCACTCACAGGGCAAGAAAGCGAATGGCTGAAATGGCCTGGCCTAATGCCCTATAGTATATGCTGTCATAGGGGAAGCAGAACGTGAATGACACTCAAAGAGAACACTGACTGAAATCCCCTCTATGTATGTATATATTTGATGTATGATTGTTTTGATTACAAGAACCTAGCAGACTGCTAGCGTCGTCAGCCCAGATTTGAAAAGTACTGTACTATACATACAGCTAAATAATATGCTTTAAGTTACAAATGTGTACACAATTACAAATGGCAAAATAATGTACAACCCTTCCAAATAAGGTTAAGCAAGGATTATCACAGTGCAAATACTCTACACTCATGGTTTATCAGAAGGGTTAACAAACACTAAAAGTCTTCCCCAACACAATAATCTATAAAGTTCCATGTAACAGAATTATGGGCTTAAACACCACAGTGTAACAACAACCCTTAAAGGCCTTTTGACTTTAAACTATGCTTTTCATAATCAACAACTCAAGCTTAATGCTTTTGTTGGAATGTTTCATAATAAACAGATCAGACTTACTGCATCAGACATAACTGTTCCCAGTGAACAAATCAGTCCTGTTGCCTTTATCAATGGCTAGTCACCATAGCCAACTCAGGTCTACTGTATTAAGCATAGGTTTTCGCAGAATGCAGCCATCAACCATTCAGTTATAAATCATGAAACGTGCAAAATTGGACCTGGCTAAACAATATACAACACCTCTTAAGGGAGATGACAAAGATTATCACAGTTCAAATCCTCTCCCCCTAAGGTTTGTCAGAGGGGAGTAACCAACTGCAAAATCCTTACCTACTACTGTATGCTATATTTCTCTAAAAGCTTTAACATAGTGTGATAAAAACACACCCATTAAGGCATGTTGGCTTTAACATATGCTTTTACCAATAAGTAAGCCAGGCCTACCGCATTTTTCCTAACTGTTCATAATAAACAAATCAGACCTATAGCATCTGGCAAACCAATTATCAATGATCACATCAGCCTTTGTAATACGTTAGTCACCATAACTAACACATTCGCACTGTATTGCACATAAGCTGGCAATCATCATGCACATTGTATTGTATTGTAACTGCATTTATATATTGCTTCCTACGCCTGACGAGGCGTCAAAACGCTTTTTCGGCGAGTAGCACGCTACTCCGGAACCCATAAAGGATTAGTAGTGAATTTGTATAGTGAAATATGAAAGTAATTTGAATGGTGGATATGTTAGTCAGTTATTTGGATTCAGAAGGATAGTGGAGGGATAGAAGAGGGAAAAGGTTTGCATTTATATAACGCTTGCTACCCCTGATGGGGTGTTGAAATGCTTTTTCGGCGAGTAGCACACTACTCTAGAACCCATAAAGGATTGGTGGTGAATTAGTATAGTAAAATATGAAAGTAATTTGAGTGGTGGATATGTTAGTTATTTGGATTGAGAAGGATAGTGGAGGGATAGAAGAGAGAAAAAGGTTTGCATTTATATAGGACTTGCTACCCCTGATTGGGTGTTGAAGCGTTTTTTTTCGGTGAGTAGCACGCTACTCCGTAACCCATAAAGGATTAGTGGTGAATTAGTATAGTGAAATATGAAAGTCATTTGAGTGGTGGATATGTTAGTAAGTTGTTTGGATTGAAAAGGATAGTGGAGGGATAGAAGTGGGAAGGATTTAGACATTTCTTTTTGTTTTGGAGGTCATAGCAGTAGGAGGAGGCTTGGGATGAGTAAAAGGGGTGTGGAGGGGTAAGAGTCAGAGGAAAGGGTTTAGAAAGGCTTGTTTTGGGGGATCGGAATAGTAAAAGAGGTATGAAATGATGCAAGGAGGGGTAGAGTAGGGAATTGTTTAGAAAGGGTTATTTTGGAGATCATAGTAGTGGTATGGGGTTTGGGATGAATGCGAGAGCTGAAGTAAAGGATATATTGATAGAGTTATAGAGTGAGAAATAGGGTAGTGCATTGGAAGGAGTAGTAGAAAGAGGTTTGAGATGAGTCAGAGTTGAGGTAGAGGATATATTGAGAGAGGTATTGGGTGAGAAATAGGGTAGTGCATTGGATATGCAGAATTCGAAGAAAAGTAATAAATATATAGATCCATAAATACAAGGAAGGTATATACATGCATAAAGGAAGTAAGTTATTTAACATTGTTATACAATTACAAATATATACTGAATTACAGTTTGCAGAATATACAACCCCTATCATTGGCTTTTCACCGTAACAAACTCAACCTTACTGTATGCAGCATCTTTTGTGCAATACAAGCACTCTTTTTCAGTGGACGCATGCAACTTTCACACAGTTAAATTCTTTAGGAAGATTGACATGTGGGCAAAGCCCAAGTCTATCGCTCCGCAGAGCTTTTTAAAGTTTTTTTCCTGTTGATCACAGAAATTCTAGTGACAGCTGCGCTGTCAAGCCAGATCTAAAATGTGATCCCTGAGAAGCAAAGGACTTTTCGCTGCTGGCCTCACTAGAGACAAACATTTTAGACAAGGATGAAAAGTGTTTCAGTGGGTATTTGGAGTAACCCCAACCTCAGTGCACAGTGAAGCGTGAAACTATTCCAAGGCTTGCCTTCTCTATGCCCAGAGCCAGGACTGGCTAGGGGTCCCCTTGTTTAGTTTGGCCGCCATGGTGAAGAGGAGTTTTCATGTGCAGTTTCCTCCCCTTTGAATAACCCCCTTTATTAATGAGACACAAGACAATCTTTTATATACTCTGGAAGCTGCTTTGAAACAGTATATGGCTAATTTCTAAATTTTTCCTCTAACCCAGAGAGACTGTGGAAATGTGCTATAAAAGGGTCTATATAGCCACTCCTAAATGCACCAGCAACCTGCACATGCAGCAAATGTCCAATAAAATGGCCTAGCCTACCTTGAGAATGGGGCGGATAACATCGTCCTTGAAACGCCTGGAGATAGTTATCTTTTCATTTATCTGCACATCATCTAAAATAAGGTAGAAAGTAGAGACAAACAATAAACTAAAACTTTCATGAATGAAAAAGACATTTTCAGAGTTATTCACAGAGGTAACTTACATATGCATGTAATTTACTCTTACACTTTTGAGTAACTTTACTATTTTTGGCTATTCACAAAATCCGAGTGTAAAATTACTCAAAATTGTAGACTTGCATGTCTCCACCCTGCCGAATTTATGAGTGTAAGTTTCTAGTGCCAAAAAAAGAAACAGTAGCAAGTCCAGCACCACACATGGCCAAGCACTGATATAGCAACACCCCCATAAAAAATACCAGAGGTAGGGACTTATAATAAATCATCCTACAAAATGATGTTAAATTAAATAAAAATATGTAAAATAGTTAAAAATAGAAATAAATATAAATTAATGTAAAAAAACCTAAATATAAAGTATTTATTATTCAATTATTAAATATTTAAATTTGTTTTGAATTTATAAATAAATATGTTAATGTTCAATAAAATATAAATAAATTACTTTAAATTAATTCTATATACAACTTAATAATTACTAAAGCATTTTATATTTTTTTACTTTAGGTGAACAGTTATTTTTTAATTTAACCTACAGAAAAATGTTTTCTATTTAATATATTTAAATTAGTTAAAGATTTAATTCAAAATTTAGTTGAGAGTGCTGTAGCATTTTTTATTTTCTTCTACAGGTAAAATAAATATATAAAATTAATTTATTATAAAATATTACATGATGATGATAATAATAAATCGCGGCATGTACGAGATGGCCTGGGGTGGGAGGTCCAAAGCCCTGTGGATTGCGCCTCGGAGGCTCCAGGGGCCGCAGCGCATCCTTTGAAGATGCCAGGGGAGTCATGGTAAGAAGAGGCGGACATTGTGGCCTCCACACAGAATTTCTGCCCTGGAGCCCTGGGGGGGGAGGGGCGGGGGGCTGGTCACTTCAAGAAATAGCATTGGGAGAGCCAGGGCCCTGAAAGATTACTAGAGCCATAGTGAGGGAGCAGCACCTGCTGCGAGACACCTGGGGCAACTGTGCCATGGAGGTGTGAAGAGTGGCAGCAGGAGGCATCTCCACCTCTACTATCTCCCCCTCAGGAACTGGGACCCTGGGTACACACAGTGAGGCCCCCCGGATAGTGGATCTTCATGGCACCCTCACCTGCACCAAAGGAACATTCCCTGAAGGACTGATACCTGTACGCCACACTCCACCTGTTTCTGGGGAGTGTTGTTTTGCCCTGTGCTGGTGGGTGCCCTGTGGACCTCCCTGCTGCCTGTAGCCCCATATCAAGTCTGTGACCTGTGAGACTGCTCTTTCACCCTTTTGAGAGACCAGTGGGATTGGGAGGCAAGGCGGGGTATACATTTTGCCCCAAGGACCTGCTCACGCCCCATTAGTGGAGTTGCACAAGACTTTCCAGGTGTCCTGCCTCGCCTAGGCTGCACAGATGGGGAAAACAAGAACCAAACAGACCTCTCTTGTGGTGCTGCAGCTGAAGAAGGCGATACTATCCCACCTGTGGACCCCATATGGCTCCACCTGGACAAGATCCTAGCGGCCATAGCTGATACTAAGCCCACACTTCAACAAGATATAGGCACGGCGTCCGTGGGCCTCGGCTTATTGCGAGCGGAACACCATAAGTTGGCGGATTGAGTCAAAGGAGTGAAGACCTCCATCACGGAACTCAAGCCTGAATGTACAACACTTACAAGCCAAATGTCTGATCTGAGGGAAGGGGTTCAGCTTCTCGAACGACATGCAGAAGATGCAGAAGGTCATAATAGACACAATATTAGGGTGGTCGACCTTGCGGGGGCTGGGGGGTTGAAAAGGGTGATATGGTGGCCTATCTGGAGGGCTGGCTGCGAACAGAAGCCTGCTAGCGAACAAATTACTTATCTTCGGTAACAATATATCTGTAAGAAACATAGGTTAGTTATAGATTCCTTACCTTAGAATTACCCCCAGGCGTTAGACTGGATCCGGAAAGTTTTTCGTCAGCAGTACCCCTGCGCGTCGCATCGGTCGACTCCGCGTTCGTCGTTGTCGTCGTGGTGGTCGCCGGGATGACATCGCGGTAGCTACATAGACGCCGCCCTCCCGCGCTGACGTCAGTTCTGTACACAACTTTCCACGCCAGAAGCGCAGAGCCATGCAAGACACTGACCACTGGTGCACAAAACTAGGGCCCTGACAGAATGTCCTTAACCCTAGAAGTCAGTTCGCAGATTGGGGAGGATGGGTGGGGCGGTAAGGAATCTATAACTAACCTATGTTTCTTACAGATATATCGTTACCGAAGGTAAGTAACTTGTTCATCTGAAAGTAACAGTTAGTTATATATTCCTTACCTTAGAATAGATACCCCAGCAATACCAACCCCGGTGGTGGGTCTGCGAATCAAGTTCACACCAGAAAGTCCTGGAGAACAGAACGGCCAAAGAAGCCGTCTCTCCGGACTTGGCTGTCCAAGCAGTAGTGTTTAGTAAACGTGTGCAACGATGCCTACATAGCTGCCTGACAGATGTCATGCAGGGGGACTCCTCGTCCCAAAGCAGTGGTAGCTGCCGTCGCCCTGGTGGAATGGGCACGCAGCCCCACTGGAGGCTCCTTCTTTGCCAAAGAGTAGCAGGCTTTGATGCACAGAACGACCCACCTGGAGATGGTTCGTTTGTGCACGGCCCGACCTTTCTTAGCGCCCATGTAACCAACAAAGAGCTGGTCATCCACCCGGAATTGTTTGGTGCGATCCAAGTAGAAGGAAAGCGCACGTTTTGGATCCAGACGGTGGAGCCTCTCTTCCTCTATTTAAGGATGCGGAGGCGGAAAGAAGGTGGGCAAAGTGATGGTTTGGCCAATGTGGAAAGAAGTAACCACCTTGGGAAGGAAGGAAGGTCTAGTTCTCAGGAAGACCTTGTCCGGATGGATAGCCAGAAAGGGAGGCTTGGAAGAAAGAGCTTGTAACTCACTCACCCTGTGTGCAGAGGTGATGGCTACCAGAAAGGCAGTTTTCAAGGTGAGAAGTCTGAGAGAACAGTTTTGTAGCGACTCAAAGGGTGCGCACATGAGGTAAGTAAGAACCAAGTTCAAGTCCCACTGAGGCATTACGAAGGGAACAGGAGGAAAAAGATAAGTAATGTCCTTAAGGAATCTATTTACAACAGGGGACTTGAAAAGAGAAGGCTGATCAGGAAGCCTAAGAAAGGCTGAAATGGCCGAGAGGTAGCCCTTAAGAGTGCCCAGAGCAGAGCCCTGCTGGGCCAAAGAAAGGAGGAACAAGAGAACCTCAGAAAGAGGGGCGGAAAGGGGATCCACAGCCTTTGCTGTGCACCATGCCACAAATTTGTTCCATCTGCAGGCGTATACCGTCTTAGTGGAGGGACGCCTGGCTGCCAAGATAACATCGCAGACTTTGGGAGGCAGGTCAAACGACGCCAACTGCCGCCGCTCAATCTCTACACAAGGAGGTGGAGGATGGACAGGTTCGGGTGGAGGACAGTCCCCTGCTGCTGCGACAGAAGATCCTCCCGAAGAGACAGTCTGATCGGAGTATCGATGGCCAGGTTGAGCAGCTCGGGATACCAGACTCTTCGTGCCCAATCCGGAGCCACAAGAATGACTTGGGCCCGGTCGTGCTTGATCTTCTTCAGCACTCTGGGCAGAAGTGGTATAGGCGGAAAGGCGTATAGAAGACCGCAACTCCACTCGCGGCGAAAAGCGTAGCCTAGCGAGTGCCGCCTTGGAAATTCCAACGCGCAGAACTGCTGACATTGCGCGTTCTCTTCGGTGGCGAATAGATCTAACCAAGGCTCTCCCCACTGCTGAAAGAGACCTTGCACCAACTCCGAGTGAAGACGCCATTCGTGATCCATCCTGCACCTGCGGCTGAGTTTGTCTGCCCTGGCGTTCAGAGAACCTGCCAGGTGTTGAACCACCAGGGATATGCCCTGATGTTCCAGCCATGTCCAGAAGCGGAGAGCCTCCTAACATAGGGTCCACGACCCCACCTCGCCTTGTTTGTTGCAGTACCACATGGCAGTGGTGTTGTCCGTGAACACCTGCACTACTCTTCCCCGGACTGAGAGAAGGAATGCTTTAAGTGCAAGACGAATCGCCCAAAGCTCCAGAAGGTTGATGTGGAGCCCGGACTCCGCCGGAGACCAGAGGCCTCTGATCTGAGCCTCCCCCATGTGGCCGCCCCATCCTAGAAGTGATGCATCGGTCACCACTGTGAACTCTGGGTGAGGATGGGAGATGGATCTGCCTTCGACCCAATCCTGGTTCTTAAGCCACCACTGCAATTGGTGTGCAGTGCCCTCCGAGATCTGGACGCAATCGGACAGATTCCCTTGATGTTGGGCCCACTGGAACTTCAGGTCCCACTGCAGAGCCCACATATGCCATCTGGCATGATCCACCAGCAGGATTCAGGAGGCCATCAGACCCAGCAGCCTGAGGGTAATCCTGACCGAAACCCGGGATAGAGGCTGAAAGATCGGAATCATAGCCCGAATATCCCGGACTCGCTGCTTGGGAGGATAAACCCGAAACTGCGTCGTGTCCAGAACCGCTCCGATGAAGAGGAGCTTCTGAGAGGGGGTCAGGTGTGACTTCGGCACGTTGATGGAGAACCCCAGCGAATGCAGGAGGTCGGCCGTAGTCTGGAGGTGGGAGACGACAGCCTGGGGCGAGCCCGCCTTCAACAGCCAGTCGTCGAGATAGGGGAAGACTGGAACCCCTGATCTGCGCAGATGAGCTGCGACCACTGCCATCACTTTCGTGAACACCCGAGGGGTGCTGGTAAGGCCAAAGGGGAGCACAGTAAACTGAAAGTGCTCGTGGCCTACAGTGAACCGCAGGTAACGCCGGTGGGCCGGCAGGAAGGGGATGTGAAAGTAAGCGTCCTGCAAGTCCAACGCTACCATCCAGTCTCCCAGGTCGAGGGCAGACAAGACCTGAGCGAGTGTCAACATCTTGAACTTCTCCTTCCGGAGGAAGCGGTTGACGTTCCTGAGATCCAAGATAGGATGCAGGCCTTTGTCCTTCTTGGGCACCACAAAGTAGTGGGAATAACAACCACAACCTACTTCTGGGGCAGGAACGCGTTCGATGGCACCCTTGGCCAAGAGTGCCGAAACTTCCTGTTGGAGAAGGGCCAGGTGATCCTCCGACATGCGATGGTACTGAGGTGGCATGGATGGAGGGGTAGTCTCGAAGGGGAGGGAGTAGCCCCTTCGGACTATTTGCAAAACCCACCTGTCCGACGTGATGGTGCGCCAGTGGGGGAGGTGATGGCGGATCCTGCCGCCCACTGGCGTTTGGTGGCCCTGAAAGGTCGGACTAGGAGGGTTTGGAGGCTGTGGTGGACTGGCCCGCCCGCTGGCCCCCAGAACCACAGCGGTGGTTCTCACGTCCCTGGCCGCGCTGGGGCTGAACAGCTTGCGCCGGCCTGTGGCTCTGGGCGGGACGTAGCGGGGCACCCCTTCCGTAGCCACGAAAGGGGCGAAAGCCAGACTGCGCAGGGCGGGTGGTGGAGAGGCCCAAGGACCTG
Source organism: Calotriton arnoldi (assembly GCA_963921515.1). Classification (NCBI taxonomy): domain Eukaryota; kingdom Metazoa; phylum Chordata; class Amphibia; order Caudata; family Salamandridae; genus Calotriton; species Calotriton arnoldi. The sequence continues at coordinate 1,214,239 of CAWUFW010005673.1, forward strand.
GCCGTAGCCCGAGAGTCCTTAAAGCGCTCTAGCGCATTGTCTGCCTTGTCGCCGAAAAGGCGATAGCCATCAATGGGTATGTCCATAAGTGTGGATTGGACATCCCCGGAAAAACCAGTCGAACGCAACCAGGCGTAGCGTGGAAGGGCTACTGACGTGGCAATCGTCCTGCCAAGTGCGTCGGCTGTATCCAGCCCACAGCGGATGGTAAACTTTGCTGCGTCTCTCCCTTCAGCAACCGCTCGAGAGAGCATGGCTCGGGCCTCCTCCGGGCACTGAGGCAGCACTTGCGCAACCGTGTCCCACACGGAGTGGGTGTAACGGCCCAATAGACATGCGGTGTTTACTGACCGCAATCCCAAGCTGGAGGAAGAAAACATCTTCTTCCCAAGATGATCCAGCTTTTTGGATTCCCTGTCCGGGGGAGCGGAATACGCCCTTGGACGTGGAGGCTTGGACTACCAAGCTCTCAGGGGTGGGGTGTTGGGAGAGGAAAGTGGGGTCGCCCGGGGCTGGGCGGTGGCGTCGGGCAATCATCCTGTCCATAGGAGCCCCTGTGTTGGGCCTGGACCAGGTGCCCAAAAGGATGTCTGTCAGGGCTTCATTAAACGGCAGCAGGGGCTCCGAAGAGCTCGCTGCCGGTTGAAGCACCTCTGTCAGGAGGTTAGTCCTGACTGCCACCATAGGAAGCTCGAGGTGGAGAGCCTCGGCCGCCCTACGCAACACCACTGCGTATGGCGCTCCCTCCTCCGTAGCCACGGTAGGAGGAGACAACATGCCATGGTCTGGTGAGGTATCCAAACCACTGGCTTCCCCCAGTTCCTCTCTCCAGTCCTGCTCATACACCATCTGGTCTGTTAAAGGGTCTCCCTCCTCTGGCTGCCAATCTGGTCTCAAAGAGCCAGGGTAGAACAGGGGCACAAAAGTACCCGCCGGCGTCGGATCCGGCTTCGGTCGACGCAGGTCCGACTCCGTGTCTACCTCGAGGTGGACATTAAGCGAACAGTGGTTCTGCCACCTATCAGCTTATAAAAAGCGTCCAACTTATTTACTCACTGAGAACAGGACATATATATGCACACACAGACATATGATGTGTATTTACACTTATTGAAACATAACGTGAAGTGAAAATAAACCTATTTACATATCACAACACAATATATACATAACAAATGAACATATATTCAAGACAAAACATTTAGACACAGGGTGAGAAAAAATGAAAATCTGATTCAACCCGACTTGCAATCGATCTGGTTATTCTCAATTGTTATGGGTGATCAATAGCACTTGAAAGTATGCGTCGACGTTTCGACCCCAGATAATATTGCGATAAATTGATCGTCACTGTGTCTAAATGTTTTGTCTTGAATATATGTTCATTTGTTATGTATATATTGTGTTGTGATATGTAAATAGGTTTATTTTCACTTCACGTTATGTTTCAATAAGTGCAAATACACATCATATGTCTGTGTGTGCATATATATGTCCTGTTCTCAGTGTTTTGAGTGCAAAGTTTTCACCAAATTGGTTATAAAATCACTTAATTCAGAAGTACGTGTTTTTTTTGGGCGTTATTTTGATTTCTTGCATTAAATGTTAGTCTCATCTGAGAAATAAGTTGGACGCTTTTTATAAGCTGATAGGTGGCAGAACCACTGTTCGCTTAAAGTACTAATCCCCAGGTTCTGCACATAACTGGGTCACCCCATTGCTTTATACTACCTCGAGGTGGAGGCCGGGGTTGACGTCGGCTGGGGACACCGCCGACACCGGTGGCGGAAGTGGTGCCGGTGGAAACGGCCTCGGGGGAGGCGTAACGAGGTCTACAGGCACCGATCCGGATCCAGGCCTGGATCCAAGGGGACCCTGCGGCACCTAGGCCGAAGCCGCCAACGCCGAAGGCCCAGGGCCCCCAGCCGAGTCCTCGGGGCCCGAAGGCGCGCCGGCGGAGTCGGGCTGCCCAAAGATGGCATGCATCGCTTCGTAGAAACTCCGAAGCTGGGCAGGGGTTGCACCGGGTCCCGGAAAAGGGGGGAAACCCGAAGCCGACCCAGCAGGCTCCGCACGCGGAGCCGCTGGAGTGGCACCATCCGCATCCCTCGTCGCGTCGGCCGGCGGACGGGGAGAAGTCGAAGAGCGACGATGCTTCTTCGACTTCTTTTTGAGCTTCGACTTACCTGACCCCGAGTGCGAAGACCTCGACGAAGAATGGTGTTGGCTCCGCGTCCGGTCCCTCGACCTCCTCCGCGACCGGGACCTCGAGCGGCGCGGAGCCGACTGCCGGGCCTCGAGTAGCTTTCGGGACCGCTCCCGCAAAGACTTCGGGGCCATGGTCCGGCAGTCGGAGCACGACTTGAGGTTGTGGTTGCGCTCCAGGCAGTAGAGGCACACGCGGTGCGGATCCGTCAACGACATGAGTCAGTTACAGGAACCGCAAGCCTTAAAGCCGGGCATCCCTCGTGCACCAGGAGTCGATGGACTCAAACAACAACGAAGTCGACAAAAGTCGAGAAAAAGTTCAGTCAAAAATTGACTGGGGGTACTGCTCTCTCCGGACCTGCGCTTGCTGGCGCGGAAAAAGAAAGAACTGACGTCAGCGCGCGAGGACGGCGTCTATGTAGCTACTGCGACGTCATCCCGGGGACCACGACGCCGACGACAAACGCGGAGTCGACCGACGCCACCTTCCGACGCGCAGGAGTACTGCTGACGAAAAACTTTCCGGATCCTGTCTGACGCCTGGGGGTAATTCTAAGGTAAGGAATCTATAACTAACTGTTTCTTTCAGATCTCCTTTTTCGCATTGGACCGGGCCCATCGGTCCGGTCGCGACCGACGGCCATGGGCAGGCCCCCCAAACCAGTGGTGGCCAGGTTACTACACTACAGAGACATCATACTACAGAGAACACGTTCGGGGGCCCCTTTGCGGTAGACAATGGTAGGGTTTCCATATTCCCGGATTTTACGGCAGTTGTGCAGGCCAGAAGGGCCTCATTTCTGGAGGTTAAAAAGGCACACCGTGACAATAATATATGGTACTCCCTGATGTTTCCCTCCAAGCTCCGGTTTGCACTTGACAGCTCTACACATTTCTGCGAGGATATTGAGTCAGCCTGGGCGTGGCTAGAGGCGTATAGGGCGGGGACTGCCCTCCTGATGGCGCGCTCGAGATCATTGGCACCCAGGCGGAGGGTGCACAGGCACCCACATAGGACCGTGCGTGGCAGCCCCAGGAGCGGCCCATCTCCCTCACAGACCAAACTGGAATGAGCGGCAGCACTGCAGTGGGTGGCGGATATTGGGTCAGTGCATAAGAAGACCTCTCGGGGTGGACTCCTCCTCAGAACATTAATAAGTGAGGTTTGACGCGGTGTCTTCGCATGGTGATAAGACTGGTAACACCCCAGACAGCTGACGAACTGGTTTGATATCCTTTACTATGTGTAGCCCTGCTAATGCAAAGATGGAGGGTGTCTGGGTGGAACCCCTCTCATGTTCCTTGTTGCATCACATTGTGTGAGGTGCTGATGGACTGCCGGCAGGACTTTGGCTCTGTTTAACATGTGTTTGGCCGGTACTGCATGGAACTGGTGCGCCCATCTTGGTCTGCGCCTCACAGAGAGGCCCTTGTAGGATGACTGTAGGAGGTATTCATATAAAGTATGTTCGAATTAATCAGTTTGGACGGCCAGCCGTTGCTGAGCTGCCCTTGGGTTGGGGACTTATTCATGCCCTTCTCTTTTTTCTCTATTCTTCTTGCTTGCACAGGGACCACACGATCTGCTAGGGAAGTGGGGCGCGGGACCTGGGGGACAACGGAAGGTATGGCCCCAGCTGATTTTACATGGCTGACCTCCGACAAGCATTGACACTTATGTCATGGAATATCAGAGGGATGGGTTCGGCCTCCAAGAGATATAGTATCCATAGGTACCTCAGGAGGAGGGGAGTGCGGGTGGCCATGCTCCAGGAGACGTACCTAGTTGGGGCTGAGATAGACCGATTGAAACGTGGATAGCGGGGACTGCTCTATGCCACTTCCTACTTGGCCTATGCCAGGGGGACCTTGAAATGGATTAGGGCCGGGACCCCATTTGAGCTCCCCGCTCAATTATAGACAGGGAAGGTAGATATGTCTTCCTGGTGGGCAGATTGTTCGGGAAGGAAATTACACTGGGGAGCATCTATGCCCCGAATCAAGATCAAATTACCTTCCTTTACTCCCTTTCCACCCACATAGCTGGCCGACCAATCGATAGCCTACTGCTGGGTGGCGATTTTAATTGTGTACTGGATGTACAACTGGACCACTCGACTCCCCCGCTGGTAGGGGCGACGGCAAGCAAGCTGGCGGAGGGACTGCGAGACTGGGTGGGACACTGGGGGATGGTAGATATCTGGAGGACCCAGCATGGGGAAGAGCGTGACTTCTCATATTTCTCTCATACCCATAGCGTACACACCTGGCTAGATCGCTTTATGTGCTCCCAAAGACTTACCCAAAATATCCAGTCTGAATATTTAGGAGGCACTTTATCCAGTCATAGCCCTATTTTATTGAGGTTTAAACTGGTGGGGGCGCGCCCACCTGTCCCTACATGGCGGCTCAACCCGGCCTCTCTGGAAGACGCATTCTATCGTTATTCCTTGGTGGGGCAATCTCAGACTACTTCACTCATAACCAGGGTTCTGCATACTCAGATATAGTGGAATGGGAGGCCTTTAAGGTCGTGATACGGGGCCATTGTATTGGTCAAACAGCCAGTACCCAGAAGGAGTTGAATAAGGAACTCCAGATTCTGGAGGATAAACTGCATACCCTGGATACTGCTCTTAGTAGCCTGCCAGAAACACTGGACAAGATCCGGGGGACAAGAGAACAGCAGCACAGTGCTACCCTGGAGAGGCTACGCAACCATGATTAAAGCAGTATATTAATATGGCACACAGCAAAGAGGGGAAGTCGGGCCTGACTATTGGCGTGGCTAATCAGACCGAAATCTCGGGGGCCCCCATCACACACATCCGGCAGGGAGATGGTCAGCCCTTGTACTCACCCGCCTCCATTAATATGGAGTTCTGCAATTATTATGAATGTTTATATGCTATCCATTTGCTTCTCCCAGTGGAGGCTCGGTCTGCCTTTTTAGCAACTATATCACTGAATAGATTACCTGAAGAGCACCGCAAGGATGTGGGGTGCCCCATAACTGTCCAACAGATCTGAGCGGCTATCAAGAGGATGGCGAGGGGCAAAACACCAGGACCCAACGGCCTTCTGACTGAGTTCTATGCAGCCTATGCCGGGACCTTAGCCCCGTGGCTTGAAAAGTTATATGCAAACTCTATGCAGCTTGGCACTCTTCCCAGAATCCACTAACGATGCCGTGGTTGTCCCCCTGCCCAAGACAAAGACACAGGGAGCCCAGGTCACCGAGTTCCGCCTCTCTATGCCGAACCTAGACTTCAAGATCCTTAGTAAGGTGTTGGCCCTTCAACTACTCCCACACCTGCGGGCACTGGCTCATGAAGACCAGAGCGGTTTTATCCCCACCCGCAACACTTCTCACAATATTAGGCGGCTTTATCATGTGATGTATCATCCAGAAGTCCTCGCGAATCAGGACGCAGTACTAATGTCAGTGGACTTTGAAAAGGAGTTTGACAGTGCAATGGGATTTTTTATTCGAGGTAATGACACAGATGGGCTAGGAGAGAATTGGGTTAAGTGGGTCAAATGCTATATACTGCTCTGACGGCCAAGGTAAAGACTGGCGGCCTCGCTCTCATCACAATACCAGGTATGCAGGGGTACAAGGCAGGGATGCCCGCTGTCCCGTTGCTGTTTGTCCTGGCCATTGAGCCTCTTGAGGAACTTTTTAGACAAGATGGTCGGGGCAGCGGTGTGATGGCCGAGGGATGAGAACATATTATCTCCCTCTACGCAGATGATATACTCCTCTACTTGAGAGATGGCACCTCGGGCGTTGCCAGAGCCTTAGAGCTCCTGCTGGATTTTGAAGTGGTGTCCGGCCTCTGGGTTAATAAGACCAAGACCCACATATTCCCTTATTCTCCTGGGGCGGTGCAACCGCTGGGTCTTCCTTCGGACCTGATGTGGTCACCTACCTCTTTTTGATATTTGGGGATCCAGATTTTTCATACACTGGAGGACCTCCGAGAGGGCAATTTGGGGAAGGCTCTCCGCTCCCTCAGGTCCTGTGTTGCTTTCTGGCACTCACTTAACCTGCCCATTATGGCTTGGATATTGGTCTCTAAAATGGTTATGCTCCTGAGGCTCCTATATTTTTCACAAATTTGCCAGTCGGAGTGCCGGTTTTCGTAGTTTAAGCAACTGGACACCTTGTTACATGACCTAACATGGGATGGGAGCTGGCATAGGGTGTCTCTGGCTGTCCTTCGGTGACCTCCTGAAGAGGGGGGGGTTTAGGTGTCCCAGACTTCGAACTTTACTTCTTGGCATCCCAACTCCAGTGGATCACTCTGTGACTGGATGGGGCTAATCAAGGTGAGCTGGGATAACTGGGCAGTCGGCACATATGGAAACTCTATTGGGAAAACTGCTTTGCTCATCAGTGGCTTTCTAAAGTCCAGGGGTGTTGTTGTCTGCGGCGTTGAAATGTTGGCACAGATGCATCCTAAAAACTGCGGGAACGGCATTGTTTGTGCCGGCGTTGCCCTTAGTGGGGCTTCCTCATGGTGAACCCCTCTCATATTTTACTGCTGGGCAATTGTCGGCCTGGACAGATGCCGAGTTGGTTACGGTCCGGGACTGCTATCAGCAGGGTGCCTTACTTCTATTGGAGGACCTGATGGAGCATTATAATTTGCAGTCGGGTCAGTTTCTTACTTATGAAGCACTGACACAAGCGTTCCGGGACCTGTGGGCCGGAGAGAGGGAGGAACCCGCGACCCACACCAGCAGTTATTGGTCTCAATGGGCACAGCTAGACACCTGGTAACCTGGTTTTATCGATCTCTCTCGGGTATGGTCTTCAGCCCTTTAACTACTTTGCAGGATAGATGGGAAAGAATCCTGCAGCGAGAGCTATCAGACCCCGAGTGGCAGAGAATATTAGACTCCCACAAAAAATCTCTAGGAACACGAGGTTGAAATACCTCCATTTCAATTATGCACAAATGACATACATGACACCACATAGAATCCAGGTGTTTTACGGAGCCGAACCTCGCCCCTGCCCTAGATGAGGACACTTAGTTGCTGACTTTGCTCATATGGTGTGGTGTTGCCTCCGACTGCAACGCTATTGGGAGGAGGTGCTCTCTGCCCTAGACACCACGCTTGGGCGCTCCCCCATGGTCCTTGGAGGCTTGTATTTTGGGGCTATTCCTGAGGCCAAACACACGAAACGTTGGCACGAGGTTTATGGACATAGCCCTAGTGCTAGCCAGAATGCGCATAGCTATGACCTGGAAATCGGCAGTTGGACCAAGGGTCCAGGTTTGGAGGGCAGACGTGACCCAGTGGGCAAGAGCTGAAGAAAGGATGCTGGTTAGGGAAGAGGCTAGAGGGGTGAGGATCTGCCCTATAGCGGATCTATGGACTGAGGTGTTGGTGGTGTGGGAGCACCCGGAGAATGGCCCCGGGGAAGACCTGGAGGTGAGTAATGACTCGCCTGGAGAGGAGGAAGCTGGGGCACCGGGGGACCGAGGTGATGAGTTAGCTGAGAGATGAGTCGAGGAGCACACATAGGACCCTAGCCTTGGTGTTCTGCCCAGATGTAGCAAATGGAAGAGTACAGATTCCCTCGCCCAACAGGCGGGACAGATGGTATGGTCCTGGTCGGAGAGGGCAAATGTTCTAAAGTCGGGAGGAAACCACCCTAAGTTGGGCGTTTGGCCCCCCCACCTATCTCCCTGATAACAGACGGTTGCTACCCACTTGCATTAGAGGTGCGAGGCGCGATGTTGAATAGGTCCCTCCTCTGTGCATGTTCGCCTGTTTCCTTGTATTATTATTTATTTATGTTTTCCCATTGTTTATTAGAAGATTGGCACTTCACTTTCCCGCAAATGTGCTTTTATCTTTTCCATTGTATTGTTTATATACCCCCCTTCGCAAGGGGAGATCTCCTGAGAACAGCAACTGTGTGGATCGATGATAATAATCGGATAAGAACAAACTAGAGTGTTATTCACTGAAAATACGTTTATTTTGCGCTTTAAATTTGTTATCCCATGACACACTGCTGTAATTTGTAAAAGTGTAAAATGCCAATAAGCAGAACTTTAAAACAATAATAATAATAAAAATAAATATACACATATTTTTACTAATTTATTATAAAGTTTAATAAACTTTTTATATTTTCCCTATTCTTTCACCCAACCGTGGAGTTTCCCTATGGAAAGTATAGAGAAAAATTAAAAAGTTTATTTAACTCAGAAAAATGAGTTAAACTACAGTTTCATGTTTTTGAGGTAGATAGATGGCAATTACACTATACAAGCTTTTTCATATTGGGTGGCCCAAGACAGCACACTGCCTGAGATGAAAAGGGTGATCTCATCCATATCAACAAGGGGCTGCAGATAAGTTCATTAGTTCAGGCAGTAAAAGGCAAGGGTGTAATGTTGGGTGATGGGCTGAAGTCAAAGATATCACTTTAGGAGAATCATGGAATACCCCTTATTGAGAGGAATGCAAGGAGCATTGTGGTTTTTCTCCAGATAAAGAGACATGGTTGAGGGAAATAGCCACAAGCATAAATCAATAGATTTTCTTTTATGTAAGAAGATTGATCATAAAAGTTTCAGAAAATACAGACATCCTATGTGGCTTACTCTGAGGTTCGATAATATATGGTTGGTAAAGTCTTACGGAAATAAATTATATTTTCTTTTACCTACTTGTGTGAAGATGCACCATGACATAATATAGAGGTGTTTGAACCGTTTACCCAAACAAATTCTAATAATAAGAATGTATTAAACCAAGCAGCACCATTTTAAAAGGGTTTTGTGTGAAAGGGATCAGAGATATAGCAAACAAAATTAAGAGGGCTGTGTCTAGGTAGATGAAAGACGTAGATATGCTTGGGCATCACCATCCTCATATACTTCAACGCCTAAAACCAGGAACCAGTTCCTCAAAAATGCTTTGCCATTCTCACAAGAGGAGATAGGAGGCAAATCAGTAGAAGAGTAGCATTTGTTTGTTAATTTTCTTCAAAGTCTACTCCAGACTAGCTGTTTAATATTTACATAGCATTCAAATGAAGCTTTGACTCACTTGGAAAGGAAATAAAAAATCTAGTCACTCGTTCATTCACTCATTCCCAAACATATGTTTGCAAAATCAGACTTACAAAATATTCATTATTTTGAGGTACTAAAAGTTGAAAAATATTTCTTACCAAAATCTTCTGGATACAAGAACAAAAGGTGGTGAATTAAGATTTTTAGAATTTTTTCATGAAGGGCATATTGAAGAGAGCATCTTACCTAGATTCTCAGCAATCCTTTTCCTGTTCAACTCCAGAGCTTCCTGTCTGAGCTGCAGAGCATGTTGTGCAATCTCATCACTGGCAGCATTGCAGGTCATAATAAAGATGGCATCTTTACATTCTATGGTCTTCCCCTTCCCATCAGTCAATCTTCCCTGGGTCAAAGACAAAAATAAGAGTTACTTTATCAATAAGGACTATATTGAGAAGGCAGTAAAACAGAAACAGTGTTCATGTCTGGGTCCAGGCACACCTTGGTTATGTCCACCATTCCCATGCTGGTGACCCTTCTGAAAGGATGTACTCCCCTTTAGCCTTTCAGGTCAGGCTCCTTTGATTGTCCTTGAAAGTCTGAACCTTTTGCAAATTAGTCTTGCAACTGTAACCTTTTGCCACCTGACTAAACTGTGTCTTCTCCCTCTCCTGTTTCCCTACCCACTTGTACTGCAAGGTCCTTGGGATCACTGAACCTGCTAAATACTGATGGAGCTTAATTGACATATTGTTCAAAATAACAGCAGATTAAACATCCCTTCCAAAGTTGTCTTCATTTTTCCATGTACATACCCACTAAAACAATTATGGACGCCAAGCACATCTTCCAGGTTAATATTCGGCTAGCATCCTTCATTCACTCACATTTGATTCTGTCACACTACCATTCAGTTCCACTGCAGTCTCCTTTCCTGCTAATGGAAGTGTGCTCAGTAAAGCAGCCACTTTCTTATTCTCACTTCATGTATGTATCTCACATACTAGTCCAAAGCCATTTACCCATGCAGTAATGTGAGCTGCTAAGTTATAGTCGAGAAGTAAATACTTTTGGCTACATAGAGCTATTCTAAAACACAGAGCTCCTTAATGATGTATGTACTGCCTTTGTAGTTTCCATCTCAGGTTTATCTATCTTTGTCTTTTTGTCACATTTATTGGTTCCTGACTTGCCTGTAATCTGCAATTCTTCTCTCCTCCAGCCTGAGTGTCTTGCTTTGAAAGCCTTAATCCCCTCTAGTCTTCTGCAGCTCAATCTGTAGATTTCTCAGTGCCACTGAAGTGCAAACTGTGGGTGCATGGCTAACATGCAGGATGTGGCTAGTGGGGGAAGCAGGGAATGCAGGAGAGCTAATACTCAGGGGTGAGCTCATGGTGTTTATCTACGAGGAGCCAACAATCACTGAAGCCTTGGCATCATTCTCAGTTTAGGCCTCTAAGATCTCATCAGCCCAGCCAGTAACTGCGTTACGCAAAGGTGCATATTTAACTTGCCTGATTCTACATGCTACTCTGAGCTCTTCGTGGTCAAAGCCTACTACTCAGATACCGCAAAGTGATAGGTGGCTACCATTTTACAAATCATTTAAAAGTAAATGTCCTGGCCCTTTTGTTTGGTAGTCAGTGCTTTCTGAGAGCTAAGTCATTGATTCTTCACATTTTGCCACCAGTGAAAGACTAGTTCTACATAGCAACAAGAACATATGAGAATAAACCTAACAAATACAAAGAAAGACAAGAATTGTTGATATCCGTTATTTATGTAATACATGTTGACATTAGCGTGTGCTGGGGAAACCATTTTTTGTAAAAAAATAATTCTACTTAGCCTCTGGAACTCAATGGCAATTAAGCAGTCATTGTAACAAGCACTGGTGTAGTCCCTGAAACCAGCGACGCCAGATACAACTGTGAGCTCACTGAACTGCCAAGTACCTACTGTTTACACCACTGACATTCAGGAGTAGGGAAGCTGAACACTCAAGGTCTACACCTAAAGGCTGGTTGTGGGTAGAACAGCAACTTCGAGCAGCAGATGTATCACTCACAGTAAGTCAATGTCGAGACAGTGTTATCTTTTTAAGATAAATTGCTTTGTAATATAGAACAATAGCCCACATACTAAATAAGACAGAAAAAGATACTTTGCAGTGCCATGTGCGCTTAGTGGGCAACATACTTACTCAATCTGTATCAACCAGCATTGAGACAGGAAGACAACCAGACCGTGTGATGGTGTTGGCACTCGGCGGATCGTGGTCCTGGGCAAGACAGGCCTTCTACCTTGGTAGGGAGCCACGCAGGCCTTCTACCTTGTGTTTAAAAAACATTGACAATTGCCACTTTGTAGTTATAGTTAGATCAGAGTTTCCAAAGGAAGATCGTTTTTGTTTCATTAATCACTTTGGTACCATTAGATGGATCTGCACAAAACTTTCCAAAAATAAAGGTTTGTCCACCTTGGCTCCGTCCTGGAAAGTTTTGCACTGATCCATCAAGCGTGGGCCAAGAAAAGGGGTGGAGGGTTGCGATTTTCTAAAAAAAAAAGAAATTGTTTTCCGACACAGAAAAAATGGCTGAATGGAATTTGGCAGAAAGTAAGAACTTTACTCAGAAAGCATGTGTTTTGTGATTTGGTGTAAATCCGTTCAGTTGTTTTCTCGGGTTTCTGGTTTGTTATGAAGGAGTTAAAAAGTTAGGTATAGCTGGACTGTTGGTGTCCAGATATGCTCTGATTGGATAATTTTAAGGGGATAAGTCCATCCTGACTGGCTGGCCACACCATGAACAATATTGTTGTGGCAGCCAGTACTGGACTCAGGGACATGGCTCCTGTGGCCTGAAAATGAATTAAAAAACATATAAGGGGGTAGTGCGAGCACACCCTGACCCCATTGGCATGTGGGAAAGTTCTAAGGGCCCCCCCATTAATTGGCTGGCCACAACATGGACAACACGTTGTGGCAGCCATTAGAGGACTCTGGGCCATGGTTACCAATAAAATTAATCGCAGTGAAAGTCTCTTTTTGAGGGTCACAAAAAAGAACACATATAAAGGGTGATAACTGATTTTAGTCATAATATAAATCATTTGTTGGTGGTGCTATATTCATTTTAGGAATTCAAGTGATTTCACCCTGTGAAAAATGCTGACCCTCTGCTGGGATTGGATGAACCATGTTTGAGAGAAAACTATCTTCTCTCATGATTTTCTCATAGAGGTTATGTAACGTACTTCAGAAGTTAAAATGATACCACATTTTGTATAAGCTCAGTAATGTGAGAATACAGTCTGATATTCTGAGCAAAACATGTACTACCAAAAGCAAGCAGTAGTCTGTCAGTTGATTTCCCAGTGTTCTACTGCAGCTTGCTATAATCTTCTAATGAACAACTAGAGCGCTAACAATATGTAAATATGTCACACCTGTGCCTACCGGAATGCCATCTTGATGGAATCAAGCTGTAAAACTTAAAACATTTCCTTTAGAAATTAACGAAATTAGGGGATTCATTTTGTCAAAGAAATGATGGCTAGGGCTCTAGAAAGCTAAAACGAGGACATCTTTTCTATGAATTTTCAAATATCATTCTCATGTCAGTAAAACGTTCTGACATGTAGATTGAAACAAGAACTTTCAACACCAGTAGCAGTTTGTCCGTTAATTAACTTGCGACCAACTGCAACTTCACCATAGAGTAATAATGAGCAACTATATCACTTACATCCTGTATTTATGATAAATGTGTGGCACACCTGAACACCATCTTGATGAATTAAAGCTGTAAAACTGAAATTAATTTCTTACAGAGGATACTGCAGTAAATTAACAAAAGGAGGGGTTTCTTTTTGCCATAGAAATTATAGTTAGTGGTTCAAAATCTAAATCGCGGACACATTTTCTGTGAGTTCCCAAATATTTTCATCATTCATTTCAATAATACAGCCTGATATGCAGAATGAAACGCACTTCTAACACCAGCAGCAGTCTGTCAGTAACTCTATAGTAATCAGCTGCAGTGCACCACACATTTCTAATGAACAACTAGAGCACTAACATTTTGTATTCAATACAAAATTGAGGCACTCCTGGACGCCATTTTGGTGAAATAGGAGCTGTTGAACTTAAAGCCATTTCTGAGGAGCAAGGTGAAGTAAATGAGTGCTGAGATGTTAATAGAGGCATGAGACCAGTGAGTTAAAAATGTGAGGAAAGGTATGGGTTTTTAGTAATTTGAGACATAATGTATTTGTAAAGTGGTTAAAAACTATTAAAGAAAGAGGTGTCTGCATCTCCTTTCCAGCCAACCCATACAGCTCCTTCATTTTAAAATAGTAATATTTTAGTAGAGAAATATATTCACTGAAAAAATCAATGGTTATAGGGACTTTATAATTCGGAAATAGAATTTTGAAAAACCTTAGAAATTCACTAAAAAACAAACATTACAGGGACGTTATAGTTAGTTCATATTTTGCGCACACAAAACCATCGAAATTCCGTAGTTATAGTTATCTCAAGTAACTATAACTCGTGCCCTAACGTATCTATAACTCGCGCCCCTGCCATGCACAGTTTTCTCATTCATAATTTTACAGCAAATGTTGCAGTGATATTATCAATGTCATAGAAGATGACATGAATGATATAACTATCTATAACTGCTGAATTTCTATGGTTTTATGTGTGTAAAATGTAAACCTAACTATAACGTCCCTGTAACCTATGTTTTTTTACTGACTTTCTTGTTTTATTTTTAACGTAAAGTAATATTTATGCTAATCCAACAGCCGCAGTGCACAGCAAAAGGGATGCGGCCAACCCCCTGCATGCAGCCAACCCCCTACTGTGCACGGCCTTTAGTCGTGCAGTGCCAGCGGCCAACCCGCTAGGGAGTCACGCAGCCCTCCTTACCTGGGTGTATATCAGACCTGGGGCCTGCCATATTTTGTAGGGGTGGGGGGCATGTGTCCCCCTCAAGGGGGCCGATTTTGACCCTATCCCCTGGTGTATTTTTTTTTTGCGCAGGGGGTACGTGGCCCCCCCTCCCTGGGGCGTTTTGGCCCCGGAGACCCTATCCCCCAGCGCCCACTACTATAATTATGGGAGAGGGGGCATGCATTCGTCCTGCCGGGGCCAATTTTGGCAACAGGGACTCCATCTCCCGGAGCCTGGTCAATTACTAGAGGGGGAAAGGGGCAGCAGCTCCCCTCACAGGGCCAATTTGGCCCCAGAGAGCCCACCCCCCGGAGGCCCAAGCAATAATTAAAAGGGGAGGGAGGCACACAGCATCCCTCCGAGGGTCGATTTCGGCCTCGGGAACCCCATCCCCCGGGGCTCAGCCAATAAGGTGTGAGTGCCCTGGTGCCCACTCAGGGCACCAACCATTATCTTGCTGAGAGCCGCGGGGAGAGCCCCGCGGCCCCATCCGCCTCCTCACCTCCAGCAGGAGCCAGCATTGCTCCTGCCCATGGGGTCCCTGTGGGCAAGAGCAATATTTTCATCTATTTCCCTGCCTGCTTCAGTGCAGGCACGGAAACCAATGAAAAGTCTGCTTCCAGCGGGCGGAGCATTTTTCATGCTCCCACCAGCTGGGAGCGGACTTAGTGTTTGCTCTCACTTGGCGGAAGCTTTGAAATTGCTCCTGCTAAGCGAGAGCAAACACAGGTTTCCCTACCCGCTGCAGTGCAGACAGTGAAACCACTATGTCAAGGGGTGGGCACCCCTAGACAAAGCTGGACCCTGCCCTGGGGGATGGAGTCCCCAGGGCCATTAATCGCTCCAGGAGGGGGGTGGGGTGCGCGCGGCTCCCTCACTATTAAATGCATGGTCAGGCCCCGGGGTTGGGTTCCTTGGGGCTGAAATAGGCCGGGGAGGGGGGACGCGACCCTCATTCCCCTTTGTCTTATTGGCTGTGCCCTGGGGATGGGGTCCTCGAGCCCAAAATCAGCCCAGGGAGTGGGCCGTGCGCCCCCAGCATCTGGCCCACCAAGGGGGCATGAAGAAAACAAGCTTTTTTATTTTACCGCAGATTCACGGATCCTCTGCAAATTAGCGGTAAAAAAGTTTAAAAAAACATTTTTGGTCTCAGTTGTGGGACCCCATCACCATGCCTAGGGGGTCAGGGTATTCCTACCCTGCCCCCTTGTGTTTTTTTTTAATGTTTTTAATGTTTTTCTTGGGACTCAGCTCATGTCCCAAGATGGTTGCCACCACTACCTGGTTAAAGTGATGGCAGCCAATCAGATCTCACCATGAGGTCTGTTGGATCTGCATTTCTAGATATACATAAATCTTTTTCTTTAATAACTCCAAAATGACTGAACGGAATTACACCAAATTACAAATTGCGCTCTTTCTGGACCAAGATATAGCTTTCTGCCAAATTTGGTGTAATTACATTTAGTGGTTCGGGCTGTAGTCGTATCTAAAATCCCTATGGGAAACTGCATGGGGAAAACACGTTTTGGGACCCCACCTTTTTCTCGGCCTCCGCTTGACGAATCACCCTGAAACTTTCCAGACAGCAGCTGGAGTGACTGGAGTACTAGTTGTTGAACATTTCGTGAAGATTCGTCAAACTGCTGCAAAGTTATAAGCAAAACAAAAAAAACGATTTGTCTATGGAAACTAGGTCCTAACTATAACTACCTACTGGTGACCGCCAGTAGGTAATATATATTTTTTTCCCTGAAAAAAAGAAAGATTAAAGTGACAGTATAGTTAGGTGCTAAGACCTCAATTTATGTTAAAAACAAAACAGAAATTCACTATTTAAAAAAAACAACAGTTAAAGTGATGTTATAGTTAGGTGTTGGAATGAGGCACAAGCTAAGATTAAAAAAACAAAAACCACTGATATACGCCACTTATACTTTAGTGAACTAACTATACAAAGATCCAGAACCGGCACTCCATGTGTCAGCGCAGTAGTAAACTTGGCTTTGGAGGAATGAGCCTGTGAGTCTTCTGGGCTAGTGCGTAGCAGATTTTGATACACAGCACAATTCAATGAGAAATGGTTCTCTTCTGTACTGCCTCACTCTTTTTTGGTCTAGCGAATCTAATAAAGAGCTGATCGTCCACCCGATGGGGTTTGGTACTATTGTTGTAAAAGATAAGAGCCAAGTCTGCCTACTTGCCAAAGAGGCAAGAGTCATTGAAAGGCATGTCCACTAAAGTAGATTGAACATCCCCGGAGAAACCTGTAGACCTCATCCAGACATGTCTCCTAAGTGTCACACTGGTGCCAATTGACCGACCAAGGCAATCTGTAGCAAACAGTTCACAATGAAACGTGAATTTGGCCGCATCGTGGCATTCCTGAATGGCTTGTGCAAGGGTGGGGCGCAAGTCATCTGGTACAGAAGGCAAGACCTGAGATAAGGAATCCCATAGGGCATGCGTATAGCGTCGTAATAGGCATCTGGCGTTGATGGACCACCATGCCAGGCTGGTGGAGGAGAATATGTGCTTCCCAAAGGTATCAAGGCACTTTAATTCTCCATCCGGTGGGGTAGAAGGAAAGGCACTGAGGTTGACATTGCTTGAGAATGCCTCAACCACCAAACTTTCCAGAGTTGGATGTTGCTTTAGAAAGGCTGGATCACCCGGGGCAGGGCGGTGGTGCCTGCTTACCATGGGTTCGGACCATGTCCTTCCTAGTGGGCGATTGAGGTCAAGACCTTGGCCGCCCTCCGCATCACTACTGTGAAGGAGGCACTTTCTTCAGTAGCCGGCCCAGGTGGAGCGACAAGCCCAGAGTCTGAAGAAGTATCCAGTCCACAGGTACCTTGCAGCTCATCATACTAGTTCTCATCAGTAAAGGGTTAAACAAATTTATCTCTTCTATTATGACAATTGTTATCAGAATCTGTGCCAAAAAGGTTGTGGAATATCTGGGCCCTTCCTTGAGGCATGGGCAATGTATCAGAGTCCACTGGGTTAACAGAAGGGTGCGGCTCAGTTGGATATGAGTGCAACCTCAGCTGAAATCGAAACAGAGTCAGCTTAGAGTCCGAAAGTACTATTGGTTGCACTTCGTCGTCCAGTGTTGATGCTCCAGGGTCTGGCGTGGGTTGTGGACAAGACCAATGTCAGTCTCGAAGCCAGTGTGGGGACTGCAATGGGTGCAGAGGTTGCAGCTGGTGATGATGGTGATGAAGCTGCTTGTGGAGCCCCAGGTGGATGTCCTTGAGGTTCTTTAGGGTCCAGAGGTGCACCAGAGGAAGCCGGCAGAGCACGCTAGACTATCAGCATAGCTTTACGGAACTTGTGGATTTGATTCGGCATCGCTCAAGGACTAGGAAAGTTGAGTTTTCCCTGGACAAGAGTTGGCATTGGCTCTGAAGGAGATAAGAGTTAGGAAGAGAAACCAAGAGACACATTTACACCCTTGCAACTTCTTAGGAGTTCTCATGTGGCAGGAAGGGCCCGAGTCCCACTTGGACTTCTTGAGCTTCTTTTTCAGCTTACCCGAGGACATTGACCGCAACAAAATTCTGGCACACGAATGACTTCGGGAGCAGGAATAGGACCTTCCCTTCAACTTCTACTGGTCACGACGTGGAGTATTTCGGTACTTGGCGGCATACAGCTTCGCCTCACAGTCCTGAATGGCCTTCAGATTCATCAAGGCAGTTGTTCCAGGTCTTCAAGTTGTGTTATGACCCAAAGCGCCAAAGACAAATCTGATGGGGATTTGTCACACACACTAGGTTTGAACCCTGTGGTTTCAGGTGGTGACATTTCCCTTGCACACTGCTAGCTTTAAAGTACATTTTGTAGTAAACAATCTCATTAAGAGATGGGAAAGCTCCGGACCCACATTTGGTGGCACGGAAACAAAAGAACCGATGTTGGCACACAAGGGTAGAACTTTTATGCAACTCAGCATGTCACTTCCAGAGCGGAACGACGCCGGAGTGGAGCCTCACTATGTCACCTAATGTAGTGCAGGGGTACTGAAGATTTTCCAGATCCAGTCTAACGCCTGTGAAATATTCAGAAGGTGCGGAATCTTCGATAAGAAGTCTGTAATATTATTTTAAGTCATTCCTCCAAAGCCAAGTTTACTACTGCGCCGTATATAGGTTTTCCTGAATCATGTCCTTATATAGGCACAATTCGCATTGCCCTTATATAGGCATAGAATCCCTGTCCTTATTTAGGCATTAACCGTGCACTCCAAATACAGGCATGGTCACCGACATCCGTCCACCCTAACGTCACAACGAGTTCTTAGAAACCAGACCCTTAAGCTTCGGGAGTTCCCCTAGCACAGGACTATTGATTTCTCCAAGAACTCATCTATTATGTATGAACCGTTATACCTTAAGGGTTCATTCCTGACGTCTTCCTCTGTCCGACTTCACGTCAATGCTAACATTCCAAGACACCTACCAGGTATAAATATACCTTCCCTTGCCCAAGCAAGTTAGAGGAGACCTCGACTTCAGAGGAGCCCGTATCCCGGCCTGACGCACTGAGAAGACGGTGTCATTCCTGCACGCAGACGAATCCAGCTTCCAGTGTTCTGACTCCCTTCGGGGGGTGTTAGAGTTCCAGATCCGGCTAGAGATTCCCACCTCTCTCATTCTCAAGGTATGGAGCTGACTAGAACCTAGAGGGACTCTTGGCATACTAGACTCTTGGCATACTAGACTCTTGGCATACAAGACTCTTAGTATATCATACTAGAGAATACTTCACCTACTTCTTACCTTGCACCACACTTAGGTTAGGTACACTGGGGTAGAACTAGCTTAGAGACGCATCGTATGAGTACTCGCATTTTTAGCTCATGTTATTTATGTACGTGAATATATGCTAAAAGATAATGCTAGCGCAGTATTATTTATTTCTACTGCTTACACTGTACATTATTTATCTTGCATACTGTCTTGTGATCATAACAGCACATATCTCTTACACGAGAAACAAGACTGTTCAATAAACCCTTTTATTGAAACCCCATCTTTCCTTTCTGTGTAACTCTGTAGAAACTAAGCATGCACGATTGACTGAGTGAAACTGTTATCTATTGTTTCCACGATTCTGAGACGTGTTCCGATTCTAAAGGGAAACAAAGTTGTCATGTTTTTCGGTTGCCAGAAACTACTCCCTTCTTGTTCTCAAGGAGTTTCTAGTGGCCTCTGAGCTAGCTGGCACAAGTAATTAAGTTTAATATACTCGATAGGGACATACCGACCTCAGTCCTATGTCAAGCCTATAGGGTATATTATTCCAATGCGCAGAGCCCATTAGGGAAATAGGAACTACACTACATGGCGCCCAAACGTTTGGTTAGGCAGTAATTTAACGCTAGATACTGAGTAACTCAGTCGTGCTTTTCTCAGAGACCCCTTCTCACATACTCCATAAGACGTCTGGAGTGGGTAGGGTTAAATATCCGCCAAAGCTAAATAGGACAAAAACCCTATATATTAGCTATTTTTGGTTTGTTCAACGTTGAAGGATACCGTGTTCCAAAATATTGTGCACCTTATCTTTTGTTTCCTTGAAACTTGTTCTACATTTTTCAAAAAACAAAATGTCCACCAACGGGGACAATAACATCGGGAACGGTGTAGCTGCGGCTGAACCAGTCGTAACAGCTTTTAACTTTACAGGTTTAAATGAAACCGAGGAGGGTGTTATAGACATCCATCCAAACTTAAGAAGAGCCATCACTCTGAAACTTATAAAACACGGCCTACCACCGAGAGGAGGTAGAGCAGTTTTCGTGATAGAGGCACACGAATCCTTTCAGACAGAGGTATTCTATTCATGGGTAATATTTCCTGAATCAAATTCAGTAACAAAACTGTTTCACTTCTACAAAGAAGATGAACCACCAGAGGAATATATTCCTTTCGAGGATATTGAAATTCCACTAACATACCAGGAGCATCAGCTCTGGTTTAAAGGCGCCCTAAAACATCACAAAAACAGTACCAGGCTCGGTCCACTAGGTAGACCAGGAGCAACATGGCCGATTCTAGCTGGCTACACACCTCATCCTGACATTGAAGACATGTCAGACGAGGAATTACTTACTCAATTTACAGAGTTAATAAAAATTTACAGACAATTAGTCCAATATGTCATGCGGACTTTTACAGTCCAACCACCATTAACCATTCCAAATCAAACTCCTCAACAGGGGAATACACTCAAAATTACACCACAGACTCTATACGCAGTCATGGGTAAAATGCCCACAAAACGTGAGCAAATACCATTCTGGATAGCTCAAAAAATTACTCAAATTGAAGCAGTATTTCCTAATACTAGCCCTTATGAGAAACACAGAATATTAACTATCAGTTTACCAATGGGGATCACACCACAACTGGCAGACTGCACCACTTGGGGCTCAGTCTTTGCTGCCATCTATACTAAAACACATGGTATTCCGTCAATTGCAGTAATACCAGATGTCCTGAAACAAATTCAAAACGAATACGGGGCAGAGCCTGCTCTAAATTTAGGTATGAAATTACTGAAAAATTTCGACCAGGTCTCAACAATAATATTATCTAATATTAAAGGGGAGGCAGCAGCAGTGGCGATCCACCAACGATTAAGGGAATTCGATGTTACAGAACATCAAACAGAACTACCCAGAATAATAGAACAATCTTATGCAGAATTAGGCAGAGATAGTTTGGGTGGAAGACCATTGAAGCCAAAACTATCTGAAAGTCCTGAGAAGGACTCTATTAAACAAACTCCTACATCTTCTAAAAAGAAGTGGGAAACTAATAAACATAATTTAAACGAGAAACGTTCTCAATCCCGAGGTAGGTCTCCTCAAAAGGAGCCCTCTGAAAGGAGGTATAACCTCAGGAATAGGGATAATTTGAAAAAGCCTGACAGGTATCAAGATACTGATACACGTTCCTCTCGTACCTTTCAGATATCGTCACAGACATCGGAAAGAAGAGGACGGTCAGAACATAGAGAAGAACGCGTAAAATCGAAAGACGACAAACACGTTCCAAAAAATAAATCCAAACCTCAATTCTCAAAGAAGAAGGTAGCAGGTCTGAAGATCAGACATGCCGAGGATACTGAGAACACAACTCAAGAACGGAGAATGGGCTCAGACAATGCTGGACAGTGCTGCAGAAGACACAATAGCTCGCCAGAACCTGAAGGAACTTCTGGAGATAGTGGACTTGAATGAGTACATTACAGTTGAGACTGTAGACACCAGGGTTAGTACTCCACAAAAGTTATATGGAATAACACTCCGAATGGAGGGAGACATACCAAGAAAAGTGAAAGCGCTCTTTTGGGAAAAACTTTCAAGGGGTTATGATATACTTCTAGCAGAAAAAGACTGGCCACCACAATTTGTCAGGGAGTGCCCACATGGCGAGGAAATTATTATGCCTGCCTTCTCCAACCATATTCCAATTCATCTAAAATATACTTATGCCAGGAAATGGGCAGTTGCCCAGGCCCCAGCATTATATAAAAATCATGTAGGATGGGATGAGGATTCACCTCACCATAAAATACATTTAAAAAATGAACCTACTGCACAGAGGCAGTATCCAATAAAGCAAGAAGCTAAAAAACAGGTCAGGGAGATCTTAGATCAACTTGAATACCAAGGGGTGATTGAAACATGCACCTCTTCAATGAACAATCCTTTGTTTCCTGTCTCCAAACCAGACAATACATATCGTCTAGTTTTGGATTACAGACACTTAAACACTTGTTCTAAAACATTTGCAGTGCAAAATGCACATAGTACAGCATTAATGAATAACATTGTGCGTAAAAAATATAAAATCACATTGGATATCTCAAATGGTTTCTTTTGTCAAAATATAGCACCTGAAAGCAGGTACTTAACAGCTTTCTCAATAATGGGGACTCAGCGTCAATTTTGTCGACTCCCACAAGGGTTCAAGAACAGCCCGGGGTTATTCTCAGCGAGAGTAACGGAGTTACTACAAATTTATGATAATGAGGCATTGGCATATGTCGATGACATCTATCTGACAGACGATGACCTGGATAGGCACTTGAAAAGGGTGAGCACCATTATACTGGGCTTCGCCTCTGAGGGCTACAAATTCAACTTCAAAAAGTCAAGAATTGCCCATCTCAATGTCCTTTTTCTAGGATATGAGCTTTCAAGTGAAGGCAAGAGCTTGGCAGCCAACTTTTTAGAAAGGTGTGCGCTGCTCCAACCTCCAAAAACGCTGAAAAATTTACAGTCTATCCTGGGTTTCCTAAATTTTGGAAGAACATACATTCTAAATTACGCAGAAAGGGTTAAACCTCTCTACGCATTAATCAAACCTGATTTTTCAATCAAAAATTGGACACAGGAACACACAGAAATCTTGCGTTCACTCCAAGCTAACATGTTAGCAACAAATCACTTACAAACACGCGTAAGTCAACGCAATTTAGTGATCCGAATAATTTCGGGTCAATGCGGATTCACCTACTTAACATTTAAGAGGGTGAAAAAGTACCCATTGCATACAAATCACATTTGAATACACAAGCAGAAATGCGCTTCACTTCAACTGAAAAAATACTGACGGCAGTTCAAACTGCAGTAGCAAAAGAAAGAGCTCTAGCCCAAGGGAAACGCATTATTGTCGTAACCCCAGTTCCGGCCTTAGAGGCGGTAACTAAAACGAGCATTCCAAATGCGAAAGCATTACATCCGAGATGGATACAATGGGTTAATTCTCTTGCTGCAACAGATGTTGAATATGTTTTTGATCCTGATTTAAAAACACAAGCGTTCCTGCAATATGAACATGAATGTCCTCTGCCCACTGAGATTCTGCCTCTCGATCAGTACAAATTCATAATTTACACTGACGGATCCGCACAACCCGCAACAGGGAGTAAGCAAGCTTACAGTGCAGCGTGCGCAATCGTTAAAGGTTGCATGCGCGATGGCAACTTCAGACCTATGGTCACTAAAACGCAATCTCTAGGAGATTGCACAGCTCAGCGAGCTGAACTACAAGCATTTAAACTGGCACTTGAAAGTACAGATCGCGAATTCCCCACACTAATCGTGTGCGATTCTTTTTACTGTGTGCAGTCGTATAATGAATATATACAAACTTGGCTTGAAAATGGGTTCAAAGATGCAAAAGGTGGCACAATAAAGCATAAAACGCTTTGTGGAACAAGTAGTTCAGTTGAAAAACGAACTACCAAAGGCTCACGTGATCCATACACTGAGTCATCAACGTGATGGCGTTCACGTTGCAGGGAATTCATTGGCTGACGAAGCCTCAAAGGGGGCTGTTCAGACGGCTTCCGTAGCTGCGATCACTCGTTCAAAAACGAAAATAGACAGTGAGATAATGTTGGCTGTCAATGCTACAAGCAAAGGCAGTGGTGCAGCGTTACCTAAAAAGTTTCCACTCAAGTACTCTTATGTAATTGATGCTTACAACTTTCCTTTTGCTCAAATCCCTGGAGTGGGGGATAGGGTAATTCCAAACAAGGAACGCAGATTAGGACTTATACTAGCAGCACATGAAGGGATAGCCTCTGCCCATGCAGGTATTTCTGCAACAGTATCTTTACTGAAACAAAGATATTGGTGGCCTGGCATTAGGAAGCAGACCAAGAACTATGTTCTGGAATGTGAAATATGCCAACAGATGAAAGTCTCCACAGTGAAACGTCCTGCGCAGACACCCCTGTTAATTTCAGACAAACCATTAGCTTGTGTTTACCTGGACCACTGCGGTCCCTTGCAAAGGGACGGTAACTATAAATATATCATGGTCGCAGTGGATTCGTGCTCAAGGTTCCTATGGATATGGCCTCAGCGCTCGGCTGACGCTCGAACTGTTATAAAAGATTTGCGAGTCTTTATCGGCACATACGCAATAGGCACGCTACATTCTGATCAGGGCCCTGCGTTTAGCTCTCGAGCTTACAAAGAAGCCATGGCCAGTCTGGGCGTTGCATTGCGGTACTCCTCTCCGTTTCATCCTGAGGGAAATTCTGTTGTGGAAAGGAAAAACCGGGACATAAAGCAGTCTATAACAGCTAGAGTATTAGGTTCGGGTGATGGGTGGGTCAAACATCTTTATGGGGTCCAACGCTCATTAAACAGTTTGCCAAGAAGTTCTCTAGGGGGTCACTCCATATGAGGTCCTATTTGGGACAAGAATGTGGGTGCCCGATCTGGAATGTAAAGGCACAGTGGTGGAAAATAAACCCTTTGATATCAAAGATCGTTTGGCTGTTTTACAGGATCTAAATGAACTAAGATCGAAACAAAGCAACGTGTTCCTGAAGCCAACCACCACTGGGGAAAAACCAGCGGTCCCAGCAAGGCCTGTCTGGTTTCCAAAAGTTGGGGATCTAGTCAGAGAGAAAATTGCGGACAAAAAGGAATTTGGACCTTCTTACAGACAACCAGTACCTGTCCTAGCCATACACGGAACAAGAACAGTACTTCTGCCGCCCCTTGCTGGAAAAAAGGAGAAAAGATTTGTGTCCATCGACCTCATCAAACCACAGTATGTGGCCAATACTAAATAGTAGGCCTCGTAGACTCCGACCTAGTAGCAGACACACTCCTCTCGCTACTATCCAAGAGGTTCAGACTGAGAGACTGATAACCATCGAGAATTCAGCAGTAACAGATGAAGGACTGAGCAACAATGCTATTGAACTCATCCCTCTTGAAACTCAAGTAACAGTTCGTCCAAATACACCTGTCTACACCAATGTAACAAGTGATCAACTGGTTCCAGCGATTTCTACAAATCCTGATGCAATTCCAACAATTGACAGAACTGCTTCTGGCTATTTCATTAACTTTGATACGTTTTCTGAGGATCTGAGTGAGCCCGAAACGTCGCCAGCATCAAAACATTTTAAACAGCAAGTAGAAGACTTTTTACATTTTCTGAAAGAGACTTATCTGGTTTCACCATGGATTGAACTTTGGGTTATTTCTGGAATATTTTTCTTCCTGCTTTGGCTAGCTTTGGTTATGACTATGAGCATGCTTATAAATGGGAGATACATCCATTTGGACATTGAAAGAAAAGAAGTGAACTTACTTTTGAAACCTCACAAATCATCCCATCGTGAAACAAGAGACTTGTCTGCAGTGAACATCACAGCCGTTCCTATACAGGATGGTATAGTGTGGGACAAAACAGATTTCGATATTTTTGGCCCGACGGAACATTTGAACATTCCACATTTATTTAAGATTTCACTAAGTGATTTTGTTTCATCCAGTACCTACTCTGATGATTGGGACTTTGAAACTGTAAATAACATGACGTTTGACCTAGAAAAATCTGCTGCATTTTCTAATAATGAATATTTAGAGGGTTCATCAGACTATGAACAGCTGTATTGCTATAACCACTATGGTCATCATTTTTTGCATAAAACTGCAACACCTAGAAATGTGTTTGTTTAACCAATGGGAGCATTGTCCTACACCACCAAAAGGTAGTTCAAAAACATTTGCTAAAAAGTTTCCATATTTTTCAGGATACAATACATCTGATCCAGAAACATTTTACTATAGAAATGTAAACAAAACAGGACTGAAAATTATGTTAACTAATACAAAACAGATTTACTCTGCAAAATGTATTGCCCAACTGTCTAGACATGGTTTCGACTTGTGGAAAGAGACAATAGACACAAAATCTGTCGGGGTACTAAAGATTGGCAAGTACAGGGGATGGAAGCTTTATTTAGAGCCTGTATCGTCCCTCAACAAATAATGTTTTTGAATGACACTGTCCAACAAACGTCTTACCTTGGTTTAGCCAAGATTAAAGACATGAAAGCACCTTCTGTACCAACACCTGCAAGTGATAATAATACACAGGCAGCGGTTACAGTTGACACCATACTACAATTCAACAGAACAAATCCTGATTGGAGAAAATGGTTGATCTGGCCCACAGACACAAACAACTGTCAAGGGAGATTCCTGAATAAAACACAGGGGTTTACTATTCATAGGCCAGACCCACGATACGTCCAAAGACAGCATCCGGGGGTAGTAACAACATACAGTGTAGGAAAATTATGCCTCGATTGGCTGCACAAATCTACACTTAAGGATGTGAAACAACACTTATCTTTACTTAAAGAAGACGCAGACCTTAGGGAATTCTTGCTTGGACCAAGAAAACCGCGTCAAAAACGTTTCATATATGCCGGCATTTATGCTGCTTATAATGAAGCATGGAAGGTGTCACAGATGGAGGCCGCAGAACGAATACGTGAACTTGATCGTATTAACTTAGAGAAAACTCTCTCTGTGGTCGACAATGGGTTAACAACTTTGTCCTCCAGAATTTATTCATTGGACAGTATTGTATCCTCTGCTATCGACATACTGGAACAAGATTTAGCCATGTTACAGCAAGGCCAATCTCAACTACGTTCTATTATGTTATTAAACTGGACGCTGCAATCTTTGCGTGCGGGCTATGTGCCTTGGCGTTTTATCAACACAACGGCTCTGTTTGCAGAATACAATCTAACTGATAAACAGATCGAACTGGCACAAAGGGGAGCAAAGTATACAGTACTGAGCATTGAAAAACTTGAAAAATTACCATTTACAGTGGCAGAAAAACCAGCTACAGAATGGCTTATTCATGGCAAAATTAGTCTACCTGTGACTACTTTCCAGTTTCAGTATTGCCTTAAACAGATGCAAGCAGGCAAATATAAAAAGGTTGGGTAAAGAATACATTAAGACATCCTGGAATTTACCATACACATTTAGATATTGGAGTGGGGATCGTGACGTGTTTCTAAGCTGTACACACTGTAAAAATGCACTGAGCGGTTCACTGATTTGTCAGGACATATCTTTACACGGGGCTTGTAATGGTTCTGTGGCAAATTTGTCCTGCCACCAGCAGGGTACACCAGCTGCTGTGATTAATCCAACGTTTGGCCAACTTTCTAATGGGAGTTACCTCATGTTGAATGATCAGAGTTGCTGTGGCATGTTGCCAGGCATCCCATATCTAGTAACGGTCAACTCCAGGGTCACTTGCTGTATGCAAGTATTGTTTGCCCCAATAGACACAGTCAGGGAGTCGCCTTTATGGCCTTCGTTGAATGTCTCTTTTATACGATTTGATACTTTAAGCAGAATGAAAGCCATGCTTATACAACAATCAGTGCCTTTTACCTCGGCCAAAGAAACCTGTGATCTACAAGTTGCAAGGACTTCGGCTGAGATACAGAATTTAATTCGTACAAACTGCCCTATACATTTCGTAGAAATGATAGGACGTATCTTTAACATGTCAGATACAAGCGGAATTGTACAGGTATTTAAGACCATCTGTTCCGGACTATTAGCACCTTTCCAGGCTGTCCTCGGATTCATCCCAAACTTCGCACATTCGGTGTTTGGTGGTGTGCCATTAATTCTAGCACTTGTTGCAGGAATTCTGTTTCTATTCCTCCTACTACGCTATGGCAAGCCTCTTCGCCAACATCACTCCGAGCGATGTGGAGAGAGCCCTCCTTGAACGGAAATGCCGTGAGCGAATAGTACAGCTTTTGGGCATGCCTCGTCTACGGGAACTTAATACAACGTGGTTCCTGTCATTCAGACCAATCTGGCAAGATTGCATCTTACCTGTTCTATGCTGCCTGTTTTGCGGTGAAGAATGCGTGCTAGACACATGTCCAACACTCCCATCAGTCATGCCAACAGATGTCGATACTCTGCTGGACCCGATAACGGCCCATGCTGTGTGTTGTCCCCAGAGGCTTCCAATCCTGATGACGGCATTCATTGAGATTTCACAGACGCTTCCGGCTGCTGCTGAGGTACGAGATGGATCAACAGGCACACAGGTAACAATGGACGCGAACATTGCATCTTCTGCTGAAGGCGATGTTTCTCATCTCTGTGCAATTAACCTTCTGAACGAGGTGTTCCAAATGTCACCAACTTCGGTGAACGATATTTTGGCTATGGACATAGATGATCTAATGTTTACACCAGACCCATACACTGACTTTGATTCGGCTCACAGTGTACCAGGGCACCATTGAAATTTGGCCTTCATATTTTCAAAACTTGGAACTATTCCCAGAAATTGAACTTTTTCTTTTAAAACAAAATTTTTCTCGATAAGAAAAAACATGGCAAATGAACAATCTGCTTACAGTAGAACTCGTCTTATAAAACAGACTTCTTTGAATACTTCCAGGGACACATTGTCACCTTACTTGTCTAACATTTCATTTAATTCTATGATATATAATGGTTTTGATTTTGAGAACTTATCGACCATTTCGTCATATGTATATATTTCTGTTTTCATTTAAGTTGCATTTTTACTTCCGTTATATGCTTAGAATGGAAACGATGCTTTAAATGTACAGTACCTATTGCATTTCAACAGTTTTGAGCTTCTTTTAAAAATGCTTTTAGAAATGTTTTTAGCAATATGTGGTACTCGATTTTATGTTTAGCATTTAAATGTTTAGCATTTAGTATTATCGTTCAATCGAAGATGGAGTGGGTGTTGTATTCCGCTTTAGGGGTCCGTATATAGGTTTTCCTGAATCATGTCCTTATATAGGCACAATTCGCATTGCCCTTATATAGGGATAGAATCCCTGTCCTTATTTAGGCATTAACCGTGCACTCCAAATACAGGCATGGTCACCGACATCCGTCCACCCTAACGTCACAACGAGTTCTTAGAAACCAGACCCTTAAGCTTCGGGAGTTCCCCTAGCACAGGACTATTGATTTCTCCAAGAACTCATCTATTATGTATGAACCGTTATACCTTAAGGGTTCATTCCTGACGTCTTCCTCTGTCCGACTTCACGTCAATGCTAACATTCCAAGACACCTACCAGGTATAAATATACCTTCCTTTGCCAAAGCAAGTTAGAGGAGACCTCGACTTCAGAGGAGCCCGTATCCCGGCCTGACACACTGAGAAGACGCTGTCATTCCTGCACGCAGACGAATCCAGCTTCCAGTGTTCTGACTCCCTTCGCGGGGTGTTAGAGTTCCAGATCCGGCTAGAGATTCCCACCTCTCTCATTCTCAAGGTATGGAGCTGACTAGAACCTAGAGGGACTCTTGGCATACTAGACTCTTGGCATACAAGACTCTTAGTATATCATACTAGAGAATACTTCACCTACTTCTTACCTTGCACCACACTTAGGTTAGGTACACTGGGGTAGAACTAGCTTAGAGAGTACTCGCATTTTTAGCTCATGTTATTTATGTACGTGAATATATGCTAAAAGATAATGCTAGCGCAGTAATTTTTATTTCTACTGCTTACACTGTACATTATTTATCTTGCATACTGTCTTGTGATCATAACAGCACATATCTCTTACACGAGAAACAAGACTGTTCAATAAACCCTTTTTATTGAAACGCCCGTCTTTCCTTTCTGTGTAACTCTCTAGAAACTAAGCATGCATGATTGACTGAGTGAAACTGTTTTCTATTGTTTCCACGATTCTGAGACGTGTTCCGATTCTAAAGGGAAACAAAGTTGTCATGTTTTTCGGTTGCCAGAAACTACTCCCTTCTTGTTCTCAAGGAGTTTCTAGTGGCCTCTGAGCTAGCTGGCACAAGTAATTAAGTTTAATATACTCGATAGGGACATACCGACCTCAGTCCTAAATCAAGCCTATAGGGTATATTATTCCAATGCGCAGAGCCTATTAGGGAAATAGGAACTACACTACAATGTGTATTTGTATAGCAGATGACTCACCTGGAAGGGTAGCCTGGCGCAGAAATTAGCGTTTAAAGAGGGGCTTGGGTGAGCATGAAGGGGTTAACGCTGGTAAAGTTAGAGTTATCTGGACCATTGGTGTCCAGATATGATCTGACTGGTCCATTCCAAGTGGATGGCAGTATCCTGATTAGGTGGCTACAACATGGAGAATATGTGGTGCCAGCGATTAAAGGACTCATGAAAAACAACAAAGAATAGCCACATAAGGGGACAGCATGAGCATACCCTGACTCACAGTGCCATGTGGGTGGGACAGGGTAGGAGGCCCTGTGGCTAGAACGAGTCACCAGGAATAAAAGGGCACCAAAAGCATCTCAAATTATCCACTGGGGGCCGAGAAAATGCTGACAGAAGCTCGGTGACCGGCTGGGAATGGATGCGACTAGTGCTTTGCTCTCTGAGCTTCTTGAACATCTGAGGGAAGGACAAGCCCCCAGGGGTTGGCACAAGGAGAGAAAAAAAACATATAGACGCTGGGAGGGGGCGTGCATGGAGTCTCCACCCTAGGAGTCTACTAGCTGCCAAAGGCCCCAATCTCCCCAGGGGCAACAGAAAAGAAAATGAGCACCACCGCACTCTTTACATATGTGTCCTAGTGGACACCCCTCTCTCCAGGGACCAAGAGGGAGGCGATCAGCTGGGTGCTATGCCCGTCTAACCGTGTCATCATGTTTGGGGGTGCGAAAGCACCAGGCCTCGAGACTCCAACTCACCTTAACCGTGGGCCGGGAAAGTGCTTTGTTCGTGCTGCAGTCAGCACAGGTGGGAGCCGGGAAAGATGCTGGCTCTCGCAATGCACTGAACACCTATGCCCAGCATACTAGGAAGCCAGCAGAGGCTGTGGGGGCTCTGGGGCTTCCCTGTGGCCCCCAATGAAAAATCAATCCTGCCGGTGCCCCAAGTGAGACTGGAGCACCCTTTAAATAAATAAAAAAGAATTAAGCACTTTCCCTATGGTGGCCACATCAAAGGGCCACGTGAGGCTCAGATCAGCTGTTACTTGGAGCACTCTACATGCCCTTGTGAGGGCAATTTAAAATGTGCTTATTCCACTTGTGGTGCCCCTGAGTGGGTAGGAGCACAACAAACATGTTACTAAATGTGTGTGGGGCTGCCAGGAGAGCTGCAGTCTCATAGGGGAATAAATCCTTGCCCAAGAGTTTACAAGCAACTGTAGAGCTTGGGCTTTTGCTCAGAGGCTCTGGGTAGGACCTGGGGCTATTGACAAAGACAAAAATCAACATTGATGCTTCATATGATTTTGTGAAGTTCATAGGAATGTGTTATTCATGACCACCCAGTTAACAGTGAGTCAGTACAAGTTCTAATGAATGTCAATGCAGGATGGTATTATCGGCAGCAGTTGTAATCGTGTTGTATTTGTCTTCTATTATGTTTCTGCATTTATGAAAATGTGGTGACACCCTGACAAAGCCAGAAGGCCTGCCTTTGGACTACTACACCCCCTTATATGGTGTTTAGTATATGAGGGGGGTATCATGGTGTTAGGGTTCAGGTCTACATAGTGGTGTTGACTGTTAGGTATTTCCACCTGCTTCCCTGTAAGTATTTGTAAATTAATATGTAGTATTAAATAGAGTGTGCATAGTACTTTTTTATTTTATAAGTAAAAGCACTGGACAATGATTTATTGAGTGTTGTTTGTTATGTACCTGTGAACTGGGGCACCTTCCCTGCGTAGGCTCACCCTGTTCGGCACGGATTTTGACTGAGGGCAGAAGAAAGTTCTGTGCCCGTGGGAGGATGGGCACAGGGCTTGGTGAGAGGCCACACCCAGCACCCAACCCTTGGTCTTGCACGGACAAAGACCTAAGAGGGGCTGGGTACGTGGAGGAGGTTGGTATAGAGCCTGGCAAAAGGCCAGATAAAGCGGCCAACACCTCCACCCCGCTGCGCACTGCTGTTTAAAAAGTATCAAATTCGCCTGTTAAAAATTAGGTGAATTAACTATAACCACCGTCAAGCACTGCTTATGACTTCACAAATGACATCACTCTTGACGTATTAAATGATGACATCAATGATAACATCTAAAATGACATCATTCATTATACTGCTATTCACGTTACTCCATAAACCCGTACCTCATTTTTAAAAAAGATCAAAATATGAATGGAGCTCCTGAGACAGGTGGGCAGTACACTGAGCGTCTACCAGGCACCAAGCATTGAGGCGCCATAAAAGCTTAATGCCTCCTGCGTGTTGGCCATATTGCAACACAAGTGGAGCGTGATCGGAAATGCCCCGGGTAGGATGTATGTGGCCATCATATTAGGGATTTCTACAGTTGGAAGAAATAGTCAGTCCTGGAAAAACTACCAGGGCCTGCAGAGTGGTGGGTATGCTTGATTAGTCCTGGGTGATACAGCCTCCAGGTGTCGCAGAGACCTAGGGCTGTTGCTCACTTCACCAGCGGAAAGGATGGCTGTGGGTGTGTCGCCCTAGCCCCGGTCGTGTCAAGGGTAGGGTCCATTGCGTTGTTAAAATCGCCGCTAATAATGGTGAGACCAAGTGGGAGGTCGAAATGATGGCTTGGATACTACCTAGGGATGTTCGTGCCCAGTGAGGCAGAATGTATACGCTTAGGAAGTTGTAGTGCTTACCCTGCAGGAGACCCTTCAGTTGAACAGACACCCCTTCAACATCCGACACTGAGGGGGTAAGAGAGAGGAGAAAGGATTTGTGAAGGAATATCGCAACTCCTCGGGAACCCCTAGTATGTCCTGCATGGTAGACTGTTGCACCAAAATGGGCGAGAACAGGCCAGTGGGTATCAAGGAGGTGCATTTCTTGAAGAAACAGCATGGTGGGGGAGTTGCGCTTGGCCAAGCGAAGGACTGCGCTTCGTTTAATGCGATCTTTGAGCCGGTCGACCTTCTAGGTCATGACAGTGAATAGTGCCATCACGCCACGGTGGCCAAAAGGGGGCTGAAGCGATGAGGATTACGGGTGAATTAGGATCCCCAGTTACCCGTGGAGGAGCCCGGGGAGTTATCTGTGTCATGGTAGATATATTGGATGTGCATACTGTGAAGGTGTAAAAGCCAAAGAGAAAACTGTGCAGACATCCTCCCAACAAAACCACCAACATCCCCCACCCTAAACATCTGCCCCAGAAGCATCTGTTGCCCAAACTCCACTTGAACTAAACAACAAAGGGGGAAATGGACAGGCTGCATTCTACAGTCCACATCATATTACAGAGCCGGATATTGTGCTGCTGGCAATAGTTACATTAGGTAAAAGACAATAGCAGCATATTTGGTTTTATAGTAACTGCAAAGACATAAGTCATCAAGCTGGGGGTGTCTCACACGATAAAAGTCTGGGCACGAGGAATGAGTTTCACTGGGGCCAGGAGGTGGAGGTGACTGGGGGCTCTGCTGAAGACAACCGGCTCCAGCACCGACCCGTTGGTCATCCTCGCCATCAGATGAGTTCCGCACGCCTGCTACGGCCCCTCTTTGTTGTCTTAAACGCCGTGGTCCCCGGCCGTGGGCCGTGCTCACCACAGGTCCGCGTGATTGTGGGGTGTCCAACTCGCTGAAACTGGGTGCGGCTTGTGGGGTTTCAGTTCCATATGCTCCAGGGCCCATTCCCATGTTGCCTCAATAGAGTCAAAGAAGAATGAGCGGGAGTCATGAAGATTCTTCAGTTTGGTGGGGAACATAAACATGTATGACAGGTTCATTGCACAGAATTTTTGCTTAACTGAGTCGAAGGCCTTACATTGTTTCTTGACCAAGCGGGAGTATCCAGAAAGATGACAATATGACCAGCTTGAAAGGGTATAGGCCTATGAGATCTAGCCCCCCCCAAAGGATAGCATCTTTCTCTTTGTAATTAAGGATTTTGGCCACAATGGGTCAGGGGGGGCCTAGGCGGAGGAACCAGCACCAGAGACCTGTGAGCCCCCTCCAGGACAAAGCAGGAGGAGAGGTTGTCATGTGGGTGCCAGGAGTTAATCCAATCTTCCAGGACTTTTTTGGGTGTCGACCCCTTGACTCCCTCTGGAAAGCCAATGAAGTGAATTTGTTCCTGCGAGCATGCTTCTCTGCATCCTCCACATGTTCGTCCAGGAGCTTGGTGGATGTAGACATGCGTTGGATAGTGGATTCTCTTCGACAGAAACTCTGTCCACTACATTGCGCAGGTCCTGGCGCAAAAGCGCAACGTCCACCCCCACTTTGCCGACTTTGGTCTTGTGGGCCGCACGAGAGGCCTCTATAGCCTGGAGAATCGACCCAGTGTCCGTCGAGGAGGTAGTGTACCTGTCCATTTTCGTTTGGGCCTGAGAGGAAGGTGGCCGGTCCTTGCCCATGGCGAGGTTGCAGACGTTGAGTCCAAGGAAGTCCAAGGAAAAGTTTCCGCACTCCGTCCATCATCTCCTTGTTTGCTTTGTTCGCCCTAAGTTGGCAGGGTATGCCCAGACGTGGGTCCCTTGCTCACTTTGCCACTGGATTCAAGCTAGCCTGGCTGATATGGGGTGTTACCCCGAAACCAGTCCCAGGGTGCTTGTTTCCGGTCCAGGGAAGACCTGGCTTGGCAGGTCGGTCTGGAATGTTCCCATGAGGCACAGGGTCAAGACTGATTTGCATATGGCTGTGTCTGAACTGGGGTGATGAAGTGAGCTAAAGAACAATGATGTATTCAACCTAGATCTGTGACTGGGGGTGGGTGTTTGAAAGGTTTCAGCAATCCAACCTTCATCTCTTTGTGTTTGCTTTCTATATACCATTATACTTATTTCGGAAATGTGCATAGTGCATTTTGCCAAACTACGGAGAATTGTTCATAGGGTCTGGCAGAAGATGTCTTATTAGTGGCTAACGCATACCGTCAACCTCATGATTCAAAATTGTGGGTCATGTGAACTCCATAACAGGGTGATCCTGTTAGGATGAATAGAGAACAAACTCTAATTTGGAGGGTGTTCAAGGCAACCCCATTAAGATCTATGGAGGTATTTTGTTTGTTAGTGGGTAATTACCAATAAAAAGATGGTAACATCAATCAAATGTGGGCGACACAGCAGATATTATACATATCCAGCAGGTGGTCAAAGAGTATGGCTATTATCACTCAAATGGTAATAGAAAACTGGACACAGGTGTAGATTGTTGAAATATTACAAGCCCACAAACCAACCAGGAAGCCTTCACAAATGATTGAATGATGTCATCAGTGATGTGATCAATTTGGCATGTCATCAATGATGTCACTTGAGAAGTCATCAACTATGTAATTTAACATGTCATCAGTGATATAAAATGTGAGGTCATAAGCAGTGCATGACGGGGCGCAAGTTATTGTTAGTTCACTAAACTGCAACTGGCTAATTTCAGTTTTTTTTTTCTTTTTAAATGTTCTTTCTTATTTCATTTACACAAACACACACACACACACACGTATATATAGCACTGTGAGCACAGGACCCAGGTCTAGGCATACTCGTCACATCTAGGGCATTACAATGAAGACTACCAAAAAGTAATTGATGGAATGCTTGAATTAATCTCATCCACAGGTAAAGACTCAGGCCGTATCCCAGTCCATCATTGTTTTGCCTGCTAAAGCACCTCAGATTAGACCGAGTCATCTGCAAATCCACATGCAAATACATATGCCGTGGGTCTGACCCAAAAGGAACAGTCCAGCCCGAACTGCCAAGCCAGGTCCTTGCTGAACCGAAACACAAGCAACCCCAGACTAATTTCAGCCTATCTGGGCCTCTTCAGATGGGCGCAGCTTGGTTCCACTGGTACAGTGAGCACGAGGCCCACATGTGGAATATACGTTGCATTTAGGGAATTACAATGAACAATGCAAAAAGTGGTGGATGAATGCTTGAATTAATCTCAGCTATGGAAATTACTCAGGGCCGCATCCTGGCATGGTGTTTTTGCCCACCATGCCACCTCACATTAGACCAAGCCACATGCAAATCAGCCTTGGTCCTGCTCCAACAGGAACAGTCCAGCTCGAACTGCCAAGCCAGGTCCGCTTTGAATTGGAACACAAGCAATTAAAAACCAGTTTTAGCCTGTTTGGCCTCTTTAGTTGGGTGCATCTTGGTTCATGTGTTCTGGGTATATCTGGCGCTTTTAGGGCATCACAGTGAAAAATACAAAAGAAGTGACAAATGAAAAGCTTGAATTAATTTCAGCCACTGGTAATTACTCATGCTATATCCCAGTCCATCCTTTATTGTCCACCGTGCCACCTTAGATTAAACCCAGTCATAGGCAATTCAGCCATGTTCCTGCTCCAATAAGGAAAGTCCA
Source organism: Calotriton arnoldi (assembly GCA_963921515.1). Taxonomy (NCBI): domain Eukaryota; kingdom Metazoa; phylum Chordata; class Amphibia; order Caudata; family Salamandridae; genus Calotriton; species Calotriton arnoldi. The sequence continues at coordinate 1,250,615 of CAWUFW010005673.1, forward strand.
GCCTGAACTGCCAAGCCAGCCCAGGCTGAAGTATACATTTGGAGCCACACATTACTTTGGGCTTCTCTGGATGATGAGAGGTTTACTAACTTCTTAAGGCACCCCAATTAAAAACGGCATGTATGTGTAAAGCTTACTGAGCGCCTTGCTTTTGTCATGGCCACTAAAATTTTCAAGACAAAGATTCTCATGGAAATACATTTGCTGATTCTGCTGCTAAGGAAGCTGCTTTATGTCAAAGCAATGAAGCTCTTATGCATTTTGTACAGACCCGTTTGCTTCCTGCTCCCTTGTATTAGTTATATGAGCAAGTCCCTGAAATCGAAAAAGAATACTGGACAAAGCAAAACTATGCAAGGGACCCAGAAGGAGTGTCGTGAGACAGCTCAGAGAGTGTGGTCGCACTGAAATGTTTGCTCCTCAATCTTGTGTGCTTGTATCATGGAGCTGGCCCATGCTGGAAGGGACAGTATGATTCATGCCTCAGCAACCTACTAGTATGTGCCGTTCTTTCTTTCTATTGCCCAGAACTATTGTCACTCCTGTGTCATCTGCCAGTCACACAATATTTGTAACGGAATCAAGACCACCTCTGCTGACCATCTACCTCCTTTTGGTCCCTTTTTTCATCTACAAATGGACTTCATAAAATTGGTTACATGTGCTTATATTTTTATGTGTGTGCGATTGTATGTTTTCTGGTGGAAGCATATACATGTGCAAGAGCAGATGCTATAACATTAGCTAAGCGCCTACTCAGGGTATTCATCCCACGATTTGGCATTCTGCAGCGCCTTTCGAGCAACCGAGGATCACACTTCATTTTAACTGTAGTTAAGGAGATTTGCGAATATTTAGGGATCAAGCAATACTTCAACTATCTCCTCAATTCAGCAGAGAAAGTTGAGTGCAATAACCGCTCACTCAATAGAATAAGATAACAAAAATCTGTTCCAAGACCCACCTGAAATGGCATGACGCCTTATCTTTGGTATCAATCAGGGCCATTGCAACTCAAAGGACTAAACTGAGCTGCTACGAAATAGTTATGGGACACCCTATGATGATACCTTCAAATCCACATGTCCCACCTGTTTAGTTAGAATTGCAACTGAATGGTGTTTCCAGTACTGTCTTTGCAGTTTCCGTTCTCATGCTCAAGCTTCCTTTCCCATCCGAGATCTGCAACACATTTGAGCCAGGCAATTTGTTCGACACTAAGGTGCACTAGAGGAGATGTTCGCCTTGCAGCCCTGCAAGAGGGGGGCTTTACCTTTTCCTACTCATCACTAACACAGCTGGGAAGTGTCACGGATTGCCTATGTGGATCCTCTCCTTTCAGTGTAAGCGTGCAGCACCCCCACTGGATGCCTGTCCACCGGCACCCATCTCCTGACCTACAGCAATTTCCAGATCGGGGGCACCTGCTGGAACTGTTCTTGCTTCTGTCTCTTCTTCTGCAACGGAACCGGACATCTGAGGCCAGCCATTCTTATCTGTTCCTGAGGGGAGTCAGATCATCTGTCCTGCTCCCCTGCAACCAAGCGATGAGTCGACCACCTTTCATCAACTACCTCTGTCCAAGGTAAACCACAGTCTTTCAGACACTGGTTCCCCCTCTGGGTCTGGCCTGTTGTCTGCTGCTGCCCTTTTCTTGTGCTCCTGGTGGGATAACTCAAGTTGAACTGGGTGCTGGCAGAAAGTAAAACTGCACTGCACCTGTCCTTGAATGGAGCCACAGATCTCTGTACCAGAATCACTCATACTGTTACTAGAGAAATAGTGTGATACCATAATTCCTTCTAGCTAGGTTTGCACTAATTTGCCCACCAACATTTGTGGGGGGTGTGCCTTTGATTGGCATGCCCCTCAGAAAAATGTAACTTGTACTGGACTGTTCTACAATGAGCACTGTATTCCGGAGTACACAAGCACTACCCCAGAATACAATGGAGAAATGGATGGCTTCTACTAGCAGAAAGGTTACTTTCTGTCGGACACTACTCTTCTTACAAACTCAGAACATGGGTAGTTTAGTGAGCATCAAGACTCCAGAAACTGGAGCATCTTTGTTACCTCCTTTGAAAACCGCTTTCCCACTGACAAGTTTTTCCGAAGCACCATTTTCAAGAGGAATATACTCATTTCATTTGTGGCAAGAACACTTATGCCTGGTTAACCCTGAGAGTGCACAGTAGTCTGTTACTCTCGATACGTGGTTCCTGCTCTCAGACCCTCTGCCCGGCACCCCCTTCAGTAACTGTAGAGATGTCGTAAAATATCAGAGTCAAAGAGATTCTACTTCATTTTGTTTTCCAATTATGGTGTAGGTCAGGCTATCTGTGACACAAGACAAAATGCCAAAATACTAGAGGAAATTGCCCACGCCCAGAAGATCATGCTTATGCAAAACAGAATGGCTCTTGACATCATCCTAACTGGCACTAGAGAGGTTTGTCCCATATTTGATTCAGAATTCATTTTGTACACACATACCGAACACCTCTCTCAGCATGCATGAACAAATAGCTCATATTAAGAGTAGTGTTAAGGAACTTTAAGAAATTAAAAGTGTCTTATACATGAACGGGAGTGCCATCTGGTCTTGGATATCTGGGATATTTGATAAGTGGGGAATATAGATTTTTTATTAAACTGCGTACAGGTAGGTGGCATCGTTGAGGTTCATGTGGCATCGTCGACCGTTCCGGAAGTCATGTGTGCGAGGGCCTATATAGGTGCCAACCCAGTGTGCGGACGTCAGTTTCTTTCTGCCACTTTCCATGCCAGAAGCCGGAGACACAAAAGGCACTGACCACTGGTGTGTTAGAACTAGGGATTTTGTAAGGGAAGCAATCCCATACTCTGAAATCAGTTCGCAGAGCGAGAGGATAGGTGGGTTGGTAAGGAATCTATGGCTAGACAGAGTCTCTACCAGATAAGGCGTTACCGAAGGTAAGTAACTTGTTCAACTGATAGAGACTTCTAGCTTCAGATTCCTTACCTTAGAAAAGATACCCAAGCAATACCTCCCTGAAGGTGGGGCCACAACACGGATTAGGCTAAAAAGTCCTGTAGGACTAAAAGGGCAAAGTGACCGTCACATCCTACCTGACTGTCCAGGCATAGTGCTTCGTAATTGTGTGCAAGAAAGCCCACATTGCAGCTTGACAGATAACCAGGACAGGTACTAATGAACAAGTTACTTACCCTCGGTAACGATATATCTGTAAGAAACATTAGTAGTGATAGATTCCTTACCTTAGAATATCCCCAGGCGTCAGACTGGATCCGGAAAGTTTTCGTCAGCAGTACCCCTGCGCGTCGGTAGGTTGCGTCGTGCGGCTCCGCATCCGTCGTTGGCGTCGTGGTCGCCGAGATGACGTCGCGGGCGCTACTTAGACGCCACCCACGGGCGCTGACGTCAGTTCTGTACACGACTTTCCGCGCCAGGAACGCAGAGCAATGCAAGATACTGACCACTGGTGCATTGAAACTAGGGCCCTGAAAGGGATGACCTTAACCCTAGAAATCAGTTCACAGAACAGGGAGGATGGGTGGGGCGGTAAGGAATCTATCACTACTAATGTTTCTTACAGATATATCGTTACCGAAGGTAAGTAACTTGTTCATCTGAAAGAAACACATAGTGATAGATTCCTTACCTTAGAATAGATACCCCAGCAATACCAACCCCGGTGGTGGGTCTGGGAACCAAGATCACACCAGAAAGTCACGGAGAACAGAACGGCCAAAGAAGCCGTCTCTCCGGACTTGGCTGTCCAGGCAATAATGCTTAGTAAACGTGTGCAGCGAGGCCCACGTGGCTGCCTGACAGATGTCTTGCAGGGGGACACCACGTCCCAATGCAGTAGTGGCCGCAGTAGCTCTGGTGGAATGAGCACGCAGCTCCACCGGAGGTTCTTTTTTAGCCAAAGAGTAACAGGCTTTGATACACAAGACAACCCAGCGGGAGATAGTTCTCTTGTGTACCGCCCGACCTTTCTTGGTGCCAACGTAGCCAACAAAGAGCTGGTCATCCACCCGTAACTGCTGTGTGTGGTTGAGATAAAATGAGAGCGCACGTTTTGGGTCCAGACGGTGGAGCCTCTCTTCCTCTCTGGAAGGATGCGGAGGCGGAAAGAAGGTGGGCAAGGTAATAGTCTGCCCAATGTGAAAGGCCGTAACCACTTTTGGCAAAAAGGAAGGACGGGGCCTGAGCACAACCTTGTCCGGATGGACTGATAGGAAAGGAGGCTTACAAGAAAGAGCCTGGAGCTCACTCACTCGCCTAGCGGAGGTGATGGCCACCAGGAAGGCAGTCTTCAAGGTCAAGAGACGAAGAGGACAGTTGTGAAGGGGCTCAAAGGGAGCACACATCAAGTATGTAAGAACCAAATTCAAGTCCCACTGAGGCATCACGAAAGGAATAGGAGGAAAAAGGTGTGTAATGCCTTTTAAAAATCTATTTACAACAGGGGACTTGAAAAGAGAGGGCTGATGAGGGAGCCTGAGAAAGGCCGAAATAGCAGAAAGGTAGCCCTTGATAGTGCCCAGAGCAGAGCCCTGCTGGGCCAAAGAAAGAAGGAACAGTAGTACTCCAGAAAGAGGGGCAGAAAGGGGATCCACAGCCTTTGCTGTGCACCATGCCACAAACTTGTTCCACCTGCAGGTGTATACCACTTTAGTAGAGGGACGCCTGGCTGCCAGAATGACATCACAAACTTCAGGAGGCAAGTCGAAAGGAATCAACTGCATCCGCTCAATCTCCACGCAAAGAGGTGGAGGCTGGACAGGTTCGGGTGGAGGACCATCCCCTGCTGCTGCGACAGAAGATCCTCCCGAAGAGGCAGTCTGATAGGAGGATCGATGCTCATACTGAGTAGCTCGGGATACCATACTCTTCGAGCCCAGTCCGGGGTCACAAGGATGACTTGTGCCCGGTCGCGCCTGATCTTCTTCAGCACTCTGGGCAGAAGTGGTATAGGCGGAAAGGCGTACAACAGACCGCAACTCCACTTGCGACGAAAAGCGTTGCCGAGCGAGTGCCGCCTTGGAAATTCCAACACGCAGAACTGATGACATTGCGCGTTCTCTTCGGTGGCGAATAGATCTAACCAAGGCTCTCCCCACTGCTGAAAGAGACCTTGCACCACCTCCGAGTGAAGACGCCATTCGTGATCGAGCATGCACCTGCAGCTGAGTTCATCCGCCCTGGCGTTCAGAGAACCTGCCAGGTGTTGAACCACCAGGGACATGCCCTGATGTTCCAGCCATGTCCAGAGACGCAGAGCCTCCTGACAGAGGATCCACGACCCCACCCCGCCTTGCTTGTTGCAGTACCACATGGCGGTTGTGTTGTCTGTGAACACCTGCACTACTCTCCCCTTGACAGAGGGAAGGAATGCCTTCAGTGCAAGCTGTATCGCCCGAAGCTCCAGAAGGTTGATATGGAGCTTGGACTCTGCCGGAGACCAGAGGCCTCTGATCTCCGCCTCTCCCATGTGGCCGCCCCATCCCAGGAGGGACGCATCCATCACCAATGTAAACTCCGGTTGGGGAAGGGAGAGGGATCTGCCGTCGACCCAATGCCGGTTCGTGAGCCACCACTGCAACTGTCGTGCAGTGCCCTCTGAGATCTGGACGTGATCGGACAGGTTCCCCTGATGCTGCGCTCACTGGAACTTCAGGTCCCACTGCAGAGCCCGCATATGCCATCTGGCATGATCGATCAGCAGGATGCAGGAGGCCATGAGGCCCAGCAGCCTCAGAGTCACTCTGACCGAAACCCGGGACAAGGGTTGAAAGATGGGAATCAGAGCCCGAATATCCCGGACTCGCTGTTTGGGAGGATAGACCCGAAACTGCGCCGTGTCCAGAACCGCTCCGATAAAGAGGAGCTTCTGAGAGGGAATCAGGTGCGACTTCGGCACGTTGATGGAGAACCCCAGCAAGTGCAGGAGGTCGGCCGTAGTCAGGAGGTGGGAGACGACTGCCTGGGGTGAGCCCGCCTTCAACATCCAGTCGTCGAGATAGGGGAAGACTGAAACCCCTGATCTGCGCAGATGAGCTGCGACCACCGCCATCACCTTCGTGAACACCCGAGGGGCGCTGGTAAGGCAAAAAGGGAGCACGGTGAACTGAAAGTGCTTGTGGCCTACCGTGAACCGCAGGTAACGCCGGTGGGCTTGCAGGACTGGGATGTGGAAATAGGCATCCTGCAAGTCTAGCTCTACCATCCAGTCTTGTGGATCGAGAGCAGACAAGACCTGAGCCAGAGTGAGCATCTTGAACTTCTCTTTGCGGAGGAAGCGATTGACGTTCCGGAGGTCTAAGATAGGACGCAGGCCTTTGTCCTTCTTGGGTACCAGAAAGTAGTGGGAATAGCAACCATGACCTACTTCTGGCGTCGGAACGCGCTCGATGGCCCCCTTGGCCAAGAGGGCCGCAACTTCCTGCTGAAGAAGCACCAAGTGATCCCCCGACATGCGGTGGTACTGAGGTGGCATGGCTGGAGGGGTAGTCTCGAAGGGGAGGGAGTAGCCCCTCCGGACTATCTCTAAAACCCACCTGTCCGAAGTGATGGTGCGCCAGTGGGGGAGGTGATGGCGAAGTCTGCCGCCCACTGGCGTTTGATGGGCCTGAAAGTTCGGACTAGGAAGGTTTGGAGGCAGTGGTGGCCGGGGTGGTGGTGGACTGACCCGCCCGCTGGCCCCTTGGTCCGCCACAGCGGAACCCGCGTCTGCGCTGGGATGCTTGCTGCGCAGGCCTGTGGCTCTGTTGCGAACGCTGCGGGGCGCCCCTTCCGGTGCCATGAAAGGAGCGAAAAGCAGAAGGCGGAGGAGGGCGGACTGCAGAGAGTCCCAAGGACTTGGCCGTAGCCCGTGAGTCCTTAAACCGCTCCAACGTACTGTCTGCTTTGTCGCCGAAGAGGCGATGGCCATCAAAGGGCATGTCCATAAGTGTGTTTTGGACATCCCCCGAAAATCCAGTGGTCCTCAACCAGGCGTGGCGGCGAACCGCCACCGTCGTTGCAATCGATCTGCCCAGTGAGTCGGCGGTGTCTAGGCCACAACGAATCATGAACTTAGCTGCGTCTCTCCCATCTGCAACAGCCTGGGAGAGAGCTGGCCGGGCCTCCTCCGGACATTGGGGCAGCACTTGCGCCACCGTATCCCACAGAGAGTGGGAATAACGGCCCAAGAGGCATGCGGTGTTCACGGACCGCAGCGCAGAACTGGTGGAAGAAAAAAATTTCTTTCCGAACTGATCCAGTTTCTTGGATTCCCTATCCGGTGGTGCGGAAGGGAAGGCGGTCGGGGAAGCAGAGGCTTGGACAACCAAGCTCTCGGGGGTGGGATGTTGGGAGAGGAAAATGGGGTCACCCGGAGCCGGGCGATGGCGTCAGGCCACGTTCCTATCCACAAGAGCCCCTGTGGTGGGCCTGGACCAAGTGCCCAAAAGAACGTCAGAAAGGGCTTCATTGAAGGGAAGCAGCGGCTCCGCAGAAGTAGCTGCTGGCTGAAGCACCTCTGTCAGGAGGTTAGTCCTGACGGCCACCGTAGGGAGCTCGAGGTGTAGGGCCTCGGCCGCCCTATGCAACACCACAGCATAACTAGCACCCTCCTCCGTAGCCACGGTAGTAGGAGACAGCATGCCAAGGTCTGGTGAGGTATCCAGACCACTGGCGTCCCCCAACTCCTCAGCCCAGTCCTGTTCAGACTCGCAAGCAGCTGCGAGAGGGTCCTCAGACCCCTCCCAGTCCTCCCCTAGCTCCTCAGGCTGTTCAACAGGCCTAAAATAAGGAGCAGGGTCATGGGGATAGAAATCCCCGAGCAACGTCGAGAACGGCATCGATCGACGCCGGCTCGGCGCCGCGTCCACTTCGGGGCTGAAACCGGGGTCGACGTCGTCCCGAGGAGCGTCAGAAGTGGTGCCGGTGGGGTCGACGTCGGTGGAGGTGTTATAAGGTCAACCGGCATCGACCGGGATCCAGGCCTGGATCCAAGGGGGTCCTGCGGCGCAGAGTCCGGAGCCGACAGCGACGCCGGAGCCGCCGGCGAGGACCCCCAGTCGGGACCGCGGGGCCCTAAGGCGCACCAGCGGGACCCGACGGCACAAAGAGGCGAGCCATGGCAAACAGGAATTCCTGTATTTGGGCCGGAGTCGCCGACGAACCCGGGAAGGGCGGGTAAGTCTGGCGGCGACTGCAAAGGGTCCACCGGAGCCGCGGGGGAGGCACCACCCGCACCCTCAGCCGCGTTGCGCGACCGGCGAGGGGAAGTCGGAGAACGATGGCGTTTCTTCGACTTCTTGTGCTTCGCCTTACCTGACCCCGAGTGCGAAGACTTGGATCCCGAAGACCGAAGGTGATGACTCCGCGCACGGTCCCTCGACCTCCCACGGGACCGGGACCTGGAACGGCGCGGAGCCGACTGCCGGGCTTCCAGCAACTTTCGGGACCGCTCCCGCAAAGTCTTCGGCGCCATGGCCCGGCAGTCGGGGCACGACTTCGGGTCGTGGCCCGGCAGTCGGGGCACGACTTCGGTTCGTGGTCGTGCCCCAGGCAGAAAAGACACACACGGTGCGTCCCCGCAGGACTTAAAACCGGGCATCCTATCGGCACCAGTAGTCGAAGACTCGATAAAAAAACAGAGACAAAAAGCCTCAAAAAGTCAGTCAAAAATTGACTGGGGGTTCCTGCTCTTCCCGGATCTGCGCTTGCTGGCGCGGAAAAAGAAAGAACTGACGTCAGCGCGCATGGGCGGCGTCTAAGTAGCGCCCGCGACATCATCTCGGCGATCACGACGCCAACGACGGACGCAGAGCCGCACGACGCCACCTACTGACGCGCAGGGGTACTGCTGACGAAAACTTTCCGGATCCAGTCTGACGCCTGGGGATATTCTAAGGTAAGGAATCTATCACTATGTGTTTCTTTCAGATGCAGTTGTCACAGTGTTGGCTCCGGTAGAATGGGCTCGTAAACCTTCATGTGGTTGCTTTTTGGCCAAAGCATAGCAGATTTTAATGCAGAGCACTATCCATCAGGAGATGTTCAATTTTTGCACTGCCTTTCCTTTTTGGCTCTGATGTACCCACAAAGAGTTGACTCATCCACCCAGAACTCTTTGTGCTGTCAAGGTAGAACGACAATGCTCTTTTTGGCTCCAGCTGATGGAGTCTCTCCTCTTGTTTAGAAGGGTAAGGCGGAGTGCAAAAGGTAGGCAAAGTGATGGACTGACCTACCTGAAAGGGAGTTACCACCTTCGGCAGGAAGGATGGTGTAGTGCGAAGGACCAGTTTGTCTGGGAAGATGTTCAGGTACGGAGGCTGTGATGACAGTGCCTGTAGCTCACTGACCCTCCGTACAAAGGTTATAGCCACTAGGAAGGCCGTTTTTATGGTAAGGAGCCTGAAAGGGCAGTTGTGTAGTGGCTCGAAGGGAGCACACAAAACAAATGTGAGAACTAAGTTGATTTGCCACTGTGGCATAATGAAAGGAGCTGATGGAAATGTGTTGAAGACGTTTGAGAAACCTATCTACAACAGGGTATTTGAAAAGGGATGGCTGATCTGGCAAACACAAAAAAGCCAAAATGACAGACAAATACCCCTTCAATGTGCTCCGAAGCAGAGCCCTGCTGGGCTTGGGTAAGAATAAACAGAAGAACTTGGGAAAGGGGTGCAGACAGAGGGTCAACTTGTTTTTCTGAACACCATACCACAAACTTGCTCCATTGGCAAGCGTATACCGTCTTGGTGGAGGGATGCCTGACTGCCAAGATAACATTGCCGACTTCGGGCGGAAGGTTAAAAGTTGGCAACTGTCGCCACTCAATCTCCATGCATGAAGATGGGAGCGTTTTCATTTTGGGTGCAGAACCCTTCCCTGTTGCTGCAATAGAAGTTTCTCCAAAGAGGCAGCCTGAGTGGAGGACCTGTGCTCGCTCAACAGCTCAGGATACCAGAATCTCTGTGCCCAATCTGGAGCCACAAGAATGACTTGGGCCTGGTCGTTCCTGATCTTCTTGAGAACTCTGGGCATGAGTGGTATTGGCGGAAAGGTGTACTGGAGGTTGAAGCTCCACTCTAGACAAAAAGTGCCTCAGAGCGAGAGCCGCTTTGCAAACTTCAGCGCGCAAAACTGCTGACATCGCGCTCTCTCAACGAGGGCAAACAGATCCAACCAAGGCTCTCCCCATTAGTTGAAGAGACCTTGCACCACCTCCTGATGGAGACACCATTCATGATCCGCAAAGCACAGACGGCTGAGTTTGTCCGTCCTGGCGTTCAGAGTCCACCGGGTGTTAAACCACCAGGGATATGCCCTGATGTTCCAGCCATGTCCAGAGGCGTAGTGCCCCTTGACAAAGAGTCCAGGACCCTACCCCGCCCCGTTTGTTGCAAAACCACATGGCGGTTTGTGTTGTCCATAAACACCTGTACCAGCCTTCCCCTGATGGAAGCAAGAAAGGCCTTCAATGTCTGCCGGATCGCTCAGAGCTCTAACAGGTTGATGTGGAGTCCAGATTTCGCCGCAGACCAGAGTCCTCTGATCTCCACCTCTCCCAGAGGGCCAGCCCAGAAGTGATGTATCAGTCACCACATCAGCTCTGGTTTCGGAAGAGAGAGGGGTCTGCTGCTGACCCAGCTGTGGTTTGTTAATCACCACTGCAGGTCTTTTGCAGTTCCCTCTGAGATCTGGACCAAGTCAGAGAGTTTGCCCTGATGCTGTGCTTACTGGAACTTCAGGTCCCACAGCAGAACCCTCATATGCCAATGGAAATGTGTTACATGAAAGATGCCGGAGGCCATGAGGCTAGACAGCCTCAGAGTCTATCTCACCGAAATCCAGGATATAGGCCGATACATTGGTATCAGAGCCTGAATATCCTGGACTCGCCGCTCGGGAGGATAGGCCTGAAACTGTACTGTGTCCAGAACAGCTCAGATGAAAGGGAGTGTCTGAGAAGGAATCAGGTGTGACTTTGGAACATTGATAGTGAACCCCAGCGAGTGCAGGAGGTTCGCCATAAGTCTGAAGCTGGGAGAGGATTACTTGGGGTGAGCCCACCTTTAACAGCCAGTCGTCGAGGTAGGGAAAGACTGGATTTCCTGACCTCCGCAGTGGAGCTGTGACCACCACCATCACTTTTGTGAATACCCGAGGGGCGCTGGTAAGGCCAAACGGGAACAAGGCAAACTGAAAGTGCTCCTGGCCGACTGTGAACCCCAGGTTACTCCTGTGGTCAGGCAGGGCTGGGATGGGAAAATAAGCGTTCTGTAAGCCCAGTGATACAATCCAGTCTACTAGGTCCAGGGCAGACAGGACTTAAGTGAGTGTGAACATTGTGAAGTTCTCCTTTTTCAGGACGAGATTGAGAAGGCACAGGTCTAGAATAGGACAAAGGCATCCATCCTTCTTGGGCACATGGCCATGACCTACTTCTGATGCCAGCACCCTTTCTATAGCTCCCTTGGCCAAGGCAGCTTACATCTCTTGATGGAGCAAGGTGAGGTGGTCTTTTGTCAGCTTGTCATAAGTAGATTTTCAAGAAAAAAGGGAATAACCCAGTAACCCAGGTAGATCAATAATTAGCAACACAAACGGTTCTTGTGGGGGAAGTGTGGTCCTTGACTTCCACAGCAATAGTTAATTAAGAAACCCTTCTTACAAATAAGGTATCTTTATGCAATTAGTGTATTTATTTCTCATTTCAAAAAGATTATTAAAAAAACAGGGAAATCTAAAGTCAAGTGATGCCATCTAAAGGATCGGTATATTTTGTCCAAACGCGTAACATAGTTACCCGGGTAGGAATTTTGGCACGGCACACCTTTGGACAAAAATATACCGATCCTTTGGACAGCATTACTTGACTTTGGATTTCCTTGTTTTTCATCCTCTCGGTTCAGGGCCGAATAAAGATGGGCAACAGTGAATGGATTTCGTGTTGCACTATATGAAAATAGAATCTTATTCAGAAGGCTTTATACACCAATGCAACTACAATATAGCGCATGGTCAATTCAACCTTTTTCAACCTGTGACCTTTTCTAAAAAAAAGTCTTACCCTTTAGCTCGTCCTTTCACAAAACAAGACTAGATGAGGTATTCATTGAGTTATATATTCATGACAATTGCAGGACTATTGCCACAAATTCCTCCTGTGTCTTCTTCAAACCTTTGTCCTGATGATGACCCTTTTCTGATTCATTTGGCATAGCGGGTCGAAACGTCGATCATTTCTAAACGTGGACTGTTTTTAAATTTGACTGTGGATCTCTACACTAATAATACAAATTTCGTAAATAACATCACATTATCCCTGTCAATCACGTGTACATAATATTGTATATAGCTCTAGCACACTGTTTATTCACCTTATCACCTGCTCACTGCGCCGTCACTTTAATAGGGCAAACAAAGTAAACACGATGGACGAGAACTGAAACTTTTCCAACACTCACCCCAAGTCACAGATCTGGGTTGAATCCATCATCTTTCTTTAGCTCACTTCGCCACCCCAGTTCAGACCCAGCCATATGCAAATCAGTCTTGACCTTGTGCCTCATGGGAACAGTCCAGACCAAACTGCCAAGCCAGGTCTTCCCTGGACCGGAAACAAGCATCCTGGGACCAGTTTCGGGGTAACAACCCTCCTCAGCCAGGCTAGCTTGAATCCAGTGGCAAAGAGAGAAAGGGACCCACGTCTGGGCATACCCTGCCAACTTATGGCGAACAAAGCAAAGGCAAGGAGATGATGCACTCAGCGCTGAAACTTTTCAGACACTCACCCCCGTCACAGATCTTGGTTGAATCCATCATCGTTCTTTAGCTCACTTCGCCACCCCAGTTCAGACCCAGTCATATGCAAATCAGCCTTGACCCTGTGCCTCATGGGAACAGTCCAGACCAAACTGTCAAGCCAGGTCTTCCCTGGACCGGAAACAAGCATCCTGGGACCAATTTCTGGGTAACACCCCTCATCAGCCACGCTAGCTTGAATCCAGTGGCAAAGTGATCATGAGACCCACGTCTGGGCATACCCTGCCAAATTAGGGCAAACAAAGTAAACACAAGGAGATGATGGACGGAGTGCTGAAACTTTTCAGACACTCACCCCCAGTCACAGATCTGGGTTAAATTCATAATCGTTCTTTAGCTCACTTCGCCACCCCAGTTCAGATCCAGCCATATGCAAATCAGTCTTGACCCTTTGCCTCATGGGAATAGTCCAGACCAAACTGCCAAGCCAGGCCTTCCCTGGATTGGAAACAAGCATCCACTTTAATAGGAGCACCTTAGTCAGGTATTTGAAATTACCGAAAGTTTATCTTTGTTTCAGATAATTATCTTTTTGCAATGAGAAATAAATACACTAATTGCATAAAGATACCTTATTTGTAAGAAGGGTTCCTTAATTAACTATTGCCATGGAAGTCAAGGGCCACCCTTCCCTCACAAGGACTGTTTGTGTTGAACAAGTTAATTACCTTCAGTAACGCATTATCTGGTAGAGACTCTATCTAGCTGGGGATTCCTTACCTTTGAATTTCCCAGGCGTCAGGCTGGACCTGGAAACTTTTGCTGAGCAATACCCCTTGCCTGCGCTGTCGGGTGGCTCCATTCGGCTCTGCATGACGTCGTTAACGTCGGTTATGATGCCGCTGTACCTATATAGGCACCACCCAGGTGCGCGGACGTCAGTACTTTTCGTTTTTTCCACGCCAGAAGCGCAGATCCACGAAGAAACTGACGTAGTCGGTGTGCAAAACTAGGGCCCTGAAAAGGGGAAGTAACCCCAGCCCTACAACATTAGTCCACAAGGCGGGGAGGCATGGGTGGGGCTGTAAGGAATCTGCAGCTAGATAGAGTCTCTACCAGCTAATGCGTTACCGAAGGTAAGTAACTTGTTCATCTGATAGAGACTTCTAGATGCCGATTCCTTACCTTTTAATTAGATACCCAAGCCATACCATCCCGGTGGTGGGTTGTGGACCAATACCTCAAACTAGGAAGTCCAGCAGAATGGGCAAAAAAAATGCAGGAGGCCATGAGGCCCAAAAACCTCAGAGTCAGTCTCACTGAAATCCAGGATAGTGGCTGAAATTTCGGAATCATAGCCTGATTATCCTGGACTCGCTGCTCGGGAGGATAAGCCCGAAACTGCACTGTGTCCAGAACAGCTCCGATGAAAGGGAGCGTCTGAGAAAGAGTCAGGTGTGACTTTGGCACGTTTATAGAGAATCTCAGCGAATATAGCGCATGCCATAATCAACCTTTTTCAACCCATGACATCTTCTAAAAAAGTCTTATCCTTTAGCTTGTCATTTCACAAAACAAGCCTGGATGAGGTATTCATTGAGTTATAAACTCATGAGGATTGTAGGACTATTGCCACAAATTCCTCTGGTGTCTCCTTCAAACTTCTGTCCTAATGATGACCCTTTTCTGATTCATTTGGCATAGCGGGTCGAAACGTCAACAATTTATAAATGTGGACTGTTTTTAAATTTGGTTGTGGATCGCAACGCTCATAAAATGAATGTCGTAAATAACATCACATTATCCTTGTCAACCACAATTACATAATATTGTATATAACACTAGTGCACTGTTTATTCACCTTATCACCTGTTCACTGCACTGTCACTTTAATAGGAGCACCTTAGTCAGATATTTGAAACTACCGAAAGTTTGTCTTTCTTTCAGATAATAATCTTTTTGAAATGAAAAATAAATCCACTAATTTCATAAAGATAACTTATTTGTAAGAAGAGTTCCTTAATTAACTGTTGCTGTGGAAGTCAAGGGCCACACTTCCTCCACAAGGACCGTTTGTGTTACTAATTAATGTCATAAGTAGGTGGCAGGTGGGGGTGGTGGTCACAACGGGGAAGGGCAGCGCCTTTGGACAAGCTGCAAATCCCAATGGGCTGGTGTTATTGACCTTCAGTGGTGCAGTTGATGGCATATCCTGCCCCCCCACTGGATGCCCATAATGGCCAGAGGGCATACTAAAGGGGTGTGGAGGCTGCAGCTGCCGAGTGTGAGGTGGACTGGCTCAATCTCTGGCTGCCAGTGCCACGTGGTCTGTGGGAACCGCGTACTCGACTGCGAAAAGATTGTGCGGTTTGCTGGCCGGGATGGCTGGGTGTGTAAAGACGCAGTTAGAAGCCCCCTTCCGTGGCCACAAAAGGGGCAGAAAGCAGACTTGGGTTGACGAGGGGCCATGGAAAGGCCCAAGGACCTGGCCGTCTTCTGTCCAAACAATCGAGAGCCATCAAAGGGCATGTTCATGAGCGAAACTTGGACATCCCCCAGGAAGCCAGTGGATTTCAGCCAGGTGTGGATGGGGTCTAAGAGCCACTGATAATGAAAATTGCTCTGCCCAGTGAGTCGGTCGTGTCCAGCCCACTTCGTATTGTGAACTTGGCTGCATCCCTCCCATCAGCAACTGCTTGCGAGAGTATGGCTCAACCCTCCTCCACGACCTTGGGTAGCACTTGCGCAACCGATTCCTAGATGGTATGGGAGTTTCGGCCCAAGAGGCACACGGTGTTCACTGACCTCACTGCCAGGTTGGTGGAAGAGAACATCCTTTTACCAAAGGTATCCATCCTTTGGGATTCCCTATCTGGTGGAGTGGTAGGGAACGCTCCAGGGTTAACGTTGGAGTTGGAGGCCAGGACCACCAAACTCTACGGGGTGGGGTGCTGGGTGAGGAGACTGGGGTTCCCTGGGGTGGGGCGATGGCCCTTATATGTCAAAGGACATGTGTCACAAGAAGGATGCAGGAGTCCATGAGCCCCAACAGCCTCAGAGCCAGTCTCACCGAAAGAGGCCAATTGTCTTATGCACCAGGCCCAGAGTAGGACGTCAGTAGGGGCTTCATTGAATGGGTGGAGTGGTTCGTGGGGGCAACTCCCGACTAAAGCATCTCCGTTAAGACTACTAGGGGTAGTGTAAGGTCTAGGACCTAAGTCGCCCTTTGCACCACCATTGCGAATGAGGCACCCTCATCCGTAGCCACGGCAGGGGGCGAGAGCAGGCTGGGGAGGTGGCCAGTCCACGGGCATCTGCCAGATCCTCATAGCAGTTGTCCTCTGGATCTTTTAACTGGTATCCCTAAGGGTTCGCAGACTCATCCCAATCATCACTCAGTCCAGGCCTATTTAAAGAATAAAGCACTGGCTCTGACATGAGGGGTCTGCCCCACAGTGGGAGCCGGACGACGCCTGTCCGACTCTGTAGCGGAGTCAGGGATGACGCTGCTGTGGGGCTTCAGTGGTGCGGAGGTCATCGACACTGGAACGGGCAACAGTGAAGGTCAAGGTGGCAGCTCTGGGTGAAGCCAGCAGTGGGGAAAACAATACATAACACAATCACTGTTAGGGAAGAGGCAGGGAACACACACCACCAGCTTGGAAGTTTGTTTCTTTACTACAAAATGCACCACCCGCAAACGTAATCCATATGCTACCATGTCATTATGTTTGGATGCAGAAGCAATCTTAGGAGTAGAGAATCAACAGTGCATCAAGCCACGTTGTACTGAACCTTCTGCTGCTGGCACAAGCAGAATGATGTACTGCTGATGTTTTTTTCAGCATCAACTGGCGCAGCAGTTGTTTGGGATAGTGGTGCCATATCAGGTGGCAGTGGGGGAGATGGGAAGTAGCATGCCTAGTTTACTGCGGGAATGTGCAATAGCAGCGCACATCCATTGCAGCTCATGTGGGAACTGGTTTGGGGGACATAGGGAAATCAGGTGTTACTGACTTCATCTGTGACAAGGGAAGTTGTTTACCTTTAGTATCAAGCAGCCACCTTACTGTTGGAACCTAATGCAGACCCATGTACACACCTTTCGTAACTGACACTCCTGGTAGCGGGGCAAAGCAGTCCAAAGTCTATTCGGTGGGATAGAATGGGCAAGAAACCTAGAGCTCCCCAAAGTATACAAAAACACTTAATAAAGCAATTTTTAGCCCGTGTTTTTTATTCTTAAAAAGATAACAAATTTAAATTTACAAACAACTAAGTCCTAAAGATAAAATTACAAATGTACACAATGAAAATCAGACCTCTCATTTTGTTTGAAGTAGAGACCTGCGCAAGGTGGTCTCTTTGTGGTAAACAATGTAAAGCCCTTCGCTATTGTGTTTGTTAAAGTTAAAAATTGTTAAACCCCCTACCATTGTATTTGTCCGAGAGTTTACAATGTGAAACCTCTTCCTACAACGTGTCACAGAGTTCACACTATAATACTCCTTCCTATTGCACTTGTTAAAGAGTTGAAAATGTGAAACCCCTTCCTGCTCGATTTGGCCCTGGTTTGCAGCATGCAAAGATCCTTCCTATTTAATTTGATGGGAAATGTATCTATCCAGTAGCAGTAGTAGTCTGTCGACAGATTGAACATTATAGTTCGACAAATACAAGTTAAAAACTCCTCATGAAACTATCATCATAAAACATTCTATCATACTCAGTTCAAAAGATACATTATCGTTATGGATAAAAATTAACCTAAAATACAGGATAAATGATAACATTTTATTTGAACTTACTGCAGGGATAAAAAAACTCTTAAATCCACTACTATAAATGTTCTCTATGGCCCATGTCTCCTGGAAAATACAAATCTCTTTTCCTTCTATGAACAGGCCCAACTCTCTATCCCTAATTTCGGTTTGATCCCAGCTACATTCCAACTAAGTTGGTTGCACTGATTAATAAGGGATCAGAAGATACAGCTGTTATGGCTACATGAGTTGATGAGGGATCAGGGGAGACAGATATACTTGCTGGCGATTTAACTAAAGAGGGGCTAGTTTGAGCCTCTGTAAAGAGTTGGGAGTTTGAAATAAGAAATCTAGTGTCGAAGGTAGTATTTGTGACATCCAATAGCGCAAGCAGCTCCCCAGAGATGCAACAGTGAGTGGGAGAGATGCTGGAAAGTTGTGGATCATTAAAGGCGTAAGCAAGTCACTCATGCTAATATTGAGGTAATTCCAAAAAGATGCCAACCTACAAAAACAAAACAATGGAAAAGGAATATCCAAAATATTAACCCCATCGCCCTGGTAAACCGATGCAACTCCACCCTGATCCCCACGACAGGCTTGGTTGACGTCCATGACCTCACAGTCTTTTACAATTCCACTATGCTTGAAATTCTTGACTCTACAGCGCTCCTCCAAGAAAAAGCGTTTCCTCCAAAATCTCCAAACCATGGTTCAATGAGAATCTGAACTCTGATCGGCGCAAGCTAAGATCAGCTGAACGACTATGGAAATCAGCACCCTCCATTGATCACCTATGTCACCTTAGAGTGCTGAGGAATACATACAACAGGAAAATCCTAAAGGCTAAGGCAGACTTCTTCAAAACCCAGCTGAACCAAGCCATTAACCGTCCCAAAAAACTATTCGAAATTGTCAAACAACAATCGCACAACACTCCTAACGCGTTGGAACTAAGCGATTCGGCTACCCCTAATTGCGATGAGCTTGCCAATTTCTTCCTAGAAAAGACAAAATCCATTGAATACGACATTCAATCTAAGAATGCCCTTCCACAAACTATTGCTCATGAGTCTACATTTTACTTACAGATCAAGGACCATTTTAATATTCCAATTGAAATTCCAAAAAACAATGCATCTTGGCACACCTTCTCGCCCATCCCTGAATACGAAATCTATAACACTCTTCTAGCGATTAACCCCTCCAATCACTTCTCTGATCCCTTACCTCCTTCTCTATTCAAAATGATAAAGACTTCTTGTTGGAAGTAATAATATTAGGAACCGGAGTAGTTCTAAGTACTGCTTTATTGGCCATCCACTCTCCACAACTCGTGAACGGTACCAACATTCTAAGGTAAGCTCCAGGTGGAAGAACCCAAGGAGAGGGGAAAAGGAGGGGGAACGGAACATACCAAGAGGGCAAGAGAAGAGAAGGATTATTACACACCTCCCTCATTATATGAGGAAACAAAATAACAACCAATAAAGAAAAGTACTGAAGTTCATGGAAACATTTTGGATTTGACAACTTTGTCACAACTCCACCAATGCCCATAAGGAGAACTATATTGTTGAGTGCTTTTACAATGTGACAAGGAGGGTAGAATTTACTTTGACTGTGTGGGTCCTTCACGCTTCTCTTGATCTGCACCACATCACCTACTCTCCAACTAGGGGCTTTGACCCCATTCTTTTTGTCGTACCATTCCTTATACTTAGCTTGGTGCAGATCAATCTTTCTACCAACTTCCTCGGGATAGGATTCACTGCTCTACCTCCTCCCAACCAACTTGGGTTAAGTTTAGTACAAGGTTCTCTCCTCCTGAGGGAAACAAAAGGGGAAACCCATGTTACCAGATTTTGCGTGGTGTGATATGCCCACAAACAGTCACGTAAGGATGACTCCAGGTCATGACAGCTGGTAATGGCCAGTTGAATGTGTTCCTTAATTAGCCTATTTGTCCTCTCAACCAGGTCATTAGCTTTAGGGAAATATAAGGCAGTCATTTCGTGTTTGATGTTCATGTTGCTTAAGAAATCCTTCATGGGTTGCGATGTAAACTGTACACCATTATCGGTGACTAGGGTGGATGGTATGCCCTCCTTGGAGAACACGTCTTTGAGGAAATCCAGGACGGCACTAGTGTTGATACGATATACAAATTTCTGTGTGACCCAGTGGGAAGTGTAGTCAACTAAGACCAACATGAACCTCTTCTGGATACCCAGGTTGTCCATGGGTCCGATTATGTCCATGGCTAGCTTACTCCACGGTTTAAGGGGCACCATGACGGGGGACAAAGGGGCCTTGCGTATGGACTTAGACTTGTCATAACTGACACAGTCCTTCACTAGTTGTTCTGCCATGGCGTCCATCCTAGGGAACCAGAAGTTCACTCGAACTCTACTTTTAGTAATGTTGCGTCCCAAATGTCCTTCATGCGCCAGTTCCATTCTTCTTCTTCTGAGACCTACAGGTGGTACAACTCTATTTTGACGGTAGACTCTGTCCCCTATGACACTCAATTCATTTCTGACTTCCCAGAAGCCTTTGAGCTCATCTTCTAGATCACTGCACTTGATAGGCCACCCTTCTCTCAGTATAACTTTAAGCCTGCTCAAACCTTTGTCTTCTTCCATACATTTCTTCCATTCTTCTTCCATAATAGCAGGGTCATATACTACCATGATGGGACTGTCTAACATCTCTTCTGGTTGTTCCGTTTCTAAGGGTGTTCTTGACAAGAAGTCGGCAATTTTGTTATCTTCACCGGGGACATACTCCACTTTGAAATTAAAAATTTCTAACCCCAGAATCCATTTACCAATACGTGGAGTACATTTTTCCATTCCTTTCACAGTGAAGATGAAGGTGAGGGGCTTATGATCTGTATGAATGGTGAAGTTCAACCCCCACAAGAAGAATTTAAAATGCTTCACTGCCCAGAAACACGCCAGGGCCTCCTTTTCAATTACGGAGTAATTACTCTCAGCATTTGTAAGGCACCGGGATGCAAAGGCGATGATCCTTTCTTCCTTCCCATCTCTTTGTGATAGGGTGGCCCCCAATCCCTTGTTGGATGCATCCGTGGTAAGAATATTTTTTTTCTTAGGATCAAAAGCCCCTAAGGCTGGCGAACTTAAGATCTCTTCTTTGAGAGTATCCACCACACACTTATGTTGCTCATCCCATTCAAAGTCCTTGTTTTTTTTAGTAGTTCTCGCACCGGTTCGCATTTGGATGCAAAGTTCTTAATGTACTTGGCCATGTATTCCATCAACCCAAGGAAGGATTTTAGTTCATCCTTATTTTTTGGATATGGAGCATCCCTCACAGCACTAAGCAGGTTGCTTTTAGGTCTAAACCCTTCCTCAGAAATTGAATGCCCCAGGTAATCGACCGACGTCACCCTTATTTTGCACTTAGACTTCTGTACTGTCAAACCTGCGTCCATGAGTTTTTTTAACACGAGTTTAAGGGTGTAGTCATGGTCCTCCACAGTCCGTCCATACACCAAGATATCATCCTGGAAGCAAATGGAGCGGTCTACGCCCTTCAAAATTTGTTGCATGATCTTCTGGAAAACCGCCGCAGCGGACGCTAATCCAAAAGGCATCCTTCTGAACATGTACGCACCTTGAGGGGTTATGAAGGCGGTGAGTGGTCTAGATTCCGGGTGTAGATCCACCTGGTGGTAAGCCATTGACAAATCTATGACGCTGAAGTACCTCGACTGGCCCATGGTGCTGAGCATCTCATTTATGTTAGGAAGTGGGTATCTTTCTACCCAAATGCTCTCGTTGAGGCTCCGTAAGTCCACACATAAACGGATGCCTTCTCCACTGGCCTTGGCCGCGATCACAACTGGCGCCAACCATTCAGAACATTCCACGGGTTGTATGATTCCCATGTTGCACAATTTATTCAGCTCTCTCTCTAAAGGCTCCCTCATTTGTTGTGGTACTGGGTGCAGCTTGTGTACAACGGGTTTGGCGCTGGCCTTGAGTTTGATCCTGTGTTGGAAGTCATGTAAAAGGCCCAACTTTTCCTGAAACAATCTAGGAAATTCATCACAAATGTTACCACCAACCGGGTTCTCTTCAGTCAGTAGAACTTGTTCTTTTTTGTTGGGAGCCAGAATGATGCCAAGTTCTTTCTGGTGCTGCCATCCTAGCAGGTTGGATCCCGATTCTACAATATATACTTTCCCAAATGTTTTCCTGCCTTTGAACTCAATTTGCATCTCCTTCATTCCTAGAAGGGGTATGGGCTCCTTGTTGTACCCTGTAGGTGAAATATCTGGTTCCTGCAATGTGTTCCCTTCCTTGTCCTTAAAACACTCAATCATTTTTGTTCAAAAGCGTAAAAGGGGGACATGAGTCTGCGAACATGGTAATAGTTTTGTTATTCAACGATACATTATATTTGGGATAAATGACATTGACACTTTCTGAGCAATCTTTAAGCTGCAATACATACTTTTTCTCACTGGGCAGTACACATTTTACTTCTTTTCCCCAGGATCCTTCTACACCCCCACCCTCCTTGATGTGGGGGTCACCTTCTCTGCACACCCTTGCAAAATGTCCCCTTCTATTGCATTTTTTGCAAGTTACGCTTTTAGCTGGGCAATGCAAGTTGTTTGCCAGGTGATTACTACTGCCACACCTGTAACATCTTAGATTTCTTTCCTTACTAGTAGTTTTGCTGATCATGCTGTCCTTATTTTTTAGCTTACAAACCTCACTCTTTTCCTCTTCCTCCTGTATACTTGCTACCACCTCAGCATTTGACTTCATTTCTCTTATGCACTTAGCTGTATGCTCAACTGATTTAGCAATAGCCACCGCATCCCTTAGACTAGGGTTTTTAGCTAAGAGCTTCTCTTGGATACGTACATTGTTAGTGCACCGCACCAGTTGGTCTCTTAGAAGCGAATCAGTTAGGTTGCCAAATTCGCACAATTGAGTGAGACCCCTCAACGCTGCAATGTAATTGGTCACTGACTCTTGTTTCCCTTGAGTCCTGCTAAAAAAACAGTGTCTTTCTAAAACTACGTTTACTTTATCACCAAAGTGTGTCTCCAACTTGCTCATAGTACTCTCAAATATGTCCATTCCCACATCTGCTTCTTCTCCTTCATTTTCTGGTTCGGGAAATGTCTCATAAATCTTACGCCCATGCACACCCAAATTGTGGAGAAGAATGTGCTGCTTGCGCAATGAGCTAAAACGTTCCCTTCCAATGGCTATAAGATACGATTCGACAATTTAACTCACTCCTTCCAGCATATTTCTGGCTCTCCTATCTCGTTTAAAAAAGGAGGGGCTGGCTCACGTTTGCTGCAGCCATGCTGGAGAATGGATTAGTCAAACCGGGTGGTACAGCAAAAGTGGGAGAAAACAGTTATTAATGTGCTGTAATTAATAGAAAGAAGGTTCAATTAAGTTAATGAGTTGCCCTTGTTTTTGAAGGGAAATGTCCAAGTACGATGGAACTCCGTTAATCACTGCACAACTAATAGCTACAATCGTGAGGCAAGCAAAGACCCAATAGTCAAAGATTGCCTACATGCTATAACATGGAAAGGATACGTGGGCACGCTCGGGAGAGGGTCTCATAGTAATGAAGGAAGGAAAAGTACTTACAAGTTTAGCCAGTAAGAGAGAATTCCTTGAAAACCTAAATTGGTAATTCTTTTGCCTTATAATTTACAGTAGATGAGACTTCTGGATGCCCTCCTTGTTAAGCTGCGAAATTAGACGCTCTGCCTACAGGGTGCCGAACTTAGTGCGCATGTACAAGGAGCGTAGTCTTCACACAGCGCCTGCCCAGAACTCTGACAGGAAGAAAGGGGCGGTACGGTGGACGCTACTCCCCGCTGACTGGAAACGCTCCCTCTGCGGCTTCCCCGGTCAGGCGCCTCCTCCTAGCTCTTCTGTGACGAGAACTCAGTCTCCCTCAAGTTCCGGCGTCGGGGGTGCTGCGTTGATGACGGTTGCTTCTCTTGCACCTTCCCAGTTCCAACCGGACACCTCGAAATCTCCACAGTGGATCACCTTCTGGATTCCAGAGACGGGGAAGGCGGTAAACCACGACGCCTCCAGTCGTAGCGATGATAGGAGCACTTCTCTTCGCCTGTCACTCGCATACGCAAAGGTGGCGCACCACACAGACAATGCAGGCTTTGGAACTGCCTCACCTCCCGTGTACACAAAGTCCTTCTGCAGTATGACATCCAACCCCCGCACTCTCATCCGTTGCAGACCGGCCGGCACAGGTAAGGTAACCACTTGTGTATAAATGTCCAAACTTACAGTTCGCCTGGATAGTTTTGGTAGTGTTCCCCATGCTCATTCGCCCCGATAGATGTATTCCAATAGTTTGCTTGTTTACTGAATTTCTGCTTGAAATGCGGGTACAGAGCACTCTAGTATCCTTATGTTTACATTGGCTTAAGGACGTAGATAGGAACAGCTGAGATCCACAGTCGGAAGTAGTGCGATTTCCCTGTAATCTGTTAGAAGCGGTGAGCCGTCACCGAGTAAGGTTCATTTCTTGAAAGGTAGTACAGTTGCAGGTGACCGGTAATTGCTTTAACCTGGAAATCCTGTAGTTTTCTTCAGTAAGTAGATTGTATTTGGAGAGAGTACACAGAGGGGAAATGGCCAAAACTGCCCCCTTCGCAGTAATTTCGTCGCCAGTGTTGAAAGTAATAATGACAGGAACCTCAGTAGTTCTAAGTACTGCTTTATTGGCCATCCACTCTCCACAACTCGTGAACGGTACCAACATTCTAAGGTAAGCTCCAGGTGGAAGAACCCAAGGAGAGGGGAAAAGGAGGGGGAACGGAACATACCAAGAGGGCAAGAGAAGAGAAGGATTATAACACTTCTATTCTGCCCTTATGGTCAAAGATTGTAAACGCCTCTCTGAGACAAGGTTCCATACCTGACTGTCTTAAAGTAGGGCAGGTCACACCTATACTAAATAAAGCCAACTCCCTCTCCTCAGATCTCAACAACTACCGCCCTATATCCAACATCCCCACTTTGGCGAAACTGCTGGAAAAATGTGTTCCAATTCAATTATGCAACCACATTGAGAATTACAACCTCCTAGACAAACACCAATCCGGCTTCCGTCAAGGTCACAGCACTGAATCTGCACTTACCCACATAATGGATGACATACTAAAAATGTTAGACCATAACGAGTCATGTCTATTGATACTTCTCGATTTATCCTCCGCTTTCGACACGGTTAAGCACGACAATCTATTGACTCTACTGGAACGAAGGATGGGCCTAACTGGCCCAGTGTCACAATGGTTCACCTCCTTCCTAAATAACAGAACCCAAAGAATCAAGATGAAGCAATCACTTTCTCAACCCTCCATGGTCACCATAGGGGTTCCACAGGGCTCAGCACTTTCACCCATTCTTTTTAATCTACTCATGGAACCCCTGGCAAACGCACTAAACTCTGCGAACATTCTATATCACCTGTATGCGGACGACACACAACTGTATATGAAAATCTCCTCTCCAGATGACTTCATCTCCCTCAACGCTATTCTACATAATACTCAAAGTTGGCTCACTGGCAACCACCTCATGCTTAACACCAAAAAATGGAATTCCTTCTCATCCCCCCCCAATCACACACCCAAGATAGACTTATGGCTGAAGCATCTAACTTCCTTTGACTGTGCTCCCCACATCATTGATTCAGCGAAATCCTTGGGAGTCACCCTAGACAAACACTTGAATATGCAAGCGCAAATCAATAATGCAACCAAGGGAGCTAATCATCAGATGAGTATCCTAAGGAAACTTAAACCCTTCCTCCCACAGACCGACTTAAAAATGGTGGTACAAGCACTAGTGTTACCAAGATTGGACTATGGAAGCACCACTCTATGCGGTCTGCCCAAATACAAGCTGGCCCCGCTGAGGGCATCTCTTAACGTTGCGGCCAGACTGGTCTCAGGAACTATAAAAAATAACCACATTTCTCCGACCTTGAAAGTTCTGAACTGGCTACCCTACGAGGCAAGAATACAACTAAAGATCGCCTGCATGACCCATAAAGCCCTGCATATCTATATCCCAAGTTACTTAGCACAAAAGCTTGAGCGGTCGGGAGGATGCAGACAATCGCGAAGTGCGAGTTCACTACTACTGAAACTACAATCGTTCCATAAAAAGGGAACTGGTTGCAGAGCATTCTCAGGGATTGCACCGAAGATTTGGAACTCCCTACGTCC
Organism: Calotriton arnoldi; assembly: GCA_963921515.1. Lineage (NCBI taxonomy): Eukaryota > Metazoa > Chordata > Amphibia > Caudata > Salamandridae > Calotriton > Calotriton arnoldi. The sequence continues at coordinate 1,276,425 of CAWUFW010005673.1, forward strand.
AGATGTACGCAGAATCTCCTCCTTTACCTCATTCAAAAAAGAAGTAAAAATGCTTCTAATTAACAAATTCTCATCCTAAGACTTTAACCTCCTTAATGACTACTAGCCACCTAAGCTATCCATATACCACTGTCTACCTCTTTTGTATTGAATGGCGAATTTCGAATGTATGTATATTACCCCAATCATCTAATGTTTAACAACTGTGTATTGTAAAGCGCTCCGATACTCGTGGGTCATGTTCGCGCTATATAAAACTTTATAAATAAAATAAACAAATGCTTAGAAAAGTTGCTAGCTGCTGAGAAAGGATTTGCAGTGGGAATACAAAAGGGAGTGGTGGATTGATCTCTAAGGTTTTGTTTGAAATGGCGATAAAAGTAATCCAATGGAAGGAGCTAATAGTACCTTGGCTCTCAAGGGATTGGGCACACCTGAACAACAACTCGTGCACAGTACTTGTATACCTAAAGTTAATGACCACACAGTCCCCTCAAAATTCTTCCTCAAAGGTCCCACTCATCCAACCCTGCGAACCATCAGAATATTAGGGACAGCAGAAATGGGAAAGTCTGTGTGAGTGTGAAGCCAATCGAGCACCTTATTTTTTAGCTGGACAGAAGGATCAGTGGCACTCAAAAGCTAAATGAGGAACATTTGGCATCACTACAACATATGGACATGCCTCTGGAGGGAGATTAAGTGTGGGGAGATACATTCACTGTTGGACCACATTTTCAGCGGACCCATAATCCCTCACCTACCACCCCCCAACCACTAGTGCAGACTTGCATTGAGGTTTGTGCCTTATAGCTTGGACTCCTTAGTTGTCCTGGGCCTGCTATCTGTGTGGTTGTTGTACTAGAGCGGCATGCCTCTGGCTCATTGGGTGTGTTGAAATTGGAAAGAGAAAATTTGGGACTTCTGGTGTAACTTCAACAATCTGGATGGGGCAGAGGGGGCGGCGTGTTAGGGCACTGGAATTATTATTATTATGAACTTCTAGAGCACACAGCTACCCCAAGGGGTTTCCGGCGCATGGCAGGAGGAAAGGTTGCAGAGAGCTAAATGAACAGGTTGGAAAAGGCAGGTCATCAGGTCCCTGCGAAAAGCACGAAAGGACGCACAGTTCCTCAGTGAATCTGTAAGGGAGTTCCAAAGTTTCAGGCCTAAATAAGCAAAAGAGCGTTCCTTCATGCGGGACAAGTGGAACCTGGGTACAGTAAACAGGGCATGTTGCGAGGACCTCAGAGGTTGAGATGGATGGTATGGGCGAACCAGATCCAAAATGTATTTAGGACCACCTCCGGCTTTTGCCTTAAACATATAGCATAAAGCTTTAAACTTGAGGCGATTTGAGATAGTAAGCCAGTGCAGCTCACGAAGGAGATTAGAGACTGAGGCAGATTTGGCCAAGCGACAAAGAAGCCTAGCAGCAGAATTCTGCACTAGCTGCAGTTGACGGATAGTAGTTTTGTCGCCTCCCAAATACAGCACGTTACCATAATCAAGTCTGGAGATGATAAGAGCTTGAATCACTGTTCTTTGTGCAGAGATGGGGATCAGCCAAAGGATCTTTTTAAGCCATTTATTTAAACACTGCAAAGCAGGTGGCCGTCACCTTAGCCACTTGTGGCTTCATGGATAACGATTCATCCACAAGGAATCCCAGGTTCTTAACCTTGTCTGATGGCGTGGGTAGGGCACCTAAAACGCAGGCCAATGACATGGGCCCCAAAGGACGGGGTTCTTGCCCAGAATCATGACCTCTGTTTTAGCCCTGTTGAGCTTGAGTAGGTTGTTATACATCCAGGAGGAAATCTGACTCAAGCCCAAACTGAGGTCCAAAGGCCCAGGACTCTGAGCAGATGACAAGGTAAAGATGATCTGGGTGTCATCAGCATTGGGGAAAAGGTACAACCCACAGTTCTCTACCACATCAGCTAAAGGACGGATATAAATGTTAAATAACATTGGGCTCAACACAGAGGCCTGCGGAACTCCAGAAGAAAGAGCTAGTGATTTGGTAGCGGAAGTAGAAGAACAAACCTGAAAAGACCGATCCTTAAGAAAAGATTAGAACCACTCTTGTATTTGACTGCAGTATTCTATATGCCTCCTTGTACTTTCCTACCTCCAAATTTCTGCACAGTGGGGCTATCAATTTAATTCGTGATTGGTAGTACAAGGGGCAAAAGAATAAAATGTGTTCAGGTGACTCAGGGATCCCCTGGCAGCAGGGGCAATTTCCTTCATCCCTCTCACATACTTTGCCCCATTTTCTTTTGAAATTATTTACAGGTAGGCACCCATACCTAAACTGTATGTATAATGTTCTTGCTAATGGGGGTTCAATTTCGTCTATTGTGGCCTCAAGTGACAGTGACTGTTTAAAATTCATAAAAGCAATCGAGAGTGAACCCTTACAATTCATTATCAAATCGGTCTCAACAGTGCCCCAGTATGCAACTTTGAGACTGAGTTTATTGATCTGACTAAGGGTTTCCGGTTGACTCCAGTATACATCTAATCCTAGTTTATGTAGCAAAGTCTTGACTGTGCACATCCAAGGAATCTTGTCCACACAAATTGGTGTCATGAGTTCACGGAGACCCACCCTATAGGAAGCAAGTCCTGCAGTAGACCATAGCCGGTGCCAAAACATAAGCAATCTTAAAACAATTTTGTGTGCAATTCGTTTCTGGCCTAGATCTAAATAGAGCGGAATCAATGGGGTAAACACCGGAAGATTAAGTAGGGATCTAAAAAAAATTTGGTCAGTTACTGAGAGATCACTACAATTTGAACAGCCCCACACCTCTGCACCATATTGGGCTGTACCAAGGGCTATGGCATTGTATATCTATAACGCTGGTGCCAATTTTCTGGACATAGTCTTCCTATGAATCTTAACTATATTCACCGTTTGCTGGATTAGGGATAATTGCACTCTCCAATTGTGGGAGCCAGCTCATATTCGGTGTGAATCTTATGCCAAGGTAGTCAAACTCCGTCACTAGCTCTAAGGGGCCCCACCCACACACAAACGCTTCTTGCATTTTGACTTAAAACTTGATGAAAAAGCATACATTTTGTTTTGGAGCTATTTAGCTCCAACCCCCGTTCCAGACAGAATGCCTGGAAACCATTTAACAGCTGCTGGAGCCCTTGCGGCGACTTTGATATGAGCAGAGTATCATCCGCAAATAGGAGAGCGGGGGCCCATTGCCCACCTATTTTCGGAGCATCACAACCATCCCTGCTCAAGAAACTAATAACATCGTTAATAAACAGGGTGAACAGGGTAGGTGCTAAAACACACCCCTGTCTAACTCCTTTATCAATGTGAATTGACTCCGTTAACGCCCCGTTATCACCCCATCTTACTTGTGCCAGGGTGTTCATGTGAAGTCTTATTCAAAGGGGAGTCGGCATACCCATGTCTTTTAGGACCTCCCATAGTTTCACTCTCAGTACCATAACGAAAGCGGCACGCAAATCAACAAAGGCAACATATAATTTGCCATTGTTGATAGTCACTTCCCTCCAAAAATACACATAAAGCGGAAGATCTGGTCTAGGGTACTCACTTGTACCCTAAAACCGGCCTGCCACTCTGAGATAATATTCCCATCACTTATCCAATCTTGGAGATGGACAAGAACCTGCTTAAAAATATTTTTGTAGGGAATCTATGAGGCTAATAGGCCTATAATTCACTGGAAGTGCGCAGTCCCCCTTCTTGAAAATAGTAACTATTTCTGCCAGCTTCCATGATTGTGGAATTTCCAGACCCGAGAGGATACTATTGGAAAGTAGATTAATATATGAACCCCAGACTTCCAAATTTTCTTTGTATAAGTCATTGGGTATTCTGTCGGGTCCGGGGGCATGTCCGGAAACACATGAGCTAATTGCTTTTTCCGTCTCGCTGAGTGAAAATTGCAATCCATTAGGTTCGGTTGGAAAAGACAGGGTCCAAAAGATGTCCTGCACATGCGTTGGGGTAAGGTTACATAAATTCAGATTGAGGACCCCAAGATCCTCAATAAAAGTCGAACTCTGGGAACAGTTAGGATCGTCCAAGTGGAGATTAATATCAGCCAGTATCACAAAGTTGGCTGATTTTAAAATGTAAGGAGCTACTAAATCTGGTAATGAGGTCCACCAATTTCCCGCGTGGCCAGGGGGCGGTACACCAAAACACCAGAAAGCGTGAATTTAGGTGTCAACAAGAGTGCGAAAAGTAATGCTCGACAGGCGGGAGCAAGAAAATCTTCAATTTTACATTGAAAAGCATTTTTAAGATCAAAGAGGGAGAGGCAAGATGGCGACTGCGTGAGCCGGTCGCTCTGCTGCTCTCTGACCATGGATTAAATTTGTATGAAAGCGGCAATAATGGACAATACTACGTACCGGGAACAAAGCATGTTTGCCGGTAGCTGCAATTGACTGAAAAGACTCAAAAGAAGGAAAGCAAGATGGGCTGACAAACAAACGAAAAACGAAAAGCGGAGCCAAAAATAAAGGATAGCAGCGGAATGGAAACGGCGTTTGCATACCTGAAGCTCTGCCCCGGTCCCGCCCAGTGTGGAGCTGCGCTCTGCCGTGCGTAGCTCACGAGGGCGTTCCCTCACTTTTTGACCACATTGACGTCCGACAGGGAGGAGAGGAAGCACTGCCTGTTCTGTTTGGATTTTTGCTGGGCGTGTTCTGGGGAAACTATGGCTCCAAAAGTCCCCGTGCCCACTGGAACAAAAGGGAAAACACGGTTGGGTGCGGGTGCAGGCGCTGGCTCATCTCCCAAAGGGGCAACATCTTTGGACCCCCACCCGAGACCCGGCGGGGTAAAAACAAAGTGCGGGGAATGCATTACTCAGGACAGAAAAGCCGGAGGATAAGAAAAATAGAACTGGAGCGTTACCGCAAGTGAACCCTCTATTTTGGATCTACTGAGAGCGGCGCAAGGGGCACAGCACCCACAACGACAAGGAGATGAAACAGGTGAGCAGCACCAGGGGGAGTAATACAGATGGTGGTGGTGTGATCAGGGAGGCTGATGGGACAACTATTGCTGTTTCAGAGGAAATTCTATCTGCGACTGTAGACGCACCTAAAACCAGTCAGCATAATCAGCTGCCTCCCGTTCCTCTCACCCCTCCCGCCTGCAACCTGAGACAAGAGATAACAAGACAAGAGATAACATTGATGGATGTATTTTAGAGGGGCCTGGGTTTCAAGCAGTAGACACAGCGCCGGGGGCTACTATGCCCAATCTCCATCTTGGAGGTGCTATGGCTATAAATCACGCTACTTCCTCAAGCCACAGTGAGCAGGATATGGACTGTTTCTTCTCGATTTCAGATGGGATCTGGTCAGCATCAGGTTCAGGGTCTGACTCACTTGGAGACTCTAGCGAGGAGATCTCAGACTGTGGCAAAAGAGACACAACAGCCACAATGCGTAAGGCAATGAGAAGAGCAAGCCACCCCAGCCTACAAAAAAAAAAGTCTAAGATGGGACCACTCGGGAGCAGATCTACTTAGCACCTGTACAACATCACCCTCTAAAGGCGACAGTACACTCTCCTCAGCTCCCCCAACTTTAGATACTGTCCTCCAATGTATACTCTCCCATCGTGAAGAAACGCGCCAAGATAGCAAACGTGCACAGACAGTTCTGCGGAAGATTCAAGGGGCTGTTAGAAAAGTCGCAAAGTCATGTATTGTTATTAATGAACGCCTCACAACCCTTGAAATGCAAACAGAAACCTTGGAGAACGATCTAGCAGTCACACGCACAAGTACCACTACTCATGACGCCCAACTAACTGACATACAGTGGAAGTTAGAAGACCACGAAAATCGGCAACGCCGGAACAATCTACGGGTACTAGGCGTACCAGAGGGGAAAGAAGGGTCAGATATTCGGGCGTACGTGGCTGATATGCTATCTAAAGCATTTCCGGATTTAGACGGCTGGAATTGGGCCCTAGAAGTACAAAGAGCCCATCGGGTCCCGTTCAATCTCAAACAGCCGGTGAAACCCGACACGAAGCCCCGTGCCATACTTGTCTATTTTGGCAATTTCTTACTGCGACAAGCAATATACGACAAGGCAAAGCCAACAACGAAGCGCAGCGGTGGGGATTATTTTTTTTTTGTCCAACCAGACTTTTGCCATTACACGGTGGAGAGACGATGGCGCCTTCGTCAGATGATTAAGCCGGTACAAGATCGGGGGGACAAGCATATTTGCTGCATCCAGCTCGCCTAAAGGTGATCAAGGGAGACCATGTTCGATTTTTCACTTCTGAGATCAAAGTGAAAGAATACTTGAAGGACTGGGACCTGAAATCTTAGACTGATTAACCTGATATCTGAGCTTTCTCTTTTTTGCTATTCTAGTGGCCACTGTATAATCCATTTTTGATCTTGGTTTTTCTTCTTTTCTTTTTTTTTTTTGCTCTTCTTTACTCACTCTTATCTTCTCTAAAAGGGGGAAAGCGAGAAAAGGGGAAAGAGAAGGGAAAGAGAGAGAAAGGAGAGGGGGAGTGGGGAGAGAAGAAAAAAAGAGTCTTTTTTATACGTCCTAGCTGCCAGGAAATAAAATATACGGATCAGGGGGCAGCAACCATCACAACAGACTAACCAGTCTGGATGCCTTTCTACAGGGGGTGGGGGTGGGGTTCAAGGGCAAGGGGGAAGGAAGGGGGGAGAAGGAGGGTTTGGGGGTGGAACACAGGGTGGAGGGGATCAAAAAGAAAAAACTGGAGAGGATATAAACAAAAGATATGAGACAGCAAGTATAAATAAGCAAGAGCATTTAAATCAGAGGAAATTAAATAAGTTAAATGGGTAAGATCACCATCTGTTCAGTTAATGTTGGAGGTCTTATCGACAAACTAAAGCGTATCAGAGTCGCTGAAATATTAAGAGGCTTAAAAGTCAATATAATATGCCAACAAGAAACGCATATTCCCTGGGGGAAACGAGATATTTTAGCTATAAGGAGATACAACCTCGTAGCCTGCTCCACACAAACGTCAACTATCAGGGGTTGCGATTCATGTAAGAAACTGTATCGGTCCAGTTAAACGGGTCTTGGAAGATAAATGGGGGAGATGGACTATTGTACAACTGCCCATGGGATTGACCATATGTACAATATACGGATCAAATGAGGATGATCCACAAATCTTTAATGACCTAGAAGTCGAATTAACATCATGGCCAGGCCCATTAATAATTTGTGGGGATTTTAATATTCACTATGATACTGGCTGTGGTAGAATCCAGAAATACCAGGGGAGGAAACCCCATGTTCATCAAGCCCTCTCGGCCCTGCGTACTAGCTATGACTTGAAGGATGTGTGGGGGTAAAACATCCTACTGACCCTGGCTACACATATTTTTCAAATCCTCATAAGAAATGTGTCAGGCTAGATTACTTCTTGGTGTCATCCTCTCGGATTACGACCGCAGGAATAAAGAAACTACCCAAACTACTATCGGATCACAATCCCTTAGTTATGGATCTAGTATTTCAGACCGAAGATCATCCACAGGTTATGTGGACGTTTGATAGATCTTTATTATCCAATGATCAATATCTCAAACACATTAAACAATGGGCTACAGAATATTATGAGATGAACCGATATAGTTCTTCACGATGTGTAGTTTGGGACAGTTTTAAAGCAGGCCTCCGGGAAGAAACAATTAGCTTTGTGGGAAGGGTTATAAAACAAGAGAAGAGTGAAATTAACACCTTGATAACCGAACTGGCAGAATTCGAAAAAGAACACACTAGAGCAATTAGACAAAAACAAGAGAGGGAAGAATTATTGTTGCGACAAAAAATAATGATCACAAAAGCTGAAATAAATAGCTATTACACTAAGAAGGGGGCAGCTATCTATCAGGCACACAAAAGCGAGAGATATGAATACGGCGAGACCGTAGGTAAAATTCTTGCCTTGCGGACCAAACAAAGAGTAGCCAGAAACAACATAACTGAAATTAAAGGTCAAGATGGGGTACTTTATACAGAAATAAAGGACATTATCAAGACCTTTGAAAAATTTTACCAAGATTTGTATCAACAGGATAGCCTCGATCCCATGCTCTCCAATGAAACCGAGTTATCCCTTGGAAGTCAGCGTAGGCTTAGTGAAGAGCTGCAACAAGAGATTGATAAAGAAATCACGATGGAAGAGGTGCTATCAGCCCTGAAATCCATGGCTTCAGGAAAAGCGGCAGGTCCTGATAGAATTCCATTGGAATTATATAAAGCAATTCAAGAGGAAATAGCTCCGATACTCTTAGACCTGTTTCTTGGAATACAATATAGCGGGATCCCTCCTGAGTCCTGGCAAGGAGCAGATATTGTGGTCTTTTTAAAAAAAGGGAAACCCGCAGACAATCCTGCATCATACAGACCCATATCCCTCATGAATGTCGACACCAAACTGTACTCAAAAATCCTCGCGACTCGGTTAGGGGGGATCATAGCCCATCTAGTCTCACCATGGCAACATGGCTTAATACCAACAAGAGGCACAACAGATCATATCAGACGTGCTATAGCCTTGTTTGATATAACTGAGACAACCGGTGAGAAGATGGCTATGATCCTCCTAGATGCCGAGAAGGCGTTTGATCGCGTCTCATGGCAGTATCTTTGGGCGACTATGGTACAGAGAGGATTTGGGCCTGGTTTCTTGACAGCCATACAGGCTATGTATCACAGACCATATGCAAGACTAAACATAATGGGTCAAGAATCAAATTCTATTGACATTGCAAGAGGGACAAGACAGGGTTGTCCCTGTTCTCCAATATTATTTGCCCTGTATATCGATATCTTTATAGAGCAAATCCTTCAAGATCGGATAATTACTACAGTCAACTGTAATGGGTATGATACAAAGATAATGGCCTATGCCGATGATCTGGCAGTGGTAACCACTGATCCAGAAAACGCAATTTCTCAAATTCAGAAATTAGCCAGTGAATATGGTCGAAAATCCGGCTACCTGTTGAACACAGAGAAAACCCAGATTTTATGCAATTCTAAAACCCCATGCAATGACCCTCGAAGATTAAATGAGGTAATCTATCTTGGGATCAAGATCAGCAGCAACGTAGAAACCATTTGGAAAATAAATATACTACCTATGATCAACAAGATCAGCACGGATCTACATTGTTTAGATAGACTTCATTTATCACTTATAGGACGATGTAACATACTTAAGATGGTTATGCTCCCCAAGGTTCTATACATGTTTAGGTCTATCCCACTAGAAATTGAAGATTTATTTTTAAAGAAATTAGATAGTATATTTAGTCATTTTGTTTGGAAATATTCAAAAATTCGACGTTCCCTAAAATTTTTAACACTACCACAAGATCGAGGAGGATGGTCTGCCCCCCATCTTAGATACTATTGCTACGAAACTTTTTATAGCAAATGGCTTTTGTGATTTCATTAGGCACTGGTAACAGACAACATGATGTAAACGGGGACCTCCCTCGATATAGGAGCTAGCAATAGGAATAAACGCACAGGGAGTACTTCTCCGACAGATAGAGGCCAGCTACTATAAAAAAACTAAATTTAAGGTGGTAATCGCAATCTGGAAAATATGGAAAAGAATGGTAGGGCTCTTGAAAATACCGAAATATAACAGATATACGCCATTGTGGCGATCTCCTCTTCTTCCCACATCAATGTACGACAAATTGGCTAGGCAATGGGCGGAAAAGGGAATCTTGAAGGTGGGGGATCTTTATTTAATTGAACAAAGGCTGTCGTTCATCGAGCTACATCAAAGATACGGCATAGCGGTCGGAACATATTTTAAATACAGACAGCTTACCAGTTTTTTTAAATCAAATTAGTGAAGAGGGATTCTCTGTACATAGGAATTCTTTAATAGAGATCATGCTTCAGCCCCAGACAAAAATTAAAAACATATATAAAACTTTGATAGATACACTTCCTGATGACCTCGAGGTAGTAGAAACTAAGGGGTCGATTCCGATCTCGGTCGGAGACGCACCCAACGCCATTCGGTCGGGAAAAAAGCCATGCGAATGCCTGTTTCCCGACCGATCCGCACATTAATCCGAACGAACAAGTACGATGCGCACAACAGCACAGATTCCGACCCAGTCGTACTCACCCAATCCAGGTCCTGATCCCCGACCGAGCCGGATCCGTAAACGCAGATTCTAGTCGCCCGGAAGCCAAAAGCAGCCCCGTCCGGCCGGACAAGTACGATGCGCTTCCCGTACGCGCCGAACCCGTCGCTACGCACGGCACGTCAAAGCATCCGGGAGAGGCGCACATAAGCTCCGATTCGCGCCAGAACACGATCCACGGCTACGAGACGAACACGCAAGCGACGAGGACGAGGCGAAGCAACGACAAAGACGAACGAGACGAACCAACAATGAATCCCATCGTTCCGATCCTACCAATATTCTACATCTACTACCGGAACAGGCACGGACGCGTACGGCGCAGAAGGTAGGTCAGACACCAACCACAAACACAAACTACACGTACCCGACATATCACACACACACAGAGGGATGCAGAAATTACTTACTCCAGAAACAGCAGCACCATAGGGGCGGGATGCCCATCACCAATGCCACATATACACATAGGGGCCCGGATGCCTGTCACTACTACCACCCTTACCCAGGGGGTACCAGGTGCCTACCACTACTACCACCTCTACCCATGGGGGTGCCAGGTGCCTACCACTACTACCACCTCTACCCATGGGGGTGCCAGGTGCCTACCACTACTACCACCTCTACCCATGGGGGGCTGGATGCCTGTCACTACTACCACCCTTACCCAGGGGGTGCCAGGTGCCTACCACTACTGCCACCTCTACCCAGGGGGTGCCAGATGCCCACCACTACTACCACCTCTACCCAGGGGGTGCCAGGTGCCTACCACTACTACCACCCTTACCCAGGGGGTGCCAGGTGCCTACCACTACTATCACCTCTACCCATGGGGGTGCCAGGTGCCTACCACTACTGCCACCTCTACCCATGGGGGGCTGGATGCCTGTCACTACTGCCACCTCTACCCAGGGGGTGCCAGATGCCCACCACTACTACCACCTCTACCCAGGGGGTGCCAGGTGCCTACCACTACTACCACCCATACCCAGGGGGTACCAGGTGCCTACCACTACTATCACCCATACCCAGGGGGTGCCAGATGCCCACCACTACTACCACCTCTACCCATGGGGGTGCCAGGTGCCTACCACTACTACCACCTCTACCCATGGGGGGCTGGATGCCTGGCACTACTACCACCCTTACCCAGGGGGTGCCAGATGCCCACCACTACTACCACCTCTACCCAGGGGGTGCCAGGTGCCTACCACTACTATCACCTCTACCCATGGGGGTGCCAGGTGCCTACCACTACTGCCACCCCTACCCATGGGGGGCTGGATGCCTGTCACTACTGCCACCTCTACCCAGGGGGTGCCAGATGCCCACCACTACTACCACCTCTACCCAGGGGGTGCCAGGTGCCTACCACTACCACCCATACCCAGGGGGTGCCAGGTGCCTACCACTACTATCACCTCTACCCAGGGGGTGCCAGATGCCCACCACTACTACCACCTCTACCCATGGGGGTGCCAGGTGCCTACCACTACTACCACCTCTACCCATGGGGGGCTGGATGCCTGTCACTACTACCACCCTTACCCAGGGGGTGCCAGGTGCCCACCACTACTACCACCTCTACCCAGGGGGTGCCAGGTGCCTACCACTACTACCACCCATACCCAGGGGGTGCCAGGTGCCTACCACTACTACCACCTCTACCCATGGGGGTACCAGGTGCCTACCACTACTACCACCTCTACCCAAGGGGGCTGGATGCCTGTCACTACTACCACCCTTACCCAGGGGTGCCAGGTGCCTACCACTACTGCCACCTCTACCCATGGGGGTGCCAGGTGCCTACCACTGCTACCACCTCTACCCATGGGGGGCTGGATGCCTGTCACTACCACCCTTACCCAGGGGGTGCCAGGTGCCTACCACTACTGCCACCTCTACCCAGGGGGTGCCAGATGCCCACCACTACTACCACCTCTACCCAGGGGTGCCAGGTGCCTACCATTACTACCACCCTTACCCAGGGGTGCCAGGTGCCTACCACTACTACCACCCATACCCAGGGGGTGCCAGGTGCCTACCACTACTGCCACCTCCACCCAGGGGGTGCCAGATGCCCACCACTACTACCACCTCTACCCATGGGGGCTGGATGCCTGTCACTACTACCACCCTTACCCAGGGGGTGCCAGGTGCCAACCACTACTGCCACCCCTACCCAGGGGGTGCCAGATGCCC